>CM076918.1:1866565-4266565 GCA_039566165.1 Maruca vitrata | reverse complement strand
ATATAATATAGTGCCTGTGATCTAGTAGCATTATTTGAGACTATAATTCACGCGACAGTAGCATTAACAATATTAATATTCATGTGTCGGGTTTATTAACATTATTGGAGGTGTTATTGCATGTTGGGCGTGCTCGGTCATATTTACATTTCGTGCGCGGGAGCGGCTTGATTTACTGTCCCCCGACTTCGGGCGGGGGACTTAAATTAGTGCTCTGTCGTATGTCACACGATACTTTATTTCTCTTCTTGCGCCTCCCTGCTTCAAGTATATTTCGCTTCAAATCTCCATTCTTACGCCGTGTCTTGCTATTTATAACCGCTCCTTATTTAGACAGAGGATCCTTACGCGCCCGACTCAGCGTCGATCGGATAATAGCGTGCTTCGAACCGCACCACCACAGAATGTGATTGTTTGTGTTTGCTGTTGCTAGGCATTACCCTTTACAAATATGATATTTGAGTTCCGAGGCTCCTGCCTTAAATGAAGCTATGACGTAAATCAGTTGTGCTCACATTTTGTGTGACATTTGAGATGCTATTAGTAAGAGGAAACGTTGACACGACAAATGGTCTGGTCAGTGTCTACGCGGAGCACATCAAACGCGAGGGTGATCGATCCCGCGCTCCCCTGACGAAACGCAGAGCCAATCGACGAGCGGTGTCCAAAGCCAATTTGTGCTAAACTTGCGATGTCATTGAGTTAACACTGGCAGCTAGGACTATTTATTTGTTGTAAACATTCGACCGTGATTTCTAATAAATAATGGCCGTTGTAAATTAAATTACCTACGCACATTTATATTTATACTCACATTTACAGAAGTAAGCACTGGGTAGTAATGTTCGCTTTCATATTGTGTTTAATAAATTAAACAAATCATACCTAGGAAGGTTATAAATAATTAAACTAAAAACATGTCAGTATGCTTACTTAATTCTATAATGTCGCGATGTCTTCACAAAAAAACGGAACATTCTTCGCTAATTTAATGTCATTTTTTCAGATTAATTGACATTGTTATGTTGTGTTGTGTTTTTATGCTAAGGCTCCAAATTACAACAAGGCACACAATATCACCTTTCATATATAATTCCAATAAATTAGTTTGGACTAAGATGTATTACCTATGTGATGATATGTCGCACCTTTAGAATTATAAGGACCTAATTAAAAAAATCATGATTTTGACTTTATTTAAAATAACGACCTAAAAGTACTGTCACTGTCGACTTTCATTAAAACATGGACCGATTTTGGCGTAGAAAGCTACAATAACGTATACTTGTGTCTCTCTCACTCCCCTCCACTCGCCGCGTTTGTTCGGTTTTAGACGGACACAAGCAGTGACGTGCCACGAGTGTCCAGAGCAAGTCGTTGCGTGTTTAGTTTTATAGTGACCTAATCCGAAATAGGCCGCTACAGGATTAAATGTAAAGGTAAGTGCAAGTAATACTTTTCAATATTATAAAGACTTTGTTCATAATTGAGTCTATATAATATTATAATTTCTTGAGTAACTTTTGACTTATTTGTCATTGAGACCCTCTTTGATTGAAGAACGGTAATAATTAAAGACCTATTTTTAATTCGGTCTCTTAAGTTCTGAAAGTAATGGTTAAGATAAAAAATCATCACTTATTGAGTCCCTCTTATAATATTTACCATTATTATTTACTGCCCGTATTAGACATGGGTCTGTATAAGTACTAAACTATTCTGAAGTGTTTATAAATATGTCTGAACAAGTTTAACGTATTTTATATTATATTTCAGATTCTCAGTTCCAGTATTTATATTAATAAGAAGTAACTAGTACAATGAAGAGACGCGCCGATTATATTTTAGAAAAAATAAAGATTGATACTAAAAATTGTAATGAAACCGATAAAGAAAATAATATGAATGTGCCATGTAATTCATCGCTTGCAAACAATTCCGAAGACATCCTTGGGACCATTGGGGTCCATAAAAATATAATAATTGAGAATACGCCTGAAAAACAATGTAACTACTCAACAAGTTCTTCAGTTATAGAGAACTCGCCTAATGTATCCATTCCAGACTATGACCCGAAGACGTTTCCTCTATTCAGTACAAAAATGATCGAGGTATTTATAAGTTTTATTTATTCAGTGTAGTTGGTTAATTTATTTGATTTTTTATTTAAACATTCCTTATTTTATTGCATACTCAATTTTACATTTTTTTTTCTAGGTACAAACTATAAATAACACTGACAAATCAATCCAAGAACCAGGAACTTCTAAGCAAGTTAGTCTATCAAGAAATGAGTCCAGCACTAGCAGTTCTTCGTCGAGTCGATCATCATCAACTTCATCGTCATCGTCTTCCTCTAGCAGCACTTCTCACGTAAGAAGGGCAAATACTTCTAATGTAAAAAGTAACTACTATCAGTCACCAATAAACTCGGATGAAAGTGACGTAGATTTAAGTGACAACGACCCAACTTATGCAGTCGACAGATCTCTATCACATCTTACAAAAGCATCTACTTTATCAGCCTCTAGTTCTTCACTATCTTCGAATAACGGTTTAAATACTAGCTCTGTTAATAATAATACTCTTCCGGAATTGGCTAAGAGATCAAGAAAACGTACCCGAGATCCAACAAAGTGGAAGCAAAATGTAGCGAAAATTCTAAGAAATTCTGGTAAAGCTTACTTGTCATGTACTACAAAAAAAAAACGTACCTGCCCGTTGTATGAAAGAACCATGTAAATGCAGACTTAAATGTTCTGAAAATATAAACGACACAGACAGACATACACTGTTTGAGAGATATTGGGCTATTGGTAACATTAATTTGCAAAGATCTTATATTAGATCATGTATGATGGAAGTTCGCCCAAAATATAAGTACACTAATGCAGCCAAACCTAGATTACCAAATAATGCATTTTATTTTACCGTTGAAAGTAATAAAATTCGTGTTTGTAAGACATTTTTCATAAACACATTAGGCATATGTGACCGCCAAATTAGAACTATAAAAAAGAAAACTGATCCTCAAAATTTCGTCAGTGAAGACAATAGGGGTAAGCACGTGTCTAGGAAGCCAATAGATGTGAATCTCATCGAGAGTATTAAGGGACATATAAATTCGATTCCAAGGATTGAATCTCATTATTTAAGAGCATCTACGAGTAGAGAGTATATAAGTGGTGAGAAGACAGTTATGGATCTTTGGAAAGATTTTGACAAGCTACAGAAAGAAGAAGGGAACCCTTCATGTGACTACTGGTTGTATTACAATATCTTTAACAAAGAATTTAATATAGGTTTCTTCCAGCCTAAAAAAGATAGGTGTGATCTATGCTTAGATTACGAATTAGCAAACCCTACCCGAAAAATAGATATTCAAGCAAAGTATGATGATCATCTAAAAGAAAAAGACTTGTGTCGACAAGAAAAACGTTTAGATCGTCAGAATATTGACGAGACAAATATTTGCGCGGTCTATGATTTGCAGGCTGTTATGCAGTGTCCCACTGGAGAAACGTCATCCTTTTTTTATAAATCCAAACTTAATTGCCTTAATTTTACCATAGTGGAAATGATGAAGAAATCAGAAGAAATAAAAAAGGGTAAGAAGAGCGAAAAAAAAATGTGGATGAGATAAGGGCTTATGATAATGTTTACTGCTATTTCTGGGATGAGGTTCAAGGCAAAAGAGGTGCTAATGAAATTGGCTCATGTATTCTAGATTATTTGCACCTTTTAAATGAGCAAAATCCCAACAAAACTCTTCACATAACTTTTTTTTCCGACAATTGTTGTGGCCAAAATAAAAACAAGTATATTACAACATTATATTCTTATGCTGTTTCTAAATTCGAAAATATTCACACTATTACTCACAAATACTTAGTAAAGGGCCATACCCAAAATGAAGGGGATAATGTTCACAGTCTCATTGAAAAAGAGATTAAAAGAAATAGAAAATCGGGACCATTATACACTCCCTACCAATACATCACGTTAATTAAAAACTCGCGCAAGTCTGGTAAACCTTTCAACGTGAAAGAGTTGACTTATGATTTTTTTATAGATTTAAAGATTTTGCAAGAAAAATGGGGCTACAATTTTAATGAAGACGTAGAAAAACAAAACGTCTCATGGAACAATATAAGAGTTCTTAAATTTTGTAAAACGGAACCATTCGTGTTTTCGTATAAAACTTCATACACTCAAAAAGAATTCATTACAGTTAATATGAGAAACAAACGAAAGAAAATGGAAGGTATAGATGCCATTATGGTAACCAAAGCATACTTACAAAGATTAGAATTAAGTGACCGTAAGAAAACTGATTTACGTGATCTTATTAATAAAAACTTAATTCCTAGTTATTACGCAGATTTTTATAATTCTATTATTTAATTATTTATTTACTGTTTATTATGTTTTAGTTTATTTTTAGAAGAGATTTATAAGCTAGTATGTTTTGTATGTTTCATACGTTTTTATATGTTTTAGTTAAACTCAGAGTCGGTCGAAATATTATTCAAAGTTAATAATTATAACTTTACTGAGAATGCTTAAGATTGTAATTAGAATATAAGTACCTAATACTAAAGTATATGATTCTAATTATTCCAAGACTGTTATACTGAAGTAAAACAAGCAATGTGATTTAATTATAAGGACTAGAATTTATTCTAAGAAATGTTATGTTTAGGAGTTATAATTTCGTTTTCTTTTACAATATGTCCTGTGCATTTGATTATAAACTACTATGATTATGGTAAACTTCAAACCTGTACTGACTATTTAATAAGTTCAGTTCCTAATAAACCTTTTTTATTATTTATAATTGTTTTTGTTTAACGCAACCTTTAAAAAAATTGCTAATACAGGGACACACTTAGGAATAATCTAAGATTTTGGCAGAAAATAAAGAAATAGAGAGACCTATATTACAAAGAGTCTTTTAAAAAAACTGGGGCTTCAATATTATAAAGACCTAATAATGACACCAATTTTTAAAAAAATAAAAAAAAATACTTTATCACAATCGATTAATTTATTTTTTCATTATACATGTAGACAACTAAGTTAAGAAACAAATTAAACTATTATTTGTATAAGTTGTATGATATTTCATTGTAATAACCTTCATTTACAAAAAAAACTTACGTGTATAAAACTTTATTTAACGTTTCCCAAAAATTTACATTTTTGGAATAGGTCACTATAATTCTAAGGGTGCGATGTGTGTGTTAACGAAACGCGATGAGTATAATGTCTTAACCTTACATAATAATAATTAACTCGCTTGTTTTACTTATTAAGTAGTTATGAAGCTGCGAATTCCTAAGTTAGGAATGCGATTCGTTACCGTCTTCCTGTTGGATTCAGATTATATCAGTTGTGGCTACTTGGTTACTTAGTTTGCTATTGTGTTCAGTTGTTGATTTGCAAATTTACTTGCAAATTTTTAGTTTTTGCCTCACCCTTACTATGTAGCTTTTGGATATGGTGTCTAGTTGAAATATTCCTACCCTAATCTTGACCAATATTGACGATCTACTCGAACAAAAGACGGTTCATTTGTACTACAGTATAGTTTCCCACTGAGTATCGAGAAATCGCAGGATAATCCGGCGGCCGGCGACACTCGCGCGCGCGCCCGATGCGCCGGCGCCGGCGGAGCGCCCTCGTGTCGCCAGGGGCTTTCTCTCTTCTTTTTGCAACGATTTATTTATTGTGCCAACGCACCAGCCGCCGCGAGATTATCCGAGTACCTACTCTCGCATCGACGCACTAGCCACTTCGCTATATGGACTGGTTATTATTTATTGCACGGAACTTTTACGCCGTTTCTGGCTGAATTAATAAAACATTTCGATGTTTAAACCGTTTATCATTGTACACGACGGGCTCTGAATGGAACGATACAGCAATTTATTACTGACGGTACTGAAAATCATGCATGAGTGTCTAGGACTTAGATTTAGTCACAGCACGCTGATTCACTGCCAGTTGTCCATTGCCCAGATAAAAACAATCAAAGAAAATGGTTAACGATTCCTTGAATTTTGACAATATTTACAATGCAATAAGCGCTGATGTAATATTCTTATGGGTGCTTTTGAACAGTCCAAATAAGATCGGCGATTATACATAGACAATAGATGGGAGCCGGCACGTATCGCGGTGATGTAAGCGCGGTTTCCTGCGGGCCGCTCGGCGCGGGGCGCGTGGCGTGCGCTCGCCTGCTAATTAGCCTCGTGACGTCACCGCGTGCCCAGGCCCGCCATTACCGGGGGCTTTCGCGCGGAAACGACAACGACCGACGCTTTCTCTCACTTTGCAACAGAAACACTACTTCCACCCGTTATCACGTGTCCCTCAAGGTCAACCACCGATTCCTACCCCCCTTCTACATACATTTAATTTTGCTTTAAGGAACTGAACCCGATGTTGCCTTTAACGGAACAAACTCGGATCAGCAAATTGTTATCGAATAAACCATCTTGGAGGGATAGCGAAAGAATTACGATTAAGCATCACCATGATCGCGATTGATAAGACAGGCGGAGCTCGGGCGCGTCGTTGAGCGTGACTCATGTTAATGGCAGCAATTACGGCAGCGAGCGAGAGACGTGGCACGTGCCCGCTGCCCCGGCTCCATCACAAATGTAATAGCTCGAAACGAGACCATAAAGCAGAAGGGACGGCAGACACTCGACCGGCCGAGACATGCTCCGATGCCTTCGGTCAATAATGCAGCCAACACTTAGAACATTCCAGGCGGAAGCACAACAGTTGCCGGTAATACCGCTGGAAAGTCACCGGATTTGCAACAATTGAAGGTCAAACCTCGATTGTGGTTTCGATGCAGTTGACACCAAATTAAGGAAAACGCTTCAGAATCTTTTTACTAATGAGGTCGGACAACATTGTAAGAAGTTAGACAAAAAGGTCATTATTGCCAGCTACAGCTGGCTAACCGCTAATTGTATGGAAATGTTAGATTTTTCTTAAAGATCAGCTTTTTGTTGAATTTGCCAACAATGTTTCGTTTGTTTTAGTTGAGTACTATTGCAATTAAACTCTTTTTAAATTGATATGTATTGTGTGTGTGTATATACACAGGCCTTTTTTTTTTTTTTAACCCGGTGAAATGCGTTGCGCACCGTCACCCAGAGAGGGGCTTCTCTCCGGGTGGTGTGTCGGACTCCCCAGCGGCTGGCGAAGAGATGGTAAATGCCAGTCGCGACTCCTGGGCGGACTGCAATGCCCAGGGGGTCTACCGACTAAAACACCGGGGTGTACCTCGTCGCCTATTGGCGGTGTCGTGGTACCTGGCATAGCCTCCACTCACAACACCGCCGGCGGTCAGCCTCCATGGGCTCCACTCAAGCCCCCCCAGGCCTCATACACAGGCCTGCCAATACGACTATATAGTCGAGAACGTGGATTCAACTTTCTTAGAACAAAATGAAATTGAAAATTTACGTTTTTGGCAAGTTACTCTTTAGTTTATTTTTTTGTGACTTTGGTGTTTTATTCTGAATATACGGAATATGTATCATTGTGAATAGATATCCTATGAAGCAATTACTAATTTGGTGCATTATTATAAAATGACTCGGTGGTACACGTTAGTATGAAGAATTTTATGCAAAATTCTTTACTGTTTAAAGGCCTCGATCATTTCATTTCATTAGTCATATTTTTTTTTACTTACGACTATGATAAAATATAGCATTGTATTTTTGTAAACCAGGAAGACATTACAAAAAGTAGCAGTTGACCAATCGCCTTATATTCAAAATTTTATTTCCTCTGTTGTAGCTTATGTATATTTTAAATCTGTTCTACAATGATCTTTATTTGGCGTAGTTTGTATCTGCTGCCTTTGTGAGAAGGCTCTGTCGTGAATCGTGGCGCGAGTAGTCTTAAATGTCACGCTCTCGATCTGTGAAAGGACCTGCGCTCCGTGCACTAAATGCCATCACGATCTGGTTTTGGCTTCTCGTAAAAACCTTCTAGTTAATCTTGTAATTGTTCAGTTTTTTATCTTTCGCGATTTAGGTGTGTTTGTAAACTGTTACAGTGATTCATGGGCGGGATGACGTCATCTTATTGCCAAACTCTGTCCCTCGTTTCAAGGCTTTTTCCTAGAGTTGAAATAAAAGTTGAGATTTTTAATTCAAACAATACCGCCTTCGTAATAATACGTGTAAACCTTACAATGAAATAGAAACTCTTTCGTCCTAACTAAAACAATAGCCTGGCGTTTAGAATATAATGGGATTGATCATTAATAACACACTCCTACAGACATCCCACATGCAAGCGCCGCACAATTAAGGCGTCTCGATGTTGACGGCTAACAAAATGCGTCTCATTATTATCGGTTAATTGCGAGTGTAGGCCCAGGAGGCGCTCGGCTGGTGTTGTCCCGTCTGCCGGCGCTGGCTCGCGCGGTATTCGCGTCCTCCCACGCGGCGGCATATCAGCGGTCGCGGCTGCATGTAGGCCGCCACTTTATTGCGAATACCGTCCGGCAGACCGGCCGGCTCGTTAATTGCAACGACGATAGCTTATACGGCGCATCTACGACATTTCACGTTACGAGATAAATAAAACATTTAATTTGCAGTAGCATCGATACATATCAATACCACAGTGAACCGCCGCCAAATTATCCGATGTAAATATATTCTCATGGCTCTTTTTCAATAAAACAACGAATGAATACTAAAATTAAAACCATTTACAAGGATAAGTATATTTATCTTATTTCACTAAATCCGCAAGTGGTCCACAAAAGGCCTTCCTATAAATAATACAAATGGAGACGCTAAACTGTCTCGTATAATGGTACGACGCTACTACCGATCAAACTTACGATTGCATTATAATAAGTTATGGCTTATTCGCCATACGTCTATTACCATTTTGGTTTCATACGCGTCGTGAAATACAGCTTAATCGCCTATAAATAGCGAAGGCCGTCTGGCGTCTTAGCATGTAGTCCGGTTGGTTTGCAGAAAGTATTGGATTTAAATAGAAGGGTATGAGTTGCATGACCTAAACAGGTTCTTGATGCAAGTTGGTTTGCCCACGCATTCGCATCGTCCTGACCCCGCGCTTCGCTCTCGATGACTCATGCACGGCGCTACTTTCTGTGGGATACAAGCAAATATTGGCTAAAATGCAAATATTTCTTAACTTGTATGTCTTTGGGCTGTACGTCATTCTCCATACTCTAAGTGTCTAAAAACAATGGCATTCTAATTTGACGTTTGTTTTTTAGTAGAATTGTAGCCCTGACCATTACTAATTTACCACTAATTGCAGTACTTTTCTAACATGCATGTGCCAATAAAAACTGTGTTTGTTCTACCAGTCTCTTTGCCTCGCTGACGCTGTATTATTATGAATCACAATAAATATGTGTGAAGAATTGGAATTTTAATTGAAGCTCTACCTACATCCTCGCAGCATGTTCATGGAGTAAAAAACACATTATTAGCAGCGTAATGCGTTTCAACACCCTATTACTGATAGCATAGCATAGGGTAACTTAATTGGTCCCATATCCTGCGGTTATATGTCGATGATAAAATCAGGCTTCTCATCCTTTGATGTATAGGTACTTTGTGTGTGTTGTGTAGTTCCGCGACCAGTCATCCGCTTGAGCGTCAACAATGCATCATAGGTGATATTATACTAGTAGCTCAGAATAGAGTCGCGTAGTCGCTTATTCATTGCTCCGGAGACTTGAGAAATGCAAGTGGGAGAAGCAATGAATTTATCTAACTGATGCAATCTTCTATAACGTATCGTTGGTAATATACTTTTTGTAATTTCCTGTTAAGATCATATAAATATAATAAACCATTGAAATTATTACAGCTGATCCTATATCTTTAAAGTAATCCCAGATTATAGTACTCTTATCTAAATAGCTCTACGCCATGTTTAACATTTCTGCCTGTGTATCTGACGGGAACTTGTTTAGATGTTGTCTTTTAATTGAAAATGTTCAGTTTGTTCTCACGCTCTCTCGAGAGTGCGGGGAGGTCAGCAGTTGTCGCATACTCGGCCCGTCTGTATTTACAACGCGCATGGCGCAGCTTCCGACAGTAATTCGCACCCGCCCGGCCTCCCGCTGGAATCCTTTAATAATATCGCGTGACATCATGTGGTGTTAAATCGTTACTTTGCGTTCACTACTTCAACCTTTCTGTAGGTTGTTATATAATGAAAATAGCAACAGATGTGCGTGCACTTCCTTAGTATTGCCTCCTAATGTCCCAAATAAAATGCATTCCTGTACCTAGTATTTGCATTCGCGGCGACTAGGCGCGCATTCTCAAGAGTCCCACAGTCTTGCATTCCACGCATTATACACGAGTGCAAGAAATGAAGCACGCTCCACTTGCGCTGGGCCTCTGCAGGTGCAGGTAACGACTATAGCTATGTTCTATCCACGTATCCATGACACACGTATCTTCCGGCAAAAAAGATGACATGTTCAATATTTCAATTGCAGCTGACTTTCCTGTTCGTGGACATTCATTCTCTCGGAGTGCAGACAGTATCGGTTCCCAAGATGGAAGTGATTTCTCAGATTTAGCATGACCAGTCGTGCAGCTTTCGGCAGAAAGTTTTTGCCTGTACATTGCCGTGTGAGTGGCGTAATGCCGACACTGCACCGCGAGTCAGGGGACGTGTTTTTATAATTATCACCAAGAACTTGTCCTTGATTTACATAACGACAATGTTAAAATAATCTGTAATGTAAATCTGCTTACACGCTTTTGGGAAACAGATAGTGAGGTTATAAATTATTCTGCAAAAGTACGTACCTCCTGCCTGATATATAACAAGTGATTTACGCGATGATGAGCGGTGTGTTAAAAATCTTTTTTATTTCGTGTAGTGTTGGTTTATGATCAATAAACGTATAAGTCCATATTCAATTTTGTTTATTTATTGTAAAGTAATTACGAGTAATAGTAAACAAGTCAAATAACTACTTAAAGCCTAAAGGTGCAAATCAGATACCTACGTATTTAGTAGGTATGTCGCTGAATGGCAACCATCTGGATCGTTGCCCGGGACATGGCCGATGTGCCGCAAGTTATGCCGGCCATAACATCGTGGATGCTAACGACAGTTCTCGCGAAATATACAGAAATAACCATCTCCCCACACTGCGAACGCTCCGATAATTCTGTCAGTGCACTACCAATGCACTTCGCAGCTGGAGATATTGATGCTATTTTATTCAAACCTCGCAATTGAACTCTTCGAGATTTACAACACAACTCTTATATGTACTTATGGCCAAGGTATGGAATGTCAAAGACTTTCTTTGAAACATGAACTTTATAAGCGGTGTCAAGTTTGCGTTTCCGTTTCTAATTTACTTTCAATATTACTTATTTAGTAACTTATTAATCCAGTATAGTATAGTCATGTGTGTAATAGTATGTATGTAGCTCCTCGTTTCATATTCTCGTATTATAATTTGGGGTTTAATGGAAACCAAATATTATTGCCGTCTTTACTTATTGATATTATGACTGTGTTTTATTAAGATTTCCATAATTTTGTATTTAACTTTGCTGCTATCGTAATCCAAAAGGACTTGTCTTTGAATTTACTGCAGTTATAACAATACACTGCAAGAAATTCAATTCAATCGGCTCTTTGTTATTACTATCACCTCTTTTATCAAAGAATAGGGTTATTGTGTATTATCGACGATTTGTCTGATATGGATTATGCAGTTTTGAGGTCGAAGTGAATGTTTCATTGTTCAATAGAACTCTTTGGAATGTAAAATTTAAACATTATTTATATCAATAAATGTATTATTGTAAAATAATCTTGAAAGGTACATTCTATGCTAGTTTCATAATGTTTAGATATATAATAAGTAGATATTTTAATTTGTTTCAAAGTTGTAATTATCATCCAACAATGAAGGTCTTAAGTGACCTAAAAACGAATAGCTACGTTTGAGGTTTTGTTCAAATCGATTTCTCTCGATGGCCTCGCTCTAACACGCATAATATGCATTCGTGCATCACGCGTTTGTGCGATTGAGTACTTACGAAACCACAGGATTGTTACAGAACTATTGTTATTATAGACAAATTGTTCGAGAAACTCATTGATAGGTTGAAGATAAGACAATCAGCTGACATTTCCCACACATTGCTTAATTAACTTCAAAAACAAGATATTATTAATGAGATTATGTTTGAATAAGCCTGACAACTACATATATTTTACTTAACGTCATTCTGTCAGTATTATCATAACACTCCAGAAATTCACACGCTCGACTTCGATTCCCATGCAATCAAGAGCATTCGATTCTCAATTGACACCGTCGGTAATGTCTTGTCTCAATAACTGCTTGTACTCTTGAAACGCCTCAACAATAGCTTCGCACTTCATTTTTCAATTAAAACTTGGTATTTCTTGTGTACCTAGTACCTATTTAAGAGACTTAGACAATTCTCTATTAGAAAACAGTATATGGAATAAACAATTTGACTTTTCTAGGAGTTGATTAGGTTTCCTTAACCATCCGCTCTTGTTTTGTATTGTTATCATTGTCCAAAATTAGTACAGTTCCTCTGTCGTGTTACTCGTGTTGCAGTGATTCGTCTGTATTACGATGTATATGTTAAATTACAGACTTAAATTAAAGATGTTAATCAAAATACTCATCACACACAGACATGTGTTTGTAGTAGACTTGACGGTATAACGTGATGTGACAGAACTTTGCCTTTACAAAATAGTTGCAAACGATACACGGTGAGGCGCAATATAATTTTGTTACAATAGCATGTTAACCTAATTTTTTTAGCCAAGAAACATTATAATACACAATGCCTGTTTATTTTGGAAGTGATAAAATCCCCGATAAACATGATGGTTCAGTCGGATTGGCGCGTTTTTGACCCGGTGGAGATTGTAACGAGTAAAGCCTGATGCCGATTGTGTCTACTACAAGCCTCTTTGTATCAAAACAAGGTGATTCATCAGACGGCGCTGCGCAACCACTTTCGGACCATACAATTTTTTATGCAAGTTGCTTAACGAATTAAGTACCCAATTGCGATGCGGCTCATTACGCGTATACATGCGTGATCCAATGGTCCATGAACGGTGCGACTGTGGTTAAAATTGAGACATTGATTTACATGAGCGAGTCTTATCTCTCCTAACTAGGAGACGACATATTGCCGAGCATAATTTTCTTTGTTCAAACCACTCGGCCGTGTCTAAGGACCATGGAAATATACACATTGATAGATCATTATCAAATTGTTTTGTAGAACATTAACATATTTTGTATATTAATCTCTGGGGTCAGTCTTTGAAGATTCAAGTTTGAGAAGTACTTAGTCAGTGTGAAGCATTTACAAACTTATTGTTGTGTATATTTGTCTTGGATTTTTTGTGTACGTATTCGAAAATTTATATTGATTTGCCTTTCTTGCACCAGTTAATCAGTCATGGGCACGTCTAATAACATCTGTAGTTTGAATCGGGTGGCAGGATTGTTAAACGTTAGGCTCCTGGTTAATCGGAGAGCGGTAGAATTTAAAGTGTTAAGTGGTTGATCCCGTCAATTGTAAACACGGGCGTGCGACGCCGACAGCCCGGTGAGTCAGACAATCGCGATGTGGGACGCGGGCATTGTATGTGCGGCTGCGCTAGGCCGTGGCTGCATTGGACGTACGTAATATCCCTCCTGCTAATGTACGCATTAATGCACCTGCCTTAAGAACGAGTTTCGAACAGAAGACGCCGGCGCTGAAGCCGAGCGTGCGATTGTATGCAAAGGAGGCGCAGGCGGGCGCCCACTCGCCATCCTCGAGAAAGCACGGCGGAACCGTCCGCTGGCCCACTTGCAAACTGCACTGTACGAACCGGTGAATCCATTTTCTCAGCTCCTTTCATGTATGAATGTTTGTATTTGGGTCTTTCATGTTTTTCATATAAAAAGCATTTGTATGTTATTCTACAGATTTTACAGACTCAGCAGGAAGCATTCATTGTTAGCCCTTTTTATTTTTATTGAGAGGTTTTGTTATCCTCACAAAAAAATCTCATTCTTTATATACCTTTAAAAAAATTGTCTATCACTTGGCTGGAGTTATATGTCTGATGTAACTTCCTGAGAACTGTTTGTTCTAGTAGTTACTTCAGCCATAGTATTTATGTACGTTAGTTTCTATATCTTTCGCTGTCATATCACGAGTGTGTGGATTCTACAAGTGACTCGTTAGTAAGTTCGTTAAAGTTATTTTTAACTTGTGCGCGGAACGAACGTCAACACATTGCCTTTGACCTGTCGTTATTTGTCTTGT
Source organism: Maruca vitrata (assembly GCA_039566165.1). Taxonomy (NCBI): domain Eukaryota; kingdom Metazoa; phylum Arthropoda; class Insecta; order Lepidoptera; family Crambidae; genus Maruca; species Maruca vitrata. The sequence goes on along the minus strand of CM076918.1, from coordinate 4,252,184 downwards.
CTCCCTCGTGACATGATTCACGTCGTGATGAGCACTTGCAGATTCACGATCTGATAATTTATCTTCGTCATCGTGAGAATTATTGCAACTTTTACAAACATCTGATTCATTAAATAATTTGAGCTTTAATGTGTAACTATCTGCATTGTAAGGATTACTTTCTAATGTGCTGCTATATTTTGGACGTTGGACTTAGCAACATAATTTAAATATCTAAGAATACACATTCATGAACCTTTGCAATAAATAAATAAATAATCAATTTATTGAAAGCTATGACGAGAACTTAAATTAAGATCAATAGTCAATGTATGACCCATTTACATAATTTTTACATATTTTCTACAACATTAAACAAGGCCATATGCTCAAACATTGTCCTGTATTACCTAGGTAGCAAAAAAACACGATGATAGTGTTTTTCCAGTGAATGCATATTCATGTAACAAGTTAAGCGCAACGGAAACTAACAATGAAAGATAATTCATGTTTGTTTCTAACATTTATTAGGATGTTTAACACTAGAAAATAAATTAAGATTTTTTTTAACAAAATAATAGAACCATCAATCTTTTATACAAACAGAAAGTAAGTAGGTACTTTATGACGCCTCGTGTATGTACAAATATTATAACTTATAATCATTTTGGCAGACAGCACAATGATGATGATGACTCACAAATCGTCTATGAATAGTTCCCAAATATGTTTCCAGCCTAAACCGATTATCATACATGTGATCGATTAGTATGGCAGTTCCTCCACTCCGGGTCGTTAACCGGCGCGTTCACTGGTGTCACATCTCGAGCACGAATTTACTTGATTATCTCATACTCACATACTGGCCTCGCGCCGAATCAAACTTCACTCGATTCACTTGACCATTGCTCGCAATCTATCATGTTGCTGTCGGCGAGAGAAATGAAACGTTTCTTTTACATCGAACCGATCTACAATTGTAATCGCTATGATATTTGTGCGGTAACTGTGACGGCTTGCTATGTTATTGGGTTTTTGTGTTATTTGTTTCTTGATTTGAGAAAATGGATTTGATCTGCAAATAATTATTCGTTTGTAAGATAAATTATCTTCTGTGAGCTTACTGTCTGAGAGCCCCTTTTAATCACTATGTCGGCACCAAAACTCGATAGTACATATTATATGAATGTTTTGACATGAATACATATAATATGAATTTTCAACATGAATAGTTTGAACCCTTGTTACGCCGTCATCAAAAAAAGAATCGCATAGGCAACGGCAGCTAAAATTTAATTAGAACGTCGCAGTTCATTACGACTACGAATGAAAAGTAAAGCGAAGTAGGCACAGGCGAACACTATCGACTTTTAAAACGGAGTTTGTGAGTCGTAATTGGCAAATGATGGCGGACGTATCTCGGAAATGGCATTGATTGCGTCGCCGGGCGGGCGGCGCTCGGCAAATTGACTCACATGCGCAGCCCGCTGCACCGCGCGGCGCATCAGCTCAGGGTTGCACGAAATAACCATGCAGTGCATTTCAACATTTTAAAATTACATTTTCGTTTGCTCCTGATTTGCTCCGAATGGACGAATACTGCCATATTTTTGCCAATATCACAAACCAAATTTATGGTTTTCCTCAATGTTATTTGTTGCGGCTTCTTATAGTAGTAAAAACGACACATATACACAACATGAAAATGTTGCCAAACGTATTCAAGCGAAATAAAATAATCTCTCGCATGAGCAAACAAAGTTCCGGCCGACAGAGCAACTAATTTGGAATACCATCTTTAAATTTCGACAACACAGTTGGTACCTAAAGCTTTTGTTTGGTGCGAATTATGAATGGAACGAAGCCTCCTCCCCGGGCTCGCCTCCCAGGCCCCGTATGGACTGCAGTTGTCGGATGCATGTATGTAGGTGATAGGGTTATCGATTCACGGATAACACCGAACGTTATTATTCCCTTCTAGTACTTGTAGTCTTGTACAGTATGTACAGCACATACAAATTGTTGTGTAGTTTATCTGGAATTGCTTTGTGGTGAGATTAGCGAGGTACTTACGTTATATGGGTTTAGCTTTTTGCAATGAAACACAGATGTTAGTAGCTCTCTTCTAAAGCCATCATTATTACCTACTAGTGGTCCCGACGAACTTCATACCGCCAATACTGATTCTTTTTCTCATTGAAACCTTCCTTGGACTACGACGAACATTTTAAAACCAAAATTACCTAAATCGGTCCGGGCGTTCTCGAGTTTTAGTCAGACTAACGAACAGCAATTCATTTTTATTTATAAGAAAATATGTTATTAAAAAGAATAATCAAAAAATGGAGTCATTCGGGTGTGAGATAAGTGAGCCTGAACTTTATGTATGTTAAAATGCGGCTCCAACGACGTCATAACCTTATCATTTTACTGCACTCAATACGATATTGGAGCATTTTTCATTGGGTGGATGGTTTTTTATCGATATTACAACTGAATACAGTATTTTGGGTAGGAAATTTTCTCTGTTGTGTGTATGTTGACTTTAATTCTGACTTTCTTTTAATATTGCGTGTGTCCGATTGACTGCTTTTAATGTCTTCCTCTTGAAGTTTAATTGAAAACTTTAATGATAGCCATCAGTGACTAGATACGTCAAAGCAGTAATAGTTATAGTCAGTGGACCATAATTCTAGACATCAACAATAATTCACATCCACCACCTGCTGGGATAACCTGTGTTTGTCACTTGCCAATTAGACCCCGAGGGGAAAACGGGTCCATAATAGGATAATCGTGCGCCGGAAATTAAATGATGTTTATGCTTTACGTTAATTACCTGGCATATCTACGAGTACGTGTGTTCGCTCTGCACAGCAGACAGTGTGACTCATGCTTACCTTGAGGTTGGTTGAAGTAGTCAATGTTTATTTTTATTTTGCATTAAAAATATTTACGCAACGGATTTTCACTTAATAAAAGTTGCTAGTAATTTATTAGCCTTTGTTTTAAGATTCAATACTGCAAATAATGTTTAATATAATCAGTAATGCAATATGGGTGTGCAGACTGGCCTCCTAAGCCTTACCTCATCCCTCTCGCCCGCCCTCACAAATATTTGTCGCTACACGTATTTCGCATTAACACCTACAGGACTGACCGCGTTAGTTTATTGAATTGCATTTATCAATTCTCATATTCGCTATCTGGGTTCCGCTCACCTACCTGATCTGGTTTCAGAGCTCATGAATTTTGATTAGAAGTCATTAACGATTGGGCGTTAGTTAATTCATCGACTACCCAAAATAATTTAGGGATTGCAACCGTATATATAATTTTGAACTGTACCACACCTCATCAATAAAATTGGGGAACATGATTTAAAAATGCGTAGTGAAATTTTTAGCTGGTTGTAATTTGGGGTATTTTACTGAAGTGAGCTTACCAGACGATTATAGGCGATAAGAAAATTAAAGCGATTTACAATTACATACAAACTAAACAAAGTGAATATAAAACATTTAATGCAAAGATGTTTTGAATAATGACGCAAGAAACATTCCCGGGTGGCGCGTTTACGATTCTCTAGAACACTCCGCATGAATCATGTATGACAAAGATGGTGTTGGAGACTATTGTGCGCTGAATTGGCAAGCTATGTGGGGTTATTCCGTATTCATCCTATGTGAACTCATCCGATTTCCTTTCTCATCCTAAAATAGTATTCCTAGCTCATCCTATTAGATTTTGTCTTGACACAACACTAATGCAGTCTTTCCTCATCACTAGGTGAATATTCCAATAAAAAGTATGGATAGCAAAATCAAAAGTCAAAACATTTTCAGAAAGTGAACTATTAATAGGTTTTGGATATAAATACTATTATTATAAATAAAAAGAAATCTGTATGTTAAAACAAGAAAATAACATAATATTCAATAAAATATACTTAAAACCGATAGCCAAACTTGCACGTGCTATTAAAGAAAATAATAGTAACGGTTTCATTTACATCTAATAATGAGTCACCAAGTTGTATTTTTAACTATTACCTGTGCATACAAGTGAAAGAGATAGAATCTTTTGTTAGAATGAGATAGATACATTTTGTATCCCCATGTTGCGAATTGGCTTTTATCAGTTCACCACTAACTGATATCCTGGTTCCTCCTTAATCTGTGATTTTTAATTGAAGATTATTTTTTTACATTTTATAAAAATCATACAGTTTACATATGGAAGACGATGTTTTTTAAATCAAAGTTGATTGAGTCTTGTTTGTCAAAATTTAAAAATATTGCTGTGTTAATCATATAAAAAATATGTTATATATTATTCTTAATTTTAAAAAATAAACATACCTAACTGTTTTATACAACATTTATAAATAAATATATTATTTTATCAGACTTTTTGCAGTTTTATTTGACAAAACGACTAAATTAAATTTTAAACTTTTATTCCGACCGTACAAAATATTCTTATTTTTAAAATGTTTTGTTATAGGATGAGCTAGGAATCATTTTGGGATGAATAAGGAACTAAAAATTGAAATATTTGCTTTGGGATGATTAAGGAACGAAATTAGGATGAGTAAGGAAAAAGTTTCACGTCGGATGAGATCACATAGGATGAATACGGAATAACCCGCTATGTGCGGTCAGGAGCGCAGCCGCGGGGTCGGCGTCCGTCGCCGCGATTAGGCGCGAGCGCAATTTACGCCACATACTTCGACAGAGCCATTCGATCCACCGTCTGTACGCGCAAAAACACATCGTCGTCATATTTTAAAACTACAACCTGAACCACTTTCTGTAGTCATGTTCACATTGCTTAGTAATAAAACTGTTGCAACTGGCAAATCAAACAGTCTTTAGCGTTGCAGAAATGCTACGGTGCGGTTACCCGTGGATGCGATAAAGATGTTGTAGTTCTCGAATACAATTAATTTAAGTGCTGAAGCTACTTACCTCGAGATCAAATCAATGTATGTGATGTTGTGAAATATTTATTTAAATGTCCGTGACATTACTTGCTATAAAGATTAATCTCCCGTTGTTATAAAGAGAGTTAAAATGTAAATATATTGATTATTACAATCCCAATAACTGTCTTTGTTTGTGTGTTTTTTGTTTGTTTCAGTTTTATAGGTTTTATATTGTTACAATGAGTGAATAATACGATAGGCTATAAGCTGCGGTATTTTTCATGTTTACTACCCACGCTATGCAGCGACTATCTGCATTTAGCGCTGATAAGATTTGATAATGGTGAACAATGTATACTTTCCCTCGGTTACGCGGAAAACTGAATGTTGTTTTTGCGCTGCTCTTTATAATGTTCTGAGGGTTCTCTAACACGTCGTGTGATTAATTAAAACAACGGCATGCTTCGCACCCGCCCAGCCCTGGGCGATCGACGCGACAAGTGGTACTTGTTGCGTGGGATCCAGTCCTTTTGCATATCATCAAGTGCGGGCGTGATTTGTGCGCAGGACCCGCTCGCCTGTGCTAAATGCAAAACTGAATAACTTATAACTAAACCCTGTTCGCTCATAAACTTGGTCTACACCCGACTCGATCGATGCGAACGGTCGAGACCGCGATATTGTATATGCATGACCGCTAAGAAATTTCTATGTGCCCGAGAGCCGATATGTGGTGCGTGTGTTAAACGACACTCGTGATACAGATTTATTGTTTCTAAATGTATTATTTTTGTCGGTTAACGATGCGATGCGGCCTAGTTCACAGGACGTATTTTATGTCGTTTCCGGGAACGTCCACGTTAAATAATTTGGCACGATTTTCATCTTTCATAAAATTATTTAATTCAGTAAGTAAGACAGACAGAAGTACAGTACATTACGCAATAAGTTAAAGCAAATGCTTGGTTGCGGTAGGGAAATGTCTACATTTTTATTCAAGCTTAAATACACTGAAAAGGGAAACGCGGCGGGAGGCTGCAGCTTGCAGCGCTGGTGCAACACGGCCGGCAGGACAGTCGGAATAGCATGCTTCCAATTACGGGCGTGACGCGGGCGGGTGGTGCAAACTCGAGCGTTAATTAGAAGGATTCGCTGGGGCACGGCCACGTATAACTCTTCCGAGCCGTGTTCGCCCGCTCGCAAACCAATTACCGGCCCACTGATGAACGCCGAGCGTGCACGAAAGTTCCCACTCAATTTCATTACGCTTCGCTGTGCGCACTAACAATTAGAGAGGTTTCTATAAAATCGCTATTCATCGCTATAGACGCGCATAGTCGAGCCCGCGCCGGGACGCAGACGGGCTCGAGTAGCTAATCCCGATTAGGCCGAGACTGTCTGAGCTCTTCCGGTAGGCTTGACTGTAATGGAGTACCAAAGATATTGCCGCTGTCGAACAACGATTGTCAAAGGCTCTTTAGCTAACTTTGATCAATTAGCGTTGTAATTATTTGCCAGTGGATGTTCTTTACGCAGCAGCTAAAAGGCTTTTAGCTATGTATCAGTACGGCGCCGAAGTACCGCGCGGAGCCGGCAGCCTGTTTGTTTTCCTACGATAATGCGTCTGTAAATATCAGCCGCCCCTCGTCGCTTTCACGCTTGAGAAGCCTATTTGCGTATACGTTTAATTAACACTTGACAGTTCGAGTGTTGCCGGCTATGTATTTGTTGTTATGACATATACATTTTGCAGCTGTTAAATCCAATAAGGATTATCTAGTGTGGGTGGTAATTCATTCTAGTGCAAATAATGGAATAAACGTTCTGACGACAGTACATAGTTTCTCCTCGTTGCCACCGTGGTACAGTTAGACCGCAGCCGCGGTGTCAGGTTCGATTCCCGCTTGCACAATGCACGCGCATTCTGCGCCTTATGCGTTCCATTACTGCCAGTAATGGCATTTCGTAATTTCTTCAATTTGATCTAATAAAGTACTGATGGCTTTTGATTTCACTTGAAGTACTATGTTATTTTGCGTATGTGCTAGTAGTTTGTTCATGCAGTGTGTCCTTATTTCGTAAGATTTACAAGACATTTTTAGGGTTCCGTAGCCAAAATGGCAAAAACGGAACCCTTATAGTTTCGTCATGTCCGTCTGTCCGTCTGTCCGTCTGTCCGTCTGTCCGTCTGTCACAGCCGATTTACTCGGAAACTATAAGTACTACAGTGATGAAATTTGATGGGAATATGTGTTGTATGAACCGCTACAAAAATATGACACTAAATAGTAAAAAAAAAGAATTGGGGGTGGGGCCCCCCATACATGTAACTGAGGGATGAAATTTTTTTTTTCGATGTACATACCCGTGTGGGGTATCAATGGAAAGGTCTTTTAAAATGATATAAAGTTTTCTAAAAAACATTTTTCTTAAAGTGAACGGTTTTTGAGATATCAGCTCTCAAAGTCGTAAAAAGTATGTCCCCCCCCCTCTATTTTTATAACTACGGGGTATAAAATTCTAAAAAAAATAGAGGTGATGCATGCTAATTAACTCTTTCAACGATTTTTGGTTTGATCAAAGTATCTCTTATAGTTTTTGAGATAGGTTGATTTTTATTATATTTGCTGCTACGGAACCCTTTGTGCGCGAGCCCGACTCGCACTTGGCCGGTTTTTTTAAAAAGAATCAGAGTGCTTTATTTAAAAAGGAAAACGATCATGCGTACCCATTACATACAGTATAATAGTGTTACCAGCAATAAAAATATCATCAAAGTTTGTAAAACAATATTCAGCGTGGAAAGTTCACACGTGAAAACCATAAAACGTTTTTAAATTGTCGTAACACGGTATTTCTGTCAGACAGGTCGTTATTTCTTTATAGTTTTCCATATAGTTGTGTGGCGGGCCCCGGCTTTGAGTGGAAACTGCAATGGCGGCGTGGAGGCTCCCCTCGGCCTGTGTGCGCCGTGAGCCTCCCTTCCTACCTCCACCAACTCCCCCCACCCTAACTTTTTATTAAAATTTTAGTAAAATTAACGTTTTGTTCGTTTAAAGTCAAGTCAAGTCTTTTTAAGCGCTTTGAAGCGTTAATTATATAATTATGTTATCATGTTTGCTATAGTTTTTATAACGGTTGCTTGTCTAATTCGTATATGTATAATTATTGGGAAAAAGTTTATTAAATAAATTTAAATTACGTTTTCTATCCTTTTCCCAATAATTATATATATATTTCTAATTAAATTGAGTAACAACACTTTTAAATGTATTTTGAAGATTCTGTAAAGTTTCTAAGTAAACCCCCATGAACTTGTCTGAAGCCAAAACATCGATACAATATAACCTTACTCTTGTTTTTCCAAGTGTTTTGTATTGCAAGGAAGATAAATCTTACACAACAGGAGAATTTAGGCGCCTATGTAGAGTAAATCATTATTAGACAACGTCGACATAAGCCCGATCCATCAAATTTAATCTCACATAAGCATGCATGTTATCCAAGTATGAAAATAGTGGACGAAAATTGAATCGGCGCAGTGTGCGCGCGGACGGGCCGGACGTGCTCTCTGGAAAATTGCACTTGATCCGCCGCGTCTGCCGCGTTCTATTTCCACCCGCAATTACTTACCGGGCGGCGGCGCACGCCGGCGACAACATTGAACTATCCACCTCTTGGGTTTGTGTAGACCGTCTGCCGGGAGTAGCGAAAGACTTTACCTTTTTTCTCATTGCGATATAACAATTCAATTCTCAGAAAGATTGAAGTCTCGTGAATGGACAGGAATGGGTCGAGTATCGATCTGATACTGGCGCTTTCTGCGAATTTGCAACGCTGCGGGACTTAGCTGGCATAGATTATGCATGTCTATGTTGGAAGGCTAGGGTTAGGGAGATCTATATACGTGATATCTTAATAATAAGAAACACAATTTCACTTAAAAGGAAAAAGACTGGAAATGGCTATTCTAACTGTTATCTTTAGACAGCGCATTTCAATGTTTAGCTTTGTGTGATTTACATGCAATCGTGTTTGTATAAATAAGCTAAAGCAGCTGTAGTCAGTATGTAGAACTCTTGCTTGTTCTACTTCTAAACTCATTTTTTTTATTTATTGATTAGTCTGAGTTATCTAAACATATTCGTCGTAGGTAATAATATGTTGAATTGCTCTACATATGTAAGACAGTCTTACGTAAGCGAGAGCATGATAGGATAACATTAATCCTTAAAGTGGTTGCTGTGGGCATTCCATTTGTTCATCTCATGTTAATTTCATGAGATCTAGCATTGCGTAACGTGTGCACACCGGGCAGCAGGTGCGGCAGGCTGCCGATGTCCGTCGTATGCGCGGGCGCCGGCGGTGCGCGCGCTCCGTTTTTGCGCCTGGAACAATGGCCGGCGCGCGCGCATTCCAGCGCACCGTTAGCCGGTAATCGCGATCATCGCGGCCGATGCGCGCGCCGCCCTATCATACGTCTAACGCGCATTTATCTATTTGACCACCCATTCGCGGCGGAATGCGAACGACCACTTTCACGTTACCACCGTCGGGATTGGCATTGCGATGTCCCGGTAATTTTATGGAGTAAAAAAAATTTATGTAAAGAACAGAAACTATGTGCCACTTGTTGTTTTTCATGACTCACATCTTTAGGAAGTGGAACAGACAGTAAAAATCTTAAATTTTTCTGTTTGATATTGGTTATATACATATTATGTAGTGTCTGAAAACATAGATTTTCACGGCTGTCGTCGAAAAGAAAGATACTGTTTAGGTATTTATGCATAAACGGCCCAGCCCGATATTGATGTTACAGTTGCTCCACAAACATCAGCTTAATTAAAGTGGATCATTAAGATCTATGACAAGATAAAACATTCATTTCTTTTTCTCAACTGTTCTCGGAATAAAATATGTACTACTTTCTATCGTTTAATATTCAATACAATGTAGCCATTCAGTTCTTTGTCACGACTATTTCTAGCCTTAATAGTTTATAGAGCGACGTAATTTGTGTGAGAGGCATAAGTCAAACAAGCGGCTTTATATGGATAAAAGACGGGATGGTAATACACGCCGGAATAAGAGTCGTCGGGGCTTTGGCTCCGAGCCAGACCAAACAGGGTAAAAAGCAAGGGCGGCGACGTCGACCGCGCCCCGAAATAGCGGGCAAAGTCAAGGTGTGTACTCACGGCATGACATGCTCTCGCGCGCGGTCTAAGTGCGCGTGTGCACGCGGCCTGCAGGCCTCCAGGCGCCCTAGCCTAGACGCGCCGCGCCCAGTAGGTGTGCCAGGGCTCGGTAATGAAAACGCAAACAACCTCATTTACACCAATATAATATACGGCGATCGCGCCACTAATACCATTTACAATGACGCAACCCCCATTCGAAATAACGAAAAAAAATTCACGCCTCATTTTAGATGTTTACTCTGATGAAGGTCAACCCTTGCAGTCCTAATTAATTTTGTTTCAATGCCAGTTGTCAACATTATCCCCATGCTAATATTTCACCCACGCACACATACCTAATTTGGGTTAATTTAATATATAGCAAGCGACAATCGTCTACACGTAGGTAATACAAGTTTTTGTACAATTACTTTACTAGCGATAGAATTTTGTACTGAAAATTTGAAGCTAGCTTTTTAGAAACGCAGTTAGAAGTGAGCGGTTAAGCAAGGCGCATCACATGCATATGGGGCAAGTTGTAACAATAGCGGTGCAGCGTCGCTGAGTCACGGGCTGAGACAGAACAAGGACGCCCTCGCAGCGGCGCTGTGGCAAATCGAAACATAAACATCGTTACTCCATATCCGTCAGCACTATTCACCATTGTGCCGCAACAAATTGCAGACATAATAGACTTCGCAACACACCAACTGAGCGCTAGATGACACGTTGATATTTTAAGGATAATAATAGCGTTGAGAAATTTCGTCGGCGGTCGTGGCGGTGTTAAATACCATTTATGATTTTAATTGCATCCACTTTTCTAGATAAATCTTGACGCTCATTATTTCTCGTGCAGATGACTTGAAGGCGGTGACGAAGCGTCTGATCGCGCAGGCGAAGCGGCAGGGCTCCGCAGACAATATCTCCATAATAGTGGTGTTCCTCAAGGAGCCCCGACAAATCGCCGCTGACAACTGCCCGCCCATGGATCTTGGGTAAGTGTCGTCCTCGCCCCTTTCATCCCCGTTGAAGAGAGTTCTGAATTTAAATTGGCAATTTAGGGCACATTGCGGTTCGGTAAGACGAAACCAGATCATCAATTGTTTGCCAAACAATGATTTCCATTGAATAAAAATATGACAAAGAAAATAAACACACTAAATTGAAATACCTACCTACTTCACTAATACACTTAAATAAGTTTGGCATCTTATATTTTAAGAATGCTAAAAAAATGAGGTCATGCCATTCAAAAATAGATGAATGGCAAATGCTGTCTGTACATCAGAGTTTAAAAAATAGAATGCAAAATTATTCTCATAACATGCAGTGCCGTAACTAGGGCGGTGCCAGCGGTGCCCAGGCACAGGGCGCAGACCCTGGAGGGGCGCAGAAATGACCAGACCAGTATCTAGTTTTGTTTCATGCATGGTAGTTAGTAGGTACATTTTGTTTTCTGGCGAATATGGTGTAGACGCGCCCTCTGTACTATTTATATCTATATGGCATTTTTCAAGCGATCTTGAAACAAAACACTTGTAAAGGTGGTTAAAAAGGTATTTTACGCCTTATATTCAAAACGAGCTTGTAGATATTCTTGCCTCTGAGGTAAAAAAAAAAAATTAGACGACGTTCGTGCGGCAAAATACTTTTCCTTACTTTTTGATTGTACGCCAGACGTATCGCATCAAGAACAGATGTCACAAATATTGAGATTTCGGAGTCCAAGCCAAAATAAAACAAATTAATGAAAATGCTGATTACGTGCCGTGCGCAGCGCATTCTTTAAATTTATCTGGCGTACACGCTGCTAGTGTGACACCTGACATGATCACATTTTTTTTTGGATTAATCCAGAAAATATTTGTGTTTTTTTCGAGTTCAACGGTCAGAAGGGAAACTTTAATGAAACACGTAAATATTTCATTGAAAAAACACGCTGACACTAGATGGGCCTCTAAAGCTAGGGCCGTCAAAGCTTTGAACACGCAAATACCCCAAATCTGGTGTATGCTAAAGATTCTAACTACCAATGATTATAATGCGGAAACAATCGCTACAGCTAAAAGTATAATGAACCTAATCTATACTAATATTATAAAGCTGAAGAGTTTGTTTGTTTGTTTGTTTGAACGCGCTAATCTCAGGAACTACTGGCTCAATTTGAAAAAATCTTTTTGCGTTGTAGAGACCATTTATCGAGGAAGGCTTTAGGCTATATTATAACATCACGCTGCGACGAATAGGAGCAAAGATAGGAGAGACCGAGGGGAGTTAATACAATTTTGACAATTTGTCTCGTACACAAAAAGCTGTTGACAGTAATCTATTTATATTAGTACAGTAGAGCGTCGATTATCCGAACTAATTGGGGGACGTGGGTGTTCGGAAAACCGGTATTTTCGGATAATCGAACTACCTATATGTGTATTGATTCAGTCATACATATATACGTACAGGTAAATTAAAACCATAATATTTACATTAATATCTTTAATGACACGTTTACGTTTAAGCATTTTAAAAAAAGAGTTTACTTCCACGCGGCAAAATTTGTTTTATCGACTAGCGGTTACTTGGAAGTGACATACGAGTACAATAACAAGAGAACGAGTAGCGACAAGTGCGCTAAAAACTGAAGCGCGGGAGGCGCGCAAGGCGCACGCGGGGTGCGGGGGGGCGTTGACCCGCGCGTTACTACTGTTCGGATAAGCGGTCGTTCGGTTGATCGACGTTCGGATAATCGACGCTCCACTGTACCAATCGATAGATAATTTATTAAACTTTCGGTTAACTAACAAAAAGAAAAGGTCGATCAGGAACCTGACTGGGAAGATAATTAGCGTCCTAGAATATTTCAGTATTAACTGGCCTAAGTCCGGTATGGATCTGTAAGGTAAAATTTAGATCGAGGAGAGTTGAAACAGCCTGTTTCAAATCTCCTTAGTAAGAAAAAACCTCCCATTTTTAGGGTTCCGTAGCCAAAATGGCAAAAACGGAACCCTTATAGTTTCGTCATGTCCGTCTGTCCGTCTGTCCGTCTGTCACAGCCGATTTACTCGGAAACTATAAGTACTACAGTGATGAAATTTGATGGGAATATGTGTTGTATGAACCGCTACAAAAATATGACACTAAATAGTAAAAAAAAGAATTGGGGGTGGGGCCCCCAAATTTTTTTTTTCGATGTACATACCCGTGTGGGGTATCAATGGAAAGGTCTTTTAAAATGATATAAAGTTTTCTAAAAAACATTTTTCTTAAAGTGAACGGTTTTTGAGATATCAGCTCTCAAAGTCGTAAAAAGTATGTCCCCCCCCTCTATTTTTATAACTACGGGGTATAAAATTCTAAAAAAAATAGAGGTGATGCATGCTAATTAACTCTTTCAACGATTTTTGGTTTGATCAAAGTATCTCTTATAGTTTTTGAGATAGGTTGATTTAACTGTAATTTTGGTTAAGTTATTGTGCTTACACTGAAAACGATGGCTGAACCTTATAAGATAGATCTGACATAATAAGTTTATTATATTTGCTGCTACGGAACCCTTTGTGCGCGAGCCCGACTCGCACTTGGCCGGTTTTTATTTAATAAATTTAAAAAAAATCAAATACATAGAAACCATTTGTACCACATATATATTATAAATCTTTAGTTAATAAGCATTCGTAAAATGCATAACATTAACCAAAATACAAAACCGTTATCAAAATATAAGGCACCACAAAAATACGTTAAAAATTTACTTTTCACGATTTTTGCCCTATGGCACGCATAACTCCAAAACCGCGTGTCATACGGGTCGGATGCAGACTCACACGTCTGCAGGCGGCAAAATATAGGTAACGAGTGATATTGCCAACTGTCTAACTGTTTCGAGTTTCAAGAAATCGGTACTGTTTCAACTCACCTATGTTTCAAAACCCCTCGGTCTCCCCTACAATGGAAAATGTGTAAAAAACGGGGGAAACGCGAACGAAGTCGCTGGCACAGCTAGTTAATTATAAATTCATATGTACTTTGCAAATTTGGGATCAAATTTTGGAATCTGTTGACAGAGTGAATGTAGCTCTACAGTCTAAAACCATTACTATCGACAAAGCCTCTGAATTAATCAAGGGATTAACAAGCCAGATTTGAATATTCGCGACACTGTGGACATTGTTTTCGAAAAGGCAAAAAATTTTTTTGAAAAATGTGACATTGAAGACATTTTTCCTGAAAAGCGACGAAAGCGAGTAAAAAGACACGATTTAAGTGAAAGTTCAGACGCCGGCTACTACATTACTCAGCAACCAATAGATACAATAATTTCTGAATTAAAATGGCGATTCGAAAAACTACGCGACATACACCACTGTTTCGGTTTTTTGACCGTAAAACACATAACTAAACATTCGGTTGAATAACTAAAAACACATGCAGCTGATTTGAGTATCAAATATTCTGCAGATATAAATGCCACAGAATTTTGGGCCGAAATAGAAACTTTGAAGAGTCAAGTTGAAGCGACTTTACTTGATTATGCTTTTACGACACTATTTACGACATTATTTGATAAATGTGAATGTCAGTCAAGTATGGGTCTTCTCAAAGCTATAGTGGAACTGGATTTATGGGAAATGTTTCTCAATGTAGTAGTCGCTATAAAGATATTTTTAACGATGCCAGTGACTAGCTTCCTGCGAGAGATTATTCAGTAAGCTCAAATTAATAAAGACGTACCTGCGCTCGACGATGGGCCAAGAAAGATTGTTTGCCCTAGCGATTTTGTCGATTGAACGCGACATAGCACGGCTCCTGTCCTATGACAATGTAATCAAGGACTTCGCAATGAGAAAAGCGCGGAAAATAAATTTTTGAGTAGGTAGCTGTCCAATTCTTTTACCCTTAGTCTTGGGTCTTAACTATCGAGTACTTTGTGTCATTTTTGTATTTGAGCAAATATTTTTGAATAAACAATTTTTATCTTAAAGAAATCTACTAGGTACCTATACCTTCGTAAACAAAAAGTAGATAGATTTATTTTTATGCACATTTGTCCACTTTATTGTCAGAGCCTGGTTAGAGCATTTTTCAAGGGCGCAGTTTTGAAAGCTCGCACCGGGCGCATAAAAGGCTAGTTACGGCACTGATAACATGAAACACAGCTAATCGTTATCACATTGTTACCTACATTATTTTAGCTTTCTTCGTATAATGTGTCATTAATCATTATGTTTAATTTTGGTGAAACTCTCGCTTCGTCAGATATTATTTTTTGTAATAAGTATCAGGCTTTCAGTTTCAGCTATCAACAAATATTATATTTATCAAAAATGTTACATGTTTGTAAATACCTACCTTTATTGTATGAAACAGGACAAGGCTTTATTGAGTACCAACCGGTTTCACTTAGCCAGATTATAAAAGTGTCGTCACGCGAAAATACCTCGTTCCAGTCGACCTTGGCAGGCTCGCGTATTCTTATAAAAAATCCTCATCGATGTCACATTTTCAAACGTAAACTATAGTAGCTATACGGACAGTAATGAAAGTGTCGTAAATTATACTTATATTAAATAAATTACCTACCTACTGTTATCGGTATGTTACTTGAATTACAAGATTAATGGTAGGTACTTTTTTTACTTCCATTTTTCTATTCTACGCTTATATTATATAATAAAAATGTAATCATTCAAGTTCGGTTGAAGGAACTAGGTATCAGATAACCTTTATACGTTATTTTAATTTAATAGTACAATCTCTCATCATTTCGCAATGTTATATGAGTCATATTTGTTAACGGTTAAGTTTTAATTATAGTATAAGTAGTCATGTTACTACGATAAAAAATCTATTAAAAGTTGACATGTTAAGATTATCGTAATTAATTCACAAATGACTGTTTATTTATACCTTTATATTAATGTGTGCTCATACAATAAGGTAAATTATAATATAAACCACATAACCGTAACTAAACTAAGTAAAAGTAATAATTCCTATCAGCATTATTAACGGAATTTGGTTGATAGGCTGGACAACGCGTTGGCGAACGCGCCTCCGTTCGGCATGGAGGCGGAGTGCAAGCGGCAGCTGGGCGCGGCCGGCGAGGCGGCCTGCGCCGGCGCCGAGCCCGACAACGGCGTCGACAACTCGGACAGTGACAGCGAGGACCTGGGCCCGGAGACCGCCGTCGACGTGGACGCCGACGACGTCGACGCCGACGCCCGGAACCACCAGCCGGCGCCGCCCACTCCTCCCGCAGATACTAGTGAGTACACACTTCACATTCAGGCTGCCCGACTTTACGTATACTACTTTACGTACCTTACGTACGATAGTAGGGCCGATTTTATTTTGTATGAAATTTCCACCGACTTTTTGTAGGTCGTTTGCGTTGCTCCATCGAAATCAGTACGTCCCATTTTTCTCTGACAAAAAATCAGTCACCCCAATTCTGGGGAAGTTGTGCGAATCGCTGCACACTCCAAGGATTTACGAATGTGGGAAAATATGGCTTAGGATCACGTAGGCTAAAAGGTACTTTCCAAATATATATCAGAATGAAACATCAGCTAATAGTTGTCTCAACAGGGAGAAAATAAAACTGTAGTAACATGTATGTATGTACGTTTTTAAAATTCTCCAAAATCTTAAGTTCAAGTTACTCAAATGCGTATTTTCTCAAAGTCGAAACAACAGACTAAAATGGAAATGATATTTGTGTTGTGGCTTGATGATGAGTAAGCTCGTCTCTTATGTAGTAGGTACGGCTGACAATGAAATGTCGTTATGGTAATTCCGTGTTTCTTTATTTCCAATTAAATAGTTCTAAAGAGATCAGAGATTGCATTGTCGTTATTTTTGCAAATTCGTATTTGTTACTTCATTGGTCTATTATTCTAAACAGAGACATTATGACATAGTGGACATTATCAAATCCAACTAGCTACTCACTAACTCATAAAATATGGTAAAAATAAAAATTAATAATTAATTCAAGTATCTCAGAAAATACCCACACCACCACATAAGACCTACCTACCTACCACTCGATGTGATTACAACAAAATCGATTGAACGGATTTCAAGAATGACGTTTATTAGGTATTCATCATCCATCACGCACCGCAGTTTCAGAGAGAGAGCAAAAGAAAAAGTGCAGAATGGTGTCTGTGTCACGGTTTATTGATTGTTACATTCACCCACATGCAGTTCCGCTCGTGGCAGGATCGCTCGATTGTATGCAGATGTGGCTACCTTCCTACGGATTAACGTCCCACCTACACCATACCTATAATCTACAAATCGAAATTTGTGGGATTTCCTATCGTTCATAGTCTCGAGTAGTCAAAGTATATTTAAGTACAGGCATATAGAATCCAAATAAAATGAGCTATTCCAGAACGGCGATAAATGGGTTTTACCTATTGACGTAACGTATGTACAGTATTAAAATCATAAAATAAAGGGTAAATTTCACACTATCCTGGGAGTCATCTTCAGGCGTCACTTTTAAAAGGAAATGTTCAAAAACAGAATAAAAATCAATTAAGGCTTATTGGCATTATTGTTTTAAAGTTGGACTTTCAGCTCACGATACGACGATGGTCAGAATGAGGAGATGACATTTCGTCTAAACGAATTGTTCAAAAATATAATTTAGTTTTCATTCCTTTTAGTATGATTATTTTTTCTGAGTATTAAAGTAATAATAACAATATAGAACTAACATGAAGACAAGGACATTATATTATGCGTCAAAGTTAATTTTAAGTATGATACAATTGAGTGACACATTTTAGGGTATAATTTAATATTGACACGGCATCCCCGGGCAGGGCGCGCCCCGCCCCGCGCGGCCGCTCCCGCCCGTCCCGCGCCGCTCGCAGTCGCTCATCGAACGCCCGCATGATCTGTGTTGTTCTGCGCCGTCATTTCGCTATTGTAACCGGGCCTTTTGTCTACATTTTTACGGATCGAATAATACGCCGGCAGTGAAGATAATAATCTGTGTAGTGAAATTACCGTTTACGGTACGTGATTTTTAGCGAATGTGGTCGATTATTTTCACATTCCGAATAGTTTGTGAAAGGTTATTTCTGTGTTGATTCATGCGGAGCGGTGTTCTGGAAATAGATCGGTTCGCCCGAAGGCGCATCCCTCAGTCGTTGGGGATTTATTCTGAAGGTTTCACTTGCATAAATATGCATTGGATTTACACGTCCGGGTACAGTCTCGGGCGTGTCTTCGCAGGCCGTTCTCGAAATGGCGTCCGCGAATGTCTCGCGAATTTGAAATGCGACCGGTAAATAATTCGTTAACGCGCCGGCCGATCCGGCCGAAACTTTCAATAAATACCACACCACGTGAGACAGTCGCGGATTTGTTTCGTGAACGGTCGAGGAGTTTTTGTTTCCACGCAAGGGTGTGTCACCTGTTGATAGTGGCGCGGGTGCGAGGGGGTTGCGTGCTCGCCAGGTGCTCCTCGGTCTAATGATGTGTATAGTACAGTGGAATGTTTGTTGTGATGTGCAGTGGAGGAGGGCCACGCCGACGGTGCTCTCGTGGATAATGTAGCTGAGAGCGGCGAGGAATCAGAAGACGAGTGGAACTACTTCAAGGGAGAAGGAGATCGAGAGGAGGCGAACCCCAGCGAGGAGCCCGACGACCCCCTGCGCTCCGAGACACCCTGCCAGGATAATGTGAGTTGTACCACTTACTATTAGAATGTAATCCAATAACATAACCAAGTTATCCCCTATCTACTTTAAATGTAACATTTCTTCTGTAAACGTTTCTATATATTTCTTTTAGGCTTATTAATGAATTCAAATACCTATGCTCACTGTTAAAATTTTAAGTGACCTTCAAATCAGGTGTGACTCATACTAAATTGCAGACCAGTTTTGCCACTTCACACCGACATTGGTTGGTATGCAATCAGCATTCAAAATAAATCAATAACTGGCGAAAGTGTTTCGCCCCGATAACACCTATTACACTGGCTATTCATAGGTTTAGGTAGTGTTTGTTCGTAACATTAAAACTAAGCACTATAAAAGCTAAATTTTCTTTAATTGTATAAATGATGTTGGTATGTTATTGACTTTGAACAAAGTGATATGTGAGAATAGTGACAACAATGATTAATTAAAATTACTCTACTTTATTAAGTAGAAAATTTACACAATCTTGTGTCTGAATTTTATCAACAGTCCGGCTACTTCCCTATTTAAGTATTGGTTAGTGCCATTTTCAAAACAATAGTCTTTTTTATTTATTTTATTTATTTATTTATTTATTACAAAAGGTACACCAACAGCATATACATAAAACAAACGTGACAAGTAAGGTATAGAAGTATAGTTCTTATATATATGCCTATTATAGGCGTACACAACATTGACAGAAACAACATATTATTTAAACACATAATTACAAAATTGGAAATAAAAAAAAGTGACACAATAAAAACAAAATAACAGGCACAATATCTTACAAATATAGAAACATAATTCAACTGTTTTCAGTTAGGCAATGAGTCAGATAAATTACGTTTAAACTTGGCCAGAGAATCACAAAATATATCTGCAAATTCACTATTTGCATTGTATTCTCTACAGCATCTAGGCAGGGGAGCATGACTTCCCAGATTGGTCTTTGACTTGGGTAAAGAAAAGGTTTTCTTGATTGGGTGGCGCGGCACGCGAGCTGGAACGGATAACTTGACTTGAGCCATGAGTTCGCTACTTATTAGTTTGCCATTAAGAAGTCTGTGCAAAAACACTAAGTCCTGACGCTTGCGCCGGTCGCGCAATGTGTGCATTTAAAAAAATGACAATCTTTGGTCATAAGGAGCCCGATGCGAGATACCTGGGGACACAAAGGCAAGGTGCCTTGTAAATGCACGCTGGACGCTCTCCAGGCTGGGAGTGGACGGTATAGACAGGATTCCATGCCACGCAGGCGTACTCCAAATGGCTTCTGACTAGCGCATTATACAATATAATACGGGTGTAATTCAACTTAAACTCAGCAGTGTTCCTTCTTAGGAACCCCAACATGCTGTAAGCTTTCTTGACAATACCATCAATATGTGATGTAAACTAATAATTCATTATTAAATAAACTAATAATTCATTATTAAATAAACAGATAACCTTATTTCTTATTAAGTAACTTAAATCTGCCCTACAAACATTTATCTACATGTAAATGTTTATGGGGATGTATGTTTGTTTCTTGTTCTCGGAAAACATGCTAATTGGATTTTTATAAAACTTTTAATATCTGAAAACCACAATAGCTACAATTCAGTGGAACTGTAAGTTGCAGCTAGTAGTATATAATGTTATCAAACATGAGGAAAATTTATTAACTAATGTGGTTTTATGTGACGAAACATGTATTTAAAATTGTGCATCAATGGTATTAATGTAACAAATATGTAACTTTTCTTTGATTGTATACCAGTATTTTATATTTAAGTCTTATTAGTATAAATAACATAGGTTAGGTTTCTTTGCCATTAATCAGACTCAAATAATGAACACTGTGTCTATCAAATAGAATGAGCATGTTTTGATATTAAATTTGTGTGGGGACAGAATGTTGAGTTGCAGAAACAAAACAGACATGTGATTTACCATTGTGTTAAAAAAAACTGTAGAAGATTACCACTCAATAAGTCAATCATCTTTTAATGCACAAACTGTTCCTCTATGGTATAATTATATATTTCCAGTCGGCTTGGGAAAGCAGCTCAGTGGACATGAACAGCTCCCCGTTGAACCCCGACGCGCCGGTGTTCGTGCCGGGCTCGGTGGCCGGCAGCGACGTGTTGCTGGCGGAGTCTCCGCGCAAGCCGCTGCCGATGGACGACATAGAGCTGCCGGACGTCACACAATTCCAGACTGAGGCAGTTTTGCGGCCAGCGGAACTGCTGGACTTGGATAACTGTGATCAACTCAATGGCCATCATGTGAGTGTAGTTGAGTTGCCTTTTTTGCATAAAAAAATACTGGATAAGACTTATTTGTTAATGACTATCTAAGTCTTTCAACTCTGTTAGATTTTATGATATTTATTGAATTGAATGTTTCCAGACAATATAAACATGTAATGTTTGTGGTTATATTTTCTTTTTTTTACTTGTGAAAAATCACAAAAATTAAGTTATCAGACACAGACTTTACAATGAAAGTTTTTTAGTAGTATATTATGTTCATACAAAGTGTTTGAAATAAGTTCATTATATTTGTGGTAGTCCATAAGTACAGCAGCTTAATATTAATATGTGTTAATTTTTATTATTTTGGTATTTTTCCAGAATGTATTGGATGATTCAATAAAAGAACAGCTCAATGGAAACACTAAGTACAACATGGATAGTCTAGGATTTGGATTCAGTGTTGGCACTGAACCTGAAAAGGGCACAGATGGTCTAATAAAAGACTTTGAAAGAATACAGAAGGATACTACAGACTTCTGCAATATACAGGTACTACTAGAACTATTTTTTTTATTTCAACATAAAATCATTTTTGGTATAAAGGCCATCCAGTGTTTTTGACCCGGTACCTCAAAGATCGCGAACAGTATTGTAAATGTAGTTTTAAGTTGTAGGGTTACCATTTCATGGAAAGTTTTTTTGTCTTCTTTAGCCCTGTATGGGAGAAAAGGGTATTGTATTACATGAGATATTCACACTCAGAAGTGAATCTGTCTCCCAAAAAAAATAATGACCCTCAATAACTCCTGGATCCCATACTAGTAAAAATGGGACCGACCACCTCAGAAGTAAACTATAAGAGTTTAACCAAAAAAAAATTTTTAGGTCCATCTGATGATATTTGACCGAGATATATTGATATGCTAATGTATGCTTAAGGTATCTAATGAACTCCAACTAGTTTCATTAGTGTTCGCGGGTCTGAACAAAACGCCTGATGTCCTTTACCTTAAATTATAATTTGGTAGAAGTTTAGATATAAGGCGTCCGACCGATTTCAGCCATGGCGGCCGATCTCAATTGAGATCAGCCAAGTGCGCAGGACATATTATAGTGCACAAGTGTGCGCGCAAACACAAGTGCACTCTCTATTCCCTTACTCTCATAATTCGGTGAGACGGCAATCCGACATGACCGATGAGAGATCGGGCGCAGGACCACCGGCTTAACGTGCTTTCCGAGGCACGGGCGTTCAACCGCCAACTTCCTAACTCCGGGCTGAGTAATTTCATTCCAGAAAAACTCACACAAATTTTGCCCGACCCCGGACTCGAACCGGGGACCTCTCGGTCCTAACGCAGCACTTGCTACCAATAGACCAACGACAGATATATACATTACATAAATCGTTTTCTTAATTTACAGGTATTCCAGGCACATACTGAAACAAATCCTTTTGCCTCTGATGATAATGATGAATTACTTGAAAGGTTGAAAAATAAGGAAAGGGATCCAATGAGTATGAGCTTTTATCAAGAAAAAGATGATGATACATGTGAAAGGCTTGCTAACAAGAATGAGTCTAATGTCGACCTCAACGCTGTGCAACCTCTACCAGACAGTGATGATGAAGATATTCAACCAAATGGAGTTTGTGATATTTCCGAAAATGATAAAGAAAATATTAGTCCCCAACAACATGATCTTGAAGGTGAGGGTGATGTGCAGGAACCAAACAATGACATAATGAGGTTTGATGACAGAAAAGACATTTTGGCAAACAATCCACTTAGTTTTGGCCAAGGAGATAATTTCATGGACTATAATGATGGTGGCAGCAGTAATAACATGCAAGGGTATTCCAATAATGAATTTGATTCCAGCAATATTCCTCAAGACAATGTAGCCCAGACAGAAACTCCAGAATCTCACAAGTTAATGTTTGAACAAATACCTGAAATTCCAGATGGCAAAAGCTCTGAATTAGGATTCACAAATGAAGATTTGTTAGACCAAACAGAAAGTGAAAAAGATGCAAGAGTACTTACTCCACAAGAAGAACTATCACAAGATGTAGACATGGAATGTAAAAATGATGATTCTCCATGCATAGAGGAACAAGCAGAAATACCTGAACCAAAAGATCACATTGAACAAATTTCTTCTACACATCAAATCGAATTAGAGTCTCAGTTAATACAAGACAAAGAAAATGAAATTATACCAGAATCTGAGTTATGTGATAACATTCAAAATGCATTCTCGACTGAGAGGTTACCAGGGTCACCTCTGCCTGTAGAGGATAGACTCGCTGAGGTCATCTCTCCTGAAGTACCCCATGATATTCAAGATAATGTGCAAGTGGACATTCACCAAAGTGCAGAACAGAACTTCGATGCGGACTTCGACGTAGAGATTCCTCAAGAAAATGAAAATGCGATCGAACCAGTGCGCGAAACACCCGATATTAGAATCGATTCGGATGAATTGGTCGCGGATGCTGAAATCGATCGAGCGTGCTCTTTCCCAGCCGAGTCGGCGATCCCTGCGGAGTCACCTCTGCCTTCGCACTCGCCGCTGCCCTCCGAGTCGCCGCTGCCCGCGCACGACTCTGTATCGGCTATTTCACCGGCTCCTTTGGAATCGACATTTACTCCGCAGCCCGCGGAGTCTCCAATTCCGGCAAAATCTCCCCTACTCGCGGAGTCTCCCGCTCCAGCTCCGGCCCAGTCGCCCCTGCCCGTGGAATCTCACATTTCGCAAGAATCGCTGGTACCATCGGAATCTCCCGCTCCGTCGAGATCGCCCGTGCCGGCCGAGTCGCCCGCTCCCCCTAGGTCTCCGACGCCCGTGGAGTCTCCCCTTCCGCTCGAAGCCACTCCTGCGGCGGAGTCTCCCGCCCCGGCGAGGTCGCCGGTGCCCGAGGTAGCGGACGTACCCGAACCGTGCCAGGAGGAGACGTCCGAGCCCGAACGGTCGACGGCCCCGTGCTCGCGAGCTCTCGGGGAATCGCCGACGCCCGAGCCGGTCGCGCAGTCTCCGCTGCCGGCCGACGTGCCCCTCCCGAGGGAGTCCCCGCCGCCGGCGGAGTCCCCCCTGCCGGTCGAGCCGACGCCTCCGGCCGATTCCCCCGCACCCGTCGAACCCTCCGTCGAAATCGAGCGCTCCCTCCCCGTCGAATCGTCGATGCCGAGGGAGGCGCCTCCCCCGACCGAGGAGCCCGCGGCGGAGCCGCTCCCCGCGTCTCCGGCGCCCGCCGCCGTCGACGAGACGCCGTCGCCGGAGCCCGAGACGAGCCCGGCGACCGCCGGCCCCGCGCCCGACATCGTGCCCGACGAGCCGCCGCCGCGCTCCGACCTCGTCACCGACATCGACATCGGCGTGCCCGAGTCGCGCGCGCAGGAGATCTGCGTGCCCGTCACCAGCGAGATCCGGCTCGAGGACGCCGAGCACGCCGCGACGCCGCCGCCGACGCCCGCCGTCGACGCGCCCGCCGCCGCGCCGCTCAGCGACACGCCCATCGCGGCCGACGTCGCGCCCGTCGCCGCCGCCGCCGCCGTCGCCGCCGTCGCCGCGACCGCCGCCGCCGCCGCGGCCGCGAAACCGAAGACCCCCGCGGCGAGGAAATCGCCGACGACCCCGACCGCCGCCGCGAAGGCGACCCCGCGGGCCGCCGCGCGGACCGGCGCCGCGCCCGCCCCAAGGACCCCCGCCTCCGCGACCAAGAAGCCGGCCGCCGCCGCCGCCGCCTCGCCCGCCGCCCGCCCCGCGCCCGGCGCGCGGACCCCGGCTCCGCCGCGAAGCCGGCGCCGGCCGCCGCCCGCGCCGTGCCCGCGCCGCGCACCTCCGCCGCGAGGCCGGCCGCGCCGAGCCCGCGCGCCGCGCCCAAGACCTCCCCGGCGCCCGCCAAGGAGCCCGCCGCCCGCCCCGCCGCCGCGCCCGCCCGCGCCGCCGTGCCGCGCGCGCCCCCGCGCCCCGCGCCGCCCCCGCAGCGCGCCCCGCCACCGCGCCCGCCGCCGCGCCCAGGGCCCCCGCCGCCGCCCGACCCGCGCCCAGGGCCGCCCCGCGCGCGCCCCGGCCGCCCGCCCCGCGCCCGCATCCGCGCCGGCCGCGCGCGCCGCCCGCGCCGAGGCCGAAGGCGCCCGTCGAGAGGAAGCCGCTGACGAACGGCGACGTGAAGGACGCGAAGCCGGCGCCGCGCCCGGCCGCCGCCCGCGCCGCCCCGCCCGCCGCGCGCGCCGCGCCCCGCCCGGCGCCGAAGACGACCGCGCCCGCCCCGGCCCCGACCAAGTGAGTGTACCGAGATCGTCTCGATTACATAGCTACAATTTACATACATTGTAGCACACGTACAATTTTTGTTATGTAATATCTGTAGGATATACCCGACGCGTTGCTCGGGTGAGTCACTAGTATTATATTTGTCTTAAATTCAATTCTGGGTACCCCACCGTCTTGAAGAGAATTCTACTAGTCCAGGATTCGTTGCTCCTCTTGAAATACTAGGGACCCCTGTTTCATCTTCCGATTAATATTGAACTGATATATATTTGCTTGTATCCAGGACGGCGCCGGCAGCGAAGGCCGCTCCCCGCGTGCCGCCCGCGCGGCCGCTCGACAAGCAGACGAAGGATCTCGCCAACAAACGCATCACAGCCAAGGCCGCTCCCCCCAGGACCGCCGCAACCAAGGTACATATTTTCATTCGTAACCATTCTGAATAGTACTATAATATTGTTTCGTTCTTATTTTGTGATCGGAAATTTAAGTCTCTATGAGTGATTTTCACTATTTTTAAATTATCAATAATTGGCCAAAATTGGCCCTAACAAATGAAATGTTAGTGGCAAACAATTTTAAAGGAAATAAATATATTGAAAGTAGAATGTAACTTGTTCTTTATGAACTTTTATAGTATATTTGCAAGGTAAAACAGCTAAAGCTTGTACTGTTTTTAATAGAAAAGAAATAAAATTGTTTAACTATTAGATTCTTATTCGTTTCTCGTACGATAGATTTTGTTAGAGCATTGTTTGAAGTGAATCGTTTGTGTCGCAGACGGCGCCGGCCGGCGCGAAGGTGCCGGTGAAGAAGGCGGGCGCGCTGAGCAACGGGACCGCGCTGAAGGCGCCGCCCAGCCCGCCGCCGCCCGACAACGCGCTGCTGCCCGACGTGATCGCGTAAACGCACCGATTCCGATTCCTATTATTTCCGCTTGAATTTTGTGATTTTTCTATAAGTGTATGATAGTTTTAAAAACGTCGCTCGTGTCGACGAGTCGTTAGGTGCGGGAGGCATCTCCCAGTTTTATATTATAGAGTCGCTTTTTATAGACGTGTACGTTGCCGGTTCGTTACGCGGCCCGCCGCGCCGCCGGCCGTGCGCGCGCGGCCGCCGGCGCGCCGGGCCTAGGTGGTTATTATCCATTATCCTGATTATAAGTCTGTTTTAGAATTTTATATTACCAACGAATGATTGATTTAAAATCTGGCTTCTAATTTATTTTCTTTGTATAACCGTATTATTTAATAAAAATGTGAGGAAGGACTGAGACATTGTTTTATTTATGAAGGGTTCGAAATTAGTAACAAACGAAACTAGTAACGGTTACAAATATTGTTTACTTTATTCGTGCTAGCTTACTATGTCTATGTAAACTTAAATATCATGGTGTTACAAAGAAATACTAAAAATATAGCATTTTATTCAAATAAATGATTATTATCACCCTTTACAATGTTTTCTTTGCTCGTCTGCCCGATCAGGGCGCGTCGAGGTGCGGGAAGCGCAGGTCGCTCCCGCGCAGGTTGGCGTCCATCCAGCGCTGCGCCTGCGCACTCATCTCCGAGTCGAAGTGGTCGCGCCATCCTCCTGCTTTGCCTGAAACAAAGACCGTCATTTGATAGGCTGGCCGGCTGGCTGCTTGTGACTTTGCGTTCATTCATGGGACTTATATTTTGAACTATAGGACATAAATAACCTTCCATTTTGGTAGTAGTTTATACACTTTCCGCATTATGGAAACTAGATTTCTTTTTAACTTTTCTCAACATACAATTATTGATTTCTTAATCATTCTTATGCAATTCAATTTAACAAAGCAAATTGGCTATTAGACAGTTGTAGTTTATAAGTAAACCATAATCGTCCAATATGTTTTTCGCATTAACATAATTTTCTATTTTTTTTTTTGGAATATTAATCTCAGTTTTTTTATCTGTGGTCGACAAGTGGCGGTCATGATTAATCTTCCTGTGACGTCATAGCTTGCACATAACAAACCTTAAAAGCCAACGTTTGCACATACACAGGGTGTAACAGGAGGGGTGGATCATCTTAAGTCAATCGATGGGGGACTTCAATACCTATCGATATAACCCCCATGTATGTTCAGCGATTTTCAATGGTTCCAAAGTTATTGAAATTTTTGTAAGAAGCCGGATTACAGTATAAAATATTCACTGTAGCTTAACAACTGGACCTGCTCGCATGATTTTTTTTCTAGAAGTAGTTCAATAGTGGGTCTTTATAATTACGATTTGAGTCATAACCCTATCATATTGGAATTTAAAAAAATCTTCACTAAATTTTTACGAATCGAATTGTGTCTACCAACTTTCAAAGCCTCTAGTGACAAAAAAGTACTTGTGTTTTTTTTCTAGAACTTATTTTAAAAACTAGCTGTGCCCGCAACTTCGTCTGCGTAGAATAGTAACTTTTGCCTGCATTTTTATTTTCAGGAAGATTGTTTTTAAGAAGTTACAGGAAAAATAAATAAAGATACAAAAATTATAAAAACTATTACAAAATAAAATATAATTAAACTTTGTTATTGATTTGATAAATCTATACTAGTCTATACTTCTATACTAATATTATAAAGAGGAAAGATTTGTATTTTTGTATGTTTGTAATGAATAAACTCAAAAACTACTGGACCGATTGCAATAATTTTTTCACCATTAGAAAGCTGCATTATTCAGAAGTAACATGGGCTATATTATATTGTTTTAAAAATTAGGGATCCTTACTAAAACTCCAATAATGTAACCCAAGGTGTAAAAAAATGTCCTGAAAAATTACTTACGTCGCGTACGCTGCGAAAACTATTGATGATAGAATAAAATCATTTACTACGACTTTGCAGAACTCTCCATTATCTACAAAAAGTGTCGCGACAGCATATGTCTAAATATTATAGTTATGTCACAGTAAGCGGTTTTTTATTCTAAAAATTTAATTTATATGTCGCCGCTTGAAAAGGCTCTTTATTTGTACCTTGGTATTAATCCTTATCAAAATAAATTTCTTTATATTCAAGATGGCTTCAGTACCTTTAAATAACTTTTTGAATTATTCAATTCGGACATTTCTTTCAGAAGATATCACGAATTTAAAAATGCAAGTATTAGAAAAAAGTCGCGTGGTTGCCACTTTGATTTTAACTTGAAGGAATTTTGAATTCGCTTTAAATTCGTTTCGTAGGTAAATGAGTACCTTATAATAAATATTATATTTTAATGTAATATTTTATATAGAGATAGAGGTATACCGAAGCGAAGCGAGGGCGGGTCGCTAGTATCCATTAAAGAACCTGAAATTGTTTACAGATTAATAGGTGATAAACAACATACATATCACATTTTTCATTACAAATCGGCCAACTAAAAGATAAAATTCACTCGCACAATACATTTTTTTTGTCTAAGCAATAATCTAGCCTGAGAGGAGAGTGGTAGCTAGGACTCACAAAATAATTTTACGCATTTTAGTACTAAAACCACGATAAAAACTTTAATTTATTTGACAGGAACAGGGTTCAATGGTTGCAAACGGCATACTGTACCTATGTAGTGATGTTTGATATCAGGATAACTTCAAAAGGTAAAAAATACAAAACTACCGATCCACTGTCTCAAAATATCTATAAAGAATGTGTGTCGCCATGTGACGAATTTATCAGTATTTGCTTGGCTACTTTGTTTTGTGCCACTTTTGCGCATTGTTTTTGTATATTTCTCGTAGATTGTATTGTATTCGTAATAAAACACTGAGATAATAACGTAAAGCGCAATAAAATATCGCTACCTTAAATCTCAAATGGCGTAACCGCCAATTTGGTCAAAATGACTTTTTAATACAGTTTTATTCAGTTTTTTTTTCTCTATCGATCTGTATATTTAAAATCCTCAAATTCGCAAAAAAAAGGTTATTACGACCCAATGTTTTTTATAGATTTGAACACTTTTCATAAGGTAAACAGGTCGTAAAAGGCTTAGTTTAATTTACTTGGTGGTTACGCCCCTAGAAATTATTGTGACGTGAAAAAAAATTAAAAAAAAAAAGGGTGTAAGGGACATAATTTTCCGGCGTAACTCGTAAGACACGCTATTTTTCGAAATTGCAATACAAAAGAAAGGCGTTTACACCCAAAATCGCTGAACACATGATTGTCATTATTATTGTTAGTATTGATGCGCGGGGGGATTAAGTTTGCGGAGACATTGGCTATTGATTGCTTTTCCTTGTTTCGGCATTTTAAATCAATGTCCAAACACAAATCAGAATCAAAGACCAATAACGCGCCAAAGTTAACGT
The DNA here is from genome assembly GCA_039566165.1 of Maruca vitrata. Classification (NCBI taxonomy): domain Eukaryota; kingdom Metazoa; phylum Arthropoda; class Insecta; order Lepidoptera; family Crambidae; genus Maruca; species Maruca vitrata. The sequence continues at coordinate 4,222,552 of CM076918.1, read as the reverse complement.
AACGGTCACAAAAAATAATAAATACACGGAGGAACGTAATCTATGCGCACAAGTACGCAAATGGCTGAATACATAGATAAATGTATGGTGAATATACAGCAGCGGGGGTAACGAATGACAAAATTAATCGAATTACGTATAGCTATAAGTGAAATTTCCCATGTACAAAAATTCTTCATCCTGTTATAAAACTTACAAGGTGAGTATTACCCATTACATCACTATGAAAACGTGACATATGGCGTAACTTTGTAAAAAGCGTAATACAGAGTGGAAATTTTACGTTTTCTTTCATTATTAAGTTATTTTAAAGAACAAAAGACAATTACTTTCAGGAGATACGACCTTCACCTCTTAAAAATCATGTTTTTTTATGAGGCGTAAACGCCTTTTCGTAATATTTTCATAGGCGTAACCGACTTCTAGTTTGTTAAATATAAGATTTAGGTGCAAAGAGTTCTAACTGAAGCCTTTATCTCAAAATTCTAAGAAATTTGATGTATAAAACATTTTCACTGCATTAAAATTGACAAAGTTATATAAAAAAAAAACTTTTTTTTTCGTTTTTTTGCTCTCCTGAAAAGTTGCGTTTTGGTGGTTACGCCATTTGAGATTTAAGGTATCGATATAACTTATGAATTACTTTTTGTATTTGAAACAATATTGCGAAATAATAGAGCATAGTGACATCTCTTTAACTAACCAAGAACTAAACACTCATCACGTCATATCAAATCTGACACCATTTGACATGACTTGCCAGCTAAGAATGTGATAGTTGGGGAGCCCAACGGGAGTTTTTGGAGTATTGATCAGACTCAGACTCTGTCTTGTAAGATTTTTAAATGGGAGACTCCTTGCACCCTTTCATGTACCTCTGCCGTGTATGTACACTTCATACGGGAGGGAAGGGGTGCGTGATCGTAAATAGGATAACTGCTGATGCTAATTACAAATAATAATAATTCTTTATTTGCCATAAATAGGGTTATACAAAGATGTTAATAAATATTATGTCGCTTATGCCTATTTAGCTATATACATTATAGCATGCAAAGTTTGTTATTTAATAACAATATTTATAAACTTATAACAATAAACTAAACTTAAACTTTTTTAAACAATTTACAACATTACTCTTAGGTACACTTAGACTTAAAACTAAAGAAAAAAAATCCTTTGAAACTATATCTACTTAAAAATAAATCTATATGTTTCACATTAGTGTATGTGTATCTATGTTTTTAGTTTCAAAAATTCATCTACTGAATAGAACGTATGTGAGAGAAGCCAATCGCGCAAAGCAGTTTTAAATTTGTTTATAGGTAAAGTTTTAAAGTGATTCGGTATGTGATTAAATATAATAATGCACATATAATAGCAATTTTTTTTAAATCTTTCTGTTTTGGGTACTAAATTTCTCATTAATAATTGGGGGTTTCTTGTATTATCTCTATCAATAAAATCTTTAGCTTTAACAAATCTGTCTGGGTTGTGTCGTACAAAAATTGCTATGTCTAGGATGTAGAGGCACGGTAGGGGGAGGATATTTAGGGAACGGAAGTAGGGTCTACAGGATGTGTCAGGTTTTAGTTTGCATATTGCACGGATACATTTTTTTTGCGCAATTAGTGCTTTATTATTTTCGGTTCCGTTTCCCCAGGTGAGTAGTCCGTACCTGAGGACAGATTCGACGTATGCAAAATAAGTTGTCAGTGCAGTGTGTCTATCAGCTACTGTTGACAACTTATAGAGTGCATATGAAAAGCTATTTAGTTTGTTGCAAACTGCTTCTGTTTGGTGTTTCCAGTTAAGCTTGGAGTCAATGTATATCCCTAGGAATTTTACTACATTAGAAAACTTTAGAGTAAGTCCTTCAAAGTTAATGGGCGGAAGTGGATCTTTGAAATTATTAAAATTTATTAGGTTAGTTTTAGATAAGTTGATTTTAAGATTGTTAGCTCGTAACCAGTTTGTCAATAAAGTCAATGTATTTATTATATCTTGTTTATGTTGTTCTAATGATTTGTCTGTATCAGAGGTAACTATTACAGAGATATCGTCTGCAAATAAAACTAATTCCTTACCAATGTTGTTTGACAGATCATTTAAATATAACAGGAATAGTAAGGGCGAGATTACGCTGCCTTGTGGCACACCGCATTTGTTAATTCTGACGTCTGATCTTACCTTTACTGTATTTTGTTTTTTATCTAAATGTTCTATTTCGACATATTGACTTCTGTCTCTTATGTAAGAATTTATCCAATCGTTTGCCGGTCCTCTTATACCGTAACTGTCAAGTTTTTTCAGGAGAAGGTCGTGTGAGACGAGGTCAAAAGCGGAGGAGAGGTCAAGGAAGAGTACTGTAGTAATTTTTTGTTGTAGGGCACTGTTTATTAATTGAAAGGCGGCATGAGTTGTGTTTTTATGTTTTTGGAAACCGTATTGATTTTTATGAATGATCTGATATTGACACAAATATTTTGTTATTTTATTATATATTGCTTTCTCGAATACTTTTGAAAGTACTGGTATAAGGGTGATCGGACGATAATTTGTGATGTCTGTCTTTTCTCCTTTTTTATGAAGTGGTTTTATAATTGAATATTTTAATTTATCCGGAAAAGTACCTGTCTCAATTGAAAGATTGATTAAAAATGTAAGTATGTGTAACAACTGATCTTTACAAAATTTGATTACTTGAGTATTAATAGAGTCATATCCTTCCGATTTCGTATTTCGTAGTGAGGTTATTATTTGGGATACGTCTTCTTCGGAAACTGGGGATAAAAATATTGATTTAGAACTGTGTTGGATGTTGTTCTTATATTCCGTTGGGTTTTGATAGGTATTACTGTCGCTAATTGATTTTTCATTAAAGTATTTGTTAAATGCGTTGGCTATTTCTGTATGGTCAGTGATAGATGAACCACAATGTGTTAATATATTTATATGTTGGTTAATTTTGTTTTTGGATAGCTCATTTTTAATTACAGTCCAAGTGGCTTTACCGATATTATGGCTGTTTATAATAAATTTCCTGTTAGATAGTTTTTTGAGCGTTGTATGCATTTCTTTAATAGTTTGTTATACACTAGATACGTTTTGCGATCATCCGGTGTTTTACTAGAATAGTATTTAAATCGTAAATTTCTATTTGTTTTGCAACTTTTTATGAGGCCCTTTGTTGTCCACCGCAGTGTATGTGAAGATTTTATTTTAATTTTTACATTAGGAAAACAAAGATCATATATGAAGCGGAACGTATCATAAAAGGTGTTGAACGCGGTATTTAAGTCAGAACACTTAAGTGTTTCTGTAAATGAAAACTCATGTAACAGACTATTAAATTTGTCTATATTTTCCTTGCGGTATGAGCGTTTAAAGACGTAATAGTCTTTTCGAGTGTGTTTCGAGTTATCTGCTTCGAATCTCAATATTTGAGCTTTATCGTGATCGGATAGACCTAAGGGGATATTAGATCCCGATCCATTTTTTACATTACTTATTATTAAATCTATGCATGAATTTAGAAAGACACTGTTAAAAGAATTGGGCAGAATTATGAAGAACTAATAATCTCTGATGGTTTCCATGGGGCGATGACCGTAGAATTGCGCATATAACAACAATTACTAAAACCTTTGACGCAACAAAGATCCAAGGGGCATTTGACCAGTTTTCTAATGATCTATGTGATTTTATTTGTAACGATCTGTATATACGATAACTTTCTTTAATTTTATAATGTCCAACATTTTTACGTGAATGTTTATAAATTTCACTTTATTTGCTTAGAATAGCGATATCCCTCTATGTATATAAACATTCAGATAATATCGAACAGTCTATCAATTGGAACAACACAACCCACCAATGTAAGCCAGCAAGCAAATATCGGACAACTGACCACCTCCATACCGAAAACCAGGTAATAGAGAAATGTAGCGAATTCAATAAACCTTTGAACCTGGCCTTTGTGGATTATTCAAAGGTTTCGACGGTATCACCCACATCAACCCATTTAGCTTTCTCTTCTACAGCAAAACATCGAACCCACATATAAAAAAACTTCTCCAAATCATTTAACAACAAAGCACAGCCGAGTTAAACAGGCTGACTCCCTATCACCAAAGCTTTCAGTAGCACGCTCCAAGAAGTCTTCAGGTCACTATGATATTCTTAGGAAACAAAAGGAATTGGTGTAGAGGATAGGCGACTGATAAACTTTCGCTTTGCAGATGACATTTTCCTAGACGAAATACGTATACATCGACAGAAATTGAATAAATGCTCGAACAACTGAGTGCAGAAAGCGTTGACGTTAGACTGACGATGAATAGATCCAAAACCAAGGTCATGACCAACAGCATCACTGATTTGGTGGATTACAGTCAACAGGCAGGTGAAGCAATATGTAGAGGAGCATACTTGATCTGGGCAGTCTCCTTCGAAGACAGGCAGGACAAAGAAATAATAAGTAGAGCAGACAACGCCTGGAAAAGCTTCTGGTCCATGAATGGGTATATGAAGAGTGATCTTCTTATATCACTGAACCGCAAACTCATCGACGTTTTCATACTGTCTATCCTAACACATCTTGGTCCCCCACCGAAAATCAGAAGTCCAAACTCAAGGTTTTACAAAAAGCTATGAAGCGGAGTATCGTAGGTATTAAGTTAAAATAAAATATACCACCATCCACTCCCGTACTGGTATTGTTGTTGGTTAAAACTGATGTATCAATGGGCGGGGAATGTGATATGAAATGTGCGAGGATGAAGAACAATAGATGGACCAGACTTGTTACACATCGCGTGCCTGAAGACGATTTTCGCCGAAGAAGACCTGAGGAAAGGTGGTATGACGATCTGGGCCATGTATCAAAGAACTGGCAAGTCCTAGCATTGGGCAGAGAGCAGTAGATGAGTTTGAAGGATCTTTGCCCAGCAGTGAGGTGATACAGGTTAAGAAAAAAAATTACAGATTATTATACAGCAGGACTTCGATATCAACTTGAACCTCATGCATAAAAATGTAACGCGCTGAAGTATCTCAAGATTATGTGTTTTTCAACAGACACAAAGATTAATTATAACTTTGTGGTCCAAATCGTTATAATGTCACTTTTTAGGGATTATTTAACATGCACTTTAAATGACTGACACGGTCAAATACCTTTTTTTTTCAACAGCTTGTTACCAGGTAGCCCTCCTGCATTAATCGCTGTCCCCCCACTTATAAAGAAAGTGTAATATACTTTTCGTTATCTTTCTATTCCGATTCCATGTCGTTCGAGTAACTGCAAATCTAGCCATTTACCTCCCCTACTATGACATTTTGCTCAATAAAGTAGTCCGTATAGTCCTAGTCAGAAGGTTCATTTTGGTCGATATACTTTTACCATTTTTGTACGTGATCTAATAAAGTTAGATTTTTAACTATCCTACAGGAATTTCTGTGACTAAAAGTATTTAAGATCTTGACCGGGGATGTATGGTACCACCATGCAAAATTTCATTTAAATCGGTGTAATAGTTTCAGAGATCAGTCATTTATTTCGGTTTTTTGAATATCCCACGGGAACCAGTTAACTGTCAGTGATTTAAAGTATCCTATGCATTTTTCCGGAATTTAAAATACCTTCGTGTAAACTTTCATTTAAATTGGTTCAGCCGTTTAGGAGGTCAGTCGAAACAAACAAACAAACAGACAGAGACACAATTTTTTTTAAGTATGGGGATGTGTTCTGCTACTCTCAAAACATATCCCTGACTGGTTTTTTTTGCGTTTTTCAAAAAAGTACAAGAATTTTTACCTCTACGTTTTTATTATAGTATATAGACTACTCACATTCATGGATAGTATACCCTGAAAATTTCATACCGCTACTGCCAAAGCATCAAAACTAAAAATGAACGCGAATGGCACAGGTCCCATAAATCAGTGTTTTTATTTTTAAACGGTTTTATTTACTTACGTTTAAACTCTGATATCTATCGAATGGAATGTCCGAATTGAATGATTTAAAAAGTTTTATAGAGATAAAGAAATATTCGTAATTACAATTTAATTTTTTTTTATAATGTTTTATTTGAAAATACAAATATAGTGCTTTTACTAGCGGCGGCATATAAATTAATTATATTGAAAATTAAAACACTTGTTGTGACATAACTATAATAGTTAGATATGTGCTGTCGCGACATTTTTTTGCAGATATTAATGTGTTCTACAAAATTCTACATTGTATATTTCTAAAATGAATACTTTTCGCAGCGCATGCGATATAAGAATTTTACATCTTGGTTTACATCTTTGGATTTTCCGTACGGATCTCTACTTTTTTTGAAAATGAAATATAGCCTATAACCTTCCTCGATAAATGGACTATCCAACACTGAAAGATTTTTTTAAATCGGACCAGTGGTTCCTGAGATTAGCGCGTTCAAACAAACAAACAAACTCTTCAGCTTTATAATATTAGTATAGATATTCCAGAAAATTGTCAAGTAGCGAATTATTTAATGCATAGTTACGTACCTTTCCTAATGAAAGCCTGTGCTCCTGATATGCCGATGCCGAGCTCGTTCATTACACCATAATTAACTGACTTGTTATTTTTAAAGTTCTCAATGCTGAGATGTTCACAGAGCTTAGCCATTTCTTCATCGGTGAAATTTTTGTCAAGAAATTTTGATACTCTCCGTATGGCCGCTGGTAAATCCTGAAGTAGACAGTATTTTATCATATATCTAATTGAAAGAAAAACATGTAGGTAGCGACTACAACACATATTATAGTTAGTATCGATAGAAAAATAGACAGTAGAAAACACTATCAATATTATGAATGTATCTGATTTGTTGAAATAATAAACCCTTCTAAGCTATACTTATAAGTAGATTCAAAATGAATTTGATTTCTCTAACTTAAATACTTAGGCACATAGTAAACTTTAAAAATACTTAGTTCACCTTAGATAGTTCTTCATAGAAGAGGAACAGCATGTGCGGATGATGCCTCATCTCCCAAGCCTCTTTCAGATGTTCAAAGTATGGAGTCCAATGATCTGAAGGAATAGGGATATGATTATTATTAAGTACCCCATTGAACAAATACTGTTATCTCAACATTACGGGGAATCGTTTTGCGAGTGACCAATGGTCGGGCCGATTTTTCTTCCAATGATTTTATTACCATAATTTTTGCCTTTTTGTAGGACGTGTGCGTAGTTCCATTGCAATCAGTAGGTACGTTCCACTTTTCCCCTACAAACAATCGGTCACCAATTATCGGCCGTGTGTTGTGGCCTAAACCTAACAATGAAGCAACTTACGCAAGTCTTGGATGAAGAAGTTCCAGTAAGTTTTGAAGTCTCCGTTGTAGCCTTGCGTGCGCATCATCTTGTTGAGGTGGTAGAAGGACACGGCGACGTCCCTCGGGTCCCGCGCCACGTACACCACGCGCGCCGTCGACAGCAGCCCCGGCGGCAAGAGCGACAGCGGCAGGTGGGTCTTCACGAACCGCGGGGACGGCATGGCGGCCAGCTGCTCCGTTCCCGCTCGAGTTACTTCTTCTAACAGCTGTAACTTCTTTTCACTGTCGCTGTTTTCCGCCACGAATCGCTCCATCATTACCGGATGTACGCATACTGAGAATCTGTTAACATAACACCTACGTGAGTAACTTGAATACCTAACCTAAATACATAATTATACTTAGTACCTATCTGTCAAGATATTTTGTAAACCGGTGCCTGTATCGAATGTACTGTGCTTGATGTAGTGAAACGTTTTACAAGTAGGTAGTACTTTGGGTAACCTTCGAATATTAGCGTAACTATACAACTACGGCCCTGCGTAGGTAAATTAGGAAGGAACCTGCAGATTATATGTAGGTACATGAATAAAGTATATTATTTCCACTCCACACAGTCATCTTCATATAAAATAGCTAGAATTTACTTAAAATACATTATATTGTTACATGGTTGATACAAAATACAAGTTCATAGTTAGTCCAGTCAAATTAGCATCTAAATTATGGGTAAGGTTGCATTAATTCCCAACAAGCTGGATTTTTGTGCAGGCCTTGAATACGTCATTACAGATATGTCAAAAGTCCCCATCGATCCGACGTGTGCAAAAAAAAATATTCATGGTCAAATGTCACAAATATCAGTTTTATGCACTTTTGAACGAAACGGTAAGTTTTATCATAAAAGTATGTATGACAAAATTACTTAACACCTAATTATCTATAAAAATTGTCTTACACTTTATTCCTAAGATTCACCATTTCAGAGATAAAGCGATGCACAAAGTTGAAAAAGTTGTATTTTCAAATGCTGCCAGGCCCCCGTGCGATTGTGCTAGACAGTTAAAATTTTCACGAATGATGTATTTCAGTTGGCTCTATAACATCTAATACTAAATACAACATTAAACTATCACTCAAGGTGGGCTCTTTTTCTTTTCTCTACGAAAGCTTTTTTTTATTTGCTCGCACTTGGCCGGTTTTAACGTGGTAACCACGTTAAGCCATGGTCACCACGTTAATGTGGAATAGGTTTACTAGGGTAACCACGATAAAAACCGTCCAAGTGCGAGCAAATAAAAAAAGCGTTAGTATGAGAGCCCACCTTAAGTGATGGTTTTATGTTGTATTTAGTATTAGCGATAATAGAGGCAACTGAAATCCATCATTCGTAAAAATTTTATCTGTCTAGCACAATAGCACGGGGGCCTGCAAGCATTTGAAAATACAACATTTCAACTTTGTGCATCGCTGTATCTCTGAAATGGTGAATCTTAGGAACAAAGTGTAAAGACAATTTTTATAGATAATTATATGATAAGTAATTTTGTCATACATATTTTTATGATAAAACTTACCGTTTTGCTAAAAATCGCGAAAAACTATTTTTTTTTACCTTTGACCTTGAATAACATGTTTTCCTTACAGGGGAAAGATGGGGAACTTTCAAATTTTGTTTTTAATGATATTTTAAGCAATCTTACCGATTTTCAGCTTGGTGGGAATTTATGTAACTTCGAATGTCTAAATTGACCGGACTAAGTGGTGGAATTGTACTTACTCGAGGAAAGGATACCTTTCTACTAAAGGTATGGCGTCTGATTTAGCGTAATCTAGGTCATTGGCTATCATCCAAACTAATTCTTGTGTCCATGTTGTACCTGGAAATATATAAAATAGTGGGATATTGTATGAAGTTATAGCATCTATGGTAGTAACATGCATTTTAACTAAGTATAACACGAGAGTATCTGATCTAACTTATTTTCAAGAGAGTTATTTACCTACTTTTACCCAAGATAACTACCGCAATTTCAAACAGTGGGAAGAAGTTTAACTTTATTTCAGATCATGATACATATTGACATAAAATTGTGTTGTAGGTACTTGGGTAGATGCTGTGGTCTTAAAATGTACTAACTACCTTTAAAATCTAACTTACCAGATCTGGGGTAGCTGGCGACGAATATGTCTGTGGGGCGGAGTGGCATGTTGTAGATGCGCGCGGCCTCCTGCCGGTACTTGTGCGGCATGAAGTAGCCCTTCGGTCCCACGCGCACGAACCCCGTCAGTTCGCCTGGAATATCAAATACAGTATTTAAGGTTAGTGTTGATAGGATATACGTACTTACTCCACAACAATAGGTAGGCAACTATTCTGTTTAAATTAGAATGTAAGCGCCGTACCTACCTATATTGAAAGGATAATGAAATATTTGAGCGCTGATTTCGTACTGATTAAGTAGGTTCAAAACTCCTATACAAATCTTGAATTTAAGTCTTGCTTAGACTACCAGATATTTATGTACCTAGTTAATTGTCTTTTGAGTATTTGGCCGTTAGTTAGACGCTACTTATACTACCATTTCAGTGTTGTCTGTCAAATACTTATTTACAATTGTCTTTTCAATACCCGGCAGTTATTTTAGAACATTAAAACGTTCCATCAGTTATCTGCATTGTCAGTTTGTTCTATATTTATTTACTTATTTAAAATATTTGCTTTACACATGACTTAGATGCTACTTACATGTGCAATACCTACTCGTAACATTCATTATGCACCTTGTTATTGCAAAGTGGGTGACTGAAGGGCAGACATTCAGATAATTTAAAAAGAGTAAAGTAACTACATGCTAGAGTTTTGTGATATTTGTTATTAATATTCATATAAGCTTATCCTCAAAATATTAATTTTTTGTGCAGTAGCTGTTACTAATAAGAAAATGCTTAATTTCTTTAATGAATGTAGGATATTCTTCTATTCTTTTTATAATGACCGAAACTTCCTTAGCACCTATCTGTTATCATGTCTGTTGAATTTATTCGTCGTTAAAGCACTACCTAATATATTTGTATTATGTTGGTGGATGCATATTAAATTGACCTGCTAAAAAGAGGTATACCTGTATAGTATTTTGACTTATAAATTGCCTAACACTATATGATGCAGCATAACAACTCGCATCAATCGATTTCTGTGACCTTATAGGTAACGAAAATAAGAGTGCTTCCTGCTTGTGAACAAAACCAATTACCTTGGAGTAGATAGACACCTCTATATTTTTTACATTGATATAGATGGAATCAAATTAACAGTTTATGTTGTTGATCGTAACTACATATTAGAAGTAGATAGTTAATACTTCCATTCTCCGTTTTAAAAGCAGCATTTTTCAATAATTAGGTAGTGATGTACTTGAGAGTTAGGATTGATAGAAATTGATAAAATATATATTTCTGCATCATGCTATTCTTAAAAGCTCATTATTGTTACAAAATTACATGTAAGTACTTCGTTCGTGTTGCTGTTTACCTCATAAAAATGTATTATGCCGGGAGATCGTAGTCTAACAGTAGTTTGCATCACAACATTTGGTATATCCAACATAACTTATATAATTTGTAAAACAATCCTCCTATAATGTCCGCAACCAATCGATTACACGTAACCTACAAGCACCAGTCAATTAAAATTTCAATAACAAATAATTTCAATATTATATTTTTGCATATTTATTATGGACACGCGCACTCTAAAAAATATAGGAAGTTATAAAACTACAACGTAGATAATAACATCTAAATGCAACTATTTACTTTTTATGCATTGCCTACGTCATGGCTCCTCTAGATATCTAGTTCTTTCATTGTTACAATATAGCATTATTTCTTCCTGGTTTCGAGCAGGAAGTTTAGATTTTGATTGTAATTTTTTAACAATTAATATAAAAAAAAACAATCAAAGAGCAAAATTTACAACTATCACTACATACTATAAAGCAAAGTCGCTTTCCGCGTCTGTCTGTAGAGCGTACGGCTATATGCTTAAATCTTTAAAATTACGCAACGGGTATTGATGGTTTTTTTTAAAAGATAGAGGAAGGTTTTCTATTTTTATGTATAAATACACGAAGCGAAGCGAGGGCGGGCAGGTCACTAGTGAATAATAAAATTATGAAAAGTAAGTAAGTATATAACTTTAAACTGTCATGTCACACAAATTAGAAAACTGAAAATGTCCGGGATATTTGCAGTGCCGAAATATCGGGGGAGCATTAAAACAAAGCAACATGGTAAATATCTCGGACATTTTAATTTTTTTAAAAAGTAAGTAGGTTGTTTTAAAGTTATTGGGAGTCCTTATTATTTGGGTACCTACTTAGTACTTTGTATTCATCATCAAAGGTATTTTTAAGAAATACCTTTTTATTCTAGATACCCTAAATACCGACTACATTTCTTTGAGTAAACAAAATGAGGGTTTTTTTTACACCTGGATGTGATCTAAATGTGTTTATCATTTATGATGCTTATCAGTTAATGAAACCAAATAGTTATACCTACTGGTATTCCCGTGGCCAAACATTCCGACCTTGAAATAGGCGATAGAAACGGTCATAACAAAAGTAGATAACTAAGTTCGCGTAATTCGTTCGTAGCAATTTAAAATCTGTCAAACATGTGAAGTTGGCATACCTAAATTTTATAGTTTCCTAATTATGACTATTCTTATTTTTTTTGTGTTGTTTTGTGTACAGTCAGTGTCATGTGCACCTGTAAGGAGTATAATATATTTTTCATGTGTCCTCATCAATGTCTTTTACACTGCTGGTGTGCCTTTTTAAATAAATTACCAAGGACCTACCTAGTTACTAATATCCCAACCAAGTTATGAAATCAAATAGGATATTATATTACGCAGGATAGGTACCAACCAATGGCCACTATGTGTACGGTGATTGATTACCTACAGCTGGTATTTCTTATCTACGAGACATCAAACTAAGTAAAGGGTAAAGTTTTACACTCAAATTGATTCATTGAATATACAAAGAGGAAGTTACAGTAACCAATGCATAATTAGAGTTAAACTATTTCAGGAGTTGGACTGCCTTTATAAAATATGATCCAATGATAGAGTCCATCCATACTTGACGAAAACGGGCCCAATGGCGCATTGGATGGATATTGCCCCTGTCTCTTTCGCCAAGAGTCGTGGGTTCGATACCCACTCGAGACAAATAATTGTGTGATAACATCGGTGTTGGTGTCGTGTCTGGGTGTATTATGTGATATTTATATATTCGGGTATATTTGTGTATACCACTGTAGTTTCAAATATCCGTAACGCACCTGCTGAAGCAACTTACCTACTTCGGAATCGGAACAATGTATTAGTTGTATGTCGTCCACCGTCGTATGTAATATTATTACTTTTGGTGCCGACTGTACGAAATAGTTTATTCGACGATTAAGACAGTGTAAACAGGTGTAATGGCAATAAGTAGATAATGTCTTAATGAGATAAGAACGATTCATTGGTGGTTGTCTATCACCTCTAGTAATAAACCGGAGGCAAATATTTTTGTAAATAATATTTAACTAGAATTAATAACAACTTAGATGAAAGAACAAGTTCTTTCTGAATTCCACTCCACCTACAACTTTCTCATGAGTTTGGTGAATGTGTGGGAAATAAAATAAAAAGTTTACAAAAGTAGGTTAAAGATATGAATACTATACAATATTCATCCAAATGACACATTTGATAAACAACTAAATAGTAAACATTAAATACGAACATGTACTTACCAGTAAAAAACTTCATCAAATGCTCAGCCTGTTCTTGAGGAACATCCTTAATTTCCAGAGGGAATTCGTTATTCGTCGTCGCTTCCATTTCGGGTCTTTGATAATATTCCTATTACTTAAAGCTGATTAAATGAATGTGTCCCAATTCCGAAGTTAAGTGAAAGCGATATGCGCGCGCGCTGGGGCCGTCGAGCGCGCGACTGCCGGCTGAGTTACAACAACAACAACTGATCATTTTGACGTATCCCTGCCGTACGCTACACGGATTTAATTGCGTTACTAACTACACTATAATATTATATATAAACCGTGACAAAATTGTTTTCTGTTACAACATCCTTGCTGTCTAGCTCGGATAGACCTGCTTATGTAACTCTCGTCGGGAAAACGAAATTGGAATTGTTTATAATGCACATAAGTATTGTTTTTATTACTAGCGATTCGCCTTCGCTTCGCTTCGAGTATAAGTTTGAGTATCCCTAATCTTATCTTGCAATAAATAAGGCCTATGTTGTTACTCAGGGTGAATGTAGCTTTCTAATCTCCGAGCCGAAGTAGTAGCGCTATCTTCCGACTTTGCCTAAAATAAAAATAAAAGAGTTTTTCTTCCAACTACCAACTGACATCATCATACCAAGCCGTTGCTGATGAAGTATGAGCGGAAGCGTAATGTCGATATTCATTTCATATGCGCATTTTTAGTAGCTATTGAGTTTTCCTGCCAAGAAATTACATGTTAACTTTATTTATATCCTACGATCAGGATAATCTCACTCCATCTCATCTCATGGTGAGCGGCCGTGAGGTTCTCTTCTGAGGTGGACAGACACAATAATATATACTATTACAACGACTAGTAACTCTTCAAATTAAAGTAGTAAATAAGTAGATGAGTATTATTCTATCTATCTTATTAAGACACATAATTTAAGTATTTTTATTATTTACAATATACATATTATTATACATAGAGTAAACTAATATCTACTCTCTAGCTAGGTATACCTATTCGTTGTTGTGGTGTGTGTCAAAGTACTTATCTGGAATTTGAACTGGCTCGGTGGAACAGTGGTTAGTGACCTAGGTTTACTACCTACGGTTCCAAGAGTCGATTCCCACTCGGGTCAAATATTTGTGTGACGAACATCGGTGTTTGTTCCGTGTCTGGGTGTATTATTAATATATTTATTTAAGTATATTTGTGTATCCACTGTTGATTCTGATACCCGTAACATAAGTGCTTAATTAAGCTATTTACCACGGGATCAGATCAATGTATGTGATGTTGTGAAATATATTTATTTATTATTTAACGTCACTTACCCAAACTTTTCTACTAAAGGTATAGTAGCATCTGATTAGGCGTAATCTAAGTTGTTTGCTACCATCCAAACTAATTCTTGAGTAGTAGTAGCAACAGATAATTAAATCATTTATCTGTGTTCTGCTTAACTATATGATGTCGGAGACCAAATTAAAGTAAGTAAGTTTGCATACGATAAACGCTTTTATCAGGTAAGTAGGTAATTTGAAATATTTATCGAACATTGAAATGTGGATATCTCTAGGTCAGGAGGAAAATTTATTTAATGTTTTATCACAGAAAGACGAGTGAGTTGTATTAGTTTTTTGTTAACTCTATAAAATTTTCGAGATCTAAGGGTTAGACTTGCCTTCTTTGATAGATGGATGGAATGACCGTGAGCAATTTATAGCAAGGAGCAATATAAAGAGCTGAGCAAAGATCCAAACTTTGGACATTTGCTCAGCAGGAGTGGGAAAAATTTTGAGGTGAAAACTATACTTACATGTAACAAATCTCAATTCGATTTGACGATGAATGAATGCCCAACTTACCTGATCTGGGGAAGCTGGCGACGAATAATATACCATTTCATTTATGTCTGTGGGGAGGAGCGGCATGCGTTAGGGGTGAGAGCCCCCAAGTCCGGTGATGATGACGAGGCTACTCCAAACCATCATAATATTTCAAAAAAGGTATGAATATGCGCGCGGCCTCATACTGGTACTTGTGCGGCATGAAGTAGCCCTTCGGCCCCACACACAACTGTCTGTTTAAGAATGCTATGTATGCTACGATACGGGATACGGGAATACATGGATGTGACCGATATAAGGGATATTGGACCAAAGTTTTCATCATGTAACTACATTTTTATGAAGTCGGCGGACAATATACTTAAATGTTAAACCGCTCAGGAAATGTGCCTGTGGAAAACGAAAGATAATAGTGTGTTGTTATTGTTTTTTTTACATTTTATTTAATTACTCGTTCTTATAGAAGTAGTTATATTGGATAATAAATTAAAATACGTGAGTGTAAAAACAATAGCTGCTAGACCTTGATCTACAATTTATATTTTAAGAACGATCAAGTATATTTACCTTCTTAAATATTTCAACTTATCTATAAACATATTACTGTGTTCAAATATGATGATTACTTAAACAAAGCAGCGCGAACTCGTCTGCTTAAATCCTTATCTATGAGGCGGAACAATCGAAATACATTTGACAGGGTATCGTCAGTAACCGTCGCTAGAGATTCAGCCAATGCTTCTGCGAGTATTTGCCTTTGGAAGTCATCCGGCAACACAATATTGTAAAAGTCCGCCATCGGCTGCAAATCCACTGCATTTGACGTGAGTATCTTCTGTCCTTGTCTAGGCCAGGCTGTGTCCACCATCGGCTCCGGGCCGTTGTAGGAGTTGGGGAAGTAATTAGGTACATCTCCTATGTTCGACCCTAACGGAATCATTCCGTCGCGCAAGTAAGTTTTGGCAGAATGCGGCTTGTTAACCGACGCCATGTTGTGGTTGTGCCCGAGCCGGTGTAAGTTGGCCGCCCGGTACATGAGCTGGCGCGCCTGGAACAACCCGTCCACCGGACCCGGAATACCAGGCACTAAGTTGCCGACTTTGAAGGCGCTAACTTCAGACGTTTTGTGCTGATTATCAGGATTCTTATCTAATACCAGCCGCCCAACTTTCACAGTTCTGTAAGTTCCGTTTTTCCAAATTCTAGTGACGTCGAAAGGGTTATAGTCAAGGTTTTTGATATCATCTAGGAGCATAATGTCCAAATATAACGTCCAAGATGGGTAGTCTTTCTTTTCAATTGAATTGTACAAATCTTTAGAATAATATTCAAGATCTGAGGAAGCTTCACGGAATTCAGCTAAAGAGAGGTTTTGGATTCCTTGGTCTGTTTTGAATCTGAACCTGCCGTAGCACTCGTCGCCGTTTCTGTTGTTGAGCGCGAAGGTGTGTATGGGGAAGGCGTCCATGTGGCGGAAGGAGCGCGGTGCGCCCAGCGCGGAGTACACGTGCAGCGCCATGTGCAGCGCCGTGGGCCGCGCCGTCAGGAAGTCCCACGTGGCTGTCGCGTCGATCGAGTTGGTCACCGGATTTCTTTTACGAGCATGAATGTTTGAACGGAAATACAGCGGATCGGCGTATACATACACCGGTATGTTTAGGCACAACAGATCCAAGTTTCCTTCTTCGGTGTAAAATCTAATTGAAATACCTTTCGTCTCTCTGGCCACATCGGGACCTCCTTTATCTTGCAGCTCTGTTGAAAAGCGAATGAACACAGGTGTTTTTTTGCCGATTTTGCTAAAAACGTCCGCTTTTGTGAACATGGTGACATTGTCAGTGACTTCAAAATACCCAAAAGATCCGAAGCCTTTCGCGTGCACCACGCGGCTTGGTATTTGTTCGAATGGTAGATGTAACGTGGTCTCCACCAAATGCTCGTTGGCTATAAAGTTAGAATTGAGCGCATTTATTTCTTCGATTTCAATTGGTCTGCCTGCTGACGTGGTCAAGACGCCTATCGGTACTTGGAAACAAGCATTGAAAGCGTTTTCTACAATTTCCTACACCATGTATTCAAATATAAACAGGCTGAGGAAGTTGCGTAAGTTAATATATATTCTTTTACGGATACCTACTGGGTTCCTTTTTTTAAAATCACATAACTGCGTATCAGCTGGTTCCAGGGTCCTGTTGCCGCTACTACAACCAAGCCCATTTTTTATCAAATAAAATCCCAAAAACAACCACACAATTGCCATTTGCATGATGGAACTACGAACGAGTTTAACGATTTCCTTTTCTTTATAAACCTCTTGTTTCGCGATACGGAGTTATTGTCGGAAACCACCAGGCAATAAATATAAAATATTTTTCCTATTTTCATTAAATAATAATAAAAAAAGGAAAATCAAATAATTTATGTGTTTATAATTGAAGAGCTAAATCGAGCTAAATTATGCCGATATTCTAAAAACGCAACCGTCGCGGGCGCGATAAACATGCCCCGTGAGTTCTGACGCTTAAACTTAGAATTAAAATTTAAAAGAGGTATCCCTATACCTCATCTTATAATAGGTACTTTGAATTCTTTATATAATAGGATCCTGTCTAGTCTAAATTCTTGGAAATGGTAAAAAAAATATTAGAAACTTTTCTGTCAAAGTAATATTATGTAGGTACCAACTTTACCTGTCTCGTGACAGTTCATGTCTATAACCATATTTATTACATTCATATCGTGCATTGTACACTATACAGCAAGGAATCGACGTATATAATGCGGCGAATGAATTTAAGAGCTGCCTTATTTTGCGGACCCAAATCCCAAATAAGCAGTTTCATATAGATGTCTATCGCACGCAGTGTCCGTTAAGAAAAGGTCAGGAAAACACCAATATAGAAAACGAATTAATTTACTTACAGTAATAATTTACAAAATATTCAAAATAAATAATGATGGCATAATAAATTAACTATAATTAACCGTAGCTAGAGATCAGTGATTACGCGGAGGCGGGGACGGGGGCTGCGTGCTGCTGTCGGTCCGCGAGCGGAGCGGGGTCCCGATGCGCGGGGTCCCGGGGCGCGGGATCCCGGGGCGCGGGGTCCCGGGGCGCGGCGCGCGCGCGACACGAGAGCGTGACGGGGTCCCGCTCGCGGTCGGGCCCGCACTGCTCCAGCGCGCCCAGCAGCTTGATGTCGTCGGCGTCGGGCTGCGGCTCGGGCGCGCGGCGCCGGCCCGCGATCACCACATCGGCCGCGCGCCCGTCCCCGCCCGCGCGCTCGCCGCCGATCTCCACGCGGTACGGCGTACTGGGCTCCACGAACGCCTCCATCAGCTGCACGTCGGCGCGTTCCTGCGGGCCCGGCCCCCGCGCGCCGGCGCCCTTCGACAGCACGAAGTCGAGCAGGCTCGGCGTCATCAGCTGGCCGACCTTCGGCAGCGCGACCAGCAGTAGCACGTTCTTGACGTCCGCGCGCACGTTGAAGTCCCCGTCCTGGCGCTGGTCGTAGGCGACGGGCGCGGCGGGCGCGGCGGCGGCGGCCGCGAGCGCGCACAAGAGGACCGCTGGGAGCATGCTGCGCGTGCGCCGGGGGACCCTCGCCGAGTGACTGCGCCTCGCCCGCGCCGCCGCCGCTTTTACCGGCCACTAGCGAACCAGTCGACGGGTCGAATCGAGCACACTGTAACGGTTAACGCGACACTGCGGGTCAGCTTTTGCGTACGGGACCTAATAACACTTATCATCGGTCAAATTACATGTAAGATAAACGGAGACGCCACTTGATGACCTGTTAATGACGAATTGAATAAGCTCTGCCAGTCGAGAACGCAAGTTTAGAAATTATAAGCGAAGCAGGCGGCAAGTGGCTGCTCTAACATCAAATCGGAAGTGTGCAACCGGTCCCGATAGTGACCGCGGGTCACCGGACTCGACCGAGTTCCGCTCATGTGCGCTGGATCCAAAAATAGATAGAATTAAGAGACACGAGCACAGCATAAGTTCTGTTGGCCTAATTCGATAATTAGGCCAAAATAACAGAACTTATGAGACGGAGACTTATGATCAGATGGAGAACAAAATAAACATCTTCGATATAAGTACTGTTGTTTGTATGTCATCCAACCACAAAGCTTTCGAATCTGTAAACATGGATTAATGAAATTTGTCGTAATAAAATATTTTAATTACAATAAGTATTATATGGGAAGTAGAAATGTTATTAGATACTAAGATATACGTAGGATGTAGCAATAAAATTGTTATTCCCTGAATTTATTGACTGTGGTATTTCACTCACATATAGATACACGAGGACTTGGATATAAATCGACTAATAAGATTAATTTTACTTTTGCCATAATTTGATTTTCAATGAACAATACTCACTATTTAAGTTTATTATTTCTGTTATATATCAGTACATATGTAGTATAAAAAAAAAGTAGCTTTCAAAGTAGCCTTCTCTCAAATAAAATCAAATCAAACCTAGCTTTCAAAGTAGATTTCTCCGTCCCTATATCCCTATGTATGCTTAAATCTTTAAAACTATGCAACATAATGTATTTTGATGCGGTTTCTTTTAGAAGATAGAGGGATTTAATTTATAAGTAGCTGTGCCCGCGACTTTGTTCGCGTGGACTACAGGACTTTACATATAAAAGTTTTTTCCCGCTAACTCCCGTTCCCGTAGGAATTTTGCAATAATATCCTGTAGCAACTAACCTTTAAGTTTACTAAGGTACCTGCGTCTCAAATTTCAAGCGTACCTATAATATAAGCGGTTTAGATTTTTCATTTAAACTTACCACCCCTTTTTTACCCCCTTTAAGAACGAATTTCCCAAAATAAAATAGCCTATCTATATGTTAACGAGAACTAATAGTTATTAACAAAAAAAGTTTCATCAAAATCCGTCCAGTAGTTTTTTCGTGAACAGCGGACAACAGACAGACAGACAAAAAATTATAAAATCATATTTTTGGCTTCTAATGGTTGTATGAAGAACCCCTATTGTAGTTATTTTTTAATATCTATAATATACAGACATGAGGTTGTCTTAATTTTATCTTCTTATCGTATGGTTGATGACCAACCTGGTGTCAGAGTTTTAAACCGCCCGTAGGCCTCTGACATGGCTTCACACACCGTTGAAAAATCTCTCAGGTGTGCTGGTTTCCTCATGATGTTTTTCCTTCACCGTTAAAGCGTCGAATGATGGTACATATGAATTTCAAATTTGAAAACACATTGGTACCTGGCGGGGTTTGAACTGGCGACCTCTCGCATGGCAAGCAACGACCTTATGTATATGTCGTGGCCAAATCGATGAATTGATCATTTCATGAAATGGTTGGCCATTTCATGAAGTGTTCACGTTTCATGAAGTGGCCAATCAATGGTGACCAAATCATTAAACGATAAACGTTTAACGATTTGGCCACCCACGTTTGACCATATCGTAAAAAGAGGGCGACTATAAAATATTTCATGAAAACCAGGATGAATTTTGACACGTATTTGTTTATTTTTAGTTGTTACATACTTTCAAAATAAAAAGGTGCATTTAATGATTTTTTTTATTGTTATAAAAAATGTACATTTAGTGAAATTTGCAAGTATTTTAGTACAAGCAGTATAAAAGTCAAGTAATTAGGCTAAAATAGGCAAACTTCCGACAATTTTGTCCAAATTAAAATTAAATGTACCTACTTTAAAAATAACATGAATTTTATAAAAAAATGTTTTGCTAAAAATATGCTATTCTAAAACAAAAGATAAAATAATATGCTAAACAGGAAGACAATTTAGAACATTGTGCAAATTTAGCATATTTGCACAAAGTGCTTAACTGGTATGGCCACTCTGGCACTCTACCGGTAAAGTCAACGAAACAATTCCACGACATGATCGATTGAGATTGATCGTTTCATGAAATGGCAGTGCATCTAGTTGGCCCAATCGTCAAACGATTTCTTATCATTGATCTGACCTGGCCACATCATGATATGGCCAATGAATGGACAGTGAAATATTTCATGAAATGCAACCATTTCATGAAATGGCCAATTCTACGATGTGGCCACGACATATATATTTACCCGAAGCGAAGCCAGGGCGGGCCTAAACCTATAAAGCTCTGGCCTCGGTAGATGAACTTTCAATATGTAGAGCATGTTGTCTGTGGTAGAGCTTTTTTTCTGCATTGGAGTTTGGCTAGGTACTTGATAACTAACTTTTACTTTTACATTCACTTTTTCCCCCTTATATATATCATGGGGGGTTCCCCCATGATATACCCACCCAAAAAAGTTATCTACATACATACAAATACTACTACTTATTTATTTTTACTAACACACACATAGGTAGCAGTAATATGTGTATTTGTGTTACCACGGTTATTTATTTTTTTCAGCTTCAAATTTATTACATGTTTTTTTTAAGAAACGCTTAATACCTTTATAAAAAGTACCAATCAACAAAAGCTCTGGACAAAATCAGCTTGAAGGCACATGGTGAATTTGGTATTGCTCCTTCTCTTGCGTTAGGTCCTCCTTAGTTCATAGTTGTGGGTTCGGTGCCCGCCCATGAAAAATATTTGTGTGTTAAACATTTGTACTTTGGACGGTGTGTGTGACTTATTTCTTTTTCTATGTTCTAAGGGATATAAAATCAAATTGAAATACCTGTGATTCGATGTTTCTTTGCAAGTACATAATATAATAGGCACATTTTTTGATCCTATCTATTTTGTATGTGTGTGATGCTGTGTAATAATTTATTACCTCTCTAGGATAGATATAGTATACCTTTGTCAATAGCAAAAAAATTCTCTTCGCGCATTTTATCCTGGCACTTTTCACTGACCCATTCATAGCCCGAGATCCGGTTACTACTCGTATAAGCAAAAGTATCTGACAGGTGAATGGAAGCTGTTTAGGGTGCAGGTGACCGTTACTCGGGGGATTCACCATCAGATCCCGGGCAGTTCTCTCGCCTGATGAAGTAAGAAGATAGTAGAACTTTTATTTTTTCCTAACTGACTTACGATGATAGCTTGGAGTAGCCTCGTCATCCTCACCGGACTTGCGGGAGAGCGGATGGCTCTCCCGCAAGTCCGGTGGCCCCTAAAGATAGTACCTACATCATAAGTTCTTTCTAAGATCATAATTTACTATTATTCATATAAACCTTCAGTGCGCTTTATTCCCAAATATGACGTGAATATTTATCTTTTTATGTAGATATGTATAGGTATCTGCTTATACAAATCTTAAAACATAAGATTTTGTCAAATATATTTATACTTAAATAAATGTAACGTTCCATCCCCCCTAAATGTAACGTTCCAACCACGAAAATATTCTCCTCATATCACGGTAATTAAGGTTTACAACCATTATACTGCAAATATAGGTACATAAGCATGGAAAGACAATCAATATTTATTTAATACAAAATAAAATAAAATAAAAAATAAAATAAAATATTCATTGAACGTTTGAAGACCCCTTTAATAGCCTAAGGCTTAATACATGATTGAAGAATGAACATTTTATAGCTAACTAGCGGCCGCCCGCGACTTTGTCCGCGTATTAATGGGTTTTAGTAGCAAGGATGTATTAAAATAGCCTACATGCCTTGTAAAATTTGTTATTTTTAAGTGTAAGTTCCGTCAACGTTCTCCCATAGTACGCCCCCCCCCCCCCCCAATAACTTCCATGGGGGTCGAATTTTGAAAAAAAAAAAAAAAGCGCGGTTGTCTTTCCAGTGTGCCAGCTACCTCCATACCAAGTTTTATGAAAATCTATAAACACGTAAAAGTTCTCCCATACCTAATTTTTACCCCCGCCCAACCTCAATGAGGCTGAATTAAAAAAAAAAAAAGCGCTGGTGTCTCTCCGGAGTGTCAGCTACCTCCATACCACGTTTAATAAAAATCTATAAACACGTAAAAGTTCTCCCATACTAACGGGGCTAAATTAAAAAAAAAAATGCGCTGGTGTCTCTCCGGAGTGCCAGCTACCTCCGTACCAAGTTTTATAAAAATCGACAAACACGTAAAAATTCTCCCATACTAATTTTCACTCCCCCAATGAACCACATGGGGGTTGAATTTAAAAAAAAAGTAGCCTATATGTTATTCCAGAGTGCCAGCTACCATCCTACTAAATTTCATGAAAATCGGTTCAGTCATTTGAGCGTGAAAGAGTAACAAACATACATCCATACATACAAACTTTCACCTTTATAATATTAGTAAGGATTATCACGCATATAGGTACATCTACACCTACAAATCGTGTAACGTGAGACACGCTATAAATATTTTGAATTTGGATTTGTTTATTCCATTATTTAATTTGAGAAAAAAAATTCTGTTATTTGATGAAATAAAAGATTTTTAGTTACTCATTATTTTTACCCTAAAATAAACAAACAATAACACTGGATTTACCGACAGCGTCACTTTATGTTTATTATCTACTGTCTAGGCATAAGTAGGTATGGCGTTGATGTCTTCTACAGGAAAAACTATCGGTCTAGTTTGATTAACGGATTTAAAATATGTATGATTGAATTTATAAGATAAGGTGTGTATGGATAAGGTGGTGGTATCATCAATCACATTGATGATAACATAATAATAATTTTAATGTCAAATCGAAATCATAGTTTACACTATTTAAACTTAAAGTAAATAATAATATTGTCATACCAGTATTATGATGGCATTATCACGTAAGTGTATAATGAGAACACATATAGTATTAATATACTATCTGTTTGTTATTTTTTATCATCTTTGGAAAATCAGGAGTTTAAGGAAAGTGAAACGACATTTTAGGGATTTTTCAATAAGAATTACATATTTTTATTTTCAACGAAACAATACATTATATTACAATCTTACACAGATACTTATCCTACAATAAATACTACTAAATGCATTTATCACTCATAATCACACATCTCCGTCCTTTTAATATTTACTTACAACAACCTAAGCCTAGTTAATCAGATAAATTAGGTTGATCTAGTGCTCTATTTGTCATCATTTCACACAATGAACTATACTACGCAATCGTTGCCAGGGTATGCCGGGTCTCCCTACAAATCTTCCATTGTTCGGGCTTACCCTTATCGGGTGTTATTAAGATCACAAATTGAACGCTCTAATGATGTTTATTCCTTCTCAGTAGTGGAAGCAGAAGGTGAGCAATCTTGTTTTTCAGTCTGTGGACAAAGAAAAACAAAATTTGAATAAATTAATTATACTAAAATATGCACCCTTCTTTTCTTTCATAGTGGTACCGGGTCATTTTAAGCTTTTTCTTAACTAGGTACTGACTACTTGTTACGGTATCTACCTTTGAGCGTTCTCCTGCTTCCGTGTGGAAGCATCCTTCTTTTGTCCCTTTTCCTTGTTTTCGGAGACGAGGCTGACGTCACTGAGGTCGCCGGGCTTAGCGGGCGCCTCGGGCTTCGCGTCATCGGGCTTGGCTTCATCGGGCTTGGCGTCGTCGGGCTTGGCCGCGAGGACTGAGGGCTTGGGCGGAGCGTCGGCCGGCGGCTTGGGCTTGTGCTCGCCGACGTCGTAGAGGTCGAGCAGGTCGCCGACGTCGATGTCGCTGGCGGCGGCCAGCAGCGAGTCGGCGGGCGCCACGGCGATGACGACGCCGTCGATGCTGAGCCGGTAGTTCTCGGAGCCGTTCTGCCGCTGGTCGAAGTGGCAGTCGGCGGGCGCCGCCGCCGCCGCCGCCGCCAGCGCCGCCAGCAGCGCCGCCTCGCACAGCGCGCGCTTGTAGTTGACCATCGCGGAAGCTGCCTGGTGGATCACTGAGGCTCGCCCGCGCGCTCCGGACCCGCTATGTACCCGTTCTCAGCTGCATCTTTTATTTATTCGCGGAGATAGCGGTACACGCGCAGCTCCGACTAACCGCACTACCCGACCCGGCTAAACTGGAATTAACACAACGGCTGTCTGCAATAAATACAACTATTCTTCATGTTTCGATGGTAATGCCCGTAATTTTTACGAGTTAATGTTCACTCTTTACTATTTCATAGTTGCAGCACAGTTTTTTATTTCTCAACGCCAAGATAAATCTTTATAAGTAATGCATACCTACTATAAACATTAAAATAGCGGCTAGATAAATATTATGATAAATCGTCTTAGGTCGAGTTATTGACACCGAATAACCTAGTGACCGTTACAAATGTTGTCGCAGACGAACTTTATTTTTAAAGGTAGATGCTCTCATAAATATAAACTTGTAGGTATATACTTAGATGAACATAGGTTCACTGAAAAGATATTTAGATAATACATATTTTTATATTAAGTATACCAACATACTATGTATATATTCCTATTTCTATTACAGATCCTACGAATGACATAAAATAATAACCGTGAACTTGTTGTTTACAGCCGTGGAAACCAATAAACGATTTGAATACAGTTTGTCATAAGGAAAGTAGGTGAAACAAATAGCGGCAGATTCAGATTAATAAGCACTTGTCGGAGCTTTCAGGCTTATTTCAATTCCTTACTAATATTCTAGCATAAGTGGGTCTAACATCTCAACAACTATTCTTTTTTTTATTATTATATAAATGAATTATTTTTTTCTGTTTAAGTAGTACAGACCTAACTTTGTCAATCGGACAACATTTTGAGCTAATCTATATCTATACTAATATTATAAAGAGGAAAGATTTGTATTTTTGTATTTTTGTATTTTTGTATGTTTGTAATGAATAAACTTAAAAACTACTGGACCGATTGCAATAATTTTTTCACCATTAGAAAGCTGCATTATTCAGAAGTAACATAGGCTATATAATATTTTTAAAAAAATTAGGGATCCTTACTAAAACTCCAATAATGTAACCCAAGGTGTAAAAAATTTACCTGAAAAATTCCTTACGTCGCGTACGCTGCGAAAACTATTGATGATAGAACAAAATCATTTACTGCGACTTTGTAGAACTTATCATTATCTATAAAAGTGTCGCGACAGCATATGTCTAAATATTATAGTTATGTCACAGTAAGCGGATTTTTATTCGAAAAATTTAATTTATATGCCGCCACATGAAAAGGCTCTTTATTTGTACCTTGGTATTAATCCTTATCAAAATAAATTACTTTATATGCAAGACGGCTTCAATACCTATTTATGACTTTTTGAATTATTCAATTCGGACATTTCATTCGGAAGATATCACGAGTTTAAAAATGCAAGTATTAGAAAAAAGTCGCGTGGTTGCCGCCACCGTGCTCAGTTAGCCAGCATGCGATGTAGGCTCCATGTAAGCATCACTGGGGTACGGGGGAGTCAATGTAATATGTAATATAATATATTTATATATAATAATATTATAAAGAGGAAAGGTTTGATTTTTTTGTTTGTTTGTTTGTTTCGAATAGGCTCCGAAACTACTGCACCGATTTGAAAAAATCTTTCACTGTTGGAAAGCTACACTATCCCTGAGTGTCATAGGCTTTTTTTTAGATAAAAATAGATTTCTCTTACGGGGTTAAAATATATTACATAGAGATAGAGATATCCCCGAAGCGAAGCGAGGGCGGGTCGCTAGTGATTTTTATAAAATTGATCAATGCGATCGCCGAACGACACTAATATAAATTAACCAATTTGTTAATTCTGGTCCAATTTGTTAAACCTAACATCGATTGAATCCACAATAAACTAGGTAGATAATTAACTTTTTTGTTACTATCTTCTCATTAATATAATAAGTATTGGTTATTGAACTTGATAATAAAATAGGTATGAGGTATACCTATTTTATGGTAATCTGAACCAGGTACCCCCTAGTAACATTATCTGTGGCTAGGTACCTCTGATGGTCTTGATCTTTCCTAGGCTGTGCCCTTAGCGTGTGAACATACGCACTGGGTCAGCTTTCTAGTTCGAGCTCTCGATAAAAGTCTAGGTATCGATACCTTCACACGCCACTTCAATCCAAGCTTTACCTACCTGCACAGACTTTCACATGGATGATAAGGCTGCAAATTATAGGATATATAACTAACTATTATACATAGGCATAACTAGTTTCGAAAGTTTACTTGTTCAAAAGAACCTTGTGTCTGTTTGATTCGATTGATCCAGCTCCAAGCACATCGCAATGTTTTTCGATAGAGTCTAGGTACTTGCTTATATTTTTATGGGTTTAATTTACCTTTTGCATGGTTCTTTCTCAACTGAATTACCTATAAGCGAAATAAATCAAAGGCCTTCCATCCTTACTAATATTATAAATGCGAAAGTAACTCTGTCTGTCTGTCTGTCTGTCTGTCTGTCTGTCTGTCTGTTACGCTTTCACGCATAGAGTACTGAACCGATTTAAACGAAATTTGGTACAGATATAGTCCAGAGCCTAGAAACGGTTATAGGCTACTTTTTAACCGACTGCGCTATAAAGAAGTAATGTTTTACCCGTTAAACATCTCTTCGCGGACGAAGTCGTCATAGCTACTGGACGGATGGTGATGAAATTTAGCATGCAGGTAGATGTTATGACGTAGGCATCCGTTAAAAAAGGATTTCCCGAAATTCCCACGGGAACGGGAATTAACGGGAAATTCCTTTTGTATGAAAAATACTAACGGCATAAGTTAGACGCTTGAAATTAGGTATGCAGGTACCTTAATAAATGAAAAGCTTAGTTGCAACTGGATATTGTAAAATTCCCACGGGAACGGGAGTAATAGGGAAAAAACTTTTGTATGAAAAAATCTAAACCGCGTAAGATAGATGATTGAGATTTGGCATGCAGGTACTCTAATGAACGCAAAGCTTACATCCAACGCGATATTACAAAATTCCCATGGGAACGGGAGTAATTGGGAAACAACTTCTGTATGTAAAATCCCTTACGGGGTTGAAATATATTATAATAGAGATAGAGATATACCCGAAGCGAAGCGAGGGCGGGTCACTAGTATGTAATAAATTTTTTAAGCGCCTCCTCACGTTTAATATAGGTAGGTTCTTGATTCACTAGTGCTGAACAAAATACTCATATAATGGTAACTAAATGCATACACACACTTAGCATAGCCTACAGGGAACTTTTCAATGTTTTCAAAATCAAAATCAAAATCATCTTTATTGCCATTTTCACTTTGAGGTGGGTAAGAAATAAGAATAGAACAAAAGGTCTGGTATCACTAAACGATTTATAGCAGTTTAGTCACTTTCCGAAGCGATAATAATCTTAGGTAGTTAAGTATTTTTCTTTGCACATATGTTGACTGACTCGGTGGAACAATGGTTAGTGGCCCAGGCTGACTACCTACGGTTCCTAGATTCGTGGGTTCGATTACCACTCGGGACAAATATTTGTGTGATGAACATCGGAACACAAGTGCTTAAGCTACTTACCACGGGATCAGACCGACGTATGTGATGTTGTTTAATATTCATTTATTTATTTACATATCCCCTTGGCTTGGCATGGCTTTAGGGCACCTGTCCGCTGTCGCACGAGAGGCGCATGCGCCGCGGCTAACTGTACCGCGCCGAACGGTACGCAGTGCTTACTTTTCGTTTTATTTGCCCTTATCTACGGATTACGACCAGTGGGGCTACCATGAGTTTAAAACTTACGCGCTCGATATCGACTACGTAAATATGTCTATGAAAAACATGTACAGCGCCGGCTGGTGGTTACGCGAAGAACTACAATCGGCCATATGAAAAAAACAACTCGATAGGTTTTTAACGTACGTAAGTTTACGATAGCCAACTCATGGTAGGCCCTTAGATCGTACCAGAAACCGCTAACAGTATTCCGATCGCGCTTTTTGCATACTGATTGTTATTCGATCTTAGCCGTAAAGCTGAACACTAACTTGGGAATGAAACCTAACCTGTTCTACCTTACTTAAGAAACACCTGTAGCATAATCGAGAACCTGCATACTTAAAACGGGAATTCAATTAAAATTGTGTAATTTAAGATGAAGAACGGAAATGAGTGAGAATTTTACAGTACTTGAGTGTATTTGAGTGGGGTGGATGTATTTCATGTGCATTTTTCAAATAACGTTCGTGTAGAGCTCAAAGCTCTACATGAACAGGAACTCTACAGGAACCAAAACAACATTTTTTTAATATTTTCACAATTACCTTAAGGTGTTATGGTACCTACCTGCAATACATGAATACCGGACTATAAACTGTAATTCCTACGATCAACCTAATGAAAGTTCTCTCGTGGCTACATCAAATTGGCCCTACACTGGACGACGCGTTGTACCTAGAGAAAGCTTTTTTATTTCATTTGTATTTATAGTGCTAAGTTATTTCTTCTAGAGAAATAAGCTTTCGAATTTGATTTACGAATGAAACTCGAAAATAGAGTGGAATTTCAAAGAACGAAAATCATGAAGGTAATCACTGGTAGATAAAGTATGTAAGTACATGTTTCCAATAGTTAAGAAAGAGTTGCCATTACCTTCCTACCGAGCAAGGCATCATCATCATCATCAGCCCATATACGTCCCCACTGATGGGGCACGGGACTACCCTAAACAAGGGCGATAAGGCTAATAGCTGTAGTAGCGCGAAAGCGTTACGATGTTATTCATATATTTTCAGGATCAATTATCTATTCTAGTAGATACCTACATATGCTTACATACCTACCTAGGTCCTGCATGTTCTAGGCATATAAGTAGGTTGAACTGCTGATACAAATTGGGTAAGGAATACAGTAATGGTTCACGAGTTGTAATAAAAGCTGCAAGAAGTATCGCAGTTCATCTTAAGCCAGAGCTTTCAATGATCAATCAAGTTCGTAACAGGGGCCACTTGTTAGACTTGTCAAGTTAATACGAAGCCCGTATTAGCTGTTTTATGCTAATCGTGGTCGAGACGAGCCGACAGGTACCGCAGCAGGAAGCAACGGGACCGCGCCGTCCACTCACCTTTCTAAAGCAAAGCGGACCAGTCTTGCGACGCCCTAATTTGGAACTGGTCTATGGTCGTCCTCATAATTATCACCTGCTCTTGATTGCGGAAACAACTTGAAAAATATGAGATCCTATGTCGCGGATGGAGAGATGTTTTTCCTTTGGAAATAGGTACGGTGTTCGTTTTGTTGTATGTCGTTAGTTTGGACTATCGATGGATGCGGCAAGACACCGCCAGGATTACATATCCAGTTTTAGGAAAATAAAGATTCACTTAGAATTGAAGTGTTTAAAAACAAACGGGGTGAGCTAAATAAAACCGTTTAAAAATACAAACTCTTCGTAGCTATTTAAGGTGGATTGTAACGTGTATTTTGACAAATGGGTTAAATCATACTTCATTCCACTTTTTTGTCTGTATGCCCTTTTCCAAAATAAACACATTTTTTATGGGCAAGTAGCGCGTGGTAACCTCTACCTACGTAACGTTCCTATGTACAGATATTTTACTCATTTTATTAAATAAATCCTATCTAAATATAGTAGCTTTGAAAAGCAAATCTGCTGTTCAGCGAAGTCTGGTAACCTTATATCTAGTTAAAATGACTAAACTTACTAAATTGGTAAACGACCAGCGGAAGTGAGCGGAGGACCAGTCACAGAAGTAGCCCATAGTGATAATAACTTATACTGGTGTTTAACATTATTAGCTACTTAAATAACTAGGTATTCGGACCAATTAAGCGCAGCAGATTATAGAGACACGGGAAATATCAATAAATTGTAGAGGAAGTGTACTTTATACATATACCTAAGCCTAAGCTAAACATCATAGCGCATTACATACCACGTGATATTATAAAATACTAGCGACCCGCCCTCGCTTCGCTTCGGGGATATCTCTATCTCTATGTAATATATTATAACCCCGTAAGAGAAATCTATTTTTTATATCTAAAAAAAGCCTATGACACTCAGGGATAGTGTAGCTTTCCAACAGTGAAAGATTTTTTCAAATCGGTGCAGTAGTTTCGGAGCCTATTCGAAACAAAGAAACAAACAAAAAATCAAACCTTTCCTCTTTATAATATTATTATATTATATTACATATTACATTGACTCCCCCGTACCCCAGTGACGCTCACATGGAGCCTATGTCGTGGCCACATCGTAGAATTGGCCATTTCATGAAATGATTGGCCATTTCATGAAATGGTTGCATTTCATGAAATGGCCAATCACACATTGGCCATATCATGATGTGGCCAGGTCAGATCAATGATAAGAAATCGTTTGACGATTGGGCCAACTAGATGCACTGCCATTTCATGAAACGATCAATCTCAATCGATCATATCGTGGAATTGTTTCGTTGACTTTACCGGTAGAGTGCCAGAGTTGCCATACCAATTAAGCACTTTGTGCAAATATGCTAAATTTGCACAATGTGCTAAATTTTCTTCCTGTTTAGCATATTATTTTATCTTTTATTTTAGAATAGCATATTTTTAGCAAAACATTTTTTTTTATAAAATTAATGTTATTTTTACTTTGGACTTTTAATTTGGACGAAATTGTCGGAAGTTTGCCTATTTTAGGCAGTAAATACACTTAAATAGAAAAAATGCGAATAATTCTTTATTAAACACGGGAGAAAGCTAAATTATTCGTTAAATAATTCGATGACAACGTATTAGAGTATGCAAGTCATGCAAGGTTCCGAGCAAAATGTGAAATAACCGTGGAGTTTGGAATGTATTTCTAAGGTTAGTAATATTTTACTTACTTCATATTATAATTTTATGCACCTAACTAAATAACGTGTTTTATCAAAATATTTTTTTATTTATCTGTTATTATATTGATTGTCAAAAGACTGATAGCTAATTTAATTTCTTTTTCAGGTTATACAGCAAATAAAGGAGAGTAGGGTGACACGAAAAAGAAATCCATGGACTACTACTGGTTATCGAAATATGATATTATGGAAACTGTCGAAGAGGGAGGAATATCTTATATTCAAGGAAAAAGCGCCGACTATCCTATGATTTTTGTTGTTCATGTGACTTTGTGCGCGGTACCGTGTTTTAATCGCCTTAATGCACTTTATTATTAATAAATTTGTCTTGCGCTAGCAAGTGACTGTTACCTTGTTTAATTTTTTTATTGTTTACGTGACTTTTATACTGCTTGTACTAAAATACTTGCAATTTTCACTAAATGTAAATTTTTTATAACAATAAAAAAATCATTAAATGCATTTAATGATTTTTTTTATTGTTATAAAATTTTAAACCTTTTTATTTTGAAAGTATGTAACAACTAAAAATAAACAAATACGTATCAAAATTGATCCTGGTTTTCATTAAATATTTTATAGTCGCCCTCTTTTTACGATATGGTCAAACGTGGGTGGCCAAATCGTTAAACGATTATCGTTTAATGATTTGGTCACCATTGATTGGCCACTTCATGAAACGTGAACACTTCATGAAATGGCCAACCATTTCATGAAATGATCAATTCATCGATTTGGCCACGACACCTACATCGCATGCTGGCTAGCTGAACGCGGTGGAGGCAACCACGCGACTTTTTTCTAATACTTGCATTTTTAAACTCGTGATATCTTCCGAATTAAATGTCCGAATTGAATAATTCAAAAAGTTATAAAAAGGTATTGAAGCCGTCTTGAATATACAGGGTGTAACAAGGGGGGTGGATCATCGTAAGTCAATCGATGGGGGACTTCAATACCTATCGATATAACCCCCATGTATGTTCATATTATTTAAATTTTCTCTGTTTGATTTTCACCCCTTCAATTTGCAATTCTGTAAAATTACTGCTACTAATGTTACTAACATAGCATAAATTTGCTGAAACATATCGATTTATTTTTTAAATTAAAGTTTTTCATGAAAAATAAAAACACTGATTTATGGCACCTGTGCCATTCGCGTTCAATTTTCGTTATGATGCTCTGGTAGTAGCGGTATGAAATTTTCAGGGTATACTATCCATGAATGTAGGTAGTTTTTAAAATAAGTTCTAGAAAAAAAACACAGGCACTTTTTTTTCACTGGAGGCTTTGAAAGTTGGTAGACACAATTCGATTCGTAAAACTTTTGTGAAGAATTATTTTTTTACTCCAATATGATAGGGTTATGACTCAAATTGGTATCGTAATTATAAAGACCCACTATTGAACTACTTCTAGAAAAAAAATCATGCAAGCAGGTCCAGTAGTTAAGCTATAGTGAAGACTTTTATACTGAATTCCGGCTTCTTACAAAAATTTCACAAAAATCTCAATAACTTTGAAACTATTGAAAATCGCTGAACATACATAGGGGTGATATCGATAGGTATTGAAGTCCCCCATCGATTGACTTACGATGATCCACCCCTCCTGTTACACCCTGTATACAAACTTATTTTGATAAGGATTAATACCAAGGTACAAATAAAGAGCCCTTTCAAGCGGCGGCATATAAATTAAATTTTTAGAATAAAAAACCGCTTGCTCTGACATAACTATAATATTTAGACATATGCTGTCGCGACACTTTTTGTAGATAATGATGAGTTCTGCAAAGTCTTATGGTCCAAGATCCCAGAGCTGCCAGACATCACTTATTTTCTAATGGACAAAATATATACGATTGAGTAGTGTTGGGGTGTACTATCATCATATGACTAGTTGCTACCTTGACCAGACGGCCATTTTTCAGATATCAACCAATCAAGGTACATAGAAACACTGCTCACCTCACTTAAATTCTGATGGCTGATTTTAACATATATTTCACACAATATCATTAAAAATCAGGATTCATTACTCCCAGACACATGCGGTCGGCGGTTTTACCTTACAGACGCTTTAAAGCTATGAAAAAAAATTTACTTTTACTTATTTTCTGGTGCTTGATTTTTATATATGTTATTCAAACAACTAAAAAGTGCTCATCTGACCGTAATAATTATAGAATTGTACCTTACAA
The DNA here is from genome assembly GCA_039566165.1 of Maruca vitrata. Classification (NCBI taxonomy): domain Eukaryota; kingdom Metazoa; phylum Arthropoda; class Insecta; order Lepidoptera; family Crambidae; genus Maruca; species Maruca vitrata. The sequence continues at coordinate 4,188,610 of CM076918.1, read as the reverse complement.
ACTATTTTATTAGAAAAACTAAATTCAATTTAAAAAAAAAAATCTAAAATAGTTGGGTCTGGTGAATGTTTGGCCCTTTGGATCGGTCTGTCCGTTTGCAAAACGTTTTAAAATTGTTGTTTGAATAACATATATAAAAATCAAGCATCAGAAAATAAGTAAAATTAAGTAAAAGTAAAAATTTTTTCATAGCTTTAAAGCGTCTGTAAGGTAAAACCGCCGACCGCATGTGTCTGGGAGTAATAAAACCTGATTTTTAATGATATTGTGTGAAATATATGTTAAAATCAGCCATCAGAATTTAAGTGAGGTGAGCAGTGTTTCTATGTACCTTGATTGGTTGATATCTGAAAAATGGCCGTCTGGTCAAGGTAGCAACTAGTCATATTATGATGATAGTACACCCCACCACTACTCAATCGTATATATTTTGTCCATTAGAAAATAAGTGATGTCTGGGATCTTCCTCTATTAGTAAATGGTTTTGTTCTATCTTCAATAGTTTTCGCAGCGCAGGTGACGTAAGGAATTTTTCAGGTCTATTTTTTACACCTAGGGTTACATTATTGGAGTTTTAGTAAGGATCCCTAATTTTTTTAAAACTATAATATAGCCTATGTTACTTCTGAATAATGCAGCTTTCTAATGGTGAAAAAATTATTGCAAGCGGTCCAGTAGTTTTTGAGTTTATTCATTACAAACATACAAAAATACAAATCTTTCCTCTTTATAATATTAGTATAGATATAGATAGTATAGATTAGTATAGAAGTATAGATATAGAAGTATAGATAGTATAGATTAGTATAGAAGTATAGACTAGCTTTCCGCCCGCGACTCCATCCGCGTAGAGACGTTTAACGGGTAAACATTACTTCCTTATAGCGCAGTCGGTTAAAAAGTAGCCTATACCAAAAAAAATGAAATACCAAAGTTTGCAAAACACATTTTATTCAATGCTCGCCATATTTTTGGAAGTTTACTCACATAACTCTTAGAAATAAGTTTTACTAATTTATATTACCTAATTATGAAATACTCGTAGGTACAAAAATAAGTTTAGTCATACTATCGTAACAACAATAATGATTAATACTATACTTATATATTTGTAATTTAGTTATTAGCTAGTTTTAAGTAATAACCGAATATCAAAGAATATCATAAAATTTCTTGTGTGGAAGACAAATTTTGTGCACATCATAAAAATAAAATAATAGTACTAATTTTATAAAATACAATGAAGGTTAGTACAAAAGTTTTCAAAAATAACACAATTCAAACATCATGTAACAGGAAACGACAATCATATAATTATATTTAACTATTATAATATCCATTTTTTTAAAATAATTATTTTCGAAAATAGAGTGGAATTTCGCATAACGAGTAACATTTTTAAATACACAATCAGTTTATCATCTGACACAGATTAACCAATTTAATATTTTCATCATTTATTACACCACATCTCTCACTCGAAAAAGTCACAACAAGGCATTTGGGAAGACACATACTTCTAGTAATATCTAACAGGTATTAAGGCACTTAAATTATCGATTCTTAAACATTAACTATTGTAAAACTAAACTTATTTTAAAGTAACAGTATTATCACTGAATTTAAATCGCATTTTACAGCATGATAACTTCTCTCTACAAGTTAGCGATAAACATCAGTTATTAAAATTTAATATCATTCGATAATACTTTCAAAACGCAACGCTTACAATCAGTTAACTTAGTAAACTCTAGAACCGAATAAAATCTCCGTTATGACGTTGTTAGGTTTAAAATCTAGGAATTGTTGGGATAGATTTGTACAGGGTATTTAATGTACGGATTTTTTATACAACCTGCTAAGCTACTTGCGCAGCTGGCTGGTTTCGCTTTAGGCTGAGTAAAATGCCGAGATTGGATAGCGATAACTGCCAGAAACTTCAGAACATAAATGCTTCACATACAGTGTGACTGTGTGTGAGGCATATGATGTACGTAACTATTTTTTTCTTTTACAGGCACGATCCTCTGTACGTATTCCAAAAATAATGGTCGATAGCATCGCGCTACAGAGAACCAACAGTTACTACATCTTTGTGATGTCTTTTCTGGATACTAGATTATTATTATAAGATAGACCCGTGATCATGGCAACATTGACGAAATATCGGGAACACGTTAAAATAAAAAAATACTATAATATCTCAAATATCTCAGACACAGTTCAGTTCTTGTCTGTGTAACCATTTTAAAGCTATAACTATTATAAGATGAAGATGATCAGCGTCGATATCTTTTCAACGTTTCATTGATAGTCAGCAGGCAGGTCGCCTTCGCCCAGCACGCGTCGGTAGAAGCCAGGGCCGTCTTAAGTTTATTCTGCGCCGGGGTGCGGGACTCAGCCTGCGCCCTCTTTTTTACACTACAGCGTAGCACGCGACCTTTTTTTTAACAGACTTGGGCAGGACAGGGAGCGGATGGGCTCCCGGCGCCCTGCGCCCACTGATAAAGACGGCCCTGGTAGAAGCCTTTGGCGTGCCTCAGTTCATTGATAGTCAGCCGGCAGGTCGCCTTCAGTGTACTCGGCGGCGATAAGCCCTAAGACGTGTCGGTAGAAGCCCTGCGCGTGCCTCAGGCGGTACAGCGCGGCGTGCAGGTAGCGCTGCGCCGCGCCCGCGCTGAGCTCGCGCGCCGCGTTGCACAGCGTCACCGCTTGCCGCCAGATACGAGTGTTTACTGCGTACAGATGTTATTAATGTACATGTCCTATTATGATTACTTACTACATAGTATAAAACAAAGTCTCTACCGCCGTATGTCGGAAATCTTCAAAACTACACAACGGATTTTCGATACGGATTCAACGGATACACTAAATATTGATCTTTATATCTGGGACATTTCCTCACACGGTCACCTGACCTTAAACTAAGCAGAGCTGGTACAAAGGGCGTCAGAGACTGATTAACATACATAGATATTTAATAATATTTATATAAGTCAGTCCTGCGCCAGTCTCTGGATGAGACTGGCGCAGGACCGGAGTGCATGGCGTTCTACGGAAGTGGCCTACCCTGCAGTGGGATATAATAAAAGGCTGATGATGATGATGATATTCACATCCAGACACGGAACAAACACCGATGTTCATCACATAAATATTTGTCCCGAGTGGGAATCGAACCCACGACTCTTGGAACCTTAGGTAGGGAGCCTGGGTTCACTGTTCCACCGAGCCAGTCACAAATACATAGCTACTTACTGCTCGACCCGCCATACGAGAGGTCACCAGTTCAAACCCCGCCAGGCACCAATGTGTTTTTCATATTTTGAAATTCAAATGTACCATCATTAGACGCTATAACGGTGAAGGAAAACATCGTCGTGAGAAAACCTGCACACCTACGAAGAAATTCTAAGGTTGTGTAGTCGACCAACCCGCACTTAGCCAGCGTGGTCGACTGAGACCTCATCGCCCTAGTTTAGGGGGGACGTATATGGGCGGATGATGATGATGATGAGTTAATTAAAAAAAAACAATGAATGGGAACTCACGGAAGTGTTGCATGTCGGGTGTGGCGCTGCGCGCGAGCCGCGCCCGCGCCCCCCCGCGCACCACCAGCGAGCCCGCGCGCGCCGCCGCACACACCTCCGCGTCTAGGGACTAACAACGAAACGTTTTCGTCAGCGGGCTTAGGGCCTAAGCCAGCGCGGGGCCCATAGCAAATTAAGTCAAGTGGCTCTAAAAGTTGTAATCCCCCCCCCCCACATATTTTTTACGCTCTTATCTAAAAAAAGGTAACAACATTTGGAGCCGGGCCCGTAACATTTCCTACTCTTGCTATATGGCTAATCTGGCACTAGTGTTGGGTTGGTCAAATCATTCAAGTTGACCTCGCCAAACGCAGAGGGGTTCCCTGGCGATGCGTTTCCACAACTCCCGAGTGACGATCAGGATTCTCCGGTTGTAGGAGTCTAATGCACAATATTCATACTGACTCAACTAATTGATAACTGCCCGTCTTGCGATCATCACCTGACAAGTTTGAAGGCGATGATCGATGACTTCATAACCGCGTAAATAATCGGCCTCGGGAATTGCACCGAATCGCCGCGAGTGAAAACGTCGCCGTGAATTATTAGCTTTAGTCGATAGAGCAATTGGACATCCATGCAGGTTTTTATTTAACCTGGGTTCACCCAGAGGGAGTAGAAGGGGAGAAATCAGAAGTGAACAAACTTATTGAAAAGAAGACAAAAATATTTATTTAGTAACACTACCAAGGTACTTACTTCTACATACTTTAATGAATTTATATTATGCTACTTGCTGTGTGCTACAATAACTATCATGGCCCTAAACTCTGTGCCTTAAAAGCCTCTAATTCTATAATTACAATTACCTGACTGTCTGTGGTAGAATTCTTTTTCAATTCATCTCTTATCACATGCAGCTTGTAAGCGGTAGGTATGTGCTGAAAATATAGATTTAAATATTTAATGACAAAAGTTTAATCACATTAATATTAAAGTAATTTCAGAAGTACTGAATATGTTAATTAACAGAATAAATGGAATGTGCAATTAACATAACGGATTTAGACATGGTTACATGCATGGTAATGTTGAAATTAGCTTATTCTATTCTATTATTTTAAGAAAATTGGAAACCAATTGTAGTCTCCCTAGTAAATTCTTAGTAATCTAATCATTTATGAATCATGTTGCATTCAATATTAGAAATACTTACATTGGTATCGGCCAGCATCAGTATCCTATGTACATGAGGCTGATCGGTCGTGTCGGGCGAGAGTCTGTTGAGGCAGTCTGGGTACATCTCAGACAGGACCACACTGTTCTCCCCACCAAGCAGAAACTTTTCCTGCTCCTTAATTGCTAATTCATCTAACTTATCATATATCATTGATGCTACTCTTGGTTTCACACCTGGAAGTAAAAATATAAAAAAAAAAATATTAATTACACAATTAATTACCAGATGCATCACTACATAGTATAAAGCAAAGTCTCTTCCCATGTCTGTCTGTATCTATGTATGCTCAAATCTTTAAAAGAACAACAGATTTTGATGCAGATTTTTTTACGAAATGAAGCAAGGGTGGGTCACTTCTTAAATATTAAAAAAAATACAATTTTCAATTCTATTACTTACCCCTTCTGTTCTAATGTTTGCGTGAAAAACATACATACAAATTTTGCATTAAATACAATTCATGCCTTCTTATTGAATAAACAAGTCCTTCAAGATCTTAGTTAATTTAGAAATTAAATAATAATTTCTTCAAGATGTTTGTTAACAGTAAACTTGTATAAGATTGTTTATTACCAAAATGCTCTGCAGACTCAGTGCAGTCTGCATCCTCGCACCACGCCAGGATCATCTGCAGAGCTTGCAGTAAAGAGCATTGCAGCCGCAGAAAGAAAGATCCCCAGCGAATTGGTTGCCGTTTGCCACACCCTTCACAAGACCATTGCACTCTGAAAGAAGAAAACATAGAGCCATTATTGTAAATTATATTTTTCGATCAGTGCCAGTTGTTGCTTGCTATGTGAGAGATCACCAGTCGAAACTCCACCACTGTGTTTTTAAATTTGAAATTCATATGTGTGACTATTCAACACTTTAACAGTGAAGGAAAAGACGTGAGGATACCCGCACACCTACAAAGAAATTCAAAGGTTGTGTAGTCAACCAACCCACACTTGGCCACCATGGTTGACTAAGGCCTAGGCCTTAGCCTGACCATAATTGATGATGATATTTTTCATAAAGATTGATAATCATGCATAAATTGACATCCTGATGAGGAAGGTTTAGTATACAAGATCAAAAAATGTCTGTCTGAGATAATTCAAATAAAGTATTTTTTCATGCTTCTTTTTAATGTCCACCTAAAATTAAAAATGTACCTGTCTATAACTCTTGCTGGCTTGCTGACTAAATGGCAGTCAGGCTTGCCTGTGGGACATTGGACTGATTTGGGCAAAAGTCCAATATTCTGCAATCTTTCCACTATTTGCCTCTCCAAACACTTTTCACCAGAATGACATGTTAAGTCCATATACACTTCTAAGTTTCTGGAAAGCAAATAAAAATACAGTTTTTAAGAAAATAGGTATTATAGAATAATTAAATTTAGTAATATCCAGGCAGGAATACTAACTCAGGGTTAGAGTGGAATGGGACGATTTCTTTAGTGTTTATTTTTGAGATGTTATCGTAAGTAGTGGAATCAGCTTCCATCGTATACAATACAAATGAAATAATAGTTTATTTAGCCCTCAAACTATGAACTAAAGCATTCTAGGGTCAGAATATATTCGCAACAAATAGATTAATTAATAAAAAACAGCCATTTATTGGGCCATGAGAAAACAAAACAAAATAAATGACAGTGTAGTGACATACGGGTAGTTTGACATTTTTATTTTTAAAACTAATTGGATAAATATAATCATGAAAATAACATTTTCGTTTTTGTAATCGTGAACAGAATTTCAACATCTACAAAATTAATAAAGTTGGTTTTCTGTAAGATCCTTCTTATATATATACAAAGGAGCGAATAGGTACAACTAATTCATACACTTAATGAATCTACATACATTATCTTGCAAAAGAAATTAATACGCATCGTTTTCAAATAATAAAAATGTTGTTATTATTCGGCATGTGACGATGCACAGCATCTGTGAGAGTGCGTCCTCTTCCGGTCAGCAATTTATGGGCGATCAAAGCGCCCTCTATATTGAAATATCTTGATTATTTTAGTAGTTGAATTCACTTACTTCCGTTTGGCGCCATTTTTAGTCACCTTAATGGGTCTCGTGCCGAGGATCCGCATAGCGTCTTCAACTTTCGTGTTAGCAATATCATAAGCAGAAACTCTGCTTAAATCGTTCCCGAAAGTTGTCTTAATTTAAATATATAATCCGCTTATCCTTAATTCACTAGTAAGAAGTGTTTGTAAAACGGGAAAAAGTGAATCAAGTGATAGAAAGTGTATTGATGGTGGTCAATGAAGACCACGCCGTCGCCGTCTCCCTCGAAGGAGGCATGAGATGACCTGCGTGTAGGTTCTTAAGCTGCGCAACGGTGACACAAAAATACAAAGTAAGACACCAAAACAAGGTACGTTCGAGTGTTGAAATTTTAACCTTCTTTTGGATATAATGAGTGATCTCTTTGAATAAAGAATGTTTTAACAAATTGTTAATGCACGTTTTGAATAAGGTACCCCCAACCAAAAATAACGAATCGTTCACGTTCGAACATTCCGAAACTTATTTTTATTATAATTTTTTTTTTATAACTACCTTTTGCTATAAACTTAAATAACCCACAATCAAACATTGGGGAAGTTAAAATAGCATCGAAAACCTAAAATGCTCTATAAATTAAGCTAATATCAAAAAAAACTGGAAGGAGGTACGTTATTCGTAAATTTGTAACCTTATGTCCACAACCAGATTTTGTGGAACGTTGCATTAACGATGAACTACGTCAGTTCATGAGAGGCAACGTCTTCATGATCTCAGCCTACCCTTCGGGGAAAAAGGCGTGATTTTTTGTATGTCTATATATGTATGAGAGGCAACGTCTACGTAGCCGTAAGGTCACTCTTTGTTTTATACTTAACTATACACTTTACTTATCTTTACTTTTTGTTAAATGGAGATGCCTCGCTAGATAAGAGCTCTCGCATACAAACACAAATAGAATGGATCAGTGGATACAACACCGGGTTAACGTTCCTGTTCTCGGTGACGAGTAACTTCTAAATCTCACCGAAGCCACATTATGTAATTGTTCATTAATTATGTTTTTTTTTTTACCACTCATAAATACCTAAACCAAATCAAAATATACCTCATACCTCGAAACCCATTCCTGGAGGCTGTCTACGAGCGTATCGTGGGCAGTAGCATGCGTATGAAGCTCCGAAGGCCAACCTGAAAATGATGTCGGGGAAGCGTCTGCCATTCACGTCCAAGCCTGTGCTTGTCTCATCAACCTACACAGAGCTATATACGGCGTTGCAGAAAAGGGGGCTGCCTCCGAGCGTATCGGAGGCAGCGGCTGGCATATCTGGCTCTGAAGGCCAACCTGAAAATGATGCTGGGAAAGCGTCTGCCATTTACCTCCAAGCCTGTGCTTGTCTTACCAACACAGAGCAATCTACAGTGTTTCAGAGAGGGGGCTGCCTCCCGAGCATATCGGAGGCAGTGGCAGGCATATCTGGCTCCGTAGGCCAACTAGAAAATGATACTGGGGATGTGTCTGCCATTTACCCCCAAGCCTGTGCTTGTCTTGCAACACAGAGCTTTTTACTACGTCTCAGGACCTGACAATGTACAGAAATGAGCGGACAAATCAAAACCCTCTTAGAACAAAAGGTTCTCGAGAAGCCCAAGGAGAATCAATGAGGTTCTTCTCATTTATGTTATCCGCACAAAGAGCGATGGATGCGAAAGACTGACTTGAACTATCTTCGCATCACCAAATTCCGGAAAACCTCTAAGCAAACTATTTGATGGGAAAAATTATTATAGTTCCACGTGTCGATAACGAAAAGTCATCGCCGGTTTATATCAAAGACGAACCTTCTGGTGAACAGCCTATCCTGCGTACCAAAATCATTGCAACAGTTAATTACTGGGTGGCTCGGATACTTTGAAACGAAGGTATGAGGGTATTCATATAATAGTAAGTGGTCAAGTACATAATTTAATGTCAAAACGGTTCAGTTTAATCGTTAAGCAGGTGAGAACAATATTTTCATGTGAATTATGTTGTGTGACTTATGTTAGTGACTTATGTTCTCCTCCTGCAGCAATTAGATTGAACTATCGATATCGAAAAGTCCTTAATTGTTTCACCCAGGACATAAGAGTACCTAGGTTTTGTATGGAATACGGAAGGAAAGTCATAAGTTCTTCCGCCAACATATATGTGACATGACTCAGTGGATCAGTGGTTAGTGACCAGTGGTTCCAAGAGGTTCGATCCCCACCCGGGACAAACATTTAAATGAGCTACATTCGAGTTTCATCGAGCGTCTGAAGTTTCTGAAGGGTAAATATACATGCACGTGTGTCGTGTATATATGTATTCATAACTAATTGTTTAGTTTGGGGTCAGATGACCGTATGTTTAAATGTCCAATATAATTATTAAAAGATATACTCGTTTATTAGCGAGGTCCTGCCTACCTTACTAGATGCATATGTAATTGCGCCAGCAAATTCTGGCCATACAATTAGTAAATTTTGCCAGCTTTGTAACTCTGAAAGAAAATGCGGGATTCCATATATCTCATTCTCTTGATGCGATAACAGTCTGTCAAGAATTTACCTTTATATCGGAAATGAGTGCGCATATCAAATCGTGGCTTAAGACCGCAAGGCAAGGTCTTTTAAGGAAACCTCCATACGAGATTCCTGTTTAATATTTTCTGACAAAGGACGCCTTATACGCCTAACTAGACGAATCCGACTGAAGTGTCGCGAAACTGAACCCTAGACCAGACAAGCTGTCATTTCGATATGAAATCATTTAAAAAACTGCGTAAGTAATTTTTAAATCAGTCTCCCAAAACTAAGAGGGGGGAGGGGATGCCCTTGACTCTAGCCATCTGCTCGACCTGAAACACCTATTAGCGCCTTCTAGGGCAATGGAACATATTTCTCACTTCTTCCTGCCTATAATTTTTCTTAATCCGGTCACATACCTGACCGCTTCATTCAGATAGCCGACCGTCTGTTACAAGGCAAATAAGCTGCGGAATGGCGTCTGAAAAGAGAATCTGTGGTGCCCATTATTACACTGTAGAAATACGGTGACCCGGCTATATTTGCTTCTAAAATTGTCAAAAGCAGTAGTATAGTAACTTGTGTATTCAAATTAGATTTGAAAATTACCTCTCGGGTTTGTTGTAAAGCTTTCAGAAGAATTTGGACATTCAAGCATGGCTATTTCCACCATCGTCCGTGATACTCGCTTGTGGTACTGTATTACCTTATACGGCATCGGACACAACTACATGTAGCACCACTGGAAAAATGAATTCTGGCTTCCCGGCATATGACTGTAGCTCAGTCCATGAGTAAAGTACCTACCTACACACGACATGAAGTTTTTCATATGGTAACTTGGTGGTGGGCAGACACCATCAGAGGCTGGACAGAAGCTGAATAATCTCTTCTAAAACGAGGCTGGAGGGAGTACATATACACTAGATTTGTACAACAGCTTGGTTGCGTTGGATTCAATGATAAACAATCTCGTAATCATGACCCTAAACACCCATATGTGGTAGATTGCACATCTCCATTAGATTTCTTAGTTTCCTGGTTTAAGTACACTTACGTACTCATAAGCTTGTTGAGGCATAAAGTAAATTGGCAGGTAATTTAATTTTAGCATCAGGTCAAATGATGTAATTATGACTTGGCACTGTTTTGAATTGATCCAAAAAATTAACAATATCTGCGTTATGTACTAACTTTATTGCACAAAAACTGTTACAGTATAGCCTGAGCAATCCGTCGGCGAGCGAGCAGAGAAGGACAGCTGGATGTAATATTGCCGTTGTATATCTATTAATGGTATTCCAAAGGGTAAAAGTCGTATTTTAGACGCCGGCATAATGGCATTTCTAGGTAGTGTGTGCTTCGCTATAACATCATCAAATTGGTGGGATAATTTGCCTATCAGCCTTGCTTTTCACGAAGTTATTAGTGAATATACTTTCAAGATTTTATTTGAAACAAATAAAAGAGAAAAGTAATGCTGATATTTCATCAGATGCTTTATTTACCAAATTTCCAACCAGTAAATTTGAATAAACACCTATAATTTTTATACATTGTGCTTCATAAGCTTGTGATTAACAAACATATATTAATTTATATTGTTTAATTGACTTCGTAATTGTTGTAATGAAGATTTAATTCAACGTTTCAAGACAACATATTACAATAGTTATGTTTCAGGTACTTCTATTTGATTCCTATCACATAGCGTCATCGGGTAAGTCACCAGGAGCTAATAAACACGTCTCTCGCAGATGCTGTGCATCGTCACATGCCGAATAATAGTGCAAGTTTTACATAAAAATAAAACTTGTATTATTTAGCAGAGACGATGCACAGCATCCCATTAAGGTCTCCTGGTGAGAGACTGCTATGAGGATCCTCGGCACGAGACCCATTAAGGTGACTAAAAATGGCGCCAAACGGAAGTAAGTGAATTCAACTACTAAAATAATCAAGATATTTCAATATAGAGGGCGCTTTGATCGCCCATAAATTGCTGACCGGAAGAGGACGCACTCTCACAGATGCTGTGCATCGTCTCTGCTAAATAATACAAGTTTTATTTTTATGTAAAACTTGCACTATTGGTTATAAGAACATTTTTATTTTTGAAAAATATAAAGCACTTACGTTACCCTGGATAAATATAAGAAACAAGTAAATTCGCTAGATAATATCCAGAGTTCTATAAAACTAGAGAAGAAGAAATAAACAATAAATATTTATTACGTCAACAAAAATAAGATAAGATTAATAAATGTATGGAACCATGTTTCTATTTATAAGACCTTTTGTACTTTGAGTATAAAGCCACTGGAGATGCCTTACACGGGCGACCCCCTCCGGCAAAGTACATTGGTCAACTGTTCAAACACGTTTAATAAAACTACTTGTCGCTGCACCACCGCCATTTTGAAGTGATCCCTGTCGCGTGACGTCTCTCTTGAAAAATGGTTAGTTGTGCAGTATTCTCATGCAAAAGGCGATCGAGAGCTCAAATTCGCAACAAGAGCGCGATTCGTATCATATCTAAGTGTTTTTATTAACTTTTAAACGTGTATTTAAGAAGAATTGCCATTTAAATAAAAAGTCGTTACGATACGTAAACGACAGAAAAAAATAAACAAGAATACAGTGGTACGGGGGCTAGTGATGTCACAAAGTCAAAAAAGCGACTCGACATTTGAATGAATCATTCACTCCCTGCAGTTATACCAGAGCCGCTCTAAGTTGGCCGATTTGACACTTTTTATTTTATATTTTGCATTTATCCTTGTTAAGAGGAACATATTTAGCGAATCATAAAGAACAACTTTTAAAAATAAGACTTTATTTCAAAATGTCAAATGCACCTCATTATCTAATTATTTGTCTTTTATTACTTAAAATAATTGAATTATAAAAAGAAAATGCAAAATTTCCACTCTGTATTACGCTTTTACAAGGTTACGCCGTTTGACACGTTTTCATAGTGACGTAATGGATAATACTCACCAGGTATTTTTTTTAAATAGGATGAAGGATTTATAGTATTTTTCACCTAAGATGATCCCTGTGACACTTCATTGTGTTCCGAATCACGCATTTTACGTTTGACAAACGAAAATAATTTTATTGCACACTTTTTTCATTTTATGGCGGCGTCATTAGGAAAAATATTAAAATAAATATTTTTATACTTTTAAATGACAAACAGTATCGTTTAGTTTAATTTAATGTAATAGAACATTTAAAAAAAATACCTATGCAGTTTGTATACGTAGAATGTACATTCCATTCTACGTATACAAACTTCATAGGTATTTTTTGTACATTCCATTCTACGTATACAAACTGCATAGGTATTTTTGTTTAATGTTCTATTACATCAAATTAAACTAAACGATACTGTTTCCCTTTTAAAACTTTAAAATGATTTATTTTAATATTTTTCTTAATGACGCCGCATTAAAATGAAAAAAGTGTGCAATGAAATAATTTTCGTTTGTCAAACGTAAAATGCGTGATTCAGAACACAATGAAGTGTCACAGGGATCATCTTGGCTGAAAAAGACTATAATAAGTATTGTATTTAAAAATAAATATTTAAAATAAGAAACTTCAATTCAATCTTCTGGATGTGAATAAATGTTTTTAATAAATTTGTTATAATTAGACCTTGCTTGGTTATAAAGTTGAAGTAACTGTTACTTATATACTTCGGCAATTTTACCGTTGACCCTCACTAGTGCAGTCAGTCTGACATGTGTCAAATCGGCCAACTTAGAGCGGCTCTGGTATAGTTGTATAATTCGTTTTTTACTTTAATTTTGAATTAAATAAAAGGTCTAAACATATCTTATATTTAAATCTTGTAAGATGAATTTGAAAAATTACTTTTCTTTCCTCTGGTCATACGATATTGAAATTTAGTCTGAAAATGAAAAGAATTCTGTGACTCCCTTAGAGATATTTTTAAAGACATAGATATTTTAACCGTATCCTCAGTACATTTTGGACTGTATCTTATATGTTTACAAGAACATACAATCATTTAATATCGGATCCTCACCATTTTAACACCAGTAATAAACATAGGTTTGCCGTTTCAAGGCTCAGGCTTCAAAAGACTGGAAAGTCGTTCTTGGGTTTAAGCACAACATTGTTTAATAAGATCCCACAAAATGTTATTGAATTACAATAATCAGTACAAGATAGTTCAGTTCATTCACCAAACTGATTTTATTTTATTCTTTGTGTCATCACTATTTTTTTCGTATGTGTGTTGCGTAGTTACGTGAAAACTTTGTTTGTGTGCGTGTATTGTTTGAAGTGTTGAACATTTTTGTAGTGTGCGTTTATCGTTACAGTAAAATTTGTGTCTGTTGAGTTATTAATTTTTTGGTGGTGTGCTGTACGTGTTTACCTCGCCCCCCACTAAAAGTGGCGAAAAAATTTGTTAGAAGCGTTGACGTTATGGCATCTCCAGTGGCTTTATACTCAAAGCTTTTGTACCACATTTAAAGGAAATAAGTTTTTATCTTATCTTAAAATTAAATATTCGAACTTCTCGTATCAAACTATGTACATTCTTCAGGCAATGTCAGTTAAAATATATAATTAACTAATAATAATAATCAATTTATTTATTTCCTGGGTCAGCGGATAAGCCATCGCTCATCCAAAGAGGAAATTCGGCCAGCCCTCTTGGGCACGATGCCTATGGACAGCGATCTGGGGACTGGAGCATCATCATCCATAGACATAGGCCACCCTAAATGCACGCCACTTCTCTCTGGACTGGAGCATATTTTTTGTTTATAAGAATGTATTTATTTCGTTAGTTTAGGTTAATTTTATTTATTTATTTTATTATTTATTTCACAAAACTTTAAACTATTACAAGGTAATCATGCGGTCGCTGCACTAAGCAAAAGCTTAGTTTTTACTTAGGTATTTGTTAGTAAAAAAAACCTTACAACTAAATTATAATTATTATGCAAAAATATTACACAATATAAGAATACTTACCAGATAAAGTATAATATTTAATTGATTTTTGATTGATTGAAATAATTGCCTCCTCCTTTCTTTTATGTTGTCGTGCTCCATATAGATCTTTTAGTTTTAATAAACTACATTTAAGACCTATACTCTGAAGTGCAATAAATAAATAAATAGGTTTTAACCGATTTTCAAATAGACATTATAACCCTACATATTAAATACATAATCTGTCTATTTCTAATTTTCTTTGCCAAGTAAAAATAAAAAAAGTCAAATGTCAAATCAACAAAAATGACATTTAATTTATTGAGCAAAAAAAAATTGCTTGGCGTTGGTTGGTTCCGTGTTGGGTTGTGTATTTGTATAGTAGATAGCGTGTGTATAAAATCAATTATATTATTTCGCGAACTCTCCATTATTAATCAATATTTTGTTGAACTTGAAGTTTATTCCAAATTGTTAAAATTAACTTTTCGTGAGATTTTAGCCAGTTTGTGGCATAAAATAATTCTTCACTGGAGGGGATTGGCAGGTATGTATTCTCGTGTCTTTTAAAGATATATTACTGTATGTAAAAAGCATTAAATATATATGAAATAACTGGCTGGCTTGCATAATTAATAAACTATTTTGCTGAAACCGTTCTTACACTTATTTAGATATTAGGAGTATTAAATTTTGTAGGGTTAGTACAGCATTTCTGAATGAAATCCATTTAATGCTGTTTGATGAATTAAAACAATGCCCTTAAATATAAAACATGACGTTATTCTAATTACAGAAGTATACAAATATGAATACTATTAACATAGGCATTTTATTTTAGTCATATCTTTTTATCTAGGCTGCTTAAACTTTATGTTATGATATTATAAAAATTATAACATTGGAGAGGCATATCTTTGATTCAAGCATGGATTGTATCTGCCAGCTACTTTTTTAAAACTCGGCAAGTATGCACAGCAGAAAACTTTAACAAATTAATAACTAAAATATATTTCAATTCCAGCCATTAATATCTAAATTAAAACATCATATTAATCCTCATATTTTGAGTCCTGTCGAAACTTTTAAAATATGTATAATATTAATATTCAGATTAGAAAAGCTTGAAAGATAGAGATAAAGAACAATTAAGTTATTGTTCTTTATTAAATACTAGCTTTCCGCCCGCGACTACCGCATCCTTTTCTAGGCCCTGGACTATATTCGTACCAAATTTCATTTAAATCGGTCCAGTACTCTATGTGTGAAAGTGTAACAGACAGACAGAGTTACTTTCGGATTTATAATATTAGTAAGGATTAATATATACCTACACATTTAAGGGTATTATAAAAATAACTAAGTTAAATTAACTAAAGTAACTAAATAAATTTATTCTTATAAATAAAATATGTCCCAGGTCACTGTCCATAGGCATCACGCCTAAGAGGCTGGCTGAGTTTTCTCTTTGGATGGCGAGGCTTATCCACTGACCCAGGAACAAACACTTAATTAATTTTCATCATGATTTAGTCTAGTGTGATTAAGTCAGGGCATACCAGTCACAACTATCTGCCCGGTGGTTGGTGAATAGTATACGGGTAAGCGACCCCGGCTCCTCGAGCTACTATCAACTCAGTCCAAATCATCCGAGGCTATAGTATCCTTCCTCCCCTTTTCCTTCCCCCGTCATATATCCTTGCTACTCGTGGGAACGCAATGACCTTGTTAAAACAATGCACAAGGCAGAATGGCGGCGACGTGGTCCACAACCCGTCACATCACGTTTCCCACAGAAGTGAAAAGTGGATAGCTGGAAGTGATCTCTGCCTACCCCTCTGGGAAAAAGGCGTGATTTTATGTATGTATGTATGTATGATTTAGTCTGAAGGTTCCGGAAACAGGGATCTGATAATTAAGCAATTTTTTTTTGTTATTTCTCATATAGGTATTTCTCATATTGGTCAGCTGTGACAATAATAATTATTTGTCCAAGACAATTGTGAAACAATTCTCTCAAATGGTTCAGTGCTGGTTGTGATGAAATAATTGCTTAAAATTTTATGAAACTCTTCAAATATTTAATTTTGTTTCAATTGAAGTCAACTATGTAATTGTTTGGTCTGAAGTTACACTTGTGTTGTTTGTTATTGATATAATGAAGAACCATTTTGCCATGGCCTGTTGTTGACAATATATATAAGCTAGTTTAAAAAAATTGTAGTAGTATAAAATGGTGACTTCTTTAAAACCTA
This sequence comes from Maruca vitrata, assembly GCA_039566165.1. Lineage (NCBI taxonomy): Eukaryota > Metazoa > Arthropoda > Insecta > Lepidoptera > Crambidae > Maruca > Maruca vitrata. The sequence continues at coordinate 4,172,046 of CM076918.1, read as the reverse complement.
GGCTTTAGCTGTACAAAATATATCTAACTTATATACAGTAGCAAAAGAACTATAAAATTAATTCATTTTGTATTGCAGCGATTAGGTACAGTTGTAAAGTGTGTAACGAACCAGGAAGTAACAAACACAAATAGATGGAACCGCTTGAGTTTACCCAAGTCCTGTATGATAAGTAAAATATGGAGACTGAATAGAATACATATTCCACATAATTTCCGCGTGGCGATCGTGATTAAGGGCAATAGTTCGTCGGTGACGCAACGCGCGTATTCTGGGCGGCAAAAGAACACATTTCGTCCGTAACGGTCGCGCTGAATGCAAAACGACGGCGTTAAACCCGCTCCACACTGGCACAGATGCATTATCGGCGCATTAATAAAGTTTCTGGGTTGCAATACCGATTCGGTGACTACGAAGCTCGAATTAGACGTTTCTCAACATCACAGTGTTGCACCGGACTGCTACTGTTATTTGAACTGCATCTAAGCGCTTGGTGCATTTATTTATTTTATTTTAATTATAAATAACGCAAATACAGAATTTAATTTCACATAAAACAGATAATGTATATTGTATAGTATAGTACCGTTGGTATCACACTGTAATGTGTGTAAGTGTTGCGCCTATAAGACACAAAGTAAATGGTTAACGGACATCGCAAGAATACTGCCTACTAAAATATAGATCGTATTTATTATTACTAATAGACATTTTATCGAAACGTGAAATGAAACCCTCCGGCAATACGTTGTTACGTTAAACATTAAAAATGGAGAGGATCACCGAGATGCTCATTTACCTTGATAGGTACCTATTACCTATATTACACACGTGTATCGTAACTACTACTGGCTGGCTGTTACTACATAGCTTGTTTTTAGTACAAAATGCAACAGTAGTGCTTTGTTTCAAATGCATGAATCCTAAATTCCGCGTATTGTCTACTATTGTAGTCTAGTTTACGAACATCGTTTAGTTACGAATAGCGAATTTCGGAACACGAGTCCTGAAAGCCGTGATGGCTATAATATTTGGCTAAGCTTTTAGTTGAATTCCACGGCTAAATTAACCAGAGTACGTAGGCGTGGTTAGCGCGGGGTTAATAGGCAGACACGATAATGTCTTCATGTGAACGTGTCTTAAGGATTAAGACAACGACAGTTACAATTGATTTACAATCGCTGTTAAATTGATTACTCACTTTAATATCTTTAATACCGTGGTGTAATGGATTTAGTAAGTGTTGTGTTGTAAACCTACATGGTTTAAAAATACTTAAAGAAGCTATTTTTGCAGATAATGCTACCATGAAATTACGTAGGACAGTTTTTTTCTGGAGGACTCTTTCAGTTCAGTAGAATAATAGGAATTTAGAAGTCTAATAACATATGTAGACGATAATCGTGTAACACCACTTACACTTACATACTATCTTTTACTTGATTGCTTGTCTGGCTTGGCCTCTTTATTTTTACTGATAGGAAGAGGGTTTTGGATGGCGCCTGGTTCTAAGGAGTTTCAAAGGCACGGGGAGTAGTTTTCACTGAGTGTAGATTTTATCTCGTCCATTGTTTCTAAATTTGGCTTGATTGCTTCTTAAGACATGGTCGTGGGCGGGCGAAACTGTTTACAGAATGAGTCATCGCACGAACTCAAACTATATTCTTGACTTTATACCTACTTGGGGAACTTTTAATTAATCCAGTAAACTTTCTTTTTTTTCAAATACGGTACTCGCTATGATTCTGTTTAACAGAAAGCAAATTATTACTTTAAAAAGTTAGTCATGTTTCTAAAACTAATTGATTTTTTTGTTGGTTGTCTAATTCTCTATTGCTAATTCAGCTAATCTTCTAAGTAAACACACTAACATTTTCCTGTTTTAATAATATGTATGTCGGTATATGTACTTTTTAGGTTTTTGGTTTTTTAGCAATTCACAAATGTTAGTTTAACTTCCATGTACATTCAAAGAAAGAAATTTCCTATTAGTGAAATGTAAAACTTAGCAGCCGAAGGTTATTTCGCTGTGACGGTATTACTGCTGAATGTATCTTTCATTTCACTTTGACCTTGGCCGTTTGTAATGCGAAAAAAATAAGTCAAACATCACGCTAACCCGAAACAATTCGAAAGAACCGTTTCGTGTCTCTCTGTCATCAGTGTAATCCATGATAAATGCTCGCGTTGCGTTCCTAAATTGGTACATAATGTAACCACTAACGAATGACTGTTCATTCGGCGGAGTCTGTGCAATGTGTTTATTGGTCTGGACTAAATTTTAGCAACTGAGTTGCAAATTTTCATGTGTTAACACATCAGCTTTATGTGTTATACATAATTTAACGTATTATTATGCCATTAGTGTATGTTGTAAATAGCAATATAACTAAAATAAGTCGTAACCGGTTTATGTGCTCTAGAAGGTTAGTTAGACCTGTTCGTTTGATATAATTTTCTTATAATGGGTTCACCTTTCCGGGCCGTAACCTTTCCTGTTTGTGCACCTGGCCTGCCGTCAGCGGCTGTCGACCTGGATTTATGACTTATTGTTAGAAACTGCAGTATTTATAGGGCCTTCGCTCTTGATCAACGCCTACGATCACATTTCCCTTCGTAACACCCAGGACAACTTTCTATTGTTTATTAGTAGACCTTCGGATTATAATTTCCTGGTACATAAAGACGAAATGTTTACTTGTTTACAGCAGTAGTTATTTACTTGCCAGTACCGTGGCGTAGCGCAACCTTGCATGCATTTATATCTGCAGTTTCAGAATTCAGTAACATTGAATTGCATTAATCACGCACTTTATAGTTCGCCTAAATCCGTTTATTAGAATTCTTAGAATCAGTGCAACACGAAATACTAAAGTGCCATACGAATTATAAGTACCTATAAAACGATTGGATTTTAATTACGCTGTAAATATCTAATGGTTGTTAAGTAATGGCCTGTCTGAGTTGATTAGAAACATTCGCTCTCGAACGGTGAGCGATCTTTCATAGGAACTGTTTAAGTGCATGAACGGAAATAGAAAAGCGTGTCCGCCGATTTGTTCGGCTGTCTCCTGGGTACAGGGCTGGGTTGGAAATGTAACATTAATGTGTAAGAAACATTGGAGTTTACTAACAATCGGCTTTACGAGTAGTATAAATCTTATACATAAATACCAAGAAAACCGCATGTTCAGATACGAATAGAATTTATTATGTTTTAGGTCGTTCTCACATATCATTACTTTATAGGGCTGATTTAGATTTTGGTTTAAGTTTGCGAATAAACACGCAATTCTTTGCAATTTTCTCACGAAACTCACCCAACTCGTTCTTTTACTGGGATTTAAAGGTTCATATTAAAACATGAACCTTGCAAAGTTGCAAATCCAACTAGTAATTTCTAGATCGGGCAACCCTGACTGGAAGTGCAGGTATGCGCGGAACGCGGAGTCGGTCCCCGGCGTTATAATTAGCAGCCCGCCCTTTGTGGTATGAAGTAGTTTCTGCGATGCAATTCCTGGAACTGTTTGTCGTTCGTCCAGGGTAGTAGTGATATCAGATCGGATTTGAAGAGACAAATTAATAGTTCAAACTTATTTCAAAATGCCCTTTACCAAATCCTGTGCTGGACATCTTGTCTCCTATTTATGGCATATTAGCGTGTTAATTTGTACACTAGTAAGAGAAATTCATACTAATAATAATAACAATAATAAAACGCATTTATTGACCACAAACAGAAGAACAACAACAAAAAAGAAAACAATAACACAATAGAACACAACATAAATTAGTGGTCAACTAGGTCCCAGCCTCAGCATTTGCCACAACGACAGGAAGCCGCTGGGGCGCGCTGGTATTCTGGCTGGGGCCTATTTGAGCAACGTTTACAACATTTATTTACGTTGAAGCAAGAATTTATTATAAGTATAGAAGTCTATTCAATCCAATGACACACAATCTAACAGTTTACAAACTACGGGATGAATAAAAGAACAATCATGAATTAATCGTCAACACAACATCGCAGCAGTGCCTGATTCAAGGCGTCACTAAATGTAACTCACTAATGAGATAGCAAAGTGTTGAAATAAACATCACAAGTTGAATGCGCTAAATGACCGCTGTAGGAACGATACAAAATTATTATCGATTAGGTACTGCCTTAAATATGTCCAAAAAAAAAGCACAAAGTAAGAATTTTGTTTAGAATATTACTTACTTTACGTTAAGTTTACTCGATCGTATTTTCACCTAGATAGTAGCCTGACTACAGTAATTGAATTTCAAAGAGTGTTTACCCTAAAGTAGCTCTCTTCGCCTTGTTCATTTCGTAGGATCGTATTTTTACAAGTGGGACACAGCTAGAGGCTGCTTCTATTTGAATAACATTTTGTAGAAAGTGTCTCTTGCGAAAATAGGGGAAATGAAATAAAATTGAAAATTTCTACAATTAAATTTTAATTGAATTATTAACTTTCGTTAGTTGGATTGTTCCCGTCGCGGGTGAGGCAGGGCGGCGGACGGACCGTGGCCAATGAGCATGATAATTGGATTAAAATCACTTTCCATAGAACTTGCTTGAGCAAATGACTATATACCAAGGCCACTTGCTTACCAAACTACGATTGACTGACAAAGATGTCGCAAAACATACTAAGATGTCGCCAGTTTCCCTTAAAAGATTTAGCCTTTTGAACCTCTTATGCGATACTCGCTATTTTACCATAACTTTATGTAATTCTGAAAATGCATAGAAACCTAAAATATGTTCTTTACTTATTTATTTATTTATTTAATTTAGGTACACAAACAGATTATGATCGTGACAATGGTAAAATTTTACTCCCACCAATCTGTCAGAATTCAGAATGCGTTGCCAATTCTCGTAAATCAAACGATCCTAGCCAGATATTTCACAAGCCGCGCTTCAAATTATTACCTAAACAGCCAGGCGTAAATCTAGATCGTGTGTTATATAAGGCTAGTCCGTAGCTATGTACAGAGTCTGCAAGTGTAACATATTTCCTCGGCGACAGGAAGATGCGCGCGCGCACTTGTATCCGCGTTCGCTAATTGCTCCACTATTTCGCTCTATAATAAACGTGCGTCAAATTGCATGTTGGAGAAAGCTGAAAAATATCAAATTATAAATCGATGAAATACTTTAAATGTTCAAAAATTAGTGGCATAGATTTAGATGTTCAGCGATGTGTGAATTACTCATTAATGTATTGTAACCTAGACCTCATTTACATAACAGATCTATATGTAGTTTGATTAGTTCGTGCGTCTTTGGCATTGATAATAATAAGACATAACCAGAAATAGAAACAAAACAATTAAAAGTACAGGACATAAGTAATGTCATTTATGTTAACAATCCTATCTACAAACTCATAGGTCGTGACACGATGTAACCGTTGCGTTGCGGTTATGATGACGTTTGCGAAACAACAAACAATTAATGCTAGGAACAAGAACTGATCTCATTTGAACTTTCACCTACACAATAGACCGGCATAATATTGATTCTCTAATGGCCCACAGCACAGGGGTGCAATCAATTATGTCATCTGGTAATTACGGTCTTGTAATTTCACGGAAATATTCTATGTGAACGAGATTGGCGTGATGTTTCGTTTCTTGCGTACTCGCAGTTCTTGTGTATTATAGTTAGCATGTCTGTAGTGTACAATTTGTTTGGTTGTTAACGAAATTGCAGCATGCGAGTGTTATTTGGACGTTTTTTGAACAGTTTACGCATTTTCATGTCACGGTCTCGCGTAACTCGCCGACCTCTGCGGTACGCAGGCTCCGGCTGGATCTGGGTCATTCGGGCGCCACCCGAATACGACACTCGATTCCAACTTAACTGATACAACGAAAGTGCTGTAAGCCTCCCGCGTACTTGTTGAAGCTTTGCATCTGTCAAGTATAATACAAAGTTAGTCAATTCTCGAATACTCAGTAGTGTATTTGTGATTAGTTTTTCAAGAGTATTTCGATCGTTGTGTATCAGACTTTAAAATAACCTCTTCTTAAAATACTTTAATCATGCTATTCCTACTAAGTCCTGAAGAATTTCCTGTCTTCTCATACTACTAATTTTATTCGTTACTACGAATTTATCTCGCTGAAATCTGGCACTACTGGCATCTTGTCGAAATTGCAACTTTTCGCGCAATTTTCTTTACCAAAATGGAGTGCAACCAAAAAACATCTGTCACATTATTCCATAAACGTATTTATATGATTGAAACTATCATTCTTATATCTGTCGTAGACCGGTTGATTACATGCAAAGGATGTGTCGAGTCGTACCCTGTGATAAAAAGGTTTTTTTTTTTTCTCCTAACTGACTAACGATGATGGCTTGCAGGAGCCTTGTCATCATCACCGGACTTGCGGGGGAGCGGATGGCTCTCACCCCTAATCGTGATAAAAAGGTAATACATAAATTAAGTCGTATAATTGGTATGTTTCCTCAGTGAAGGATTAATTACACGGTAGTAGCTGAGGCACCTCTATCAATTGTATCTGATATTGTACTAGATATAATTCGTTTTGTTGCCAACTTGTCTATGAAAATTACATTATTCATTTTTGGAGTATTCATTAACGAATTCCATATCTGTACAATGTGTCCGTCCATAATACATATTATGGTCTATGTTAAGTATACATCTGTATTTGACATTTACTTGGGCGTAATTGTTAACTCAAGAAATTAGCAGTAAGGATAAAATTGAGAATGATAAATGTGCAATCACATACACAATACGTACAGTGCATATACATATGTGATGGTCCAAGATCCCAGAGCTGCCAGACATCACTTATTTTCTAATGGACAAAATATATACGATTGAGTAGTGTTGGGGTGTACTATCATCATATGACTAGTTGCTACCTTGACCAGACGGCCATTTTTCAGATATCAACCAATCAAGGTACATAGAAACACTGCTCACCTCACTTAAATTCTGATGGCTGATTTTAACATATATTTCACACAATATCATTAAAAATCAGGATTCATTACTCCCAGACACATGCGGTCGGCGGTTTTACCTTACAGACGCTTTAAAGCTATGAAAAAATTTTTACTTTTACTTATTTTCTGATGCTTGATTTTTTATATATGTTATTCAAACAACTAAAAAGTGCTCATCTGACCGCAATAATTATAGAATTGTACCTTACAAACTATTTTATTAGAAAAACTTAACTAAATTCAATTTAAAAAAAAAACCTAAAACAGTTGGGTCTGGTGAATGTTTGGCCCCTTGGATCGGTCTGTCCGTTTGCAAAACGTTTTAAAATAGTTGTTTGAATAACATATATAAAAATCAAGCATCACAAAATAAGTAAAATTAAGTAAAAGTAAAATTTTTTTCATAGCTTTAAAGCGTCTGTAAGGTAAAACCGCCGACCGCATGTGTCTGGGAGTAATAAAACCTGATTTTTAATGATATTGTGTGTAATATATGTTAAAATCAGCCATCAGAATTTAAGTGAGGTGAGCAGTGTTTCTATGTACCTTGATTGTTTGATATCTGAAAAATGGCCGTCTGGTCAAGGTAGCAACTAGTCATATGATGATAGTACACCCCACCACTACTCAATCGTATATATTTTGTCCATTAGAAAATAAGTGATGTCTGGCGGCTCTGGGATCTTCCTCTATGAGTGCGAGAATCGGCGACGCAGACGTATCTATATCTAATCTCGGTCCTCGTTCCTCATGTCCGTACCAAATTAGCCACCGACCTGATCCTTGATTCATTGCTCTTTTTTTATTGATTACCGACAGCATCACTTTGGCGAACGCTCCAGACGAATTTATCTTAGAGACGAACACACCCTTTTACGAGTTACTACCCTTTTGAGTGATGTTTTTGTTCGTAAAATAAATTGCCAACGCAAAATTGTTCATTCAATATATTCATCGGATTTCGTCAGCTCTTCACAAAAGCGAATCTGTATTTATTTTAGAAAGCGTCGTCCCTTTTGTGGCGTTCGTGATACATGAAAGTGATTCAGGCAGATCAGGATTTTTTTACCGCTAACTACAGTGACCGTACTTAGTTATTTGCTTAATATTATACTACTTTAGTGTGGTTTGTTGAGGGATTTTCCTGTTATACATTTTTCAAATAAATCGTATTGATAAACCGTCTGCTCGAGCTAGCATCGCGGAGTAAATACGATGGCCGTTGGGTTCAGTAACCTAATCGAATTGTCCTTTCTGTATCCTTGATAATGTCATTATGATTTTGTTAAAGCTTTATTCATTTGTTTGATTGCGTGTCGTCGTAGGCCGGTCCCGGTTAGCTTTTCCAGCGCTGTGTCAGCGCGGCCCGCGCGGCATCAGTTCATCGCGCGACCGTGCCAGCGCTGCACGTACTGTTCGACGGCTGGACGCATTCAGTCAGCCGCTAATATAACATTCAATCGGTCCCACGACTTTCATTCGGACTGTTGCCGGTTTTTGTGTGTTTTATTGGATACTTTGGACTAGATATATCTAGACGCTCCAGCTCATCTTGTGTGTGGAATGTGAGTCAATTCAAATTTTGTTAATATCGAACCATTTGTTATCTGTGATAATAAAGTATATCAGTAGCTGTTATTCATAACAAGATAAAATTCCAATATTAAGGGTAATAAAAGTAAATGGAAAGTTATTCCTTTAATCCCAAATTACCTTGTGTATCGGCTGGCATACCTAAGTTGCGAGTATTTATTTATGCATAGATAATTTAAAAGAGAAAAGTCATACAAGTATTTTATTACCTGCACTAAATTTGTATTCAATAACGATGACGTATATTATCACGCAAGATCTTGAAATAAATTGGATAGGTACTCTAAAGCGCACTTAACATTACTTTTAATAAATGTATGTTTATTCTGAAATTGAACGGTAATTTTGAAAATAGATATCGATCATTGTTGCTCAAAAACACCTGCATAGGCAGGTGACAGACCAATTATTGTCATCAATAATATAGATATAGACTAATGATGACAATGATTGGTCTGTTAGGAATACGCTTCTTTATACAGATTATTTTTGTTAATACATACTATATATTTCAAATTTATAGTATTAACTCGCATGGTAGATAAATGAAAATGTTTTTTGTTTCATTGTTATCACAACCTATCCATTGTCAGTTTATCAACACGTTGAAATTGAAAAGAGTACGGATTATACTAAACTGAGTGAGAAAAGAAATTACCATGAGACTTTCGCTTGAATAGTAAAGTTATCCGATTAGAAGCCAAGGCGACAGATTCCAAGAAGTTGAATTCTGGAAACACCAGCTGTTCAAGTAAACTGTCCGGAAAGTGTTTGCTCGTTTCTCATTCTATTTGCTTACCTATCGACTTGAGTAATAAGGATATAAGTGCATCATCGTTAGCACCCAGGACTCGCATTGGCAAGGCGTGCGTTACTTACCGCGGACCGGTTTGAAAGTGTGGGTCCAACCACCGGATCACTAATAACTACTTACACAAGGCGTATTATTTTAATGCTCGATAATATGCTACTGGATGCTCGTTGGTTATGTTTTCAATAGCAGGTGCCTTAGTTGTAGTTACATTACAAAGACGGTTTAAGTAGTTTCTTCATTCGTTGTAATCATTATGATAACGATTCCAAACTTTAGATATAATGGAGATATTTTGGTTTATGTTTACTCTATCGCCATATTTTTTTTCCTTTTGCAAAAACATGTTACCTTAAGGATTAAGGGCTTGTCGCCCTAGTTCAGGGTAGGCCCGAGCCCCAGCAATGGAGACATACATATATGGGCTAATGATGATTACTATTCCTTTAAATCGCGCAGTCGGGAAAACAGATAAATGTCTATATTACAGTAGACTTAAGTGACCTGTGTCTTTATTGTAATCATTTGTTTCCACGTAGATAGGAGCTGTATCCATAATTATGCCATTTGGTACAACAATTTACCTACCACACGCAGGCGGCCCATGTCGAATCTATTAAGTACGCCGGATATGTTAGCGTTTATCTCATCAATTATCAATTTCAATATAGCTTCACTTTCTACTGCCATAGTACAACAGTCGGTATGATTTATTTCAATACATAGAAACGTATTGCCTAATACATGTCGTGTATTTAATGTTACTTCGCATGTTTAATCATATCGTATCACATGAGACAGCGTATAGGTACATTCTAAGATATTATGTGAACAGAAGAAAGGATTAGTTCTACAGTATTGTTGCCCATTAATCGTCAGAGTTTAAATGAAATTATTTCTAAAGTAATAATTATTCTGCCTGCTTGATGTGACACGGGTATCAAACTACAATAAGTACCGAATATCATCTATCATCAATGAGTGAACCGAAAAAGGTAGGACTTTCGCATTTACAATATTGTTAATTATACTAATTAATCTGCCTGACTTTGCATAAGTAATAAGAAATATATTGTGTATTTTACAAATACTCTTCAAGCTCTGTGCATATTCGGTATTCAATCTAACTTGAAGATCATCTACGATATACAACAAAAACGTTGATGTCATGTCATCTATAATGCCTGCCGCAGCGTAAGTCGCGAACCGCTAGTTGATAATAAATATTATGTTGTCTACTTTATAATGTTAACAAAAAAAAAGATAATTGAATACTTGGAAGTCCGACATTAGCGAACCAGGCGTCGAACCCGTTAACTCGTTTTTAGAGCGACGACCTTGCACTTGGTAAGATCTAGCTAGTTTAGACATTATAAACAAATTACCAATCCAGCGGTCGTACTTAAAATAATAATAAAGAACACAAATTATATCAGTCTCTGACGCCCATAGTACAAGCTATGCTTAGTTTGGGGTCAGATGACCGTGTGTGGAAATGTCCCAGATATTTATTTATTTATTTATTTATAAATAAAAAAAAGCAAGACAAACTAAGAACTTCATAATTTTCTCTGAGAATCTTTTCTTTAATTAGGCAAATAGGAATGTAAAGAAAACGTATACACGCAATAGTTTAGTACATTTCTGTTTGAGAAACTCGTAACAAGTTTAACGGATATTGTAAATATCCGCATAATATACTGCTACTAACTACTGGCATAATATATTAATTAAGATGTTCATTAAAATATTGTTTTTCGTATTATACTCGTACACATTTCACGCTATAGCAAATCAAATTTTTGAACTTGCTGCACGTATGTCATGAATCTCTTCAGTAAGTGTTGTTTAATATAAGTATCATAAACTTTAACCCGTTTTGTCCGTAAATGTTTGGTTCCATTGTAAAATATAATAGTTTTTATATATCTGATATCTTACATCATAGTAGATTGGACAACGTCCGGGTTTCAAAAGTTTTGACTTTTGCCACCAGCATACTTCTTACGAGCGGAATTAATTCTACGCCTGTTTTGGTGTGTAATAAATGAATGCTTTAACATTTAAATCTAATAACAACAAGACCATTACATAATTTCCATTTAATATTCATTATCGGGCTTTTAAACAAGGTACATTTTATAATAATGCCGGACAAAAAAAAAGTCTGGAAACTGCACTAAGTTACTAAACTGCGCTGGTCATTACAAAATGTCAAAGTAAAAGCTTATTTCCACAAGGCGCTCTTAAATTGTCAAAACACAATTAATGCAATGTAACAAATGTAACACGAGCAATACACTACTTTATATACACTTATATTACATAGGTAATGGCACATGTCTAGACTCGAGAGAAGTCATTGAAGTAATTCGTTATAGTTATCCACAGCTGCAAAAAGTAGCCGTTTGAAGCGATGACGCCAACTTGTGCCGTAAGATTATTCTTCATCTTTTTGTGCTGCCGCCAACACTGCAATACGTTCTTTTAAAATGATAATTTGCAGTTTTTGAATTGCTGTTCATTTAGCAGTTAATTTTCATAGTCTAATATACATAATTACATTTACTCTCAACTATTTTTCGACTAACCATTGTTCATATTTCCGTTCAGAAAGCCATTTCTTAAAGATACTTCAATAAAACAGCCCTCTGGCTGATGTTTAGATCTAGCTAGTGTCACACTGCTGGGATAAGGCCTCGCTAGGAATGGCCAGTTTAGGTTTTACATTTTGATGTTTATTCTCATAAATATTTCACTTGCCTAATAATACCCCTCATATGGGCTTGATAAATAGTAAAGGAATCATAGCCTTTTGATTGCCTGTATAAGGAAATTTGCCTATTGCCAGAGAAAGGAACATTTCCAAACATCCGTCTGATATAAGGCGAACGTCATTTCCCCCGGATTTTCCACATAGTAACAGCGGAGTGAGTGCTTGCCCTATTTCCTTTGGAGAGGCGTTGCCATCGCCGTGTCGCCCCGCGGCTGCGGCTCTGTTTACCCTTTTCATCCCGACTACCGCTCAATGCCAGATGTTTGACTGTTTGGAGCTTAAAGTTTAAAGGGCTGCGTACTCAATTTACGATTTTACGCCTTTTTAGATTGCGCGCATCACGATTTTATCTACCTTTTCCAAAGGACTCGATCGAATCATTTTAATTGCCCTATGCCTTACTTAGCCTTGACAAAATAAAACGAAATTTATAATGAGACGATTTTTAGTAAAACTTTAGGTTTTAGCAAAGATAAAATTATGGACCAGTGAGAACTATAATTAATTATTAAAATAATCTTACCTTAATAGTGTCTGTAAACTAACATTTTTTATCTCTTGTTATGTTTACGTTAACACGTAAAACATTGTGCCCTTTCCACCTTCTACACACTAACACATCCACCCGCCCGACTCGCACTCTCTAAAATATTACCGTTAGATATATATTTATGATAATTTATTGATGTATCTACATAAATATAAATATTCTTATACTTATTTTTGTTCTCAATAGAGTTGGCGTTGCCATATTAGTATACAATGCTGGATACAACCTACGTCGATAGTACGATTTCATTGATAATATTCCTTTAGATCTTTTCTATTTCGAGTACTGCATTGTGGTAAAACGTGCTTATAGTATGTGCGTGCACTTTTGACAGATCGTATACCTACCGTTTTACTTTGCAAGTTATATCTTATGTTGAATATAAAGATATATAATACTACAAATCTGCAATATTGTTCCACAACTCTTATCTGATGTATACCGTTTTTCATTCCATACTGGACATTCGCCAATATTTTCCAGTTCACCTTTTTCTCTTTTTGAAGTTCATGTTTTTTTATAAAGCCATGTCTGTTGTACTACTAGAGTTTTGGTTTATTTGTGGAGGGATATTTCTGGAGGTTTGTTGTATCCATCCCGGACATGTTTATCGGGCACCAAAGCAATGCGGCGATCGTAAAACGATGGCGGTGTAAGCTTGAAAACTGTTTAGTTTCCAAGTTCCCACCGCGGGAAAGTTACCCTGGAACGTTTTTGAGTCATTTAGCAGATGAAGCTAACTAAGTAACGCGTGGTTCTGACTTCCGACCATTTTAGAAAGATCCATGATACCATAGTATACCATATAACTATTTCATGTTAGCACAGGCTACGTACGTATTATTTAGCCGATTAAGATGTGTATTAGATTGTAATGGTCAAAACGTTTAATTCAACAACCTTTAAAGCAACCAATAATGCACAGTAGAAACAGCTTTTACTTTTACCAAATTTTTTTTGAATGCCAAAGACCCGATTTGGAACGGTGCCAGCTTCAATAAAAATATTCAAAGTTTTAACTACGAATAAAACAGTTTAATTGGTTCTCCAGATTGTATTTATGAGTGCATCTTAAAAGCGAACTGTTTAAAAACAAAGGAAGATCGCAACTTACACGTGGACGTTGAATGGTCCAAGATCCCAGAGCTGCCAGACATCACTTATTTTCTAATGGACAAAATATATACGATTGAGTAGTGGTGGGGTGTACTATCATCATATGACTAGTTGCTACCTTGACCAGACGGCCATTTTTCAGATATCAACCAATCAAGGTACATAGAAACACTGCTCACCTCGCTTAAATTCTGATGGCTGATTTTAACATATATTTCACACAATATCATTAAAAATCAGGATTCATTACTCCCAGACACATGCGGTCGGCGGTTTTACCTTACAGACGCTTTAAAGCTATGAAAAAAATTTTACTTTTACTTATTTTCTGATGCTTGATTTTTATATATGTTATTCAAACAACTAAAAAGTGCTCATCTGACCGCAATAATTATAGAATTGTACTTTACAAACTATTTTATTAGAAAAACTTAACTAAATTCAATGTAAAAAAATCTAAAACAGTTGGGTCTGGTGAATGTTTGGCCCCTTGGATCGGTCTGTCCGTTTGCAAAACGTTTTAAAATAGTTGTTTGAATAACATATATAAAAATCAAGCATCACAAAATAAGTAAAATTAAGTAAAAGTAAAATTTTTTTCATAGCTTTAAAGCGTCTGTAAGGTAAAACCGCCGACCGCATGTGTCTGGGAGTAATAAAACCTGATTTTTAATGATATTGTGTGAAATATATGTTAAAATCAGCCATCAGAATTTAAGTGAGGTGAGCAGTGTTTCTATGTACCTTGATTGGTTGATATCTGAAAAATGGCCGTCTGGTCAAGGTAGCAACTAGTCATATGATGATAGTACACCCCACCACTACTCAATCGTATATATTTTGTCCATTAGAAAATAAGTGATGTCTGGCGGCTCTGGGATCTTCCTCTAGAACGTCTGGAAGAAGCTTCACATGTTTCAAGACTCAATTTGGTCTAACGTTACAATGCCATTCTTCGGTGACGGTGTCGGCGCCGGATTGTCGCGACTGCGGTGTTGCAAAACTTGCCCGCGAAATAGGTTAGTCCGTAACTCGACTCGACCTTTCGGCGAAACCTCATGGGAGAAATATTTCGGCCAGGCCTTGTCTGACAACAAAAGCGCGGAGCTACACCGCCGCTCTATTAGATTTATGAGCCTATTAATCTGTATCTACAATAATAAATCGTTATAGATTCCGTTGCGTGTACTCGAGAAATCATTTAACGAAGCGATTTCGCTTGTTTATTTCGGAAACAGATGAGTTGTGAGACTTGTAGTAGCAAAGATAGCGGCAGATAATTATTTATATAAGCACCTACCGCCCTCTGATTTTCCCTGGTATGTAAGTAGTACCTTCTCCAGTTGCTGGAGAAAACACCAAACAGCATTCCCTACTTCATAATTATTTACGAACAAGATGAGCATCACAATTACAGACAAACCGACCTTCACAAGACATATCTGATCGGTCTACGCCTCAACCAATTTGGCGCTATTGTTTTTTACCACCACATAACGTGAGTAATGGCGCCGATTGAATCGTTTCCCCGCCACTTTCCCGGATGTTGCCGCCAATTTTGCGCCTTCAACGGTCATTGTATGCAGCCCTCGTAACCAATCTCTGCGATCGCGGTGACGTAAGGCTTAACGAGCCTAGGTGACCGGTAGCAGTTAATATATTTACTCCCTTTATTTTTGAAATCCATTAAAGCCGGAAACGGCGGCAAACGAGCTAATGCTTTTATTTTCGAAGTAATGTCTTCAGACGATTGCGTCTATTTGGAATATGGATGTAAGCTAGGCCACCTTTTTGAAAAGCAGACTAAAAGAATAATTACTAGCCTTTTCCTAATAGGCGTTCATTATGGACTAACAAAACTTTAATAATCCTTTGGTTTAATAAAAATGCCTGTCTTTTTTATGTTAGAGTAATACCTACTATAGCAAATAGCAATTACAGATTCTGGGGAACAAGAAAGCTCGGATCAGTATGCAGACCACGCGTCTTCGATACAATGCAAAACCGCGGACGGACAACGAACTCCGAGCAACACTCGTAGCCATAATCGATTCTCTAGGACCATATTCGAACAGTCGGAAAGTGAATCATTTTTAAGTTATTATAATTTAATCACCAACCTACACCATCTATTTGTTAAAAGCCCATTATAAAAATGATGCAATCATAATAGAAGTAATAGGTTTAAAATGCTTTTTTGATCCAACATTAAACCGTCTGTAGTTTAATAGTCCTGATTAGGTTAGTCCTCATGATTTAGAGTTAATACCTATGACTCAGTGTTGATTATAATGTAGTTAACCTATCCAATTTAAGGGTAGATTACATCTCAGACTAGTAATTCTGAGACGAAACGTACATTTAATCTCAGATTATCATTTGCCTTAAAATGATGTTATTTAGTGACTGATAAGTATACATACATGGATGCGTATTGTGGTTAGAAGCATGTAATCACAAAAGGAATACCTTATAAATGCCCACAAATATGAAAAGTCTGCGACAACGTGCGTAACTATTTTATTGGAGAACCAGCAGACTCTAATTAGTGCTTAATCGTGGAATAATGTGTTCAGAATAGCAAATTAAAAATATAATAAATTTGAAGACTAAAAAATAATAAAAAGCTAGTAAATGCTATGGTCATCGCTAGTGCGGTTATCTGTGTTTGAACACGTGTGCCGTGTATGTTTGTATGTAGGCGTGAGTACAAAAACTCACGTGCCGACATAGTTGATGAGGGTTCGGGATGATAAAATGTTCTTCTTATTTTGTATAACACGTGTTACACATAGTTAGGTTTTTTATAGCAGGAATCCCTGTTTGTTGCTCTGCCAATACAATTTTGTGCCTTTTCAGAAAAGTAGAGTTTCTAAACCAAGCTACGGTTTAAATTTGCTTCATAATAGCTTAAAATAAGTTGCAATTATATCAATCATACATAGCACATGAACTTGAAATGGCAACATATTTTATCAACCGTCTCGGCAGTTATTAATAAACCGGCGTTCGTTTCCTGTTATAAAAGCGCTATATTATTATATCGTTGACGTAATAAATTGTGCCAATTGTAGTAATTACTATAAACGTGAAACTACTCAAAAAAAAGTATATACCAGCCGTTTTAAATCGAATAAGATATATGATCGAAAATGGCAAACTTCAATTCGTAACTTGAACTTATTGCGTGTTGTTAGTACTGAATTTATTATTCGGTAATCGTTTATGTAAATTATTGAAAGCCGCTGCAATCTTACAAGTATTACTACTACTAGATATAAGTAGGTAGGTGTCAATTTATCTCGTTTAAGTTATATCTTCTGGAAGTATAGCGTCATTTTGTACCGTGTAAAATTATCTGCAAAGCACTCTTGATAAACATTTATTAGACCCGCTGCATCGGACCACCACATCGCGCGGAAGTCGACTATTTAGCTATTCATGTTCAACCGTCTATGATGTGGCGATGTATTCGGATCGTCGGCTCTATACAGTCCTCCTTAATACCTAGTAATAAGGCCTATGAGAGATGACGACCTCTGCTACCGTTCGTACGCGAGAGGTCGGCCTTCACCTGGCCGTCGCAATGACAGCGTCCATTATCCTATTACATACCATTTACCGTCTTCGGTGCTATATTTGATCCATGACACGGTGTTTTGAATTGACAATTGCTTTGACCGATTGCTGTAAATACATAGTTGTTTTTCCATCTGATTTAATTTGTTTTGTTCTGGGTTGTAATTTTCCTTATTATTGTCAAAATGTTTCAAGTACTCATGTATGTAGGACGCCTCCATACGGAAACGCTCTCCCAAAATGATGTTTGAACGACTTCTGAAGTCCAGGCCAAACATGCAGAGATGAAATATCGGTCGGATGGACTGCTCGCATCCGACAGCGAACACGTAATATTCATATTTTATTAGTTCCCCGGTTCACTAAAAGCCCGGCGTTAGGCCGCGGAGCGACGAATAATCCCGCAATTCATTCCTGTCTAAGTTTTATTGTGTCTGCTTGAGGAAGTTACCTTAAATAGATGGCGGGGGAGATTGCAAAAAGAACTCTAATGCGAGTTTCGCAGTTTTATCCGGGCGGTTTGTGCGACATTTGTCAAAAATAATCATTCAGAATAGGTATGCCTAATAATGAGCATAGTATTTAGTAAATTAAAATGTACTAGGACTTTACCAAACATGGGTATAATAATTTATCATGTCAAAAACATAAATTATAGTTTCTGGGCACGGCATCAATGTAATCTATTTGTGTACGAATTCCCGGCACTAAAACGGTACTGTTGTTTGATAGTTTGAGTAGTGGAGGAAAATCCAAATTTTACTTTATAGAAACGGAACTTAATAAGCAGTTTCAACTTGATTACTACGTTACAGACATGCAAATCTGCATACTTATCTTAAGTGTCGCCCAGGTGAAGATTTAAGTTTATCCCTAGATGTTGGGAGCATATATGAATATGGAGTATATTCCAGCAAGTGTCTCGTAGGCACGCTAGGCTCGCGACGGGGGACCGAGAGGGCAGATATAATTAGAACAAGCTAGCTTGATGAAAATCCCACTACTTTAGTGGTTTGCCCTAAATAATTTCGTTATAACTTCAGAGTAGTAAAAATTCTTTGCACGCTTTAGTCGTATTGAAAATTTATTTCATTTACTTTTAAAGAACGAGTTAATACACATTTGTATTACATACTAGATCATTAAGTAAATATATTGTGTCGTTAACTTGATTACCAGGTCACCTCCGCAAAAGTGTGTAGATATGGATCTGAATTTAACAGGAGTGTGCTGCATTCGCATATTGAATATAAATTTTATTTTAATAATACATAGCTTAAACAGATAGTAACCGAATTAAATTGCAACGACTCCATGCCTATTTGATCTTGCTGACTGTAATACGTTTAATGAACATGCATGAACATTAATCTAGTTTGCCGAGGATATTTGCATATGCGCATTAACAACCTTAGCAACGGGTGTGTTTATTTCATATCATGTAATAGGATTATTAATCCTATTGCGTTTATTACACACGTTACGCATCTGAGAATAACGGAACAGTTCTTATAAATACTGCAATAAAAACAATATTTGAATACTTTTGAACAACGAACGCCACCTTGTGCAATATTGCATACTGTGGGCTTCTTTTACGTAAGGCGTCTGAAGAAATACACATGATGTATAGGAGTCCACAAAAGGGTTAATTATGTAAGTAGGTATTATTGTTTGAAGTTTCTCACGAAATATTTCTGTTGTGTTCGGACACAAAAGATTTAATTATTCAAACTGAAGTTTTAATAACAGATTTGATGATATTTATTATAGTGGGCTGAACTGATTTTATCAGCAGGCACCCATATTTCGTAACATTCAAAATACTAGTATTATGTGTTGGTATCTGCTAATGATTATGTTTCATATAAAAAAAAATATTAGGATTTTAGCTTTTGCTCTTACAAGAGTATTTTAAATTGTCGTTCATTCGATTATCTTCGAATCCATTTGCCATTAGGGTTTTAGTTTAGGGTGATGATTGTTTACACCATCCCGCGCCCGCATGCGTGCGTTCCCTAACTTACTCTATTGTTTACATTGACTGTACAAAATTAACTGTCTATTCATGTTTTATTTTCGGTGCTATTTATTTAATAAAAAAATATTCTCATCGCGTAGCATTCGTAGTTCTTCGCTTCTACAAGAGACACAAACCTACAAATGGTCTTTTTTAAATTTGGAAACGTCTTTTCATAGATCATTATTTTTTCCTCATTTCAAAACAGCTTTCATGCCTTTATAAGCCTTAAATATGATGTAAGTTTGTATAGTTACTGCCTCTACATTAAACGTACATAGGTAATCTACGAGTATATGCTAGACCCTTAATATTCTAACTAGTGGCCGTGACTTTCTCGCTTTTCAGCTTGCCAAATACCAAACATACCGAGTTAATAACGCTAAGTATAACCGACCTTGGCTCTAAACCCGAATCTATTTGATCGTGTAAAATCTAGATTGCAATTTTCCCAGACGGGTGGCGAGGGAAATTCACACGGCGCAGATGCTGGATATTGAATATAAAAATGTACCATTGACGGTAATGGAAACCGATACCCGTGGCGGAGGCGGCCGGTCACGCTGTCGTGCGCCCAGGATCTGATTGCAGCCATGCCGATGGCTCGGCCGGGTCGCGCAATGACACGGATGCAGCCTCGGCCACTTGGCTCTCTGCGTAACCAATGTTAAGGCCGTTGTTACACTGGTCGACTACGTTCAAGTGTACGCTGCCGCTCAAATTTATTCGAAACTAAAATTGAATATCACCGTTTAACATTCCAATGGGACTTCCCGTAAAATTTTACGAAGTAGCAAATATAGTGAACAGTCCGACCACGGTTGGTGTGGGAAAAAAGTAAATAGTTATATATTTTCCAACTTTATATGTGTGAAATCACGTTACGTTCCATTTAAATATTTAATTAATTCAGCCGAGGTTTAAGCGTTGCCTCTGCACGTTGCAGATAGTCGTAAATGGTAGAGCGCGTTTGAACTCGTAATAAAATTCTTTTTAACTTCTGATTTTACTTCTACCCGTTTCCCCAGGCGACAAACAGGAATTTTAAAACTTTTCAGTTAACTTTTCTTTCAGGAGAGAGGCTCTATAATAGATTGGCTTCAATAGGAGAGCCCTCAAAATGACGATCGTCAGGAAGTGTTGTAGCAACAGAAACAGCAGAAATAATCTTCTATAAACTGTTTTCTTCAGTTGCCTAGTATAATAGGGTCTCAAACTAGTAAATAGATCTAGTACCTAGTTACAGCGCACGCGCCGCCGCGCGGCTTCACGGCTGCGTGCGCCTGAGTCACTCCGGCCGGCCGCTGCCGCTGGTTTACACCAAAAGAACTCGTTAAACTATGTAATAATGTCATAAAACAAATAACTTAGCATTGCACCGGCTGGCAAGTTCATGACGGCGTCATTAAGTAATGGCCGTATTTGGTGGTATAGTTAGTTCTGGACGCTTGGTTTGGGTTTTATTAAACCATTCCAAAATAACATATTCTTATTGATTTGACAGATTCTACTTTTGACATCATGACATAATGAGAACGAATCTTATAAATCAAGTTTTCCGGTATGTTGACTGTCAAATGTAGATAGACTATACGGATTTTTAGGACCCCACATTAACTCAGGCTGTACACCAGTTTAAATCATTAATTTAAAATAATGCTTTGTAAACCCTGTATCTGAAACATATTTTTCATTATACGATACTACGACTCATTAAGTAACCTAAAACACCCTTAGATTTAATTCAGTTTTAAATCTAGTCATAAAGCTAGACAACTATAACTTTTCCTTTATCGGTGTTGATATTTATTGAAGTAAAAATATTGCTGTTATTATCATTATCGTAGGAAATCTATTTACACTGTAATCTACATAATAATATCCTTAAATAATCTTGCATTGTTTTCACCGTATTTATATTCAAGGAAAATAAACAGGAAGAAGAATAAAGACTCTTAATTTTGAAAAGATATCAACAGTGCCACTGAAAACTTAAGTTTACTCAACTGTTTCAATGATATCATCGACATAGCTGAAATATGGTTGTACGATATCGTTCATATTACTCGAGTAAAATACAAAACGCTCCATTGACACAGATGCTCACGCTTATGTAAGGTCGTACTTGTTAATTAGATTTCTGGTATTTGTAATTATTTTGGACGCGATTGTTGCAATATTGCCGAATGTATTGGAATGGGTAATTAGGCATGAGTATTTGTTGCAATCTAAGAAGATTTTATATTACATACTAGATCACTCGAAGCAGCAGTTTATTCATTTTTGTCTGGTGTATCATCGCTCATTTATCAAGGCTCCACCTTGCCACTCACTATGTATAAATATTATAGTATTTTAAATTTAATAAAGTTTTAGGTAGTAATATGAAGAAATTTGGTAAACAAATTTATTTTATAACATACATCACATTGCGCCCAAATGGCTCGTCTATAAAATGTACTTTCTTAAACATAGTCTCAAAACGAATGAGGTATAATCATATAAAAATTATTCTTTCCGTGTTGATACCATTTAAATAGCACACTTAAGCTCTCCACTGTCCACTGGCACATATAATGAGATGTTTAGCCATATACGTGAAGATGGTGCGCTCGGTCCCAAGTGTTTGCTTGTCCCTATTTTAGGTCCGGTCTTTCATGCAAGGCCGCTGGTGGTCACGAGGCCGCCTTGTAGGGCGCAGGCGAGAATCAAAGCTCAACCATATGGCTGCAACCCGACCGGTCAAGGCCGCAAGCCAGCCATACTGGGCCGACCACTATGGACCACTGTGATTTTCCACATATTTCACAACGCATTTCCATTTGTGGAGTCCCTGGGGAAATAAGGGCATGATGCACGTCAAAGGAGTTGATAGTATGTATGTAGATCTGGGAATTCCTGTTATCTGCTCTGTTCTACTGAATACACGTTCGCATATTATGTGGGCGGGTCGGCATCAGGCTAAGTAAATTACAACAAATGTAAAGTAAATTATACCTTTCCCAGAACTGAATGGGTATTTGAAACAAAATCGTGTCAAGGACACTCCCTAAACAGTCTTTTTAAATTCGATTTCCTTCTTGCGGTACCTACGTTATCTGCCTTCAGATTACGCGTACCCCGTACAAACGAAGCCAATTGGAAAGGGATTGGTTTCAATCAACAGCCGCCTTTTGAAAGCCGGCAATCTGTTTTCCCGTTCATTAGTGAGATAAATACGGTGCAGGCCTGTCAGTTCCGAGTCGATTCAATCACCTGCTGTTAGCAGGCTCACGGGGTAGCGTGCAGTAGATGGAAAATGCGTTATGTATAACATGTATGTATGTATATGTATGCGTAGGCGCGGCTAATCCAGCCCAAAATTGGTCTGGCTAGACCGGAAATTGGCTATTCAGAATCGTTTTTGTATGGAAAAGATTGGCTGTAGATTATAGATAGACAGGGTGCACCGTTGTTGCATCTTTGGTTGGATTTGAAAATCACTCGATTTCGACTCGAACCGCGGCTCGAGCGCGATTTTCGACTCGATAAAAATGTGGTAAAAGGGTTAAGTTAATTTAATTTCACACGTTAACAAGACTATCAAGCTTTCAAAACATAACAATGGAATTTATGTTAAATTTATAAATTTTTACTCTACATACACTAAGTTCTAATGTTGAGGTCAATGTTCCCACAGTTTGAATACATTTTAGGATGCAATATGCTTTTGTTTTGCTACACATTAACATAAAAATAATGCAGTTACTTTCTTGCTCTTCATACAAGAGGTCAATGGTCATCATTAATCACCATAACAATCCCATACTTAGTTCTTTGACTCTCACAGTTAAACGTGCGGAGATAATTATAATGTGATGTATCTAACACGCCACAGCAATATTATACTGACATAGAGTACTTTCGCCGTTATACATTTATGCTGGATTTTACGATCAATTGCACTTTGAGAGATGCAAAAATACAAACCGCGGCGCCATCACATTGACGATTGTATCCAGCGGACCAAATAATGCCGTAACATCCTACACGTAATATGCAAATAGAAGATCTAGCGGAAAATCTGTTATTGCAACCTCCTTCAATAGTAAACTCATTCGGCGCTACCCCGGATCAATCTGCGCTTATTGCACGCAATATGAAATCATCCAACCGAGACAGATCGACAATTTATGGATCGTTATCGATAGAAATGAATCCCTCTTATTCGTGTCTACTTATTGCGGACAAACCTATACTTATGGAAATTCAAAATTATACCTCTGACAACTACAAGATTGAATGAATTAAGTAAATGAGCACTAACATGATAATAGCATATTGCAGGAGACTTATAGTATAGCAATTAAATTTCACTTTGAACGGTTCACCAAAGTCAAACTTTGAATGTTTAAGAAAAAAATTGTTAAGCAATCACGCTCGACGCCCAATTTACCACGCTTTAGAGAAGCCCTTCTCAAACTTTTACCTTGCTTCAACAATTATCAAACATTGCTTAAATTGAGCTGTTGTTACGTTCTACTTAGGAGCTGAATGAAAAAAAAAACACTTAAGTAAATTAAGTGGAACCAATTGCAAGACATCGTGTCGTGGCCGCGAGTCCTCGCTGGCACGATAGAATTCTTGTTTTTGCCTTAGAAGCCCACAGCTGCAAGGATGATAATCATTCTTGGGGCGTGCAGATATAACCTTGCCGCTCGGAGTGCGCACGACATTCGTATGAAATTGCTAATGGTGAAATGAACATGTGAATTGTCGGGTTATTGTGGCACACACATGGTGGCGGGCGCTCCCCTCGGGTCGTCGCCTTCAGAATTTTTTTTATTTGGTACTTTGGTAGTTTCATCCGCGCTAGCGCCGGGCACTGACGCGTGGAACGTGTAATTGGGTTTTGATTTACCGTCAATTAAACATTTTGAAGTTTTAGTGAAGTAGTTATTGGATTGTTTCGATTATTGACGCCTTTGCCAGGTAAACTTTCACACGTTCTATTTGGAATACAGTTAACTTCACGTGGCTACGATTTTTAGATCTGGCACTATTAATTTTAATATGATTACTTATTCATGATCGAATTAGTTTATTCTAAATAACGTTGTTATCAATAGTCATATCATATCCTTATCAGATATGCTAATACGTACGTGTTAAATACAGATTATTATAATTTTATGAAAGCTTGTTCTAATTTGGAGTAATACGTTGTTTACTTTTTTCATAATATGTTAAGGATAGTGAATCATTGCAAAAAATAAACAATATAATGTTCCTATTTAGCTATTGTGTTTGCTTTTGTAAATTGACATACAGTTACTAATAAATGACAGTAAAATGGAAACGTTTCATTCAAGCTGCATCAAACCGCATGATCAAACATTTTCGGACAGAAAACATAACACAAAATCAATGGTGATATTGTAATTGTGCATTCCCATCCCGTAGTCGGAAAGACGGGGGCGGTCACACGCGGCCCCCATGTTTATGGGGATAATAACGTTCACTGTGACAACTCTCGCCCGTTCGGCAAACATAATGTCAGTCAGATTTATTTGTTTAACCTTTTTCGTAAGCTTTTATTTAACATACAACCTCTGATAGAGCCGTTAGATATTCTATTTTAATACGTCGATGTTTCCAATACATTTTGTCATAAATAACGGTTGTTGAAACAAACCCCTTCAAACAATCTTGATTAATACTCGTATACCGAAAGCTGTTTTAATTGACACGCAGAATTGTGTGCTGAAAATCATGACTCGAATTCGCCTCGAAAAGAAGTTGCATTTTGACTGTCAAATAACCAATACTCGTCATAAGTGTCGGTTCCAACCTTGGTTCTTAATTATAGAACATTTGTTTTGTAATATATTCCGGTCATTTTTCTGATTTGATTCGTGCAATAATGTCTGGGGTCGTTAGAATGGCGGCGGACGGAGGGGTGCGGGAGCGACCTGTATTAATTGTCCTGCCTAGTTCGGTGGGGGCTTGCCAGTATTTTCCTTTTCGGAACACGCGAATTTGCGAAGAACCCTTTTCTTTTAACAGGCTGACTCAGTACAAAACCAGGCTAAACTATATGTCGGATCAGAAGTATTTAACGACATAGTGTGGGCGAATGTAGGTATCGTGCAAATAAAAGTAGCGTGATATCAAAACACTAGGTTTATTCTTGGTCACTATTTCCATTAGATCGATTTACAGAACAATGAACACAATCACATCCGACACTAATTACACTGAACGGAAGTATAACGATACGCGACAGTTTCTACGATTTGCACCGTGCGGTCGTCCGGAGATAACTGAGCCGCTGCGCACGACCGCCCGCCCTAACGTAGACTCCGTCTAGCGCCACCGGGTGGCGCTTGCGTGCCGTAGCTTCCACTCACTGCCTTCAGGTGGCGCTGGCGTCGTAATTATTCCGACACGGCCATCCTGCTTGCACACGTCCTCGTGTGTTAGTCTGAAACAATAGAAAACCAAGCACAGTATTTACCGTTCGGTCTATCCTGACCTAACACAAAAACATTCAGTTTCTAGATTTTCTAGACAGTCATCAGTACTAAGTACTAGAACATAATTTACACACTGTATTTACTAACACTATGATTTAATCCAAACAATTCAGTGATTATAGATGGTCCAGACAGAATCAAGTAACAATTGCACGCATATCATAACACACTCTTAAATCTCCATTTAAGCACAGGCTCAATCCATCCAGACCAATACGGCTCTACAAGCCCAGGAAACCATCCTTATGCGACTCCATCTACCAGGATCGCCGAGTCATCTCCGACTCTACGGTCTTAATATCCCATAAGACCCGACCCCCGCCAGTGTTCGCTGCATTACCGCGTGCTCACGGTGTACTACAAAGAGACTATGAGAATCGCAAGAACTAATTCTTACGATCCCTAAACATCACTAAGCTTACATACCGATTTCAACTGAACTACGGCTACAGCGACACACCTGGTGCGGCCAACACATACGGTCAACTTTGACCCGGTCTAGGACTAGAGTGCAACCTTGCTTAAAACAAAAAGAGTAGACAATCTACTCCGACTCAGACTAATCTTCAGCAACTTCAATTGGTACTTGACCCTCCGGAATACGTCTAATCCTGTCATGGGCGTCTACTTGTATTTACGCTTTGAATTTAATGACTTTAAAATAGGGGAAGCTTTTAAAATTATTTACTTCCATTTTCATCAAATCATTACATGGTTTGTACACACTAGATTACATTTCAAACAAAATTAATTTCAATTGTAACAAAAGAAAACAAAACATTTTCGAGTAGCCAGAGCCACGCACCATTCGCTGTACAAATTAATTCTCACTATTAATCAACTGTGTAGCCTCACAAATCTCGAGTGACCACTCCAACGCCACGGCACCATAGCCGATAGAGACTACAAAGTCTCTCATACGCGCTTCAACATCAACGCACGTGTGCATCACCCACTGACTACACACTACGGTCTCGTTAGACCACGACCTCCACCAGAGCCAAACGCGCATCGCGCACCCACGAACTACTTGAGTTTCCCCAAAAGACACCGATTTCTAGCGGGCTACGACTACGAAATTGCTACTGGCACAGTCGACTTTACTACGGCCGTTAGAGTTTACACTCGAGCTCTCATAACATCACCAATTGATTGTTTACACATTACTCATCAACGTTAAGCTCACGATGTATCTCTACTTCAACTTCGACTGGTACATGACCTTCTGGCAATCCTCTTAACCTATCACTATTCAATAACTCACGATAAAAAATGAAACCAAAAGAGTAAACCGTTCGGCCATCCCAGTCAAAAGTTAATAAATAGCTTCTGCTTACAAAATTTTACTTTACTTAACATTTGAACGTTTGACCGACAAGTTCCCAAGTTCAAATCTGCAACTAAGGCATTACTCAGCATATCCAATTAATTAATAACACAAGTCCAGACACACACACTCTCTGGCCTGTCCGTCGGCCTAGAACCAGTCCGTCGGTTCTCACAGTGTTCAGTCCATCGAACACACCTAGTATCCAGTCCATCGGATACTCATGGCTCAGTCCATCGGCAACTAAAAGTAACTCAATCCATCGGTTACCCGTACCATCAACATGTGTCATTAAATAAACCAACAATCAACATGAACAAAGTCAATAGCATTAGCATTGTCCAAATCTTTGGGAACCTATCGTTCTACTAGACTAAAAAGATTTCAAAAATTATCTATCCACATTTAGACGGGGAAAACCAAAACATAATCCTCAATTACTTTAAAAGGGCCTCTATACTTAGGGTCCAACTTGGTCTGATTCCTTTCCTCATTTTCAAGGACAAACATTGTGTTCAGTGAGCATCACATACTGTGATGCAGTAAAGAATCACAATTCCTAGGTAAATCAATCTTAAAGGATGTCTAAAGTCTAAACATAAAAACAATGCACCTGATTTAAGGTTTCCTCTCAGCATCTATCTTGCATTCCTTGTATAAGGAATTTGTTGCTCCGTAGCCGCCTGTTGTACTGCAGCTCAATCTCAATTCCCAACTGTGTTCACAGATGCCTGGGGTACAAGGCATGGCATCTGAAACAAAGATTTCTTACAGTAGACAACTGACTGGTAAAGTGATGAGAATCACCGCTCAATTACGTATTTGAGTTTGAAGTAGAATCAACAAAGACAGCAGACAGTCAGTTTGTTTTTCAAATTTTAAATTTAGAATCAACTATTAATCTACGTGTTCGAGAAACTAAAATTATTCCCTGAGCTTTTAATTGCACTGACATTGACAGGAAAATATTTTTTTTTTATTCTTTTTCTAGTAGGGAATAACGGTTTTAAGGCTTTGATTAGTTAAAATCATACAGCCAAACCTTTAATTGAATGAGTTTTTTTTTTTAATTTTTTTTTTAACTAGCACACTTGCACACACGCACACACATCCAGATTCACACTTCCTATTTTTCTAGGCTGCCAGTAGCCACACAACCACAAGTTGCATGAGGTCTAATAACTTTAGCACTTAGTGGCATCAAGTACAAAATAGGTAGCTAGGCATTTCACATAATCTTTCACACTTTTCATGTGGCTACTTTTAATTTACAAAAAAAACATTACTTTAAACGAAACTATTATGAAAATATTTGCATTGAAACAGGCTATACTGACTCTCAAATAAAATCGCAACAGTATGAAAAAGACTCACATGATCATGTAGTTTGCTTACAAAGCAACATCCACTCGTCACTCGTTCCGGGATGCACCGCCGCCGCCGTTGCCGCCGCCGCTGCCATCGACCTGATGGCCGCCGCTGCTGCACCGGCTCGCGATGTGCCCTGGCTTCCCACATTTGAAGCACATGAAAGGCTTCGCTGCTGACTGCTGGGTTGCTTGACTCGATGATGCATGCGTCGCAGGTCTTCCTCTCACATCCACAGGCTTGCTCCTACATTCGGAACGTCTGTGACCCATTTTTCCGCAACTATAGCATTTTAGCGAGGTCATCTTAGCTCGCTTCACATCGGGCTCACTAGACGATTGACCAGGAGTATGGATCTGGCGCTTCAGATATGAGAAAGCGTATAGCTCTTTCTGCAATTTATCTCTTAAAGAAATGTCGGTAGTAAACGCTAAGCGTTATAATCGCGAGTCGAACTGCGAAATATGCGCTAATACAGCTGCTACTGCGATCTGCTCCTTATCTGCATCCTTCCATCTATTAGTTAGCGATGCCATCAACCGACTCGCATAGGCGCAAAGGGCCTCTTTTTCGTTGGGCTTACTGCCGTTAAGAATTACGAAAGTACCCGCCAAAGTCTCTGTAGTAACAAATCTGGCCGTGAAAAGAACCTTGAACTCCTCCCATGTCATACCTTGGTATAAAATCTGCGATAGCCATGTTGACGCTGCCCCCTTCAATGCCTTGCTGATCACAACAACAAATTCACCGCCGCTTAGTGAATTATCGGCAAAACACAAATCCGCGGTCGCGCACCATAATTTCGCATTAGAATCTTGCTTATCGGGGTTGAAATCAGGCAGCACTACACTATTTGTTCACATTTGGAGTCTTCAATGCATGAATCAGTTCGCGCATTTGTTGATTTTGCAATTCTAAAAGTACCCGCCACTGACTTTCATCGCCGCGACTATCATTTGCACGATTCGATCCCACTTCTGATGTCGGATCAGAAGTATTTAACGACATAGTGTGGGCGAATGTAGGTATCGTGCAAATAAAAGTAGCGTGATATCAAAACACTAGGTTTATTCTTGGTCACTATTTCCATTAGATCGATTTACAGAACAATGAACACAATCACATCCGACACTAATTACACTGAACGGAAGTATAACGATACGCGACAGTTTCTACGATTTGCACCGTGCGGTCGTCCGGAGATAACTGAGCCGCTGCGCACGACCGCCCGCCCTAACGTAGACTCCGTCTAGCGCCACCGGGTGGCGCTTGCGTGCCGTAGCTTCCACTCACTGCCTTCAGGTGGCGCTGGCGTCGTAATTATTCCGACATATATAACTTACATAGAACGCCAATTCTAGGTGAAGACCAATGTCCAATAATGTTGCTGACTTCAACAAAGTTGCCGAAAAAAATATATATGTAAGGTTTATATAATGATTTTCCTATTAAAATAAATATTAGCTTGCTGAAAATAATTGGTCAAAATAATGTTTAAGGAAGTATATCAAACGAAATATAATATATTGAATCTATTTATAAGTTAATACTCAATTTGCCTATTGGCTAACCAAGTCCAATTATAAGGTACGTATCACGATTTTAATATTATTTTTACGTACTTAAGTATCTTATCACCGCACCGCAAGGTACATCACCGTTCACCGTCACTAGTTTGCTATAAAAGGATCTAATTAGATCAAATATCGGACTAGATATTTTTATAACCTGTTGTAGTTATGCCTACACGGTGTGTCTCGCCATTTCCAGTGCTATCGACCTTCAGCCCTTTGCAGTGCCTTTTTGTATCGCAGACGGAATTAGTTCCGAGCCTCGTTGCCAACTAGGGACATATAATACAGTTACCGGTTAGCCCGGCCCTTCGCATCCGGCCCCGCCGTCTGCTCCAACGAAGGGGTAAACTACAAAGCCTCATTGTTGCACTTATAATAACACTTGCCTTTTGACAGGTCCCATTTTAGAGGCATTATGATTCGACAAGTGAAGTTGCTCGTAAAACGCATGTATTAATCTGTTCTTTTTTTTTAAATCCGCACAAATTCTTGCAATTTTTTGTGGAACAAGGACACATTCCGCAGATAAGCTGTCAATCAAGACAATCTTTCGGTGAAACAATAATACCGCAGCAGATATATATTTTTTATCTCATTCTATATCACTTTATGTGTATCTGTAGGTATTGGTTAACTCTTTAGTTTAGATAGATATCGAAAGCCTTGTAAGTATAACCAGTAAAATGTTGATTTTAACACAATATAATATATGTATCATTTGAACGATATATCCAACATGTGGAAATAAAACGTCGCCTGATTATTTCCTGCAAGGTATTATTACTTCTGCGTAAGAATAAATTATAATTTTTTCATCCTATTTTAATTACATAACGGGAACTGAAAAATAATGGCAACCGTGTTTTCTTTCCCCTTCCTACTTTGAAAGGAAATAAAGCTTATATCTGAACTTTATCACCTTTGTGCAAATACAATATTTTTTTACGAGCACGATGAATACCATTGTTAGGTACCTATAGTATAGATTGTTCATCAAATTCTTTAAAGGGATGCAATAAATTTGTTAACTTCTCTGATTAAGACGAATATTCTCATTCTTACACTATTCAATCTCTACAACTAGGGTCATTAAACTTTTCCTCATTTTCTCCTATTTTTACCATGATGTTTACGTACCCCACACGTGCGTGAACGTCTGTACAGTGTAACAGAATTAGTACGAAATGTTTTACCAGCTTTAGGAGTATCGAGTTGGCAACATGGTGGTTGTTAGTAATTTGTGCCAGGCCTCACGGGACCTCCGTCACGACCGAGTCCAGTTATGTGTGACGGACTGTGGGCGTAGGGTACTGACCCATTGTTTAATGAACGACACATGTAAGAGTATATTTTTCATCGTGTCTCTAGATACGATCTCTATAGGCGAAACGTGATAATATATAGTGTGTGTGACGCACGAGCGCTAAATAGCGCGCAAATAAATAATAAAATAATAGTATAAATATACTAAAATGGGTGAACTTTTATGACGAGACCTTCCTTTTCAGAGACTTCGGGCATTCACGTTATAGGAAGTTATAGTTATCTTGATAAACGACCTCTTTTAATCCAAATTTCTACTAGACGCCACTATAACATAACAAAGCATAATGTTCGATTTGCAATATCTTTTATTGTTTGTGTTTGTAATAGCTGTAACAGCCATTAACCCTATTAATGAAGGTTGTATATCCAGCGTTTAAACGCGTAATAATTGGAATGCAATTATCCGTTTTAAAGCTATTGCTTTGTGCTCATTGAGCGTCGGCTAAACAACATTTGTAAACACGGTTCGATCCAAATCATACATCCGGCAGCCGACCCGCCCGGGACAGACAGAGCAACGACCTTGGCACGTCAGCGAGCGAACCCTAGGGCATTTAGCTCGCGGTATCAATTACCTGTATCTTCCTTGGTTTCTTTTCTGTTGTCTGCGCGATGTACCTGACTGGGAAATACACACTTTACATAGATTTCCCAAGAGAAAATAATGTACAGTTTCATAAATAAGATTAAGGCATTACAATCTCTTGTATAGTCGTTACACTTTAAAATCTTTTGTTTCATTATTTAACCACATCTTCGTTATACGGTTTTTAATTCGTCGGATTGCGTTGCTTGTTCATATACCCTGAGCCATATCTTCCGGGTGCCATATTAATTCTCTGACGTAGGTAGCTTATTTTCTTGATGACTGCATTTTATTATCAAGAAATTACCTTTAAATTTAATATCTACAGCGCTTCGAACTTGTGTACCGTGTTCTTTGTATTCGTTATTTGCGGTTTGTACCATAAAATATGCTATTCATTCTTATTACGTATTTTCTAGTGGAATTCCCCTATTATCTATTGTACTTGATTCAGTAACAGGGTATACCGTTCAGTTCAGCCTGCTTAATAATAAGTCACTATATTTGATAACAATGCAGTTGAAACATAGAAATGGGTATTGAACAGTAAAGCACAAGTTCTCAACTCTTTAAAACAAGATAAGCTGCGTAAGCTAAATTACAATTGGAATCCTATTGTCTCCCGTTTCAGCCTGAAGGGATTACGTTAAGTTCAAAGATTATAGAATCAAAGGCTCTTTGAATTGGCGGTTACGTCGTTCGGAAACGATATTGTTCAAAGATTTCTAGTAACCAATTGGAGAACACTTAAAAGAACATCGATTATTGTACGAATGAGGATGTTGTTCTTACGTGTTAAACTGGGAAGTTGTTACAGCCACATTCTGCCTCGATATGAGTATGTAATAATCTGGATTTGATTGTCCGGATTACCTCACACAAAGCGAAGGTTAATCGCGTTTTGGATCGGTATTCGCATTGAGCACATAGATATAAAAACCTGAATGCTAACTGGTTCTTATTACATTTGGGGTCTGCGTTTTGAGCTATCCTCAGACTTATTCTGGGAGATGACGTAGTCTCGCACGATGATAAATCTACAACGAAGCTTGCTTTTTTGCAACGGTACAAGTTTTTACTGTCGACAAGTCTTTTATGTTATTGCTCCTTCGTCTTGTTATTCGCAGATCAGCATATGGAGTTATATTTAAAGAATATACACTAAAGTTATTTAAGTGCGATACCTAAAACCAGTATATTATGGCAAAATAATTATTGGTGTACAAAAGAAGATAAAAAATTATCCACGAGAGAGATTAGAAAAGTTGTAGAGTAGAAAAACTTACATAGTTGACATGATGTACACGTTAAAGTAACCATTTCTCCAGCTTGTCGCTAAGTCAGGTTGCTGTTATTTACGAAACGGTAGTCAACAAGCTTGTTTACTGTAAAAGAGCCGGCAATCCGTGTCCCTGCTGACAGCGCGTCAGCGGGGCGACGTGGAGCTGACATGAATCGAAGCGGGCACGTCTCGCCACCCGTTTGTTTAGGCTCCGATGACCGAGCTTGTAATGTGTCCTGAAAATTACGTCACTAATAAAACAAATGACATATCATGTCGAAAAGACATGCCAGGAAGAGATATTCTCAGCGCTACTTTGTAAAATCTTTCACACAACTTTAGATCCCAACCTCTCATCTTCAATTCCCGCGACCATTTGGCCTTTACGTGGCGTACCACTAACGACGTACGTGTCGATGCCATTGAAAAAGGAAATAGATTTGCTAGTCTTGAAATTGCACATACAGTAATATCCTCGCCGATTTATGTTACCAACGATCAATCTCAATGTAGGTTGGCCAACTAAGCGGGAGATATTTTAACATGTGTGCACAAATTCAGACGTCTTGTTCATTCAGTCGGTTGTTATGACCGAGGGAACTAAGAAATTTTAAACATAGCTATATCCTGGACCATTCAAAGACCGTACACGAAATCTTCAAATCATTAATTTTTCTTTCGTCACTTGCTTTAAATTAAAAAGACTATAATATGTGGCTCTTGTTCTGTTATTATGTTAGTGTAATTGTTTTATTTCATCAATAATTTGTTTTTTTTTTCTGCAATTATATGCTAGGTTTTCATGTTTAGTGTGAAAATAACGCCGGCACCACTGTGGACTGAGTAAATATGTGTTACAAAAACATCCAAAAGATCTGTACATTTCTGTGAAGCATTATAACTATCAATCGAGACAAATCTGTCGCAACGAGTGCAATCGATTGTATAAATAATGGATAATTTATCTATCATGTTAACAAAGCCAGTCGGCATACGATCCAAATATTGAGCGAGCATTATTTCTGAAGTTAACTTAGCGAATTAAGTATATCGCAAAAATTTGTAGAACGTTGGTCATGGATGTTTTAGCAATCAAAATCAAATTAAAAAAACCTGCATAATTTAGGTAAAAGTTCAAACCTTTGGTTGTTTTGTTGCCTTTGTAGGAACAAATGTGTTGAAAAATATATGTTGGGTTTAGAACTAGCCTAGAATTATTAAGTTAGTTTGCGACCTGTCTGTCGCATCCGCGTTAAACCTGCATAATTTAATAGAGAGATTCGGCCTCAACATTTCACGATTTTATTTGGTGATCCAAACCTATTAATAATGTATCTTTGTATTATATTCAACTTTTATTGACTTCATGAATAAGTGATTACGAATAAATGTATTATTTGTTTTAGTTATAGATTTTAGTGTAGAAAGTTAAGTGTTAAATAACTATAACTATGACTTGACAAATATAAAAAAAAATCTCTATTTGTGTGTCAAAGTTAATGTGAGATAACACTTTAGATTTATTGCAGTAAATTTAAATCTTAATATCCACATTGGTCTGATGATGAACATAACTCACAGTTAGCATAATTTACTGGCACATAAAAACGTAAAGGTCAATCGGTCTCAAAGTATCACAAATAGCTGAATAGGCGTATGAATAATAATTTGATTATCCGGCACACAGCGGCTGCAAGAGCGAGCTAGGCCCTCGATGCATCCGAAGCGTTAACCCACTTTAACCGGCAATAATTCACTTACGATACTTGTGATCGCCAAATCGGGCACTTAACCACGGCCCGGTGGAGTCTAGCTTGTTACCTATATCTACTTGTTATGTGGATAGTAATAAACGTGTTTACTTTATACCAGGACGCTTTCAAGCTAATTAGATTTACACGGTGTCATAGAAGCTTTTATAGTGATATGAAAATATTTATTAATGACGTTAGTGTGAAATTGGTATTATGCTAAGTTTTTTCAAGTTTAAAAGCAGACTTGTAAGCGGTCATCGCAAGTTTTTACATTATACTTATAGCAATTGAAGATTAGTAACAAAACACTTCAAAATATGGCTCAATTGAAACAAAGTAAATAAAGAACGTGATAGGAAATTGATACTTAGCTAATCTAGTTGGTACTCTTCGTTGAGGAGTGGAGAGATAGCGTTTGTACGTACATAGCACCAGGGCATGCGATCATTGCACCCGAAACCAACTTTAATACTAGTTTCCTTAGGAAATTATTGGTCATACATATGTCAGTCATCATAGAGATATAAGTCGACTCCGTACCGTTTATAAGTCGATATTGTTCAACGCCTAACTACACTTTACGCAACTAGGCAGCAATTCCCAACTAATGTGATCTCGACTCTATTGTTTTGGATTTCGGCTTAGTGTTTCACTAACCACAATGCTACGATCACGATAACGTGACCTTTTTATATCGACCAACACGTTTGCAAGTCCTCCAAATAATCTTTTCAAGTACATTGCGATATGGTGCACATTTTACAACTATAGGCGCTGTTTGAGAGTTACCTCGCGATAATTGTGGCAAATAAATCTCTCAATAAGGCCCTCTTTTAAATCCTATTAGACATACTTCTCAGAAATCCATAACTATAACTCATATCCCCTCATATCTATAAAAACAAAAATCAGCCCTTATATAAATCAAAATGCTAATATGTTTTCTAAGCAACTTTTTGCTTTCACCCATATTCTCTCGCCGTAAAATTATTTCGGACTTTTATAACTTTGATGTCCGTCGCTCTATATTTACAGATTTACGAGTCTAACGGTTGAACGTCCCAATAAACTTCGCTGCACCTTTCATATAAATAACATGGAATTCGGTTGTGTGTAGTAAGTAATATGGACGTTCGTTGATTTATGGAAACTATTTCAGTTTCTTTCAGTATTTCATCTGACCTTTCTTTCACTTCAGCTTATGGGATCCCTTTGAAGTAAACTTTATGGCCGTGTGATACGACGAACCGCAATTAGTATGTGGAATTTACACCAGATCAATTTAGTTAAGGTCGGTCCGGTTTAAATAGTAATTTTCTGTGATGAAACCGCGAGACGTGGCCCGTTACCGGCCGAGCCCATTCAGAATACAAAACGAGCATTTACTTATTTGTGTTTTCAATGTCGGTCTCAACAGAAAGTTACTCGATTGGAAAATGGCGTGGTACCGACATGCACTTAGCTACTTGTTATTTTGGTCGGAGATGGCCGCGGATTGACGAATAAACAAGTGGTTGGCGCGGCATTTGCGTCATTTAAATTTCACTGCAGTAAATTTTGCATCCGTTTGTTTATAAATTTCACAAATCTAAATTATCTATATGAATATTATTAACGCCATTGACTCCATAAATGACATAATATAAATGTAGATATCATAATTAATTATTACATTTAAATTTATTTGAATTAATTAGTCACGTATAATTTTAGTTCACGCAATTCATTGAATAATACTTTAAAGAGTTATTAAAATAACTCTTTAAAGTATAAATTAGGAGAAATGTATGATTGATTTGTTATTATTGGCCATCCAATAAAATCAACGTCTGAGAGCTTACAACCTGTAGCGTATGACGTTAATTTGGAGCTTATTATTTTTTTACCTATTATTGTTTTTATTTAAAATTCGAGTATGTATATAGATTTTGTGTATAAAAAGTTTTGTAAGAGGTCGGGTAGCTTTCATTGGCGTGAGATATTATTCTTAATAATTCACAATAATGCGTTTTCCAGTATTGGACATTATGACATGCATTCGTTTATGCGGTTCTGATGATGATCGCTTTAAGGATTGATCGAAACTTTCTTCTTATCCATTGTTCGGTTTCTTTTTGTGATAAATCGCTTAGATTATTATCTTTCAACTTTTCTTTTATTATTTAATCGACACTCGTTGCGTTTAACTTTCGTCCCTCTTACAAAGTGACGGACGCTTTGCTTTAGAATTTTTCTTTCTGACTTTGTTGTACTGTCGTTGACGGATATTGTTTCGGAAATGTCAAGAACAGCTGGAATGTCCTCAATACTTTTGAGTACTCACAAAACAACACGAGAGCCGCTCATCGAGACCTTCGCCGTGGCCTTTCTAACTTGTTTAATTTATTGAGTCGGCTAGCATCGGGCCTGTTCTATCGCCGGTAAAAATAAACCGTGTGATTAATACGAGCGCCGTGGGTGCGCAGACGGCGCGTCGCGGTTCAATACCACGGCAAATTAAACAGTGAGTGCTGCACTGTCTGTGTGTAGGCACGAGCCCATATTCAAATAGATCGGATGTCGTGCCCCCAGCTAACGGTCGATGACCGCATAATGCAGAGGTTACCAATATTCTAAGCATTGCTATCAAATGGGTCGCTGTTCAGATATCCTTAACGCCACTTTCTCAACTCGACGAATCGGCCCTACGATAGCTTATCGGTAACAGTAATTGGACGTCGATATAGATATCGCCGGCCCTCAACTTGCCCAAGTAGCTCCTGTTATCGTAAACGTTTGTAAATAAAGACATTATAGGAAAAACTGTTGAAATTATGTCGACATCCATTGTGCGGTTAATTATTCATGAATGCTATTGTTTTGATGGTTATTGATTCGTCCCAACGGCTAGCTGGGAAGGTTGGCTCCAGTGCATCGTTTTTCTCGTAAGCAACATTAGAGCTGAGTGTTTGATTGCGGCATGAATAGCTGAGAGGCCGCGCGCATGGGAACCGCGCTTTGTGCCATTCTCCACTCATCGGAGAAACGCTATATGCAATAACGCTGATAGGTTTTACTCATTGTTACTGGTTTCACTACTTGACATTCTAGAATCTTAACTTTTTACCGGTACTTACTACGCCTCAACAGGTTTCGCATTGCGGAATACCTGCTACGAATACTTTACTGCAGTTTGTTGCCAAACTAGTATTTTCTATGTAATAAATTCTAATGTGAATTAATTTACACTTAGTTGAGTAGATACTGTTAGACGGACTTGATTTTATAATTGAAACTGAACAGTCGCAGAATAAGCGACATCCGGAACAATAGGAGCCGAGTCCCTAGAGATGGCAGCAGGCCGCGGTCCGAGGAGCGCGGTGCACAATGGACGCGCGAACAATAGTGCTGCATCGGACCGATTATTTAGGTCTGAACCGTTCGCCCTGATTATTCATTCCATTCTTTCTCGTTGTTACAGAACATGTGACGCAAAACGCAAGATGGAAGAGGAAAGCTCAACGTGTGCCGTGGAAACCTGCGACTCACCCCCGGTCGAATCACAGGTTAACGAAAATGTTCCTACTGTACAAACAAAACCCGAAGAAAACGGAATAGATGAGTCTGCTAGTATTGATACTGTAATTGTTAATGATAATAATGATAGTGTAAATAGTAAAGATGAAAGTGGCGTGGTATTAGATGCATTAGAAGAGAAGAACGTGACGATAGAGGTGAAAGAGTCATTTACAGAGCATGAGCCGTGTGAAGTGAATGATGATGCGCGTTCACTTGGTGATCTGGACAGCTTGCCGGCGGGGGATGAACTAGCGCTCGGCGCGGCGGGGAGTGACAGTGGAGTAGAAGGGTGCGGACGTGCCCTCAGCAGCGGCGGAGGGTCGCGCTCCTGCGCCTCCAGTGTGGTCTCCTGCGGGTCAGGATGTGGATCAGAAAGCTCTTCCTTAGCCGGAGCGCCTCCGCGACCACGGCGGCGCGTCAACGTTACCGTACCTGAACCAAAACGTAGCTCACCCATAGGATCATCTACTCCCCGACCAGTCACTGCGCCCCGAGGTCCTAACTTGGCCACGCGTGAACGTGCCAGGAGTCGAGAGAAACCGACGCCGCCTGAAAAACCGCGCCCCCTAACGCCGAAACCGCGAATCCGTCCGACCACCGATTTGCCTAATCTCGTCCGCGAGAGTCCAGCTTTACGTGCCAAACCGACTAAGACTTCCACAGCTAGGTGTAGAACACCGAACTCGCCGAGCGAGGAGAAGCGGTGGCCGGCGAATGGTCCTCGATTGACTACGGTGGCGGACGCTAGCGCCACTAGAGTGGCCGCGGACAAGTATGGGACTTTGCCTCGTAGAAGAAGAGAAGCGGAGAATGACGGTTCGCCGAAGCACGAGAGCACGCCGCCCGGGCCCCGGCGGCCGACGGTGACGCGCTCCGTGTCCTCGCGCTCCACCACCAAGACGCGGGTGCGGATCTACGCCGAGAAGACTTCGCAGACAGTTCTGCTCGGAACAGATGTCGAGTCGGCGTTTGCGGGAGTCGTGCCAAATATTGAAAAGTAAGTGAAATTAGCATTCATTTTATGTTTCTTGAACTAGTGAGGTCATGCTTTTTGTTTCGAGTTCTTTGCATTAATTGTACTACAAGTGTCGCACGTTTAATTAAGTGGTGTTAAATAACCAACAAAGTATTAACTGAGTTAACAATGACAAAACTTCACTACTACTTAAATGTGATGTCTCTTAAAAATACATTTCATTGTAATATTCAAATGTATTACTTTAAAAGACTTTGTTAAACGTGCAGAACATTAGAAAACCACTCAATAGAGTTAATTGATTTATAATTACTTTTTGATATTTGAACTTCTTGGGGGCAATCTATCATGAACATCGAAATTGAAGAGGTCTATTTATTTTGTATCGTAAATAAAATAATGAGATATATTTTTTTTTTATAATGAGCTAACAAGATGACCTCACTCCACCTGATGGTAAGCGGTAGTGAGATCCAAATATGAGGTCGACAGGCACAATATACCATATTGAGCCTGTCGCACTCACCCTGAAAGCCGTTTCACCCCACCCTCCCGGAACATCGATATGAGAGGGAAAGGGGGACGTGAAAGAGGAGACCACTGCTGCGGCAACAACGATACGACGACGAGATATATTGAGTAGGGAGAATAATGATATATTGAGATAATCGTGTTATGTTTCTAGCCACGTGGAGGTGACCCGGTGCCACCGCGGCGTGCAGGCGTCCGGGCGGGACGCGGAGACGGCGCGGCTGGCGGCGGCGGCGGCGGCGGCGGACGCGCGCGCCACCGAGGAGCGGGCGCGGCGCGAGCTCGCCGAGGCGCAGCTGGCGGCCGAGCGCGCCGCCCGCCTCGCCGCCATCGCCGAGCTAGAGAGGAACTCGCAGAGGCTGCTGGAGTTGGCTGGGGCTGGTGAGTGAGATAGTCTTACCGAGGAGCGGGCGCGGCGCGAGCTCTCCGAGGCGCAGCTGGCGGCCGAGCGCGCCGCCCGCCTCGCCGCCATCGCCGAGCTGGAGAGGAACTCGCAGAGGCTGCTGGAGTTGGCTGGGGCTGGTGAGTGAGATAGTTTTACCGAGGAGCGGGCGCGGCGCGAGCTCGCCGAGGCGCAGCTGGCGGCCGAGCGCGCCGCCCGCCTCGCCGCCATCGCCGAGCTAGAGAGGAACTCGCAGAGGCTGCTGGAATTGGCTGGGGCTGGTGAGTGAGATAGTTTTACCGAGGAGCGGGCGCGGCGCGAGCTCGCCGAGGCGCAGCTGGCGGCCGAGCGCGCCGCCCGCCTCGCCGCCATCGCCGAGCTAGAGAGGAACTCGCAGAGGCTGCTGGAATTGGCTGGGGCTGGTGAGTGAGATAGTTTTACCGAGGAGCGGGCGCGGCGCGAGCTCTCCGAGGCGCAGCTGGCGGCCGAGCGCGCCGCCCGCCTCGCCGCCATCGCCGAGCTGGAGCGGAACTCGCAGAGGCTGCTGGAGTTGGCTGGGGCTGGTGAGTGAGATAGTCTTACCGCGTGGCGCGAGCTCGCCGAGGCGCAGCTGGCGGCCGAGCGCGCCGCCCGCCTCGCCGCCATCGCCGAGCTGGAGCGGAACTCGCAGAGGCTGCTGGAGTTGGCTGGGGCTGGTGAGTGAGATCATTTTTACTAAGGTAAGTATAAGTAAGTATTTCACAACATCACATACATTGATCTGATCCCGTGGTAAGTAGCTTAAGCACTTGTGTTACAGGTATCAGAATCAACAGTGGATACACAAATATACTTAAATATACTTAATAATACACCCAGACACGGAACAAACACCGATGTTCGTCACACAAATATTTGTCCCGAGTGGGAATCGAACCCGACTCTTGGAACCGTAGGTAGTAAACCTGGGTCACTAACCACTGTTCCACCGAGCCAGTCAAAGGTCTCCTCATATTGCCTAATTTTCCCCATGGGTCCTTGACCTGCCCTCCAACGCTCTTCAATTTCATTTGCAGTGCCCTTGCAGGGTCTATTATTACCCCAACACCTTGTACTTATAGAAGCAATGAACTATTGAGTATTCAATCAATCAGAATCGGATGCTTATTCAGAAACTATATCAAAGCATGTATGCTTCCACATCCGGATTCTCTTGAATACATTTTTATATAAGGCTAACAAGATGACGCCATGTGATAAGCAAGCGATAGTGAAATCCACATTTGAGGTCGACAGGAACAATTGACTATATTAAGCCTGTCGCACTCACCCTGAAGGCCTGCTTAAATGTCGTTTCACGCCCAACCAGGCTGAAGAGCCCGGGATCATAGGAGGGAGGTAAAACATGAGCTGGAAAGGCATTCAATTCCCTTAATGACCCGGGCAGAAAAGAACTGAACCTCTTGTTCCGAGCTACCAGTGCCTGAATTGTATTGTATTTTTTAACTGCCTCGTTGATCTATTGGTAGCAAGTGCTAAGTCCGGGGTCGGGCAAAATTTGTGTGAGTTTTTCTGTAATGAAATCACTCAGCCCGGAGTTAGGAAGTTGGCGGTTGAACGCCCGTGCCTCGGAAAGCACGTTAAGCCGGTGGTCCTGCGCCCGATCTCTCATCGGTTATGTTGGATTACCGTCTCACCGAATTATGAGAGTAAGGGAATAGAGAGCGCACTTGTGTTGGCGCGTACACTTATGCACTATAATATGTCCTGCGTACTTGGCTGATCTCAATTGAGATCGGCCGCCATGGCTGAAATCGGTCGGACGCCTTATTTTATTTTTTGACTCAACCTAGATACATGTGACGAAGTTGTAACTGGTGTCCGTAGGCGCAGGCGCCGGCGCAGAGGGCTGTCTGCGCGCGCTGGAGGAGCAGCTGCGCGCGGCCGGCGAGCTGGCGGCGCGGCAGCGCGCGGAGATCGACTCGCTAAGGGACCACTGCGACAAGATGCATGTGGTGAGTGATATGTTTTCTTTCTTTTTATTAATAAAAGTCACGTCTATCGGCTACTAGACTGTACACTGTACAGTCGTACCGTGCCGTCACGGCAGTACGGCGGTACGGCAGTCATTATTCATAAATCTAACTTAAAGCTCAACTTTATATCTACCTAACTAACCTCTGCAGTAAAGCCACTCACCTCATAGGAACACTTAATAC
This sequence comes from Maruca vitrata, assembly GCA_039566165.1. Taxonomy (NCBI): domain Eukaryota; kingdom Metazoa; phylum Arthropoda; class Insecta; order Lepidoptera; family Crambidae; genus Maruca; species Maruca vitrata. Next base: position 4,129,227 of record CM076918.1, on the reverse strand, counting down.
AAATAAGTTCAAGCCCCACTTTTTTTTTATATTTCTCGTAAGCCTACAAAACAAAGTATATAATCACAATAAGTTACTTAAAGATTCGCTTTAAGGCACACCACAGTTATAGGCTGGTAGAATTTTTTAGGTGACCTAGTTTAGAAGCAGTTTAGCAGAATTTAAGGGTTATTATTGTGCGTGATTTTCAACCTCAGATTGTTGAGCATCTAGGACATTCCAGGTCTGAATAGTGGGTCAAACCTAACTTAATTAGGGCATAGTAGTCCAGTCATTATATTAAGTTCACCTCGGAATTCGAGATACCCAGCTAAGAAAAAAAAACATAGTTTTTGTATGAGAACCCACTTAAACATTGGTTTTAAGCTTTTTCTAGTATTAGATGTTATAGAGGCTATTGAAATATGTACATCAATCGTAAAAATTTTAACTGTCTAGCACAATCGCACGTGGGCCTGGAAGCTTTTGAAAATACAACTTTTTCTACAATTTGCATCGCTGTATCTCTGAAATGGTTAATCTGAGGAATAAAACGTACAGACAATTTTTATAGATAAATAGATGATAAGTAATTTTCTCCTACACACTTTTATGATAAAATTTCCCGTTTCGCTCAAAGGTTCATAAAACTGATATTTGTGACATTTAACCTTGAAAATTTAATAGTTGCGTACACCCTACCATGTAGGTTTTGAGACCACTTTTAGGGTGTCAATATCCAAGTATTTACAGACTTACAGCTGGGTATCTCGAATTCCGAGATTGTTAAATAATTTAAGCTTAAATGACTGGACTATAGATAATTTGCTGATTGGCTATGCGAAATTTCCGCCGGAACAACCCATAGTGGCCATTCATCGGAACTACTTCCTGCTTAGTAATCTATTCCGTGTAATCCATTCGGTTGGGTCGTCGTGAGTGGAATCGCTTATGTCATGTCAAAATGACATTTAAGAAGGACTCTTGTGCATGTGATTGAGTTCTTCTTAAATTAAAAAATAATCACGCGGGAAACTGACTGGATGGAATTCAGGTGGATTATGGTTAAATTGTGTAGCCTTGAAATTTGCGAAGATGGATCATTCTCACATTTCAATGAGTTACTTTTAATTGCTAGGCTCGGTTTAGGTTTAGGTTAAATTCAAATTAAAATGAAGGATAGAATGTCAAAGACGGTTGATAAGTCAAAGACCTGAAGAGACTGCTTGGAAGGTTGAAAACCAGCGCTGTCGTAGGACTCGGCCAGAAGACATCAACAGCGGAGTCATTTTCTTCAATTTTTTTCTTTGCTTTTTTATTTGTATTCTTTTTTTGGTTTTGTTTAGCAAATAATATTTGTATTTGAATAACAAAAAAAAATATAAACACCTGTTATGTTAGGCCGGTAGGCATGAGTGGAAGAAGTACACATGTTGCGCCGATCCCACTTAGCGTGGGACAAGGGCAGGAGAATGATGATGATGATGATGATGTTGTTATCAGGAGGCCCGATGTGCCCGTGAGACGTCCCGCTCGCTGGAGGCGCGGCTGGCGGAGGCGGAGCGCGAGGCGGCCGAGATGCAGGACTTCCTCGCGGCCGAGACTGCGGCCCTCGGCGACTCGCTGCGCGAGGCCGACGCCGAGATCGCGCGCCTCTCCGGCGACCTGGAGCGGAGGTGGGTTTGTTTCCTGGTTGTTACACTTGCCGGTTTTTTTATATTTGATCTTACCTTTACCTCCATATGGTTCTGCGTGTGTGCGTGTGTGTGCAAGGATCAATGCATGCGGGTATGAAATTTTATCATACAAACTGGACGCAGTGGCGACCGTGGTACTATAGGCGGCTAAACCAACTTAACATTAATACTGTGACGCCCGAGCTGCCTTTTACACCGCGGTTGCCACCGTCACCGCCAAGTGCGTCCAATTTGCAGCCTAAGCGCTTCTGCGCACGATGAAATACGTGGCGTCTGCACGAAATCGTGTGCAGGAGCGGCAGATGTGTGATATTGCGTCGATTAGCTGCTGATCCTTTATCGATTAATGGTTGTTTTTTATATAGGTGTTATTGGTTGACTTATGTTCTCCCTTGTGTGGACAGACGCGCGGAGTGCCGGCAGCTGGTGCGCATGTGCGAGCAGCGGCGGCAGGAGGCGCTGGCGGCGGCGGCGCGCGCAGCGGGCGCGGGGCGCGCGGCGCAGGCGCTGGACGCGCTCGCCCGCCGCGTGCGCGCGCTCACCCGAGCCGTGCGCGCGCCGCCGCGGACCACGACGCCGCCAGGTAACTACCGACAGAGAGACAGCGACAGCAGACAGTGATCGGGCGCGGGGCGCGCGGCGCAGGCGCTGGACGCGCTCGCCCGCCGCGTGCGCGCGCTCACCCGAGCCGTGCGCGCCGCCGCGGACCACGACGCCGCCAGGTAACTACCGACAGAGAGACAGCGACAGCAGACAGTGATCGGGCGCGGGGCGCGCGGCGCAGGCGCTGGACGCGCTCGCCCGCCGCGTGCGCGCGCTCACCCGAGCCGTGCGCGCCGCCGCGGACCACGACGCCGCCAGGTAACTACCGACAGAGAGACAGCGACAGCAGACAGTGATCGGGCGCGGGGCGCGCGGCGCAGGCGCTGGACGCGCTCGCCCGCCGCGTGCGCGCGCTCACCCGAGCCGTGCGCGCCGCCGCGGACCACGACGCCGCCAGGTAACTACCGACAGAGAGACAGCGACAGCAGACAGTGATCGGGCGCGGGGCGCGCGGCGCAGGCGCTGGACGCGCTCGCCCGCCGCGTGCGCGCGCTCACCCGAGCCGTGCGCGCCGCCGCGGACCACGACGCCGCCAGGTAACTACCGACAGAGAGACAGCGACAGCAGACAGTGATCGGGCGCGGGGCGCGCGGCGCAGGCGCTGGACGCGCTCGCCCGCCGCGTGCGCGCGCTCACCCGAGCCGTGCGCGCCGCCGCGGACCACGACGCCGCCAGGTAACTACCGACAGAGAGACAGCGACAGCAGACAGTGATCGGGCGCGGGGCGCGCGGCGCAGGCGCTGGACGCGCTCGCCCGCCGCGTGCGCGCGCTCACCCGAGCCGTGCGCGCCGCCGCGGACCACGACGCCGCCAGGTAACTACCGACAGAGAGACAGCGACAGCAGACAGTGATCGGGCGCGGGCGCGCGGCGCAGGCCCTGGGCGCGCCCGCCCGCCGCGTGCGCGCGCTCACCCGAGCCGTGCGCGCCGCCGCGGACCACGACGCCGCCAGGTAACTACCGACAGAGAGACAGCGACAGCAGACAGTGATCGGGCGCGGGGCGCGCGGCGCAGGCGCTGGACGCGCTCGCCCGCCGCGTGCGCGCGCTCACCCGAGCCGTGCGCGCCGCCGCGGACCACGACGCCGCCAGGTAACTACCGACAGAGAGACAGCGACAGCAGACAGTGATCGGGCGCGGGGCGCGCGGCGCAGGCGCTGGACGCGCTCGCCCGCCGCGTGCGCGCGCTCACCCGCGCCGGGCGCGCCGCCGCGGACCACGACGCCGCCAGGTAACTACCGACAGAGAGACAGCGACAGCAGACAGTGATCGGGCGCGGGGCGCGCGGCGCAGGCGCTGGACGCGCTCGCCCGCCGCGTGCGCGCGCTCACCCGAGCCGTGCGCGCCGCCGCGGACCACGACGCCGCCAGGTAACTACCGACAGAGAGACAGCGACAGCAGACAGTGATCGGGCGCGGGGCGCGCGGCGCAGGCGCTGGACGCGCTCGCCCGCCGCGTGCGCGCGCTCACCCGAGCCGTGCGCGCCGCCGCGGACCACGACGCCGCCAGGTAACTACCGACAGAGAGACAGCGACAGCAGACAGTGATCGATCGTGTTATAGGCATTTACACGCACTTATAAATTGACAGTATAGTAAATAAATAAGTGATTCTTCCACCGAAAAGTGTACCAAATTACAATCAAATCTTTAAATTTTCTTTGGTGAAATTTTTGAAGACACGTTGTGGGAAACAACCACAAAATAGAAAAAAAAACCAACTAATCTATTGTAACTCGGCAGCCGCAGCGACAGCGGCGAGGCGGGCTCCCCGTCGGAGGAGGCGCGCGCGCTGGCGGCGCGGCGCGCGGACGACGAGCGCGAGCGGCTCTCCGACGACAACGACAACGACAACTCCGCCGACCTGCTCGACTCCGAGACCGAGCCCTGCCTCGTCACCGACCCGGGTGAGTCTGTACACTCTATAAACCTCCACACAGACAGTAGGATACAACAGAACAGACCGAACGAGAAGAACATAAACGAGTGACCTTACTCTCCTCCCCAAGCTTATAAATAAAACTGATCTGACTCACTCGATCGGAGCGGAGTCAGCAGCGGTTCTGCTCCAATATTATTATAATATTTACAAAAATAACCCAAATTATAATATTCAAATCAATAAATACCAGTTTTACGATAGGGATAAACAAAACTAGAAAGCACGCTTCGACCGCTTTATTACTTAGGGCGATGGGCTTCTTTAACTTTAACATTGATTTAATACAGTAAGCATACTTAAAAAGCTATCGCTTCTCATGCTTTCGAATTGGATGTAAATATTTTTAAAAAATTCAATTAAAAAAAAAATTCACGAAACAACTGGCATTTGGCAATTTGAAACTAAAGGTCTTTCTGCTACGGAAAAACTACCACTAATATTTCACAGTGTATAATGTATGTTTGTGAACGTTGCAGAGTGCGCGGAGGAGTGGTGGTCGGGCGCGGAGGGCGCGTGGAGCGGCGACGAGCTGTCGCCCGAGCGCGAGTGCGCCGACCACGAGCCCGAGCCCGACCAGGGTACGGACATATCTACTAGTATATTTCTATGGATAAGTTTGATCACTTCATCTAGGATTTTAAAGAATCTCTTGATAACCTACTCTGGATTGATTGTCTGGGTCCGCCTTTCTATACTATAGTAGCTCGATTTTTTAAATTTTGTTTTGTACATGTCGTAGTGTTTATTGGTATATCGCTTAGATACCAATAAACACTACGACATAATATACGTACGTACACACCTTCGCTTAGGAACAACAACTGACACTTCATAATCTTTGCATGTGCAGCGTTAAAAAAGGGGCTGCCTTACTAATTGTTCCAGCCCAGCATGAGTGACAAATGAATAAGCAATGGTGCCAAGTTCAACTTTATTGAGGTCTCAGCAATGGTACAAAGAGCCTAAAGTGAGTTTTTTTTTCGGGAGGACTTTATCTGTAAGCCTCAGACTGTTTTGCAGCTTTTCCGGACTGGCGGGGGAGCGGAAGGCTCACACCCCTAACCTAATGTGAGCGGCTTAGCCCGGGGGTATATAAGGCACTCGAGAAAGATGTTGATACCGCGATGCAGGGTTCGAATATCGAACACTTAACTAAGTTCATTAACCTTCCACTCAGCAGACGGCGAATCGGCATCGGCATCGGAGCGCGACTCGCTGCGCAACCTGTCCCTGGCGATCGCGCAGCGCCAGCGCTCCGAGGAGGACGGCTCGCGCGGCGGGCTCCCGGGCCGCGTGGCCGCGCTCGACGCGCGCCTCGCCGAGCTGCTGCGCGCGCTCGCGCTCCGGTACGTACTGCAGGAGGACGGCTCGCGCGGCGGGCTCCCGGGCCGCGTGGCCGCGCTCGACGCGCGCCTCGCCGAGCTGCTGCGCGCGCTCGCGCTCCGGTACGTACTGCAGGAGGACGGCTCGCGCGGCGGGCTCCCGGGCCGCGTGGCCGCGCTCGACGCGCGCCTCGCCGAGCTGCTGCGCGCGCTCGCGCTCCGGTACGTACTGCAGGAGGACGGCTCGCGCTCCGGTACGTACTGCAGGAGGACGGCTCGCGCGGCGGGCTCCCGGGCCGCGTGGCCGCGCTCGACGCGCGCCTCGCCGAGCTGCTGCGCGCGCTCGCGCTCCGGTACGTGCCGCCAACTGTCGGCTGCTTCTTCATCATCAACATCAGCCCTTTTTTTTTCTCCTAACTGACTTACGATGATGGCTTGGAGTAGCCTTGTCATCATCACCGGACTTGCGGGGGAGCGGATGACTCTCACCCCTAATAACATCAGCCCAGTGCCGTCCCCTGCTTGACATAGGCCTCCCCAAAGGCTCGCCACTTATGTCTATCCTCGGCTACTCGCATCCGGCAACTACCGCCCGTCCCGCGCATATCGTCACTCCACCTGGCCCGAGGGCGTCCTACACTACGTTTGCCGAGACGCGGTCTCTAGAACTCGTCTACAGCGGTTGTTGGTTCTACGGCTGACGTGGCCAGCCCACTGCCACTTCAGCTGCTCTACGAGACCTTATTTTTTCACACTACACCGCCGGGGAAGCGCTGTCATTATGCCGGAATTTTACCGGATAAAACCCCCGGGATTCCTGCTCACCGCTGGTAGTAAGAGCAGCTCAATTCATTTGAATTGATTTTAAATTGATACCACTACAATCGGTTCTAACAGAGCATTCTCTTTCCAGAGAGAAAATCGATATCACCGAACGCAGCGCAGAGGCGCCGCGGCGGCCGGAGCCCGAGCCGGGCCGGCAGCTCGTGGAGCAGTACCGGCAGACCATTGAAGTGAGTCACGACTTCTATTGGCGAAGCAAATATTCTAACTAGCGCCTCAAGTGACAACATTTTTAAGTTGTCTAAGAACGACATTGACAGTTTTTCGATACAATAAACGTCACGGAAAATTTATTAATGGGGGTCTTCGCGTATAAGAACTTCACTAGATGGCAATACGTAGGCGTGAGATCTAACTGCTTCGTGATTGGTGAATATTGACATGTCTGTCAATGTCACGTCAAAAATAACCAATCACGCTGCAGTTGGACCTCACGCCTACGTATTGCCATCTTGTGAAGTTCTTATACGCGAACACCCTCATTAAATACGACTCAGATTTATGTGACGTATTGTTTCTATAAACCGTCAAAGTGTCGTTCTTAGACAGCATCTAAATTTGGCCGATAGAGGCGCGCAGATAATCTTTGCATCGCCAATAGAATTGTTAACACTTGGCTTATTTTGTAAACATATATGGTGTACTCACGAGGGGTGTTTACCCGTGGTCCCACTGGGTCGACCGATTAACGGATCCACTTTATTAACACTAGAAAATAATGGAGAACTGTTGCAGCACAATTATTTATTATAGAATAAGAGATGATATTCTGTTAAAATCTCAACCTCTTCTTATGTTCGTAGGTGCTAAAAAAACAGTTGGTGCAGTCAGGTGATGAGGAGGAACTGGAATTGATTGAAGAGGTGAGATGATATACCTTACCTATTTATTATATTTATTTTAAAATTAAAATTGTTAAATAATTTTGCACTCAAAAATGGTAAGTATCTGGGTGGGTATAGGTTGCATGTAGTAATACAAATTAAATAATACATTTTTTTTTTATTAACTAGACTGTAGTGACTCGTTAGAACAGTGGTTAGTAAACTGTGGTCACGGTGCCAAGAGTTGTGGGTTCGATTTCCATCCGGGTCAAACATTCATGTGATGAACATTTGTGTTCGTTCTGTGTCTGGGTGAGAATATTTATTTAATTATATACATGTCACCGTAAAATTGTAACTAACGCTAGATTGCAATCTATCTCGCGTGACTGTGAACTGTCGAAAAATTGTGAACCAAACATACTGCTTACAATAGGGGCGTAGACTATTTTTTGGAAATATTTTTTTTTTACAGATGTACCTTTATTATACCTAAAAAAAAAAATACAAAATAAATACAACATTACTTAATTAAAAAAACCATATTTTAAATTTCGTTTTACAACTTCCTGTTAAAAAGCTTAAATTCCAACATGGCGTCGCTATGACGGCACGATCCTCCAAACAACAACATTCCTTCAAAGTAAACAGATGCAGTTGACCATATATTTTATGCGTTTAATAATAAAAACTGTACAGAGATGAATTCCAAGTTCTACAAGTATTGTGCAGTGCCTTTGTGTCACAATACTACAATCAAAACACCACAAAAACTGTTTGTGCACGTCCCAAAACAAAAACAATACGAAAACAATGATTTCAACTTGCTAGGAGAGATAAACCACTAACAGTGCAAAATGTTTACATATCCCGACTCCATAATGAATTGCACCGTGTTTTTGGGACAAATGTTCACTTAATTTCATGTTTTTCCAGGTTTTAAACTTAAAGTTCGCTTCGGTTTGTTTACATCAAAATGTCACTGTCACAGGGTTTTCGATATCGTTACGTCACACGCTGTTTGCGATCACGTGATATTACGGATTAAATATTTAATTTTCATTTATTAAAATATAAAAGATAATAAACTTAATAATAATAAAAATGTAATTTTCGATAATTCCATGATATAAACTCTCAGAAAAACAACAATTTGTATTATATTTCGTTTACTGTCTACACCCCTATTCAACGTATTTTTATTCGTCAGATTGCAATCTATCGAAGTGAAACTGTTATATTGCAATCATACAGTTGTCATATTGTGAACTATGCCTATTGCCGACCAATCAGGGACAGCCTTCAGACGGTTGTCCCTGATTGGTCGACCTTACAGTAGACCGTTCTGCATCCATAGAGTTAGGAATAAAACACAAGTGTCTGTCAAATAAAATAAATGCACTTCAAGAATTGTCACATCAAGTAATAACTTATTTATTATTAAGTAGGTAATCTATAAATTGACATAACATGATAAGAAAAAAAATTATGTAAATAATAATGTTTTTTCTCAGATAAAACCGATTGGCAATAAAAAAAATTAATTCGATAAAAAATTTATTCATTTATTAATTAACGTAAGCCTTCGTTTTTGAACCATTCTTGATTTCCACTTCAAATTCACATTTTATTAGACAAGATTGCCGGTTTATGCATATACCTTATTGTCTATTAGAAAATAAGGTAAATTGCACCAATAAAAATGTTCACTTATTGTTGCACGTCAACGAACTTTGGCACCTGGAGTTACAAAGAACATTGGCTTTTTTGCAATTACACTTATTGGAAACGCATTGTCCATTTTGTCACAATTCTTGAAGTGCTTTTATTTTATTTGACTGACACCTGTGTTGTATTATTACTAACTCTATGGACAAAGAACGGTCAACTGTAAGGCCGACCAATCAGGGACCGCCTTCGGACAGTTGACAATTTGACAGATTCACTTCGATAGATTGTAATGTAACGAATAATAACACGTTCAATTGTAAGCAGTACGTTATGGTTCACAATTTTTCGACAGTTTACAATCTCGCGAGATAGATTGCAATCTATCGTTATTTACAATTTTACGGTGACATGACATACATATATTATGTTTGTAATTAAATTCATATGTATGATTATTTGACACTTTAATGGAGAAGGAAGACCATCGTGAGGAAACCTGTACTTGTACTTATTAAGAAATTCTTAGGTTGTGTAGTGCAACCGACCCACACTGGGCCAGCGCGGTTGACTCACGACCTTGTCACCCTAGTTTAGGGTAGGCTCGTGCCCCAGCAGTGGGGACCTATACGGGCTGATGATGATGTTACCCTAGTCGAGGATAGTCCCGTGCCCCAGCAGTGGGCACGTATATGGGCCGATGATAATGCCCGGGCTGGGCCAACGTGTGGACTCGCGGCCCTCATCATCATCAGCCCGTATAGATCTCCACTGCTGGGACACCGGCCTACCCTAAACTAGGGTGGTAGGGCCTCAGTCAACCACGCTGGCCGAGTGCGTAGACTCGTGGCCTTGACACCCTAGCATAGGGTAGTCCCGTGCCCCAGCAGTGGGCTCGTGTGTGATGCTGGTGATCCCCGCAGGAGCCGGGCCGCGCCGCGCGCCCCGCGCCCCCGCGCGCGCCCCGCGCCGCCCCCGCGCCCCGCCGCGCGCCTCACCGACGCGCTCGGCTCCTAACCGACCACCCGCCACGCCCTCACCGGGGGAACCCCACCACGCTCGTCCTGTCAACAGTATCCTGAGACCCTGTCCAGGTGGCGCGTTTTGGGATCGCGCGATGGTCAGGTACGAGAGGTTCATATGTTCTGTCCACATACAGTCGCACGACTTGCTAGTGGGTATTTCACAATCGCGCGAGTCGAAACGCACGAGTAAAAGACGCGCCAGTCTGTAGCGCCCCCGTGAGTAAGTGACACACTCGATATCGCCTATATAAATATACTGTTTTCGATAACTAACTCATGGTACCGCTACTGAAGCGCCACCGTGAGGTAGCTATCGAAAACTTGCGTACGATAAAAACCTATCGAATTGTTTTTTCATATTACCGATTTTAGTTCTTAGCGTTACCGCTAGGGGCGCTGTACGTTTTTTCATAGACTTTTTTACATAGACGTTATCGAGTCTGTCACTTTTAAACTCATGGTAGCGCTACTGATGGCTCGTTTTACTTGCGTGATGGTGAGGTACTAGATGTTCGTTCATATATTCTCTTCGCGCGAGTCAAAACGCACGAGTAACCTGAACGGGTCTGACTCCATACAAAAGAATCGCGTGTTATAAGAAGGATGCGGCATGCGCGCAGTCAATTTTTGACCAGTGTTTAAATGCATAATTAATGAAATCGCTGTTATGGATCGATGTTGCGAGCGTTTGAAATGATAATATTTTACGTGGATCAAAAATACACTCACAGGCACAATTAACCGCCCACCTTGTATTTGCTTAAATTTTCGGAAATGTCCAAACATAAACCACATTTTATGAATGATCCGTTATAAACTTAATTTAATACAAAAAATAAAACGAAGGTTTGATTTAAAAAAGTCGTTTAATAGGGCATTATTACAAAAATCGATATTTTCGAAGTATCGACGAAAAATGTAAATTTCGAATTTTGAGAAAAAAGAAGGTCAAAGTAAAACAATATTAAAATTTAATAATGGGCGTTGCTCCTCCTACCCCTTATGACTTCTAGGAGCCGGTATGATAGTCCATCCATGACATCTTGGATATCTGATTGGGGAATAATGTGCCACTCCTCTACCGCAGCCGTTTTGAGTTCTCCAATAGACGTTGGGGCTGGTACTCTCGCTCAAATACGTTTTTTGAAGTTGTCCCATATGTGTTCAATTGGGTTGAGGTCGGGACTGCGTGCTGGCCATGGCAAAACTTGAATTTCGGTCTCATTAAGGTACTCAGTAACCAATTTTGCGGTATAGCAACGTGCATGTCATGCATTAATCTAAAGTTGTCACCAATAAATGGTGCGAACGGTATGACATGTCCTTGGAGAACTTCTTCCACGTATTTTTAAGCATTTACACTGCCTCTGTCAAACAATACAAGGTCGGTACGAGCCTCGTAAGTGATGCCTCCCCAAACCATAATAGAGCCTTCTTTGTAACCCACTGTTTCCGATATAGCGCAAGGAGCAAACCTTTAATTTGGGTGTCTGTAGACAGGCTGGCATCCATCTGGACCTTTTAAGGCTATCTGCTCTTATCTGAGAACAGTATGACCTTCCATTCTTGTACAGTCCACTCAGCATATTCTCGCGCAAAAGCAAGTTTAGCTCTACGGTGTTGTGCGAGCAGTTCTGGGGCGCGAGCTGGACGAAACGCCCTCAGATATCCTTCTGCCAGTCTTCTTCTTATCGTACGTCCACTAACACTGAGGTTTCGTACTTCAAAAAGACGAATTTGGGCTTCAGTAGCGGTGGAAAAGTGATTTCTTAACACGTTGTCGACAGCGAAGCGGTCTTCTCGAGCCGAAGTGCATCGCTGTCGACCTTGAACTGGCCTGAGGGTGTATGAACCTATCTCCCGAAATCGTCTGATGGCATCCCGTATGGCAGTTCGTGGTACACCGAGTGCACGAGGGATGCAACGTTGGCTGTACTCAGCGTCAGTAAAGGCAACTGCCCTGGCTACACCAGTTGCATCGGGTGGCATTTTTTGCAGTCACAAACAACAAACTAACACTACAAACCCAAATTAAACAATAAAAACACACTACAGCAGAAAAAAATAGGAAATGAACACACAGTAACACAACTGCAATAATGTCAAACAACGACTATGTTCCAAAAACCCGTCATTGTCACAAATTAACGAAACCAAATGAGGGTATAGGTGTTTAATTTATTGCAAGACTACCCACTTAACAAAAAACAAAACATTTGATAAGCCATAGTAAACCAAAACTATCAGGGAAGCGAATTTTAAAGGTGGGCGGTTAATTGTGCCTGTGAGTGTATTAATATAATTCGAACTGTTACATATTATAATTGTGTGCCTATATGACAAATACATAATCTATTAAGGGCGAAAACGCACCAGCGGCCGGTCGGGTCGTCGTCTCCGTTCAAAGTTAGTGAAAGGAATCGGATTTACTTGAAGCCAAACCGACCGGCATAGTTAACGACATGGTTGATGAGTTTATATACTATGGTGCCTTGTGCCGATGTACGGCCGCCGGTGCGATTTCACCCTAAGAAAACCCGTCATAGTTCCTTCTACTATGACCGCCTGAATTGTCCGTCCTGGAATATCCATGACAGCTCGCCAGTAGAAAACATTAGTAATAATATTATATAATAGAACAAATCAATTATGATACAAAATCTAAGATTCGCTGGGCTAACTATTAGTGAAAGCCGTCTGTTCCCTGTAGCAACTTTTAAATTGAATTTCTTTTAAGTATAATGCAGGAATAACGCACAGAGTTCACACATTTGTTGGAGAAGTATTGTTAAGAAACATGTAAAGCTTAGCACGCTTTGCATAATAATTAAATATGACAATATTTATTTCAAACGCAAATAACACTGCAAAAATAAACAATGTAGTTATTAGAATAACGTTGGTCTACCAATGCGAATGAAACTAACTTTACGTCTTTAGTGTCACAAGGTAGCGTAGTTCTTACGGTTGTCTTCTATGGATGTGCGTAAAGTGTCTGATATTGTATTGTAGTCGATTGATCTCAACATGCGTGGAAAGTACAAAGTGTTGTTTTAATGTTTGTCCTTTCCCCCTATCTGCGTTTTGGAGGTCCAATGAAATTTGCAAAAGATGATAATGTAAGAATATTTTATGTAAAATATTATTCCGTATATGCTTTTTTGTAATAAAGACTAAAATATTTCATTCCTAAACGCATTTAAAATGTCTTTCATATCATTAGAACTCTTTGAAGATCAAAAGTTTATTGTAAGAATTATGATTTGTGTATGTATGTTACGAGCAATCTGTATAATTTGGAGGTATGTACACAAACATTTAATGTGTAATAATGACTATGAATAATATTAATATTTCATACATTGTCTGAACGCATTCTACGTTCATACCAGGCATTATATACATTGCCTCCTAGGGATTGTATACAATGCCGATTATACAAATTGCTGGTAACTTAACAATGTTCCAAAATATTAACTAATAAATCAAAAGTATTTTAAGTGCCATTAGTGCATAGGATCACTTGAATGATCTAGCTAGTTTATAACATTATATCGCTGGTTGGGTGTGATACTATTTCTGGTTCCTTTATTTTTGAACAAAAAATTAAATAAAATTGTCCTATTGAAATTTTGTAGAAATGAAATTCATTCTAATCAAAGTGTATTTTACTGTCATCTAGTCAATGTCAATCGATAATGAAATCCAATATACGTAATCCATAATCAAAGTATTGATTTTTAGATAATACTTTTGTCAAAATTGTTTTAAATTTGCAGAATGTGTAATTTAATGAATTAATTGAAATTTACTTATACTTGTGTGTACAGCGGGTCGCCTCGCCGACGCGAGGTGCCTGCTGGCGTACTATTGAATTACCCTTTACTAAGGTAAAGGATTAAGTCGCGAATTATTAAATTAAAAGTTACATTGATATACATTTGTAACAAAATGAGACTGATATTGTATTTTATGTTGAGTCGTTGGTGGTCGTGTTGAATTGATGTGTTATCGGTTGTTTGGAAATGTACGCAGATGATTTATTCCGAAATACATACATCCAATTACCTACTGAATCACACTAGAATGAAAATGTATAAAGCTTTTATAATAGTAGTACAAATGGTTAATGCTTCGATCAGCCATAAAACGTCGCTTGCCGCTGGTGCTAACGTCACTGTTATTTATCTCGAGACTGTTAATACCCAAGTCAGTCGATTTTTCATGCAGGTACATTTGTTACGATAAATCGTCAAAATCGTGTGTTGTAAATAATAATGAAATGTAAATAAATATATTGTGAATCTATAATTATGTTGTTATTTAAATAAACCCATGTCGACCTTTATAACAAAATGTTAAAACGCTGGACAAAAGAAACAAAAAATCATGTTTGAGACATTTATTTTTGACATACTTCATTAAAATAATATTACATTTTGATGATGCAATAATGGTAATGAAATTATACTGAGGCTGATGTAAGGAGCGGCATATAGAACTTCAGTTGTGCATTGCACCCCGCTAGATAGTAAGTACATTTATATTTTTGTGAAATACGTCAACCTCGGGAGTATAAAAGTTCATCTTATCATTATGCATTTCAAGGTGGATATATTTATCTAAGCCTTAATTTTGATAATTATATTAACAACAAAAAGGTAAGAATACTTTATATCCATTGAACTACATACAGCAATAATTAATATGTTAATGGTAATGCAAAAATCGAATATTACATCTCTTTCAAAGTCAACATTGATAATGAGGGCTGCCCAAAATTTAGTTTTCACTTTGAGGCATGCCTCGGGCATCGGGTCTGACTAAACTGTAGTTGATTAATTTTGACTAGAAACGTTAAAACGCAATCTTGAATATCAACACAAATCAATTCATAGTTTAGTTGGACCCAATGTCCGCACCCCTATCATCTAGTGTAGTTTATCTGTCAAACCCTCATTGAAGATTTTAAGTTAATTATTCCAAGATATTTTCCATTGCATGTATTCTGAGATAAGTAGAAATATAATTTGTCAAAATTTTCAAATTAGTAAAAAATTGTGTATTACGAAAAACAAGATTACAACTTATTTACCAAAAAATATTCTAATAACATTGCTAAAGACAACGTCCAATTGCTGATGTGTAGCAATAATATTTGCCATTTTTCTATTCTCTTCCTAATTCCTTGTCGTTTTCACACTGAACGTCAACTCTTTTACTTCCACTTCGAAAAGCCGATCGTGTAACTCCATACATATCCAAGAGCTAGATAATTCCTTTCATGGCTCCATAATAGATTTTGCAGCTTTTATTCACTACAATAAATTAAAATATAACATTTTAGGGAAGGATTATATTTATGAAAACCAAATAAATTACAAATCTGGCTGTAACAAAGTGATACTATTGAATTTTTCATGAAAATATATCGGCGATCAACTTTACGAGAGTGTAGAAAGTACCATTTCACTTAAACAAGAGCCAAGTGCCCAATGAAAAAGTATAACCTAAAACATTATATAAATATATCAGTCAGTGGGCTGTCAGTTAATCTATATTTTATTTACCTACAAATAATTACAGCGAAGCGCAGTCCATAATGGTCCTTTCGCACAGGTTTCCTCTCATTTAACACCTATACAATAAATTCTTAAATAATTCTTAAAAACACAAACTATCCACTTGTTCGATTTCATGATACACTTAAATATTATACAACATCAATATATAATATCTGATATACAAGTTTTGCGAAATGCATTTAGATTTCCTGCTAATGCAATTGCGTGAACGAAGTAATTCATTTTAAATACATTTAAATACATGGAAAGCTATTATGAATAAGGAATGAATATTATTCGTCTAGTCCGGGATTTACTATACCGAGTCAAAGTCATTTCGTGGACCAGTGACAAAAGTCAAATGACCTTTCGAGCATAACATAAGTTGACGGGAGCTGTAAAGTACAAACATGACAATAAGTAATCAATACAATAGGTGTATGAAGAAATTTTAATTACATTTGAAGTGCAATACAGTAAAAGTGTCAGTCAACATGAAGTCACTGGTCCCACAGTCAAGCGTCCCTGTCGGCGCGCCGCAATGCGCGCGGTGTGATGTGCAGCGATACGCCGTATACCATATGCCGTGAGTACCGTGAGTACCACTTTATTTACTTATCAAGATGAACTGCACATGTGTCGATATATAGTTTATTATTAGCTTTTAGCTTTAGAAACCTAATAGTATCTTAAATAGAAATAATTACTATAAATTACAGGTAAATATTTCTAAATAAATATAACCATTCACAACTTCCCATAACTCGACAGATTTAAAATCACTAACGGTGAGATCACGCGTCGTCACAGTATGAATCAGTAATCGCCAATGTCCATGACAGTTCTATCATAACAAATTAAAATGCAGTACAACAAATAATTAATACAATATTATTAATTTATTCTACTGCACATTCTAAAGTAAAATATTCCTTTCTACATTACATACTTTAATTAGTAATTTGCATGTAATGAACATCATTATTTGACATAATAATTAGTAGTAAGAAAATAATTATTATCTAATTTTAAAATTTACAATACTAACTTTTTAAAACTGTTAATTTAATAAATATAACAGTTTTATCTATCTTGATTGCGTCCACATATGACTTGACCAACTACCTAGTTCACAATGAAAATTCAAGCATATTTCTTAAAAAAAATTATATGCTTAAGATTTTAAAATTAAAAATATATATACAACTGATTAGTAGATACTGCAGGAATCCAAGAAAGACAAAAACACAAGCATTCAATTCGACACTTCACTAGGCAACCATGTTTTGAAACCTTTATCATTCAAAAGATCCAACCATCCAATCAAGTTTACTCAATGACACGCAACATAAACGATCAGATATCCGCTACATTTAACTCATTCAACACAACCATTCTTTATCAAAAGTACGATAATACTTGTGTCGATCGTCTTTGGCGTGGATCGCCATATATACAAAGTACAAACTCGCTACTCGTTTGTAATAATTTACCTAATACATACGTTACATAGCGCTCATAGGACGCGCCCGAGTAAATAGTGTAGTCGCCAAGAGAGCGCAGAATCATAGGTCGTTTCATAAATAGCGAAATAGAAAATATTGCACATAAAAATAATACATTAATTATTCAATTATGAAGGATACTTATTCATAAACATGAGTTATTTTTTAGGAATGCTTTATTAGACAATATCCCGTGGGTTCTACCATTTTTACTCAACAGTGTATTCGTTCTTCATGAAACTACCTAAGATGATTAGTTATCGTAAACATGAGCAGGTATTACAACATCAATAGTGAAAAACATCTCCTCAGGCTATACATCGTTCATTCAAAGAACCTAAGCCTGCTGATGAAACATATGTATTCATAAGTTAACCCTTAATAAGACACGGGGAAAATAGTTCCCACCAGATTTTGAACCTTATGTAGTTGTAATACCGGTGAAAACCAATGAAAAAATTCTATATGCTGTATTTGATCAAGGGTTAACTCTTTAAATTTCATTTAGTATTTTGAATCATATAGGAGTGCCGGTGCCAAAATGCTGGCGATTCGAATTACGAAAGATATTTTAGTCACTCGTGGGCTCATCGTACGATTCCAACGTCGCTTCCGAATCGTATTCCAAACACATTATTAGAACACCGGCCCGGCGTCGCAGGCGCCGCACTCGGGTTCACGCCGACGCCGCGCCGTCTGTCGATATCATCGGACCCTTAGGACGCGTCGGGCCGTCCTCACGTCGGGGGCATAAGCGTTAATATGTCTCGCCTACAGTGCCCGTACATCGGATCAAGCTCGAATACTCCGTGTAATATCGACATCTGACCTGAGTACGGCGCTGAGGCGGTGCCGCCCTAGCGCTGGGCTCTAGGTGGAGAGGTAGAGGCGGTGGTAGTCGTTGGCCCCGAAGGCGGCGTTGCACTTGGGGCACTTCCGCTGGCGCGTCTCGTAGCGCGTGCGCAGGCAGTCCCAGCAGAACACGTGGAAGCACTTCGTCAGCACCGCGTCCTTGCGCTTCACCTGCGAACGGGCGACACGTTAATTAATATTATTAACTACTGCCGTCTTATTCCTTATTCACGATTTTCTGACTTCGTACAAAATCTATGGCCCCGCGGGCAGCGAGTCTTTGACACGACTACAATCATTCTCTGTCACTGTCGAGTTAAGAAATCATAAGGTTTTTTTCCTTACTGACCACAATAATGGCTTGGAGTAGCCTGGTCATCATCACCGTATATGCTGGGGAACGAGGGTCTCACCCCCAAGAAATTGTCAGCGCATAATATCCGATACATTGTCAATGATTGATGGGTATCCACTCCGTTCTCAACAGATGGAGCCAAAAGTTTCCGACATAGCTGTAGGAGTATGCATGATTTTAGACTTTCGCATTCCATTACACTAAATATTCTTTATGGGTCGATGGCTGGGTTACACCAATCATGGTCGCGAGCGACCAGGGGTCGAAACGTGGGGCAGTAAGTAACTATGTATTTGCTACTCCTAATAACGCGTGTAGTCAATTGTGTCAATGTTTGCTCTGCGAGTCGTGATTATCAAAACAATGTCATTACGATGACGCGGCGCTGAGTCTCGTCTGTCTCCGTCTGATAAAGACTAATATATAGCTGTAGTTTCACGGTACCTTGCAGGAGGGGCAGGTGAGCGTCTCCTTGTACTCGCGGATCTCCTCCAGCAGCACCTCGTCCATGCTGCTGCCGGCTTGCTCCATCTTTTTCATCCGCTCCGCCTTGCGCCGAAGGATCGCCAACTCTTCCTGCACAACACATATTTACTGTTTAAAATGAAGACTTAGGTTTATTACCTTTTAATAATTTTGTATGGAAAGAATTACTATTATTACTATAGAAAGTCTTTTTCGAATTGTTTTGGTGCCTGTTATTTATTTCTACCGCTAAATACCCGAATTTTTCCTGTTTGATGAACCATAAACAAAGTTGAATTTTATACTGCGCTGAATATTAACACGGGAACGTTAACACTTACACGGGTATTACGGGTTAATTACAACCTTCAAACATTTAGCTAAATTTGACAACATTAAAAATGCACACACAACACACACAGACATTATCTTGAGGAACTTACGTGAAGTCTTTTTGTTTTATACGCTTCTGCTTCCAGCGCGCTCGTCTTCTCTGCCACGACTTGTTGCGCTTCTTTCATCTGCGCATGATATTTTTCTGTAACGAAAAATTTTGGGTTAGTTTAATGTCAAATCGTATTAGGTACACCAATTTCAGCTTAGCATGGCTGAATATTTGTTTAAGGCATAAACATCGCTTGTATGTATTTGTAGAAAATTTCAAAATAAACAATTTTGACGTTTTGCCCTTTATAACTTTTTTAGCCGGCACGATATCAGTGATCTCTGCCTACCCCTCTGGGAAAAAGGCGTGATTTTATATATGTATGTATGATATCAATGTCGATTTTTAACATTTTCATTATAACGCCCTAATGAAGGTGTATTCATAAATTCAGCTCATTAGCATTTTTTCCGCAGATAAAACTTTAAATGACTGGAGTATGGTACCGCGGATTTTATTGCTTCTGTGAATAAGAAAAAAAAAAGCGCGAGATTTTTCGACAAACAAATATGACTCCCCCCCAATTCTCTCTCTCTGATGCTTTAAAGCTCTCACCTAGATGCAGCTTAAGGTCGGCGGCGGACTGCGCGGACTCGATGGCCTTCCGCTTGTGCATCTCCATGGCCTGCTGCCGCAGCAGCAGCTCCTTCTCGTATAAAGCTCTCACCTAGATGCAGCTTGAGGTCGGCGGCGGACTGCGCGGACTCGATGGCCTTCCGCTTGTGCATCTCCATGGCCTGCTGCCGCAGCAGCAGCTCCTTCTCGTATAAAGCTCTCACCTAGATGCAGCTTGAGGTCGGCGGCGGACTGCGCGGACTCGATGGCCTTCCGCTTGTGCATCTCCATGGCCTGCTGCCGCAGCAGCAGCTCCTTCTCGTATAAAGCTCTCACCTAGATGCAGCTTGAGGTCGGCGGCGGACTGCGCGGACTCGATGGCCTTCCGCTTGTGCATCTCCATGGCCTGCTGCCGCAGCAGCAGCTCCTTCTCGACGGCGGAGAGCGTGGCCTGCAGCAGGCGCTCCTTCTCCTCGAGGCGCCGCGCCACGAGCCCCATCGACTCGATCTGCTGGTCGCGGGTCACCACCTGACGACGGGGGTGCATTGATTTTAGAATACAAGAAATATACAACGTTTAGAGTAGAATTAAGTCATCATTCGCCGCCTAGAATTAAGCTGAGGTGTAGCGCAGAGGAGTAAGGCAGCAGAGCGGAGAACGGAAGAAAAGGAACCCGGTTCCTTCAGTTCCATTTCCAATAGGATCATTTTGTTGTGGAATCCTGTTAGACTGTCCAGCGGGCAGACAGCCTTGAGCAAGGCCGGACAGGCGTGAGACTTGTGCCAGTGCTTTAAAAGGTAGCCAAAATGTTTTTGAAAAATATCTGCTGATGATACAGATGAGCTAATATCAAAAAGCCAAATTGCTAGCTGGATTTTGGGTCAAAGGCTCACCAACAGAACGTTACGAAATTTGTCAAAAATAAAAATACAATCCAGAATCCAGAGCAGAAAAACAAGCTTTAATAGTCCTGGCGCGACTGTCTCGCTCTGGGACGCGGGCTAGGGGGAGGGAGTGAGCGGGACGGCACCTGTTCCTGCAGCAGCTGCTTCTCCTCGCGCAGCAGCTTGTGCAGCGAGTTGGCCTTGATCCGCTCCGACATCAGCTTGAAGTTGGCGTCGTCCTTCTCCCGCAGCTGCTGGATGAGCCGCGAGTTCTGCTCCTGCATGTCCTCGAACGCCTGCCCCGTCACCTCCATCTCGTTCAGCAACGCTTCCTCTTCCTGTCACCAAAAGGATAATTATGTTGAATTGAGGAGATGTATGGTATGTGGGTTTTACATTTTCATACTTATAGTTGGTTGATATGGCATTGGCAACACAACATAATTATGTTGCAAATAGGAATACATATTTAGTAGTAAAATCGCTCACTAAAACGGCACAAAGGAATCGGGTGGAGGAAAGTCTCTCATCTACATGGCACAATGGCAGAGGTTGGTTCAGTGTCGAGGGCTTCTACAATGTGTGTCTTCCTTAAAAAGTCACATGGATTTTTCAACTTCTGACAAACCTCATTGTAGCCATGCAATAGGTCTATCATATTTCACTCTTTACTTCCTGCTTTAATTCTGCGGATTTGAGGAGAAACCAAAAATGATTTGGCATGATTTGTTTAGAGCTAAAACCACAAGTTTAGCGTGAGGTGATCGACTCCAGACAGATATTATACATTATGATATATTTTGTAAATAATGTTGAGTTCTTCTTCTCGAGACTTCTGGAGCTCGTACTTCTGCTCCTCCAGCTGCTTGATCTTGCATTATACTATGTAGTGAGTGTACCTGCGAGCCGGCGAAGGGTCTCGAGAAGGCGTGCAGCGGGTCTGCGCTGGGCCGGGCGCAGGAGAGCTGCTTCTGGAGCTCGTACTTCTGCTCCTCCAGCTGCTTGATCTTGCATTATACTATGTAGTGAGTGTACCTGCGAGCCGGCGAAGGGTCTCGAGAAGGCGTGCAGCGGGTCTGCGCTGGGCCGGGCGCAGGAGAGCTGCTTCTGGAGCTCGTACTTCTGCTCCTCCAGCTGCTTGATCTTGCATTATACTATGTAGTGAGTGTACCTGCGAGCCGGCGAAGGGTCTCGAGAAGGCGTGCAGCGGGTCTGCGCTGGGCCGGGCGCAGGAGAGCTGCTTCTGGAGCTCGTACTTCTGCTCCTCCAGCTGCTTGATCTTGCATTATACTATGTAGTGAGTGTACCTGCGAGCCGGCGAAGGGTCTCGAGAAGGCGTGCAGCGGGTCTGCGCTGGGCCGGGCGCAGGAGAGCTGCTTCTGGAGCTCGTACTTCTGCTCCTCCAGCTGCTTGATCTTGCATTATACTATGTAGTGAGTGTACCTGCGAGCCGGCGAAGGGTCTCGAGAAGGCGTGCAGCGGGTCTGCGCTGGGCCGGGCGCAGGAGAGCTGCTTCTGGAGCTCGTACTTCTGCTCCCTCCAGCTGCTTGATCTTGCATTATACTATGTAGTGAGTGTACCTGCGAGCCGGCGAAGGGTCTCGAGAAGGCGTGCAGCGGGTCTGCGCTGGGCCGGGCGCAGGAGAGCTGCTTCTGGAGCTCGTACTTCTGCTCCTCCAGCTGCTTGATCTTGCATTATACTATGTAGTGAGTGTACCTGCGAGCCGGCGAAGGGTCTCGAGAAGGCGTGCAGCGGGTCTGCGCTGGGCCGGGCGCAGGAGAGCTGCTTCTGGAGCTCGTACTTCTGCTCCTCCAGCTGCTTGATCTTGCGCAGCGCGTCCTCGTCCGCCAGCCGCCGCTCGCGCTTGCTCTCCTGGGACATTATACATGTTTATTTATAAAATCAATACAATTTATGATCGGCAGAACACAATGATAAAGGTCAGTGGGAACGGCCTCATGCCCCTAAAGCTGCGTCAAACATGTCGTCCTGGCCACGGCCATCACTAGTGAGGTTCATGCCTTAGTTTACTCAGATAAATAAATAATTAAGATATTCAGATATTAAATGTCCCAGTGTCTTGACATTTGAAACTCATTGATTATTCTTCAACACTTTAATGGAGATGAAAAAATTCCAAGGTTGTGTGTGTAGTCGTCCAACCGGCACTTGGCCAGCTTGGTTGACTCAGGCCCGATGGCCCTAGGCCGTGGCCCAGCAGTGGGGACTTATACGCTCGGCCGCCATGAGCTGTTTCTCATGTCCTCTGCTCACATCGGTTCCCTGCTTCCTTGCCGGTGTCTTCTCGGTAGAATCAGCTTTCCGAACAAGTGGTAAAAATGGCGCTGATTGTCAAAAACGCATGTAATCTTATGAGATGTCCGTTGTTATTGCTAGCGTCGGCCGTTGGTACTAATTTCACTCCATAAGATTGAACGAAAGCACGGCCCCAATACCGACGATTTATAAGTGCGTGTAAATACCTATATAAATAAAGGAATTTTAACTTTTGAGTTTGACTTTAACTTTTCCCTCCTCACCTGCTGTATCTTGGCCTTCTGCCGGTGGTCCTCGAGCTCCTGCCGCGCCTTGCGCTCGGCCGCCATGAGCTGCACTTTGTCCCGCTGCTCTTTGCTGACGCCCTTGTACATGTCGAGCAGCAGCTTCAGCTCTTTCTGCTCGTTCACCGCTTTCCTGGGTACATTTACAGGATATATTTTTTTTTTTTTATTACAAGCAAACAAGATGACCTCACTCCACCTGATGGTAAGCGGTAGTGAGATCCAAATATACGACAAAATGAATGAAAACCACCTGATATTTAAGAAATTCAAGTAAATTTGATACATGACATTACATTTACACAGCTTTTTGGTGATGAATGCCTGATGCATGTTATACTTCAACTAACATAACAATCCATTCAAGTTCATCATTCAGTTCCAGTGTGGTTGACTAAAGCCTTAATGCCCTAGTAAAGGGTAGCCCCGTGCCCCAGCTGTGGGGACGTATATGGGCCGATAATGATGATGAACAATCCATTTGAATGTTCAACAAAAACAATGTTCTCCGTTTCGTGCGATATTTCTAATCAAAGAACACGAACAAAACAAGCATGAGATAAAAATTATCCGCTTAATAAATATCTTTGACTAAAAAATAGTCTTTGTATAAAAACTGAATAGGACTAAAAATGATGCTCCCACAACATATGTGTACTGTATATGTAGTATGTCTCACTTGAGCTGCTGCTTGAGGTCCTTGATGAGCAGGTCCTGCTCCTGCAGCTTGGCGCGCCCGTGCTCCTTCAGCGCCGGCTTGCACTCCGCCGCGCCCGCCTCCTCGCCCTGGACGAACAATATGGTTAGACCCCTAGTTTTCAACGCCTAGGTTCCAAGAGGGGCGAATATTTGTGTCATATACATCAGTATTGATATTATGTATAATATCACATATACATAAAGTTTATCAGTCTCTGACCACATTAGTATTTAGATCTGCTTAGTTTGGGGTCAAATGTCTGTGTATACTATTATGGACATCTCCCAAACATACATAATGTTTATCAGTCTCTGACCACATTAGTATTTAGATCACTGATTTATGTGCAATTTATGTATTTTCTATCTTTATGTGTTAAGTGTAATTGTATGTTTCCCAAAAATAAATAAATAAATCTGCTTAGTTTGGGGTCAAATGTGTTTACTATTATGGACATCTCCCAAACAAACAAAAATGAAATACATAAATACAGAATTACTTTAGCCCTTGGAGGTAAATATTAATTAATACTTCGGGCACAGGACATTAAGTTATAACATGTTACCTCTGGGTCTGGTTCCTCCTTCTTCACGGCGAGCGGTTTCTCCTCCGCGCCCTCCGTGCCCGGCCCGCGCCCTGCCGCGTCCTCCATTTCTTTCCGTAACTGTACACACAAATTGTTAAATCATTATAAAATGAATTTCATACCAAAACATCTTCATTCTTTTCTTTTCTTAACTGACTTACGATTTTTTTTTATAATAAGCTAACAAGATAACCTCACTCCATCTGATGGTAAGCGGTAGTGAGATCCAAATATGAGTTCGACAGGCACAATATACCATATTGAGCTTGTCACATTCACCCTGAAAGCCGGCTTAAATGCCGTTTCACATCATTGATCATGTCAGATTGCAGTCTCACTGAACTATGAAATTAAGGTAACAGAGAGTGCACTTGTGTTTGCACCTTCTTTATAAATGTAGGGCTACACCATTCCTAAAACCATTACTATAATAAATAAAACCACACAAGAACCATACCTTATTCAGTTCCTGACTAGTATCCTTGTACTTCCTCTTGTACCTATGCACCTCTCCCTTCAGCTGCTGGTTGTGGTTCTGCAGCGACGTGATGAGATGCCTCATCTCCCTGTTGATGGGGCCCGTCTGCTCGTTGGCCGCTAGGTTCTGCTCGAACTCTATACGGAGCATTTCGTACTCTTTTCTGAGTTGGCCAAGCACATCTTCCAATTGGATCATCTCCGCTCGTAGGGCTTTTTGTCTGGCTAACTCTTCACTCTAAAAATTCAAAAGTAATGATTTTATAGTTCAACTAGCTGACCCTACAGATTTCGTTCTGTCAAAAAAATGTGAAAAAGAAAAGAGCTGTTTTTAGGGTTTTCCCGGCAATTTTTCGCGCCGTAAGAACCATCCTTGGACTTTAACGAACATTGTAAAAACGGAATTGACTATATTGGTTCAGGTTCGTTGTTGAGTTATGCGCTTACCAACACATTTTGCGATCCATTTTTATATTATAGATTATAATGTACAGAACAACCCATTTTATAGTATAGTTATAAATAAGTATTTGAAACATTGAGATCATTCCTCTGATCTCAAATCATAATGAATTCTGAATCATCAATTCATCAGGAAAGAACAATAAACATTTAAAAAGCAGATGCAAGTTAACAATTTAACTTAAAATATTACTAATTACCAATCTATTCCAATTTTAAAGGCCTAACTTAGGCTAAGTTTTATTTTGATTGTTTTACAAATTTTACGAGTTTTTTAACTCATCATCATCAGCCCATATACGTCCCCACTGCTGAGGCGTAGGCCTACCCTACTTCACCGTTAAAGCGTCGAATAATCGTACATATGAATTTAAAATTTGAAAAGCACAGTGGTACATGGCAGGGTTTGAACTGGCGATCTCTCGCATGGCAGCGACCTTAACCACTTGGACATCGACGCTTTTTTACTAAAAATTTATAATATAAATCCAAGGTAACCTCCATCATCTCGATCTGGCGCATGTGCAGGTTCTTGGCGTTCTGCAGCTGCAGCCGCGTCTCGTCCAGCGCCGTCTTCATCTGCATGGACTCGTTGTACAGCACCGAGAACTGGCTCTGCAGACATTTGTACTCTGTCGTCTCGACTATCACAGATTCTGGTAATTGGCGGATCTGGAATTGGAGTAATGGTTCTATTGAGCACGATTTTTGACAACATTAGGAGACTTCTGAATGGTGAATATTAGATTGTATATGTTTTAGAGATTATCGTTTATTCAGAGTGAAATTAGCACTTTGAATATTTTATTTTCAAATAATAACTTGCTGAAAGTTGTGACTTGGTGTTTTTTTTCTGATTAGAAATAACTTCGATTCGATTCGTAAATTATCGTTCTTTTCGAATATGGGGTCTTCAGGAGTCAGAAAATGGATTGAAATCAAGATAAGCCCATGTTCCTGCGCCTAATTTCTCATTGGTCATGTCAGATAGCCTTTTCACTGAACTATGAGACTAAGGAAACACCTGTGTTTGCGCGTAAACTCGTGCACTATAATAATATGTCCTGCGCAGTCGGGTGACGTTTATTGAGGTCGGCCGCCATTGCCGAAATAAGAACCCACGACTCTCGGCACCGCTAGCCAGGGTCACGAACCACTGTTCCACCGAGCCAGTCGAAACTGGTGGGACGGCTTATTTTTGTACACTCACATCCATCTTGAGCTTCTCGACCTCCTTGAGCGCGTCGCGGTGCTGGCGGTGCAGGCGGTCGAGCTCGGCGAGGCGGTTGGTGGCGAGCTCGCGCTGCTCCTCCAGCTCGGCCGCCACGTCCTCGAGCTTGGCGCTCGCCGCCGCCGCCGGGCCCGCCGCCGCGGGCGCTCCCGCCGGCGCGTGCGCCGTAGCCCCCGACTGGTGGTAGCTCTTCAGCTTCTCTATCGCTTCGGCCAGGTGGTTCTCCAGCTTGTCGTTGCGAGACCGCACCTGGATACATGTAGGTTAAGCTTTATTAATGTTGAAACATTGTTAGAAACATCATCATCGTCATCATTGGCCCGCTTCCGTCCACTGTTAGAGATAAGACTCCCCAAATCTCTCGCTCGCTACACATGAAAAATAAATAATAAATAAATATTTCACTACATCACATACATTGATCTGATCCCGTGGTAAGTAGCTTAAGCACTTGTGTTACGGGTATCAGAATACACAAATATACGTAAATATATTTAATAATACACCCAGACACGGAACAAACACCGATGTTCGTCACACAAATATTTGTCCCGAGTGGGAATCGAACCCACGACTCTTGGAACCGTAGGTAGTAAACCTGGGTCACTAGCCACTGTTCCACCGAGCCAGTCACTAATAAAACATGTTGTCTTTTCGACGAAGGCCTCTTATTGTTCTAGATTGGGATTGAACCCAAACATCTTCTGGCTTTATGAAATCTCGAGGGCACTACTAAATATGACATCAATCCAGTTAAACAATTAGTTACTTTCCATTCCCCATTTCAATTTTCAATGATTCAATGATTACAAGTGCTAATGCAAAAAAGAAGTTAGGGATTATTCTATCGCCCAATCGGGCGATAGAATAATCTGCGCCTGCGAATGACTGGACTAATCAGTCCAGTCATATCTGGCGTAAAAATGTCACCTTATAATGATGGTCAAATAGACTTTTGACAATAGAAGAGACAGGAGGTACATTGATTGGCAGGAGGGTGATAAGGACCTTTAAGTAACACTACAAATCCAACCACGGACCTTCATAAGCTCATACTGCAGATCGTCAATCTGGTTCTTGAGCTCGGCGTTCTCTGTGTCGCGGCTGTTGACGGCGTCCTGCAGCTGCGCGACCCGCAGCGTCATGGCGTGATGGCCCTCGTGCAGCGTGGTGCACATGCCCTGCAGCCGGCGGTTCTCCGCAGTCACCTCCGCGTTGGCGGCGCGGATCACCTCATCCAGCGACGGAGGAGCGCTCTCTGCTACAACCAGTTTGAACACATGATTTACTTTATTCAGAGACCAGCTTTCCGCCCGCGACTTCGTCCGCGTAGAGACGTTAAATGGGTAAAACATTCTTTCTTTATAGCGCGGTCGGTTAAAAAGTAGCCTATGTCCTTTCTCAGGCTCTGGACTATATCAGTACCAAATTTCATATAAATTGGTTTAGTACTCTATGTGTGAAAGCGTAACAGACAGACAGAGAGTTACTTTCAGATTTATAATATTAGTAAGGATAATACTAGTAAGGAAGTAAGGATGATGGAGAGCCCTCCGCTATTAAAAAAGTGTTAATACATCTCAAATCAACAAAAACAACATCAACATCACATTCATTGTTCAGCTCCCATGTTGCTTCAGCACTTGTGTTGCCACAGAAACAACAATGGAATACATAAATATATTCAATGATGCATGTAGAAATGGGACAAATACTGTTCATAATGCCAGGGTGGGGTCTATCTAGATCTTCATGTTAACTAGTTTATTTGGTGTTTCATGTAAACCAATAAGAATTTTAAAGCAAACATACCACATGTTTACTTTTAATACCATGTTGATATATCATAATAACAATAAGCTACACATATTTATCCTTTATACATTTTGCACATACCTTCTCCCTCTCCCTTGATAGCGCGCCATATCTTGTCATTCCTCTGCTGGAGTCTGTCAAATGCCTGCAGGACCTTGGCCACCGCCCGCTTGCTGACCTGAACGCGATTTGCCAACTGTGCATCAAGCTCCTCCTTGTCCCAAGTTGACAGTTGCATAAGGAAAGATGTTGTTGCTTCATTTTCATCTAAAAGAAATATCTGTATTAGTATGGTATCTTCGGAGTCAGCTGTCTCACCAACAGAGATGGTACAATTTGAATGTTACTACATAGTTACTGACTGAATTATAAATTAGAATATCAGTACTAAAATTCTTATAATATATACAAAGATCTGTTATGTAGGACAGCTGTCCTAAATAAATTATATCATTAGTGCATTATAAAAGACTTACTCTTGTTTTCAGATTCATCAGCAGTTTCAGCGTCAAACCGTTGAAGCAAGACCCTTATGTCTTCGTTCAAGAGATTCCAGTAACGGTTCACTACACAAAGGACTGCATCATCCTGTGTTTGTCGTTTTTCCAACTGCTCTATTCTTGCTCTGAGTTCAGCTTCACAGCGATGCCGTTGTTCAATTCTCTATAATGTTTATAAATATAGAATATGTATAACCAGTCATTATGCAGTTGTTATGTGTAACCTGCACATAAAACCTACTTGCAGATATTGTAAGATTATTGCATAGCATACTTTAGAATAGCACATAACCATTGTTTTATAACCAATAAAAGTAACATAGTAACCAATTAATGCCAAGGAAGCCTATGTGACCTGTACTATATGCATGAAGTTGACCTCAAACACAAATTACATTACACACAATGACAAACAGCTGATTGTTGTACACAAAGATACAAAAGTGTTAGTGACAAAAGTCATACAAGGACAGTATTAGCATATTAGAGAAATTAGTTATCACCTGTGCCAACTTCTTGTTCTGGAACTGCAGGACTTTGATGTCCATCTCCTCGAGCGTCGACACGGGCCCGATGAGATGCGGCTCGAAGTGTACCTTCTTGATCGCGGGCTGGCCGCTGCCATTGCCGCCGTCTTCAGCCGTGCGCTTCGACATCTTTACTTAAAAAACATACGGTTTCAAATAAAATTAATTGATCATAAAACTATGCCTGAAATGATGCTATTGATCCTAGATAATCCAAACAAATTCAGATGTACCAAGAATCCAAGACAGTGCTCTGTGACAAACGTAAACGTTTATACCAGTGTTTTACTTACCTTCTTGTCAATATTGACAATTTGGAAAAACAGATTTAGTTCCAAATAACAATATGATAATAAATTGAATTATTCCTACGAAATAGACCAAACATCTTGATAGATATTAGTGAAAAACTAGAAATTTGAAAGACCTAATTCAGCTCGCTTCCCTAACCACCTCAGCTCCGCCCACAGATAATAAAATGTTGCTGCTGTCTTCATCCGAATGCTCATTTATTGTAATCGATATTTCAATTGAAGTCATAGTGGTGTACAACATTTATTATTCGGTATTGCTCTTAAAAAACCGGTAATTGAAAATTTTTAATATGCATTAATATTGATAAATTAAGGTTCTTAGTCTAATTTTTTGTCTTGACACGTCTTCTGTAATTATTACAAGCGATGATAGAATTTATAATCATAGTAATAACTGGTTAGTTATTTTCTTTGGAGTTGCCATTTACATTGAAAGAACATGGGATTTAGTAAATTAAATAAACAAATCAATTTATTTTTGTGATAACCAAAATATATTTATGGATGTGATTATTTTAATTTACATTTTTGAGTATTTTATCAATTTTAAGTTTACAAAATGTAACGCTATCCTTACGTACTACATATTTAGTACATAACAACAATAAAGTTAATTAAAATTAACAGGCAGACACTTTCTGCCAACTTATTGGTTCATAATGTTTCTGTATTTCAATTGATCTTGGAACATTCTCAAGAAAACTCTATATTTTTTGTCATGGAATGACTTTATATTTGGGTTTGGTTTGATAACATCAGATGTTCCCCCCATGTTTTGTATTGCATCTTGAACGTTGTTAAAATATTGCGAAGCGCAAGCTCCTAATATAGCAGAGCCCACAAGCACGGATTCCTTTTCGTGTGGTTTTAGAATTGGCAGGCCAACCGCATCTGCCTGGATTTGCACGAACAGGGGATCTTTAGTGATTCCGCCACATATAAGTAATGACTTAAATGCATTATATCCAGCTGATGTGAGCGCATCCATTATGTGCCTTGTTCCATACTGAAAACAATAGTAACAATTATTATCACTACAAAATGGAAATTGCTATAGGTTATTAGTTTAGTTATTATAATTGTATTAAATTTAACATTTTACAAAAATTTTGTTTCCACTAAATGAAAAGTACCCAATGAGTCCTGAAAAAATCAGAACTCATGGCAACCCTAAATTTAAAGAAAATAAATAAGTATGCACCTATTACATTGTACACACATTCACATGATATCAATACAAATGTGGCAAAAATTCTAATTACTCTAGATGATAATAAATAAGCAACTCACTGATAGTCCTTGTAAAGTCGCAAGATACAATATAGCCAAATTCTCATCACTGTTATTTATTGATAGCCCTGTAATCATCCCCTTCATTGTTGGATCAGCTAAAGGTGACCGGTTGCCATGGAAATCTGGCCACACATGGAAGTCCTTGGTCAACATGCTAACATCATTCAACCCTTGGGCATGAGCCATTTTTTCAAGCAAATTCCTGAGATAATTGCGTACACTACAAGAAAATTATGTAGAAATTAGATGGGCATGATTGTTTATATAATTACAATAAAATACAAAAGGTTAAATCTGTTATTTGGTGATCACCACTAAGATTCTTATTGGAACAGTTTATAATTGAATACTGTATTTATTTACAAAAAAAATACTTACTCTCCTGTATTTAATTTCTTTAGCAGATTTATGCCAGCAGGATGGCTGGAAATAATATAATCTAACAGCATACCAGAAGCACTCTGCCCAGCTTCATTTAGCCACATGTTTGGTACCATGGCACTAAAATAAGGACCCCATACTCCTTCCACTAAGACAGCTTTCTTGTTCACAGCCATGTGGCAAGTTGAAGTGCCACAAATTAAACCCAAGCGGCTGGACATATCTGTATCAATACCTTGTCCAGTAGTTCCTATCATGCCAAGACCTCCAGCATGGGCATCAATGATTGAGGTAGCCACCGGAGTACCAGGCAGTAAGCCAAGCATTTCGGCAACATCATTGATCAGCCCACCGCAACATTCTCCCGGCATTAACACTTGATTACCAATTTTTTTAAAGTTGTTCTCAATTAAATCCTCTAAACCAATTTCCTTTAAGTAACTGACATTCCAGCCTTGTTTTCCATCAATGGAACATTCAAAATTCCACTTGCAAACTACGGAACACAAGGATCTGGAGAATGAACCAGTTGCTTTCCATGTCAAAAAGTCAGGCAAATCAAAAAAGTATCCATATTCAGCCCACTTTTGGGGCATGTTTTTTTTTAACCAGATCAACTTAGGTATTTCCATTTCCAAGCTGACCTTGCCCCCAACATATTTAAGGACTTCATGATTAGTTTTGTTGATTAGATCTGCCTCTGCATGTGCTCTATGATCCATCCACATTATGATGTTCTGCTCATTATTATTTGAATTGCTTACAGCAATTGGATTCCCATTTTTATCTAGTGCAACTAAAGAGCAGGTAGCATCAAAGCCAATCCCTTTTATGGAGGCAGGATTTACATTGATCACAATATTCTAAAAACAAAACATATATTTTTAAAAATAATGATTCAAATTGTTTAAAAATCATCTAAGAACCAAATTATTATGGGGCTTAGTGCTTACTTTTATGACATGTACACAACACTCCCACACATTGTTTGATGATTGTTCGTAGTAATCTACTTTGGGTTTGGGTTTCCATGTTTGAAGTTCTTTGACACAGCTCTTCAAAACATGTCCTTTATCATTGACCAAGGCAGCTCTCACACTGCCAGAGCCCACATCCACACCAACGAAATAAATCTCACTAGACATATCAAATGATCAGGACACAGTTAACACTGAAAAGTAAAATGCAACATTTAGCATATCAGTGGCAATTGAATAAATAAAATAAAATATACAGTAAAATTAACTATAAACCTTTGATTTTGATCCTGCACTGAAACATAGAATTTGCACACAATGAAAACACTATATTACATGCCCCAGTAAACTTAAGCCTTTCTAAACACAGTGCTTACAAGTGCATTATAAAATATGAAAACAAGGCAATAAAATAATAACCTTGGTAAAGTGATTGCATGATAATGAATGGTACCATGACGCCAATGCGGCGTTCGTTTGCGTTCCTCGGGAGATACCGGAGATAACCTTGCTGTCCTTTGAACTCTGGTTTCATCAAGAACTTCATTTTCGTTGAAGTTAGTTCAAGTGTAAATTTTTCGCTATATGTATAATAATATGGGGTTAACTTTTGGTTCGTTTTTATTCAGTAAGTGTAGATCTTCGTAAAAAACTAGATTTTTATTCCTTGATTCACCACAAAATAGTCATCTGAATCTTCGACATGGATGACAGCTGAGTATTTAAAGTTTCGCGCTACCAATCTTACGTGTGCGGTCGGTAAATACATTGACCGGTACATATCAATGATGTATCCCTCTATTTTGCCTTGTTTGTTACTCTATTTGGGTTTCCGAACTTATTGTGAAAATTGTCATTTAAAAAAAAAGTACAATGTCACAACAGATTTCTAACCAAAAACAATGTGCAGAATATTTTGTAGAATAAATGTTTAATCGTTTTTATTTTATTAATATTGAAAAGTCGTGCTTGGTAAAAATACATAGTCATCTGAAAGATATAAGATAGTTCAAAATTATCATGGTGCGATTTAAAAATAGGTATACAGCCAGTTAATAATATTATGGTATGTTTGGAACTAAAGTTTGTACTAGTGAAGTAATACAATTTTATTTTGATCGTTTTAGGTACATAACGGTGGAAATCGTTGCTCATCTAGTTCCAGAAGATAAGCCATTATGTCTCAAATCAAAAATATTACATGAAACTGTATTAAATAAAATTCAAGAACTTCATGGGGATTTTGGATTTGCTGCTATTAGAAACGGCCTTCTAACGAAATATTGTAACGAAAACACAAGAATAGCAATAATAAGATCAAGACATGGACCTCATCGCTTTTTGACCAGTGCTCTACCATTTATAACTAAAATTGATAAATTAGATGTCCGTTTAAATACCCTCCATGTTGGAGCTACTCTCAAACACAGTTTTATGTTTATACAAAAACACCAGAGATCATATTTGGATGCTATGTGGTGCAAACTAAAGACAGATGAGGAGCGGAAACAGTTAGAGGCTGCAGTTATGAATTTCACTAAGACTGATGTTACTATAAACATTGAAAAAATTGCTTGAATATTTTATTTGTTTGTTTTAATTCATTGTGCGCCCCATTTAGAAAATTCCATTTTCAAATATGTTTATGAAATTATTAAATTATGTAGGTACTATTATTGAAACACATTCATCATTAAATATTTGTCTTTATGGGTCTACACGCGTTAATAGGAGTAGCAAATTACATAGCTACTTACTGCCCGACGTTTCGACTGGGTTACACCAATCGTGGTCGCGAGCGACCACCATTATTGGTGTAACCCAGTGTAACCCATAAAGACAAATATTTAATGTAATGGAACGCGAAAGTCTAAAATCGTACATTCATCATTCTTTAAAATCATTTACTGATCTTCTTATCAAGTTGTTGGCAAAATCAAACGAAATCGGCCCAGTATTCGGCCACACAAATCCTGCCATAATTGAGGCACCCATCAAGTCACTCAGTGAGCAGATTTCTGAACAAGCGGGACATGGAATTAGATAGCACATGGACTGTGGCAAGAAACCAAATTACTATCTGAACACAGGTCAGTCAGGTCTAATATTATGTCAGTGAATCCCCATCTGATCCTATTTTCCTTGCTACAACCAACCTGGGTATCAAGTCTATTCAATGACTTCCAGATTGACCATGGCATATTGTGACCTTTAGGAAGGCTCTCTGAGGGTGGCACAAAGGAATCGGCTGGGGCAAAGTTGCTAATCCACATGGCTCAACAGGCAGAGGGTGGCTCAGTGTCAAGAGCATCTACAATTTTTAGGAAGCTACATCGACTTTTCAGCCTCTGATTAACCTTATTGTAGCCATTCATTGGGTGTTCTGAGTATTTGATTATTTTTTTCATTTTGTTTCTCTCCACCCTTCCTGAAATTATTCTGCGGATTCTGAGGAGAAGCAATTCCTGCAAGTGAATACAGCATAGGTACTGGAGTCGGTTTAAGGCACCCCGAAATGATCCGGCAAGTTTCGTTTAGAGCTGTTTCCACAAGCTTAGCATGTGTATAGACCTACCCTGACAGGGCACCCATATTCGCCAGCAGAGGAGCATAGCGCCATTGCAGTTGTCCGCAGAACATTAGGTGCAGCACCCTACTTTGCAGAGGCGACGTAGAAGGTTATTTCGTGAATTCACTTTCTACTTAAGATTTTCGCAATTTTTCCTGAAGTGAGCGATCGAGGGTAACACCGAGGTATTTTGGATATTTATTGTAAATAATTTTGAGTCCTTGCTATTCATAGCTATTCATATTTTGGGTGCGATCAGCCTGTTTATTTATTAAATGGAAATTGCAAGACTCTGTTTTGTGTGAATTAGGTTTGAGAGCATTTTGTTTGTAGTAGAGGCTGAGATAGTTAAGGGCTTCGGTAAGGCTAACTTCTATTTCATTAATTGAAACAGACTGTGAGGTGAGCGCTAGATCGTCGGTATACAAGAAACGCAAAGTTTTCGGAATAGATGGTTGGCCGTTGGTATATGTTGAAGAGCATTGGAGACAAAACACTGCCCTGAGGAAGTCCATTTTTTTGGATACGCCATACGCCAGTTACTGATGACTACGGTAGTCAGCAGTAAAATTTTGGAAGACATAATAATAAATAAATAACGCGTCCGACCTATTTCAGCCATGGCGGCCGATCTCAATTGAGATCAGCCAAGTGCGCAGGACATATTATAGTGCACAAGTGTGCGCGCCAACACAAGTGCACTCTCTATTCCCTTACTCTCATAATTCGGTGAGACGGCAATCCGACATGACCGATGAGAGATCGGGCGCAGGACCACCGGCTTAACGTGCTTTCCGATGCACGGGCGTTCAACCGCCAACTTCCTAACTCCGGGCTGAGTAATTTCATTACTGAAAAACTCACACAAATTTTGCCCGACCCCGGATTCGAACCGGGGACCTCTCTGTCCTTACGCAGCGCTTGCTACCAATAGACCAACGAGGTAGTTAAAAAGCAGTTTGGAAGACATACATATAAGTTGATATTTAATGTGTGGATACAGGTGTTTTGGTTTGCCCGAAGATTAAACTTGTAGCGATGGCAAATTTATTAACATAGTGTTATCCATGTGCACCCAAAATACACCCTTCAGCATTCATGGTGGAAGTTCATGCACCTGGCTGGGTGATTTAATGTAAACATATTAATAAATTAAATCACCCCATAGAACAGAATTAGATTAAAATAATACATATTTGCTGGTTTCTTGAACCTGTAGGTATAAATATAATTTCTGGCTCAACACAAACGAAATAAAGGAAAAATTAGGTGTTTACCTCCCATTATTAGAAAAGTTATACCCTATACTTACTTATTTCCTTAGTACATGGTTTACTGCATACCATTATGTAAAATTACGAATGATTACTTAATCGATTAAGGATAAAAACATTGATGTTGAATTTATAAACACAATGTAACATTGATATGTTAACGCCCTTAATTTACCGAACTATAATTGAGTAAATTTCTAGTGTTACCTTGTATTTTAACTACATTCAATGTAGTTACTTAATATGCAGCTATTGTACTTACAATGATTAATGTACACTCGGCGTTATATTTTGTATCGATTTGAAACTTACAGCCTTGACCAACCAATTCGAACTATCTGAACTAAACTAAGACGTAAGACGGGTATAAATAAATATGTATAATATACGATATTATTTTGTTCCTATTAAATTAAATTTTGTTTAAAAAAAGTTTATGTTCAATAAAGACTCAATTCCGGGACCAACTTGTTTGTAAATACACATTTACAAGTGGTACTAGACAAGCG
Source organism: Maruca vitrata (assembly GCA_039566165.1). NCBI lineage: Eukaryota > Metazoa > Arthropoda > Insecta > Lepidoptera > Crambidae > Maruca > Maruca vitrata. The sequence goes on along the minus strand of CM076918.1, from coordinate 4,092,524 downwards.
TGTTAGGTACCACACCACCTACATGCTACGTGAATAGAAAATAATTGATACGCATCAATAAGTTGGAAAATCTCGATCCATTATGTAACAGTATTTCTATTAATCGTGTGTCCTGTTTTAGTTATACATAAGTAGTTACCAGCCTGACGCCTGTTTATATTGTCGTTATGTCGATATGTCGGATATGTCTTTGAGCCTGTTATAACTCGATAAAGCCAACTTGTACCTAGGGTACTACCTAAATATAGTATTTATAACTACTATCTGTACCTATCTGTCTGTCTTTATTAAAAAGTATGGCGCCTGTACTTAGTACATATTATGCTTATTTTTTATGTACTATTAAAAATTTTATCAGAATTATAATTGCATAATTGTACATAGTTGCAGTCTGATCTATCATTTGTTTGGTTTTTATACCTTGTAAGTATAATGAATTTAAAAACTTTAGCTAGCCTTTTTCCGCACAATTTATTTCGTAGCATGAAACATGCATTTATAAGGCACAGGAAATTGTACGAACCGCTTATTCTGGCCGATATCATCATGAAAACCATTGTGGTGTGTTTGTTCTTAGGTATTTTTGCATTCGACATTGCAACAAGTTGCGATTATGCAAACAATACGTTGCAGCCGGTCCATGTACAACTATGTGAATTTCAAATGGAACACCCGGTTTGTACTTGTCATTAATGATACATTTTTTACAATTTATTTTAAATACCAGACAACTAGTCTAATAATATCGATAGTAAATACTTACGTTCTTTAAAACATTGATTAGTAAATATATTCTATTTCTACTTTACAGAAACCAATTGGTGTTCTTACAACAACCGCGGGAAGACCTGTGGATCTCAGAGAAATCGTAACATTAAACTCTGATCTCGCAGGTCAGGAATTTCTTTTCGATCATATGATGCACTTCACCCACGAGCGAGTACCAGCACGGGTGGTCCATGCAAAAGGAACCGCAGCTCTCGGATACTTTGAAGTGACCCATGATGTTTCCAAATACACAAAGGCGGATGTTTTTAATGGGATTGGAAAGAAAACGCCCCTTGTTGGCCGTTTCTCTACAGCAACACAGGGCCCTGGCGGTCCTGATGTCGCAAGGGAATTGAAAGGATTAGCCGTGAAATTTTACACCAAAGAGGGCAACTTGGATATTTTGTGTTTGCAAACTCCGGTCTACTTGTATACGGATCCTTTATACTTTAGTTCACAAGTTCATGCGTTTCAGAGAAATCCCCGCACCAACGTGTTCGACCGAACGGCACAGTGGGATTTCGTAACTTCTCGTCCGTCTTTGCTACATACGATCTTATATACGCAATCAGACTATGGCATACCGGCTTCGTATCGACACATGGATGCATTTCCAATACACACCTATGAACTTGTTAATGTTCACGGTGACAGATACTATGTAAGATTTAACTTTAGAACGGATCAAGGAATCAGGAATCTTACGCAAGCTCAATTAACCAACGCATCATTGGACGTGGACTATTACAACAGGGATTTGTACAATTCTATTCACAGGAAAAAATTCCCGTCGTGGACTTTGGAATTGGATATCTTGACGTTAGATGAAATTAAACATCTCGACTACAATCCATTTGATGTTACCAGATTGTGGAAAAATGGAACTTATCATACTGTGACTGTAGGTCGGTTGGTCCTTAACAGAAATCCAGATAATCAATTTAAAACGGCTGAGGTGAGCGTGTTCAATCCCAGCAGCCTGGTGCCCGGAATCCCTGGGCCGGTGGACACCTTGTTCAAGGGTCGCAGAATCTTTTATCGCGACACGCAAAATTATCGCGTCGGAATAAATCACAATAATGTTGAAGTGAATAAGCCTCTTTATGCGAAGACTTACACGCGCGATGGAAAGGTTCCGGTGAATGATAATATGAGGGATGCTCCAAATTATATCCCGAATACTTACAGTGGCCCGGAGCCGATCGTCGACGCCAGTGTGTCGTCGTTGAAACTTAATGTATTTGAGAGTAATGCTGTGGACTTGCAGCCTCCGGCAGAGTTTTACAAGTATGTGCTGACTGACGACGGGCAGAGGCAAAGGCTGGCTAACGTGCTGGGCGAGGCGCTGGCTGTGGCTACGCACAAGACTCGGCGGAGTGCTCTTCGGTTGCTCACCCAGGTTAGCAAAGATTTAGGCCGACGGGTACGCGCTGCCATAAAAGTAGCTATTGCCAATAACATTGCTTTGCAAAAGCAAGCTGAAAAATATGAATAATACATATGATGTACGAGTAGATTTAGTGACTGATTCACATGTTATTAATTTAATGTGGTAGGTGACTGAACGTGATTTTAATGGGTGATTTAAATAAAAGTTTTTATACCATACCTTACCTACTTATATTAATATCTAGGTATCTCATATTTTTATTATTACCTACTATATTTTAATGAAAGTGATAAAATATGTAAACTGTGTAGACTAGCTCTGTAAATCAGACATGAGAAGAAGTAAAACGACCGGAATAATACTTATCCTGTCACTCAGTCAGGTCAGGTATCCATATGCTTAACTACGAGTACTACTATGCATCTATAATGGACCTTATGTCTTATTCCATAAAATCTTAGCATAATAATTATTCCATTAAACCGATGTATGTATTGTGCTCAAATATTCTTATTCTTGTACCCTAGGCAACTTATACGTACGAAAATATCGGAATATAAATTATCGTTATATTTGATACAGCATAGATAAGTATGTAGATACTTATAATTAGACTAGACTAGATAAAGTACACAAAATTTTAGTTATTGCTTGCTTTAATAATAACAAAGTATATAAGTACTAAGTACAAAACTTCTTTAGTATACTAGTTATTTACTTATGTGTGAAATATTTGAACGTCTAACATACTATTAGTTAGGTATTTCATTAATTATAATTTAATTACTATACCTTACTAAGCGTAGGCTGCCTTCGAGTGATAAGTATAATACTTAGTTATTAATATTGATACTTATTAATGTATGTAAGAAGAATATACATAAGTACAACTTTCAGTAAGTTGTAAGTACCTACTTATTAATACATTACGTAAATTATTTTTTAATTTCTTGTACGTCTTGTCAGACGAATTTTAGTCTTTAATGTGTTTCGTAAAATAATTGGCAACTGGTCAACTTGATAATATTCTGAACAGGTACGGTGAACATCCTTGATCACTTCAGTAAACAGATCCGTCAAGTGTTCTGTATCAGAGTGTTCTTGAATGATCTTACATAAACTTTGAATAAATATAGACCCTTCACCTTTCACTCTGAAGGCTTCATATCCGGGGGCTGTGGAACAAAATGTGATCATATCCGATTTATGGATGTAATGTTTGGCGCTATCAGTCTTGAGTATAATTTCATCAGTTTGACAAGCCTGTATAATCAAAACTTTAGGTATTGTTCGTAGACGTAAAACAACATCCGAATCCAGTAAATCTTCAATATCCGTTATCTTAACTCTTTCGCCAAGTGCCGAATAAACATGATCTCTGGATCCGTGAGATAATATACACAAAAAGAAGACGCTATGATGTTTCTTTAAATAATTATTTACAACATTTCTTATGCTAATTAACATATGGTCTCGCGATAAGTTATCTTGAGATGTTACTGACACGCGATGTTCTTTCATGGTTTTTTCAAGAATATTTTTATCAGCAGTTGATTCGGGTCTCGGAGAAAGGGTCTTGTTCGGAAAATTATGGTTCAAAAACGTCTCTTGATTTATTATATAGCATAGCCCACGGTCATGGTCCAAAGTTATATCATCTGTTTTTAAATCATCCAAGGTAAAATTGGCTAAAGTTTCGTTAATCATTTCATAGTCCTCTCTAAAGTCTTGCACATAATTTTTTTGTGAATCTCTACCATTTTCAGTTGAAGAAAAGTTGTACATATTTGGGTTTTGATTGGTGGAGTTACTATGTGTACATAGCTCTAAGGTCCTTGTGGTAGTTAACATTGCTTCAAGTTCAGAACATAGCATTTGACATGTTGGAATTCCGTGTAAAACTTTTAATAGTTTCCTGATATTTTCCCCAAATGCCGATATGTCTGGGACGAAGAAATCTGTACACATAAGCTCAAGAAAAACAATTTCACAAGTATCATGTACAAGTATATCGACATTGTCTGAACCGACTTTTTCCTTGAAACATTTATAACTATTGGTATCCAGATTTTCACATATCGTATAAAATACCTTTTTGATAGGGTTGATGCAATGAAATTCCTTATCATTTGAGACTAGGTTTGACATAGCGTGTTTGCTGAAGCCTAGCCTTCTGACGACGGTGTGTAGTTGGCAGGTGAGCAGCGCGTCCAGCAGCTCCCGTCTCCAAGTGGCGCGTGGATGTGCCTGTGCAGCCCACTCCAGAAGTAGGCCGGGCCCGGCGCCGCTCGCGTCCGTCGCGAGTTGTTGATACACGGCGAGCTTCTTCAGAGCCGTCTTTGGCGATTCGTACAGTAAAAACATTAGAGATATCATGTCACTCGGATCGATGTCTTTTTGAATTTCTACGATGGTTTCTAAATTAATGAAGTCCAGGTTATACGATGTGTGACCGCCATAGGACATATTGAATTAATTTGCTACAATAATTATTAGTAACTAACTACCTAATAATAATATTCTATTAAAATAGGAACACTAAATTGATGAGACACAAACTCCATGAGAAGTAATAAAGTAATTTTAAATAAGTTACAAATTATGGAGCGTTGGAGCGTATGGCTCCGAACATGTACGGACAAAATACTTAGTAAACAACATGGTATTGCCATTACTTCCTTTCGGAATACCGTGTACTAACTTTACCTACCTACCTGTTTAAGTTTTATTTGCCTCTTATCTTGGGTGCCTAGCTGAATGAGTTTTATTTTGTCTTTTGAGGTTACCTACCTGGTCATGTTACTTACACGCTATTACGTAATTTGTATTATTATAATATTTACTAATTAACAACATTTTATATTAGCATGATATTGTAAGGCATATAAAAATCACCCTTTGTCTCGGGAAAATTCCTAGCCTGGTAACACAAACCTTTATATTTTTTTTAATAAATCCCCGAACAATGATAATCAATATTCTATTTTTTTAAATTATTATCTAGCAATGACTATCTCTTAAAGTGACGTACCTCAAAACATAAGAGATAGAAGCGAGTGTATCTATCACGGATATGAAAAACGCGTGTGAATTGGCCGCTAGGGGCATTAGTATTGAGTGAGGTCCTCTAAATGTCAAATGCTACTGTCAGCGGGTCGGTTTTGAGGGTATCCGAAGTATAAGTATTCCCTATGTTTGAGGGTTTATTCCTATCAATTTAGAGTCGATATGGACGATATGACAATTAATGAATGCTTCACTTAACAGTGGCGCCGTCTCAAAGACGATAGCCCTCATTGAGTAAATCGAGTTCATTAGTTCTAACTAACCTTGTTTGAGATTTCACAATAATCTAGAGTTTTCACAATAATTTCCTGAATCCTCTTTATTTGGTTATGAATGGATGTGTTTTTGAAAGATCTCCAGTCCACACGCACATGGTGGATCCGCCCCTGAATAGACCTGTTTCAGATCCATTTGGGATGAATTTGAAATTATATCAATCAATACAAAAACAAAACTATGTACCAAGATTACCAAGTAAAAAAAACCGACCAAGTGCGAGTTGGACTCGCGCACCGAGGGTTCCGCCGCATAAACACGACAGTTTACAATTTAAATAAATAAATATTTCACAATAAATAAATATTTCACAACATCACATACATTAATCTGATCCCGTGATAAGTAGCTTAAGCACTTTTGTTACAGGTATCAGAATCAACAGTGGATACACAAATATACTTAAACATATTTAATAATACACCCAGACACGGAACAAACACCGATGTTCGTCACACAAATATTTGTCCCGAGTGGGAATCGAACCCACGACTCTTGGAACCGTAGGTAGTAAACCTGAGTCACTAACCACTGTTCCACCGAGCCAGTCGATTTAGGGAGTAATCAACCAAATTACTATAATATTACTTTTTTTTATATGTATATAGATTTTATATATAGATATCGTTCTAACCAATTGCATGGTAATGCGTAATGCACATTATATTTTTTTATTAGTTTTAATAGGTATTATCTCATTTTGGAACTTAACGCAAACCGTTCAGTTTAGAACAATCATAGTTATGGTAATTTCGTGAGAGTCAACATAGTTAATATTTTTTATTTTACAATATAACTAAAATACCCACTAGTGCAGACCAGTACCTACCTTGTAAAAGTTATTTATTTACAACATTAAAGAAGATTTTGTTGGTCTTTGTTTTGGTTTAACTAGTTACTGTGCCTTAACATTTTAAAAGCTTACGGGTTTTTCTGTTAGGTTACCTTAAGCTAATGTTTCATACCAAAATTCAAGATTCAATGTCAGCGGGAAATAGTCTTTAAGTTTTGATTCCATTGCGAGTAGTGGCGAGTATCTGTATGATTATAGGTAGGTAATTTTTGCATTGATTTAGAATTTTGCACAGTTTAGAGGCAATTAGACTTAAGAAGTGTTTGATATGAATTTCAACTTTAATATCTCTATGCGTTCATGTAGAAAGGGGTAGGTAGAAATATTTTGTCATGTAAGCGAAAATAATAATATTTAGATTTTTTATATGTAACTTCAAATTTATCATTTTCCGCAATTTTTCCTTTATGTGTACTATATAAATAACGTTGCTTCGTGCCGAATTTCAAGATTCTGAGTTGATGGGAAGTACCTTGTAGGTTTTGATTCCCAAGTGTGTGACGGAAATTCGTTTAAGGTGTCGGTACCTATAATCTTCTGTATCTTTTGATCGCGTTAACTAAGAAGTTTGATTTTTTTTGCTTGAAGGGACAGTTGACTTAGTTATTTGATATAAATTTCAATTCGATACCTTTATTCGTTCGTGAGAAATAAGTTCGTAAGTTTCATTTTATTAAAAATGATTAATGAAAAATGAAACTAAAAAAGAATATTTTCGCAATTTTTCCTATATTTGCATTATATGACAATACTTCATGCCAAATTTCAAGATTCTGAGCTTACGAGAAGTAACCCGTAGGTTTTGAATCCTTTGCAAGTGTCGAAAATTTCTTGAAAATATCAACATAATCGGCTGTATCTTTTGATTGTCTTGGCTTAGGGTTCCGTTTCGTCCTTTTGAGGTACGGAACCCTAAAAAGTAAAAAAAAAACAAACAATGTAACAACAGTGTTTATATTTCTAAATTAAATCTTAGCACATACATAAAATGTTAGCAGTAAATTATCATGCACTTATAATTTATGGATATCAGAAACAGGCCTGATGCACATTATTCTGATTTATGGCTCTTATATAAATACAAATTTCAAAATATAAAATATTATGGTGAAGTTGTTAAACCTATCTACTTACTTAATACATCTTGTATTTAATTCTTAAAACAAATATATATTATATAATATTGCAACATTATTTCTCAGGTATTTGTAAATAAAGCTTTTTCATCAAGGTATGTTCAACTTTTGGTAGTTGGTCACGTTGTAGTCTTACACATATTTTCTTGACATTATAGTTAACTAGCGTGAAAATATCATTAACATGATCTTTTTTTGCACGACGCTGTATTGTTTGGCAGAGTATTTGTATGAATATGGAACCCATAGTTTCATGTCGATAAGCTTCATAACTTGGGGCAGTCGCCCAATAGATAATTACATCAGATTTTTTTATATAATATTTGAATGGAAATCTTGGACTATCAGCAACAATCTGTGCTGATGGCTCATCATCCTCAACTTGACAAGCTTGTAAGATCAACAATTTGGGCTTGTCTTGTAGAAGAATAGCATCATCTGAATCCAATAACATTTCTATATCTGCCACTTTGATCTTAACAGAATCTGATGCATACACATGTCCTTTGGTTCCATGAGATAATATGCATAACATAAACATACTATGCTCCTCTCTTACCCTGTATTTTAAAACATCCTTGATACTCTCAAACATAGCCTTATGGTCGAGGTTGTCTCGAGTTATAACTTCAAAGTTGAGATTGGTCATTGTCTTCTTTAGCACTTCCTTGTCTTTGGTTGAACCCAATCGATCATCTAATGGTTTGACTTTAATTTTACCCTCTATACTATCCCTAGTAGGGTGAAATTTATCTTGGTTTATTATAAGGCAAACACCAACACTTTTAGGATTTTTTATATGATATGCATCTTTATTCAAAAAAAGAGCATCAGATTTAAGGTTTTTCGCTGGTTCATCATCTTTGATATTTAATTCATTGAACAGTTCAAACACATCTTGAAACTCTGGCAAGTAGTTCCTGCTAGGTTCTTTCTTTGATTTATCGCCAGTGGGTATTGATGGTGTACTCATAATCCCTGGGCTATTTAACTTTGTTTTGTTACATACTGAACTTTCTATCTTTCTCAAATCATTTGCAATAGTTGTAAATTCAGGGAAATTGTCAAGAATTTTTGCAATATTCTCAATGCCTGGATCATTTTTTGATTGAGTCTGATTCGAAACTTGCTTTAGAGTGATGAATCTTCGACACATGAGGTCTAAAAGTATAAGTTCACAAGACTCATGATCCGTCACATCAATGTCATATGTGATGAGTGTTTTTTTAAATTTGTATAAATTATCAGCTTTCATGTTTTCACATACCTTGTACAGTGCCTTTTTAGCTGGATGAATTAAATTATCATCACCATTAGTGTACTGATACTTGTGTTTTGTTGCTGAAACATCAAGACCCATTTTCCTTATAATGTAGTATAGTTGGCATGTGACTAGTGCTTCCACAAACTCGTGTCTCCAGTTAGGTCGGTGGTGCACATGCAACACCCAATCATGCAACAGGTTTGTGTCATTGTACTCTGAGTCTCTAGAGACACGTTGGTAAATAATAAGACGTTCCAATGCTGTATCCGGGACTTCATACAAAAGGAATACAAGTGAAATCATATCATAGTTATCAATTTCCTTTTGTATTAATGACATCATATCAATGTCAAGAGAGTCTAAAGAACTGTTTGTAGAATTGTTATTAATCAAAGCGTCCGATTGCAACATTTTGTAGGTTTTTTGCAACTTACTAAAAATTATGCTTTATAAGAAATGCACAAATGATTATTATAACATAACTTCTTTTATGAGGCAAAGTTATACCAACTTTAGAACAGTCACTAAACTTTTATTACGTGTATGTCGGTGCACTATATTCCTTTTGTTGTACATTGTTTTGTGTTTTTCTTCATCTTCCTGGCTGATTTTAGCTATTTTTAGACGTAAACTTTTCTTGACGAAACAATACAACGTATGTCATCGTTGTTGTCATTTCTAACTACAGAAAATCCCCGGTAGCGTTTTGTTTTTGCATTGGAAAAAAAAAATTTAATGAGTTTTGTTACGTTTTGGTGATTTTTGGTTTTGAAATGAGACAAGACTCGAGTCCATTTAAGTCCATTTAAATTTCGGACCATTTTGCACCCACTGGTACAGCAAGCAAGAAACCTTTATAAAATACTAAATCGTAGGATCGCTCAGCCCATTGTCAGGTCTGTGACCGATCAAATGAACGTCACAACATTATCGTCATTGATTGTCGTAAACTTAAAAAAAAAAGTGTCACTAAACTTTTGAAAATAGTAGAATTATCTAATTAATATATTAATTCATAATAATACAGCGGGATATCCTTAAACATTATTAATTTCCTGAGAATTATGATAAAAGGTAAATTCGAATATTTTTCTCTCAGAGACTTCAGATGTATTTGATTTCAGGTTATGTGTTTATTAGTTTAGGTTATCAAAGTAAAAATGATTTTGTTTAACTTTTGCTTATTTGTTACGTGATATCTTTCATCTTTAATATAATATAAATTTCAGGGGGTCTACCATGTCGGTTTCAAGAATAGAAGTATTGAAACTCTATAAGAATTTGATCAAGTATTCCAAATCACTCACACTGACAGATCCTGCGTACTTTAGAAAGAGAGTGAACACTGAGTTTCAAAAGAATAAAAAACTGACAAATTTACAAGACATAACTTTTGCTTATCAGGTATGTATTAATAAGAGAGATTTTCTGCTAAGAAAACTTTTGCCTTAGAAAGCCTGCTAAGTCGGTGGTTCTGCGTCTGATTGTAGTAGGATTGCCATCTCACCAAACTATGAGAGTGTGCTTGTGTTTGTGATGACACTTGTGCGCTTTATTACTAATGTCCTGCCCGGTTGCCTAATCTCCATTGAGATTGGCTGCTATGGTCAAAATCAGTTGGGCACTTTATTTGTATTTACTATTAATTATTATAATAATAGGGCTAGTATGTATCAATAAATTTCAAGGGTGCAGGGAACAGATATCCTTCTGTTTTAATTTATAAATATAGGAGAAATTAGATACCAGTGCACTACATAATATATTTTGATTATTTCATATTATTGTGTTATCTGGTGTTGTCAAAAAGTATATTATTTGTGTCCATATAAAATACTAAAAAACCTATATGCCAAAATACTTAATCTTATCAAATATCAATAGGGAATATGCATAAATCTGCAATCTTGAGTTTTTCAACAACTTATGAAAAAAGGCTTAAACATATACTAAAATGTGAAATAAAAATGAAAATCGGTTCACAAACGAAGGATTTATAAGGAATTAAAGTTAATTTTCTATCTCTTTCTTACAAAACGGAATTTTATATGGATTGCGTATGGCCGTAATGTAATTGTGACGTCATCAGCAATATCGGATCTCTCTGTCCACCCGGGAACTTTAAACAGCTATATCTCACTTGTTGTTAAAGTAAATTGAAAAAAAAATATTATATTCATATTTATTCGATATCAAAGATTGATTTCTATAATAAAAAAAATGTGTGCATATTCCCCATTTCAGAAAGGACAAGCTTTGCTGCAACGGGCAACTGTTGTTTAAAACATGTTGAAGTACATCACCCTCCTCCATACTCAAAAAATAATACCCACCTTGTGTGCTCTGAAGCATACCATAGATTACTCGCGAGTGCCAAAGATCAATGAGTATGATTTACTTGAAAAGTTTGTCAGAGGTACTGGACCAGGAGGGTCAGCTGTTAACAAAAATTCTAATTGTGTTGTCCTCACACACATACCTTCAGGTAATTTATTCTCGAAAATATGTGCATGAAACTTTGTTATGATTACAATCACAAAAAAAAAATTTAAATAATTTCAATTAATTCCAGGAACCGTCATAAAATGTCACACTAGTAGATGTCAGGATGAAAATAGGAAAATGGCTAGAGAAATGTTGATTGCAAAATTAGATGAAGAAATCAATGGAGTAGATAGTGTAGCAGCACAGAAAAAGAGGATTGAAGAGAAGAAGATGAAGAGGAATGAATATAAAAAGAAAAAAATGGCCCAGCTGAAGAGCGAATGGAAAAAGAGAGAAGGCTTATGACCCCAACAGTTTGTTTTGGATCCACAATTTCTTTATTGGATACTTTTGTGTACAAAAAAGATAACATGATTTATTCATGACTGGTCTGTACATACATTAGGGAAACAATGTTTTTGTGACTTTACCAATACGGTAGTTTCCTAAGTCTGATTTTACATAAAATTTCACAATTAACTGTAAGTTATAGGTAACTGAATAACATTAGTCAAAACGAATTAAAAATTTCTGACGAAATGAGACAATAATAGACATTTAAAGTTGGGTGGGAAAGTCCATTTCAAAAGTGCGAAAATTCTCCAAAATAACTATGCCATCTTATAAACTACAAAATTAGTAGTAACTTTCACTATGAACACATATTCGTAAACGCAACATTTGATATAGCTGCGGAACAAAGTTCTTACGATATGCATACAATATCACAAGCGGTGACGTCATAGCTCACTGTGACATTTGTATGAAGCGTTTTGAGCTCGCCCAAATAATGTGCTATTGAAATTGTAATATCTCCGGGAGTTTTCCAAATATCAAACCATTATTTTAACAGTACATTTGCAATTGTGTGGTGCATCCATCTGTATCAAAATAAAAAAATAGGAAACTACCCTATTGAAGATGTAGTGCAATCCATAATTTTTACATTAATGTCATTAAATTTAGTAAAAATATGTAGTTGTATTAACTAGAATGAATATTAGTGAATTTCAACAGCAACATTATGCAGGCAGATTTAGATGAGGAGATTTTGTTGAATAAAGAAATTATTGTTAATTGTAAGATTTTATATTTTTATGGTTACTCTCTAAACTTTGAGTCCCCTTTCATGAAAATTCTCTAGGTTAAATCTGCTTTCTTGGCTTATGTATCACCAAAGTGGACATGTGAATACCAAAATGCGATCCATTCACATAATATATGTAAATAAATGAATATAATGAATATCTTGGACATTTCCACAAACAATATGTGTACCTCGGGCAGACTATGCAGTTGGATCGAAACAACTTTGAGGACGAGGTGAATAGAAGAATTCAGCTGGGTTGGGCAGCATTTGGGAAACTACGTCGAGTCTTCTGATCGTCAATCCCACAAAGCCTAGATAAAAGACGAAAGTCTAATCAGTGCGTCCTACCCGTCATGACGTATGGAGCCGAAACGTGGACACTGACGGCACGGCTGGTCCACAAGTTAAAAGTCGCTCAGTGGGCTATGTAAAGAGCTATGCTCGGTGTTTCTCTGCGGAATCGAATCAGAAATGAGGCGATCCGTCAGAGAACCAATGTGATCGACATAGCTCATCGCATTAGTAAGCTGAAGTGGCAGTGGGCTGGCCACATCAGCCGTAGAACCGACGACCGATGGGGTAGACGAGTTCTGGAGTGGATACCGCGTGTCGGCAAACGTAGTGTAGGACGCCCGCAGGCCAGGTGGTGTGACGATCTGCGCAGAACGGCTGGTAGGAGCTGGATGCGAGTGGCCGCGGAGAGAGAGAAGTGGCGTGCATTTGGGGAGGCCTATGTCCAGCAGTGGACTGTTATGGGCTGATGATGATAATGATGACTTAAATACATATCCACACGGAATAAACACCGATGTTCATCACACAAATATTTATCCCGAGTGGGATTCGAATTCACGAGTCTTGGAACCGCTAGCCAGGGTCACTAACCACTGTTCAACCGAGCCAGTCAAATACATATACCTAAAAAATTAAAAATATATTATATTTACTTAAAATGAGTAATATTGAATTCACAAAGAGCAAAGAAATGGTAGGTATGTCCGAACAAAATGTTTCTGCCTAACAATGGATGTATGGACGTACGAGCTAAGTCCGATCCTATTTAGGTTGATAACATTAATTCCGCTATCGCGCTAATGGCGCTGAGATTAACGGATCGCGAGATGTGCCTACCTGAGCCCAGGCGCCGGAGGCTGCGTGCATGCCGAAGTAATCCGCATGAATATTGAAACGATTCGGGTTGCGACGTTTGTTTAATATCCTTTTGTAACTTGTAGGTATTGTGGAAATCCATAGATACTACTTTCTAGCTATAGCTATACGTAATTTGTTTTGTGGAAATCAATAGGTACTTGGTAATCTATATTTAATATAAATATTATTTCGTTTGCATTACCTATATGCCTAGATAGGAGTGGCCGAAATGGACGCAGGTTTTGGTGTAAAGTATAAAGATGGTGCTAATGTCCTGACTCTTGCCTGGGCAGTGGAAAATGTATCAAATATAGATTTTGGTTGGTATGTAGGTACCTAATAAGTAGAATTTAGATTAGGTACCTATGCTGAAGGCGACTCTTGTAAAAAATATTTCAATTTGTTTGAATACACTCAGATCGAATAGTTTATGTGGGATCGAGCTGGAAACCACTGGAAATGGACTTTGGCGTTCCGGTCAATATGCAGTTGGTAGCATGCAAAGCCACATTGGAGAGGAAATGAAAAATTGAAGTGCAGCCACAGAGGGTTAGCGTTATTAATTGAAGTTCGAAAATTTCGTACCGTCATTTTCAGTTTCTATTGCTACCTAAAAAAAACCCGGCCAAGTGCAAGTCGGACTCGCGCACGACTGGTTCCGTATCAATTATGTAAAAAAAACACGTTTATTGAACAGGTACACTATTTTACCTTTTTTAGTTTTTAGTATTTGTTGTAGCGGCAACGGAATGAATCATTTGTGAAAAAATCAGCTTTTTAGCTATCGCGGTTTATGAGATAGGTACAGCTTGGAGACAGACAGACGGCGGGCTTAGTAATAGGGACCCGTTTTTATCTTTTAGGTAGGGTACCCTACAAAATCGTAACTATGTGGATACCTATTTAAGTATTATAAATAATATTTGTTTCACCATGACTCATAGACAAAATTAATTGTTTGTTATTGTCCCATTTTAATTTAAAAAAAAAATTGCCTCTTCCTTGGTGGAAATGAATTCTTAATTCCCACAGGGCTACGCACCGCACCGTTCGTAGCGTCCTTGACCCAAATACGGCTGGTTCTATTGTGTCGCTACCATCGCGTTATTACCGGGTTGGTTCGAAAAATAATTCGATGGTAGGAGGTAGGTAATTAGAGATAAAAGATAGCTAAGTAATAAGTACCTAAGTAGGTACCTAATTATTTAATATCATCTACATGAGAATGTCGTGTTGAACGTCCATGCATGAAACCCTCCTTGTTTACTTCCGAACAGACAAATCACAATACATTTATATACCTAATTTAAATGTATTCGGTAGATATCTTGGTATACATCAAACATACATACCTACGTCAAATTCAGTCATAAATGTAGAAGTTTGGTTTAATTGATTCATAAATGTAGGTACATCACATAGCATAATAGCATTCGACATAATATTACGTGTACAGATTAAATATCATAATTATAGCATACAATCACTAGTACTGTACATACATATAGCAGAAAGCGGTTCCTTGGTAGGGGAGGCTGTGAGTGGGTCACGGTCGCTGACGTCACGGGACGCCATGCCGCATCCGGTACGCTATCAAATCTAAGCAATGTGATTCGATCGAAATCGTTCGACATGATGTATCATGTTGGGATTTAAGGCTCGGCCTCTGAGCCTACATGACCTATTGGAAAAATAAACTGTGTAAAATGGAATCTTTTTTGGTAACAAACGCTAAAGCAACAAGGACACTGTGTCAGAAAGAGAACAAAGGAATTCATATAACAGTATCGCAATAAAACGTTTGCATAGAAGTGCCACTTCTGAACAGCCAGCCAACAACGATTAGATAATGATTTGGAAGATAATTCATTTATAAAGTGCCTAGACGACTATAAAATGTTTAAAAAGTTCTCAGAAACTTAGTTACATTGAGGTTTATCACGTTCATGAAACTTTTAGTATCCGTCAGGATGGCGGACGTATGACTTCCAAATAAATCACAAATAATGTATAAAAATGTACGGAAAATGTACGTTTTTGTACTAAGATATGAAAAATTGTACGTTTTCGTACGCGTAGCGACCGTTACTTTACGGTGAGCCGCCATCCTGACGTCAGGTTGGCGGGCAAATTCTTATCCAATTAATTTATTTCAAATCTGATATTGGGAATAGAATGTACGGAAAATGTTCATGTAGGAACGCTTTTTAAAAACTTCTTGAATGCTATACAAGCTCTGTTATCGTAAAACGCAAGTGAGCCGCCATCCTGACGTCAGGATGGCGGCTCACTTGCGTTTTACTTGCGGGTTGTTTCTAAACTAATTAAACTATTTTGATAAACCAAATACCAAAAAAATGTACTAAAATGTACATTTTTTTGGTATTTGGTTTATTTACTAAATTTGTGGCTTTGGGTTCAGAACTACGAAATATGAATTATTTACTGATGTTGTCCTAAACAGGGATACATGACCTTATTCTTATCAAAACATCTTTGTTTAGGTAAATAAATGCAATAATTATAGAAATTTATATCAGAAAATTTACTTCGAAGGATAAAAATTCGATTACGTAACTATATTAAATCCCTTAAAACGCGCCTATTTAATCCGAATAGCAATTGCTATACTCTAATCCAATTATGAAGTCCTTTTTGACATTTCGAAGAACGTAACTCTGCACGTTTCAAAAAAATCCAATTTAGTATCTCATTTTGTGTTTGGTAGTAAATCGTCATTTGAAAAATATACAATTATACAAAAACACTCTACTACAATTAATTTACAACCTAAATCAAGTTATTGTTTTTGATCTAACTATTGTTTCTATATCTGAACTTCAAAATAAAATAATATTTTATTGCGCGAATGCAGTTACGTATTATGGTTTATGTTTTAATTTTAAACATAGTGACGTTGCCTCAAGTATTCAGTTAGTTAAACCGATCATTTGCGAATGAAAATGAATCTGGCGGCAATGGGGCTTGCTTTGCTTTATTAACGAGTTTTTTACACGAGATTATAACTGTTATGATCCTTTAAACTCAGTGTAATTTTTTAATAACTTTACTATCATTATTCACATCATTCTATATCTTTATAATTATTATATAAATATAAATATTACCCAACAATCACATACATTGATCTGATCCCGTGGTAAGTAGCTTTAGCACTTGTGTTACAGATATCAGAATCAACAGTGGATATGTTACGACTAATACCCGAATTGCGGCTACACCTAGTTTTAGCCGGATAGAACTAGGTGTAGCCACTTACTCTTGGCTAAACCTAGGTGTAGCCGATTGTTTTCGGATAAAACTAGGTCTAGCCTTCATCATGCCGGCTACAACTAGGTCCAGCCATTCCCTGTTGGATAAAACTAGGTCTATCCGATACCATGTCGGCTAATACTAGGTTCAGAGAATCCCTGTTGGATAAAACTTAGATGCGTGTCCCGCCACGCCTTCCGTCCTTCCCCGCGTCACACTCAGGACTCACAGCATCTGCAGCAGCAGCGCGGGGTGGAGGGCGTAGCGAGACACGCGCCTCTGCAGATTGTGAGCGCCAAGATCTGGTACCTGGCAGAGCCTTCACGCACAACACCACCGGCGGTGCCTCCACGGGCGCCCTCAAGCCTCCCCGGAGGGGAGCGACAGGGGACCTGGTACGCAAGGTCACTCCCGTCCCTCAACGACAGCCGTTGAAGCAATGCTGACGGGAGTGTTCCCACACCCACCGCCGGCAAGCTATCGTTGGACTGCGGCATATGACGCGGAACCTCATCTTACCACTTCTATACAACCACCTAGTGATTACGCTTAGTCTATACTAGAGATGAAACGGATATCCGGTAACTATCCGGTATCCAACCTATCCGGCGGCCTTAATACTATCCGGCCTATCCGGCGGCCTTAATACTATCCGGCCGAATACCGGATAACTACTATTAGGCCGGATATTTACTTTATTTAGACTTAAGAAACATAATTAGGTATTGTTTAAAGTAGAAAATTAATTAATTAGTACTCATACTGTACTAAGGGCAAGTTATGGTAAATAATTAAAAACCAATTTTTCTGCATTGAGAGGCAGCAGCTCTTCATAAATAAGGCCAGCTTCAGAAAAAAGTCTTTCGCTATACACATTACTGCAAGGTGCTGAAAGATAGATTTTGGCAAACTTTGATAAATTTGGGTATTGTTTGGCGAATCAGACGATGAAATAATGAAGATATCCAGTATTTTCATTAATTCATCGGAAGACTGATTCAATTTAATCACTAATTAAATAGTTGTAGTAACTAGGTTGGCACTATGCTAATAATTGCAATGCCATTGTGAGTGCCAATGATTGTACTAAGTTACAGTGTCAATCACTGCACCATAGTGCCAATGACTATACATTTATGTGACTGTCTATTATTTTGAGTTTTTTTAAATAAATAAGGATACATTTTTAAATTGTAGTATCATTTTAGGAATCTGTTTGTATCTGAAAATCCATTCATGCTAAATAAATCTGTAACTAACGTAAGTCCAATTGAATTTTTGTAGCCAAAGACCAAAGTCAGCATTAGGTGCCAATCAATATACTGGTTACCCTATATCCTCTTTTGTTACGATTTGCGAGGAGGCGTGGCGACAAAGTATACTTCCTAGCCACGCCACTAATTCTGCTCAATTTCTCATTACCTTTAGGAAGAATTTTTTTTTAAACAATGGACTAAAATAGACAATTATACTGCCAAATTTCATTGAAATTGCTTTTGTGGCGTGGCCAGGTAACACACATCATCAAAGCAAATAATTCATATTTCGTAGTTCTGAACCCAAAGCCAAAAATTTAGTATATTTTTGCATGTCTAAAATTGTACTTTCGACAATTTCTATTAACCTTAGTTTTTGAAAGTTAATTCGATTAAAATTAGTTACAAATCCAGAATCGTTGCCGCTGAATATCGATTTCTAAGGGTACTTCCCTAGTACTGATAAATTCACATCTGTCAAAAACGACTTCATAATTGGAATAGAGTATAGCAATTGCTATTCGGATTAAATAGGCGCGTGATAAGGGATTTATATGTACTTACGTAATCGAATTTCTATCCTTCGAAATAAATATTCTGATATAAATTTCTATAATTATTGCATTTATTTACCTAAACAAAGATGTTTTGATAAGAATAAGGTCATGTATCCCTGTTTAGGACAACATCAGTAAATAATTCATATTTCGTAGTTCTGAACCCAAAGCCACAAATTTAGTAAATAAACCAAATACCAAAAAAATGTACTTTTTAGTACATTTTTTTGGTATTTGGTTTATCAAAATAGTTTAATTAGTTTAGAAACAACCCGCAAGTAAAACGCAAGTGAGCCGCCATCCTGACGTCAGGATGGCGGCTCACTTGCGATTTACGATAACAGAGCTTGTATAGCATTCAAGAAGTTTTAAAAAAGCGTTCCTACATGAACAATTTCCGTACATTTTATTCCCAATATCAGATTTGAAATAAATTAATTGGATATGAATTTGCCCGCCAACCTGACGTCAGGATGGCGGCTCACCGTAAAGTAACGGTCGCTACGCGTACGAAAACGTACAATTTTTCATATTTTAGTACAAAAACGTACATTTTCCGTACATTTTTATACATTATTTGTGATTTATTTGGAAGTCATACGTCCGCCATCCTGACGGATACAAACTTTTAACGTTAAACGATTTTGCAATACTTAGATTATACGAGTACCTATCATGTTTTATATAGTCGCTTCCATTCAAGATTTATTTAATTACATACTTACATACATACATTGTAAATAGTTGAATCAAATATCTATTTGCCTACTTTGTGTTTTAGTTAGTTAGTAGTTACCTACTAGATTATCGGGAAGTCGTACCTATTATGATGTTGGGTGCATTTTATATCTTCTAGACAAATCTACTTAGTTTTCAGGTGGGAGACATTTTGTCGACCGGTTGCTGTTACCACCATACAGTTGTGTAAAACCCGCCAAGTGACTCTGACCTCTCTCGGTCAGGTCGCGTTCCGGGATCAGCACTGTACGAACCGGAGCCAGGGGGGACCATTGTTGGTCGGGTTGATTGCCGGACCAGTGGAGTCTTAGCGGCGGTATTGTGCGGGCGGAGCGGGTCAGCCCGCCGGCCAGGGAGACCCGTAGAAACGGGGGCCCTTCCGTCCGGGGGACTGGCCAACTCCGACCCGCACAGCTCAATACCAATGCGAGACTCCACGCCTTGTCTCGTTGTTGCCGCAGCAGTGGTCTCCTTTTTCACGGCTTTCAGGGTGAGTGCGACAGGCTCAACATGGTCTATTGTGCCTGTCGATCTCATATGTGGATCTCACTACCGCTTACCATCAGGTGGAGTGAGGTCATCTTGTTAGCCTCTTTTAAAAAAAAAAGTTTCATTCTTAACGGGGAAGATAAAATTTGCCTATCTGCTTATATAGGAAGATTTGTTGAGGAAAGGCCAAAGCAAGGTGCAGTCAACATACCTACATGAACCAACTAAGTGTAGGTACAGGCATACCGCCAAAGAAACATTGTAAGTTATATTAATATTTGCAAACGTTGTCATACCATTCCTACCAACATAACGTTGCAAACTTCGATTAAACTGAGTCTACAATACCGACATCAGTTATTAACAGTGCTTTGGATACAAAAGGAACTTTACAAATTACACCGAAGGTTTAGTTTGTTAACGCCGTTGACTGTTCCTAGTTACCCCAGAGATGACACAATACCGCCGTGATTTATTATTCAATCCAGCGTTAGCCAGTTTACAAAATATAAATGAAGGTTGGGAACGTCGTTAAAGCTTTAATTAATAGAGCTACGGGACGGAGACGCAGTCTCATGTTTGTTACATATTATATTTATCTTCCGTAAAACTTCATTATGTGCTTGTACTTACTAATTAATGATAAAGTAGGTGGGTTGCGTATCTATAAAATACAAATAATCGTCAACTTTTTCATACAAATTTGATATGAAGGTGCTAAAGATAAACAAAAGCAATCCTATCCGTGTTTGCTACAGAATATACCTAAATAAGGCAACCGACCGATTTCAGCCATGGCGGCCGATTTCAATTGAGATTAGCCAAGTGCGCAGGACATATTATAGTGCACAAGTGTGCGCGCAAACACAAGTGTACTCTCTATTCCCCTACGCTCATAATTTGGTGAGACGGCAATCCGACATGACCGATGAGCGATCGGGCGCAGGACCACCGGCTTAACGTGCTTTCCGAGGCACGACCGTTTAACTGCCAACTTCCTAACTCCGGGCTGAGTAATTTCATTACTGAAAAACTCACACAAATTTTGGCCGACCCCGGTTTCGAACTGGGGACCTTTTTCTGACAGAATATACCTACGAGCTATTTAAAACGTAGATGTTTTACCTACTTTCCATTCTTTAAATAAAATGTTTATTCGCACTAAAACTGTGATTACATATTACGTTTTGGCTAATTATTACACTTACAGATACCGCGTAGCCGCGCCATAACCGTTATGAAACAAGACTATTTAATGGCTTTAATTTTATTATGTAAGGTCAATTTTATTATGTTTCTCATTTCCTCTGCGGCTCGGTTCGGGCCGGGTTTACCTGCAAATCTTTCTCTCCTCTGTCGTCTCCCATAGCAGCTTAATATTGTTTTATAAAATGTCCATTCAGGGCCGTAGCACGCAGTTTAAGCTAAATCCTATTACGCGAGCGAACAAAGCGCAGGGTTGCCTATTTTTTAGGGTTCCGTAGCCAAAATGGCAAAAACGGAACCCTTATAGTTTCGTCATGTCCGTCTGTCCGTCTGTCCGTCTGTCCGTCTGTCCGTCTGTCACAGCCGATTTACTCGGAAACTATAAGTACTACAGTGATGAAATTTGATGGGAATATGTGTTGTATGAACCGCTACAAAAATATGACACTAAATAGTAAAAAAAAGAATTGGGGGTGGGGCCCCCCATACATGTAACTGAGGGATGAATTTTTTTTTTTCGATGTACATACCCGTGTGGCGTATCAATGGAAAGGTCTTTTAAAATGATATAAAGTTTTCTAAAAAACATTTTTCTTAAAGTGAACGGTTTTTGAGATATCAGCTCTCAAAGTCGTAAAAAGTATGTCCCCCCCCCTCTATTTTTATAACTACGGGGTATAAAATTCTAAAAAAAATAGAGGTGATGCATGCTAATTAACTCTTTCAACGATTTTTGGTTTGATCAAAGTATCTCTTATAGTTTTTGAGATAGGTTGATTTTTATTATATTTGCTGCTACGGAACCCTTTGTGCGCGAGCCCGACTCGCACTTGGCCGGTTTTTAAAAAATACTTCATATCTGTTCTTGATATGTCTAGGCGATCAATTTAAATACTGTGATAAATTTCTTTCTCGATTTTAATCTAGTTATATGTCCAGTGTTTAACATTACAACACAAAATGTTATAAATTATAAAACACCGTATGAATATTACTAATTGCAATGGCACGTTAGTTTTGTTTACTGAATTTTTTCCTAACGTAAGGTATAATCTTATAAATAAAAATGAATTGCTGTTCGTTAGTCTGACGAGAACGCCCGGACCGATTTAGGTTATTTTGGTTTTAAAATGTTCGTCGTAGTCCAGGGAAGGTTTCAATGAGAAAATATAGAAAAAGAATCAGTATTGGTGGTATTAAATGCGCCGGGACCACTAGTAGGAAATAAAATTATGTGTTAACTTGGACATACATTGACATTAGGTTTAGGTTTAAAGAAATTTATCCTCATAAGAAATTTACATTTCACTTATTCGCTACGTGCGCGATGATAGCGCCCCTAGTGGCGACAACTATTCTGGAGTTGAGATCTGTCATATCATAGCAACTAGATGTTTTGATATGTCATATCATAGCAACTAGATGTTTTGATAAAGATTTTCGACTAGTTTTTCAACACAAAATAAATAAAAATTGTACAAAGTGAGTACCAAGTGATTTTCTTACTTCACAAAAATATGAATATTATTATAAGTATTGAATTTGCATCGTTTACTTTACGTACGTAACGTTTTTACTTACAAATACAGGGGAATTTATGAAATTAAAGCAATTTGACACATGAAAGCTCAGAATTATATCACATTTCTGTCACACATCGTGCGCTTCGATCGATTTTCCGTCCCCCACCACCCACTCCGTACATAGCGAATAATATAGTGGCAATCATTCAGGCAAAATGTTAAATAGATAGGTTTATCAAAGGAGGTAGCCCTACTTTCCGACGCCCAGGGCGGCAGATTTTAAAACCCTTTTGCTGCTGATAAATCCCCTTAGAGGTCCGTTTACTACCTATTGTTGTTGAATATAATCTTGGCCTTTGAAATTAAATTCGTTGAGGTTGATATTTCAATTTGTAGGTATGACTTTATAACATTAAAAGGTATTTGTATCATTTTGAACTTACAATTCAATTGTTGTATCCGGAACACAAACTTAATCAAATAATGTTACAAGCGGTCAAGTTAAAAAGTACGTACGTACTACGAAAGAGTAAATTAGTATTAATATTCGTATCTACTCGTGTAATATGTAGATGGGAGTTTATAAATTGAAAAAAATAACAATCTCGACTACTTTAATTCTTAGCAAAAAAACACTAAAAAGAAAATAGCAAGCACTAACAACTGCACAGTGTGCAGTCCGGATTCATTGTACCTACGCTGCTACGAGTATTAATTGCTTTACGCTTTCGTAGCATGTCGTAGTAGTTACCTTGCTGTAGCAGCTGCTTCAAGATGTGCATCTGCACTGAGTGTTCTTTTTTTCAACTTTTAGTAAAAGAAGAGAGATTTATAGGATATTTAGTAAAAAATAGTAAAATTTTATAGCATGGGGTCACGAATTTCTAAAACTTGATTTAAATTAGTTATGACCAAAAAACTGGAACACTCAATCCAGACGTTTCAGCAAATGTGCATATTCTCGATCTCAGAAAGTACTAACTCTGAGATAATGTTTTTTATGTTAGAATTTAGTAAAGAATTTCTTAAAACTTTTAAGAAATTACCAATTCGCTAGGGTGTCAGATTGCAGATTAGTGGCGGTCTAAAAGGATCACTCAGTTCAGCACTTGTCTGAACTGAGTGATCTTCAAAATGTGCGTATAATTGGAGAATTACTTAAATGTAACAATTTTATCTTGAAAAATAAACAAAAGGACATTTTTTTGAAACGTTTGAACTGAGTGTTCCTTATATGCGGCTCTACAGACTGATATAACCCTCTTCCATTGAAGCAGTTTAGATGAATGGTTTTTACAATTTTTTTACTAAAACATGTAATATCATCCGTCGCTATAAACTATATACCTTAAGAGAAAACCAATTTTTTGTTTTTGTAAAGGAGGTTATGTTGTAGGGTGACCACAATTTATAATGTTTAATAAAAGACCTTTAGTCATATTAGAAAATGCGTTTTATTCAAGTAGTTATATTAGATTAAATAAAAAGTAAAAATAAAATGTAAATATGTTTGTATTTCGCTTATTATAGTGTTATAACATATCGACCCGTACATCTTTCTACATAAATATTTCTTCACCCCCGTAAGACAATTACACCATTATAAGCGAAATACGAACATATTTACATTTTTTTTTTTTGAGCCGGTATTTCTATTTTACGAATTCGCGGAAGAGTCAAACTACAAGATAAAATTGTTAAATTTAAGTAATTCTCCAATTATAAGCACAATTTGAAGATCACTCAGTTCAGACAAGTGCTGAACTGAGTGATCCTTTTAGACCGCCACTAATCTGCAATCTGACACCCTAGCGAATTGGTAATTTCTTAAAAGTTTTAAGAAATTCTTTACTAAATTCTAACATAAAAAACATTATCTCAGAGTTAGTACTTTCTGAGATCGAGAATATGCACATTTGCTGAAACGTCTGGATTGAGTGTTCCAGTTTTTTGGTCATAACTAATTTAAATCAAGTTTTAGAAATTTGTGACCCCATGCTATAAAATTTTACTAAATATCCTATAAATCTCTCTTCTTTTACTAAAAGTTGAAAAAAAGAACACTCAGTGCAGATGCACATTGCTTCAAGTACGCGTATGTAGCAGCTTAATTTTAGGGGTGAGAGCCATTCGCTCCCCCGCACTCCGGTGATGATGACGAGGCTACTCCATGTCAGTTAGAAAAAAAACCAGTTTAATATGTCAGAGCAGTTATTTATTTATATTACTCGTAAACAGTGACCACATTCAATATTCACATAATCTAAGATTTCGAGGGTCTATTCATAAATATGAAAGTGAGCTAAGTGATCTAAAATATTGAGAGAATTTATTACCATTTCCGTTGAAGCCTCTAATGCGAAGTCGACGAATTGATCACACTGACATTTTAAGGGCCATACGCTTTTTCTGATAATGTTTTATGTAATGGACATTACATTGATTTACAAGAAGGACTTTATTTAAAAAGGAAGGTACTTCGGAGAAACCTACATAAACATACAAGCTTGTTTGTAAATTTGATACGGTTTAGGGCCATCCACCAGCAACAGGCTTTACTGATATTAGGTAGGTTCGTATAACGTATAACCTTCATACGTGTGTAGCATCTCTCTATTATTTTCATCTTTCCTCAGCGCCTGTGTCCACTAAGAGATTGGACATAAAACATGTCACAGTCATTATGAGAAGTGAGTTATTTAGAAAATTATCTAAATTCTACATACATACATACATACAATCACGCCTTTTTCCCAGAGGGGTAGGCAGAGATCACTTTTAGCGATCCACTTTTTACCTCTGTGGGAAACGTGACGTGACGGGTTGTGGACCACGTCGCCGCCATTCTGCCTTGTGCATTGTTTTAACGAGGTCATTGCGTTCCCACGAGTAGCAAGGATATAGGACGGGGGAAGTAAAAGGGGAGGAAGGATACTATCGCCTCGGATGATTTGGACTGAGTCGATAGTAGCTCGAGGAGCCGGGGTCGCTTACCCGTATACCGTCACCAACCACCGGACAGATAGTTGTGACTGGTATCCCCTGACTATATTCTACTTTCTACTACATCACTACTACACCTAAATTCTACTTTTCTAAATGGGATTTACTAGAATAAATATAAATAGATAATACTTATGGAATTTGCTGAAACATGCTGCAAGGTCTTCGTTTTGTTTTAAAGGGGGATGGGAGACTGCTATATTTTCGTACGTGTACCTACCCAGATACAGTCGTACGTACTAAATCAAAATTCTTTATTTGCTTATAAATAGGGTAGGTCACTTAAGTATCTGATTTCGCCCCGCATGGCCCGGGGTAACAACTACCATCTAATTTGCCCCCCCTGGCCCAGAACCAGGGTACGCACATGTCTGCAACATTTTAAAAATGGTAAAATAAATAAGAATTGTTAATTGAATTAACGGGTCCGACTCCCTGTTTCATACAAAATGCTAAAATACTGATAATATACCTATGTAGTTACAAAATAAATCACTCTAGATGTTACACAAAATGTGTGCATTACTTTTAAATTTGTTGCATATAGCCTCTCATGTCTTCCGAAATTTCTCGCCGACGTTTTCAATTCCTTAACCATATACGATACGAGCATACCTGTTTCATATTCAGTCGTACTGTTTTACGACTTTATTTTTATTACGTACATACGGTATGCCTTAGGCCTTAACCATACGACGAGCTTTTATTTATGGACTAGCAAGCTATACACCGTGAAATTTTAGTGGTTGTTTTCCCGTGGCAGAACGATTTGCCTTTAGTAATACTATCGAATCATGCAAATATTTCCTCGAAAAAAAGAATTTTTTTTTTCGAATTTCCAAAATAATAATTTTTCAACTCGAAAACGAGAGAAGCTATCGTTCTTTTATAAGATGTGACGTAATCAGGTACTGCTTGCCGCATGAAATCGATGCTTAAAGCTGAAGAAGCTCGACACCCTAAGTCATAAAGTGGTTCGAACGTGATTTCGAGTTTCGGTTAAACCTTTCGTCAAACCGGCATTTATTGATTTTAACAAAAAAGAACTGCACAAATCTATTGTAGGGGAACCTGTTGTACCTTGGACAGTGTTGTACCTTGGTCAATTGTAATTTTTCGTAAACTCCCGCGCTTTAGAAAAATATTGTATATGGCAGTCGAAGCCTGCTTTGATAAGACTCACGTGAAGTTAGTTGTGATTCGCCGGCGCCGCGTCAATGCAGTTAAAAAAGGAAATTTATTATTTTTGCCTTAAAAGTTCGTTTTTTGGAATTTACTTATGGCCTCTAAATTTGTCACGATATGTATTTATAAAATATCTTTTACTTCCGATATAATCTCAGTTTATTAAGGTTTTAGATAGTATAGTTTTGAGAACCCAACCTCAATTAAAAGTGTGTTTAAACAAGTTGTAACCTAAAATTGTAATGACGTTGTACCTTGGCCCCCCAACTGAGTATGTACCTTGGACATAGATAATAGATAGATAATTTTGATATAGATAATATAACCTTATAAAAACATATTTTTTATTACATTTTTATTCTATTTATATAAAACAAAAAATAAATATTTAAATATGTATATGTTACGGTCAATGTGAGCAATCGGTAATTATCTATAATCACCTGTAAATATAGAAAATTCCCGACGCACATGGTAAATGTAGTAAATTATTCAAATTTACCGGTAATTATATAAAACTCCCGCTCGACTGTGGTAAATGTTGACATTGCTGACAAATATCACAAATACTCTGCAATTCCAAATGTCACAAATCTCAAATCTCAAAAATATTGACGAGAAAGAATTTTAAGAGTTCCACTGAAAATTCCCTGCCAATTTGCTAATTTCATTTAACTTTATTTTTATAAGATAGTATTTTTTTAAAAACCAAACATGAAGTTTGGTTTCTAGATACTTGACTGGTTTATTTTATGACTAGCTGTGCCCGTGACTTAGTTCGCGTGAACTACAGGATTTTACATACAAAATTTTTTTCCCAGTAACTCCCGATATCGCCTTACTAATTTTGCAATATTGCGTCGCAAGTATGCTTTAAGTCTATTAGGGTACCTACCCTAATATACTTAAAGCATACTTGCGACTATGATTGAAATTTGGTATGCAGATGCAGGTGCGAAATTTCAATCATCTATCTTACGTGGTTTAAATGTTTTCAGAAATATATTTATAAATACATACTTAACTACATAATCACATCTAGACATGGAACAAACACTGATATTAACCAAACAAATATTACATGTCCCGAGTGGGAATCGAACCCACGACTCTTGGAATCGCCAGCCTGGGTCACTAACAAAACCTTTATTTCACCGAGCCAGTCAAGTCAAGTTTTATTTTATTATTTGCCACATTTACAAAAAGGGTATGTTAATTTTATATAATTACCGGTAAATGTGATTAATTCGATAGTTTTCACCACCTTTACCACGAACACTACTAATTATGCATAGTGACCGGTAATTATACATAATAACCACTCTATCCACTTTTACCTTAACATATACATTTGTTATGTTATTGTCACAAAATAAAGAGACAAGAGACTATTAATTAAGATAACTGTTAATTAGCTATTTACATTAATGTTTTTGTTGATTACAGGTATAAGCATTATTGTTGTACTTACCTATATTAAAAATAAAACTCCCTTCTGCAATTGCTAGTGTTTATCTTCATTCTACCCTGGAATGTCTAAAGTACAACTGGAACGGTCCAAGGTACATCAGGTCTGTTGTACCTTGGACAGTTTTCCCTTTTTTTTTCAAGTTGCTTTTGTTTCCAGCTTTACCGAAAATCCTCATATTTTATGAATTTATTATATAGTTGAGTAACTGATCTTTCCATTATTCCATATTTGACGGATCTTATTCTACCATTTATTTTTAAAAAATAAAAATATCAAAAACTGGCCTAGGTACAACAGGTTCCCCTACTACTAAGATAGAATCAATTTACTGCGGGAAAACAACCACTAAAATTTCACGGTGTATATGTAGAGATCGTCTTTTGTGTGTGTTATTTTTTTTTATTTATTTTATAACTTGTTAAGGTCAAATTCTTTCGCAACAGAGGGAAAGTACTAGATCAGTAATAATAGAAGCATGTCCTTCCTATTGTCACATTGCAATGCCCAAACAAAACAACGTAAACCCACGCAGAGTTTGAAACCATCCTAACTTTGAGTTATTCTATGTTTATTAGTTATTCGAAATGCATTTCAACTCTATTACTGCCATCGGAAGTTTTAAATGGTTAACTTTCGTATTTTATTGCACAGTCAAGCGAGTTTTAGATGTAGTATAAATAGGATTCTAGTTCAATATACATATGTATATGTTATAGGCAATGTGTATAATCCGGTATTGTATAGATTACCTAGGTATTCTATACAATGCCTAAAACGTTCAGGCAATGTGTATAATACGATTAATTTCACACATTGCCTAGGTATTGTATAAAATGCCCGAAGTGCATCAGGTAATGTGTATAATGAAATTTTTATTTATTTATTTTTAGACAGAGTTAATCAACTTTAACCTCGGTATATTTTGAATAATATGTTATTGCTTTGCGTAGAGGGGTTAGGTAGCATTGGTTTTGAGTCCGTCCATTAACACATTTTTTTTTTTTATAATAAGCTAACAAGATGACCTCACTCCACCTGATGGAAAGTGGTAGTGAGATCCAAATATGAGGTCGACAGGCACAATAGACCATATTGAGCCTGTCGCACTCACCCTGATAGCCGTGAAAAAGGAGACCACTGCTGCGGCAACAATGAGACAAGGCGTGGAGTCTCGCATTGGTATTGAGCTGTGCGGGTCGGAGTTGGCCAGTCCGCCGAACGGAAGGCACTACCGTCTCTACGGGTCTCCCTGGCCGCATCTCACACGGTTTAGATTTTTTCATACAAAAGTTTTTTCCTGCTAACTCCCGTTCCCGTAAGAATTTTTCAATATCCTGTTCCAACTAAGTTTTAAGTTTACTTTGGTACCTGCACGCCAAATTTAAAGCATCTAACTTAAGTGGTAAGCCGTTTAGGCTGTGCGTCGATATGTCAGTCAATCAGTCAGTCAGTTTCTCCTTTTATATATTTAGATGTTACCGGACAAACCCGATTTCGGGACAAATTCGTTTGGCCTTGGATAAAATATGTAGTACTTGCGAGCTCAGGACTTCCTGGCACCCTAGACTGAGTTAAAAAAGAGTCCTATTTGAGTCAATTTTTTTTTAAACCACACATATATATCTGCGACGGAAAAACTAGTTTAGTTTAGAACTCCTATGTGACAAAGCTCAATACGCAAAAAACACGGCATACCGATAAAATGCAATATGTTTAATCAGCGCTATCTGCTTGTGATAGTTAAAATTAGGATAAGCTCTCAAAATTCGAAAACTGAAATTGTCCGGGAAATTTACCATGTTGTTTTGTTTTAATGAGCTCCCGGTATTTCGGCACTGTTGCAACAACGGCATGCAACAACATAGTAAATATCCCGGACAATTTCAGTTTCCTAATGTGTGTAACCATGACCGTTTAAAATTATATATTAAGCTCTCAAAAGATCAGTAGGTACATATCTTACTAACCAAATTACGGAGAAGACAAATCGATTAAATACATTACCTAAGCTTCAACCGGCATTCTATACAATGCCTAGGTATTCTATACATTTCCTAGGTAAAGTGTGAAATACTTCAAACATTGAGTATCATTTCATACATTGCCTAAGCAACCTCGGCATTCTATACATTTCCTAGGCATTGTATAGAATGCCTGCATTATACACATTGCCTATAACATATATAAAAGTATTGGAGTGGGTATAAGTAGTCATGGATAAAGAGTACTCTTATTGTACTTTTTTATAGCTTTTTAAGTGTGTTTTGTTGTAATTGCGTGTAGGTAGGTTTGCTTTTTTATACATATATTATATTATATTTATTAATGATACTTTCAAAACACGTCCAAAAGGGTAAACGAACACTAGGTACCTAATACATTTTATTTGACTTCATCATCAATCAATCATCAACAGCCTATATACGCCCCCACTGCTGGGGCACGTCCTACCCTAAACTAGGGCGATAAGGCCTTAGTCAACCACGGGGTTCAAGTGCGGGTTGGTCGACTACACAACCTTAGAATTTCTTCGTATGTGTGCAGGCTTCCTCACGATGTTTTCCATCAACATTAAACATACTACATATGAATTTCTAATTTGAAAAACACATTGGTACCTGGCGGGGTTTGAACTGGCGACCTCTCGTATGGCAAGCAACGACCTTAACCACTCGGCCATCGACGCTTACTTATTTAACTTGTAATTGCAGTTTAAAATTCAAGAGTACGCTCAAACCCCTAATTACCTAAGCTCCGCTTTTCTCAGAGCTTAAATAGTTCTGACGCTAAATAATTGAAATCTGTACTTTAATCAAGTTCTTTAGATCTTATAAAAGCTAGCTAGCACAGCTTTAATTTTTCTTAATTTTTCTTTTTTTTCACGCCATAAAAATTATCTCACGTTTAAACGTCAGTTTTAGAGATTTCACTAATTAAGTACTAACTTTCGCTCTTTCGCTCCCGTCAGTGTGCACTTTACTGCCTTTCCCATTCGTTTAATTTTCATGTTTGAACCAATTAAACCAGCTGTCCTCGTGGTTGCACTTACTGCATATTTCGCGATTTATAATTATTTGAATATGACTTTGAGTTAAGCAATGGCAGCATATTGAAAGGAAAGTTAGACTCTACCCACAAGTCGTTAGGAATATGAGAACAGATGAATTCAAATTCATAAGTTCCATTAGTTATTCTGTGAGTATGTAAGTTCGAGTATTATTTGTCCTTGTTCAGTGTAAACAAGTCATCACCTATAGCTTAGTGCCTGCTCTCTGGACGCTCGTAAACGTACCCGGTCCGTTATTATGTTTAGCCAGTCTATTAGTCGCCGAAATGAGGTCGGAGGGTCACGGAAGTACACGTTGAATATGTTCCGCCCTCAAAGGTACCGTAAAAAAGTAGAAAGAGAGGAGGAACTTACATTAAACCAACCCAGTGGTATTATTCCATCCAGGATAAGTGCCGACGTCATCGCGTAAATGGTGCTTTGCTTGCAGAAATTATACAAAATATTCATGCTGAGATTTTAATAGCAAGCGCCTAATAGACGGGGCAAAATTAATTGTTTGCAAATTTTCATATAATGAAATAATTTCAATAGCAATCAATATTTCTTCAAATCAAAGCATCAAAGCATCGCAAAGCATATACATATGTCACGATCGACGACGACGATATTTCATTATACCTAACAAAGAAATCTATTGATATTTGAAAATAAAAATGATAAATGTTTATTCAGTTTCTTTTTCAAAGGAACATAGATCATATTGTTATATATCAAAGGAAATACTCGCAGTTAAGGTTCATTAGGGCGCAGTGATGTTACAGTACAGTAAATACTTTGAAAAATGAATTTGTATTCTTTCTTCTCTTGTGTGAAATAAATAGTGTATCTCTCTTGTGTGAAATAAATATTACCTAAGTGAGTAGGATTTTAATTTAGATAAAATTTTCATTAATGTGACATTGTTATTTGTTGGTCCAAGCCTGAGTTTAGACTTGAGAAATTATAAATATAAAACGGAAAATTGCTATATTTACCTATCAACTTATGAAGCCATATTTATGCTTCGAGTTTATTATAGTAAATTTTTTGGAGTCTATCAACTACTGTGAATTTTTATTTTTGTATGCTTTACCACAAAAAAATGGTTTAACTTTCACCATAATAATTTTAATTCGCGTGTGGTTTTTTCAACATAAGGTACGTGTAACGTGTATACTCGTAATCACGGTCTACTTTGTGGAGTTCGGCTAACCAGGTGTCGTTAAGAAATTATAACAAGTACAAGAGCCCATGTCAAAAGTTTAGAAGTCAACCCCATTTTCCCCGCAGTTTCACCCTCACCCCGTCACTCCATGAAAGCATTATATTAGGTATTTCTGTCACCTTCCATCGCGCTTTTATTAGGGCGCCGCCCGTGTCTACCATTTATATCAATCCCTATCAATGTCATATTAAGGGTATTATTGTGCTTTACAGGTTAGACTAGCGATGTGATTATTTATTTATTTATTTATTATGGTACACAAACAGAATACTGTCATTACACGTATTGGTTGGCAGTTTTCGTAAACTGTAGGTTAGAAACATAAAATAATATTAACTAAGTATGTTTTTCACTTCAAGTGAAACTATATGTAAGTAGGTATTAATAAATAATTCTATATCATACACATTGATATCTGATGCCATGGAAAGTGGCTCGAGCACTTGTGTTACGGAAATCAGAATCTACAGTGGTATACACTTAAATAGCATTAAATATCTAAGTTGCACACACAAAGACGGAGCAGACGTCGATATTCATCACACAAATATTTGTGCCGAGTGGGAATCGAGCTTATGATTCTTGGCGCATGAGACAGGGTTACTTTAAAATGCGCCATCGAGCCAGTCAACAATAACTTAACTTAAGACCTACCTACGGCATCGTAATTAGCTAGCGATGGTTTTGATGATACATACTCGAATTCGGTATGTCGCATACCTTTGTGATGTGACAGTGTCCAGTTACCATTTAGGTGTAATTGGTAATTAACGTCAGGGGTAATTTGACTAATTGAGGTTGGCAGTACTTTGAAGCGGACCGCTTTACGCACGGCGCGAGCCGTTTGACTTGGTAATAGAGCGTAGTAGTGGACCGTTGAAACCTATGTAGTACTGAAATCGGGAGGAGCAAACAGGATTTTAATGCACATCGATGTTAAATTCCAAATTGTATTCAACCTCGATGGACATACTCAGGGCTAGTTTGTACTAATAAAAACAATTGTATTGCAAGTTCCTTCACATAAAAATTACAACGATAAATCTTATATTTTAATTTGAACAAGTTATGGCACATGCTATATTGCGTTTTGTTTATCGTGCACATGCGTTTGTCAAAATCCGTCAATCCAAACTGTAGGACGGGCCAAAGAAATGGATATACATAACATACGCTCGAAACATTACTATCCTTTCACGACAGTCGGGTAAAAACCTAGTACCGAACAAAGCATAGACTGTATCGTAGCGGAAACGTTTCTGACGTGTGTAAGAATAGAGGCAGATCAGACGTTGAGTTTTCCTGCAAGTCGCCTCGACTCGACATGCGGCACGAGTCGGGCTGATTCGATATGTGGCATGACGTCACTACGGCGAGTCGTGTGTGCGCCATTTGCAAAGCTGCAATTCGCATAGCTCTATAAAATAAATTCACCAATAAAACTGGGCTATTTTATTTTTGTGTTAACTGTAGCTCGGTATACAATTAACGAATTTGATATGTTTTTGAAGGCGGTGCACATCAAAATTTTAAAGAAAACGAAGCATCAGCATAGACGCTTGTCTGCATGAAATATAAACGGTACCGCCTTCAACAACATATCAAATTCATACCCAGATAATTATAAATGTTCGTATTATATTGTAATTTTTAGTGAGTCGATTTTTGTTTTTTAAAATATTTTTTTTCACTCTATTAGTTCAGCTCACCTGTAATATGTAGGTACTACTGATACTATAAAAACTAGTAGTCTTAATATGTATTTTATTTTATTTTTTATTTATATTTGTACACATACAGTAATGAAAGAATTATCCTTTTACTACCAACTATTAAAGAGTTGACCTTCCATCATCAGCTCAGCATCATAACATTATCATTGCCAGAAGCAAATGCCAATATAACTTCAGAAAATATATAATACGCGGTACATTCGCCTATAAAATTTGGGGGTTTCTCTCGATTTCTCCTGGATCCCATCATCAGATCCTGGACTGGTGAAATGGGATGAACTCAGAAGTGAAATCAATCCAACAAAAAAAATTGAAATCCGTCTATAATTGACAAAAATATCGGTGTGTCATAAAAAAAATATTATACATAGGTACAGACGAATTGAGAACCTCCTCCTTTTTGAAGTCGGTTAAAAAAAGAAGAAGAACGGATAGCTGTCATAATCCTTCAAATATAATGAACAAACTTGTGAATTTCTTTCATGAGTCCCCAATTATAAGTTGTCGAGGTTATAAATTACCTACCTATTGATACCTTTAAAAGTAGAAGATTTTATAAAAGTATAAAATCGATGGTCATTCAAGGTTAAAAAAGTTTGTGGACACTTTTTATCCCAAAATAAATCATTCAAAAATATTTAACTTCTTCAAGTATTTAACTGACAGTTTATATCTGATTTACACGTGCCATTAAAGGGTAACATTTAATTTGGGGTTATTCCGTATTCATCCTATGTGATCTCATCCGACGTGAAACTTTTTCCTTACTCATCCTAATTTCGTTCCTTAATCATCCTAAAGCAAATATTTCAATTTTTAGTTCCTTATTCATCCCAAAATGATTCCTAGCTCATCCTATAACAAAACATTTTAAAAATAAGAATATTTTGTACGGTCGGAATAAAAGTTTAAAATTTAATTTAGTCGTTTTGTCAAATAAAACTGCAAAAAGTCTGATAAAATAATATATTTATTTATAAATGTTGTATAAAACAGTTAGGTATGTTTATTTTTTAAAATTAAGAATAATATATAACATATTTTTTATATGATTAACACAGCAATATTTTTAAATTTTGACAAACAAGACTCAACCAACTTTGATTTAAAAAAAATTGTCTTCCATATGTAAACTGTATGATTTTTAAATACAACTTGAAAAAAATACAACTTGGTGACTCATTATTAGATGTAAATGAAACCGTTACTATTATTTTCTTTTATAGCACGTGCAAGTTTGGCTTTCGGTTTTAAGTATATTTTATTGAATATTATGTTATTTTCTTGTTTTAACATACAGATTTCTTTTTATTTATAATAATAGTACATATTTATATCCAAAACCTATAAATAGTTCACTTTCTGAAAATGTTTTGACTTTTGATTTTGCTAACCATACTTTTTATTGGAATATTCACCTAGTGATGAGAAAAGACTGCATTAGTGTTGTGTCAAGACAAAATCGAATAGGATGAGCTAGGAATACTATTTTAGGATGAGTAAGGAAATCGGATGAGTTCACATAGGATGAATACGGAATAACCCAATTTTTGAACTTAGTTCCTCACTAAATAATTTTTATTGTCATGGTTACATACAGTAATGAACACACACATACACATTAGAAAACTGAAAGTGTCCGGGATATACACCGTGAAATTTTAGTGGTTGTTTTCCCCTGGCAGAACGATTTGCCTTTAGTAATAATATCGAATCATGCAAATTATTCCTCGAAAAAAAAAATTATTTTTTTTCGATTTTTCAGAATAATAATTTTCCAACTCGAAAACGAGAGAAGCTATCGTTGTTTTTGAAGATGTGACGTATTCAGGTACTGCTTGCCGCATGAAATCGATGCTTAAAGCTAAAGAAGCTCTACACCCTAAGTCATAAAACGGTTCGAACGTGCTTTCGAGTTACGGTTAAACCTTTCGTAAAACCGGCATTTATTGATTTTACCAAAAAAGAACTGCACACATCTTTTGTACTACTAAGATAGAATCATTTTACTGCGGGAAAACAACCACTAAAATTTCACGGTGTATAGGTACCATGTTGTTTTGTTTTAGCAGTTCACCCGTGATCATGGCGCTTGCAACAGTGCCGAAATATCGGGAGCTCATTAAAACAAAACAACATGGTAAATATCCCGGACACTTTCAGTTTTTTAGTTCCTCACTCTTCATTACTCTTCAAACAATTCGAGTTTCGACAGAACAAAGAACAATGTTTTGTATTTCCGTACGACTCGAATTGATCAAACACTCTAACGACAAAGTAATTAAAATCAGACACCAATTTTGCCGATACAGGGGATTGTTTGATATTGCGATCAAAATAATTCCTTTACGACAAAATATGAATACGGCAGCCACCGACTTTCAAATAAATCACGTTAACTTATAATTACATTTTGATATCAAAATTTGACTTCCAGAGTCGTGCCAGTAAGTAGGTCAATGAATATATGAATACATTTTCGCGAGTAGAAAATAATAATACCTACATACTAATAATAGAATAATAGTTAGTTATCCTCAATAGATCAAAAAGAAGGTACTCATTGTAAATTAATGAACTGTTATATGCATAGGTATGTTTTTTAATAAATTGATCAATTATTTTAAAGCCAATCTTCTTAATGTAACCAAACTATTTATAGCTTGAACGCGGTAATCTCAGGAACTACTGTTTCGAATTGAAAAAATCGATAGACCATTTATTGAAGAAGGCTTCAGGCTGTACTACATCGCGCTGCGGCTAATATGAGCAAAGAAACAATAGAAAATGTGTAAAAAACGGGGAAAACGTCGGCGAAATCGCTGGCACAGCCAGTACCTAATATAATAATAGGGTGCGAAATGATCTACTCAAAGACTGATTATGAAAAAAACGTACAAATTTCCAAAATATAATTCCTTTTATTTTTTCAAGTTACCGATATCCCGAAAATATTCAGTTTTCAAATGTGTGTAACCAAGATAGTTTCAAATTACCTTAATAATTCAAATGCTTGTTTGAATTATTTTATGAACGGAGTTAAGTTACTAGTAGGTAGCTTAAGAACTTGCTCCAAAATAGCAGAAAACAACCGTTGCTGTTACAAGTGTTCAAATAATTTGAGGGCATGAATTATTAAAGTACTTCTGAAACAGAATCGTTGATGTGTTTATGTTACAGTTAGGGTAAGCCTGCCAGAAGTTATTATATTTAAGCTCCCGCCGAATTTGAAAAGCTGTTGTCCATCTTGTTCTACTTAATATCAAAATAGGTTTGTAAATTGAGAGAGAGCCTTCTGCCGCCCAGCCAGTCTGGTTGTGATGATAAGGCTATTGTTGTACCAACGACTTTGTCCGAGTGGAAAATAAACTAAGGTACCTACCTAGCATTTCATACCCGCGCCTATAAACAAACGCCCAGCAAGTTCGACGCGATTCTTTAAGTTATGTTATTTATGACATGAAACTAAGAAAAAAAGTTTACCACAATATATTACCACATCTAAATTGTCATAATATGAATCAGAATTCAATTATATAAAAATATCAGGAAAAAAATATAAAACATGTGTAACAATAACTGTAATTAAAGTTATGACATTTCGAATTGTTTGGGGTGAATTTGATCAAGATAATTTTAAGAAATCTGTACCAAATAAACAAAATTTATGAATCCAAAGAAAATACAACTCATTCCCGCGTTTGATTAAAGAGATTTTTGAATTAAAGAAGAGTACTACACAATGTAATGTAATTATAATGTAATTTACCTACCCTCCTTAGTAATCAGCTTTTAAGGTAAGTGTGTGGCATTATATTTATTTTCAATGGCAAGTCTAAGGCAGTGAATTTATTATTTTAGCCATAGAGTTCAATAAAGTTCACGTACACACACATAGTCCAGATAGTATTCCAACACGGATCTGTATGCAAGTCCACTCTAACGGCACTTTAACAGTGACAGGAATGACTATTTTTAAACGCGTTCTGAAACTGCAAAATTTACGAATTTAAATAGTTTTTATCAATGTGACCCTCCCTGTAGGTCAAAGTAACCCCTGTCTATCAGCACCTAATTAAAATGATTTAAAAGAGATTTAAATAGGAGGTTTATATCAAACGTACATGTGAATAAAAAAAAAATAAAACCTCTATCGTCGCAATAAATCTAACGCGACTTAATGAAAAATTCCGAGCAATTGCAATAAATTCAATTCATTGGGTAGCGCAAGTAACATTTCCATTGGGACGCGCGATGAGATTGAGAGATATTTGATATTTTTAATATACGATTCGGTTGATATTAGATTGGTACAACGATTATTCGTGTTGTGACGAGCCGAGCGGGTGGGGGCACCAGGGAGGGTCTCAGAAATTGATTTAACTGATTTGACAATTGAATTAAATATCGGAGAATAAATTCAAATATTGACGGGATTTGTATCTTTATGGCTTGGTGTTTTAGTTGTACTGATCGAATACATTCATTCTAATTTATTGATGACAGAAGATCAAAAAATCTTATTCCGAACTACAAAAGTTGTTGATTGTGACTAGATGCGTAAATTATCAAGATATCAATAAGTGGAGTGCAAATTAATTTTCTAGCGTGGTGACTACTCTAGAAAATTAATTTGCACTACATTCTTGCCATAAATGAGGAGGACATAAAATAAATTATGTACTCAGTTCAAAAATATGAGGATCAGATTAGACACACAGCCCTCATAGGTACAGGTTATATTGTCCTTGTTAATACTTTCAATGCGAGTGTCACTATGAAAGCTCTACCTAACTGATCTAGTCCAGATAGTTTAGAGGCTGACGTTGACTACTATTTAACCGCTAAAAAGAAGTAATCTGTTACGCGTTAACGGATCACTCGAACGGATTATTATGCGACGGCGGGCGGATATATTATATGAAATATGATGGATTTTGTAATCCGAGGTTTATAGTTTCCTACCCTGGATACGCCCCTAGCGTAAGGGTGGCCGGCCCCTCTGGTGTGACACAGACAAATTCGCGTTATCAGTAACTAGAGCCCGCAATCCACACCTCTATCAGTCATCGCGTCGTTTCGGTGCGATGCGTGGGCGAACGATCCGCCCTGTGTGAATACCTAACTGAATCCCCTGATTGTCCTACCAGTTCATTAGGATTCGATTCTGTTTGCCAAATCGTACACTGGCCTAATTTTGTTCAACTTTTCCGGAAAAAGAAACGCACTATAAATTGTCTAAATTCTATTTGTTAGAAAAAAACATAGTTAGAAAAAAATCGAATTTACAAATTCTGTGTATCGTTTGTAAGCGTCGTTAACGTGACCCACTATTAAAACCCAACAATTTTTCGCCTGGATAAAGCTTTCGAAAGATCACACTATTGTCACTTTCTCTAAGCACTTATATTGTGTTTTATGGCACACACTTTACGGATACAATCTGATGTCATTGACCACAAGTTTAAGCTTCTCTGTCCCAGATCTTGCATACCGCATACCGTAACAACCTCGCTGCGGTCAATACGCCATAAAGGTAGATGCAACTATATAACGTGAATTTGAGAGACTATCTGGGATACCTATCTCAATCCCAATATAATTCACCCAAAAACCTTTTTAGGTGAATTATATTCTTAGTAATGTGAATAAAAAATAAAGCTGCCTAATAATATGTTATTTATTTTTCGATTAGTTTTATTTAAAACGTTTACAGCGACACAAAAGATCAAACTAACACACAAACCTTTTCTTATAAATCGGAAACCCTGTACCATTCTACGAGTATTCATCGTAACTATCTTCCGGAAACTGCCGAAGTTTCCGTTATCGTTTGACGATTATTTCCTTGGGTGCCGGGAGTGCACTGAAAGACTACATCCCGGGGAAATGTAGCCATTAACCCCTTGGGCCGCGGCCTGCCCCGTGAGCCGAACACGCGGGGACAATATATTACAGCCGAATCAGCATTTATGGTCTAGTGCTGTGACTGCTTACGCAATGTCGATGATCCAGTCTTAAAATCGCTGTTAGATGACACAACAAAGTTTAAAATATTTTTTAGTACAAACAAATGAGGTTAAGTTCGAAAAATCGATCTAGGCATTAGATTATTGTAACCATTATACAAGCTCGCTAGGACACGGACACAACATCGCGCATTTAAGCCAGTCACAAGCAGTTCCACAGACAAACATACATGCACATACACGTACACACAGACACACTTAAACTCAGTACCTACTCACACACGAGGTACTGTCGCAAAACTTATGCTGTATACAGAAAGTACTGTGCACACGGGCGGATCGTCCATATGGACTATTTGAGCTGCAGCCTCGGGCCCCGTAGATGTAAGGGGCCCACGAGTACCGATGTCCCCGTCACAAACAAGTTTGGATTGGCAATATGGGTGTGTCCGTAGGTTCTATAAGCTAATAAGTTAAGACAGGGCTCCGTTCGTTTCCAGCCCAAGAAGTGACGGTCCGCCCCTGACATTAGATAAAAATTGTGAAATAACCTTATTTTTTTACATCGATAACAAAAATAAATACTGCTTTAAGTTACAGCTTCGTCCGTTATCTGATTCCCGTTTCCACCGCCTACCGGAATCTACAAGTAGGTAAGTTTAACTGATATAATAGAATTCTTACGTCAGAATCATAGGTTCGGCTCCGGTTTGGAAAAGCCGTTCGGATGTAGCTATGTAATATTTGTGGATTCATATAAAATGGTACAGATGCTAGTACATACGAATTTTTAAAAATAATGTATTTGTTACATGCCAAAATTGCAAGCATTACTTTCTCACTCCGCGTTAGAAAAATTCTTAACAGAAAAACATAGAGGCAATCGGGCGTTTTTGCCCCGTACCTGAAAGTTCGCGAATAGTATTAAAATGTAGTTCTTTTTAAGGATTTAGGGTCATTAGTTCACGGAAGCTCTTATTTTTGCCCAATTTCTCATATTCCCATTTCATAACATAACAATTTCACAAATATTTTACTTTCGCGTGGACGCGTCGTCGTACGTCGATCCGTATCTGTGCTGTCATATTTTTTGCCCTTAAGGAGTTCTATAGCTTCATCATCAGCACTGTAGCATCAGATGTAGACGGTCACACGGCGCGGTTTTCTCCTGGTTTCTTCACGTGACGTTTTCGCGGTTACCGCGGCTCGCGCGGTTTGAAATCCGCAAGCGCTGCGGTCGATTGGAGGGAACTCAGTAGGGCTACCATGAGTTTAAAACTTACGTACTCGATATTGCCTACGTACATATGTCTATGAAAAACTTGTACAGCGCCGCTGGTGGTTACGCGAAGAACTAAAATCGGCCGTATGAAAAAAACGACTCGATAGGTTTTAACGTACGTAAGTTTTCGATAGCCAACTCATGGTAGGCCCTCAGTTCTTAATAGAATAGAATAGAAAACGTTTATTGACCACATAACATAAACAAATAGGTATACAACAAGTTATATCAATACACAATAACACAAAACTCAATCAAAAACACACATATATGACAGACAAAAGAAATACAAAGAATTAACACGAACAGATAAGGACAGGATGTGGTCAACGAGGACGACTTAACTGTTTGTACTGCCACGTTTGCGCCCGCAAACGCAGTCTGCGATATTTTCGGCTGTCAAACTCGTTACCTTTGAGTAATAGTTTTGATATAAAACCGCAACCACCGCGGGCGCAGTAGAAAACCGCGCCGTGAGTTCGGCCCGTAACCATCAGAAGTGAATCTCTTTCCCAAATCCTGAACCTTACTTCTGGATCCCATCATCAGATTCCGGCCGAGTAAAATTCCACCTCAGAAGTAAATTCTATTAAACAAAGAAAAAAAAATTGGAATCCGCCTATATTTGACGGAGATATCCCCATACTTTTGAAGAATGCGACCCGTCCTTTTGAATAGTATTCAAGGTATCTAACGTACTCCAACTAGTTTTATTAGTGTTCGCGGGTGGGTCATGGGTCCGGACAAAACGCCCGATGTCCTTTGACCCGTCAGGCGTCCGCATCCCGGGACTCTTAAGGTGTATCTATGAGAACAAGGATTACCTAGGGGTGAGAGTCATCTGCTCCCCCGGAAGTCCGGTGATGATGACGAGACTACTCAAAGCAATCATCGTATGTCAGTTAGAAAAAGAAAACAAAACACACACACAAAACTTAGGGTGCATTCCAATAACAATGATTCTTTTTCAGAGTTGTTTTATTTAATTGCAGATATTAATTACCTGCACATACAAATATATTCCAACTTACTATACTTACTTAATTTAAGTAGTTACGGGTAGTAAGTACAAAATAGCCGTTAGCAGAAACCATAATATTATAGCAAAGTACTTACGAATAAACTTATAATTAGTCGGAAAGGTGCTTGCTAAATAACCTATAACTTTATTAGATTAACTTCCTAGGTAGAACCCACCACACCAGACAGGAAACTAGGTAACTATAATTAACAATTTCAGGTTACAAAGTGTATGTACTCCAAGTACCTATCTAATTTTTGTGTTTCCGTAGTCAAAGGGTAAAAATGTGACCCTATCACTTTGCTGTCCGTCCGTCCGTCACTAGGCTGTACCTACTCGTATCTTAAGAACGGAGATAGATAGACAGTTCACATTTTCATAGATGATGTACTGACAGGCTCGGTGGAACAGTGGTTAGTAACCCAGGTTCATAACCTACGGTTCCAAGACTCGAGGATTCGATTCCTACTCGGGACAAATATTTGTGTTACAAACATCGGTGTTTGTTCCGTGTCTGGGTGTATTATTAGATATAATATATTTAAGTATATTTGTGTGTCCACTGTTGATTCTATTATCCGTAATACAAGCTTAAGCTTCTTACCACGGGATCAGATCAATGTATGTGATATTGATGATTTTATTTATTCATATTGTCGATATGACAACAAATACTGAAAAAAAATTAAGTGCGGTTCCTCATGCTTACAAGCAGTGCCGGTCCTATTAATATTTTTAACTGGTGCGAGAACTAAAAATGGCGCCCCTCTAAATAAAATATAATGTTTAAGTAGTTGCTTTATTATCCACCAGAAAAAGCAGATTATTCTGCCGTCAAAAATGAACGTAGAAAAGTTCGTTTAACCAGTTTATGCGAATACCTATATAAATGTGATGTGGGGGACTGAAAAATAATTATAATGATTGTCAACTTTTATTTATTCTGTTCTAACATTAATCGAATCTAATGAGAATTTAGCAAAAATATAAAAACATCCTATATAGCCACTTTTCTAGTTTTAGAACTTGCAAATTTTTTATCAACTCGGAGTAATTTAACTTTTCGGCAATGACATTTTCTATGGACAAAATTCCGAGATCGGACAGTCTTTCCTGACACATAGTAGACCGTAGGTAAGTCTTAATAAGTTTCAATTTACTGAAACTTCGTTCGCCTTTGGCAACAGTTACAGGTATAGTTAGTAAGATGCGAAGTGATGTCCATACATTCGGGAAAATATCTTGCCAATCATTTCTTTTTATAATTTGAAGAACCTTTATTGGTTCTCCTGATTGAAGATCATTTAATAATGGCTTTATGCTCACAAGTTCTTCAACCAATTCTTGTCCAGATATGTCACATTTTTCTCCATGGGTTAAAGTGATTTGTAAATCAGCACAAGCTTTTTCCAACATCAATTTTTCTGGAATATTTTTTATCTATACTAATATTATAAAGCTGAAGAGTTTGTTTGTTTGTTTGTATGAACGCGCTAATCTCAGGAACTACTGGTTCGATTTGAAAAAATCTTTTTGCGTTGTATAGACCATTTATCGAGAAAGGCTATATAACATCACGCTGCGACCAATAGGAGCAATGATACAATGGAAAATGTGTAAAAAACGGGGCAATCGCGAACGAAGTCGCTGGCACAGCTAGTGTTGTAT
The DNA here is from genome assembly GCA_039566165.1 of Maruca vitrata. Lineage (NCBI taxonomy): Eukaryota > Metazoa > Arthropoda > Insecta > Lepidoptera > Crambidae > Maruca > Maruca vitrata. The sequence goes on along the minus strand of CM076918.1, from coordinate 4,048,397 downwards.
AAAAAAGACCATGTATCATTGAATTTTGACAGTTGTTGAAAACGTGTAACTAATGTATTCTCAATAGTATCTATCATCGGATAAAAAACGTTCATTTTATATAATTCCTCCGGATCAGTTGGTGTTTCATCTACAGCTTCGTATTCAAATGACCGTTTTTTTCTTCGAGATCGGACTGCCGTAAAAACTGGATTTATTTCGGCTAGAGATGCTATTTCCTTAGCTGTGATTATAATTGACGAAAAGCTATGACGGTACTGTTTCACGAATTCCGAACAGTTTTTCAGTAATTGTGATGCGTTTGGTAAATCCATCGTTTCAGATTGCATAGCTTTACTTACAATGTTTACTTGAAACAATATATCATACCAAGCCACGATCGTAACTATGAACTCAAATTGCTCCATATTCTGAATTAGCGACAATGCCTCTGATGCTGCAATTTTTTCGTACGTGTGTCGCGCGACTCGCGCGGTCGGTCGAGCGTTTTTTGTCTCACGTTTTGGGTCATTTTGGCGCCCCCCTCTTGATGGCGCCCGGTGCGGTCGCACCGCTCGCACCGCCCTAGGACCGGCCCTGCTTACAAGGCTCACAAAATAATCCTTTAGTCGCTTTGTATTCTCTCCAGAGAACGTTTGACCATCGAGTTTCATCCTTTAACAAACGCTGCTCGGGATTTGTTAAATTTCACGGATTATCGGGTATCTATATTTTGAAGGGGATTATTTACCTACCCCTTCCAATTTTCATTTCACGCAGAATTTACTAATACTTTAGTTTCGTAAGTTTCACTAACGACACTTTAACTTAATGTAAACATTTCAGGCTAATTGCTAAGTACATCTTTCTTATTCGATTTCGATTTGTTCGGCTTTAAAAATAAAAGTGCTATTATTGTATTATGACTAGAAATAAATTCACCTACTAGGTTCAGGAAAAATGCAACAATATGGAAGGCCGCGGTGTCACACGAAATGTGAGTATGAATAAGCTTCTCCAATATTTCCGTCTGAGGATAACGTACCCCTCGACGTGGCACGTAGGTCGACATCCGATTTTCCCTTATTCAACTGACACGTCCGCTCTACACCTGCTGGTAACCATGACAACGCGGCAACGTGAGGAACGCTGTGGAGTTTGCGTTGTTCCGACTTCCATCTATTCCGGTAATATCTTATGCGACATACGTGTATATTCTGAGAATCAGGCAAATGGAGGAACTATGTTAAGATTAGAATAATGCGATGGTGAAATGAAGCGCGTAGGTCTAATCTAATCATATAATAGACTAACCTAGATTTAAGACTAGTATTTGCATACCAGTAATAGGTAAAATGTGTGATCCATAAAACTATTTTAAGACCAATTTGTTACCACATCGTTGCAAATAAATATTCTTTCTTTCTTTCATAATTAAGAACTTTCCTCCTATCAGCAGGGCAACTTTCCTCTTATCTGCACTAAAGGCATTATTTGATAAAGCCTTAAATTGATGGCAACGCTATTCTTAAGAAAATCGCACTTCTGGCAAAGATACTGGTTACGAACTTTTAGCTTGAATGGTACTTTTCTCCCGGAAAATGCACACATTCCGTGGGAGGCGATAAAAACTTTCTGACAAACCGAATTCTTATAAAATAGTGGGCAGTTTACCGTGCCCGGCTTATGGAGCTTGCCAACGGAGGTTTTAATCAGAACTTCTCTGCTAAACCTTGGACGTTGCTGGCGTGACGCCAGCTAAAAATGCTGGTTGGTGAATCGACTGAATGCACCGTGGCGCCCGCTGAGGTCGCCTGCTTTCTCGTGTGTTTTACTTATTATCGGAAACCGAGGGGTGGGTGATGGAGAGACAACGCTTTCATAAAATTCTCTCTTACTTATTGCTTCCTCTGAAATTCAACGAACGTCAGGCTAATTTAAGCAATTTGTAGATGTAGATATTGTAGACGCAAGATTCTGGCTTTCAAAAATGATACGGTTTGAATGGCCGCCTTTGTACTTTAAGTTTTCAATCGGTTGTCTTGGCCCTGGACGCAAACTGAATTGAATTGTCGCAACTATTCTGCATAGTTTACCAAACTTGGACGTATTGGCTAACTTTGCTCATCTAAATATAGGTGGTTGTTACCATACTAATCCGTAACTAAAGCTATATCTTATACTAGCTTTCCGCCCGCGACTTCGTCTGCGTAGAGACGTTTAACGGGTAAAACATTACTTCTTTATAGCGCAGTCGGTTAAAAAGTAGCCTATGTCCTTTCTCAGTCTCTGGACTATATTTGTACCCATTTAAATCGGTTCAGTACTCTATGCGTGAAAACGTAACAGACAGACAGACAGTGTTAGTGGATATAAAATTCTCGTGTCACAATTTTCGTTCGTACTCCTCCCAAACGGCTTGACAGATTCTCATGAAATTTTGTGAGCATATTGTGTAGGTCAGAATCGGCCAACATCTATTTTTCATATTCCTGAGTAATAAGGGATGTCCATCCACGCAGACGAAGTCGCGGGCACAGCTAGTATATTATAATATTGTAGGTACTCGTATTTATGAAGACAGTATTGCTTTGTTTCTGTCACGTTGCTGCGAAGACGATTATGCCTCGAGTTCATGCCGTGCTGACACTATTTTTAGATCTACGTATGTTTTCAAAATATTCCGGCAATTACATTCATAAGATGCAATTTTTTTTTAAATTAATCATCGAAATATATATTAACTAAATACATAAATGTACACACGTGTGTGATGTGAACAATATACCTAATGTGCCGTTCTGCGCCGCAACTCAATTACAGAGTTCCTCGCTCGTCTCGAGATACTTTTTGACGCGTTTTGTATGCGGTTTTTCCTCCATATAATATGATTTGTATATGTCTATACGGCATCACGCCCGGATAACCTTTGGCCTTGGGCCTCTCTTAACAAATAACTGACGGGATTACACCTTAACATAAACTTTTAGTCTCGCATGCCAAATACGATACAAATAATGTCTTGAAAATATTCTTAGACGCCTGCATCATAGGTAACTTTTGAACTTGTTGTGTACCGTCGTGAAAGTAGTTCATAATATTCTATTCGCTTAAAATTATGCGATAGACACTCGGTATCACTTCGTTACTGAACCAAAACGGATTGATATCTAAAGGGGAACTTAAGTGCTAGTTGTTTAAATTATGATCCATAAGGACTGATTAGTTAACAATTTAAATATCTAACAAAGAAGTATAAGCCAACGTAAAATAAACATACATTATGCACACTTAATTATGCTTTTCACATTTTTCTCGCAAATTATGAGGTTACTCGGTTTTTGGTGTGAAAATATTTGGATGGTAATTAATGCACCTTTGTAACCCTTCATGTTAAAAAGAGGATTCAGAAATGTTATTACAGAGGAGATGTATACGTTACAAAGAGGTACGTAAAGCTGCTATATATGAGTACTTCAACTCATATATAGCTCTACGTACCAATACTGGATAACGTTACTTTAAAACTGTAGAAAAAATGTTACTGTAGAAAAAATTCGTTAGAAAGGAAGGTCGTGTTTTTAAGTGCTCCTCAAATATCAAGTATAAGTGACGTTTAAAGTGTTTGTTTCCAATTTTAAACTATACTGTAATATTCCTAAAGTTGTGAACTATACGTTGGTGAATTCATCATATTATAAACGAACGTTTAATCAGTGTAATTAAGCAAAACATTGTGTGATTGCTAGGGTACTTTTACTTTCTTTGCAAAATCGTGGTGAAGTCGAACAATAGAACTGAACTTTGAACTTCTATTCATTGGCGGCGAGCAGATGTTTTTAGAAAACTTTATATCATTTTAAAAGACCTTTCCATTGATACCACACGGGTATGTACATCGAAAAAAATTTCATCCCTCAGTTACATGTATGGGGGCCCCACCCCCCAATTCTTTTTACTATTTAGTGTCATATTTTTGTAGCGGTTCATACAACACATATTCCCATCAAATTTCATCACTGTAGTACTTATAGTTTCCGAGTAAATCGGCTGTGACAGACGGACAGACGGACAGACGGACATGACGAAACTATAAGGGTTCCGTTTTTGCCATTTTGGCTACGGAACCCTAAAAATGAGGTCTAAGAATACACCTATTGGTGTCCGTGCATTACGTCGATTTAGGAGTTTAATTTTTTCAGCTTTTAGAGGCCACATACGTACGTTTCTATTAGATGTCAATTTTAACTTTCTCCTTCTACGCGTTCCCGAGAAAAAGGGTCCTGACTGACAGACAGACTGACGTCAAAGTGATCCTATAAGGGATCCGCATTTCCTTTTGAGCTTTGAGGATTGTTTTTGGCAGCACATTCATTTGCAAATCAAAATTGTTTGCAAATACGGTTAGCGACGCGTTAGGCTCCACGGCAATCATGTCATAACTTGAATAATGCGAGAAGTTTATGTTCCGACAGCCCTGAATGTGGTACAAACATCGTTAGAAACATTATACACGCTGAGCTACGTGAGCACATGAGCAAAGTTTAATTTAATTATTGTAAATTGACACGTTAATATTTAACGAAGTAACACCCGGTCAGTGGACGGGCCGCCGCCGCCGCCGGCCGAACGCTCTGAAATTCAATCATCTGCTGCGTAGCGTCTAACCTAATAGACATGTTGCTAACCGAGTTTGTTACAGTTACTCGATCTTGCGTACGGCTAACACCCCACAAGTACCAAAAAGTTTTTGGAATCTAACCCCTCGAGGGCATCGCCAATTTGGTGGGATGGTTACAAGCGCAACTAATTAAGGGTACGAATATAACGCCAATTTTCCTGCTGGTTAACTTCTGATGTAAAAATATTAACACCATAACACTCGTTTTAAGAAACTACATTTAAGACCTTATGTATAGAGTGCAATAAACAAATAAATAATATGGGTTAGAAGGTAGCCCGAATAGCTAAATTACAAATACAAATACCTACTCGTAATAAGAAATATCATAAATTTGATACAATAAAGTCCACTCCAACAGTAACTTTATATTATTTTGTTGTTGAGTGCCTCGATGAAACAGTGGTTAGTGACACTGGCATTGATTCCAAGAGTCAATTCCCACCCGGTGCAAATATTTATGCGACGAACATCGGTGATTTTTACGTGTCGACTGTCGAGGTGTGTTTTAATATACCTCCACGTGTGTACAACACTGTCTTTTCTTATACACCGTGAAATTTTAGTGGTTGTTTTCTCGTGGCAGAACGACTTGCCTTTAGTAATACTATTGAATCATGCAAATTATTTCTCGAAAAAAAAAATATTTTTTTCGAATTTTCAGAATAATAATTTTCCAACTCGAAAACGAGAGAAGCTATCGTTGTTTTTGAAGATGTGACGTATTCAGGTACTGCTTGCCGCATGAAATCGATGCTTAAAGCTAAAGAAGCTCTACACCCTAAGTCATATAGCGGTTTGAACGTGCTTTCGAGTTACGGTTAAACCTTTCGTAAAACCGGCATTTATTGATTTTACCAAAAAAGAACTGCACACATCTTTTGTACTAATAAGATAGAATCATTTTACTGCGGGAAAACAACCACTAAAATTTCATGGTGTATTCATAATACAAGTGCTTTACTTATCTCAGTAAGTAGTAACTTACTTCGGAATTGGAACAAGATGAAGATGTGACGTTGTGTTATATTTAATTATTATCTGTTTGTCTATTATAATTTTATGTTTTTATTTTACACATCCAAGTACTGTTTGAAACAATGCACCTATCGACAAATTAATGTTAGTGAGCCTGCCTATGGTTGACTTTATAGCGCACGTCGTAAAAACACGCTTCTAACTGCTGGCAGTTTGAGGTGATCTGGATCACCTCTACAAATTCTTTGAAACTATTACCATACAACAACTAGTTTTTATCAAACTACCTATTACGAGATAGTCCGCCGCACAGGTGGAAAAACATTCTCTTTGATAGACTTTAGTAACAGTTTTTTTTTATTTACCTACCGGTCCCTTTGTTTAATGTCCATCTACTATGTACGAGTAACCTGTGGTATCTACCCGAGTAGCGTCAATACGCTACTCGGGTAGATACCACAGGTTACTAGTCAAAATTTTGATCAATATTTTGACTGGCTTTGACTGGCTCGGTGGAACAGTGGTTAGTGACCTAGGTTCATTACCTACAGTTCCAAGAGTCGTGGGTTCGATTCCCACTCGGGACAAATATTTGTGTGACGGACATCGGTGTTTGTTCCGTGTCTGGGTGTATTAAGTATATTTAAGTATACTTGTGTATCCACTGTTGATTCTGATATCTGTAACACAAGTGCTAAAGCTACTTACCACGGGATCAGATCAATGTATGTGATGTTGTGTAATATTTATATATTTATTTATTTATTGAAGGAATCAAATGAGTGGCATTTGATTTTTTGATCATCTTCATCATAGTAAATTGAATAAGTAAAATTTGAAGCCCAAATGCTCGCCCCTCTCGTCTAAAACATAGAAAGTACTAAATTATGTAGGCTCTGGATAATATTATTCAATCTTACCAGTATTTAGTAAAGGGACGGTTTCCGAAAATATATCCCGATTTTCGCCATCAACTTACCGTGATGGATTGCAAAAGTTGTCTCCGAGCAGGGTCAGAATAGAGTAATTATTGATAAGAATCTATAAGTGCCGCCCCACTATAATTCAATATTGTGAGTGACTCTCGAATAACTTTGGATTGTTGAAGATTCGGAGAAGATGGCTATATAAAATTCTTAGAAGGACAGGAGCCCATTTTCCTTAGAGATGTTAATATCACAATCATAAAAACTTGAGGGCTTTTGAACTGGTGTTTGTAATTACCTACCTTTGAATTTGTTATAACTGCCTACTTAATTATGAAAATTTCTTACTTTTAGACTTGAAAATTAATTATATTGGCTTTATAATGTACGATTTAACTACCGGTTTGGAATTCACATTCTAACGAACTCCAAGAGTTCGCACGAAACTCGGCAGTTGCTTTTTGGTATTAGTGAATGTTTAAAAAATCTGTGGAATTAAAAATAAATCGTAGTCCCTACCTAATTTTATTTACGTATTATGTGAACTATGTATTAATAAACAACTAATTAATGGCGTAGCAACCGAAGTAGAATATCTAAGTATGTATTTCGGTCTTTGCTGAGCCACTTCATCCCTCTCCCGGCGGTGTAGCTATCTCGTCTAGTAATATTAAATGCTACGTACAAACTCCAACGGAAAGTTTCGAACAGCAAATAGCAAGCAGCTGAAGTTCGCTACAAAAACAGTGATGAAAAAAAGCCATTAAAGACGGTAGCCATTCCACAATTTCATTACCGTGTGGTATTATGGCATCACACGCTAATGAAATTAAATTGGCGTCGCCTACGTCGGCGGCGCCTTCGCGCCCCGCGGAAATCGCCCGGGACATGCGATACGGAGCTTAGGAGAGCCGGGAAATCTCCCGGTTTACTTTACCAACACGTACAAGAAAAGTGCGTTAGAATCACACCTGTGTTTTCGCTGTACAGGTTTCGTTTGCTCTCACATTCGCTACGCAAATATGACAGTGTGATGTGTTTAGCAAGTAAATAACATGGCTTAATAACCAAATCTTGTTAAGCTTGAATAAAATAAAGAAGTTATATTTATAGTATCAGCACTCACCTGAATGCAGGATATTTAACAATCGTTTTTCTTCAGGTTTGGTTTGTACATAAAAAAAATTATTCAACAATTTCGAATATGTAGCCGAAATTTGGTGACCGGAATTTTAGATTCATTTATCATTGCTTTCATGGTATATCATCATAGCGGAATATTCACACCAAAAAACAATGGCGAATCGTTATTCTGCCGTAGAAACGCGCATGAAAAATACATTAATTGTTTTTTTGCCTGTAAAATAAATACTTGCCGCGTCATATAGAGCACTAATTCTTGCCGAAAGTGGAGCGAAGGGCTAGATCCGGGTATTACGTACCTACTGGTCTTAGTGACGTCATACGGCCTGACACCGGGTTTAGGGGTAGGGTAGGGGGTGTACGTGAACGTTAAACGACTTTTATCTAGGCCATGTGAAACATTTCACTTTATGTATTTTAGAAAGCTTGTACCATACAGTATAACGTGCGTTAACTTGTTATCGGTTAAGACACCGATAGAAATTTTATTGCTTCTTTTTTAATGTAATTTTACAATATTAGTTGTCATTAACAAAGATAGGTCACCTTACCGGTCCTCGCTGTGTTTTGTTTCGATTCGGTAATCAAATTAAATTTTGACAAAAATAATATCGACTTTCCTTTATTTTATGTTAGACTTGACTAGTGATCCGTCGTCGCTTTGCTTAGGGTATATTAGACATATAAACCTTCCTCTTCCTTCAATCACTCTATCTAGGTATTAAAAATATTAAATAACCGCAACAAAATCCGTTGTTTACTTTTAAAAATTCAAGCATGCATGCATAGGGATATAGGGACAGTCAAAGCGACTTTTCTATACTATGTACTAATACGTAGGCAGTATTATCCGACGTCAGTTGGTCTTATTTCTTAAGCAAATGGTATTTTTATTGCAACCTTAGGTTGTTCTACAAGCTAGAAGCGCTGCTGTGGTACACTACATCATTGCGCTGCACTATTAATGCAGTTAATGCAGTATACATCCCTAACTCGTGTAGTACTGTCCCCAGCAAAACATAAATCTAAACGAAGCAAGTGCTCGGTATACTGTACCTTACGTGTAATTTAAACTGATAACGTCAGGATCAGACAGAAAGAGCACTGTTTACGACTGTAACGCAAACCGACTTTGTTATTTACTGTCATATGCTACAAATGCTTATTTTATACAATAAATAAATAAATATCTGGGACATTTCCACACACGGTCATCTGACCCCAATCACACCTAGACACGGTGCAAACACCGATGTTCATCACACAAATATTTGTCCCGAGCGGGAATCGAACCCACGACTCACGGAGCCAGCCAGGGTCACTAACCACTGTTCCACCCAGCCAGTCAACAATTAAACAGCAGGTTTAGTTATACACAACAAACGGTGTCTATTCAAAGAAAAACCACAGATAACAAAAAACATACAGATCATATAGTTCGTTAAGCTCTTTACTTTAACAGAATGGAGCTAGTCGGCTCATTTGATGTTATCATACTATATTATATTTCAAAGATTTTATTTATGGACGAACAAAATTAGATTTCAAACCTCTGTCTTCGAAATACTACTTTAATATAAGTTAAAGTATACGTAACAAAGCAACCGTTTTCACAGCGATACAGTTGTCTACAAATAAAGTGCAGTTTAGAAAGTTCTCTGGTCTCACTTAGTTACTTAATTTACTTCAATCCTCCTCCTTTGCACCCCGAATGCAAGTTTCAGGGATTTTGTCGCTTACATAATTAGCGGCGCTGTATCTGAAAGCGTTCCCGTTTTATACCGGGCATTAATTCCCTTTGCTATTTGCATCCATAAAATGCACTTTATGGAATCCGTTATGCTCACACAGGTACCTACGTTTTTTCTTAAATAGATTTGTTTTTAGCTACAATATTTCTTATTTATATTTCAATTAGTTTAGTTATTACCTACTTACATGAAGAAAGATTAAAACAGGCTTTAAATATAAAGTAAGGGATACTTAAAGTTAAAATCAAATTATAATTAAAATCCACTTAAACAACAGAACCAATTTAAACAGAAATAACAAGTAATTTCGCCAGCATTGGGTACGAACTAAGGGTTAACTTCACCGGAGCGCCCATAAACAGGGCTCTTGTTTATTTATTTTTCCTAACAAAAAGTTATGATTAATATTAACCTAGCAGACGGGACCTGAAATAAAAACATTCCTTTTAAAAGGTAGATTAACGTGAAGATTAATCAAAAGATAAATTAGTTGCTCTCATTCTTCATTGTACCTCCTCGGCTGACTACAAGCAAAAGCTCTATGTAGTGTACAGTACGGGGATTTTGAACATTAAGCTTCTAATTCCCCAGCTCAAATGTTTAGTATTATTATAATTGTTTATATTACACAGACTCTCGACGTATGTGCGGTGTATGCTTTGTATATTATGAACCTAAAAGCACAGATGACACAGTACTATAATTACTTAAAGTATTATAGAATGTATGAATATGTTTTATATTATTTTACATTATCTTTTACAAATAATCTTAAAGATTAAAATACTCTAAATAAAGGGAAAAGTACGTAGGTATAAGATGTTAATTTTATTCCCTTAATGTTAGGTGAGGTGACTGACAGTTATTCAAGTAAATAATTATCATAGCATGAAAACACATTATCAAAAGACTAGTGACCCGCCCGTCCATCTATTAAAAAAAACTTCATCAAAATCCGTTGCGTAGTTTCCAAGATTTAGACCGAGAAAGCGACTTTCTTTTATATGTATTGATATTTTACTACGTAGTGATTTCTTTCGTCGTTAATAAACAGTACGGTATAATGAGAAGACAGGTTATATTAACGCAAAGTTATTATTGTTACCCGTACCGACGGAGGGATCTAATCCTGTTTATAACATGTTTGCTTGATTGCTTGAGATAATTAATGTCTTGGCTGTATGTAATGTTGAACTTAATATAAGTTTCTGCTTTATTACAAATCATGTTATGGTATTGCAATTGTTCAGTCGAAGTATGAGTACCTACATCCATACTATAAACATATAAAGGTTTTCATGTACAGTAGAATCTCAACTATCCGGATGATTTAAAACCACGGGTGTTCTGGATAATCGATTTCAAAGCACTTGATTAAACATTTAAAAAAAAAATTACACAACATCACGTATATTGATCTGATCCCGTGGTAAGTAGCTTAAGCACGTTTGTTAGGTTACGGATATCAGAATAAACTTACTCAAAAATTTCATACGTAATAATAACACCCCCAGACACGGAACAAACACTGATGTTTGGAACGGTAGGTCGCATGGGTCATTAACCACTATTCCACCGAGCAAAGTAAAATATATAAATATAATTTTACTATATACAGGGTTTAACATGCCTCCGCGTTGTTTCGATAATACATACGTACATATTTTTATAAACTCTTTTTAAAACAAACGAAATACAACATCAACAGAGGAACACAACGAGCCGGTTGGGAACAAAACACGTTAATTACCGAGACAAGTCGCGCCGTAACGAGGCAGTTACTCACATTTAGATTGCCTCCTCCTCCGGGGACTGGTAGAGCTGGGTAGAGCTGCGCTGCTTCAACTCACTGAGTTAACTCATTTTACTGCGCCGGGTGTTACAGCGCATACTTTGAAAATAAGTTGGATTTGCGTAACCTCAAATATTGGTGGATATAGCAAAATGAGGTTATATAACGTCCCTTCTCTCCGGATAGCAAACACCATCTGAAAGAAAAACTGTTATAATGGAGGAACATTTTGGTAAAATCTACAACCTAAGTTGGGTTTACGCTCAAATAAATATACGGGTCGAGCTAAAAAAACCGTTTAAAAATCATCACGTTGCCCACCTCTACCTGTGCCTCCCAGCTCCCGTGTCAAGTGACTGACTAAAATGTTTGTTCATCCGCCCCTCTAACGACTTCTTGGACACACAAAAGGATTTTTAATGCCCGCTGCTAATAGAATGTCAATAGACGTAGTAGCGCACCTATCCTATCTTTTGAATGTATTCCTTCAGGGTTACGACCCTACTTGAGCGGGTTTGTGGCTAGCAATGAGTGGTAGAGTTCTCAAGTTCTCTTCAAAATAATTTGATGTTACTTATTTGTACTATACAAGAACGTGGTGTAAATTAGAAATCTACACCACGGTCCATAGAAGTAGTAGTAATATTCTATTGTAGGAAAAAATATCATCTATTTCTACTCCTTGAAGTATTCTCAATATACTTTTCTGAATGTACATTTTTATACAATTCTAAAACTCTCGTTATATTCGCACGCTTGATAGACCTGAAAATAATGTCTATTTTTGCCACGAATAGAAAGTTTGTTTTAAAACCAAGTTCTTTGTTGCTTTTAAGTTAAAATTAACTTTCAATAAAACGATATAAATAGATATACACAGCTTATGTTTAACTCTAAAGGAAAATCACAGCATTCATAATGTATACGTAAATCATTACTAAACACGTTACTGGAATACTTTATATTTAACTTCAAAAATCCATCAATCTATAAATCAAATTATCAAATACTAAGTAAGTAATTTGTTTGTTTGATTTTACGGGCCCTGTAAGGGTGAAGCAAGTAGTTAACTTATTAACAGCTAACAAGCTAAGCTAACTAACAACATTTGTCCAAACGTTTGCTCATTGCTAATGTATGTATGGTGCTTCATACCATATTGGCGCGTAGAACGAAACTCGATAACGAGTTACGAGCCTCGCAATTACATTTTGATCGGAGCGCTCCCGCGACGCCTGTCGCCCCCGACCACTTAGCAAATTGTGCTGGTACTCACCAGCCAGCGGCGCACGTCGTCTGTACGCGACATAAAACCTCCTGTCTGTAAAACTGTTCAGATGGCGAAAATATGTGTATTGGTGACGCCAATCGGTTTGAAGATGCCATGTCACAATTCACTGCTAAAACTCCTAAATAATAAAATTTCACTATACATTTATTTCTCAGTTATTAAAATTTAGTTTGGGTTCATCAACACATTCATCATTATACGATATTGAGTGAAACTGACGACTAACCCGCACTTGGCCAGCGCAGTCGACGCAGGCCTTATCGCCCTAGTTTAGGGTAGGCCCGTGCCCCAGCTGTGGGGACGTATATGGGCTGATGACGATGAGCAAAATTATATTTCCAAGAGAGTTAATAAACCTAGTCTGCACTTTTAAATTAAAAACTACTGCGTCACGGAAACGTAGGTTTATACAAATAGTTTGATTAGTAAATAAATCCATGTTTTTATGTTTGTATGACGTTGACGGATGCGAAACATACTACGCAACAAGGAGTAAAAGGAGGTAAGTGATTATGATCAATTATAGCCTAGGTACATATCGGTTTTCCTCTTGTAAGCTACAAGCTTAAGTTCTAAGAATATCTTTGTTTAAGTAATTATATTCCTGAGTAGGTAAATGGTCGTCTTCGCAGATAATAATTAAATTATTATAAGTCCAGGTAGGTAATAACGAAATTAATATAGATCTACTTTATCAAGAATGTAGGATAATACTTTGTTAAGGTGATCAGGCAATAATTATGGAATTATTCACACTAACAACTGCTAAGTCTACAAGGAAGCTTTCTTAACCCACTTTTATATACAGGTAGCAAGCCAGGAGTTACCTCGTGACTGCGATTTGTGAATCCGAAATCAAAATATCTTTGGGCAGTAAATTACTTTTTTTTGCTATGCTGTATGTATGTACTTAATAATGGATCTAATAATAGGTCTAAGTCCTTATTTTACCTACCTATTGTATGAATGTACTCGAATGGAACGCGAAAGTCGAAAATCTTCTAAAATCCACAAACTGAAAACTATATATACAAGTAATTTTACTGCTCATCTTACTTACGCCTGCCGCTATAATGTGCGTATAAATAATTAATAAGTATTCCTCGAACTACTCCTAAGCCTTTTGGAGACACATGTGTACAATTATACACACACAACTCGATATCTAAAATAATATGACGTCTTAAAATATCGATACAATTAAGTGATCATTTTGTTTAGGTGAGATGCATTTTATCAAATTTACATAAATGATCCAGTGACAATCACAGAAGAACAAAGAAGAAATACCCTAAGGCCTTGCCTCAGCATTTGCCATAGCGAAGTATGTAAGCACTGTAGGTAGTGTTGGTACCGAATTACCTATGCTAATGTAATGTGAACTTTTTATAAAAGCTCTTTGTGTACAGTTATAATGTTTTGTTGTGAATGTACACATTGTATTTGCGGTCTCGGTCGGCCGTCTTCAATCCCCGTCTATAATCTGTGCAAAACACAGAGTCGGTCCCCGCGGCGCAACTTGCAATTATACCTCAACATTACATACAAGGGACTAAATAAGCCGGGAACTGCCGTAAAAACTCGTGATCTCATGAGCATTCGCTAATTAAGGTGGCTCCTTGAAGTTTTTAATTAATTTCTTTAACGAGATGCGGGGCACAAAGTGTCTTGTACATATTATTATTTTTCATGGGTTGAGTATAGGGTGGGATGCGCGACCTTCTTTACTGGGGATGTCAACGAACCTCATCCAGGCCATTATCCCAAGATAACTAAGAATGAAAAGAATTTTAGGAAATAACTTAAATGTAAGTATGTAGTATATAACGTGGAGATTCAAACTGTGGTAGTCATGGTGATGTGAATTATTTAGGGACACAAGGAGAGCAGTGTCCATTCACCATTGTTCAGTCTCCAAAATAGACAGTGCTAATCTTCAAAACTTAAAATTTTGGAACATTTACATAGCCATCGTAATATCTACTTTTATATTATGACAACAAAGTATCTACTTACTATTTTAACGTTAATGACTCAATCCCAGCTCATAATCGTAATGTAAAATTAAACATGTATGAGAACTGGCATAAAAACTTGTTATTTTATGCGCATTAATTAATTTACTCTCTTTTGAACGCTGTTCTTTCTAAAACGAGATATGACTCTCAGAATTACACGCTAAAAGTTTACCATGAATATTTGTAAGTTACTTCAAAACTGTTAAGTATATTTGTATTAGCCTTACCGGTAAGTACCTATATTACAGTATTCACACGCGATTATAAGACGCTTTATAAAAGAAACATCGATAGTTAATAAAATAAATTAAGGTAAAAAAATCTTTAAAAACAAGCTTTTATTTAAATGCGCTAAAAAGAAAAAAATAAACTTTTACACTATAACTTTACTGTCAACTTATAACATTTCAAATTCAACATATTTGACACAATTTATATGTTTTAAAAGCTTGTCGCGAGATTTAAGTACCTACTCGTAATTTTAAAAGCAAGTTTTAAAATACCTGCCTATTAAAAATTTTAAACTAAGAAAGTAAATACGAGTACTTAAATCTCGCGACAAGCTTTTAAAACATATAAATTGTGTCAAATATGTTGAATTTGAAATGTTATAAGTTGACAGTAAAGTTATAGTGTAAAAGTTTATTTTTTTCTTTTTAGCGCATTTAAATAAAAGCTTGTTTTTAAAGATTTTTTTACCTTAATTTATTTTATACTTTTTAGTTTTCACCTTGTAAGTTCCTAAGTCTGTTATTTAATTACTGAGTTCCTTTGGCTGTCTTCCGGCTCCATCATCAGACCCTGGTTACCATCTAGCATCTAAGTACTCATCTAGGCGAATCAAACGAGCCCAAACTCGATTTGGTTGTGTCGTTTAAGTACTGAGTTCCTTTGGCTGTCTTCCGGCTCCATTATCAGACCTTGGTTACTATCTAGCACCAAAGTACTCATCTAGTCGAATGAAATGAGCCCAAACTCGATGTGGTTATGTTATTTAATTACTGAGTTGCTATGGCTATCTTCCGACTTCATCATCAGATCAGCTCCATGTCATAATAATATTGCATTGTCATCGGATATACACGTGCATGCAAAATTTCAGCTCAATCGGTTGAGGGCAAGTGCCTTAAAATTGAGTTATAAAATTCCACCCGAACACACAAACATACATACATACATACATTGCAAGTTAAATAAAAGCTTGTAAAAAAAAAAATATATTTAAATTACGAGTTAAAAAAAAATATTCAAATTGAAAATATACTTTCATTAAATTGCGAATGAATAAAAAGCTATAGCCAATTTCTATGCCTAATACGAGCGTAGGTCCATTCCATTGCGGAGCCATGCTTCCATTGCATTCGTAGAAAAATCTCAATACAGAAGCTAGAACTCTTTGTTTTTGCTCTGGGAGCTTTCCGATCTGATTCTTTAGGTAAGTTTTTGTTGGTTAAATAACCGACGCTGTTTACAAATTATATGAGAGGTGCGACTGATGGTTTCTTGTTTATAGGTTGATTTTCGAATAAATTTGATCTGATCATACGATGGTGTAACTCTAAATAATAATTAAGCTAGCATTGTTTTTGGTTTTTGACAGTTCTTGAAAATGCGGTTTCCTAGGTAAACAATATTAATATTAGTAGCAGGTCTATCAATTGCATTCAACAAACCGCCTGTGATAACGACTACTATTTTGTACCTATTGTACAAAATAGTATTCGTCATAAAATTCAATAGGCACCATTGATATAGTGAAGGAAATTTTTATATTGTTATTACCTCTTTTCCTTTACTTTTATCATCGTTACTTCCTCAAACATTTCCAATCCCATCTATCCTATATGAAGCCAAGAAAAAAATCAATTTCCCAATAATATATCTTTTATGTAACTTAATTTTGGCAAGGAATCCTAGCATTTTTGTCTATTGCTAAAGATTTTTTCCGCGTAGCTAAAGCGGTTTACACAGAACAGTGGTAAAACATTAGATGGCGAGCGAAATGTCTGCGTCCTTGCATACAGAACAGACATTCATTATGCTGCACGTCGGTGCGATGCGATGCTCGGGCGGGCTCAGGGCAGGACTGAGGTTAGCGAGGATAATAAACCAATTTATTTTATATGACAGAATTTATTCCGTATTCACCTAGTAACTCAGTCCCTCTCGACTTCATTGTTGCTCTCTATCAGGTGAGATTGGAGTCAAATACGAGTCTATTATGTGCAAAGTACACCGTGAAATTTTAGTGGTTGTTTTCCCGCAGTAAAATGATTCTATCTTAGTAGTACAAAAGATGTGTGCAGTTCTTTTTTGGTAAAATCACTAAATGCCGGTTTTACGAAAGGTTTAATCATAGCTTGAAAGCACGTTCGAACCGCTTTATGACTTAGGGTGTAGAGCTTCTTTAGCTTTAAGCATCGATTTCATGCGGCAAGCAGTACCTGAATACGTCACATCTTCAAAAACAACAATAGCTTCTCTCGTTTTCGAGTTGGAAAATTATTATTCTGAAAAAACGAAAAAAAAAATTTTTTTTTTTCGATGAATAATTTGCAATATGATTCGATAGTATTACTAAAGGCAAATCGATCTGCCACGGGAAAACAACCACTAAAATTTCACGGTGTATAATTTACTGTTATTTAACAGTTTTACGATGGTAATTCACGATAAATAGAGCACACAATTTATACCGTGATTGCGTTATGCCAATTATTGTATTACTTTTAAGATATTTTTATGCACCAAATAAATATTTTTCATTCATTTTATTCAGAAATTTCTGAGTTAACTTTTTATTTAATCAAACTTTTTCTGATGACTTCCTTGTTTACCTTGTACTATTTAAATAGCGAGGCGATCGCTTTTCCTTTTCAGGTAAAATTTATTATGTAAGTACTTTGAATTTTAATGCAGAATCCAGTTTTTTCCGAAAATATATCCTATCCTATACACAGAAAGGCATATCAAACAAAACATTATAGAGATTAAAGATTTTAATGAGACGTGATTTTTAAGGTTCCGTAACGAAAGGGTAAAAACCGGACTCTATTAAGACTTGGCTGTCCGTCCGTCTGTCTGTCACCAGGCTGTATCTCAAGAACCGTGATAGCCAGAGAGTTGACATTTTCACAGATGGTATTGCCGCTATAAACACAAATTAAAGCCAATATTGTATGGGAGCTCCAACTAACGTGATAGCTGGAGCGATTTATTGTGTAATTACAGTAAGTTGACAATATCAGATTTTTTAAATCTTGTACTCCTAAATTCACCCCACTCAAAGTCGAATGTAGGTACTCATCAACGTTCGCAGTGAAATTTATTCGTAGTGTAAATGTGTGTTGTTTGGGTTTGAAGCAGATTGAAACCATTTCTAAGATGCACAATGACAAATGACAACACAAATGCATATTATGTGAATTTTATATAAGGTACGAAAGAATATAATATATGAATATAACATTAGATTATCATTTCATAAAATACACTAGGACTGAAAGCGATAACAAATACAAAAGCAAATAAAATAGCTGGAACGTCGTTAAGTCGTAGCAGTATATTATAATGGAACAGGCATACCTATATCAAATCATCTAAAGAGATCATCTGTTCTTACATTCGATTAAACAGATTAGTGAGGGTTACTTACTAAAAGTCTAAAAATATTCTATTACTAGCTGTGCCCGCAACTTCGTCTGCGTGGAATAGTAACTTTCGCCATCATTTTGATTTTACGAAACATTTTTTAAAGTAATTACAGGTAAAATAAATAAAGCCACATAAATTATGAAAACTATAAGAAAAAAAATATAATTAAACTTAGTAATTGATTAGATTAATATCCAGAAAAGAACCTAAAATGTTGTGTTGTGTATGTTTACTGATTAATAGGTGATAAACAACATACTACATTTTTAATTACAAATCGGCCAACTAAAAGAGGATTCACTCGCCCAATATTTTTTTTGTCCAAGCAATGCTCTATCCAGATGAGGAGAGTGGTAGCTAGCACTCACAAAATATTTTTCACATTTTAGAACTATAAAACCACGTTAAAAAAATATTTTATTTGACAGAAACAGGTTTCAATGGTTGCAAAGAGCATACTGTACCTATGTAGGTAGTTAGTACAAAAAACTGATGTTTGATATCAGGATGACTTCAAAAGGTAAAAAATACGAACTACCGATTCACTGCCTTAAAGTATCTATAAAGGCTGTGTGTCGCCATGTGACGAATTATATTAGTATTTGCTTCGCTACTTTATTTCTCATAGATTGTATTGTATTGTATTGTACTCGTAATGAAACAATGAGATAATAACATTAAAACGCAAGTTTAATAAAATTGAACTTATTAATTACTTTTAGTATTTGAAGCAATATTGCGAAGTAATAAACCACAGTGACATCTCTTGAACTCATCAAGAACTAAACACTCATGTCATATCATATCATATCTGACAATATTTGACATGACTTGCCAGCTAAAAACGTGATAGTTGGGGAGCCCAACGGGGGTTTTGCAGTCTTGATCAGACAGAGACTCTGTCTTGTAAGATTTTTAAATGGAATTTTATAATATCCAACATTTTTACGTAAATGTTTATAAATTCCCCTTTATATGCTTAGAATAGCGATATCCCTCTATATGAACATTCAGATAATACCGAACAGCCTATCAATGCAAGCCAGCAAGCAAATATACGACAACTGACCACCTCCATACCGAAAACCAGGTAAAAGAGAAATTTAGCGAATGTAATAATCTTTTGTACCTGGTCTTCGTGGATATTTCAAAAGTCTTTGACGGTATCACCCACATCAAGCTTTCTCTTCTTCAGCAAAACGTCGAACCCACATACAGAAAAATTCTCTAAATCATTTACCAACAAAGCACAGCCGATATCAAACTGCACACTGAACGCCTGACATTCAAAATACAAAAAAGAGTTAAACAGGGTGACACCCTATCACCAAAGCAATTCAGAAGAACGCTCCAAGAAGTCTTCAGGTCACTATAATATTATTAGGCAACAAAAGGAATTGGTGTAGGGGATAGATGACTGAAAAACTTTCGCTTTGCAGATGACATTTTCCTAATCGCAAATAAGTATACCTAGACAGAACTCGAGTTGATGCTCGAACAACTGAGCGCAGAAAGCTTTGAGGTTCGACTGACGATAAATAGATCCAAAACGAAGATCGTAACCAACAGCACCAATGATAGGATAGCAGTCAACAGCCAGGTAAAACATATATAGAGGAGTATAAACTTGGGCTAGGCAGCCTCCTTCGAAAACAGGCAGGACAAATAAATACTCCATAGAGCAGACAACGCCTGGAAAAGCTTCTAGTCTATGAATGGGTATATGAAGGGTGACCTTTTATATCACTGAACCACAAACTCGTCGACATTTTCATACTGCCTATCCTAACATATGGGGCAGAATCATGGTCCCTCACCGAAAATCAGAAGTTTAAACTCAAGGTTTTTCAAAGAGCTATGGAGTGGAGTATCATAGGAATTAGGTTAAAAGATAAAATAAAATAAAACACCATCCACTACCGTACTGTTGTTGTTTTTAGTCAAAACTGAAGTGGCAATGGGCTGGGAATGTCTGCAGGATAAAGAACAATAGATGGATAAGAATCGTTACACATCGCGTGCCTGAATACGATTTTCGCCGAAGAGAAAGACCCAAGAAAAGGTGGTATGACGATATTGTCCATGTATCAGTGAACTGGCAACTTGTCCTAGCATTGAACAGAGAGCAGTAAATGAGTTTGAAGGATATTTTGCCCAGCAGTGAGAAGATACAGGTCAAGAAAAAAAATGACAGATTATTATACAGTAGGACTTTGATATCAACTTGAACCTCCTGCATAAAAATGTAACGCGCTGAAGTATCTCACGATTATGTGTTTTTCAATAGACACAAAGATTAATTATAACTTTCTGGTCCAAATCGTTACAATGACACTTATTAGGGATAGCGACCCGCCCTCGCTTCGCTTCGGTATACCTCTATCTCTGTATAAAATATTCCATTAAAATATAATATTTATTATCAGGTACTTATTTGCCTACGAAACGAATTTAAAGCGAATTCGAAATTCCTTCAAGTTAAAATCAAAGTGGCAACCACGCGACTTTTTTCTAATACTTGCATTTTTAAATTCATGATATCTTCCGAAAGAAATGTCCGAATTGAATAGTTCAAAAAGTTATTTAAAGGTACTGAAGCCGTCTTGAATATAAAGAAATTTATTTTGATAAGGATTAATACCAAGGTACAAATAAAGAGCCTTTTCAAGCGGCAACATATAAATTAAATCTTTAGAATAAAAAACCGCTTACTGTGACATAACTATAATATTTAGACATATGCTGTCGCGACACTTTTTGTAGATAATGAAGAGTTCTGCAAAGTCGTAGTAAATGATTTTATTCTATCATCAATAGTTTTCGCAGCGTACGCGACGTAAGTAATTTTTCAGGACATTTTTTTACACCTTGGGTTACATTATTGGAGTTTTAGTAAGGATCCCTAATTTTTAAAACAATATAATATAGCCTATGTTACTTCTGAATAATGCAGCTTTCTAATGGTGAAAAAATTATTGCAATCGGTCCAGTAGTTTTTGAGTTTATTCAATACAAACATACAAAAATACAAAAATACAAAAATACAAATCTTTCCCCTTTATAATATTAGTATAGAATATTTAACATGCTCTTTGAATGACTGACACGGTCAAATAACTTTTTTCTTTCAACAGCTTGTTACCAGGTAGCCCTCCTATATTAACGCTGTCTCTCCACTTATAAAGAAAGTGTAATAAACTTTTTTCTTATTTAGCGTAATCTTTCTATTCCGATTCCATGTCGTTCGAGTAACTGCAAATCTAGCTATTTACCTCCCCTACTATGACGTTTTGCTCAATAATGTAGTCCGTATAGTCCTAGTCAGAAGGTTTATTTTGATCGATATACTTTTACCATTTTTGTACGTGATCTAATAAAGTTAGATTTTTAACTATCCTACAGGAATTTCTGTGACTAAAAGTATTGAAGATCTTGACCGGGGATGTATGGTACCACCATGCAAAATTTCATTTAAATCGGTGTAATAGTTTCAGAGATCAGTCATTTATTTAGGTTTTTTGAATATCCCACGGGAACCAGTTAACTGTCAGTGATTTCAAGTATCCTATGCATTTTTCCGGAATTTAAAATACCTTCGTGTAAACTTTCATTTAAATTGGTTCAGCCGTTTAGGAGGTCAGTCGAAACAAACAAACAAACAGACAGAGATACAATTTTTTTTCTAAGTATGGGGATGTGTTCTACTACTCTCAAAACATATCCCTGGCCGGTTTTTTTGCGTTTCTAAGAAAATTACAAGAATTCTTGCCTCTACGTTTTTATTATAGTATAGATAGATTTATTTAAAAATTTCCAGTGGGCAGTTTCTAGGTACACCTGAGAATCTATGGAGGAGGGTGAAGCTTTCTTATACAATGTCCGTTTAATTTCCGAGCGAAGACACAGGAAATCAGAAGGATGTCGCACTGCAACTATGATGCAGTATAGGCGAAAGGTGCATGGAAAAGTGAAACTTGTCTCTATAGACATAGAGTCAAACTTACCGCACTCAGAAATGTTGCAATATTAGGTCCATCTATTTGTTGTCTGGTGAAGTCGTTTCGGAGCTAAATTTTTTCTTAGTTTAAACTGTTTCAAATAAAAACAAAGGCCAAAGTTATTTAAAATAGACTTCTTCTAATAGTTTTCATGGCTCTTATATATTTACAAGGATATTGAAACATATATGGAAGACATTAAAATGGCCTAAACTCCCAAAGGGAATTTTTTTCACAACGTTAATGAATTAAAACAAAAAAATTGAGTATACTAAGTTAAATCTCTGATTTCTGGACAAAGTAGTTCGTTAAGAGAAAATTTGTTCCGTTCGCATAAGCAGGAGGCCTCTACAGCCGCAGACCATATTTTACATTGTTTATCGTGTTTGAATTATAATTCGGGGCCAAAATATTCCCCTCCTCACCTTACTCTACTGAATTTCAATGAGGCTCCAAAACTTTTTAACTGAAACCGATCCGTGTCTATTTGTGTATAAGGTTAGGTTTACTTTAACTTTATGAGAAAACTTATCATTATTTGCGTTGACTCGTACCATGTATTATTTTCAGCTTCTTCCTAAATAGGTATATTTGTTTTTGATATTGGATAGCAAATCATTGTTATTAAAACATAGGTAACATAATATAAATAAACATATGATGATTTCTAAATAATTAGGATATGATTATGCGCCTATGATATTGTACTAGCTTTTGCCTGCTGCTTCGCTCGACTTAACAGTTTTTTTCGCGCGATCAGTGCTATGTAACGTTTTGCGTACATATTTGCAAAATACTGATGATTTCGCAAATCCCGAAATGTTTTTCGGCGGTAAAGCGTGAAGAGGTAACAAACAAACACATTTCCGCATACGTAAAATTAGTAAAGGTACTTGTTCATATTTTATGATATAAATTACGTTTTGTTTTTTTAGCATTTTATTTATGATATAAATTACGTTTTGTTTTTTAGCATTTTAATATCTTAGAGGCTCTTTATCGTATGAAAGTATCTCCAATGATCTCAATAGGTTTGTAACTAATAAAAATAGGTTTGACTGGCCCGGTGGAACAGTGGTTAGTGAACAAGGTTCACTATCTACGGTTCCAAGAGTCGTATGTTCTCTTCCCACCCGGGACAAATATTTGTATGACGAACATCGGTTTTTGTTTCATGTCTGGGTGTGTATTGTATATTTGTGTATCCACTGTTGATTCTCATATCTGTAACACAAGTGCTTAAGCTACTTACACCACGGGATCAGATCAATGTATGTGATGTTGTGTAATATTTATTTTAAAAAGTAACTAAATATTAACTAGCAGCTATAATTACCAACCTAATTCCCGACAATTTATTGAAACAATTTATCGAGGAGGACATGACGTAATAACTAAAATAATCCTAAGTAGCGACATTATTAAAATAAACTTTGGCTCAGACGTGTGTAGAGATAGTCTGATGAAATTTCGACGTTAAGAAAACACGCAAAAACGTGTTGTGTCGTGGCCTAATTCAAAGGACTGTAGGTACTAACATCCTGTGAATTCACACGCGGCCGTCTCGTGGGCGCTCTATTCCGTGCTCGTATATATTTTACGAACCTTTTTATATCGCGTAACAACCTAATAATATCCTAATCTTTTTGGTAAATAAAGTCCTGCCTGCCTGTGACAAATATGCCCAAAAACAATTTTATTACCGAGTTGGTAGACATATTTTAAGCAACAGCATTTTCTCTGGCTGCCTCA
This sequence comes from Maruca vitrata, assembly GCA_039566165.1. Classification (NCBI taxonomy): domain Eukaryota; kingdom Metazoa; phylum Arthropoda; class Insecta; order Lepidoptera; family Crambidae; genus Maruca; species Maruca vitrata. The sequence continues at coordinate 4,024,434 of CM076918.1, read as the reverse complement.
TTTTCTTACATATTTTGCGGGAGTCACATTTGATCATATTTTCTGATACATGTTTGCCATGTTGTACAAATTGTATTGATTTACCTTCTGATTAGAAATTTTCATGTACATTTTTGAATGCAGATTGGATCATTTTGCTGTTCGAAATGAATACAATTGATAGTTGAATTAATTTTATAATAGAAGGAGACAAAAAAAATTAGAATTCTGAATAGACCAATTTTTTACAGATTTGCCACAGATAGAGATGGCTACTTTTACGAATGATGTACCTAGCAACACGTAGAATTGTGTTTGAATGGGCGAAATGAGTTGATCGTGTCTATTAATGGAATGTCAACAATCGAATGTAGAAAGGGTGGGTACCTAGGGACTATTTTACGTAGAAACAGACAAAATACATTTCCAAAGAAAGATGAATCAACATACTCAACCGTTTGTTGTTTGTTTTTGCATTTATTTGTTTGTCGTTTCAAAGTAAAAACTTGCAGCAAGTAATCGACTTCAAACACAATTTTTTGCAAACTCTTCTGAGTGAGTGAAACACACAATAAATACTATACTTTAGGAATATTGTTTGATCGAAAATAGTTTTTGCAAATTGTATGTGGGTGTATTCTACGATATAGCAAATAGGAAAAAAAACATTTATTTTAAAGAAACCAAAATTGAAAAATGTTATTTATAACTGGAAAATTTCAATACTTTTTATCTTTGCTCCGAACATTTTAGGCACTTCTTTAGATAGGTATATACTTATTTACAGAATGTTTGCGATTTACCAAATAAATTTGAGACTATTATAGCATATTCTATGTCAGAATAACCGTTAATTAATTGAATTGTAAAAATATATGGGTCGTAAAAGTATACCTGCTAATGTTATACATAGATAAATTATTAAGGACGAGACCAGCACATAATTATACTGATGGTTATACATATTTGTTGCCAAATATTTCAAACCTACGTTACCTACTTGCTGTTTCGGACATGGATTAATAGCGGACATCGATCATCGTGTCAGTTCAGCCGGCTAGACGCGATCAGGCAGACACAGTTTTGTCGAGACTAGACCTAGACACAATTTGTTATAATAAACATAATACCGACAAAATAAAGTGAATCCGAAGGCCACGCTCCAATCTATTTCCATATAATAGTTGTCAGTGAACTACAATAACATGCTATTTACGACTCCAACAAAAATGAATAGCACATTAAAGCTTCACAAACGATATAACTACCACGTACACCGCACAAAGGCAAACTTTTGTTATTTATAACACCTTGCCTACCTTCACCGATGTGTTTATACAGAAATATATCCTACTTAGAATTGTTTACAGAAACCTATTGTTAGTTAAAATAGGTGATAAATGTTGATGCTTGATTGTGAAAACTTTTTCTTCTCTTACAACTTAACTCGAATACCTAACGAAGTCCTTGTTAACAACACTCGTATAATCAATCCTGAATTTATATTCGCGTAATCAAGCTCCTAATTTGAGGCCGAACGCAAGCGGCTAGCGCTTGTTTGCTAAGCAAACAAGCCCGTACGTAAATGTTGTGAGATAGGTTGATGCGTAATTTATTCCAATGTTTATGTAGCAACTCTGTTAATTATGCTGGTGATTATCTCGTCTACGGTCTATGGATAATAGGCAATGTAAATACCGGGAGATTCGGCCATGAAACTAGGTCTATGTGATAGAGTTGCTTACAGGATTCTAGAATAAGATGATGCTGTTACTTTTCTTCAATACCTAATCTCTTATCATTGTACATACTGCCCTGACGCAGTTTTTGACACCTGAATGTATTAAGGATTTTCTGTCAAGGGAAGGGCCTTTTGGATTTTTCTGTGGTACGCAGCACAATGATCAGCATTGTAGATATCAGATGTTACAGTGTCTATTCATCTACAACTTCGCATGTTTCGAACGTCAGCATACCAGAGTACCTATCTCGGCCGTTATGGAGTGAATTCATCACATAGCTCGGACGCCGCTGACGGGGCGCCGGGGCGGGCGCGTTGTGCTCGACAATAGGTCGTGATTCACGTCGAACATTGTATTACTGGAATTGAAAGGCACTACTTTTCCCTCTGCTGTTACAAGAATTTTCAATACAAGCTCATTGCGATTTATAGAGCAATACGTAACACATTACGTCAGTATGAAATATCCCTGCCAGCTGATACTGAAACGGAATTTGTCCCACTAGCCGCCGCTCAGCCTACCTGAGCCTGGACTCATCGAAGTGAACCGGGAAAATAAGTTAAAAGCGTCACTTGTAGTCTCAAGTAGAGAAGTACGGGACTGTTAAAAAATAACACAAGCTCCCATGACTGATTTTTTTTGACAAAAGGTACCAGGTTATCCCTTGAAATTATATTTATTTACTTTTACTTAGACGATTAAGAAGTTTTCTTAAAAGTTTCCGACAACTATGATGACATTGACATATGGTGATGGCTTGGAGAAGCCTAGTCATTATCACCGGACTTGCCGGGGAGCGGATGGCTCTCACTCCTAAGTACATTTGTGCGCTAGCTAGCTACTACGACTAGCTACGGATAAACGAACTGTAGCGGGAGTTGTAGCGTAGCGAAGTAGCGACTACGAATCGCTACGGGGCTGCTACGGATTACACCAATATTGGAATCGTAGCGTCAATGCGAAAGCCCCGCCCAGACTTCGCTACGAGCCCAAGATTTCGTTCTACAGATTATTTGTGTAATAACCTTGGGGAAGATATTAAAAGGGGCACGCGATCGCCTGCGGCATCATATGAATTTCATGAGGCTAAATAAAATTAAAAAAGTGTTTGCCTACCCAGTGACGCTATAAGATACCAGTAGTAAATGACCTATTAAGTCCCATTCGTTAAATGTTACATCTAAGAAAACATTTACGCACCAAAGGGTGCTTTCAATTATGTAACTTTCTTAACACGTTTGACTAATGTTAATTTTCATCATGTTGTCTTTTATTTGTATGCCTATTCTGAATCAGGTCGAAAAAGTGTTTAACGGCCGAATACTGAAACTTTAAATTTAGTTTACACCATATTAAGGCCCCTAATTGAAAATTTGTTGAACAAATCTACAAAATGACTAGTAAACGAAGTGATTGTCCCTGTGAATAAAATGTCGTACAGTAGGTATAATGTAGAGTCAGCGAAGGCATGACAAAAGCTCTGCGGATCCGCGACACATCACGCGTCGGTAGACGACAGGCCTAGTTGATTAATTGATGTACAAGTATAATAAAACTGCGTAGAATTTCCATAGCATAAAATTAAAAAAATGCCTTTAGAAAAATGTTTCATTTTCACTCAATGGCAATCGAGCCAATTGTGCGAGGCACATTTGAAGCATCAGTGTCCATCATTCTATATGTCATTAAACTTCTATGAAAAGAATAAAATAATCAAATATGGATGAAAAACCAATAAAACGTGAAATTTTATATGTTAAGTCTACAGACTTAAAAATGTTATAGAATAAATGAATATACTCCGTATTTAAAGTAGGTAGGAAAGAAAGTAAGACTAAAAGAAAAAAGAAATTGATTCGAGAATGTCATCTGTTTTAGCTGGGATGATTAATACCTCAATACTAGGCAGCAAGACAAATTGTTTTGTTTATTATATTATCTCGTTAGTCATAACTAGATAACCTTAATGCGGGCGTGGTAAACGAGATTTAACGAGGCTTACGTACCGTCTATTAGTAGGTACAGAAAATATATTTTTTAGCTACAAGAGGAAACTGAGGAAAACTTTTCTCATTTAACTCCGCTTACGGTCGTGTACCTGGAAAATGTTCATGATTTTAGGTACGTGTAGCTTAGAAGTCTTTCATAAACTAAATCGATCTGTGTAGTAAGTTCAGTTATTAATTAGTTTAGTTAAACCTTAATTGGCCAAGTTACAAAAGTTCAACAAACTTCGAAGTAGTATGTATCAATTTAAGTATAAGTATCTAGTAAATGTAGGAAGAGGATGTTATATTCATAAGTGCCATTCACCATAAACTTACAACAAAACAAAATAGACTACTAATTTGCTCGCAATCGTAAATGAGATAAAATTAGGATACCTATTGAGTTAGGTCATAATTTACATCACTAACGCAGTTCCGGGAATAGGTACTTTGCCACTCTATTAGTGATCGAGGCCGATTTGCGCGGACCAAATGCGAACCATTAACCCACGCGGCTAAAATGGGGCGAATGCTTAATTTATTACGTACACGCATTTACCAATAAAAGCGGATTTTATAAGCTACTTTATGGTTTACTTTGCGGAACCGCTATTAACCAGTTAATGTGTTTCAAAAGTGTCCCTTCCGATAATAAATAGTACGTAAGTAACAAACATGACGTATTCTGATCACGAAACTGTTAGGTATTTATCCAGTGTTCATTAAAACAAGAGTACACGTACTCGTAGAATACATTAAAATCATTGGTAATTAAAGATTTGAATTTGGATCATTTTAGTCGGCTCAATGATATGGAGGAAAGAGGGTTGAGTAAATTATATTTAGGTTGATATTAAGGGTATCGAAGTACCTACCTAATGTATTTTTTTACTTAATGTAATTATAAAGTTATTAGTATTACACATATTGAAAAAGTGCTTAAAAACAAATTCAACGAGCACGAACAAAGAGCTCGGATATGGCTTTCCTATCTCGATCTTTGTATTGGAGAAACTTAATTCTGCCTGTTTGTAAAGTCCAATTCTCGAATGTTTGTCTGAAGTGCAAGTTTCAAAGGTGCTCGATCCCTCGAACTTTCCAATTTGTTTCTGAATGCTGAGAATTGGTTCCGAAATTTGTCGAATACTTGGTATAAGAATAGATATAACCTCAGGACTAACAGTAGTTTGGATTGACATCAAAGATTAGATAGAAGACGAAATTAGACTACCCGTTTTTAATTTCCTATTATACGGAGTTAACTACTGATTATTTATTACTGATTGGACTTACCCATTTTCTCCCAACAATATCTCAAGCCGCTATTTACGATAAGCATACCACAGAAATGAAGAAACGAGGTAAATTTAGGACATTTTATCTAATTTTGGTGAAACTCTGCCAGGACGAAAACCACATTGTCAAAGCTTCCGGGATTGATACAAGCTCGTTCTGATGTAATTGGTTGGTGGCCAACATTCAATAGCTATACCTACTAAACTGATTTCCAATTATGTTTGTCTGATAACGACTTCCATTGTCCCTATCGTACGTTCATTTTATCTCTGGACATGGCCACATATTATTGTTTATTTGGAATAATATGTTTGCTTATGTGGTAGTACAAGTCAGAAGTAAGAGTATTTAACCGTAAAGCAATCGCTATATAACGAAATGCTATCGAATTCATCAACGCTGAAAAGCTAAAACAGACTATTTGAAAATAATGTCATTTCTCAACTACCTGATTTCACCTTGTCTCCTCTAATTGTTACTAACTATATGGATTTTGTTGTTCGATTTAATAAGGGATTGATAATAAATAATAATTATTGCTTCATTTTGTTAAAGCATTCACGTTTTTGGTAAATATGAAACTGAAACGAAGCTTAATTTATGATTTCACATTTGTGTTTTAAATTAAACCATTCTTGATTGTGTAAATAAACAGCCGTAATTGCTCCAGCATTTACTTTACCATCTGTTCGACATACACGCTATTGATTCAGTCAATAGAGAAAAACCTTATTTAAATACAAAAGAGTGACAAAGCCTCGTCGCCAATTCAATACCGCACCGAGCAAAACACAAAACATCAATGGGAGGACTGAGGAATTAATCGGATTCCAAATCGAGTAGGTACCAGGGCCGCTGTTACCCGGCACGTATCGATTCAAATCGGCTTATTCGATTTAATTAAAAAATTAATTTGTTTGCATCGGCCGCGTGTTATGGCGCGCCGCTAACGGCGGAGCTGAGCTTAAAACTTGAATGGAATGCTGTAATAGGATCTCAGGCGTTAAGTATAAGCCGGTTACTGCACTATTACATACCTACCAAATCGAGGGATGTAAACCATCTGAGCAAAGAATGAGCATCATGAAAAAAAATATGAAAACATACTTGACTTGTTCCTAATTTTATTTTATTTTCCATATATGGGAAGGATGTATAGTACAAGTACAAGTTAGATGATTTTTCTTTATCAGGAAATCTTTCTAATTGATCTAATTTTTATATATGTTTTTAATTTTATTTGAATATTAAACCCTAACTCTGTACCAAATTTCAGCGCTCTGAGTTTATGGGAAGTACTATTTCTATTTTGATGATCATGAGTAGATGAGTGTGTGAGTGTGTTACATAAATGCGAAACTTTGCTTTCGCTTAACTTCGGAACTATAAGTCCAACAGACTTGAAATTTTGGATTTTAAGTATGTTTTCATAGGTTACTAGATGATAAAAATTTCAGCGTTCTGGTCTTATCCAGAGGTTCTCAAATAGGGGCCTGAAAATGCGGCGAAATGGTTCCAGTAAAGGATGGTACGGCAGTGTTTGCTTCGCGCTCGACTTGGCAGGGGCACTGCCGTGCCCCCAGATGATAATTATGACTCCTGTTATGTTTACGAAACCAACTGAAAAAAAAAAGATTGAATCCTGTACCATCTTTAATCTGTGCCTGTACTTCAAGGCTTCGTCGAACGATAACGTCTTGGTCTTCGGATTCCAATCACGGAAATCGATATTAGGGAGCCTGGAACCATTCGGAGACGCGCCATTTGACAAGGATCTTCATTACTAACCTTTTGATAGCTTAACTTCCTCCTTTCTATAATCTGTCAAATTACTTGCTGTTCAGATCTAAATTACCTACATTCTGTGGTTTCTAATAAATATTTAGTTGCAATGGTGATAAGGGTAAAAACGACTTCGAAATAAAACAAAAGATTTCCCTTTTGATTTGATTTTATTTTCGTAATATTCAACTGTTGACAGATAACAAATGATCTTACAATATCCAATTTGTACATGATGACTTAAGAAAATATGGCAACACTCATTTTTTAACAATAAATACGTGATGGTTTTCTGATGTTATAGAGTTTCTCAAGTTTATTTATAAACTATTTTCGCTGAACGTAGACATGGAAAGTACAAAATGGAAGAAAAACGTTTAAAGAGTCCTTAAATCTGCCGACTAAGAGCCTACCGACTGATATTTCAATACTTATAAATGCTCATATTTAACATTTACATAATATAGCTTTGGATAGAATCAAAATGAAATAATTAATAGCCTTACGAAATTAATTCATAATACATATAACAGTATTCGAATTGAAATTATATCAACGAGTATCACGCGAACCGACGCAGTGTAATCAAGTGACCGCCGCGTTTCCATTACATTGCCAATCCATTACAAGTATTTAATGCCATTTCATGCTAATCCCTTTATAATGCATAATAAATACAATGCAAATGACGTCACTTTCATACATAATTCATGCTAATTGATGGTATCATCAAGTTGATTAACATTTTAGTGCCCTTTATACATAGTTGCTACACAACGCAAAGCCACTTGCGTGAAAATATAGTTTGCTACTTTGATAGCCAGCAGAGATAGTTGGCAGATATAAAAATACGATAGTGTCATGTTAAGTAAAAAAATATTATATTCCATACTAAAACCACGGTGCGGCGATGACGGTTCGCGAATAGATAAACAAAGAAATGAGACAAAAATGTGACATTGTTATTCTAAAAAGTTTATCGAGTATTTTAAACACATTTGAAATCGTTATTCCGCTCTGGAGCGTATAAAAATAACAGTATGGAATAATAATAATAGAGCACGTTTGCGTCGGATCATTGCAAGCAGTCAAATGGGAATTTATTTTAACTATGACATCTGCGGAATCATCTATTTTATCGCCCCAGCCTCACCGCCGCCCCGCGTAAGCAAACCACGTCACCTAACTATTCAAATTGTATAAAATAAATTACAACAACTGTCTTTCATACTGATCAGCGATTAATTTTAAAAATATAATTCAAATTACATTCCTCCCTTAGTATTGTAAATATTATGACGAAGAAATAACACTGAAACTGTACAAATAGATTCACAAATAGGCTAATTTCATTGTCTGATTAGTGACTCGAGTACACTCGAATCTTAGATATTAGTTATATTATATACTTAGACTTTTTGGTAATTTCGTAGAACTAGTCCTGAAACATACATGACTCATTAATTTTGCAAACCGTATTATTATTATTTAACAAGATGTTTATGGAAATGTTACGTAACGAATATAAGATAATTAATTTACTGCTAATAAAGAGACATGTATGAATCAGCTGCATTTAAAACGTAGAACACATTTCGAACTCTTACGATTTACGAAGACGGGTACCTAACGTTACAACGACAACAGATTTGTGAAAACTTTCTTAATATATACTCTTATAATTTACATTCAAAATATTCTGTATTAGGTACGTTACATTCAGAACGAATTTCGCTTTATGAAATGTATCAGTTGACAATCTAAAATGCGCCTTAATTATCTCAACAAACAACTATGCTCTTAGCGTAGACCGGGGCCGTGGTCGCCCTCGAGGCAGCCTTGGCGGACCAACCGCGACCGCGAACCGTCGAACTCGTACAAGATCGCGCGTGGTTGCCCCGATCAGCGGAGGTCGTGGGGTTCGGAGCCCGATTGGTCCGGCAAGCGCGGGCGCCACGCCACAGCGCAACAACACCTTATGGACCATTCGTTGAAAAACTTGTATACATAACCGCACAATCATCAACGAAATTTTCATAATACCCTAGCAACGTCTCTTTAAAAATCTGATATGAAGAATCAACTATTCTAACATTGTCTTGTGCGCAACATGCAAATACAAGGAAGACGAGAATTATTATTATCATAGAATTAATTGAAACACGCAAGTTTTTCAACGAGGACCCGCCGCACCGACGAGAATAATATCTTATAAGATCACATCAGAATTAATGAAAAAAGTTTTAAGTGCTCGAAGTTATTATTCTGTGACACTTCAAAATACATTAACTCGAAATGTAAAAATATTTACATCATCCGTCTGACGGAGGCCCGTATTCTAAGGCGGCCCGATCGGTCCTCTAGGGCATATGCCTATTTACTGGAAGAGAACAAATTATGGCCTGCCACCTGTCACCTTTAGCTATCTTCCCAATTGAAAATGACATTGTGAATACGGGCCTAACTTAACAAGTACTGTTCGTAACTCCAACTGATATCGCACTGACATCGCCAGTCGCCATAAACACTACATACTTGATATTCAAATGATTCATATTTATTGATAACATTTTTTATAAGTCTGAGCAAAGTCTAATTTGTTTACTTTGTTAGAAAATATTTAACAAAGCGAACCATTGAAGTCGTAACATGGTTATGAATCATTCCAAAATCAAGTCAAGAATATATGAAATAATCAAATATTTTATTCGTTTAAAGTTTTCTAAACCAACAGTTGACTACATGGTTACATTTTTGATTAATTGCAGACATTTTCCACCCGTGTCATCTATCTCATAGATGCGACAAAGCCGCAGGAACAATGCATGTTCTGGGCATTAACTCCGTCGTTGCCATTCCGATGCGAGCCCTCACTCCGATTAATTACTAAACGAGATCTGAATCGTATCAGTAACGAATGTGAAATCGATTCTCGTAATACTGTATAATACCCATGCAGCAGCATCCCAACTATCGATAAACGCTTCATCATTCACCTCATTTAGAAATTATACGACTAGGTATGTTTAACGTTTATAAATTTCAGAAAGTCCTATCTATGATCCTACACGTTGTCTAATTTTAATATTTATAATGTATACTACATTTTGACCCAGTCACATTTATGATACCTCTCCGACAACGATTTAACGAAACACTAATCAAAAATACTATTTAAAATTAACCTAACAGATGTTTATTCTTTTCCTTCTATGATGTCAGAATGAATGGATAGTTTTGTTAGCGTATAGATGATAGAGCTGTTTTGGCAGCTTATTAATAGAGGATATAACTTTATCGCATTATATGCCGGTCCGCTATAGAAAAGTGTATCGATCCTTAACAGGCCCTGTCGCTCCCGCGGATACGCCGCGCGCGGGCGGCCGCGGTGTGATGACGACCACTACGAATACCTTATGAATGTCGTCCCTCTTCACATGAACAAGTAGCGGTATGATACAAACATCTCATTAAAAAGTCCAAACGTCAAATACTTAGAGAAAATACAACATCTTGGTTAACTATACGCTTTGGTTAACCCACTACGTGTGACAGAACGGTCGACCGATAGCGGCCTGCACGGCCAGTCTGCATGCAAACACTAATTTCCTCTCTCTATTTCCTCCATGTTATCGTTTTATTAAAAGTTTATCCTTAACAAATACTGCTTTAAATTACTCACAACTCGAAGTGTGAGGTAAGAATTCTAATAAAAATTCAAGATAAATGTTTGAATGAAGTCATAGCTGATAACGCTGATCGGTTAACAAGCGGGCGCGGTCGTCCGTTTGGCAGACGATGCGGATCGTGTACAGAGTAGGTACTGATTGATTTGGTAATATCCGCATTATAGATGTTTTATCGCTTTTTTTTACGAACCTGAACGTGGAGTTTGCATGCAGGCTAGGCCTTGCCCTCAGACGTTTACGCGCCTTCGTTCTGTTGCTTGAACAATAACGTCTCTTCAAAGATGTACTTTTTGAGCGTCTCCTTCGGCAGATCATCCAGCTCCATCGCGAATCGGAACGGCTCCTCCGCCACAGGCTGTAAAGAAAAAGAGATAAATATCTTCAGAACCCTGTTTTCACTATTTGGGAAAATTAAAAATTTAAATAACACGAGGAACAAGATTGGATACATCATGATGATATACCGTATTGGACTGACTGGCTCGATGGAACAGCGGTTAGTGACCCAGGTTCACTACCTACGGTTCCAAAAGTCGTGGGTTCGATTCCCACCCTGGACAAACATTTGTATGACGAACATCGGTATTTGTTCCGTGTCTGGGGTGTTATTAAATATATTTAAGTATATTTGTGTATTAACTGTTGATTTTGATATCTGTAACACAACTGCTTAAGCTACATAACACAGGATCTTATAAATTAATGTGATGTTGTGTAGTATTTATTTTTTATTATTAAGATCTCACTCGACTCTTTACTTTTTTCAGACAAACAAAAGAAGCAGCTGGTAAATTAATCGTGTGCGCTCACGCATTAAATTGACTGTCAATTTCAAATTTACTTTGCCAAACATCTATAAAGATGTTCAGTTTCCTACATACATAGGGTTTGTTACATACATTTCATTAGCATGAAACACACAGTGAAGACACACACATCCGACACAAATCAAATTGAGTAAAAGCCTTTTCCACGAACGTCGAGCTCTCATCGTCTCAGATTATTTCAAAACGAATTCTGGCTCTGAATGAGATCCTTAATGAAAAGGTTATTGTTTGTCGACAAAGAAGTTGAACGTACTGAAAACTTTGCAATTTGAGCGCTAATGCAAACGTCCTCCAAAAGACAGAGATGACATGTTTAAACTCACTGTAAAGAGACTCGACTATGTTTATTAAACTTATATATCTCATGATATTTATCTATTAGTTTTAATCCTAATTTATAATTCAGAGCCACCACGCCTGTATAAATTTTAAATTGTTATTTGAGGACAGGATTTGTATTGATAAAATAAACCCTTTCTTACATGTGTTTTGTGAACTGGTGATCCTAAATAAACGTGGTAGTTAACAACCATGAAAATTATGTAAATTACAAATTATATGCATGAATAGAAAGCGAGCCCACCAAATTACATATTTATTGAGTTGAATGAATGAAAGGCACGAATACATTATTGAGTTACAGTATAGAATACTAAATTCATTTGAAACGACTAAATCTTCCGTATGAAAATCACATACCGCTGTGTTTGTGTTCTAGACTTTGATAATACTTAATATTAATTTTGATTCTCTTCGGCAACTGGGTTCAAAGGAGTTAGTTATTTCTGATGAGAGACAGTTTAATATGATTATACATATACAATGCACAAAGACGAGAGATGTAACATTTAAGTAATTCAATCACATTCAAAGTTGAGTACGTGTTTAACGGAACGATTGGGAGAGTAAATTGTCCTAGCTCCATAAGAGTGTGTGCGATGTCTAAAATAAGAGGAGTCGTAGGTGAGGGCACTGTTTACTGATCGTATTAAGGGCAATTGTTGGAGGGCGCCGGGCGGCCGGGCCCGCGTGGCTCATTATTTGATTTCCCAGGCGAGTCCAGACCATACATACCAATTAATACATTGTACTGGAATTTCGCAGAAATGTTACACTTTTTAACAGATGCTAGCAGATTTTTCACTACAACGACGAGCGAGAAATAGAAGGGCACTTGGAACAAACGCTTTTTCAAACGCGCTGTCAGGTTTTATTAGATCTAAGGAGGACTGTTAGCCTTTGCTCTTTTCATCGCATCAAGTGTTCAGAGCACAATATGTTTAAATCTGGTAAACTTAGCAGGGAGAAAATAATACGGTATTATGCTATACACGTTACTAATATAGTCTTAAATTATTGGGTCACTCCCGGAGGGCCACGTTCCCGGAGGGCCACGTCCCGGAGGGCCACAAATGCGAAAAAAATGATGACGTTATCTTTTGTTATTATTTCTTTTGTGTTGAACTTGTATCGTTGACAAAAAAACTCAATGAATGTATTTTTATTATATTATTTATTATTATTATAGATACAAATAAATTTCCGACCACATAAATATATTTCTAATTCTAGAAACACAGCCAGGCGAGATAGGGTTGGATAAAACGGATGCATAGAAAAACCTGTTTCAACAAACAAAAAAGGTCTTACATTTAACATGACTAATTTGACTTTCAAGACACAGTAGCGTACATAGTACATACAGTTATTTTATAATTTAAATTATGACGTATAATATTTTTTCAAATATTACAAGGTATATAACTTATGTATAAATAATCAACTTAAGTAAAAAAAAAACAGTATTTTCAAACATTAACAATTAACAAATACGTTTTTAAAATATTAAGTATTATTTTAAATCTGGTTTTTGTCTTTGTTTTTTACAACCCTGTCTCACTCGGATGTGTTTTAACAATTTTAAATAAATATTGTAGACATCATCATCGGAAATCATAAAATCAAATTTGTTGATTTTTGATAGATAGTTAAATAGTGTTTTTTTTAAATTATAATCTAACATTTATATTAAATACCAATAATAATTACATGTAAATTTACAAATTGCTTTTTTGCTAACGGTACTTACGTGTTAAAAACGTTACAAAAAACAACACAAGTACATGTTAACACTTTTTTCGCATTCGTGGCCCTCCGGGACGTGGCCCTCCGGGAACGTGGCCCTCCGGGAGTGACCCAAATTATTGACCCTAAAAAGACGATCACCAGTAGACAGTTGGCAAATATTAACAATATTGACTCAAAAGTAAATTAAAGTAAACTACAGTCACTACAGTATTTATTTTAAGGAATAAATGCTACAAATGTATCTTGTTATCGGATTAGAAATCAGTAATAAAGAAAACACGTCACCTGGAGCACCAATATCGCTAGTGCGGTCACCTGATAAGTCGCGTCTGATAATATGTTTGCTCAAAGCTGGCGTAGTGCATAAACAACGTACGTTGATAAATGGCAGTATGTATTACTTGTCAGGGAATAAATTACTTTAGTCAACTGAAGTCAGTAAGGGCCTACTATTCCATTAAAACAATAAATTGTGTTGTTGCCTTTATTCTAGAAAAAATATTGTGCCATTGGTTAAGAATCTTAGCATTGAGATACGAGACGCTTTGTTAGAGGGAACCATAAATATCCTGCCTGCGCCTTTATTCAAAAGCATTCGCGCAACCTCTGCGCCATTGGCTTTGACAGAATAATTTACACCTGCTATTATTAAACCGCATTAAACTTATTACATACATAAAATTACATATTATTAAATTACTATCATTTTGGTGTCACTTTGTTTATACAAAAGAAAATCGGTGGTGTAAAAATTTTTGATATTAGAATTAAATTAGCATTTTGATTAAAACCGACGAGCGGAAAATTTAACAAAAAAGTTTTTTCCAAAGACTTAATTTTCAATTTATAGACAAGTAAAAGAATACTTTATTTATCAAATATTATAAGGTACAAAATACTGTCCTTTCGGCCGTAACCAGTGATAATTATCCGACCGCGCTGCCTGATTCTAATAGTTATTACTCCACTGAATCATGCTGTAACTGGGTAAATAGGGTAGTTTCCTATTTTTTAATTTTTACATAGATGGATGAACAACACAATTGCAAAGGTGCTGTTAAAATAATGGATTGATATTTGTAAAACTCCCGCAGATATTACAGTTTCAATAGCACATCATTTGGGCGAGCTCAAAACGCTTCATACAAATGTCGCACAGAGCTATGACGTCACCCCTCTTTATACTGTATGCATATCGTAAGAGCTTTGTTCAGCAGCTATATCAAATGTTGCTTTTACGAATATGTTCTCATAGTGAAAGCTACTACTAATTCTGAAATTTATAAGATGGCATACAATTTTTATTGAATTTTCGCACTTTAAAAATTGACTTTCCCACCTAACTTCAAATGCCTATTATTGTCTCATTTCGTAAGAAATTTTAATTTCGATTTCACTTATGTTATTGATTTACCCATATGTAACTGTTAATTGTGAAATTTTATGTAAAATCAGACTTAGGAAACTAGCCTATTGTCGCTACTTTACCATGTAACAGGATCCAGAATTACGATTCGTAAGACAGAGCGCTCGGTATAGGCGATATTAATTGCGAGCAATAAACAACCGTCTGTCTAATTGTTATCAAGGAAAACGTTGCAGCACTCCGTTAAATATCCGAAATCGATGGCGTGACCCGTGTCGCCGGTATTGGGGCTAGATAAGGGAATGGCAATTCATTTAATGGGGGTTCGCTCCGGATCTCTTCTCTATTTTTATCGGTTACAATGCTTCTTTACAATAGCACAAATAAAGTGCTGACATCTAGTTTTTCCGATTAATCAATTTTGTTAAAGATTAAAAATCGGCCTCGGTGTCTGTGTCTCAGTAAAAGGGTCTCGTTTTTACACTTTGGGTGCGGAACGCTAAAAACGATGAATTCAATTTCGGAACACCATTTATGCTAGCCTACCTATGTACTTTAAGGGCGGGGCTTAATGAACGCAAAAAATGTCCGCACAAGAAACATTAATTTCGTCATTTGGGGCTCTTTTCTGTGACATCGCCCTTTTGGCCAAATAAGCTCCTTCCCTTGATTTGAGGGTGAAAATCAAATAAAAAGTTTTATATCGGGAAAGACCAGGAAGCACCAAAGTCTTTACAAAATACGAGAAAATAAAAACATTTAGTAAATCTGAACGAATGTTCTCCAATTCTTGCAATATGTTCGTTATAGTTGAATGATGTAGTACTATGAATATTATTAGCATCTTATTGCTTTTGTCGGTCTAGCAATGATGATTCGGGTCACTCCCGGAGGGCCACGTTCCCGGAGGGCCACGTCCCGGAGGGCCACGAATGCGAAAAAAATGATGACGTTATCTTTTGTTATTATTTCTTTTGTGTTGAACTTGTACCGTTGACAAAAAAAACTCAATGAATGTATTTATTATAATTAATTTACTATTTTGTTAATTCAAAGGGTTTATTGAGGTTATTACAAAGCATGTCACACAAAATAAAATAATGACTAAGATACACACACATCAAAAAAAAATCTTAAAGATACAAACTTAGTCAAAATTTAATATTTATTTAATCATAAATCACAAATATAAAAAATCACCATTTATATCAAGTTACTTTTTTCAATTCCGAACACATAAATATATTTCTAATTCTAGAAACACAGCCAGGCGAGATAGGGTTGGATAAAACGGATGCATAGAAAAACCTGTTTCAACAAACAAAAAAGGTCTTACATTTAACATGACTAATTTGACTTTCAAAATAGCGTACATACAGTTATTTTATAATTTAAATTATGACGGTTAATATTTTTTCAAATATTACAAGGTATATACTTAGGTATAAATAATCAACTTTAGTAAAAAAAACAGTATTTTCAAACATTAACGATTAACAAATACGTTTTTAAAATATTAAGTATTATTTTAAATCTGGTTTTTGTCTTTGTTTTTTACAACCCTGTCTCACCCGGCTGTGTTTTAACAATTTTAAATAAATATTGTAGACATCATCATCGGAAATCATAAAATCAAATTTGTTGATTTTTGATAGATAGTTAAATCGTGTTTTTTTTTATTACAATCTAACATTTATATTAAATACCAATAATAATTACATATAAATTTACCAATTGCTTTTTTGCTAACGGTACTTACGTGTTAAAAACGTTACAAAAAACAACACAAGTACATGTTAACACTTTTTTCGCATTCGTGGCCCTCCGGGACGTGGCCCTCCGGGAACGTGGCCCTCCGGGAGTGACCCGATGATTGATGATTCATGGTTTATTTTGTTATTTATTATAAATAAAGAGATCTCATTGTAATCCATGCAGATAATTACGACATTACTTTGTGTCATGTGTATGTTTGAACAATTTTTAAATGCCAAATGTAGAACCAGTCTCGTATTGACTTGAATGATTCATTATGAATATGCAATTCGCAAAAAAACACTGATTTTTTGATAAATCTTCACAAATTAAAATGAATCGTCGAAATGTATGTAGGCGTATAAACTCCCGAACTGCTACACCAAATTGGATGATTTTTGTGTATTTAGAATAAAGCTTGTATAAAATGACTGGATCGGTGGAACAGTGGTTAGTGATTCTGGTTGGTGGTTCCAAGAGTCGTGGGTTCGATTCTCACTCGTGACAAATATTTGTGTGATGAACATCGGTGTTTATTCCGTGTCTGGGTGCGTTATTTATATATTTAAGTTAATTTGTGTATCCACTGTCGTTTCTGATATCCGTATACAAGTACTTAAGCTACTTACCACGGAATGAGATCGATGTAAATGATGTTGTGAAATATTTATTTATAAATTTATATTTAAATCAAAAATGGATTTTTTTTCACGGAAAAAATAAGGTAGTGCGTAGTAGAATAATTTAATAAACTCCTTAGATACACTATCACAGATACATTGCCCGGGGAGGGGATCAAATGCTCCCACAAAACAATGGTTTTAAAATGAACGGCATTTCACATTACGTTAATTAAACGGCCGGCCACACGTGTCTCAGCACAGAGCAGTTAATATAATTTGACACCCAACTGTTAAGCAATAACGCTGATTAATTAGTATTGACATGTTTAGAGGCAAATTATAATCTTAATAGATTCTAAGTACTCAGCATAAACCAATATCAATACATGTCTTGGAATATGAATTGTTTAAAATACTGCTCAGTGCACACAAATGTTTAAGAGAAATAATAAATCGAGCCGCTGAGTTCTTATTCGGCCACGGGATTTTTATCATTGGATTCTAATTTCATAACTCAGTCACGGGAAATGAAATAGCCTCTAATATACTATGTCGTCTTCTTCACAACGTCATCTACATATGTAATTAAAAAAAGGCTAAAGTCAAGAGCACCTATTATTTTGATACAAATTTACTTTGCCACGAATTTTACAACTCAGCACCATTTTATAATATAGTTTAGCTATAAATGTAATTTATAACATTCATGAGGGGCCGCAAAAAATTGAAGACGACGCCAACGTTACCTAATCCCCTTTGAAGCTAATGTGATGGCATTTTCGGTACCATATATTAATATTTGAGAAGTTCGCTATTTGAAAGAATTTTACAAATTTTGATTCCAATAAAAAATAATCATCACGCTGGGTTATATTTAGATTGGCTAACAAGGAAGATTACTGGCAAGAAGAATAATGTTATTAAAAGTAGCCTGTTTATTAATTTATTATTAGGCGCGCGCGCTAGCATTCCAAAATAAGAGCTCGAGTTGTTATATAATAATAATATGTATACACATGAGGGGTTTATCAACACATAATTTCCAGGTAAGTTATGTAGGATATCGAATTATAAAACATATCGGCATAATTATAATTAAATGTATAATGAGTTAATTAGTTTAAAAGCAATTCAGATAATTAAAATACATTAGACACTTTGATTTCAAACATTACATTGAGGTGGAAAATAAAAGAATTTTAAACAATTTGTAAGAAATATCTCTGAAAATTAACCGCTACTCGTGAAAATGTAAGTGCCGTCGTTTCCTCGAAATTATTAAGACAATAATTTTCGTTTCAAGTTGAAAGGGTATCTGTAACCTACTGAGCAACGAGTTTTGAGGCTGGTTTAGAATTTTATAGCAAAAACCGGCCAAGTGCGAGTCGGGCTCGCGCACAAAGGGTTCCGTAGCAGCAAATATAATAAAAATCAACCTATCTCAAAAACTATAAGAGATACTTTGATCAAACCAAAAATCGTTGAAAGAGTTAATTAGCATGCATCACCTCTATTTTTTTTAGAATTTTATACCCCGTAGTTATAAAAATAGAGGGGGGGGGACATACTTTTTACGACTTTGAGAGCTGATATCTCAAAAACCGTTCACTTTAAGAAAAATGTTTTTTAGAAAACTTTATATCATTTTAAAAGACCTTTCCATTGATACCCCACACGGGTATGTACATCGAAAAAAAAAATTTCATCCCTCAGTTACATGTATGGGGGACCGCACCCCAATTCTTTTTTACTATTTAGTGTCATATTTTTGTAGCGGTTCATACAACACATATTCCCATCAAATTTCATCACTGTAGTACTTATAGTTTCCGAGTAAATCGGCTGTGACAGACGGACAGACGGACAGACGGACAGACGGACAGACGGACATGACGAAACTATAAGGGTTCCGTTTTTGCCATTTTGGCTACGGAACCCTAAAAACGCGTCTTCTCTAGGTTTTTCAAATAAAAAGGGCGCAACACATATGTGAACTGTAAGTGATCGGATCGATGGAAACTCCTACTGCAACGCGCACTAATGGGGATGGTAACGTAGTCGCCTCGCGCCGTGGCCGCCCAGCCGTGAATCAGCGCAGCTTCAAACGCGGCGTCATGTAACCGTAGCCGAGAAATGTGCAAACGTACATAAAGTTGGCAACTGGGTAGCCCTAAGGATCAAAACGCTGCAATACGCCGCCGGGAGTTTAGTATGAAAGCGCGCCCGCGGCTGTTTAGGCCTTTTCCGACGTGATTCATATACTTCTATTAAGAGTACCTTGCATTGATAGGAATGAATATGAATAGTCGCTAGGAGAAGAACTATTGTCTAATACTCTTAGTTACTCTGCTAGAATTGTCATTTTTATACCCGGATAAAGATATAATAACAGCAATAATTCCAATATGTTTCCTATTATAGTCTGCAGATAAAAAACGTTTAGAGGTACGATACCCAAGTGAATATTCATGATGGCGTAGTTACGTGACTATTGGACGTAAAATGGCAAAGGATTATTTAGCGGGCGGTATAAAAATGAGGGTGCCTGGCACAGAGGCAGCCACAACAAGGCAGAGGTCGCAATCAATCGCGGCTCCATCAAAATGAAGGATGTATTCATTGAATCCACTTCTTTCGACGACATTTTGGAAGTAGGGGTAAAAACGGACTAATGTACATTGACTTTGTGTTGTTTCTGATACGGCCTATAGCTGAATTTACGTTTAATGTGTTTTTTTTTTATTTGGATTATTCTGCAAAAATATATTTTAAGTATCTCGAGTACGAATCAGACTTCTCTCAGCTAGAATTGTTGTAACATACAAGTTTGTACAATTCCTCATGGATCTTCAAAACTAAATATCAATAATTGGCACCTTTGGCAAGTAAATATACTTGGTTCAATGACTACGATTTTTCAGTATCAGATATAAAAATACATTCTAAATGCGAACCTGTTTCTCTGTTTCCAAATTAAGTGATACGAAATGGGACAAGTGATACCAACGAAACTTTCACGGACAAATTCCCAAGTTCATGCGGGCGAAACCACTGTCTCGAAATAGCACACTAAATGAATTAAAGCCACATTAAGTTGGTCGATTACACGATCACACTGGTCGGCGATGCGCCGTCACTAGGGAGGGAATTGTAATTTGTCTCGTTCGCCCGACGTACCCGTGTTAAACAAACGCGTCACAGCTCACAGAATCACAATCAGTGGAGCCAGAAACCGTAATCTATTACAGTCGTGTTCCCAATGCGATCTAGACTGATCCCCAAGGGTCGACAATAACAATTAGACGCTTTGTTTTTTCGTCCAGAGAATAAGGGAAAATTCAAATTAAATCTCAGTGTTTGTGTGTGTACTTCTGTAGATCATTTGGAAAGTCTTAAGATTTTAACTCGGCTTGTTGGGGTGAACCTTTTTCACAATTCTGAGCATAAAATGTACAAGAAGGATAAGGAACACAACTATCCGAGCCAAAACAGAGATTATAGGTGTAACGGAAAAGGCTGCCAAACTGAAGTGAAGTCGGGCGGGCTACGTCTGTCACATGAATCCTGAAAGATGGATCGATGGATGTCGATGCCGAGGAAGGCCGAAGAAGAGATGGAGAGATGACCCGGATGCCTATCACAAGAATTGGTCGGCCTTGGCTGGAGATCGACAATTTTGGGATGAATTGGGGGAGGCCCAGTAGTGGGACAGTATAGGCTGAGTAAAAAAATAAAAATCCTCTCAGGGCAGAGGTCTTATAGACAAGAATAATGAACACTCACATTTTTATAAAATGCGATAAGGATCACATTTACTTCTATTGAAAAACACTAGTTCTTGTTATGGTAAATACGAGGTACGAAACCGAACATAACGCTCATTAAAATCTTAAGCCAAGCAATAATGTAATAGAAGCAGAAATGTACAAGTTTCTTGAGCACAAGTAACATAAGCTCTTCTTAATACACGGTCTTGAGGGATTGCCTCAGGTAGCGAAATCGCTTTCAGAAACTATGTACTTACTTTAAAACTTTACAACCAACTCGTGAACCAGCTCAGTCGTCTGGAGTTGAATTTTGCATAAATAACGTTATTTATGCAAATTGGGACTTTCTTACAGGAAAATATGATTATTTTCTGCCAACAATGGACGTGCTTGCTCGAGCAAATATGAGTTATAACGTTTTGTACGTACATTTTTTTTATAAGACAAGTCCCAAGGCATACTAGGTCATCGTAAACATTAATTAGGTCGTAAACATACTTAATGAACGTTCCATCGAGCAACCAACATTGTAACGTAGACCAGGTGTACGTGAAGCATAGTTACACTCGTATTTCATCCAGTAACTTATGGCACTTGTTGTTTTCTTAGAACGTACTGACAGCACTCACTCACGCGATACAGAAGTTTGGTGAGCGTCAAGAGCATGTACAAATAGACTATCTACCTACTGTGCACTGTTATTATCAACTAGGTCCTGATGTCATTAAGACAGCATATGTGTGGCTAATAGTCTGTTGTGATCAGGTAGAGAAAAGTGACAAAATAACATAAAACAGGGTGAAGTTAGTTCCCTCCTTAAAATAGCTGTAATATACCTCTATAATGATAGGGGAGGAGGTGAAGCCCTTCTTAAACCTCCTTCCCCTAGAAATGAAATTGCTTCATAAAAATATTAATTACAAGAACTCCTCTTTGTACGTGCTCTTTGCGTACCTTGCGTGCGCCTGATCGCCCAAAGTTAAGAGAGGTGAGTCTTCCACTCCACCACAAGTCTGTAACGATGCCAAAGCTACTTGTAGCCGTCATCGTAAGTTAAGTTAGGATTTACATAGAGCGGAGCGCGGCGGCCGTAAAGAAAATAGTATTTTATTAACAGTTTTTAAAGTCGTCATTACTACGCTGCACGCGCTACGCGCCGCTCGATGTGTATCCTACCTACAACAGGTAGAAGGTACAAGTGACAAACCTCATCGTTGGGGTCGTAGTACTGCTCGAGGTAGGGGTGCGCCAGCGCCTCCTCGACAGTGATCCGCTTATGCGGGTTGAAGGTCAGCATGCGGTGCAGCAGGTCCAGCGCGCGCGCGTCCGCCCCGGGGAACAGCTCCACCCACGGCACGCGCGGCTTGAACGGCAGCGACTCTAGGTAGCCGCGGGCCTGCGAGAAAACAAACCGATGTTAGTTAGGAGTCCAGTGGCGCTATCATGAGTTAGCTATCGAAAACTTACGTACGTTAGAAACCTATCGAATCGTTTTTTTTCATACTGCCGATTTTAGTTCTTAGCGTTACCGCTAGGGGCGTTGTACAAGTTTTTACATAGACATATTTACATAGGCGATACTGAGTCTGTCACTTTTAAACTCATGTTAGCGCTTCAGGTGCATGCTACCTAAGTAACTAGATTGGCACAGTGACCTAAAATTTGTCCTGGACTCCGATTTTAAGATCCTCAACCTAGGCCGTTCCTGCGCAACTTTCCACCTGTCGTCTGCGTGCATACTACCTCCTACAGACTAACCCTCGCATACAAAGGGATTATCGTTTTAGACAATAGGCTCTCGTCCAAGACAATAACTCGACCTAACATCAATTCGACGCAATTTGTGTGTATTGTGATGAGTTTGAAAATAGACAACGAAACCGAACCGTGTACGCAACTCCCTCGCTTGTGTGCGGAGGGAGTAAAATCAGTTCATAATATCCCAAGCCCGTCAAAAACAACAACATATTGCAAGACCTAACAATGTTGTGAGTTCTGTATGCGTGAATCGATGAACACACAAAATATCACACCAAATGACGGTAGTAATTAAACTCACTTATAGAAGACACCTGTCAACTTTAGTCTTGCCCGTGACCACGAGCGCTGTAAAGAGCTCGAAACGTCGGATCTCTAAATAATGTTTAGAATATCAATACACGCGAGTTTAATCCGTAAAATTTGTTTTATTTCAAATTTGTAGTGCTCGCGCAAATAAAAATAGACAATACTAAAATCAGTTCGTTAAATTTGTCTTTAATTTGACATTAACTGTAAAGACATTTAAATAAGCCCGTATATAATATCAAGTTAATTTAATAGGTAAAACATTATAGTTAAGCCTATTACAGACTCCGTATTTTATTCTAACATAGTGTTGATGAACAATGTTAATTACAAAACAACTGCAGGACAGGCGCTCATTAACTAGATAGGACCTTTAAAAGAAAACTTGGAGAAATATATAATATAGGGTTCATTCCCGGGAATTCTCGAGCCGAGAATTCCCGGGAAATCGTTGGGCTTTGTTCCCGGGAAATCAAGCTCGAGAAAAGTCGAGAACTCGAGAAATCATTTTTCTATGTAGAAATTAAATCGCCGTTTGCTGTGTTGCGTGGCGGCGTGGGCCAAAGCACAACGGCAGTATGGCGCCCATTGATCTCGCTGCAAGCGCTTTGCGGCGTCATTTTTACACGTTCATTCGTGTTTCGACTCTAGCCAAGTATATATTACGTAGTTAGTGTTTCACAGATTACACGATAAATTGAAATTGAATAGGCAATTGTTTTCAGTTTCATTGACAGATCATGGCTTTATTATTGATATTATTTTTATCAATAATATCTGTGCCAGCGACTTCGTCCGCGTTTCCCCCCGTTTTTTACACATTTTCCATTGTATCTTTGCGCCTATTGGTCGCAGCGTGATGTTATATAGCCTAAAGCCTTCCTCGATAAATGGTCTATACAACGCAAAAAGATTTTTTCAAATCGAACCAGTAGTTCCTGAGATTAGCGCGTTCAAACAAACAAACAAACAAACAAACTCTTCAGCTTTATAATATTAGTATAGATATAATCTGAATATGATCTTCAATTTTACTAGGTACG
Organism: Maruca vitrata; assembly: GCA_039566165.1. Taxonomy (NCBI): domain Eukaryota; kingdom Metazoa; phylum Arthropoda; class Insecta; order Lepidoptera; family Crambidae; genus Maruca; species Maruca vitrata. The sequence continues at coordinate 4,000,422 of CM076918.1, read as the reverse complement.
AGTACCTATCATATTCTTTTCTATAATTTTTTAGTCAAACTTTATCTAATAAAAAAACTAACGATACATTAATTATACTACATAGTCTAATTATACTTCCTATTTTTGTAAAACAACAACACACAAGCTTAGTTTTAAATTATTCTGGTATGTTTTTCTTATGTCGGTTATTTGAAATTAATAATGTGTCATTTTAAATTTGTTAGATGAATATTGCCAGTTGAGTTGTGTGTGTATCACATATTAATCCTAGGGCTTATTATCAAATTGAATTGCGTTTGTTATAGATGGATGTTCAAATACTAGCGGGTTGGTGAGACATTTAGCACATGTGCATAAAATTAATATTACTAAATGCAGGACCCAAGTAGAATCCGAATCTGAAGCATGTACAAGTTCAGGTGTGAGTGCACTGAAAAAAGACCTGGGTATGAAAGTATGCAGCAACAGAAACTATACTTCAAAACTTCACTGATACAATCATTGGGTGAAATATTAGCAAGGCTGACGGCAAAAGACGGCTTCGCCATAAATGGAGTCGCAAAAAGTGTTTTTTAAAGTTAATTATGTTTTTGAATATAATCAATAAAAGTTTTATGATTAACTAGCTGTTCCCGCGACTTCGTTCGCGTGGACTACAGGATTTTACATACAAAAGTTTTTCCCCGCTACTACCTTTTGCGTGGATTTTTTTCAATATCCTGTTGCAACTAAGCTTTAAGTTTCCTAAGGTCTACTTGCAGTATAAAAAATGTGTTCTCAATATTTGTGTTTTCTCTGATATCTTTCGAATGGAATGTCCGAATTGAATAATTTAAAAAGTTTTATAAAGATATTGAAATATTCGTTACTACAATGTAATTTATTTTGATAATGTATTATTTGAAAATACAAATATAGAGCTTTTCCTAGCGGCGGCGTATAAATAAATTATATTCAAAATTAAAACACTTATTGTGACATAACTATAATAGTTAGATATATGCTGTCGCGACATTTTTTGTAGATATTAATGTGTTCTACAAAATTGTAGCACATTGTATATTTCTAAAATGAATACTTTCCGCAGCGCACGCGAAATAAGGATTATTGTTCTACATCTTGGGTTTCATATTTGGGTTTTCCGTACGGATCCCTACTTTTTTTGAAAATGTAATATAGCCTATAACCTTCCTCGATAAATGGACTATCGAACACTGAAAGAATTTTTAAAATCGGACCAGCGGTTCCTGAGATTAGCGCGTTCAAACAAACAAACAAACAAACTCTTCAGCTTTATAATATTAGTATAGATTTGATACTTTTATTTTAGAGAAACACCACTGAATTTGTTGACGTTATTGGAACCAAATAATATGAGAAAATGTACGTGAATGTCAATTTCTCGACAACCCGAGAAGACCCGAGAAATTAGCCTCGAGAATTCTCGAGACCCGAGAAATTGAAAAGCTCGAGAAATCATGAACCCTAATATAATATCTAAACCAGCACGACATTCAGTTTTCGTATTAAGCTAATTGAATCTCCACGACTCCATAACCAGATATTAAATTAAACGGATAATGCACGATATAACGAATACATCAATATTGATGACACTTTCAAACGCGACCACACAATTTGGCATACGCTGAGAGGAATTTGCATTCATTCATATGGACGTTTCATTGATTTAGCCCCGTCTGTATTCGGCTCCGCCTGATCCATCTGCACTTGGAGAGCTCATGAATAATAATAGAGCGTGTCCATCACGCGCGAGAGGGGCAGACTACAGGGGACAGGGAGCCATGGAAATGAACATGAGAATAGATTCACTGTCAGTTTACTGACAATGTCTTTTGAAAGGCTATGAAGCTGGTCACACTACGGATAGATTATCCAATGTTCTAGGCGGTATAAGTAAAGCCGAAGTTTTTATTCCTATCTTATCATTTTATCCAATTACTAGCTGTGCCAGCGACTTCGTTCGCGTTTCCCCCGTTTTTTACACATTTTCCATTGTATCTTTGCTCCTATTGGTCGCAGCGTGATGTTATACAGGGTGTAACAGGAGGGGTGGATCATCGTAAGTCAATCGATGGGGGACTTCAATACCTATCGATATAACCCCCATGTATGTTCAGCGATTTTCAATAGTTCCAAAGTTATTGAGATTTTTGTGAAATTTTTGTAAGAAGCCGGAATTCAGTATAAAAGTCTTCACTGTAGCTTAACTACTGGACCTGCTTGCATGATTTTTTTTCTAGAAATAGTTCAATAGTGGGTCTTCATAATTACGATACCGATTTGAGTCATAACCCTATCATATTGGAGTAAAAAAATAATTCTTCACAAAAGTTTTACGAATCGAATTGTGTCTATCAACTTTCAAAGCCTCCAGTGAAAAAAAAGTGCCCGTGTTTTTTTTCTAGAACTTATTTTAAAAACTACCTACATTCATGGATAGTATACCCTGAAAATTTCATACCGCTACTGCCAGAGCATCAGAACGAAAATTGAACGCGAATGGCACAGGTGCCATAAATCAGTGTTTTTATTTTTCATGTAAAACTTTAATTTTAAATTAAAACGATACGTTTCAGCAAATTTATGCTATGTTAGTAACATTAGTAGCAGTAATTTTACAGAATTGAAAATTAAAGGGGTGAAAATCAAACAAAGAAAATTTACATAATTTTTGTTAATTATTTTTTTTACAGTAAGTGTTCACAATGGTCATTATTATTGGCTATGCATAGCTTAGACCTTCTAAAACGTTTTTTGGAGGTTGTGGAATGCTTCTTTTTTGTCAAATTTTTTAGGGGCCCAAATTGTGATAAGGCAAAATGTAGTAGTAGCATTTTGAAACCTCCGAAAAACCTTTGTAAAAAGGTGTAGTTTATGCTTAGCCAATAATGGTGCCCATTATGAACACTTACTGTAAAAAAAATAATTAACAAAAATTATGTAAATTTTCTTTGTTTGATTTTCACCCCTTTAATTTTCAATTCTGTAAAATTACTGCTACTAATGTTACTAACATAGCATAAATTTGCTGAAACGTATCGTTTTAATTTAAAATTAAAGTTTTACATGAAAAATAAAAACACTGATTTATGGCACCTGTGCCATTCGCGTTCAATTTTCGTTCTGATGCTCTGGCAGTAGCGGTATGAAATTTTCAGGGTATACTATCCATGAATGTAGGTAGTTTTTAAAATAAGTTCTAGAAAAAAAACACAGGCACTTTTTTTTCACTGGAGGCTTTGAAAGTTGATAGACACAATTCGATTCGTAAAACTTTTGTGAAGAATTATTTTTTTACTCCAATATGATAGGGTTATGACTCAAATCGGTATCGTAATTATGAAGACCCACTATTGAACTATTTCTAGAAAAAAAATCATGCAAGCAGGTCCAGTAGTTAAGCTACAGTGAAGACTTTTATACTGAATTCCGGCTTCTTACAAAAATTTCACAAAAATCTCCATAACTTTGGAACTATTGAAAATCGCTGAACATACAAGGGGGTTATATCGATAAGTATTGAAGTCCCCCATCGATTGACTTACGATGATCCACCCCCCCTGTTACACCCTGTATAGCCTAAAGCCTTCCTCGATAAATGGTCTATACAACGCAAAAATTTTTTCAAATCGAACCAGTAGTTCCTGAGATTAGCGCGTTCAAACAAACAAACAAACAAACAAACTCTTCAGCTTTATAATATTAGTATAGATTAACTCCGTGCCGCTATACGTAGTTCCCTCAGGAATAACATGCATGAAACTCGTATATTAACTTACACTTTCACAACATTGTTCCCTACAAGTACAATTTCATTAATAATGATTACACAATAATGTAATTGTGTCAAACTCACGGTTAACCCCGAAGACATATGTTCACGCGAGTTCAATATTCAGCTTATCCTAAAAACGCGACGTCTATCGACGTTCATGAATAAAACAAGACACGTTTGAAGGAAATTTGAACGAATTTGCCATTCCCGTTAAGCGTCGGTAATAAACGGAAGCGCGCATGAGCGCCACAAACCCACATCACATCGGTGACTGATGGGCCGTAACTCGTAATAACTTGGGGTGTAATTTTATTACAACATGATACACTAGTACATGATATGGCAGAGTTGAAATTCAGAGAATAAAAAAGGTTCGAAAAAATTTATAATGTGAACAGCCTTTTTATCGTAGGCATACTGTTAGATAGTTGTGTAGGTATGTTCAACTAGTATCAGCTAGCTACAAATTAGGGCAATGGTACCTTTTTCCTGGGTATTTATTTATATTTTACTGAGGTAAGCACGTAATGACTCACTGAACTTACAATAAGTGTAGCATATTTTACAGATTTTTTTATAAAATACACCAAAAACTGATGTGTCATGGATCCCATCATATATCTTCTAATATCTTTTTAGTGTCTCCTATAACATAATGTTATGACTAAACTGTATAGCAAAAAGAAAGCGAGCAGCAAAATGAGATTAAAAACTGTAAAGGTAACTCCGATAGGAGATAAAACGTGGATTGCACAATTCACACGCCGTAAACCGAACGCTGCGCGCGGCTGCGGGATACGACGTGTTTTATTCCCGTGCGGTGCTTTTATATCTACTAATAAACTTCCGGAATAATTAACTTTAATTTAATACATTTTTTTGTACATTTTTATAATAGTATAATAAAAATGTACAAAATCAAAAAATATAATAGAATAGTGGTTAGTGATCCTGGCTGTCGGTTCCAATCCCAATCGGGACCAATATATTTGTGATGTTTGTTCCGTGTTTGGGTGTAAATATGTATTTTAATAATCATCATCATCATCATCATCATCAGCCCATATACGTTCCCACTGCTGGGGCACGGGCCTACCCTAAACTAGGGCGATAAGGCCTTAGTCGACCACGCTGGCCAAGTGCGGGTTGGTCGACTACACAACCTAAGAGTTTCTTCTTAGGTGTGCAGGTTTCCTCACGATGTTTTCCTTCACCGTTAAAGCGTCGAATGATGGTACATATGAATTTCAAATTTGAAAAACACATTGGTACCTGGCGGGGTTTGAACTGGCGACCTCTCGCATGGCAAGCAACGACCTTAACCACTCGGCCATCGACGCTTTTAATAATATAAACATGAATATGTATGTATATCAGTGTCTGTCGCCTATAGTGCAAGCTCTGCTTAGTTTGGGCTCAGGTGGCCGTGTGTGGAAATGTCCCAGGTATTTATTTATTTAATTCAAAAAAATCAGGTCGAATGTACTGGGCGTTTGTAGACGCGAGTTTATTAAAAAATGCTGCCTAGAGTCAATTTTCGAGACAGACCAAGTCGCTGGCTACAGCTAGTAATACATAATTCCGTTAAACTTGTGCCATGGATCTAATATGCATAAAGATAAACTGTAATGTATTATAACAATAACTTATTATACTATTACCCTCACTTGGCATTTAATTGATGTAGCTTTATGTGTCTTACTTTGATTAAAGTTTTGCTCTGAGACGTAATTATATTTTGAAATTCAATGTAACTTGCAGATCTAATTCATTTTCGTAAGTCAGATAAATGCTGTTACTAAATGGGTTTTATTAATTTAATAAATAACAAAGGATAACAAAAGATAATATCATAACTTCTGACAAGTTTAATGAATAATTTGTAATGCTGCTCGTAATTAACCGGTTCACTGTCCGAGAAGTAGACACAATAGAAATTCAATTGTCACAACCATGTGCTGGCTGTGGGACTGTGAACTTGTTAAGATAAAAATTTGCAGAAATACCCACGTTAATAAATAATGATACTCACTACTGATATAGTATGTTTCACTTACAAATAAAATTGAAGATATAGAGAGAAAGATACAATTTTATTAAACGTGATGCATGCATCAGATCACATTCTCGAACCATTTTAAACTCGACAATTGAAAAGCTTTATTGTCATGCGCCACTGAAGAAGCTTGGATCTTCAAAGAGTCTTTCTCTGGGTCTCCTTAGAATAGCACCAACGTTTTCATTTCTAGTCGCAAAATAAATAAAAGATTTTCCAGTGTGTTGGCGACATCCTGAACACACACGAGAGAAATCAAAAACTTATTCCCAGGCTAACCGTAGAGTACACAGTATCGAGCAATTCCAATAAGCCAGTCCGGAAAATGTTTGCTTTACGTGAAACGAGGCTTCGTTCAAAGTAGGGGATTATTCTAACGAACTGTGAACATTTTGAATTTCCGTCTCGAAAAGCTAATGTGGATGATATTTCATCTTTAATATGATAATGCTGGGAAGTAATTTATTCTTATAATTTTAATGCCCGTATTAAGAAATTTTATGATTACCGTAAATGCGGGTTACTTTGACCAAAAAATTTATATTGTTTTACAAAAATAGCTACATTTTCGATAGTGTTTAATATATAAATGTAAGATTATTTTGATATGAAGTAAAAGATGTATTTAAAAATTTGTGATACACAAAAAGAGAAAAAAAATATGTTTTGATATACTTTTTATTTTTTATTTTTTGGGCCAATGTTTTTCTTAGAAGAGTGCTATTTTAGCCCATGAAAAATTTGTCCATTAAAAATTACAAGCTTTGTTGGGTCAATAATTGGGAGGTAAACAGATGAACGCAATATTGTTTCTTTCGCACTCCTCTAAGACTCTTGAGTTGATGTGTGAAGAAAGGTTGTCTCCAATAATTACTTTACGGCCAATTTGTTTTTTGAGGATTGGAAGCAAATGTCTAAGAAACCAGTCTTCAAAGGTTACAGCGTCAATCCATCCACTTTTAGTCCTATTGTAGCGCGCGCCTTCTGGTCCATTTTCCATCCAAGTTGTCCACAGATGTTCAGACTTATAAATGATGAAGGGGGGTATGGTATTTCCTGCAGCATTGCCACAGAACATAACACTAAAAGATCTTTGCATTAATTATGTTTTCAGGATATTTTGTACCTCGTCTGCAAATAACAGTTTTCCTTCCAAAGTTGTATATATTTTCCGGTGGAACGTTTTCAGTTTCTTTGGCAATGTTTTCGGAAAATTTTGAAATTATTTCTTCTGACACTTGAGCTCTCACTCTTTTAATATTATTTGCTAGGCGTTTCGATAAAGATTTGTGTCTTATCAAAAAACCCTTCATCCAATCGTTACCAGGGACGTTATTTGAAAATTGATTTACAGTCCTCCCTTGGGATGCAAGATAATCTCAAATCATTTTCAAATCAAAATCAGTCAGAGGAAATCCGTATTCAGAAAGAGCCGTTATGTTGGCAACAAACACCGTCTCCTCTTCTTCCGTAAATACAGTTGGGCGTCCAGGTTTGGTAAGGTATTTGCCACGTAATTTATTTTTTATAGTTACTACGAGATATATGATATTTTTCGGCAGCAGCTCGTTATGTAAGCATTTTGGATTTCACTGCTGCTAAACATTCTTTTAATTCATCTTTAGTGTAATCTACATATCGACGACTGCCGGGTTTTCGGTGATAGTTTGATGGCATCTCGAGAGCTATTTTATTTGCCTGAAAATATAAAATTAAAGTCGATTGGTCGAAATATTCATAAAATATTATTGGCTTACATTGGCCCATACTCTCGGGTAACATTAACCCAGGGCCAAAATTACCCGAAATACGGGACAAAGTATACCTACATTACTTTTTCTCAAATAGTAATACTTAATGTTAATAAAACGAAATGAAATTCACTTGACCACACCCCTAAAGATATACATAATAACAACAAAAACAATTCAAATGATTAACTTGTTAAAATAACAGAGTTTAGTGAGAAAGTTTGCACAGATATTTTACGTACCTTATCACATCCAAAATGTTGAGTGAACTGACAGGTTTGTACATGATCGCGAGTTCGGTCAAACGACACTCTATTGGACGACAATAATGCCATCTTACATTTTTGGTCGGAACTTTTACGAATGCGCTATAAACACTGACGCGGCGGGAGTTTCGATCATTATTTTTATTTGGGACAAAGTTATCTCCTAGGGCTAAAGTAACCCGCATCTACGGTATCACATTTTAAGTACTACTGGTATGTTTTTTTAACTATTTTCCTTGATTACAATTTTAAAACAATATAAAACAATATGTCCTACACTACGTATTAGATAGGTGCAATTTGCAAGGTGTGGCCTAAACCACACCCTCTAGTGTAACGTATTTAACCACGTCCGAAAACGACATGATTTTAGAATCGCAAAAATTTAAGATATGCGTATGTACGAATGGTTATATATCAATAGTAGGTACTACACTACATCAATGAGAAAAGATCATAAAAATGTTTTTTCCCGGATTTCGTAGTACAATTGGATTTAAATATTAACCCCCTCCCCTCCCCCATCTGTTATTTCTGGAAAGGTCGTGCGAATATTTTTTTCCATAAAGAGCTTTCACTTAATTCTTCAAAAGACACACAAGGTAAAAATACACACATTTGAGGATTATTTTGAGGTACTTCGTCATGTTCCCACCTTTTTCCCGTTGTTAAATAAACACATTCGTAGAAATTTGACAGATGGCCCAAAAACTGGAACTTCAATAAATAACAAAATTCGCATCGATCAGAAAATCCATTACAAAAAAAAACGTGTCTCTAAACGATCCAACGAGGCGGTGACATTAATATCTGGAATTATTCTCCATGGCCAATTTCATTATTAGTTCATAATATAACAACTTACACATTTATTATGTAGGAAATATATACCTCCTTCTAACTACATAATACACATATATGGGAGAAAATGGTTTTCAATACACTTATTTCGGTTTCCGAAGCTTTACATGTATCTACTTCAGTAAATGCTGACCCTTTTAAGGTGCTCTCGGAAAGGGACAAGGACGATATTCAGAAGTTTCAGTTTTATAAAATTTTTTTTAGTGGAACGGAGTCAATAGCCAACCTTAATTTACTACGTATGTAAAAGTCGGTGTAAAGTAAATAGACAACCTCATTATTATTATTATGCCTACTATCCAAATTGTCAATACATACAATATATGTATTTTCCCGAACTGAATAAGAGCAGGGACGGGAATTCGTGAGTTATATTTCGATATTTTTCGATATTTAAACATTTGCCTCAATAAAATTCCATGAAATAGAACTCGACATTCGATTGACACGTGTTACAGCCGGATTTTAAAATCAAAGAGCGAATTGGTTCAACCATTTTCCAGGCAAACGAATGAACACGGCTGCGCGACTCGTAGGACCGACATTTCAATTATAAGTGACGATAAGTTACATAGAAACGTTATGTATAGGCAAATACTGACTAGCTGTAAACATCACGTTGAAAACAGCAGCGAATATTCGAAGTACCGAACATTACATGGAAATGCTTTCGGAGACGGAGCTTTTACCATTCGTAAGAACTTTACAGTGCTTTGTAATGGCCCTAGGAAATGTCCACCGTTTCTCATTTGGGGGAGGCGACACGGAACCCAGCCATTAAAATAAAAAACGAGTCGCAGTTGGCTAAAAGCGCAGCTGGCAATAAATGTGTAATTCTTTTTATATATTACTTTATGTCACCAATGGGGTAAAGGGGATTGAAATTAGCGAGTGGGTCACGAAAATTATGCAAATATTGTGTAACATTTCAATTCCAACATTTATATGACAACTATAAGTTATATGCATAAATCAATATTCATGTTGTTAACACGGGACCAATATGAATGAGTGCAATAATGATAAAACATACCTTTTCGTTGATGATGCAGTCGAGGTCCTCTCGGCTGGGCGAGCCCAGCACGCCCAGGATGTGGTTCAGCTGGTCCAAGTAGTGCTTCCCCGGGAAGATCGGCCGGTTCGACAGCATCTCAGCCAGGATGCAGCCCACGGACCAGATGTCTATCGACTTGGTGTAGCCCTGGACAAACAACGAAGTCATAAACACTTATTTATGCACAAGTTAGTATGGTGCAGACGAAATTTTGTTATTTACTTTCCTCTGTACAAAAATATACAAAATATTTAATGCAAACAAATTTTCAGTTTGACCGTACAGATTAAAGAAACATAAAAAGTGAGAGACAGACAGAATTACTTCAGTTCTTAATAACATTTACTTATTAAATATTCATATGAACTCATCTCGTTGGCTAGTGTTTGTTGTAGCGTGAGCAATTTATTTTTACTCTCGCATTGCAAAAAGAAATATCTTGCAAAGTGTTTTCACCCAAACACTATGAGAAACGCGACAAACGTCGTACATTTTTCATTCAATTTACGCCCCACGCGATGGGCTAGGCTGCAAAGGGAACCGTGCAAACACCGACCCACTTTCCCTCTCCGTAACATTTAGTGTAGATAACAAATTGTGTGAGGCAACACGTTGCATTGTGACGGAGTGTCGCGGGAGTTGTGTGCCGGGCGCGCCGGAAGACACCCTCGGAGACTAAAACCCTTCCGGTGGAGGCGGACGCGCGACACAAGCGATTTGGAATTCTCGCCGCGATGTATACGGGTGGGGTCAGAGCAATGGTATTTTCTATCAGATTTCACGTCCAACGTTTCTGAACGTTTTTGTACGCCGAAGGGTTCTAAGATAAAGGCTAAGTTATAATGTCCAAACATCCCCATTACAGTTACTTTTGTCATCGATGTAGAAAATAATGGAAAGTTGTGATTGTAGAGATGAGATGAGATGCGAGACTTAAAAGTAGTCATTTGTAATTTTGGTGAGGCTGTATGGACAAATTTTAATTATTTATTCGCTTAGATTTATGTAGGTCAATAAAGCATGTGACGGCTAAACATCTTTTTTTCAGAATTTGTGACGCTACAGAACAAGATAATCGTTTGAAAATGTGTCCAGCCCGCCTTGAAAAACCACTTTTTGCTTTCCGCGGCAAAAGGAACCCTTTCTGTTGAATACGCATATAGTTTTATATTATTTATATTTATATTATTTTAAGTGGAAAAGTAACTTGGCTAACTCTTAAAATGGAAATCAACATTTCAGACTTTATACGTTAAATACATTTTATAACATTACAGGTAGAGTTTTAGCAATACAATACCTTCATAATTTACGTAACCGTGCCTTCGCTCCTTCGTATTACTTAATTAAAATCTTACATTTATAATTCATACTTAACTCGGTACTAAAAAGATAAATTGAATAAGTGGTTTATGAATGAACGAAGTAAGTAACGAAATTCGGCTCGTTTTGTGGCGTGCTTTGTCAATGCCCGGGACGCTGCCGCGCTGGTCCGGGAAAGCCCCCGGGAGTGGAGGGGCGCGCGACGTTTTAATATTTAATTTTTTTATTTTGTTGACTAGAATTCATTATTACGACATTTCGACGACGCTTAAAAATTCTTTTACAATTTTGAGGATAATATCAATAACAAATAGGACCATTTTTAGCAAAATAAATCAAAAATACAAGTGTTAGCCATAATTGTGATTGTCAAGTAAAAAACCAGTCAGCGAGCGGAGACGGGCTCGCATCCTGAGTAGAAGCATAAATGGCAAGACTGTTATTACAAATGGCGACGTTCCCGCACTTATCCAAGTTCAAGATTCATCGCAGAGCTGGTTCGTTAACAATAAAAAAACACTGAATAACGAATGAGAACGCTACAAAAAATAAATACAATAGGAGAAAGAAATACTGCCTCCAGTAATAGCTTATAGGTAAGTTGTGGAATAATAACAATCTCGGGTCAGAGTATTGTGAAGCAGCGGAGCGGATGGAGAGACGTCGTCTGGCGCAACTCTGTGGATTGCTTACATTCCACGCCAAATTATGGTCTTTTACGTGTATAATCTATTATCATCTCAAAGAGCCGACTATTATCAGAATACCGAAACCGGCAAATGGCGCCGGGCGGTAATTCCTCCGCTCCTATAATAGGATCGCCAGGCGTAGATTCGAGTCACGTATGGCCGAAAGACCATTGTGGATCTTGATCATTGTTTAACATCCAATAAGACGTCTGCTCTGCGTAAAACAGTCACGATCAAGTAAAAACAAAAGAGTGATCTGCACAATAGGCCGTGCACTTTATTAGTTTAGAATAGTTTTAGATTTGTTTGGGATAAAACTTTTTCAAATAAATAACTCTTTGAATTTCGCATTCTATCTATCTCATATCTGTAAATAAGACTACTTCTGATTGAAATTAAAACCAAATAGGTATATCGTCTTTTCATGTTCAGAAAACATTTATTGATTTTTCTTTCGATAAAACACTCTTGAAATCCTCTAAGTTTCTTTTTGTATTTCCGAATTTACGTACACCAATGTAAATTTTACTATTTAATGCTCCAAAATATGTAATACATAAATCTAACTAAAGCAGATTTAGCTTAGAACACACGTAGCACGTCGTAAGTGGTTTACGGGTGGAGTTAGGGATGTCAGGTTCAAATGTGAAAGGCAGTTCGCTTTCACACACCAACACTTTGACTACATTAATCCAAAAGCTTTTCTCCTTTCCAATTATAAAAACATCACTTCAAACAAAAAGCTCATGCATTTTAATTGAGATTATTCTGTCAACATTCGTGCTTATTTATAACGCCAATTTACGCAGCTGCGTCCTGATTTGTGTACATCACCCGACGTCGACAAAATATTAATTTGTTGCCCAAAGGGCTGTTTCGGCGGTGTAGTATACATTAATGTATTGGACGTTATGACTGGTTCAATAAGTACTAATACGCAATAGTCTCGGGGGGGAAGAGTCGGCGTAACGACATACGTTTAGAGTCTGTCGCGTCAGCAGAGCATGTCAGTCGCGTTTCCCGAAGGTCAACCAACCTTTAGCCCTGGGGCAGTCGTAAAAAGTGAAACGTGTTCGTATTACCCGGCTAAAAGCGGAATCCAGGGCCGTCTCCAGCCCTAGCCCGCCTGCTTACGGCCCTGGCGCAGCGCACACCTCCGGAAAATCCGCCCGACCACCCGACCGCGAGCGATGCGCTCGGACTATGTAAATTGACCTTTGTCGTGAGAGGATTTCATATTAGATCTTTGAGGTATGATCTACTTATCCAGTTATTTGTTTTTTATACTATTTGCGTTGCGCGGGTCAAACGCCACGATTTTTCTTTCGCGTTATATTTATTGCAGTCGCGATGTGAATTTATAGGGCCATACCGGCCACGCTCTATAGTGACACGTACGGGGTAGTTTCTCAACATGATTCTTTATAAATAATGTAGGTATCCTAAATTTATAGCGTGACACGAATAGAAACAGGATATATGTAGTCTGCTTAAATTCCGCAGTAAATATAATATTTTAGGGGATAAAAATCCTCGTATCAGTTCCACTCGTTAAAAAGTAAGGTTTGAAATAAAAAATGTCTACAGTTTGTCTCTTCACGACTTTCCAGTACGTCAGCACAACATAGAAACGTGTTAAGATTTATTTTATGTCAAAATAAGCTGGCAATAATTCAAATTCTACGAGGTCTCGTTTACCAATACAAATATACACATAGCAACCGCCGCTTTTGTATACGCGAGTCAATGATTCAGTATAAGACGCATATTTCCTCATTTCCCAAATCTCTCGCATATAACTGGGTAGAGTAATGTAGCCTCGCATACCCCGGCCCGCAGAACGCCGCCTCGGCCCCGTGTCAGACGATTCCGCCTCAAATGAATTCCCGGAAACGCCCGAAAGTACAACACAATATTGTTTTCCCGGTAAAGCTTCTTTTAATTAAAACGCAAATATTAGGCCCAATGTTGATCATTCCTTCGTATTCTTTATTTATGGGCAGAGAAGAGGGCAGTTACTTCGATGAACGTTGCTCTTTCTCGTTATTACTTATACTTCGGTACTTGTTATCTGAAGAAGTACAATGTTTAATGAAATACAATGAGAGAATCAACACAGATCTTCAAAGCAATTATGACTGCGCTATTTGCTTAATTAATCGATAAGCGCCGTTATCAATCAATAATATCAACATTGGATTTGTGTGTGTACACGAAAGCGTCCAGTCGCTGCCCATGCCACACAAGAGATTCCGTTCTGAACATACGTATACTTTATTTCGCATCATCAAGTAATTAATCACAACCTTATTCGGCCAAAATGTCGAAACACGAACAAACTGTATCAGTTGAAACAAACAGCGTTATCTCACCTTAGAGTTGAGCATGATCTCCGGAGCCCTGTACCAGCGCGTGGCCACGTACTCCGTGAGGAAGCCGGTGTGGTCGTGGTCCGGGTCGGCCACTCGTGCCAGCCCGAAGTCGCATATCTGATGGACAAACAAACACATGATTAAACAAATGAATCCAACATAATTGCTGATTAGTCGGCTACGGCTAGTATGGCTACTCGAAGCCATCATTGTAATCAGTCAAAAATACATTCTTTCAAATACTAGTTATATTACATAGAAAGAAATTAAAAATATACCAACACATGTTATTTTATGAAGTGTGTATAAAATTTTAAAAAATACTTTGCGTTTCAAGGACAGCGAGATTAGGACCTTCTTTCCTTTTAGAGTGACGTCTCACGCGCTGGATTTTAATACCCTCCTAAATCAAATTATGTTCTCATTACCCTTGTCCATAATCATTATAAACTTTGCAGTAAACGCGCCTCCATTAAAATTATTAACGTAACTTTTGCATGTTACTCAAGTTAACTCATTTATTCAAGTATACGTATATGCGTATACTCTAACCTGACCCTACCCTTTTGGGCTATTGTGTTGAAAAATTATCGAAAGGAGCAGTATTTGCAGATTTAAAACAATCTAGTTTGTAAAAGTAAATGGCAAGGTGAAAAAAAAATTACGGGACGAGACAGGCTGGTGTCAGAAAAGTGAGCCATATAGACTTTTCTTACAAAAGACTAACTGAAAAAACCAGTCCAAAAAAAATAACATCAGTTTCTTTGTCAACTGCAGTAAAAAGCGCAGGTTAAAAAAACTTGTGATTAGTTTCGAATAGTAGTTATATGTACTATGTATGTATGTATACGCATAAGCCTGTGCAATAGAACATTACAAAAAAGAGATTTATACCCATCTGACCTGATTCAATATGGACGACTTTCAGCGTAAAACAATTTCGTTTCCGACAGTTACTCCGTTTCTACTCGAGTGCGAGCTAATGCCCCTCAAGAGAATACGTAGTCTTGTAACTCAGCTTTGGTTATTTGCCTATTCTAGGCTCTCGCTTAAGCCCACATATCACATTACGTTTCGTCGTCTTTCAGTTCTGATTTATATCCGTGAGTAAAAGGATTTATCAGATGCCTATTTATCATTTACAGCACCGGGGGCTGAACGCATTATTGTTATTCAATAAAGATAGGTTGATAAGAGAAAAAGAGTTACGCTCATGGCGTTTTATAAACGCGCGTTTCGCGTTTATATCGCGACGCTGCAAAAATTATACATTTAATTTCTATTTTCTATCGAAAGGAAGTAAATGCGCGTGCTAAGGGTTATTTTGACAAAACATTTGTGAGCATAGTGCTCGAAAAGAATTCACACATAGTGTATAGTTATATTTCTCTCAAACTAAATTATGATGAAGTTTGCTTTCAATATCATGCCAGTAAATACAATGCACGGAAACCTCAATATCGCTGAACACTTAACCGCAACTTCATAAACCGCAACAAAAACAAAAGTATCGAGAGAAGCTGTTAGCCCCTCGCCGGGAAAGTTAACACGACTCCGCATAGACTTTATGATCCACGGCACGAAAACACGTATTTCCACTTATGGTCGAATTAGGACCTTCAAAACTACATAGTCGTTATGATATATGCGAAAACACAACACCATGTTATCGTGTTTTCGGAAGTACATAGGTACTTAAAATATCATATTTCTTGGTGGAGCGCTCGTATGCGCTAAGATGAGGGTTTTGTTCGACCCTCTTCACTCGCCAAGCCGTGTCACGGATATGCCACGAGGATTTAGAATTTAGACCAAGTAAATGGATCCGTCCAAGTGTATGATTGCGCGTATGCCAAGACTAAGGAATTGAGGCCTTGAAGTGAGCTTAGTGAAAGCTCATTTAATCAAAAGACCACTTTAGACACTTGTATTCTAATAAAGGGTTAGTTATAATTGCCGTGTATTGAATCAACGCGTAGAAATATATAAAAAGGACAAATCAGGTTGTGGTTACAGTGTCTTATTTAAGTCAGTGGCAACTTTTAATAGAATTAAGCTATTCTAAGTTAATTTTATTCTCACTGCTTCTTCAACTTTCATGTTCTGTTAAAGTTGAATTAAATATTTGACTTACAAGATGAAAGAAACTTTGTAATATAATAATGTTTTTATAAATTTCGCTTCTTAGGAGATTGACAACCTCAATTAAAATCAAAGCTCTTATAACAGGGACGACAAATTTTTATATATGGGGTCATTTACTACAATGGATGGTAAATAATATAGTGAGTTTATACAGAGGAAATAGTAAATTCAAATATAAAATTTACAGAGAAAATTTGTAAACTTATTATTAGGGCTTTACAAAATAATAGAATATAAAGCAGTAAAGTTTGTTACCTAATTTATGAAATAAAACAGTTGTTTTCAAGATATATATTAAGGGTATCCTACAACTAATTACAAAGTCTACCTTCACACAACAAAATATATAAAAATCCTGAGAATAATAATAGATTATTTCAAATTAGGTCTCGATGAAGTCATAACTAAACCCCATTTTGGTCAATAGTGATATTCTTGTATTTCAACAAAATTACTTGAATCCCTACTTACACACGCCCCTGCGTCACGGTACAGCTTATTTACTATTTAAAAAAGACACCGTCTTATGATTCCTACGATACTTCTTGACGTCACAAGAATACTTCTACAATTAACAATCGTTCAGGTACATACCTTCAAATCGCAGGTGGTGTTGAGTAACAAGTTGGAGGGCTTGAGGTCCCTGTGCAGAACGTTCGCCGAGTGGATGTACTTGAGCCCTCGTAGGATTTGATATAGGAAGTAACAGATGTGGTCGTTGCTTAATTTCTGTAACAAACATACGATTTATACATAAAAAATATTTGGTAAACAATATGAGTACCAATGACTAAGTATGACTAAGGCCTTCTCGCCCTAGTTTAGGGTAGGCCCGTGCCCCAGCAGTGGGGACGTATATGGGCTGATGATGATGAGTACCGTAGTGCCCGAATGTGCCCATGTAAATATAAAAAGTACCTTACATTTTACTTTATGTTTTTATTAATTTAGTTTCAATAATAAGGTGTGACCTATACTGCTTAAGGTTAATCACGCATTAAATTAATTCAGAAGACAATAAAACATCGAATTAATCCATCGGAAAACTTCCTCCATTCTAATTAACTCCCAGCAAGCAACAAAATACGATTATGTTTTGTTGGCGGCGGAGTGGTGTTTAACGGCCAGATTTCCCCAATAATATTTTAATATTGAAGGCGATAACAAAGGAGATTGCTTTCATTTCGGTGTTTTATGATCGGTGGATTTATTTCTAGGATATAACTAAGTAAGCTTAATCTTAATAATACGTTTTGTCCATGCAATTAATAACGCGTTGTTTACTAAAAAACAATTAGTGCTTGGTGCGAGAAAAACAGAAACAAATCCAAATTTAACGCAGCCCGAAGAATTACTTAACTGTTTCTTTCTTTTGCTTATTATTGTATATATAAGATGCCATCAAAGATCGAATTATTACCTATGTAATACATGATATAAATATTACAAATAGTTACTTAACTCACGATGAATTATATGTAATGATAAAATTATATACGTACAGTTTAAAACTGTATAATAAAATGACTAATAAGGTAAATATGAAACCGATTCATAAAACGAATATTTGTCAGTACACTGTTTAGCATAAAGCGAGTAGAATAGCCAGATTTCATAACCGCATATGAAAACAACATGTGTCGCACGTGATAATGTTGAACATAAATAAAATATATTAACCACTATACCTACCTCCTTAACGCCCTAGTAACGTGAACAAAAAGATCAGACTAATTTGTTTGTAAAAGCAAACTTACACAACGCAAACGTTTAATTTTTAACGAGGAATATTAAGCCTGAAGCCTGAGTAATTAGGGAATAAAAAAATCCGCGAACGTAAAAACCACTTTTATCTTAAAGAAACCGGAGACAAGGCTTCATGGTCTATAAAGTCGTGAATATGTCTGGGTCGGGACTATAAATCGTTGATGGGCTATTTGTGGTCCCTAACTATGTGACGAGGGTGTGATAGCCGTAATGACGAAACAATGGCCACGCCTGCGTAAGTTATTGGATCAGTCAGGAACACATAAAAAAACGGTGAACTTCCTGTTGCGAAGGAGTGATGACGTTACACAAAACCTTTAGAGATTTATAATAAACCATGATTTTAGACAAAATTAATTTCGAAATAAAAATGACGATCTGAACTTTTGTACATAAAATAAAAGATGGAGCAAACATATTTTTTATGACGGCTCTCTCTGTGTGTATGTGTATTATACCTCGAATAAATTAGTAAACGTTAAAATATGAACATTGGATTTTTTGCAAAAGGTACCGATGTTTTAAAAATATATGCTTTGTGTACACGCTCTAAACTGTTAGACGTTTTTGTTAAATGTTATTACAGCAAACACTGGTTTTTAACCTAAAATATTTTTAACTTACTTACCTGTGTTTTTAACAATTTATAAAGGTCTGTTTCCATTAGACACTGTACGATGTAGACGTCTTTCATTTGATCAATAGTTTCCGCTCTTAAAATATCCCGAATGTCAATTATCTGAAAAAAAAAAAGGTTTATTTATCTGACATGTTCACCAAAGAAATAATAATCCTAATATTAATAATATTTAAAACACAGTTTTAGCTTTATCTTAGAAATGAAAATTAAGTTTCCCAATCAATATTTATGATTAAAACAACATGTCACACAATAATATTATAAAATATTAGATAATAGGGGGAGATAATTTACTTCTCCACATAATAGTCAGTATTTTCATAACACAGATACAGCCTTGTTAGTATCTCATATGATCGCATGTATGTAAATAGGCTACTACGAAGGTATAATAGGAAACGCAGGTCCAGTTAAAATTAATTAAAAAAAATTATGAATAAAAAACCGTATTTGTCTCATACGAATGATTTGAAACAAACAAGTAAATAGACTTACGTTTTCGTGCTTAAACCGCGTCAGAATTTTGATTTCTCGTAACGTTCTCTGGCAATACGTTTGATGTTCGAACGGTGATATTTTCTTAATAGCCACTTTCGTCTTCTTCACATTATCGAAGGCCGACCTGCGAAATAATAAACAACATTAATCATTCGTAAAGGGTGAGTCGGTCCGGCGCGCCGGCCATACAACAGAAGGGTCCATGTGCTTAACCTTACATAATTCAATATCAGATAACAAAACAATGTTTTAGTGACATTTTATTAAAGCCTTGTCGAACAAGCATTGTCTGCCTTTGTAAAAACCAATTAAGTTAAAAGCTTCAGTCGAAAATTTGTTTTATAAAACATAAAAAAAAGATTATTTTTGGTTTAAAACCAATGAAAAAATCACTGCCAAAGTAGGCCGTAGACACTCTCAGGATTAGCGAGCGCGCGAAATTGGGTCAATAGATAACGGCGATAATGGAGATCATCCTGCCAAGACCCAATGTAAATGCTTCCACAGTTCAATGGTAATCCGACGGCTACCCCAGCTATATAAATGTCTAACATACTTTGCATAATCAGGAAATGGAGTGATGGATGTTAAGAATACATTTACCACCAATTTTTATCCTCTTAAAATCATTGCTATTTTTTTCAGACCTGATTTAGGCAACTCTTAAGACACTTTGTCTCTTATTTGAAGACCCATTAGCGCACTTAAAAGGATGAATGCTTTATCATAAGAAAAAGAAGATCCAAGGACGCATAATATCAAAGATAGAAGAAGAACCAGAACCATTATCTCATCATGACTGATAGTTCAGATTATCTTGTCCCCTTACAATGATTTATTAATCTTAATACTTAATCACCAAATCTTGTTAGTCAGAGAATGTCACAGAAAGCACGTCATTAATAGATGTAGCAATTAGTTTATCGCTTCATCGACATTGATTATTTTCAATACATTAACCTAAGAGCTTTTGTATCCATTCTATCATCGAATATAAAAATAGGCTGGAAAATAAACATGAAATCTTCTGAACGGTACATTGAGCGGACGTATTTGTTTCTACTTTGTAATGTTATTTATGCTAAATTGGCATCACAGGCGCTTTCAAAATAATTTAATAACCGCGTATGTATTGATGTTTAACCACGTGGATCAAACACTTGATTAGTTTTGAACAAACAAAATGTACAAGAAATCATGACCATAATTTCATGCCCGAAAATTGTTCAAAAACTCTTGGAGATGATGAATGGACGCAGTTTTATCAAGTACTAAATCTCGCTAAACACGGGGGCATTCTCCGAAGTAGGCAAGTTTAGTTGTTGACTTCAGGCTACTTTGCAAATTTTAATTCGCTTTGAAATTTCTATTTCACGATTGAATAAGTTCCAAGTTGATCAAGTTTGAGGGGATCCTAAGCGACCTTTCAACCTTGTAATTACTAGATAATGGCTTCAGTAACGCTTGATTACATTAGTCTATAGTACTTGTGTAAAGGCGTAGTATCGTAACTAAGGCCAATTGAATTTACCTAGAATAGTTGGGGTATTGAATTTGATTTTAAAACGTAAAAACGTTGGAATAAATTTTTTATATGTTAAAATATTGACAAAGTGCACGGAAAACTATTATTCTATAGTTGGTACAATTCCCAAGGAAAAATAAAATTAAGTGTAATTTATTGATCTGCTAATTTAGGACCATAGGTCGATGGCCGAGTGGTTAAGGTCGTTGCTTGCCATGCGAGAGGTCGCCAGTTCAAACCCCGCCAGGTACCAATGTGTTTTTCAAAATTGAAATTCATATGTACCATCATTCGACGCTTTAACGGTGAAGGAAAACATCGTGAGGAAACCTGCACACCTAAGAAGAAATTCTAAGGTTGTGTAGTCGACCAACCCGCACTTGGCCAGTGTGGTCGACTAAGGCCTTATCGCCCTAGTTTAGGGTAGGCCCGTGCCCCAGCAGTGGGGACGTATATGGGCTGATGATGATGATGATGTTTTAATTTAACGCATCCACCACAAGTAGATACCATTTTCTAATACTTATAAAATAAAACGTTTCAATATAACATTTAGATTAATAAAGTCTAAGTTTGTTCGTTTTTAGGTACCTACTATAGAATTTACGACGAACAATCTGTATTAAAACAAACTTAATCAAAACAAAGTGGTTGAAACATCTATGTTTTTTTCCGAGTTTCAGCAATAGGAATCGTTCAAGCGTAAATGGAAATTGGAAGGGTTATACGGTCCCTAATAAATATTTGAGTTTGCCCTTTCGAGTCAATAGAAGATTTTTTATGAATCACACTACATATCAATAAAAAAAAAGAAATGGTGTTTTAAATTTTATTCACAAATGCCATATTTAAATTAGAAAGAAAGTATTTACATACTACACAATCAAAAATACGATATTTCTTCTTAAACACACATTACACATTTCTCAATATAATAATTTTACAGCGAATTAATCTATACTAATATTATAAAGCTGAAGAGTTTGTTTGTTTGTTTGTTTGTTTGAACGCGCTAATCTCAGGAACTACTGGTTCGATTTGAAAAAATCTTTTTGCGTTGTATAGACCATTTATCGAGGAAGGCTTTAGGCTATATAACATCACGCTGCGACCAATAGGAGCAAAGATACAATGGAAAATGTGTAAAAAACGGGGAAAACGCGAACGAAGTCGCTGGCACAGCTAGTGAATTATAAAAGTTTGAACAAAGCAGTTAAATAAAAATTTACAATACAGCAATTCTTAATATTAAAGTCTTCTTACGAGATCGGCTAAACTTGAAACGTTTTCTGCAAACTTCTCGTCTTCTCAAACTACGTTGCATCTATTTACTTAGCAACTAGCTACAAGAGAGCTGAATTTAATTAACCCTGAGTAGTATAGCCATTATGCAAATTGCAATAGATTTATTTTTGTTGTAATTAAAACGGAATTACTTTGTAAAATAGGGCTTTAATAAACAAAAACTTAACAGAGCTAAAACGGCGCGAACGGGGTAAAAGTGAGAAGTAAAAAGGCGCGAACGTTTGACAGCTCAGTAGCATTAACAATTTGACAAGTGAAGGTGACATTTATATTTTTAATTTACTACAACATGCCCTCCAAATTAAAACCTTCCTTGTCTAACTTTAAACATTTGCTATATAATCCAAACACATAGAATAAGATACAATTTAACACAGCTTTAAACTTATACATACAAAACAACTAAAATATAACAATAGTAAGTATGCTAATACAATAATCAATTACAAATTAACATTAGACCCAGCTTGTCTCTAAGATACTGAAATCTAATTCGAGGAAGAGCTTTTGTAAATATATCAGCACACTGCTCAGTTGTACATAAGTACTTTACATCTATTTCCTTATCCTGATATTTTTCTTTGATAAATTTAAGCTTTACATCTATGTGCTTACATCTTTTGTGAAAGTCTACATTTTTAATTACAGATATAGCACTTTGGTTATCTACACATAAACAAATTGAGTCCTGATTAAAAGCATCAATATCAAGTAACAATCTCTTAATCCACAAAGCTTCTTTGGTTGCAGAACACGCCGCCATAAATTCTGCCTCAGTTGTAGAAAGAGCAATGCTTTGCTGGCGTTGGGTAGCCCAGGTGATAGCGGCACCATTTTTGATGAAAACATACCCAGTAGTTGATTTTCTTGAATCTTGATCAGCCGCATAGTCAGAGTCGCTGTAGGCATGTACTATATTGTTTTTCAATTTTGAGTAATATAGTCCATAATCTTTAGTTTCCTTTAAGTACTTCAGTATCTTTTTCACAACTGTCCAGTGAGTATTATCATAACAGTCAAGATAGCGACTCACTAAGCTAACTCCATACATAATGTCTGGTCGACTTACAATAGCCAGGTGCATAAGTGACCCAACTGCTTCTCTATATGGAATCTTCTGTTCAGGTACTACATTTTTCTTTTCCAAGCTACTATGAGGATCTATGGGAATACTACAACCATTAGCGTCATTCATGTTGAATTTTATAAGTAGCTTCTCTATATAATTCTTCTGATGAATGAATATGTGTCCTTCAGACTTTTCTATTTGTAATCCCACAAAATTCTTTGGCTTCATGGTCTTTATTTCAAAATTTTCTTTTAATTTATTTATTACCTTATTTATAATAGCCATATCTTTTGTTATTACTAATCCATCATCAACATACAAT
This sequence comes from Maruca vitrata, assembly GCA_039566165.1. NCBI lineage: Eukaryota > Metazoa > Arthropoda > Insecta > Lepidoptera > Crambidae > Maruca > Maruca vitrata. The sequence continues at coordinate 3,976,998 of CM076918.1, read as the reverse complement.
AACAAATATACTTTGGCCCCATCTATAAGAGCTGTGTAAACACATTGATCAGAGTGGCTATTCACAAAACCAAAACTATTCAATACAGTTTTGAATTTATTATTCAACAGCGTGGAGCTTGTTTTAACCCATATAAAGACCTTCTCAATTTACAGACATATCCTGGTGGAGCTACTACACCATCAGGTAGTTTCATGTATATGTCTTCAGTAATGTCTCCATAGAGGAAAGCCGTTTTGACATCAAACTGTACCATCTGTAAATCATTTTGACATACTTCTGAAAGTATGATTCGAACCGAATCATATCTTACTGTTGGAGAAAATGTTTCTGTGTAATCAATTGGATAACTTTGTGAACATCCTTTGGCACAGAGTCTAGACTTATAGATCAGACCAGATGGCTCGTCTTTTAAACGGAAGACCCACTTACAGCCAATTATCTTCACTCCTGGCGGTTTCTCCACCAACATCCATGTCTCATTCAGCTCGTGTGCGTTCAATTCTTCCATTATTGATTGTTTCCCATTTGTCTCCATCCTTTGATGATACAGCTTCATGATATGTCTGCGGCACATCATGTTGTTCCGGAACTGCACCTTTACAAAGGTAAGTATTAGATTCCTGCCTTTTCTTAGATCTAGTTGTAATATTACTACGCTGTACTAATTCAATTTTTCTTTCAGGTACATAAAGCGCGTCATCATAATCATCAGACTGAGAAGACTCATTACCATCTGTGGTTACTGACATATCAGTAGACTGACAGTTGTTATCCAGTGAACTTTCTTTTATTTCAGAACGGAGTTCAATCGGTTGAGTCTGACAATTTGTATTAATATTCTCAACTGTACTCATAGGAATCAAAACATTATTATCATGCAAAGAATTTTCCATAAATACTACATCTCTGCTTATTATTACTTTATTTGTTTTTGGATTTATCAACTTATAGCCTTTAGTAGTTTCACAATAACCAATGAAAGTCATTTTACTTGCCTTTTGATCTAGTTTCTGTAGTTTTGCTTGTGGTGTCTTAACCATGGCATCACATCCAAAAACTTTTAAGTGACTCACATCTGGCTTCTTCCCAGACCATATCTCCTCAGGTGTGGCATAAGAGAGTGCGGGTTGGGCAGCGGTTAGTGATGTAAGCTGCTGTAGCCACGGCTTCTGCCCAGTACTGTTTCTGTAAATTAGAATTAATTAGCATACAACGTGCTCTCTCCATCAGTGTGCGATTCATGCGTTCAGCCAGTCCATTCTGCTGAGGAGTATATGTATTAGAAGTTTGATGTATTATTCCTGCTTTCTTTAAAAAATCTAAAAATTCATTACTTAAGTATTCTCTTCCATTATCAGAACGCAGACATTTTATACTGCAGTTACATTGGTTCTCTACTAAGGCTTTATATTCTTTAAAGTTTGAGAAAACTTCTGATTTATTATTTAAAAAATAAACATATACTTTCCTTGTATAATCATCGGTGAATGTGACGAAGTACCTCGCTCCTCCAAGTGATTTAACCTCTAGTGGTCCACAGACGTCTGAATGCACCAGCTCCAGAGGTTGCTTGGCTCGGGAACCTTGAGCTGGAAACGGCAGCCTGGACTGTTTTCCTTTTTGACAGGGTTCACAGATCATCTTGGTTTCATTTTTAGTTAGCTTCACTCCATCAGTACTTTCAGTCAACTTATTCAAATCTTTGAAATTCAAGTGAGCCATCCTTTGATGCCACAGTAACAAATCAGTCTCATTTGCTTTACAGTTGTATGCTGATATAGTGTCGGTATTCAGCCGGTACATATTATTGATGAGATTTGCGGTTGCTACTTCACTCTTCATTTTATTGAATATTTTACAGCAATGGTCGGTGAACTGAACAGAACATCCATTTTTATCATTTGACTAACCGAGAGAAGGTTGGTTGCCAATTCTGGTACATACAGGACATTTTTAACTTGAATAGTATGCCTTGCACCATCTTTACCTATTATGTTTAGGTCACACTTGCCACAACCCTTAACCTGAAGCATTTTGTTATTAGCTATCTTTATATTTGTGATCGGAGGAGGTACAATATCATACAGCCAGTCTTGCCTCATTGACATGTGCATAGATGCTCCTGAATCTATGTACCAACCTTCATCATTCTTTGTTGTTGCGGAGAACACAGCTACATAACCGGAATCTTTGTTTTGTTCCTTCTCATTTCTCTTCTTCAACCTGCAATCTCTACTCACATGACCAAAGCGGTTGCAGTTGAAACATCTCGGGCCCTTCTTATGACTTTGCTGATTGTGCTTTGGCTTACTTTGCTTTGTGTAAAGTGCATTATCAAAACTAGGTGATGTTATTTCTTGAAGTAGCTTTGTTTTTATTAAGTCTGCACTTATTTTAACACGGAGCTCTCTATACCCATAATCATTGGCTTATAGGTATCAGGCAAGCCAGCCAGCATCAGTGTGCCGAGCCATTCATCATCCACTTTGAAGTGAATATTTCTAAGCTTATGGGCAGATGTCATTATTTTGTTGACATACGCTTCTACACTATCGCTGTTCTCTAAAGTAGTGTTTATTAGGTCCTTTAAGAGTCCTACCTTTCTAGTCAATCCACTATCTTCAAATGCCTTGGTGAGATTTTGCCAGACTTGTTTTGCATTAATCGCATCTTGTATATGTACGTACAGAATTGGATCGATTAATAAGATGAGCTTCGACTTCGCCTTGACATCTTGCTTCACTGATTTAGGATCTGTGGCGTCTGGTTCGTTTTCCAAGCATTCATCTAAGTCTTCGTGCTGCAGGTATGCTTTGACGGCAAAACTCCAGTTTGACCAATTGTCTCGACCCGTGAGCTTGGGTATCGACATAAATGAGTTGCTGTTCATATTTATATTGATAGTAAGCTGAAAATACGGAAGAACTCGCGAACCGGTAACTTGCAAAATGCCGGGTTATGTCCGCGGTCTTGTTACTGACTATTTATGATGCTTTTTACGATTGACTGAATATTTACGCGACAGATTATATCTGGGCCCATAACCTGTTGTAATTAAAACGGAATTACTTTGTAAAATAGGGCTTTAATAAACAAAAACTTAACAGAGCTAAAACGGCGCGAACGGGGTAAAAGTGAGAAGTAAAAAGGCGCGAACGTTTGACAGCTCAGTAGCATTAACAATTTGACAAGTGAAGGTGACATTTATATTTTTAATTTACTACAACAATTTTGAACTTAGCCGACTCTGGTGTAGTTAACCGTTTCGCAAATATACTCACTATAGATAGAAACGAACAAGATAATACGGTGGTTCAACGTGCTATAATTTTTATTTTTACTTATACTGGGGGTAGTCTGGGTACGCAATATTTAATCTAGGTACATCATGTCTTGTGATGATAACACAATAAATAATGATCCAATCAAAAACATAAATGTGAAATGAGAGCCAAGTTCAATATTATGATAATTGCCTTGGTTGTTGACTTCAACGACAAAAGAAGTGAGATCTAAATGGGTGCCAAGTTCAATGGTCAACCCTGAAATTTATTTATAAGTAACACTATAACATACCTATCATATCTTCTTATAACATAAGATAATGTATGGTGGTAGCCTATGAAGGTCTGTCTTAACTAGTTTCTATAAACCTACCAACAATCCAAATTTTCGGAATTATAAAATAAATACCGACAAATACCAAACTAACCCAGACAACTAACTAGACTACTTACTAACTAACTAAAGAAAACTAGCCAAGACAGACCTTCATAGGCTACCACCATACATTATCTTATGTTATAAGAAGATATGATAGGTATGTTATAGTGTTACTTATAAATAAATTTCAGGGTTGACCATTGAACTTGGCACCCATTTAGATCTCACTTCTTTTGTCGTTGAAGTCAACAACCAAGGCAATTATCATAATATTGAACTTGGCTCTCATTTCACATTTATGTTTTTGATTGGATATCATTACTTTTTGTAGAAAAGTATATATCATCGTAACGCCGTAGGTCCTTTGAAAAGGACAAATTCAAAACTAAAACTAGACTTTATAAATATAAAACAATTGAATCAGTTACTGTATTTTCCTACGTTTACGGGGTATAAGTAATAAATATGAAAACCGACTATAAGTACCTACTCTTAATTGTAAATAAGTAAGTATGTATACCTAAATATATACTTAGTGCTCTGCCTTCCCCGGTATATAGGCGTGATTAGGCACTAATTAGGTATTTATGTTAAGCGTTCATAATAGAACCTAACCGCAGCAGTGGTCTCCTTTTTCACGGCTTTCAGGGTGAGTGCGACAGGCTCAACATGGTCTATTGTGCCTGTCGACCTCATATGTGGATCTCACTACCGCTTACCATCAGATGGAGTGAGGTCATCTTGTTAGCCTCTTATAAAAATAAAAAAATTAAAAAAAAAGCCTAATTATTAAAAAATTGCCAGTTTTTTATTTTTTCCTTTGTATTCATGTAATTACCTATCTGCATACCAAATTTTAACTCTCTAGGTAATTTGGAACTGGGTTAGAATTTTGATCTGTCAGTCAGTCAATGATAAAAATGAGGATTTTTGGACATTAATATCTAAATAACTGTTTGAGATAAGGTTATGAAATTTAGAACACATATTTATCTCGCAAGTCACAATATATGAGCCAAATTTGATACGTTTATGTGAAATAGTTTTTGATTTATGAGGGGTTCAAAAGTGGTTCCAAATGGTTCGTGTAATATTACACACGGTGCGGCTCGCCAGTTCTGTTTCTTGAACTTGGCTTGACACGCTACCGCGTGTCTAGATAAATGGGTGCCAAGTTCAATGGTCAACCCTGAAATTTATTTATAAGTAACACTATAACATACCTATCATATCTTCTTATAACATAAGATAATGTATGGTGGTAGCCTATGAAGGTCTGTCTTAACTAGTTTCTATAAACCTACCAACAATCCAAATTTTCGGAATTATAAAATAAATACCGACAAATACCAAACTAACCCAGACAACTAACTAGACTACTTACTAACTAACTAAAGAAAACTAGCCAAGACAGACCTTCATAGGCTACCACCATACATTATCTTATGTTATAAGAAGATATGATAGGTATGTTATAGTGTTACTTATAAATAAATTTCAGGGTTGACCATTGAACTTGGCACCCATTTAGATCTCACTTCTTTTGTCGTTGAAGTCAACAACCAAGGCAATTATCATAATATTGAACTTGGCTCTCATTTCACATTTATGTTTTTGATTGGATATCATTACTTTTTGTAGAAAAGTATATATCATCGTAACGCCGTAGGTCCTTTGAAAAGGACAAATTCAAAACTAAAACTAGACTTTATAAATATAAAACAATTGAATCAGTTACTGTATTTTCCTACGTTTACGGGGTATAACCCTAAGTAATAAATATGAAAACCGACTATAAGTACCTACTCTTAATTGTAAATAAGTAAGTATGTATACCTAAATATATACTTAGTGCTCCGCCTTCCCCGGTATATAGGCGTGATTAGGCACTAATTAGGTATTTATGTTAAGCGTTCATAATAGAACCTAACCGCAGCAGTGGTCTCCTTTTTCACGGCTTTCAGGGTGAGTGCGACAGGCTCAACATGGTCTATTGTGCCTGTCGACCTCATATGTGGATCTCACTACCGCTTACCATCAGATGGAGTGAGGTCATCTTGTTAGCCTCTTATAAAAATAAAAAAATTAAAAAAAAAGCCTAATTATTAAAAAATTGCCAGTTTTTTATTTTTTCCTTTGTATTCATGTAATTACCTATCTGCATACCAAATTTTAACTCTCTAGGTAATTTGGAACTGGGTTAGAATTTTGATCTGTCAGTCAGTCAATGATAAAAATGAGGATTTTTGGACATTAATATCTAAATAACTGTTTGAGATAAGGTTATGAAATTTAGAACACATATTTATCTCGCAAGTCACAATATATGAGCCAAATTTGATACGTTTATGTGAAATAGTTTTTGATTTATGAGGGGTTCAAAAGTGGTTCCAAATGGTTCGTGTAATATTACACACGGTGCGGCTCGCCAGTTCTGTTTCTTGAACTTGGCTTGACACGCTACCGCGTGTCTAGATGTACTGTAATCATGACGTGTATGATTATTATTCCTAATTACGCCTAATGCTACACTACATTCTTTCGAAGGCATTCATTCAACATTACAATCCCTCCGATCAAGTATTTATGCGAAAAGTACTTAACCGCACTAAGATTAAACGTTATAAGCCGAAGAATACTTTAGTTAATTTAGAAACAATTAACTCGACGGTTCTTAACGACGCGACATTTAATACGGGGGAACCAATTTCGTTCCATTTAGAAACTTTATTTCCGATAACAATTACGATGAGAACGAATTTCTGGAACAAATAATAAACAATCTGTCTTTAAGGATTAATTAGGTAACATGGTGGATGAGTGCTTGCACCCCATAGAAATAGGTACATATTGATATAAGTACGCACGCATATGTCTTAACGTTTAATTATTTCATTAAATGGTTGTTTATTTTGTATTAATCCAAAGCACGTTTGCGGCATCCGCAGATTTGGAACAGGAAAAGGCAAAGATCCGCAAGCGACTATTATCGATGATGTAACAGTGCCTTTGCGCGGACACACTGCGATGTGCGAGTACGTACGCGCCAGTATGACTCACTTGATATGGTGTAGCAAGAATCTGAAAATAATAAGTCATAAAGACGCGTAGACTGTCTAAACAATTTTATATGATCGGTTGTATGTTATTGTTACAGCGGTTACGAATTACGATAATACCCTAAGCATGTTTTCGTTGATAATCTCAACGAAGATCAATCAAATGCCAATCAATACACAACATACATGAAGTGAATTATACGTTCTGTAACTCAGCTTCGTAAATGTGCCCAAAACTGCCACAACTCTAGGACTATTCCTGTTATTTGGTAATGTTGTCACTGCTCAGATCTATCGTCCGATATAACATACAACAACAATACAAAAAAAATACTAATTATATTTAATATCAAAGTAGAACAATGTCCGAAACAACGTAAGATTTGCGTTCACGGCCACCGAGTGACGCAGAAATCAAGGTGTCATAGTCATATAATATGTGTGTGGTGATACACATGGTGGAAATTAGATAGTACCTACCAACCGACACGTAGAGAAATTGGAACAGTATGTGAATTAGGAAGGATTGGAACCAAGTTTTATCGGCAATTGGAATCGGATATCCGTAATCATTCTCTTACTTAAGTAATAAATTGATGAAGTTGAACTAGTGTAATGGCAGGCCATTAAAATTATTGCGCTAACGTAAAGGAAAAGATAATATTTGTAAGCTGGAACCTTATTGCCACTTTAAAAGTCATCAAGTTCCGCTTGGAGCTTTGCAAAGAATCGCCTAATTAGAATGAAATATTGCCTCACTGCGCGCTGGAGTTCGCTCGGGTCATTTTCAGGGAACAAAGGGAAGCCCACGAGCCGTTTGTACAGGCCTAATAACGACCCATCAGCTCAGCGGACCTCTGACGTCAGCGGGGTGAACGCACCACGCCGCGATAACGCTCATTAACTCTAATTGAAAATATTAAAACGATCACGAGCTAGAATGTCGTTGCTGATGAAAATTAGAAAACATGCTACCATTCGCTATGTTGTCTTAGCATCTAACTGCAAAGTAATTTACATGAAAAAAGTCACGTTGCATGTTGCCTGCCCCGCATAAGTGTTGTAATTTAATCTTATCTCATCCCTGCATAATTGCATTATCGACAATAAGATTGTTCTAGGAACGGATCGTTAGTTAGTTTTCCTCGCAGTCTTAATTTTCCTATTACATTTAACTTGTGGTGCCATGTATTCAATTTATAAGAATAGTAACATTACTTAAATGTTTGCGATAATCCTAATCCAATCAAAAACATAAATGTGAAATGAGAGCCAAGTTCAATTTATGATAATTGCCTTGGTTGTTGACTTCAACGACAAAAGAAGTGAGATCTAAATGGGTGCCAAGTTCAATGGTCAACCCTGAAATTTATTTATAAGTAACACTATAACATACCTATCATATCTTCTTATAACATAAGATAATGTATGGTGGTAGCCTATGAAGGTCTGTCTTAACTAGTTTCTATAAACCTACCAACAATCCAAATTTTCGGAATTATAAAATAAATACCGACAAATACCAAACTAACCCAGACAACTAACTAGACTACTTACTAACTAACTAAAGAAAACTAGCCAAGACAGACCTTCATAGGCTACCACCATACATTATCTTATGTTATAAGAAGATATGATAGGTATGTTATAGTGTTACTTATAAATAAATTTCAGGGTTGACCATTGAACTTGGCACCCATTTAGATCTCACTTCTTTTGTCGTTGAAGTCAACAACCAAGGCAATTATCATAATATTGAACTTGGCTCTCATTTCACATTTATGTTTTTGATTGGATATCATTACTTTTTGTAGGTATATATCATCGTAACGCCGTAGGTCCTTTGAAAAGGACAAATTCAAAACTAAAACTAGACTTTATAAATATAAAACAATTGAATCAGTTACTGTATTTTCCTACGTTTACGGGGTATAACCCTAAGTAATAAATATGAAAACCGACTATAAGTACCTACTCTTAATTGTAAATAAGTAAGTATGTATACCTAAATATATACTTAGTGCTCCGCCTTCCCCGGTATATAGGCGTGATTAGGCACTAATTAGGTATTTATGTTAAGCGTTCATAATAGAACCTAACCGCAGCAGTGGTCTCCTTTTTCACGGCTTTCAGGGTGAGTGCGACAGGCTCAACATGGTCTATTGTGCCTGTCGACCTCATATGTGGATCTCACTACCGCTTACCATCAGATGGAGTGAGGTCATCTTGTTAGCCTCTTATAAAAATAAAAAAATTAAAAAAAAAGCCTAATTATTAAAAAATTGCCAGTTTTTTATTTTTTCCTTTGTATTCATGTAATTACCTATCTGCATACCAAATTTTAACTCTCTAGGTAATTTGGAACTGGGTTAGAATTTTGATCTGTCAGTCAGTCAATGATAAAAATGAGGATTTTTGGACATTAATATCTAAATAACTGTTTGAGATAAGGTTATGAAATTTAGAACACATATTTATCTCGCAAGTCACAATATATGAGCCAAATTTGATACGTTTATGTGAAATAGTTTTTGATTTATGAGGGGTTCAAAAGTGGTTCCAAATGGTTCGTGTAATATTACACACGGTGCGGCTCGCCAGTTCTGTTTCTTGAACTTGGCTTGACACGCTACCGCGTGTCTAGATATGTGTATTGTATATATGTTTAAGAAAGTGTGTAAATACCTGTAGTATATATGACCTTAAAAAGATATTACCAAAATTTATTCCCCATAAATAATAGTAATGCACATTATGCTCGCTAACCTAGGCCATTTAGACAAGGCGAAACATCTGAGTTCGAACGAATCCGTTTGCATGCAAAAAGGGCTGACCTAAAACGAGACTAGTCGCGTCGACCTTAACTGGCCTTTATCCGTACGTGTTAAGCAGACACAACACGGTAACCAGTGGTAATGGTATTATCTAAAAATAGATGAGGAGTCCAAATTATAGCGACGCGTGCCCAATTTGGCCGGTTCACCTGCGTAGTTAATTCAGTATGTCGATACGGGCGAGTGGAACCTTTCGTTTGCTCTGTCACCTCTCACCTGCGACCTTGATCGGGCGCGCGCCCGCGCGGAACCCGACACCGACATCCGTGCCGGCTCTCAAAGGGGTGCTTCACATTTTTGTTCATCCAATATCAGAAGAGAAAAAATACCAGGTACCTAAGGACCTCTTCTAGTAAGAAGATACCCATACCTGTTTCTTAATCCACGGTATCTGCTCACAATAAACTATCGCAGGAAATGTTCTATTATGTGCCTTGACATAAACAAAGCAAATCCCGTATTTAAAAACTTCACTTCATAAAAGTAATTGCATTTGTAGTACGTTTATGTGAAAAGCTGGACGACCCATTAAAATAGCATGGCTACAAAGTGTGTCACTGTGTTGGACGGTTATTTCCTTGTGCATCGCATAGGAAATAATAATTCCGGATTCGTATGGAAATGAAACGAGCGACATGCTTTGCGTGGGCGAGACAGGAATGTGATGATGAGGGCAAATTTAATTTATATTCATCACAAAAAATGTATGTCATCTTGCACAACCGACGAGAAATCTACGTAGGTGTATGCTTAGTCGTATCTTCAGAATGCGCCGTTACTATCCCTACCAACTTTACAAATTGAAACTTATGAGATAGAGCGACCTGTCGGTTAAATGAAGATACTGCCTAAGAAGTTGCCGTAAGAATTTGCGTTGCTAGTAATCTTAACAAATTTGAAAAATATATCTAAGCTATGAAGATGATGTGAGCTTGCTAACACGATAAATGTCATCATAAGATACGGGAGCAGTGGAGTGACAAACTAATAATAAGGTTCATGCTCCGCTTAGCATTACAGGCCTAGTCTGGTGGTCGGCACTGGAGGGCAATGTAGCGGAATAAACGGCTGTGCGGCCAACGAAACACGTCTCAAGGCGGGCACAGGCTTCCCAAATACATTCCAGATTGCTATTTACGTCATGCGAACTAGGATCCGATCCGACCTGTTGAAGAATTGAGATGGGAAATTTATTTTGTACGGGTGCGATATTTCATCCTCCCGAGGGAATACTTTGATGCGATTTGCGAATCGAATGTGTATTGGATTACTGTACAATATATGCACGCTTTCAATACATTTGATGCAAACATGTCCAACGTGGGGATTGCCACCAATAAACCACCGAGGCACTGGAAAACAATAACAGACTAATAAACACGTATGTTATCAAAAGTTAGTATTAATCGATTAACGCACTTGGAGATAGGTATTATCAGGTTATGGACAACACAACACACCTTATTCCATACTAACGTTATACCTACATACCTAGGTACCATGTTAGGTACTACCTCTAATCACTCGTGAAAACCTCTGAACCATACACTATTTACGAATCAACCTAAGAGGTATTAGCAACAAACCATCGGTAATGGAAGCATTGCTATTTATTTGAATCATGTAACTAGCTCAGACAGTAAGATTTTTCAGTCACCCGAGAGATCTTCGCCAGCGCGATTTCTATTTATTCCGCCATGCCTGGGAGAGGGCTTCTGGGGATATATTTTCTCGAATGCAATATCTTCACATAAAGCCCTTACGATGAGAAGTCTGAAAATCCATTTGAATAAAAAAGAATTTCGAGCTGCAATTTTATTTCAACACAATATTGGTAATATTGTGGTACATATTGTAATAAAATAGAAGCTAAAGTTAAAAATTTAATGTTGGACCACCAACAGTATATTGTATAGACTTGAATAGTTTTTTCTATAAGAATGAATTCAGTATTGACTAAGATTATAATATTACAAGTAGTATTACGAGTAGGTAGGAGGAAAGCAACAATAATAACTTCCCAAAGATAAAATTAATAATAAAATGGCAGCATTTCGCAAGTTGGGCAATATGGGTGTTACCTATATAGATTTAGCAGACATTACTTTATCCGTAATTACCTACACGTAATCATATTTGGAAAAGATAAAGTAGAACTAAACTTGTCATAAAGTATTGAATGTTTACGATGATTGTTTCGTACAAGTACCTACATACTCAATAGGTTTATGGCGACTTTCTGACTAGACGCCTGAACGCGCTAAACTAACGAATCAAATAATACCTAGATATTACCCTACAAGACTCACCATCTATTCTCTGTTAGCAACAGAAAATTTGACGGAATAAATAGAATATGAATGGACATTGTAAATATGCTAGCACATCTTTAAAATTTTTTGGCAACAAAGTGTAATAAATTGGGCACAATTGTTATTTACTTAATAATTAATTTGTCCGAATTTCGATCCGAATTCCTCCAAAGAAAGAATACAGGACTCATTACTCATTATACTAAATGATTTTTTGTGGACTAGGTACTCCAAAGTATGCAATAGAGGTAGGAGGAGCTAACTACGTACTTACATCATGTTAACATTTAAAAAATGTAAAAACAATCTTTAATGGGACGAGAAACTGTATATTGGACCTACCTGCGTCCTAAATTGATAATCAACCAGAAATTTTGAACATAAACTTAACGATTCTCATTCAAAATAAAAGTTCACAATTGATTTTGAATGAAAACTTTCTATTTGGGTCGTTAAGATTGTAAATTTGTGAGAACTTCAACGAAATTTTGTAAGAATAGGCAGGTTCCGTTCACGATACGATCGTTCGCAAAATAATTCTAAATGAACATTATAATTAAGAACTCGATCTTGTTCTTTCACCTGGGATATCGTAAATAAATACGAGGACACGTTTATAAGCTGTTGAGAATCAAATAAATTATTTTTTTATCAATTCGTTTCGCCCACATTACGCACGCATGGTGCAGACAATAGTCATGGCTGACGTAGGAGGTAGCAGCTACCCTTCCAAAGCGCATACGTGATCGGAATCAGCGTCTCGGTTTGACGGGATCAGCTAATAAAACATTGTAGCGCTGTCGGTTTACCTGATTGACTACGTAATGATTCAAAAGTAATTTGTTGATATGAGGTACTTTCCTTCCTTCCCATCCTTTTAGTGCTTTTAGCTTTTTGAACGAAAAATGAGATAGGTAGGTATGTGCCAGAAATAGTCGACCTTGGTCGATGATTCAAAGAAAGCGTTCTTTACGGTGTTCATTTTAAGACAACACATTACTTATAACAAAAGAGCGTTGCCGGATTAATCCACTTGGCTTTACCACTGCAGCGTCGAAAAGGAAAATGCAACGTCTTTATAGAGGTTGTAAGTTTACCCACTTTTTTAATAAACTAATGTTTGTTTAATAATAATAATAAATAATTGTTGCGTATTTGTGAAGATCTAAGCATACTATGCACGGGACAGAGGCTTTGTTTTTTTTAACACTTTGTACCTACTCATTTCGGAGGTTTGGTTGGGCAAAGTAGATTGTGGAATTATCCGCTTGACCAGCACAGCTGGCGGCCGTACTTCGAACTTCGCGATATTTTCCAAAGCTCAATACAAGTAAGGTTATTGACAATACATAGGTAATAGGTAGGTGGTTAAGAACGACGCAGCAGCTAATCTTTAGCATGCGCTTAACACTTGTTTAAAGCGTTCAATAGATGTCTACTATAAAGCGCCATACCTACCATCCCGCTGACCTTCCAAACAGCAGCATTCGGTCGGCTAGTCAGTAAGTACTAATAATACGGTGTCACCACTGCATTCCTAATCTCTCTTCGGTGGTAAATGAGATAAGTTTAAAGACCTCGGCACACCGGATGCGTTACCGTGAATTGTATGAAACTGACTGATGAGAGGCACTCCTTGATGTGACGCGCATCTAAACTCACACATGTGTGAGTTTTTTTACTTCATGCAGGATAAACGCAAAAAATGCACGAATAAGTTGCGCGTCGTAGTAAAACACTGAAAATATCTACTGACTGTACCCATTATCACTTTGATGGAATCGGAGCTTTATTGAGAAGGTAGGTAGGTCCTTGAAACAAGCTTGGTTGAGGACGGGTAAGGGCTTTAGGCACCTCACTGGGCGACTATTGAGCAACGCGGCGGGCACTCGAGATACTGAGACTAAGTAGTACCTTGGTTATAAAAGGAAATTCTGCAGTTTTATGGTGTAGCCCTTATGATGCACACATCATGCATGCTTCTAAGGACCACACTATGATTTGTTTGTACTTTTTGTGTATAGGTATGTTTTTTTATTTACTTTTTAAGTAAGTAAGTGTTTTAAAAACAAAATATTGTAACTCATAGTCAAAATAAAACATTTAATAAAAATTGGCGAAGTTTTTGACCCTAGCTGTGATGCAAATTGAAGTGGGGAAATAAAAATCCTTTTATAAATTAAGTTATTAAGATATCTCTCACAAAGGAGACATGTACGTTCATTCAGTATTGACTGTATTATTATAGTACAGACAGCATAATATGTTGATCTTTAATCACATTGAAGCAAAATATGAAGGTAAGTTTTTTCTGGGATTTAAGCTGGATAACCTCACCAGTATTAGATAGTTGTTGGATATTATGTTTCTATAAATTATATTAATATTTTTAATAATAAATTAAATTAAGTAACTGGTCTTAGTCAACATACAAAAAAAGCATGGCCAAGCTCACACAAGAAGGGTTCAATACCAATTTTGTAAAAATAATCATGTTTAATGTATGGGAGCACTCCTCGAATATTTTTAGTATGTATTTATTGTCATAGCGGCAATATAAATACCTACCTATATATCATCTGTGAAAATTTCAACTGTCTAGCTATCACCATTTTTAAAAACAGCTTGGTGTCAGGTAGACAAAAGGTAATAGGATTCATAAAACAATTTGAATCAAAGTCTACAATACCTTACCAAACAAACAATGGAACATCTATAGATGGTTGATGCTAGTGTATTCATAACTAAACACTCAGTAAAGTACCCATATCATAAAATATAATCTATGTACTTGTAAATCCATATTTTCATGAAGACCATCTTTATGCAGAGCCATAAGTGACATATTTAGACTATATCTGTCGGAACAGGTCTACATCAATATTATTTAAAAATACATAAAGATAGACTTTGTTCTGATTTATCTCGGAGGTTAAAAACATGGTTTTGTTATAGCACACACTTAGCATTCAGTAAACTAAATAAAATTATTGTTTTCTACAGAATGGGCGATTATTTTTAATACAAACTTTTATAACAAATATTTATAATACAAACAAAACAGAAATCTTAACATAACATAAAAGCTTAAAGCCACTTGGCAACCCTTTATAAGGTTATTTATCAATATTTTTCATGTTGTATGAAAATTACCTGTGTTGTTATTTACAATAATAAGTTTATTTAATGAACCTGTAAATTGGTTTTAGGTAAGTAGGTATGTCTGTATGTTTTGATTAAATTAAAGTTCAGCAAATGTTGTCTTTCAACGAAGTATTGACAGTTCACTATTGATGTTATAGGGAATTAAGTAATACTTGGGTTTAAAATGTTTACAATAAATTGATATTTATTAATTATAACAACTTAGTTGTACAGATATCAGCCTCTATTCACAGTTGTACCTATCAGATATAGGTCTACCTATTTCAAGGTTTTTTTAGTACAAAGAAAGACTAGACATAGAGCAAATATATTCATAGCAACTTTTATAGGTAACTAAAACTTTGGTTATGATAGAATAGCAACGTAATTATTATAACTGATGTCGTTGAATAATGTGTAGCGTCGTGAGTAGAGGTTGACATCAGCTTTGTTTATTTAGGTAGGTACTTACACAACCATCCCGTAAGCACCCTCGCCAATGTACTGTAAATTTTGGTATCTCGGGCCCACTTCGAACACTTGGCCGCGAACGATCTCCGCGTTGGGGTTGGAACCCGCGGCGCCTGCTGCCTCAGCCATCGCGATGCACTCCAGCTAACCACTCAACAAACTGTTTACCGCAACTTCAACCACGATTATTCCAATCCAAGCACAATATTCCACACTGATCACTTGACGACTGCGTGCCGGGCTGTCAATTCACGTCAAATATCTAGCGATTACCCAAAACAAACTACTTAAAACCGACCTACATTATCCACTTGGAACAAATAGTCCACTTGTCACTCGCTTATCATTTTCCCCGTTTTCGCCCAACAGTTGGACACTCCCGTGCAGACGCAGTACCGTTACAAAAATGAGCTAGCCAGACATTTATGTTTCTTTCTCTTTCACACATTCTGTTCGGATACAGTGCCAAGTAAATGATTTATACCAGAGCCGCTCTAAGTTGGCCGATTTGACACATGTCAGACTGACTGCACTAGTGAGGTACAACGGTAAAATTGCCGAAGTATATAAGTAACAGTTATTTCCACTTTATAACCAAGCAGGGTCTAATAGGGTATTTGACTGTGGTTGTTATGCTTGCCATTTTTATGAAAATCAGTAAGATTTATGTAAATCAATATTATTAATGAAAACGAAACTTAAGTTTTTAGCGAAATGAGACTACAAAAGACATTTAAAGTTTATCATATAAAATTTCTTTGTCATCTTATTAATAACAGAATTAGTCACATCTTTCATTATGAAAACATATCAATAAACGCAACTTTTGATGAACCTACCGAACAAACTTCTTAGGCGCTGCATACAACAAACTAGCGTTAGACGTCACACGCCAGTCGACGTTTGTATGGAGCGTTTTTGAGCTCGCCCAAATAACGTGCAATTAAAATTGTAATATCTCGTAGAGTTATCCAGATATCAAAGTGATGCTTTCAACAGTGTCTTTGTGTTCAAGTGGTCCATCCAACTATATCTAAATAAAAAAATAGTCAAATACAATACAAACAATTTTTTATTAAAAACATTTATTCACATCCAGAAGATTGAATTGAAGTTTCTAATTTAAAATTATTTTTTTTTTTAAATATAATACTTATTAAATCCTTCATCCTATTTCTAAAAAATACCTGGTGAGTATTACCCATTACGTCACTATGAAAACGTGTCAAACGGCGTAACCTTGTAAAAGCGTAATACAGAGTAGAAATTTTACGTTTTATTTTTATAATTCAATTATTTTAAGTAATAAAAGACAAATAATTAGATAATTAGGTGCAATTGACATTTTGAAATAACGTCTTATTTTTAAAAGTTGTTCTTTATGATTCGCTAAATATGTTCCTCTTAACAAGGATAAATGCAAAATATAAAATAAAAAGTGTCAAATCGGCCAACTTAGAGCGGCTCTGGTATAGTAATCATTTACTTGGGTTGGAAGAAGGAAAAAATATAATAGTATAAAATATGCGTGAAGTAAACAAACAACATAATAACTCGTCTGAATTAATCGTTTTTTAATACTCATTAATGCTATTTTTATAGAGCTGTATTTATAGTTGAGCATAACGTTTAGTGCCCAGACCCTAAACAAATCTTTTAAAAAAATACCGGAAGAGCTACGGACTCATAGTATCTTTGGTATCCGTTGAATGCGTGCTATTGTGAAATAGCTACTCGTACTGTTAATGGTAATTCCTAAAAAATGGTGCAATAAAGTAAGTATTCGCATAACTTAATTGAAGAGCGTAATTATTTTCCAAAGAAGACACTGACAGTTACTGTCAAGTTTCAGGCTGTACCAGCTACATCCATTTGCCTTTCCCTGATGGGATAAATTGGTTAAAAAAAAAGGTGTCACGTTTCTTAGTGACAGTTTGGTTAGTTTGGTTGACGTTGACATTTTTTCTATTGTCATTGTCAAAATTCGAATGGCGATATACTGTATTTGTGATTTTGTAATAATAATTTGTATAATTATGTCCAAATTACGTGGCACTATGGTATAATTAAGACGTTTTGATTGTTTTTACATTCTTGTTACGTGGTTACGAACATCTTTGTATGCAATAGTTATTAATAAAGTAGTTTCAGTGACCTCGTCGCTTGAAGTCGAAGGACTGTCGTGCAATTTGTTTAGGTATGTCGGTTTGGTCAGTCAGTACAGTTGGGAATAATTTCCGCTACGTACACACAGCTGGTCGTAACAGTCAGAATAGTAACTGGTGTCCAAAACTGAGCAAGGTAACGTATAATTTGCTAGATCAACCAATTTACTAGCCAAGCGCTATTATACTTTGTAAAGCTTGAAATTTCTTTGCAGGAAAACATTTTCGTTATCAGTTCATTTTATATTCTTGTTCTTATACCAGTCTAAGCAATGATTTTTTTATATTCATGTGAATCAATACAAAACATTATCAAGTATTATGTTTAGGATTTAACAGTAAATAATATTGAAAAATTAATTGATAAAAGTTGTATTAAAAGTTAGCTGATTTAAGAAATCATATTGTTTGAAATTACAAATTTCTAACATTTTAATACTGCTTCAATCATCATTTGACATTTTATTTATTTTATGTTTGCATTAATACAAAATTACACATTTTTTGTTTTGCACTTGCATGATTTTACATTTTTACTTTATTTTTACACAAAACATCATTTTTATTTTAGTAATCAGTGTAAGAGTTGTTGAAATTGAGTATCTTTTTACAATTGTTATTTTTTTCTGTAGTCATAGGAGTCACTTGTTTTCCGAAACCTTAGTTTGGTTTTGTGAGACACGGAAGCAGAGAGAGTACACAGCTATTCCTTTCTAACAAGAGTGAGTTGACCACTAGTAATAGTCGTGGCAATGGGGCTTCAAACTTGCTGTAACATTAGTTATCATTACTAGAAACAAATGGTTATTTCAATTTATCGGGGATGTTGACTAAACATTGACAATCATATACCTACATGAAACCATTTACTTCACCTTATCCAATTGAGTGCAGGAACTCTTATGATAATTAATAATTTTGTTTTTAAATGTTATGTACACATAGTAACACATGTAATACATAAATGAGCTATAATAGCAATTGTTCAGTATTCATCATGCTTACATGTATAGTATATACCTAAGTAGTCTTTACACTAAGCATGAACAAATTCGTTTTTTGACTCTATGTTTAAGTTATGAATGTATATGATAATCATATTTCAAAACATCTACATACTGGGTGCAGGTAATGGATTAATCCACTTCACAAAGTGATTGCATTTTTATTATTCTCTCATTTCGTATGGAAATGGGATTAAAATATTTAATCAAATGTCTTTATCAAGCAGAATGGTAATAACATATGCATATTTCATTGTTTATTCAACAAAATAAATCCCTTCATAATTTTCACAGAAGGTTTCATGGTCTGCTTTTTTCAGCTTGGATTTCAGATGTTCAAAAGAATTCACTCTTCATAATCACAAATATTCATACAGTACCTAGCTTTGGGCTTGCCTTGGGACATATTTCTATAAAATGTAAGGAGATGGTTTTTAGATGTTTAGTTTTCAATAACTAATTGCATACATGCAATAATATACTAACTATACCTAACAATTACTAATAAAATATGTATTTAATTAATAAATTGTGTTACTAATATTTTATACTACTTGTGGGGTTTTTGATATTATGTATACTGTTAATAAATAACTGTTTAATCTTTGAATATTTGTAATTTGTTTGGAATGTGTCATTACATACATTTATCATATTTACTTTAAGTATATCATACTTGAAATTTACTAATTTATATATAATTTTGTTTTTAAAGCATATTGAATTCCCAGTTTAATCCAGTCAAGTTTGATTTTTAGAGCACTGAAAGGGTCATAACTTCAATGCTAAAGTATCCATAGTGGTGGTGGTTTCAATTATTAGAAAAACGGTTTATTCTTTGAAAACCTAACAGTTAATATCTTCTTATCACTTGTAACTACATTGATCACTTTTTGTCTTATTCATATTCATACAAAACTATTGTTTATTTGGAATATCACTTATGGAAATTTCTTTACAAACATGCCACATTCAAGGTTATCTGACAATATATGATTACCATGACCTAAGTACTGTACATCGGTTTGTTTTTAAACGCCTCCAAAAAGAGGTGGTTTTTATTTAATTTTGACCTCTATTGTATTTTTTTTATTTCTTCTGCTTTTATTGTACCGCCTGTCTATTGGTGTTGCGCAGCAGAAGTGCGCCATGTCCGCGGAGACGCCGCTGCAGTCTTCGGACGTGCTCCACACGCCCGCATACCTGTCGTGGCGCAAGCTGCAGCTCAGCCGCGCCAAGCTCAAGGCCTCCAGCAAGACGTCTGCTCTCCTGTCCGGATTCGCTATGGTGAGCATTGATAAAGAATTTGTCGTTTTATAAAATGTAAACATTGGGACTTAACGCGCGACTGGTTAAGGTACAGAAACTATAGGGTAGTCAGTTTCCACAATTCTCTCAATCTCTCAATTTCTCTCTCTAACTAATCTCTTTCGATTTTCAGTATACTGCTAGAGTTCGCGAGACACGCAGGTTACCTTTATTTAGAACCCTTCTTACGCAAAGGGTTGTTAATGTAGAGTCACGTATAAATGTATTTTGTGAGTTTGTGTCAATACAACGTCAAGTTTCAGTATCGTCAAAGATCACCGTTTTTCTGTGCGGTATTTCTCGTAATCATTGGTACTATAGTTAGTACTAACGTTTACCGAAGCTGTTCTAATATTTAAGAACAATATTATCAGCATACTAACGGCGTACGTTAATCTCATAGCGTTTAGCCTCGTGACAAGCCCATAAACCTCTAATTCTCGTAACTTCTTTGTCTACATGTTCACGTATTTTGTTTTACGATTTCGATGGCCTGACAAAAGTGGATCGTTAGCAATCCGTGTTTGCTTCTTAAGCCCTTACTTTGCATGTACGTGTTTTGTTATCAGGTCGCGATGGTGGAAGTGCAACTGAACCCGCCGAACCAGACGGCGGTGCCCTCGCAGATGCTGGTCGCGTTCACAGTGTGCACCACGCTCCTCGTCGCCGTGCACATGCTGGCGCTCATGATCAGCACCTGCATCCTGCCCAACATCGAGGCCGTCTGCAACCTCCACAGCGTCTCCTTGGTCCACGAGTCGCCACACGAGAGACTCCACTGGTACATCGAAATAGCCTGGGCGTTCTCCACGCTCCTAGGACTCATATTGTTCCTTGTCGAAATAGCTATCCTATGCTGGGTGAAGTTTTATGACTTGAGCGCGACCGCGGCCTGGTCAGCCTGTGTCGTCCTCATACCAGTCATGATTGTATTCTTAGCGTTCGCCATACACTTCTATATGTCCCTCGCGACCCACAAGTACGAGGTCACAGTGACAGGTATAAAAGAACTAGAAATGCTCAAGGAACAGATTGAGATGGGCGATACCGACGCTCGAACTAACAATCTCACGTTAATAGATCAGGCGAGGGTCGTCTGATCGCTCTAGTTCTACTATGCACTTGTTTGGAATGTTATTGCAAGTTATTTTGTAAAAAAATGTTATTAACATTAAAATTTATTGTTTGGCCATATTCCTATAGGGGCTGTCTATAAGTGCGTGATTTTTGTGTGTTATTCACAGCAAATGTATAGGGAAGATATCATTTATGGGATCATGTTTCATATGTTTAATATAGGCAGTCCCTTTTCAAACCCCGCCAGGTACCAATGTGTTTTTCAAATTTGAAATTCATATGTACCATCATTCGACGCTTTAACGGTGAAGGAAAACATCGTGAGGAAACCTGCACACCTAAGAAGAAATTCTAAGGTTGTGTAGTCGACCAACCCGCACTTGGCCAGCGTGGTCGACTAAGGCCTTATCGCCCTAGCTAAGGGTAGGCCCGTGCCCCAACAGTGGGGACGTATATGGGCTGATGATGAGGCAGTCCCTTTCATATTATATAATGTACTTAGCTTAAGATTGTACTTATTTTATTTAGCTAGCTCTTTGAAATATTAAATTATTTTTAATTACTGGATAGTTAAATATTTATACCAAATAATTAATCTCTCAATAATTATATTCAATATTATGCTTTCCTATTGCTCTAATTTTTGTGTACATGACAACGAATCTCAAGAGTTCATTATAATGATGGTTGTACTGGTTTTCGTGAAAATATTTTAAAATGTTGTGCCTTTCATTAACAAATACATATTATTTTCATGCTCCCACGAGAGGCAGTTAATTTTTCCATGACTACAGATTAAGTCTCCTTATCACATAGTATTTCTCAGGTTCGGATTTAGTTCGGAAAAGCTATGCTCTGTTACTGGCTATCGTTTGTTTAAGAAGAGGTTTCCGAATACTATTCCGTTTCGAACACCTTAAGGAGGCTGCTCAACCCGGAACTTGCCCACAGTTTAATGGTCAATTGCTTCGTGAAGGTATTTAAATACCATTATCTTATCTACGCATTTGTTCCCCACAACTACAGTATTAGATAACAATACATAAGATTCAAGTCAATTATAATGCTTTTATTACAGGGTTTTGTTAGCCAGTTTGATTAGAAATATTATTTTAGTAGATCCAATAAAACGTATGATCCTATGTATGTCCAAAGAGTTAATATGTGTATTTTTGTTTAGTTGTACCTACAAAGTTTATTCCTTTCAGGCAACGATCTCTGCAACTCTACTATTTTAATCTAAAATTGTTTGTGAGCAGTTTTAATCGGATAAAACGCCTATCGTATCCTAATGCAAAGTAACACAATGATAAGGAAACCCATTATAATCGCGACCGCATAGCACACTTACTGTCGTGTACTGCCCAAACCGTAAATGTAAAGTAGTTGAGACATTAAATTGCAGTTTTTCAATAGTATAAGTGGCATACTAATTATTACTCTGCCGTAATTGCGAACTTTGTCCTTCGATAAGTATGCTATTGTTGATTTATACGACACCGACCATGCGTGGCCGCGTGTGTGACTAATTTTGTTTTCATAAATTATACTTATTATAAATTTATTATGTAATTTGTGTAGGAATCGATCAAGTTTAAATCAGCTGAGATACTAGGAAAAGCGTATTTATATAATCGTCAATTTTATTATTATCTAGGTTCTATATATTTGACTAGTTAGCGTTAGACCGCTAGACAAAGAATACAGATTCCTCTGTTATATTACCTAAACATTTTGTCTTTATTCACATTTCTCTATTAAACTTTGGTAATTTTAAAATACCTACAAATAGTTAGTTGAAGTAGGTATTGTTCTCAAAAGGTGGCTGGCCTCGGATTCGCCACACAAAATGCCAATGACATTGTTGTAGTGACATCGTAATGAATCAATTATTATGTCACAAAGTCTTTAGGAGTTGTTTGTAACGATTCGACGGTTATGCAGGTAAACATATTTTAGGAGATCTGGTTGGGGTAGATATTGCTTGCTGTAACTAATTCAGTCTTCGAGAAATTGGACGCTCAGTCACAGTTCTTTGCTAGGTAGGTACAAGATAGTACCTACATTGTCAGGTCACAGTAGTTTTGTAGCCATTAAATTAAGATCGGTTGAATCATACTTAGACTTTGTCAAACTAATCAAATAAGTAAGAGGTAATGTTACAAACTGGCCAAACGGAGATTGATTTTATATTGGGAATCAGATGTGGAAATGAATTTTGTGCCTTTTGTACTTCCATTATCTACAATTCACGCTTTTTTAATATTCATGCCATTGCCAAAATTTCATATGTATTATGTCTAAAATATCTATTTATGTAAGTACCTACATTAATTGTAACGTAAGCAAGCAATAATCGATATTGACTGTGTGTTACTTAATCCAATAAATAAAGTACTCTGTGATATATTAATGACATGTAATAAATCGATTTAATTAATTAGAGTTAAGACATCTGATCATATTTGTATCTACATGTATACAATTTTATAGATTTAGCTCATTGTATATTACGCCTATATTGTATACCTACCTTTATTATGTTCGTATTGTATACAGATTTGTTTTGTTAATTGAAAATTTAATACATTTGATCAATACAATACTTGAGTTTCTTGTCTATATCCCCTATTTTCTGATTTAACCAAAACTCGTTTTCTTCCAGAATTGCTTTGGAATCTTGTAGACCCTCCTGGAAAGAAAATATTATTTGATAAATAAACACGAGGTGGGAACGTTCTACCACGATAGGAATTTATAGCGTTGAACATTAAAAACGCGACAAGTTCCATTACTTACCTACCTAGACTTTTTAGCTCGTGACTATTGATCGTGATTTAGGTACTAATATCTATCTTTTATTATAAAATCGTTACTTTAATTATCAGTTAATGAATTAGGTATATGATAGCTACTTATCTTTTAAAATCACGATATGCCTACATTTGGGTCACAATATTACATATTATCTACCAACAATCCGTCGATCGGTATCTCTGTAAAGTAGTTAGGTACATTATCACTGGCAAAACAGCCAAAAAGTTTATTTTTAACTTAATGATGCACACACCATAGAAGGTCTAGTACCTAAGCTTCTCAGATTTGGAAACTTCGGTTCGGCGCGGAGTAGCCCGAAAGGTTGTGGACCCATGTCTACACCGGTACCGGTGCCACACCCTATAGACTACAACATTAGGGAAAAAAGCATGTGGAATGAACCAACGTGAATAACTATGTCGTAATTTCTGAGCGGGACAGGTGGTACTAGACATCCACGGCCTAATACAGTATGTTATCTGTGCTAATACTAAGAACATTCGTTAGACACAGATTCTCACCGGCGGTATTGGGTACTGGGTGGGCAAGTCGCAGCACTGGCGGATGATGATGTCGGACACCTTGGACTTGACGCAGACGCCGCGAACCCAGCAGCCCTCCTGCAACTGGCCCGTGTGCATGTGGTAGAAGCGGCCCAGTCCGTGCTTTATGTCGTCCTCCCAGTGGCCTTCGTAGCGGTTGCCATTCTCTGTGCATTTAAATAAGTCAAAGTAGGTAGGTATTTTGATTACTTTGGTAGGTACGGATTTGTAAAAAAAATCATACGGATTAATTTAACTGTTTCTAATAGTGCGTATAGAAGCCGTAGGCAGTTTATTTAACTGGCACAATTTAATCATTAGGTAGATAACGGAGACAAGTAATTGTTACCTATACATACCTACTTGACTATAGATACTTATTTGGTGGTACCTATTTATGTAAGTCTTTATGCGAGGTATTCCGTAGGGGAACATAATACGAAAATGTGTAAAACCTTTTATCCCTTATCCTGGAATCCGAGAAGACTTATTGTACCTACTTTGATATCTATAGTCCCTGTTAATAATTCCGGTTGTTCAAAAGGAGATTGGATTGATCGAACGAAACTAGAAGTCGCACATGAAAGAAATTAGGTCTAACTAACGAGCGTCGCATTAACCGAATTGTTAATGGGTCTGCCCTTGGCGGAATCCCATTGGTTTGAGACATCAATGAGCCTTAATTGATGGTTTCTCATGTGTTTCCATCTACTTGGGTAGATAAGTAAGTATCTAACTAAACGTAAATGGGTATCTATGTACGATAGGTAAGGTACCTACTTAGTACCTACATCGTAATTAGGATCACAGTTTAAACCATGGGGTCTCATCCCATACATTGAAAGTGATATTCCCAAAAACTACAACAGATGGCGACACGAGTATTCATTCGTTGATGATGATTATGCAAATCCCAGAAAACGATAAATCCAACCATTAAAAATATATAAGCTAGTATTTAAAAATATAATAATACATAATCAAATAAATTAAAACCCTTTTAGATAAATATTTTCATAAATTTAAATTTTCAATAAAAATTGTAGTTTTCGCGAGTGCTAATTTGGTAGAACGCCATCTAGTTCAAAAAATGACCACAGTCAGTCATCAACTAGATGGCGTTGTTCGCGTATATTTAATATTTAATAAATTATAATTCTAGATTATTTAATTTATTTTGTTTAAACAAGAAAATATAGAAAAGAAGAGTTACTTGACTATCAACTACAAGAATGATTAACTCTCCCTTAGATTAATATTTTGTAACATTTCTCCGCATTGTAGGAATTAATATTCCCTAACGCAACAAAAACTATTCAACTATCTTTTAGTTTAAAAATTGGAAAAAAATCGCATTCTTGACCCCGCCTGAACAGGGTCCTCGTTTAAATAGATAAATAAATAGAAATTAGATGTTTAAATTTACATTAGAGCTTTGAATAGCACTAAAACAACAAAATTAATAAAAATATTCGACTATTAATAATTGGGCATAACAATCTTTTTTAAATATTTTTCGAGTTTTTGCTCAAAAAATATAAATAAAAATAAATAAAAAGGCGTCCGACCGATTTCAGCCATGGCGGCCGATCTCAATTGAGATCAGCCAAGTGCGCAGGACATATTATAGTGCACAAGTGTACGTGCAAACACAAGTGCACTCTCTATTCCCTTACTCTCATAATTCGGTGAGACGGCAATCCGACATGACCGATGAGAGATCAGGCGCAGGACCACCGGCTTAACGTGCTTTCCGAGGCACGGGCGCTCAACCGCCAACTTCCTAACTCCGGGCTGAGTAATTTCATTACAGAAAAACTCACACAAATTTTGCCCGACCCCAGACTCGAACCGGGGACCTCTCGGTCCTAACGCAGCACTTGCTACCAATAGACCAACGAGGCAGTTGCAGTTCAAAAAATATATACTTCAAATAAAATAAATATCATACAACATCACTTTCATTGTGTTCATTCCGTGGTAAGTAGTCGTATCACAAATCACAAATAACCTTTAAAATACGTATATAAATAGCACACCAAACACGGCGCAAACAACGATGTTCGATTAACCAAATATTTGACCCGAGTGGGAATCGAACCCACGAGTCCCACGACTCTTGACGCATGAGACAGGGGCACTATTCAATACGCCATCGAGCCAATCAGCCATCCAGAGAAGAAATATTATACCTATTATAATTTTTACATGATATAGATATTATTTAACACAATAACTCGAATTTTTTCTATCGTGAACTTTTAAGTATGTTCTCGTTTTATAGTCCAGTCAATTAACCCATTTACGCCCAAATCAAACCCAGTGGTAAATATACATATTTTTTATTGTGAATAGCTGGAAACAAGCATAAAGAACACGAAAATATGAAAAAAATAAAAATATATGTATATTATATATCTAAAAAAAAGCCGTCCTCAAATGGGGCCAATGGGCGCATGTAGTATAGAAAAATTCGATATATTGGAATTCGACGCACAGTGTTTTCAAACATGTTTTTGTTGCCAACGCGTTTTTTATGGTACACTAGACATCGCAGCTGTTAAGACAGCTTTTAGATATAGTATCCTTCACCATCATCAAATTTTGGTTGTGCAATGATTTTGAGAGTTTTTGAACCGTAAATAATGATGGGCAATATAGTGTCGAAACTGGAATTTATCTAACTTTTTATCATTGGCCAGGAAAGAACACCTCATTTATTGGAAACTGTCAAATCCAGCATGTATCCCACAGAGGACCACCAGAATTGGATCCCATAGTGCGCACTCAAGCTATCGAACAAAAAAATATTTTGTTGACAGACTTGACTGTTTCAAATCTGTATTCCGAAGGCAGTACATGATATCCAGTCAAGATAAGAATGTTTTCATTCCTTCAATAGACAACTAGAAGTCGGTTATACATAAGTAATAGTGAATAATCATAGTCATCTTCATCGTAGGTTCATATGTTGGTTCACAGTTTCACCAAACATGGTTTGTCAATTGACGACTGAAGATTGTCTCTTGGATGCTGGAGGCTCCTTATTACTGTCACTCCAATTTCATCTCTTGGAACAATCAATTATATGTTACCCGGTAGGTACCTTTCAAGGCATGTCACTTCTTTGGATGTTGTCATCATGCCCTTCTTCCTCCTCGATAAAGACCCTTGGTTCAGGAAGCAGCATCACTAAATCTACCTCCGTTTCATAGTTTTCTTCACCTAACTTATCCTCCACAGCTTCTTGAATCTCGTGGTATGCATTGACAACGCCGAATGTCGTTCACGTCTTTTTTTACATGAAATTCACATTTTTTTAAATACGAAAATATTAGGTCTTATGTGCCCATTGGCCCCAATTGGGGACACTGCTATAAATAGTAAAATATAAGTACCAAAATACTATAAAATATTGATTATTATGCATAATATATAAAGAATATAATATAAACTAATATTTATAAACAAAAAAACTGTCATCGTAAGTTAAATAAATAAATTATAAAATATTTAGTTTTGCTGATGACTCCAAAAAAATAAGTCCCACAAAACAGTTAAAAAAATCACAATAATATGCTTGTGAACGATAAGTTATATTTTTTAATATTGAGGTGCACTATTATACTGTACAAATTAGCTTTGTTAAATGTTAAAAAAAAAATAATTTTAAAATTAAAAATCATTTATATGGCGTCCTCATTTGGGGCCGGAGGGCGTAAATGGGTTAAGCTTAAATTAGGTAAGAATCTCGGAATTCGAGATACCCAGCTGTAAGTCTGTAAATACTTGGATATTGGCCCCCTAAAAGTGGTCTCAAAACCTACATATGGTAGGGTGTACGCAACTATTAAATTTTCAGGGACAAATGTCACAAATATCAGTTTTATGAACTTTTGAGCGAAACGGGAAGTTTTATCAAAAAAAAGTGTAGGAGAAAATTACTTAAATCATCTATTTATCTATAAAAATTGTCTGTACGTTTTATTCCTAAGATTCACCATTTCAGAGATACAGCGATGTAAATAGTTGAAAAAGTTGTATTTTCAAAAGCTTCCAGACCCCCGTGGGATTGTGCTAGACAGTCAAAATTTTCACGACTGATGTATTTCAGTAGCCTCTATAACATCTAATACTAGAAAAAAGCTTAAAACCAATGTTTAAGTTGGTTCTCATACAAAAACGATGGTTTTTTCTCACCGTTGGCCAGTTTTTAACGTGGTTACCCCAGTAAACCTCTTCCAGACGACACCTTTTATATATGAAGTACACGTTGTTCTTATGGGAGCCCCTTAAATAATCGTTTTATGTTGTTTTTAGTTATAAGACTTTCGCGTTTCCGTACAATTAAACTGCTTATTATGGGTTAAAAAGTACGAAATAACCAATTATTAGAATTTCTGTTTGAAGTATAACTGAAAAAAAAACATTTTAAAAATGTTAACTGTCCAACTAACTCTATTATGAACGTGAAGATCCATATTAACCAAATTTAATATTATGAAACGCAGAAATCTTAAATCTTCTGAATACTGAAAACAACACAAAACAATTATTTAACTAGGCTTCCATATAAACAACGTGTTCTTCATGTATAAAAGGTGTCGTCTGGAAGACGTTTACTGGGGTAACCACGTTAAAAACCGGCCAACGGTGAGAAAAAAAAAACCATCGTTTTTGTATGAGAACCAACTTAAACATTTGTTTAAAGCTTTTTCTAGTATTAGATGTTATAGAGGCTACTGAAATACATCAGTCGTGAAAATTTTGACTGTCTAGCACAATCCCACGGGGGTCTGGAAGCTTTTGAAAATACAACTTTTTCAACTATTTACATCGCTGTATCTCTGAAATGGTGAATCTTAGGAATAAAACGTACATACAATTTTTATAGATAAATAGATGATAAGTAATTTTCTCCTACACACTTTTATGATAAAACTTCCCGTTTCGCTCAAAAGTTCATAAAACTGATATTTGTGACATTTGTCCCTGAAAATTTAATAGTTGCGTACACCCTACCATATGTAGGTTTTGAGACCACTTTTAGGGGGTCAATATCTAAGTATTTACAGACTTACAGCTGGGTATCTCGAATTCCGAGATTTTTTCCTAATTTGACTGGACTATTAAGTACATTCTAGAATAGGGTATTTGACTATTTTTTTATTTTGATATAGTTCGATGGACCACTTGAACACAAAGACACTGTTGAAAGTATCACTTTGATATCTCAATAGCTCGGCGAGATATTACAATTTTAATTGCACATTATTTGGGCGAGCTCAAAAACGCTCCATACAAACCGCCCCTGGCGTGTGACGTCACACGCAAGTTCTTTGTATGCAGATGCAGCGCCTAGGAAGTTTGTTCGGAAGGTTCATCAAAAGTTGCGTTTATGGATATGTTTGCATAATGAAAGTGTTACTAATTCTGTTATTTATAAGATGACAACAAAATTTTAAATGATTTTCGCAATTTTGAAATGGACTTGCCCACCCAACTTTAAATGTCTTTTGCTGTCACATTTCGCCAAATATTTAAGTTTCCATTTCATTAATAATATTGATTTGCTTTTAAATCTTACTGATTATTATACAAATGGGAAGGATAACAACCACTGTCAAATACCCTATTGCTGCATTGTCATAAATCACCATTACAATTTTATTTAAATCAATGGTTCACTACGCATCATAAAATAACAACTTTATTTTAAATACATTTTAACAAAGCCTAAAGTCCGCGCGCAAGTACAACGTCCGCCTCTCGCGCGGCACGATGTACTTGCGCGCGATGATAGCCTATCGACGACCGGGCCGCGCTTGCTTTAAAACTCAAGAGGGCTGCCGCGCGCTCACGGCGCTGCTACCCAGATTAAAATATTAAGTGCACGCTCTCTGCTATTTTTTATTGACGTTTTTATTAAATTAAAACGACAATAATAATGACTCATCAATATTGAATTAATAAATATTGTTATGTAAATTAGTAAATTATTATTGTTATGTAATAATTTACATAACAATATTTATTAATTTAATAATTAACTTAGCTGTTTCAATACAATAATTAAAAATAATAATAATTGATTAAAATGTTCTAATAAATAATGTACCTAACAATCATTGTTCTATCGAAAAAGGCCCTCACAACTCCTTTTGTACAAGTGACACGCAGCTTCGAAGCAATATCAACTTCACGAACATATTGTTTTGGACCACTTTCGCACTATGTCGCAGTAGTCAGTCCTTTGAATTTTGCGCGCGAGACGTTTTCCTTAAAGGAGGCAACCCTGCTCTTGTGTGAGGTTCGGTTACTCGCGCGCGCGTTATGTCGTTCCGCGACTCTATAAAAAATAGTAAAGCTGTTTGGGGAGCCTTTACAGCGACATCTTTTGGTGTGCTTTTTCGACATGCTTTTACACTGGATGGGAATGGCTCGCTCTCGCTAGCGACGTCTGGTGTGCAAGACGGAAAACAGACATGGCGCGTGAGATGCCCGAGTTATGATGTCTACGTTTTAATGTATGGGATGGGGTATCTGTATAGTTATGTTATCTGTGGTTTAAACTAAGCTTCCAAAAGTAGAAAGGTATTATTTTGATGTAGTCTTGTACACAATCCTATCTAAGCTTCCGGTAGTTTACTTACGTCACAGATAACATAACTATACAGATACCCCATCCCATACATTAAAACGTAGACATCATAACTCGGGCATCTCACGCGCCATGTCTGTTTTCCGTCTTGCACACCAGACGTCGCTAGCGAGAGCGAGCCATTCCCATCCAGTGTAAAAGCATGTCGAAAAAGCACACCAAAAGATGTCGCTGTAAAGGCTCCCCAAACAGCTTTACTATTTTTTATAGAGTCGCGGAACGACATAACGCGCGCGCGAGTAACCGAACCTCACACAAGAGCAGGGTTGCCTCCTTTAAGGAAAACGTCTCGCGCGCAAAATTCAAAGGACTGACTACTGCGACATAGTGCGAAAGTGGTCCAAAACAATATGTTCGTGAAGTTGATATTGCTTCGAAGCTGCGTGTCACTTGTACAAAAGGAGTTGTGAGGGCCTTTTTCGATAGAACAATGATTGTTAGGTACATTATTTATTAGAACATTTTAATCAATTATTATTATTTTTAATTATTGTATTGAAACAGCTAAGTTAATTATTAAATTAATAAATATTGTTATGTAAATTATTACATAACAATAATAATTTACTAATTTACATAACAATATTTATTAATTCAATATTGATGAGTCATTATTATTGTCGTTTTAATTTAATAAAAACGTCAATAAAAAAATAGCAGAGAGCGTGCACTTAATATTTTAATCTGTGTAGCAGCGCCGTGTGCGCGCGGCAGCCCTCTTGAGTTTTAAAGCAAGCGCGGCCCGGTCGTCGATAGGCTATCATCGCGCGCAAGTACATCGTGCCGCGCGAGAGGCGGACGTTGTACTTGCGCGCGGACTTTAGGCTTTGTTAAAATGTATTTAAAATAAAGTTGTTATTTTATGATGCGTAGTGAACCATTGATTTAAATAAAATTGTAATGGTGATTTATGACAATGCAGCAATAGGGTATTTGACAGTGGTTGTTATCCTTCCCATTTGTATAATAATCAGTAAGATTTAAAAGCAAATCAATATTATTAATGAAATGGAAACTTAAATATTTGGCGAAATGTGACAGCAAAAGACATTTAAAGTTGGGTGGGCAAGTCCATTTCAAAATTGCGAAAATCATTTAAAATTTTGTTGTCATCTTATAAATAACAGAATTAGTAACACTTTCATTATGCAAACATATCCATAAACGCAACTTTTGATGAACCTTCCGAACAAACTTCCTAGGCGCTGCATCTGCATACAAAGAACTTGCGTGTGACGTCACACGCCAGGGGCGGTTTGTATGGAGCGTTTTTGAGCTCGCCCAAATAATGTGCAATTAAAATTGTAATATCTCGCCGAGCTATTGAGATATCAAAGTGATACTTTCAACAGTGTCTTTGTGTTCAAGTGGTCCATCGAACTATATCAAAATAAAAAAATAGTCAAATACCCTATTCTAGAATGTACTTAATAGTCCAGTCAAATTAGGAAAAATCTCGGAATTCGAGATACCCAGCTGTAAGTCTGTAAATACTTAGATATTGACCCCTAAAAGTGGTCTCAAAACCTACATATGGTAGGGTGTACGCAACTATTAAATTTTCAGGGACAAATGTCACAAATATCAGTTTTATGAACTTTTGAGCGAAACGGGAAGTTTTATCATAAAAGTGTGTAGGAGAAAATTACTTATCATCTATTTATCTATAAAAATTGTATGTACGTTTTATTCCTAAGATTCACCATTTCAGAGATACAGCGATGTAAATAGTTGAAAAAGTTGTATTTTCAAAAGCTTCCAGACCCCCGTGGGATTGTGCTAGACAGTCAAAATTTTCACGACTGATGTATTTCAGTAGCCTCTATAACATCTAATACTAGAAAAAGCTTTAAACAAATGTTTAAGTTGGTTCTCATACAAAAACGATGGTTTTTTTTTTCTCACCGTTGGCCGGTTTTTAACGTGGTTACCCCAGTAAACGTCTTCCAGACGACACCTTTTATACATGAAGAACACGTTGTTTATATGGAAGCCTAGTTAAATAATTGTTTTGTGTTGTTTTCAGTATTCAGAAGATTTAAGATTTCTGCGTTTCATAATATTAAATTTGGTTAATATGGATCTTCACGTTCATAATAGAGTTAGTTGGACAGTTAACATTTTTAAAATGTTTTTTTTTCAGTTATACTTCAAACAGAAATTCTAATAATTGGTTATTTCGTACTTTTTAACCCATAATAAGCAGTTTAATTGTACGGAAACGCGAAAGTCTTATAACTAAAAACAACATAAAACGATTATTTAAGGGGCTCCCATAAGAACAACGTGTACTTCATATATAAAAGGTGTCGTCTGGAAGAGGTTTACTGGGGTAACCACGTTAAAAACTGGCCAACGGTGAGAAAAAAAAACCATCGTTTTTGTATGAGAACCAACTTAAACATTGGTTTTAAGCTTTTTCTAGTATTAGATGTTATAGAGGCTACTGAAATACATCAGTCGTGAAAATTTTGACTGTCTAGCACAATCCCACGGGGGTCTGGAAGCTTTTGAAAATACAACTTTTTCAACTATTTACATCGCTGTATCTCTGAAATGGTGAATCTTAGGAATAAAACGTACAGACAATTTTTATAGATAAATAGATGATTTAAGTAATTTTCTCCTACACTTTTTTTTGATAAAACTTCCCGTTTCGCTCAAAAGTTCATAAAACTGATATTTGTGACATTTGTCCCTGAAAATTTAATAGTTGCGTACACCCTACCATATGTAGGTTTTGAGACCACTTTTAGGGGGCCAATATCCAAGTATTTACAGACTTACAGCTGGGTATCTCGAATTCCGAGATTCTTACCTAATTTAAGCTTAATTGACTGGACTATAAAACGAGAACATACTTAAAAGTTCACGATAGAAAAAATTCGAGTTATTGTGTTAAATAATATCTATATCATGTAAAAATTATAATAGGTATAATATTTCTTCTCTGGATGGCTGATTGGCTCGATGGCGTATTGAATAGTGCCCCTGTCTCATGCGTCAAGAGTCGTGGGACTCGTGGGTTCGATTCCCACTCGGGTCAAATATTTGGTTAATCGAACATCGTTGTTTGCGCCGTGTTTGGTGTGCTATTTATATACGTATTTTAAAGGTTATTTGTGATTTGTGATACGACTACTTACCACGGAATGAACACAATGAAAGTGATGTTGTATGATATTTATTTTATTTGAAGTATATATTTTTTGAGCAAAAACTCGAAAAATATTTAAAAAAGATTGTTATGCCCAATTATTAATAGTCGAATATTTTTATTAATTTTGTTGTTTTAGTGCTATTCAAAGCTCTAATGTAAATTTAAACATCTAATTTCTATTTATTTATCTATTTAAACGAGGACCCTGTTCAGGCGGGGTCAAGAATGCGATTTTTTTCCAATTTTTAAACTAAAAGATAGTTGAATAGTTTTTGTTGCGTTAGGGAATATTAATTCCTACAATGCGGAGAAATGTTACAAAAATATTAATCTAAGGGAGAGTTAATCATTCTTGTAGTTGATAGTCAAGTAACTCTTCTTTTCTATATTTTCTTGTTTAAACAAAATAAATTAAATAATCTAGAATTATAATTTATTAAATATTAAATATACGCGAACAACGCCATCTAGTTGATGACTGACTGTGGTCATTTTTTGAACTAGATGGCGTTCTACCAAATTAGCACTCGCGAAAACTACAATTTTTATTGAAAATTTAAATTTATGAAAATATTTATCTAAAAGGGTTTTAATTTATTTGATTATGTATTATTATATTTTTAAATACTAGCTTATATATTTTTAATGGTTGGATTTATCGTTTTCTGGGATTTGCATAATCATCATCAACGAATGAATACTCGTGTCGCCATCTGTTGTAGTTTTTGGGAATATCACTTTCAATGTATGGGATGAGACCCCATGCTTACGTCATGTTAAAACGTAGGTATACTTATAACACAACCTCACAAACATTGATCTGATCCCGTGGTAAGTAGCTTAAGCACTTGTTTTACAGATATTGGCATTTACAGTGAATTCACAAATATACTTAATAATACACACCCAGACACGAAACAAACACCGATGTTCGTCACTCAAATATTTGTCCCGGGTGGGAATCGAACCCACGACTTTTGGAACCGTAGAGTGATTCTGGGTCACTAACTAGGTACTAACGTTGTTAGGTACTCATTATTACCAACTCACGTTGCACAAACATGCCCAACCCGCCTTTCTTGTTCATGGCCCAGTATCCGACATAGAAGGTCCCGTCCGCGTACCACATCTTGCCGTAGCCGTGCCTGCGGCCGCGCCGCCAGTAGCCGAAGTACACGTCTCCATTGCCGTAGTACCACCAGCCGATGCCTTCGGGCTTCCCGCGCACCCACTCGCCCCGGTATTCCAGGTTAAATGTGCCATTTTGTAGCTTGTGGCTTAGAGTTCCGAAGCCGTGTCTATGGCAAGGGGCAGAAAACTAATGAAACTTTGAAGATTAACGAAGATAGCTTTATTTTGTAGAAAGGTGGGAGATGCATTTCGCACTTGTTGATCGCTGGCTTAAAAAGGGTATTACTACTTATACCTCGTAATACACAATTATAACGTTATGTAGGTGTACCTACTAAATACTAACTTACCCACCGGACCTACCTATTTAAGTAGATTTACATAGGTATCTAATAAATATGCTATTTTGAGTCAAGCTCCATGCGTCAATTAATCAACGCTTTGCGGTCAGTAAAGTCGATAGGTAGGTAAGTAGATACGTCCTTTAGTAGCAACTTATTGAATATTTTCCTTCCTAGTAAAATATTTATATCACCAACCTGAACCCCTTGTACCAGTCACCCTCATACAATTTACCACCAATTGTCATAAATGATCCTTTACCTGAAAAGTTATACTTTTAAGTGAGATTGTGGTTGCATATCCTTCCTTAGGGGCAATTCTAATGGAATTATTACTTGAGACAAGCTAACATATAATGGTGAGGCAGCCTTTTACCTTCCTTCAAGTCTTTCTTCCATTCTCCAACATACCTATCAAACCTAGACGTAAATATAGCATGATGTAAACCATTCTTTACTGATTTCCTTTCGGCTTCTATTAGAAGTGGCGTGAAGTTTCGAGGTTTCCTATAAAACGGCATAATTTAATACAAATGACCATGTAAAGTGAATAAATTGGATTGTTGTGGCGTTTGATTTGGTGACATTGTCACCCTTCACAGATAATGAATTTACTGTCATTTCAGCATGAGAGCTTATATAATAATAAAAAGGTTACATTAAATAATTGAAATAACTATTGAAATAACACAACGACCACTGTACATAACTATTTATTAAGGTATACATAACAAAACTATTACTAGGCTATTTTACACATTGCCATGGGCCTTCTGCAGGCCCCGGCTGAGCTCGATGAGCCGGTTGTAGTCCTCCCTGAAGCCTTGCAGGGCCAGCTCCTGCTGGCTCTTCATGGATGAGTTGTGGGAAATGTACAGCTCTAGCAACTCCACACATTTGGTGTCCAGTTGGATGTCTTCCTCGGTCAGGCGCTCCGGTTTGGTCAGCTGGATGGGAGTGTTGAGGATCTGGAATGAAAGCAGATACTGTTTTTACCACTCTAACTCAACAAAGAAGAAATACAAATTATGTGCAGGAAAATTATTTTACATGATTAATTTCAGTCGAAAATCTAAAATAGAATCGTTTGCGAAAGCAATACTCCAAAAAACTTCATCATCATCATCATCATCCCATATACGTCCCCACTGCTGGGGCACGGGCCTACCCTAAACTAGGGCGATAAGGCCTTAGTCGCCCACGCTGGCTAAGTGCGGGTTGGTCGACTACACAACCTAAGAATTTCTTCTTAGGTGTGCAGGTTTCCTCACGATGTTTTCCCTCACCATTAAAGCGTCGAAAAAACTTTGAAATTAGTTAAATTTAACGTTTGAAACTCTCAAAAACAACAACAAAAAATTATAGGATATTTGAAGTTTAAATCATTGAGTGGAATTTGACCATTATGTTGTCAGAATTTCAGCTGTTTACAGTATTCGGTTCCCGGTTGGAGTCCAGGGTCGGGCAAAGTTTGTTTGAGTTTTTCTGTAATGAAATGACTCAGGTCGGAGTTAGGAAGTTGGCGGTTGAACGCCCGTGAAGAAGAATCCGCCCGATTCGGAAATCACGTTAAGCCGGTGGTCCTGCACCCGATCATCGGTCATGTCGAATTGCTGTCTCATCTAATTATGAGAGTAAGGGAATAGAGAATGCACTTGTGTGTGTGCGCACACTTGTGCACTACATACAGGGTGTCCCAAAAAGTAGTGTCAAGCGGAAGTCCTGAGATAGAACACCCCGTGGGGCATCCGAAACATCATCATCATCATCCCCATGTATGTTCCGCGATTTTTTATAGTTTTCGAGTTATGATGTTTTTTCTAAATTTTTCAGAATAATTGACCTAACCGACTCAAAATATTCTAAAGAAAAAAGTATTTGACTTTTTTGAGAAATTCTTTTTGCAACACAATTTTCATGAGTTTTTCTTTGATGCCTAAAATATTTGTCTCCATAACTTATACGGAAGATTTCAAAATTATGGTATAAACTGAAAAATTACTTTCTGTAAATAATGTCTTACAATTTCAACTTTAAATTTAAAATATTAGGAGGTAGCTGCATGGCTCCCAAGTTACTTTAAAAACTGCGCCAAACTCTCAGCTTTCGTAATCATAAATAAAAACGGGTACTTAATGGGCTACTTTTGCTGAAATCGGACTTCAAAGACAGAGAGGTGGAAAAATCATTAAAATTGTCATTTGATTGCGAAGTATTATTTGGACATTTTATTATTCCTAAAGTAGGTATTGTACAGTTTTAAGTTACTTTATGATTTAGAGTTTTTAATAAAATTCATAATTTACATATTACATATATACAACTAACTAAATTAATACCTTCTTATAAATAAAAAATATTCCCGCTTCCCGCGCACCCACTCGCCCCGGTATTCCAGGTTAAATGTGCCATTTTGTAACTTGTGGCTTAGAGTTCCGAAGCCGTGTCTATGGCAAGGGGCAGAAAACTAATGAAACTTTGAAGATTAACAAAGAAAGCCTTATTTTGTAGGTAGGTAGGCGATGCATTTCGCACTTGTTGATCGCTGGCTTAAAAAGGGTATTACTACTTATACCTCGTAATACACAATTATAACGTTATGTAGGTGTACTAAATACAAACTTACCCACCGGACCTACCTATTTAAGTAGATTTACATAGGTATCTAATAAATATGCTATTTTGAGTCAAGCTCCATGCGTCAATTAATCAACGCTTTGCGGTCAGTAAAGTCGATAGGTAGGTAAGTAGATAATATGTCCTTTAGTAGCAACTTATTGAATTTTTTCCTTCCTAGTAAATATTTATATCACCAACCTGAACCCCTTGTACCAGTCACCCTCATACAATTTACCACCAATTGTCATAAATGATCCTTTACCTGAAAAGTTATACTACTTAATGGGCTACTTTTGCTGAAATCGGACTTCAAAGACAGAGAGGTGGAAAAATCATAAAAATTGTCATTTGATTGCGAAGTATTATTTGGACATTTTATTGTTTCTAAAGTTAATAAGATTGTTAACAATCTAAATTATTACAGAAATACTAAGAAATAACCACTTGAAAGTTTAATTTGTGATACTAAAAAAATAAATTAAGTTTTAAAAATGGAAACTTAAATGAAAAAAAAAAGTAATTGTTTTTGATTATTTATTATAAAAAGTGTATTGGTGATCGCACTTAAAGTCCGTAAAGAAAGCAAACTTCGTCAAGTTCGTCGTATCAAAGGGATTCGTTTTGCATGTGAAAAGAGTGTTAGCGCAATGAAACTAAAATTAAACAAAAAATATGACATCCAAATGTATGCATCTGAGTGCTCCTGTATTAAATCTATTAAATACGTCCACCAGTCCCGCGGATCGCGCTCGTCTCCTTGCTGTGTCTAGGTGGGAATCCGGTCTTTGGCTTCACAGCCTTCCATCCTCAAATATAGGAACACTATTAGATAATCACGCTTTCCGTCTGGCTACTTCACTCCGTTTGGGGGCATCCTGCAATGTCCCTCATCGCTGCCCATGTGGTGAAATGGTCGACGCGCTTGGCCACCACGGGCTTTCATGCAGCAGAAGCGCCGGGAGACTACCCCGGCACTCCGGACTTAACGACATCATCCGTCGGGCCCTTGCTAGCGCTTCGGTTTCAGCTGTGCTCGAACCGAATGGTCTGACACGGAGCAATGGCAAGAGACCCGACGGACTGACCTTGGTACCCTGGAAGACGGGAAGGCCCTTAGTGTGGGATGCTACTTGCGTCGACACTCTGGCCCCTTCGTATCTTCCAGGAACTTCGTTAGAAGCCGGAGCTGCTGCATGTGCTGCGGAGTCTCTCAAACGGCGCAAATATGTCGGCCTTAGTAGCTCCTACATGTTTGAGCCGTATGGGGTAGAGACAATGGGCCCGTGGGGACCTGCAGCGCATCGTCTTTACCAAGACCTCGCCAAGCGGCTGATCGAGATTTCAGGTGACCGGAGGGCGGGCTTGTTCCTGGGTCAGCGGATAAGCCTCGCCATCCAAAGAGGAAATTCGGCCAGCCTCTTGGGCACGATGCCTATGGACAGCGATCTGGGACATATTTTTTATTTATAAGAATGTATTAATTTAGTTAGTTGTATATATGTAATATGTAAATTATGAATTTTATTAAAAACTCTAAATCATAAAGTAACTTAAAACTGTACAATACCTACTTTAGGAATAATAAAATGTCCAAATAATACTTCGTAATCAAATGGCTAATTTTATGATTTTTCCACCTCTCTGTCTTTGAAGTCCGATTTCAGCAAAAGTAGCCCATTAAGTACCCGTTTTATTTATGATTACGAAAGCTGAGAGTTTGGCGCAGTTTTTAAAGTTACTTGGGAGCCATGCAGCTACCTCCTAATATTTTAAATTTAAAGTTGAAATTGTAAGACATTATTTACAGAACGTAATTTTTCAGTTTGTACCATAATTTTGAAATCTTCCGTATAAGTTATGGAGACAAATATTTTAGGCATCAAAGAAAAACTCATGAAAATTGATTTGCAAAAAGAATTTCTCAAAAAAGTCAAATACTTTTTTCTTTAGAATATTTTTAGTCGGTTAGGTCAGTTATTCTGAAAAGTTTAGAAAAAACATCATAACTCGAAAACTATAAAAAATCGCGGAACATACATGGGGGTGTTTCGGATGCCCCACGGGGTGTTCTATCTCAGGACTTCCGCTTGACATTACAGTAATACCCCGCTTTACGCGAGAGATGCGTTCCAGAAAAAATCGCGTTAACTGAAATTCGCGTATATCGAGGTTTATGCTTAAACATAGCCAAAATTTAATTCGACATTTTTTACGAAGCTTTTAATTATGTACCTATGTATGTATCTCCAATAAATGTTAAAACACGACTGCCAGCCGAACTAAACATGACGGAACAAACGAAACGAACGAGGGAATCCCCATAGAACAAAGTCGAAGGACGGGGAATTCCCTATTCTTCAAACAGAATGCTCAGAGGAAGCGGGAATTCCGCGACCATAGAGACGTTGATGACTACATTATGTTTATACGCACTTTTTCGCGAAATGCGAGGCATTTGAGCGCGAAATTTGAAATTCGCGTTATAGTGAAACCGCGCAAAACGGGGTCGCGTAAAGCGGGGTATTACTGTACTTTTTGGGACACCCTGTATAATATGTCCTGCGCACTTGGCTGATCTCAATTGAGATCGGCCGCCATGACTTAAATCGGACGCCGCATATTATAACAATATAGCTAGTAGTATTGCTGACCTGCGGCACGAGCGCCTTCGCGCGCTCAGCGGCGGCCGGAGCGAGGTCCCCGCGGATGGCGTGGCGCAGCGCCGCCGCCAGCGCCGCGTCCCTTGCCGCGCCGCCCTGCACCGCCTCCAGCACCAGCCCGTCCGCCGACCGCTGCCACGTCAGGTAGAACGCGAGCGGACCGAAGTGACGCGTCGACCTGTACCGCCCAGCACAACAGTGAGATTACTGATTAATATTCTGAGGGCCTACCATGAGTTGGCTATCGAAAACTTACTTACGTTAAAAACCTATCGAGTTGTTTTTTTCATACGGCCGATTTTAGTTCTTCGCATAACCACCAGCCGGCGCTGTACAAGTTTTTCATAGACATATTTACGTAGGCGATATCGAGCGCGTAAGTTTTAAACTCATGGTAGCCCCACTGTACCAGCTATCACTACTAAGGTAGAGTAATTATAACAAAATTTCTTCACATTCATAGATCAATATAAGTGCAGACTTAAAAAAATCAAAATTGATATTTTTATATTGAGGAATTTGTGTTGTTTTTAACTTTTTTTTTTTTTTTTTTTTTTTTTTTAAACTGAGGCTAACAAGATGACCTCACTCCACCTGATGGTAAGCGGTAGTGAGATCCAAATATGAGGTCGACAGGCACAATAGACCATATTGAGCCTGTCGCACTCACCCTGAAAGCCGTGAAAAAGGAGACCACTGCTGCGGCAACAACGAGACAAGGCGTGGAGTCTCGCATTGGTATTGAGCTGTGCGGGTCGGAGTTGGCCAGTCCGCCAGACGGAGGGGCCCCCGTTTCTACGGGTCTCCCTGGCCGGCGGGCTGACCCGCTCCGCCCGCACAATACCGCCGCTAAGACTCCACTGGTCCGGCGCTTGCCGCAACAATGGTCCCCCCTGGCTCCGGTTCGTACAGTGCTGATCCCGGAACGCGACCTGACCAAGAGAGGTCAGAATCACTTGGCGGGTTTTACACAACTGTATGGTGGTAACAGCAACCGGTCGACAAAATGTCTCCCACCTGAACAACTAACAATCTGCTCTGGCTTCATGGTGCTATTATATGCTCTCCATAGTTTTGCTATCCATAGCTAAAAGGGGGACGGAAGTGGTACAATGTGAAGTAATCATGATGTCACAATGCCCTACTATCTTAGAATATCATCATTTGCAATTATCATCATCAGTTGTACAACTCTGATGTCTTATTGAAAAGTGAATTATTGTAACAAAATTTTACTGTACCTCAATAAGTCATAACTCTTGTTAATATCAATATGCTGGTATGTGATGCTTGTGATTCTTTGATAGGCAGGTTCCTCCGGCTCATACTGTATGCACGCTCTGTCCAGTACAAATTCATATTCCTGCCTGTCTAGAAGACTGTGGAATTTTTCTTCATCCGTGAACATAATGGGTTCCCTAAGTTTGCGACCAAGTGTTGGAAAATATGTCTGAAATTAGAAAAGATTAAATGACAATAAATAAATTTAGTGATAATTTCCTCCTCCTCCTCCTTGCGTCGTTTCCTCAATGCTGAGGGTCGTGACCACCATTATGCATCACTTTCTCCTTTATGATGTTTCTCCATCTACTCCTGTCGTCGGCGGTGTGGAGGGCGTTGTGTATTGAGGAGTCGAGTGTGGCGCGGATTTGGTCGGACCGACGTATGGGGCTGCGTCCTCAAGGCCTTTTTCCTTCTATTTTTCCGGTCACTATGAGCTTCTCTAGGTTATCACCGTCTTTCCTTGCAATGTGACCGAAATATTCCAGGATTTTGCGAAGGCATATAGAAGATAGCCTTGTACTTATCTTGAGCTGGTGGAGTATGGATACGTTGGTTCAATGTGCTGTCCATGGTATACGCAGCATTTTTCTCCAGCACCACATCTCAAAAGCGTCAATGCATTTGCGGTCTGCTGCTTTTATGGTCCAAATCTCAGCGCCATACGAGAAGATCGAAAACACTAGAGTCCGCACCAGATTAACTTTGGTCTTAACAGTTACGGTAGTGATAATTTACTAACAACAAATTGGTAAAAAAGATCTTAAGTTTAGTCTTACCTGGTTTAGCCTCTTTCTAACATCATGGTCACAGTGACGGAGTATGCCGTCTGGGTCTCTGTAAATGATAAATATAAACAGCTAATGAAATGCATTATGATGGTAACATATACAAGTATTTTGTTTATTCTGTTTTAAGTTTACCTTTCAACAATAAGTCTGTGGGCATTATCTACACCAAAAGTAATATCTGTAAATAAATATTTTGATGTGTCATATCCAACTATTGCTGGGTCCTTGGACAGTATATCATCAATAGGAGTTTGTACCTGGAAATGTTTAAATTAGGTAATTATATATTAGAATGTTTAAATATATTAATACAACAATTGTTTTACATGCACGGCAGTAGAATCATATTTAGAATAGAATATAACATTTTGGGTAACATTCTAAGTACCTGTTCCATATAAACAACATAAATAAACCAACCAATAATAAGAACTTACTTTGACTACAGGGGGCATTTGCAGTAGCTTATCAGCCTTTTGATGTGCTTTGGAAATTTCAGCTTCCAGTTGTTCATTGGTTAGGAATTTATAGGTAGGCGTACGAAGTACTGAGATACCACTGCTAGTCCTTTTACGAAAGACTTTATTGTAGTCAGGACGAGTTAGACGTTTTAATAAAACTTGCACATCTGACGAGAAGAACTTTGGAGCTGGATCTTCTTCACCATCTATAGTATTTAATGCAAATAATGTTAATTCGGGTTTTATTTAAGAAATTATTGTAAGCTAAGTACTGGGTTAACCAACAAAATTCTACGAATCACTTACCGTACAAAGAAGGCACTATGCTTAAATTTTTGTGTGACAAAGCAAGTATGTGTGTATCACTGTTCCGTAATAAAAGTGTTTTGATATTGTTCTGGGCTATTTTTGATAGAAATAGCGTCATTTTGTCGAGAATAATTATAACCTATAAAACCTTTGTTTTCCTTTTCCCAATTCTACTAAAAACTACCATTTAACTGTCAATATACTTTTTTGGAACCAGAAACCATAAACACTGCGTTTTAATTAATGCCATGTTTAGCTCATCGATTTTTCCTCATTATTTAATTTGAAAACTAGTAGAATTTTTTTTCTTCACCTTGCAACACCGGAAACTAGTGTGTCAATGTGCTGTCATTGCTGTCAAAATATCGACGGCGGTCAGAGCGTATTTACATGCAATTTTATCGTAAATTACAAAAATACAGCAATTCGTTCTTATTAGAAATTGTGTTTGATGCAGTATATTCGCTATCATGTCCAAACGGAAGGCTGGAGTGAACGATATCATTTATGAATTAGACAATGATGATCTCGAAATCAGCAGCGAGGATGAAGGTAAAGATGCCAAAATTAATCGTTTGGAGCCTAAAGAAACAGAAAATACTGATTCAAGAGTGTCGGAAGATGATAATAAATCAACAGAAAATGATATTACGGACCAAACTGAAGAAATAACTGACAAAAACACTTCACTTTCAAACACTCAAAATGGAGGGAAACTATCACCCGTATCTCAGGACGATATCATTACAAAGAATGAAGAACATAACCCAAGTACTTGCGAAACGGAAAATGAAGAAGACAGTAGTAAAAAAAATGATGTTGATGGCACCAAAACAACTATTTATAATGAAGACATAATAATTGACTCACCTGCCTCTAACAGTGACTTAGGTGTAGTTGGATGTGAGAATAGAACTCCTTTAGTCACTGTGAAGTTCAGGGACAAAAAATTAGCTAGCACTTA
Organism: Maruca vitrata; assembly: GCA_039566165.1. Classification (NCBI taxonomy): domain Eukaryota; kingdom Metazoa; phylum Arthropoda; class Insecta; order Lepidoptera; family Crambidae; genus Maruca; species Maruca vitrata. The sequence goes on along the minus strand of CM076918.1, from coordinate 3,932,221 downwards.
TAAAAATAAGCTGAAGAAGTTCATGCTAAGACTGATTAAGTTACACGATAATGAATCTGGTTCGGGCATTGATAGTGAAACCGATATAGAGCTTGACATTTGGCCGGAGGATTTGAATGATGGAGATGACTCTGATATGGAACCTGTTTCAACACAGGAGGACAACCTTTTCTTTGTTGATACTGACCCATACTCACATCAGCCTGAAGAAGTACCTGCATATATGAATGTATGTGATTATTTTTAATACTGCTTTTTATTGCAATCAGAAAAAATTACTTCCACCTAGTACGCTTTACATATTTAAATTTGTTTTTAGTCCTTTAGGATTTGGTATTGGTATTGGTACAACGGGCTGATATCCGCAACTCGACGTCAAAGCGCCTATTTTGCGTGGGGTGGGAATCACTTGAACCATCCCAGCTCGTTGAGGAAGGCCAGCAGCTTCTTCACGCTGCGGGCGGCCTTGCTGAGCGATCCTGGAGATCCAAGGTGTTTGGCCCGGTAGATGGCCACCCCCTGACATTCGAGAATGACATGGTCCTTTAGGATTATTACCAGACTTATTTTTGAAGCTTGTCTTGGTGAGGACTCTACCCTGCACTCAGATAAATTGAAGTATAGTTTATCAATGTTCCTTATCATCACCAATGATACAACAGACATTTCAACTTATCAGATTTTTCTTCTACTACTTCAGCTTTATAAATTGTAGTTGTATGTATGTATGTCTGTACTAAAGTATAATAACAGTAACATTTCTGAAACAGGCTTCAGCACTGATATCTAACCAGGAGGACAAGGAACCATCCCCACCTCCACTGTTCAGGAGAGGGCCCAGTTGTTTCAACTGTGACGGAGCACATCAGTTGCGTGACTGTCCACTGCCAAAGAATAACTTGAGGATTGCAAACAATAGAAAGCAAATGATGGTCACAAGAGTTGGGTAAGTTATGGAATCATAAACTATATAGAATATCAGAATTATAAACAACTAGTGCAAACCCGAAGCAAGGGTGAGTACCCTTGCTTCGGGTAATTCTTATTTCTTAGCGGATACCTATGGTATAACATCTACCTGCATGCTAAATTTCAGCCCGATCCGATCAGTGGTTTGGTCTATGTGTTATATGTATATCTACAGTACTAGGTTCTAGGATCCCATGTAGAATAATGTTGTTTTTCCTAGCATTTATGTCGAGTCTGGAGTTGCTTATTCACTTTTTCCACTTCACATGTTAGTTGTTTCTTCTCCACAATTATTGGTTGTATTTTCTCGTCCACTACTTTTAGTACCATTGATATAACGTTTTCTGTTATTTGTATTGTTTGTTTATCTAATTCTGCTTTCATCTTATCAAACAGTAGTGACATTTCGTGTGACAGTTTTAATTGTGTATTCATTATTTTAAATTTCAGACGGTATCACGTGGAGGATGACCAGAAGTATGGGCACCTGATACCAGGGCGTATATCAGGACAGCTCCGGCACGCTCTCGGGCTGAAGAGGAATGAGTTGCCCATGTACATATACCGGATGAGGATGCTCGGATACCCTCCTGGTTGGTTGGAAGAGGCTAGGATATCACATTCGGGAATTACTATGTTTGATTCTTCTGTTAGTATTATTTGTTTGAGATCTTCTTTATGTGACTTTATTACAATTTCTTTTTGTAGTGTTTTAAATGGTTGAATGCTGAAGCAAACTACTCTCTGAAGTGTGGAGCATAGTTTTTCGCATAAATGGCAAGGGAATTACACTTATTATTTTGCATTTTAAAATCAGGGTGCAGCTATCTTGGATCCCGAAGAAGAAGAGGGTGAAGTGAATGAGCCAGGAAGCAAGGATAAGTTTGACATCAAGAAGATTCTGGACTTCCCAGGGTTCAATGTGCCAGCTAGCAGTCGGTACAAGGAGGTAGGCCATAAATCCTTACTTATATTATAAATGCTATAGTAACTTTGTCTGTTACGCAATCACGCATAGAGCAACAATTAAAATGAAATTTTTGACTGGCTCAGTGGAACAGTGGTTAGTGACCCTAGCTGGCGGTTCCAAGAGTCGTGGGTTCAATTCCCACTCGGGACAAATATTTGTGTGATGAACATCGGTGTTTGTTCTGTGTCTGGGTGTGATTATGTATTTAAGTATGTATTTATAAATATATATGTATGTATATCAGTCTCTGACGCCCATAGTACAAGCTCTGCTTAGTTTGGGGTCAGATGACCGTGTGTGGAAATGTCCCAGATATTTATTTATTTAGTGCATATTATAGTCCAGAGCCTGAGAAAGGACATAGGTTACTTTTTAACCCACTGTGCTATAAATAAGTAATGTTGTACCCGTTAAACGTCGCTACGCAGACAGAGTCGCGGGCATAAAGCTATTATGTAAATATTTTTTATTCAGAAAACTTCCAGAGAACTGGTTTAATGAAACACTTAATGTGTCCAGGAGGCTCAGCAGTACGGGTTGCCGCCAATGTCGGAGCAGGACAGCAAGATCACGATGCTGCAGATGCTGGCGCCGAACGCGATGAAGGCCTACAAGCGGAAGAAGCTCGCGCTGTTCCCATCCGCCTCCAACAACGCCTCCATCCAGGAGGTGGCCGAGATGGACTTGGACAGCGGGGATGGTATGTTCACTGACTAATCCCGAACTTGCATTTTATAATCAATATTATCCTTGTGAACAGTATCATAGTATGCCTACTTGAGTGGCCCTGTATTAAAATTAGGGCCCCTTGCAGTCTAGGGGCCCTGTACAATTGATACTGCGGTGGCTACGCTTCTGCTTGTCAAGTTAATCCTATAGGATTGTCCATCCATACACGCCCATAGCCATAGTCAGATTGTTAAATTTCATTATTGATAATCTGTTAAAATTAATTTAGTAATTTGATATAACTTTAAGATCAGAGACAATTGTCCGCCATAGCCCATGGTGTATCATACAAAAGTTTATATTTGTTCCATTACAGAGACAGCAATGTTCCCGTCCGTGCCGCCGCTGCCCGACGACGCGCCGCCGCCGCCGCCGCCGCCCCCGCCGCCCGAGCCCGCGCCGCCCGGCACCGACGCCCCGCCCGCTACGGACGCTCCGCCCGCTACGGATGCTACGCCGGCTACGGATGCTACGAGCGCTCCGCCCGCTCCTCCCTCGGGAGACAACTCCGAGTCCGCGGAGTCTAGGGAATCGTCCGTAGCGCGCTCGCAGGCCTCCCCCGACCCGACCGTCGCCAAGGTAGACAGTTGCGACGACGAGTCCGCCGACGACCTCGAAGTCGTGCAAGTGATCAAAGTGAGAGACATACCGGTGCCCGAGCCTACCTTAATTACGATCGATGATGATGATGAGGATGTTGAAGTAAGTAATGAGAGGGCGCGGTGCAGTTTTATGCTATTGATGATATCTATGAGTTCGCTGGATCTGTTTGCAATCTATATCAGTAGCGCTTTGGTATGAAGCTTGATTAGATTAAATAATAAATAAATAAATATTACACAACATCACATACATTGATCTGATCCCGTGGTAAGTACCTTAAGCACTTGTGTTACGGAAATCAGGATCAACAGTGGATACACAAATAAACTCAAATATATTTAATAATACACCCAGACACGGAACAAATACCGATGTTCGTCACACAAATATTTGTCCCGAGTGGGAATCGAACCCACGACTCTTGGAACCGTTGGTTTTGAACCTGAGTCACTAACCACTGTTCCACCGAGTCAGTCATTATTTATTATTGATATTGATTAGTGCCAAAGAATCTCACTTTTTATTTCTTTTATAACGGAATTATACCGCAGTAAACACATCAAATACGAGATTTACTGAGCGGCCGGCCATGTTTAAATAATTCTATTACATAGATCATTGCTCTTCGAAAAGTGAGGCACTTTATCTCACTTTGTGTTTGTATATTGGGACAATATGTTGCTATTAAATTTGGACCTATAATCTTTCCAAAACATCTGGCTTAACATTCACAACAATTTAGTATGTATAATATAACTAGCTTTTATTATTTTTAAATAAAATCAATCATGTTATAAATTTTTCTATTTCAATAACTGCACAAAACAAACACGTATTCCTATATGTTTTCCATGTTTAAAATGAAAGATGGTTAATTTGGGGTGACTAATGAATCTGTGACACAATGTTAACACTTTTTTTTTATTTATCTTTAGGCTGCAGGGAGAAGTGGCCGCGACAGCCCGACTCTTGACGACCTCGAAGAAAAGAAGAGACTCCTGCTCAACGCGCTGGAAGGAGACGAAGGAGAAGACGGCTCAATTACCTTATCGAGTATCACCGAATCTGAACTATCTAAGAATGACAATAAGTCCACTGAGGAGATGTCTACCACATCCCAAGATGAGGAATCGGTCACTTCCCTTGACAAAGGTGCGAAACCTGATTTAGCAATAGACACGACCACCAGTGACAAAGATACCATATCAAATGTATCCACTCTATCTCCAACTATCGAACAGGCCAATGAAACAGCAGTCTCGACACCGGAGCCCAAAGCGGGCCATGTCAAAACCACCTCGTTCGGTACTCCAGTGATGAACATCGCATCTCAATACAGTAGACTGCCGACCGACGACAAATTCGCTAAGGACATTACTGAACTTATTAACTTCGAAAACCTTCCCAACTCTATAGGAAAATATCAGAAAATTTGTAAAATTCTCAAAAAGGTTAAAAGTGAAGTGGACAGAATACAGGATTCATGATCTTTGTGTGACACCTCCAAATAGGTGTTTACAGTGATCCACAGACTGTTACAATAGTTATAAATAAACGGAATTGCAATAATATTCACGAAAAGTACTCTGGTTCTAAGTCAAAGTATTTTTATACTGACAATTGGGAATATGCAGGTTTTCTGTTTACGAGTAAGTGACGAGTTTATGGCCGAAGCAGAGGCTAACCTGTCTCGTACTTAAAATTTGTTGTATATTTCCTATTGTTGTTAGATATTAACATGCTGTATTTTTATGTATAATAACATACTAGATAAGGTTTTTAGTTACCTTATTATAAACAAGCTGACCATCTTTTTGGATGATTTGATTTTCAAAATGTAAAATAATGGTGTTGCATTTTTAGTTGTATTATGAAATACATAGTTTTTTCTCAATATTGTTTTTTATTATCTTATAAATAGTAATAATCTTCTTAGTAAATTATCTTCAAACTGGTGAATGGTCGTTTAGATATAAGTAATCACCATTATTAATAATCAACTAAAATTCTGATACTGAAGAGTATTACCAAACCAGGGTTATAGTAAAACAATCAAAGGACAGTTATATTACTTTATTTTGCACGACATTGAATCTCGATAGGTGTTTTAATTTAATATACCATAATAGTCGATAACGATAGCGAACATTATTCTAATTGTGAAAAATAAACCCATCCCAAGAAAACAAAATGTGATATAACTATAACTTAGATTGGCTAGAAAAGACAAAACAAGAAAACCAAGTATAAAATAATAGATTTCTCGATCTGACGTGTGATTCTCGCGTCTGACGGAAGCGATGGTAAAAATCGCAGATATAAAATATCTCTTCACTTACAATTACTGAAATAGTGATGTTTTACAAATAACGATCAGCCTTTATATATTTTTTTATTTTTCTAGCCACAAAATACTTTAAATAACTGAGAAAATAAAGAGCTCTATATAAACATAAAATACAAGTTCATTTCTTTGCATATCACTTTTCCAACTACAGGAGATCACAGCATCTACAAACAAGAAGACTGATTTATATGTATTCAATTTATTTGTCATATTACTTAAATTACAACAAAAGTCAGATCTAAATATTATTTTATAATAATATTATTAGCAAATGAGTCCACATCAAATTTTATCTTTCTAAAGGTGTTTAAAGAATACACCTAACAATTTTGCAATATAAATAATATAGCACCCCGAATACGAAATAAACATTTTGTAGAACAATTTACTAATCACATTGATAGATACTTTATTGATTTTCGATCCCCAAGGCGTAAAACATTCTCAGTGTGCGTCGCTTTATGATAAAGATCCTAATTCAGATCTTAATAACTACATACACAAAGTAGATTTGGCGGATCCGATCGAATCAAGATGTCAATAATTTGATTATTGTATCACTGACACTTAATGCGAATTATTTATGCCTATACACAAGTTCTTACAAAGTCGCGCTGCGAGGCGCTCGCGCAGGGCAACTTACACTAATACTTTACTATATTATTTATTATATTATAATACATATTACTGGAATCCAAACAGTAGACCACTCGGCGAGACGGCACATGATCATTTAAATTCTTGGCGGCGTGGGGGGCGCACCGTCACGATCCTGGAATTTTAACAAAAAAAGCAAGTTTTAATTTAACAAAAACAAACATATTTGATCACTCACGTCAATACGTACTAAACTACTGGTAGTCGTTTAAAGTTACAGTTCACTCAACTAGCATAATTAGTTCATTAGGAAGGATAGGTAAGTGCGCTCAGCACATAATTCAAGTAATTTATTTAAATTAATATGCAAATCAATTGTGGTTGGAGTAAAGGTAACACAGAATGTATGAATACCATTTTGCAGCGAAATGTAAGCACAATATTATTGTGATTTTCATCATTTTCGCAACTACCACATCAGTATTCACAATAAATGCTTTCATTATACAAAATAACTTAATGTCTTTTAAGATAATTAATAATGGAAAGTTTTCGTAACTTCTCTATTATCACACTGAGGTTTACACTAATTTCTTTTGGCATTATTACTGATGACTCTCATTTCAATGAGATGAAGTTGAATAATTACAGATGTGAAATAGTCATGACTATAACTTTTGATAAAAGAAGCAAGTAATGCCTAAGAAGCATCATGTCGCATGCAGATTGTAGCAGTTAATTTAGGTTTAATACACTAGCCATCTGTAGAAAAAAAAAACATTAATATTTTTAAGCTAGTAAACTTTTTATTTATACATATTGTCAACTCACTTGAAAGCTGGGCCCGGGCTTGGCGGCGTCCTGTATCTGGTTCCTGCGCGGGCGCAGCGCGTACATGAGCATCGCGAACGCCATCATCAAGAACAGCACCATGAAGCTGTTCCCGGCGGCGGCGGCCGGCATGCCCGGCAGCTCCTCCAGGCACTCGCTGTCGGTGCAGTATGACTGCCCTTGCCGCAACTGGAACATGGTGAACATTCATCATCATCGTCATCAGACCATCTCTCGCCTGATCGTTGCTCTATTGGTAGCAAGCGCTGCGTAAGGACCGAGAGGTCCCCGGTTCGAGTCCGGGGTCGGGCAAAACTTGTGTGAGTTTTTCTGTAATGAAATTACTCAGCCCAGAGTTAAGAAGTTGTCGGTTAAACGCCCATGCCTCGGAAAGCTCGTTAAGCCGGTGGTCCTGCTCCCGATCTCTCATCGGTCATGTCTGATTGCCGTCTCACCGAATTACGAGAGTAAGGGTAATAGAGAGTGCACTTGTGTTTACGCGCACACTTGTGCACTATAATATGTCCTGCGCACTTGGCAGATCTCAGAGATCGGCCGCCATGGCTGAAATCGGTCGGACGCCTTATTGTAGGCCTCCCCAAATGCACGCCATTCACTTGTTACTAAATTTGTTTGTTATGAAATTATATTGCTTACACCTGGTGCAAGTCTGAGAGTGGAAGCCGCAGGTGTCATTTATATAACAGGCAAAATATTTGCATATTATATTTATAGCTATATAGTTATTATTAAAAATTTTTTTTTTATTATAAATTTTTTTAGAATTAACAACTTATTAAGTTACTAAAAACACAGACCTACATATTGTGGTAGCCTACCCTATAAGTGAATAATCAAATTGATTTACCTTGAAAATTAAGGCAAATGTCATGGTCATCAAGCTGGTGGAAACTGAATGATAATGTATGTAGTTAGGTTAGCTGGATGGGCAATGTAAAGTAATGTATTAAGTTTGTGTGTAGTGTGATAAAGACAACAGCGGCACTTGAACAATACAGTAGCAATCATTAAAATTATTTTTGTTACATCACATTATAAATAATGCATGACAACTGATAGCCAAGGCTACCTGAACAAATTAACAATATTAGACTTGCATGCTTCAACTAGAAAATCTACATAAGTTTGCCTGAAACTTATGAAGCCTGTGCTTTGAAATTTAGCCAAATTACCTATTAATGAAAAGTACCTATTAAGTGTGGTACACTGCAAAAGCTTATCATTTGAAAGTCTATACATTCACATTTTAGTTTCTAATACATAGTTTGAAACAATTCATATTTGACAAACTAGTTTAGATAGAAACTTGTCTCCGACACTATTGTCACTGCTATCAGTGTTGTAAGCTGACCTAGTTATCAAATAAATCAAACATCTGAAAGTTTTGTCATGTTAAGAGTAAAGAAAATAACTCTTCAGCCTGTAGAAACAACAAAACATCCTGTATGTGTTGACAGTCACAAGTTCCATCGAAACATTTGTAAATTCATGATGAACATTGAAAATGGATGCTAGCTAATGTGTATGGTAATATACAGATAAGGGGCTGACACGCTGATAAAACATGTGGCAATTGATGGCACTGTTCTTTACAAATATAAATGATACAAGATTGGTTTGTAAGTCACATTGAACCTACATAATTAGGAGACATGATATAAAATTAGCTTGCTACTTTCACAAAAAATTTACTCTTCAAATTCCATACAAACATTAAATTTAAATGTTAAAAATACATAAAACCATATAATTGCCATTAAAAACTAACAGTTCACCTCACTACAATAGTTAAAATAATTGCAATGCCAGATTGTTGATAAAACTTTAGTTTTTTTACTTGAATGACATCATTTCACAAGCTCCTGCTGGCAAGTGATATCAATTTCCTTATTGGAATTTTCCTGCAGAATGTATTCTTATAGCATGTAAGCAAACATATCCATGTTTGGTCTAATAATGTAGATGTAGCTAGATTATTTTGCCAATGTGCATTTCTAGAACCGAACAACGCGACTATGAACAAATAAAAACATACATAATAACAAAACAATGTGACTAATATGATTGTAGACGTGGGCATAAAACAAGCCGTTGATTAAACGCGCGCCAAGGTCATGAGATAACAACTCACCAGAGAGATGAGCCGCCGCATCGCAAGCTCGTGATTCCATAGGCATTCGCAAGGGTCCATCTCGTCTGCCATTGCTAAAAAAAATCCTTCGTTCAGCTGATGGTGTTACAACAATGAAAGTTTATCGTAATTCACTATTCAATCATTTTCATGGCATCTGCCAGAACAGTATTTATTATTACATGGAGTGAAATCGTAGATTACATCAACAGTCTGATTATGAACAATCGATGTATTGTTTTTATTTACAAATAACAAAAAACATTGGTCAAGGATCATCTGTCACGAGAGAAAGTAGAAATCTCAGTTATTGATCACCACATACCTGTATATAAAAGTTAGGAGGTTTAAAAATTATTTAAATATGTTACAAAATTAACGATATGTGCAGCGAGTGCGCCCGTGTTCGATTTCGTCGAATATAGGCTAAATTTTAGCAATTATCTACATTTGCGACGACATTTTTACACTGTGTGTCTGGAGCTCTGTGATTGGCTAGCAAGAAAAAATAAATGACAAATGGTAGCCAATCATAATTCAGGGTGGTCAACTTTTATGCCTACGATGTTGCTAGCTAATATATTAAAACGTTTTAGTAGTATTTCGCTCAATTATAGTCTACATACATCTATACAACTCTTTGAGTATAAAGCCACTGGAGATGCCATAACGTCAACAAATTTTTTCGCCACTTTTAGCGGGGGGCGAGGTAAACACGTACAGCACACCACCAAAAAATTAATAACTCAACAGACACAAATTTTGCTGTAACGATAAACGCACACTACAAAAATGTTCAACACTTCAAACAATACACGCACACAAACAAAGTTTTCACGTAACTACGCAACACACATACGAAAAAAATAGTGATGACACAAAGAATAAAATAAAATCAGTTTGGTGAATAAACTGAACTATCGTGTACTGATTATTTTAAAATTGTTATATGTAAAAAAATTTAAGATATTAAATGTTTATTTATATGTGTGTCTGTCTGTTTGTGTGCCTTTATGACCTAAGCCTTTATATTTCGAAGATAAGTACAAAAAACTAATATTTTAATTTAATCCTAAGTTTGATTGCATGGGAATAAACTGAATATACAATGTGCTATATAGAAGCAGTAACAGGTTCAGGAAAAATAAAGAAATAAAATTACTTACCAAACAAGGACATGTTCGCAAAGAAAGTATTGCACCTTTAATCAATGTCTTTCTGTTATTAGCATTTTAGATAACACTTGTTGCTACGTGTGGGTTTCCAAGAATGATTTTCGTTGTTACAAAATTTTCTCCATATATCCTTTATCTTTTGATCTTTTGGAAATCGAAAAGGACATACACTTCTATTATATAAATCTAGTTTATGGTATAGTATGCATAACACATACACTCATAGCCCCGGACTTAGCCTCGAAATATTTTATTACTACAATTAATAATGAAATAATAATTTATTCTGCAAATAGATTTACATGAAATACTTTTGCACGTCAAGTTGTAAATAAATTAATCATATATTACATAAAAATTCACAAGTTACATAATTCATTGATGTCCAAGCGAGCAGCTCATCATGTCCATGGATTTTTATTTTTTTTTTTTTTTTTTTTTTATAAAAAGGCTAACAAGATGACCTCACTCCACCTGATGGTAAGCGGTAGTGAGATCCAAATATGAGGTCGACAGGCACAATAGATCGTATTGAGCCTGTCGCACTCACCCTGAAGGCCTGCTTAAATGCCGTTTCACGCCCCGCCTGAAGAGCCCGGGATCATAGGAGGGAGGGAAAACATGAGCTGGAAGGGCATTCCATGCCTTAATGGCACGGGGCAGAAATGAGGAGCTAAACCTCTTAGTCCGAGCCACCAGCGCCTGCATTGTATGTGGATGGCAGCGCTGTCCAGCACGTGTCGTTCGGGAGTGGAAAGGGGAGGGAGGGACTAGCTGGAATAGCTCTTCAGAGCATTCCCCGTTATAGAGACGGTAGAGAACACTTAGACCGGCAATGTCTCTACGTAGCTGGAGAGGCTCTATGGTTTCGGACACCTCTACATCACCGACAATACGGATAGCACGTCGCTGCAACCTATCGAGGGCGTCGAGCAAGTATTTTGCGGAGCCATCCCAGAGGTGACAGCAATATTCCACACATGGGCGAACTTGTGCCTTATAAAGAAGGCACAGTTGCACCGGTGTGAAAAATCGCCGCACTCTGTTCAGGATCCCCAGTTTGCGGGAGGCTGTTCTAATGACGCTCTCGATGTAATCCCGCTGGTTCAGGTCGCGGCGAACATCCATGCCAAGGATGCTAAGGCTATCCTGTATTGGTAACAGGGTGCTATGAAGCCTAGGATGGGAAAGGAAAGGAGACACTTTACTAGAAAAAACACACACCTGTGTCTTCTTGGCATTGAACTCGACAAGATTGCATGAGCCCCATTCGGAAATGCGGTCCAAGACCCCGTCAAGCTCGGCGACAAGAAGGTTCCTCTTTTCCTCGGTTTCGGTCTGCTTTACCCCAGGTCTTCCGAAATAACGTGCGTGGACAGTGCTGTCATCCGCATAGCAATGAATGTTGCCTAGTGACAACATGTCATTGATATGCAGCAGAAACAATGTCGGCGACAGTACGGAACCTTGAGGTACACCGGAATTTATTGGGTGGAAACAAGAAGTGCGTCCGTCACAAAGGACACGAATCCTGCGAAAAAATCCTGCTTTTATCATTTAAGTAGTCTTCTACTTTATAATATGCTTTTTTCACAAGACACTACTTAATAAAAAGTTTGAAATTATAAAAAGGTAGTTTACCTAATAACATTTTGTGGGATCATAATAAACAATTTTGTGCTTAAACCCAAGAACGACTTTCCAGTCTTTTGAAGCCTGAGCCTTGAAACGGCAAACCTATGTTTATTTCTGGTGTTAAAATGGTGAGTATCCGATTTCTTATTAAATTATTGTATGTTCTTATAAACAAATAAGATACAGTCCAAAATGTACTGAGAGGCTACGGTTAAAATATCTATGTCTTTAAAAATATCTCTAAGGGAGTCACAGAATTCTTTTCATTTTCAGACTAAATTTCAATATCGTATGACCAGAGGAGAGAAAAGTAATTTTTCAAATTCATCTTACAAGATTAAAATATAACATACATTTAGACCTTTTATTTAATACAAAATTAAAGTAAAAAGCGGATTATACAACTAACTGCAGGGAGTGAATGATTCATTCAAATGTCGAGTCGCTTTTTTGGCTTTGTGACATCACTAGCCCCCGTACCACTGTATTCTTGTTTATTTTTTTCTGTAGTTTACGTATCGTAAGGACTTTTTATTTAAATGGCAATTCTTATTAAATACACGTTTAAAAGTTAATAAAACACTTATATATGATACGAAACGCGCTCTTGTTGCGAATTTGAACTCTCGATCGCCTTTTACATGAGAATACTGCACAACTAACCATTTTTCAAGAGAAACGTCACGCGACAGAGATCAATGCAAAATGGCGGTGGTGCAGCGACAAGTAGTTTTATTAAACGTGTTTGAACAGTTGACCAATGTACTTTGCCGGAGGGGGTCGCCCGTGTATGGCATCTCCAGTGGCTTTATACTCAAAGATACAACTTAATAAAATGGAAGTGTCTGTTTGTAATATTAGTAAATAAAAACTTTTTACGAAATGGGTATGAATCTATATCGGGTACCAATAAACTAAAAACTAAGTATACAAGGTACAATACGTGGGGGGCCGCTAGTTAATAACAATAATCGAAGTTAAGAAGCACAGAGTGGCCTGTGTTTTACATAGAAATTACATATACATATACCTACTTTTATTCTTAACATCTTTCGAAAATAAAAATAGAATGGATTTATCATTTATAAGGTACAAATAACGACAAATGTTAACGACTCCCAATTATTTATTGTAGTGATAAAATAAGTTTTTATTACAAGTACTAATTTATTTATTTATTTGCAGTCACAGTCTAATAGGTTACTTTCATTTGCGGGGTGACATTGAAAATCTTTTATCGTATGTACCAGGTTTCCGCCCGCGACTTCGTCCGCGTGGAAGCCCTATTCCCGCGAAAACTCCGGGAAAAAAAGTAGCGTGTTATTCTGGGTCTTCAGCTACCTGCATACCAAATTTCATCGTTATTGGTTCAGTAGTATTTGCTTGAAAGAGTAACAAACATCCATCCACACATACAAACTTTTACGTTCATAATATTACCTACTCAGTAGGATTTCCAGTTCCAGATGTAGGTACTTATTTTTTCACGCGCTAAAATGCGTTACTCATCTTCACTGGCGGGGGTTCTCTCCCAGTGAGAGGGGGAGTGGGGAGAGAGACATCCGCTCCTATGCAAGTCAGGTGAAGATGACGAAGCTACTCCAAGCCATCATCGTATGTCAGTTAGGAAAAAAAAAGACGTGTGGCACTCTGACTGCCTCGGTATAGCTATTGCATAGGTAGCATCGTCCGATTTCGGAGCAGCTCGTCTCGATTCGTACGAGTTTCGTAGATTCGTACAATATGTCTAACCGCACGCACACAAACACCGTGCCGAAGTCTACCGAACTGAAACAACGTTAGACGATTGTGAGGTTTTTTTCGTTACGGAATTTCTGGTTCGGTCGCCGCGCTCAAAGCCCGCGATAAAAGCTATGCAATAGCTTAAAAGTCGGACTTCCCGAAGGCTGGCGAAACATGATAAATGCCAGCCGTGACTCTTAAGCGAAGTGCAAGTCCCATGGTATACCGACTTTAACACTGCGGTGTACCTTTTTTTTTTTTTTTTAACGCGAAGAATGCTTGATGCACCTTCACCTTGGGCAGGGGTTTACCCAAGGCGGTGTGTGGGACTCCCGGCTGCCGGTACTGAGATGGAAAAGGCCGACAACTGCTCCTGGGCTAAGGTGCAATGCCCAGGGGTGTACCCACTAAACTCCGCGGCATACCTCATCGCCTATTGGTGGTGCCGTGGTACCTGGCAGAGCCTCCATTCACAACACCACCGGCGGACAGCCTCCACGGGCTCCCTCAAGACTCTCCGAAGGGGGGTAACGGGGCGACCCGGTACGCAAGGTCGCTCCCGTCCCTCAACGACGGCCGTTGGTGCAATGCCGACGGGAGTGTCCCCACACCCACCGCCGGCCGGCCACACTGCGGTGTACCTACTTCAACACCGAATGGCTACATCATGGGACTAGCCCGAAGTCTGAAGTCTTTAACTACAACGACGGCATATCATACTTAGCACAGATATAGGTAGGTACAGGGCACACGACTTTCTATAAAATCATCAATAATCCTATTTGGTAGGTACTATTTATATAAAAATATCTGATTCTGTGCCAGCGATTTCGTCTACGTTTTCTTACACATTTTCCATTGATTCTTTGCTCCTATTAGTCGCAGCGTGATGTTATATAGACAAAAGTCACTTTCACACTCCGTAAAGGAAATTGCCTTGCGGTCAAGCTAGGCGAACAGTACCTCCCGCACAATGATAGATATCAAATACCTTGGCATGCATCTGGACAGACGGCTTACATGGAAGAAACACATAGACGCCTAAAAAAAGAAAGTCACAATTGGATACAGAAAACTTGGTTGGCTTCTGGGCCGGAACACTGTTCTTTCTTTGGACAACAAATTGCTCATCTATAAATGTATTCTGAAGCCAGTATGGTCGTATGTGTGGGGAGCTGCTAGCAAATCCAACATAAACACAGAGCAAGCCCAACAGAACAAAATTCTTAAGTAGTTATCAAGTGCTCCTTGGTTCATCAAAACATCCGAACTTCACTAAGAACCCGACATGAGAACTGTAGCAGAGGAAATAAAACTGTACTCTGATAAATACCCAAATAGGATAGATAATCATCCTAGCCAGACAACTGATAATAATTGATTTTTTGTGTAATAGGCAAATAAGATTATCTCACTTCACCTGATGGTAAGCGGTGAGGAGGAGGTTGGAGAGGTGACGCCTAATCGAGCCACAAAGATACTCAAACCAAGAACTGGAATCAAGACAAGGAAGAGATATACCTACTGAATTTCCACACATTCTCAATATTATCAACACATCTGCTCATAGTTGAGAGACTGATTGCAGATACACTAGAACAAAAAGAAAAATATATTATAGACTAAAGCCTTCCTCAAAAATGGTCTATCCAACACAAAAATAAGTTTTCAATTCGAACCAGTAGTTCCTGAGATTAGAGAGAGCGTTCAAAAAAACAAACAAAAAACAATCAAAATTTATTTAAGGTTGTGTAGTCAACCAACCTGCAGATAGCCAGGGTGGTTGATAAGGCCTGATGGCCCTGATGGATGAACGCTGGCGGCGTTGTGGTAGTTGGGCTATGCTAGGAACCATGACGCCGCTAAGGCGGTGCAACTCTGCCTTCTTTATAAGGCACAAGTTCGCCCATGTGTGGAATATTGCTGTCACCTCTGGGATGGCTCCGCAAAATACTTGCTCGACGCCCTCGATAGGTTGCAGCGACGCGCTATCCGTATTGTCGGTGATGTAGAGGTGTCCGAAAGCTTAGAGCCTCTCCAGCTACGTAGAGACATTGCCGGTCTAAGTGTTCTCTACCGTCTCTATAATGGGGAATGCTCTGAAGAGCTATTCCAGCTAGTCCCTCCCTCCCCTTTCCACTCCCGAACGACACGTGCTGGACAGCGCTGCCATCCACATACAATGCAGGCGCTGGTGGCTCGGACTAAGAGGTTTAGCTCCTCATTTCTGCCCCGTGCCATTAAGGCATGGAATGCCCTTCCAGCTCATGTTTTCCCTCCCTCCTATGATCCCGGGCTCTTCAGGCGGGGCGTGAAACGGCATTTAAGCAGGCCTTCAGGGTGAGTGCGACAGGCTCAATACGATCTATTGTGCCTGTCGACCTCATATTTGGATCTCACTACCGCTTACCATCAGGTGGAGTGAGGTCATCTTGTTAGCCTTTTATAAAAAAAAAAAAAGGCGATGAGGTAAGCCGCGGAGTTTAGTGGGTACACCCCTGGGCATTGCACCTTAGCTCAGGAGCAGCTGCCGGCTTTCCATCTAAACACCGGCAGCCGGGAGTCCCACACACCACCTTGGGTAAACCCCTGCCCAAGGTGACGGTGCATCGAGCATTCTCCGCGTTAAAAAAAAAAGGCCTGATGGCCCTAGTTTAGGGTAGGCCCGTGCCCCAGCTTTGAGGACGCGTATGTAGGCGTAGGGTTTTTTTTTGTAATCATCGTCATGATCATGACAAAAAAAACATAAGAAGTCTATGTCTATATTAAGTAGTTCATTTCAAAAGATTATATTCTTTATTGAATTACCTGATAGAGATATTTTATTTTATCTGTTTGGTAAACATGTTGGGGTGGATATCGCGTGTCAGCAAACACAGTGTGGGACGCCCTCAGGCCGGGTGGATGACGATCTTCGCAGGACGGTTGGAGCTGGAGGCGAGTGGCTGAGAAAGAGCGGGAGTGGCAAAGACTTGGGGAGGCATACGTCCAAAAGTGGACGGACTTATATGCTGATGATAAAATTGGATTTACCATATTTTTTTAAATATTTACTATTATGACATTTATAATGATCGAACTTTTTAACCGGCTTCAAAAAAGGAGGAGGTTCTCAATTCTTCGGATTTTTTTTAATGGCTCTACAACTAAGGGTAGGTCGACGTTCCGAATAGAGAATCAAGTCTGGATAAACTAACTTAGTTTATCCTATCTATTTCGTAGATTTTCGCGTCACGCAGTTGTGCGTAGGTTTTGATTCCCGCATATGATTTTTCTAAGAACCACCAAAGAAATTGCAATTCCAGTTTATGGCATTTACGTAGCTTGGTGGAGATATACAAGCACGAGAGTGACCCTTACAATTTCACAATCTCTGAAGTAAGAAATGTTTAAAATGTTTCGAGTCCCAGAAGATATTAACTTCTGCACCCAAATTAAAAGCGCTGAAAAGTCCTTTGATTCGGACTCCTGAAATTTCAGTGATACCTAATGATGAACGTACTCCATTGGAGCATTTAATGTGCCCCTATATCTTGCAAAGTCTTGGGTTTTATAATTATTAGTTATAGCAGCATTTGTTGTTTCTGATGTCCGTAACATAAGCAACTTACTTCGGAATCAGAACAATGCATACCTACAACGCATGCATAAGATATTTATAAAAAAAAATAATTTCTTTATAGGATTGCAATTCATTAGGCAACGAGCACGCTGCCCACATTAAATCATTCTGTACCTACATACAATCATCACAATTATAACCACGGAATACACGAAAACGGGCAAAGTGGTGAGAAAATATGAAATATGTAATGGGATAAATATACATTACTGGTCACCTCTAAAACACAATGTTTCATATACTCATCTGACTCCGTAAGTTCTTCTTCTTCGTTGTTCGTAAGCATCTGCAAACACTAGTGTTATTATCAGAACCAACAGTCGCATAATAATAAAAAAAATCGGTTAAAGAAAACTTTTAAGTTAAAGGTTTTATTTTATTTGCACTGAAAACTAGAAAATAAATAAATAGTTAGAACTTACCAATCAGCCTATGAAGGTGGTCCCAGTCATTATTATTTCTGATGGTAGTGGTAGGTACGACTAAAATAAAAACGTGGGGCCTCTCTGAAATCCTTCCTATGACAGAGCATATCTTTATACTTTGGTAGATCATCAACTCGGGGTTCCCTGGGTTCACGTATTGAACACATCTTGACCTTGGCCCCTGTAGTAGCCCAGGTCTTTGATATGGTTGCTACGGCGCAAGTTACGCCACAGGATTGAACCTACGACTCGTGGGCCCTGGTGCATGAGATAGGTAGTAGTTATGGCAGTGTCCTATCAACCAACTATGTAACTTACTAACGAACTATATGTCGGAATATTGCGACGCCAGCGCCACCTGAAGGCAGTGAGTGGAAGCTACGGCACGCAAGCGCCACCCGGTGGCGCTAGACGGAGTCTACGTTAGGGCGGGCGGTCGTGCGCAGCGGCTCAGTTATCTCCGGACGACCGCACGGTGCAAATCGTAGAAACTGTCGCGTATCGTTATACTTCCGTTCAGTGTAATTAGTGTCGGGTGTGATTGTGTTCATTGTTCTGTAAATCGATCTAATGGAAATAGTGACCAAGAATAAATCTAGTGCTTTGATATCACGCTACTTTTATTTGCACGATACCTACATTCGCCCACACTATGTCGTTAAATACTTCAGATCCGACATCAGAAGTGGGATCGAATCGTGCAAATGATAGTCGCGGCGATGAAAGTCAGTGGCGGGTACTTTTAGAATTGCAAAATCAACAAATGCGCGAACTGATTCATGCATTGAAGACTCCAAATGTGAACAATAGTGTAGTGCTGTCTGATTTCAACCCCGATAAGCAAGATTCTAATGCGAAATCATGGTGCGCGACCGCGGATTTGTGTTTTGCCGATAATTCACTAAGCGGCGGTGAATTTGTTGTTGTGATCAGCAAGGCATTGAAGGGGGCAGCGTCAACATGGCTATCGCAGATTGTATACCAAGGTATGACATGGGAGGAGTTCAAGGTTCTTTTCACGGCCAGATTTGTTACTACAGAGACTTAGGCGGGTACTTTCATAAATCTTAACGGCAGTAAGATCAACGAAAAAGAGGCCCTTTCCGGGTTCCAGTCGGTTGATGGCATCGCTTACTAATAGATGGAAGGATGCAGATAAGGAGCAGATTGCAGTAGCAGCTGTATTAGCGCATATTTCGCAGTTCGACTCGCGATTACAACGCTTAGCGTTTACTACCGACATTTCTTCAAGAGATAAATTGCAGAAAGAGCTATACGCTTTCTCATATCTGAAGCGCCAGATCCATACTCCTGGTCAATCGTCTAGTGAGCCCGATGTGAAGCGAGCTAAGATGACCTCGCTAAAATGCTATAGTTGCGGAAAAATGGGTCACAGACGTTCCGAATGTAGGAGCAAGCCTGTGGATGTGAGAGGAAGACCTGCGACGCATGCATCATCGAGTCAAGCAACCCAGCAGTCAGCAGCGAAGCCTTTCATGTGCTTCAAATGTGGGAAGCCAGGACACATCGCGAGCCGGTGCAGCAGCGGCGGCCATCAGGTCGATGGCAGCGGCGGCGGCGGCGGCGGCGGCGGTGCATCCCGGAACGAGTGACGAGTGGATGTTGCTTTGTAAGCAAACTACATGATCATGTGAGTCTTTTTCATACTGTTGCGGTTTTAATTGAGAGTCAGTATAGCCTGTTTCAATGCAAACATTTTCATAATAGTTTCGTTTAAAGTAATGTTTTTTTTTTTTGTAAATTCAAGGTAGCCACATGAAAAGTGTGAAAGATTATGTGAAATGCCTAGCTACCTATGTTGTACCTGATGCCACTAAGTGCTAAAGTTATTAGACCTCTAGCAACTTGTGGCTGTGTGGCTACTGGCAGCCTAGAAAAATAGGAAGTGTGAATCTGGATGTGTGTGCGTGTGAGCATGTGTGCTAGTTAAAATTAGTAAAAAAAAAACTCATTCAATTAAAGGTTTGGCTGTATGATTTTAATTAATCAAAGCCTTTAAACCGTTATTTCCTACTAGTCAATGTCAGTGCAATTAAAAGCTCAAGGAATAATTTTAGTCTCTCGAACACGTAGATTAATTGTTGATTCTAAATTTAAAATTTGAAAAACAAACTGACTGTCTGCTGTCTTTGTTGATTCTACTTCAAACTCAAATACGTAATTGAGCGGTGATTCTCATCACTTTACCAGTCAGTTGTCTACTGTAAGAAATCTTTGTTTCAGATTCCATGCCTTGTTCTGTGAACACAGTTGGGAATTAAGATTGAGTTGCAGCACAACAGGCGGCTACGGAGCAACAAATTCCTTATACCAGGAATGCAAGATAGATGCTGAGAGGAAACCTTAAATCAGGTGCATTGTTTTTATGTTTAGACTTTAGGCATCCTTTAAGATTGATTTACCTAGGAATTGTGATTCTGTACTGCATCACAGTATGTGATGCTCACTGAACACAATGTTTGTCCTTGAAAATGAGGAAAGAAATCAGACCAAGTTGGACCCTAAGTATCCTCTATACTTAACTTAACTTAACCCTTTTAAAGTAATTGAGTATTTGGTTTTGGTTTTCCCCGTCCAAATGCGGATAGATAATTTTTGAAATCATTGAATTCAAGTAGAACGATAGGTTCCCAAATAGTTGAACAATGCTAATGATAATTGTTTAGTTGATAACAATGTTGATTGTTAGTTTATTTAATGACACATGTCGATGGTACGGGTAACCTATGGACTGAGTTACATTTAGTTGAAATGGCCGATGGACTGAGCCATGAGTATCCGATGGACTGGATACTAGGTGTGTTCGATGGACTGAACACTGTGAGAACCGACGGACTGGTTCTAGGCCGACGGACAGGCAAGAGAGAGTGTGTGTGTCTAGACTTGTGTTATTAATTAATTGGATATGCTGAGTAATGCCTTAGTTGCAGATTTGAACTTGGGAACTTGTCGGTCAAACGTTCAAATGTTAAGTAAAGTAAAATTTTGTAAGCAGAAGCTATTTGTTAACTTTTGGCTGGGATGGCCAAACGGTTTACTCTTTTGGTTTCATTTTTATCGTGAGTTATTGGATAGTGATAGGTTAAGAGGATTTCCAGAAGGTCATGTACCAGTCGAAGTTGAAGTAGAGATACATCGTGAGCCTAACGTTGATGAGTAATGCGTAAACAATAAATTGGTGATGTTATGAGAGCTCGAGTGTAAACTCTAACGGCCGTAGTAAAGTCGACTGTGCCAGTAGCTATTTCGTAGTCGTAGCCCGCTAGAAATCGGTGTCTTTTGGGGAAACTCAAGTAGTCCGTGGGTGCGCGATGCGCGTTTGGCTCTGGTGGAGGTCGTGGTCTAACGAGACCGTAGTGTGTAGTCAGTGGGTGATGCACACGTGCGTGGATGTTGAAGCGCGTATGAGAGACTTTGGAGTCTCTATCGGCTATGGTGCCGTGGCGTTGAAGTGGTCACTCGAGATTTGTGAGGCTACACAGTTGATTAATAGTGAGAATTAATTTGTACAGCGAATGGTACGTGACTCTGGCTACTCGAAAATGTTTTGTTTTCTTTTGTTACAATGGAAATTAATTTTGTTTGATGTCAAATGTAATCTATTGTGTTTAAACCATGTAAAGATTTGATGAAAATGAAAGTAAATAATTTTAGAAGCTTCCCTTATTTTAAAGTCATTAAATTCAAAGCGTAAATACAAGTAGACGCCCATGACAGGATTAGACGTATTCCGGAGGGTCAAGTACCAATTGAAGTTGCTGAAGATTAGTCTGAGTCGGAGTAGATTGTCTACTCTTTTTGTTTTAAGCAAGGTTGCACTCTAGTCCTAGACCGGGTCAAAGTTGACCGTATGTGTTGACCGCACCAGGTGTGTCGCTGTAGCCGTAGTTCAGTTGAAATCGGTATGTAAGCTTAGTGATGTTTAGGGATCGTAAGAATTAGTTCTTGCGATTCTCATAGTCTCTTTGTAGTACACCGTGAGCACGCGGTATTGCAGTGAACACTGGCGGGGGTCGGGTCTTATGGGATATTAAGACCGTAGAGTCGGAGATGACTCGGCGATCCTGGTAGATGGAGTCGCATAAGGATGGTTTCCTGTGCTTGTAGAGCCGTATTGGTCTGGATGGATTGAGCCTGTGCTTAGATGGAGATTTAAGAGTGTGTTATGATATGCGTGCAATTGTTACTTGATTCTGTCTGGACCATTTATAATCACTGAATTGTTTGGATTAAATTTCATAGTGTTAGTAAATACTATTACTTAGTACTGATGACTGTCTAGAAAATCTAGAAACTGAATGTTTTTGTGTTAGGTCAGGATAGACCGAACGGTAAATACTGTGCTTGGTTTTCTATTGTTTCAGACTTAACACACGAGGACGTGTGCAAGCAGGATGGCCGTGTCGGAATATTGCGACGCCAGCGCCACCTGAAGGCAGTGAGTGGAAGCTACGGCACGCAAGCGCCACCCGGTGGCGCTAGACGGAGTCTACGTTAGGGCGGGCGGTCGTGCGCAGCGGCTCAGTTATCTCCGGACGACCGCACGGTGCAAATCGTAGAAACTGTCGCGTATCGTTATACTTCCGTTCAGTGTAATTAGTGTCGGGTGTGATTGTGTTCATTGTTCTGTAAATCGATCTAATGGAAATAGTGACCAAGAATAAATCTAGTGCTTTGATATCACGCTACTTTTATTTGCACGATACCTACATTCGCCCACACTATGTCGTTAAATACTTCTGATCCGACATATATAACTTTCAAACGAACTATAAAGTACTAACGAATTATATAACTTACTAATAAAGTATATAACTTACGATATGAACACCGTTACGGTTTTCCCAAAGATGTCTTTAATATCATCTACCTATATACCTTACTATAGTAAGTACCTATGTTACGAACATGGTATACTTATTCGATATTTTGTATTCAGGGACCTAATCGTCGTGTGTGTCAGCCTCGGTGCTCAAGCTCTAATTGCCGCGAGATGTGTCGCGGGGCGTGGCCGCGGAGGCCCCGCCCACCGCGCTGTGGGCGGCGCCCGCCCACCACTAATTGATTACAAGTAATGTTCGCGCCCCAGCCAGTCGATAAGTAGGCCATCTATATACAGTAAGACGTATCGTCGTATTATGTAACTTTATATCGTATATGAAAGTGTAACTACGTCGACGATTAAGTGCAAAAGTACTTTTGTAGGTCGAGAAAAAGCTAAGATAAGTGTTACCTAGCTTCTTACCAAGGCGCGTTCTGTGATCGATTAGTTATCGAGGATTATCATTCGTTGAGGAGAGAAAAAAAGCCATAAATTTCGGAACAAGACGTATAAACTGTGTGGACTCGTTGTGCTATTGTTAATTATAATGCAAAGATAGTGATACAATTTTATGACATACTTCTGACCTGACTGACCTCCACACTTTATCTTATGGTTTCGTTAGTATTTTTTTGTTGTTATTGGAAATGCCCTTATGCAGCTGGACATCGAAAAAGTTTGCGACTGATTCACAGCATCACAGAGCATAAAAGAGCATACATACGAAGTAAACATATTATACTCTACCTTACCACCATTTTTACGCCTACTTGTTCTAAAAGTACAGCCTTAACACGTAATAAAGCAATCTTCACTGCAAATAGTTAAGTAGGTATGCATAGCATACAGAGGCTCTATCTGCGAGTATGTTATGTGGGAACGAGCATACAACTAGCTAATAGCATGTTAGGGTTGTGCTTAGAGACCTAGGAATAATAAACATACCAAATTTTATTTATAACATAAAATTTTCGGAATATTCTAAACATGATGAAAGTAAAACAAAATTCACAGTGACAATCTTACATTATGCGTATAACAAACCCAAAATATACTGCTTCCTAAATGCATTAAAAGGTTATAATAATGACATACCTACTTATAACTTTTAAACCCACTTCAAAAAACGGATTCTCAATTTGTCCGAAACTTTTCGTATGTCCCACTTTATAAATCTGGGGCTCTCATGCATATCTCAACGTAGATGAGTAATAAGTAACTAAAACATCACTAATAAGTTAAATGATACAATTTATACACACACAACTTTATCCTAATTTTGATTTCTATTACTACGTATACCTACATACCTAGGTACGCACAGCTTAGCCCCCAATCCGGCGTCATCTCCCAGGATGCTAATCAGGGCTAGAGTGCTAGAATAAAAGAGGATTACGTTAATGGCAGCCCTGCGAGTCCCCGCCCTGCCTCGGTCCGCCCAGCGGCGGCGCGGCCACTCTGCCCCGGGCACCGCGCCGCGCGGACATGGCGCTACATCCCGGCCCGCCGACCCGCACGTAAGTACAACACTTCACTTCTTTATTTAACTTTTTTATAATTTGTTTTTTTTTTATTAGTGGTTTGCTTTTTATCGCATCGTTTATTATTCACGTACTGCCCTGAACCGGCCAGTAACACTTAGGTACGAATAAGTTAAGTTACAAAACTTTGATTTTTTTTTCAACGGCTTGGAATAAATCGGTCCTTTATCCAAGTGGAAAAAATTTTTTTCTAATTGTAATACTGCATTTTTATTTTAATAATTCCTTTTCTTTGTTAAGGTGTATAAAAAAGTAACGGAATAAAATATAATAGCATTTATCTATTGATATTTTTAAGCGGGGCTAATCGTGACCGTGCTTTAAAGTTTTCAAAAGAATCTAAAACTTCTGTGGCGCTCTTATAACTTAGGTACGTCATAATTAATACCTACATAAAATACGTCATAACAAACCGATACTTAGTTTAAAAAAACGATGAGATACTCATATCACCTTCTCGTTTCGTTACGTTATTATTACAGTAGCTAAGTAAAGACCTTAGTTACCTACTATAAAAACGTTACTAAACAAAAAGGTGAAATAGTATCTCATCGTTGTTTCGATGTCAAAGCCTTTTTTTTTTGAGTTAAAAGTTTATAAGTTAATAATGCGTGAAGTTTGGATTGATCGCTACTAAATGAAACACGCAAATTACAGTTTAGCACATAACTTAAAAAGTATAAGTTTCATTTAATTTAACAATATTATTTACCTATATGGAATTTTATTACCTATCATTTGCTCCAGTTGGAAGTACTTTTTTACCCAGCTATCAAAATAGGTAGATTAGATTAGACAAACACCATTTTGCTAAACAAAAGAGTTATCTGTGTCCGAAAAGTTTCACAAATTTCTGTATAAATATATCTAATATATATGCTGTTTTAATGATGATTCATGTTGGAAAAAGATCTCTACCTTCTGCTCCATTAAGTTTGCCTTTACCCTAAGATGTAGAGTCGTGATAGTGTTATTAACTTGCGCCACCCTATATTAAGGTACCGGACATAAAAATGGTAACCTCATTGAATCACTTGGTTATCGTCCATCTGTGATGACACATATTCCCGAGGAGGAGCTAACAACTCAACACCAACTACATTAATCCCTTAAAGTTGTTAAAAATTACCTATAATTCTCGTTAAACGCACAAAGTCTAACATGTCTTTAAGAAATTAAAATTTAAATTCAATACTCTAGGTGTATGAAGAAAAGCCTATTGATTTATAACCTTTTGGTTTTAGTTTTAAAAAAAAGCGTTAATAAAACAGCTGCATATTTGGATTTATTTCTTTAAATGAAAGGTATAAATCCATAGTCTCCAAGGGAAAATAACCTTAACAGGTAGACGGACTACACAGAAATCAGATCTTAATGATCAAATAAAAATTTTGCATCATGAATATACCTACATTAACCTACATACTGTGAAATGGGATTTCACGTAAAATATCATGTTTATTGTATAATACTAAACATTTGGGCCGACCCCACTTAGCGTGGGACAAGGGCAGGAGAATGATGATTGTATAATACTAAACGGTATGATTATTGCCACATACTTAAGTCGGTATTCAAATAATTTAGATACTTCGATACATTCAGAATGAAAACAAAGACAATATGTCGGTATTGCGAATAACTTTAAGAAAGAACAATCCATTAAATGTCAAATTCCTAGCAGTACCTACAACCGTTCTTTTTCTTGCTATTAATAGTACATTTCGGTTTGAAAGCAAGAAAAAGAACGTTTGAACTTTACAATGAACAATGCCGAGTTCCTTCCATTCCATAAGAAACCCTCTTCGCTACAACAAAAGTTTTTCTTCTGTATGATTTTTTTCTAATATGAATTTTATTAGAAAAAAAATACAGCGTGTTCATGGGTTCACACCTCGACCCGTGAGAAGTGTATTCGACTACTTACACAAATCACGTGACACGTAACGCAGTGGATTCGAATGACAGAATATAATAATTATTATCTTAAACCCAAATGATAACTTTAATTAGGTACTTGGGAGTTTACAGTTAAATTTCAAAAGACTCTAAAAATCACTGTCATAAAAGTTACTACGTAATTTAATAAGCTAAATTTTGTGCATTACGATTACTTGTATTATAATGGCTCCTCACCATTTAAAAGTTTAAGTACCTATTGAAGATTACGAAATCTAACTAAATATTGTCCACTTTTGTTATTCAGCATATAACACAGAACTCTCCAAATCTTTACGGATTTTATTGACTTTAATAAACATGTACTTAGAAAATAGCGTTTCACGCATCACTTAGATAGGTACTAATTGTTAAGTAGGTATGCGTAATTATTCCCAACATTACAGTTTTAATATCATGAATTTATCCAATTAAACACACCCTGCTAATTATTACATACTGAATCATATATCGTTAACTTAATTATTTTTAGATCCAGTTATTTAATTTTCAAAGAACATTTAAATCATCTACTCTCTGAACCCAAAAAAGTACAATTTTAGGCGAAAACATCGGTTGTTACCACGTTGTAGTTACAAACCACTTCAAAACTTCCATCCATTCGTTCCAATTCCTTTGCAAATTGGTAGTAAATCGCGCTGCGCGATTAGAGTCATCGTAGTGAAGTGATAGCCGAATCCAATTTGCGTACGAGTGTCGGCCGGACGGGACACTGGACATTTTTCGGCGGGCGTTGGACATGACAGCGACCACTCGGCCCGCGTCGAGGACCCGCTGTATAGGGCTGCTGCGTATATTTCGCTCTGTTTAGACACAAATACAGGAATTTGAATCAGGACGTGAAGAATTATCGTTAGTCGTTTGTTTAAGAAGAAAGATTATCCCATCGATTCGCTTGATTTGTATGCTGTATCAGTTTGTTCAGTAATGCAGAGAAAATGCAGTCAGCAAACTTCAAATCAAAAAGACAAGAAAAGAAACATTGCCTCTGCGAAAGCCTTTAAAATTAATAAAAATAAATTGAATCCCATTTCAGTAGTTATATTTAGAGCCTATTTAGGTATAGGTATTTATTTAATCCCCGACTAAGATTAACGAGGGATATTAAAAGATTTTTTAAAATTACTACAACTTCATAATATGTTTTCTGTGTTTTGGCAACAATTAATGTGCAGATAAAACTAAAATCCTGCTTTAAGAAACAAATTAATTTTGTTATTTCATGGTTGTATTTTTCAAAAGACGAACCTTTTTTGTAGAAGTAACCATAGATAAGCAAAACGTATGACCGTCATGGTTGAAAAAATATAATGGTTTGTAAGTGGCCAGCCCTATCCCCACGCCGGACGGGCTTGTCCCGTGGAGAGCATTGTCACTTCATTATGCCGCCGGTAATGGAGAGACGCGGGTAATTAACCCGCGCCGATTTAAGGTCAAGTGGATCACACATATTTGAATAATGGCACTTTCCTTTTGGTATTTGTTCGTGATCGTCGATCCTTTGGCTTCTGAGGTTTGTAGGTGCACGCGAGATTAGTGCATTGATAGAGCTATTATTTACTTACTCTAATCAAATATTTCTTCCCATCACCCTTTAATAACCAAGAGTCTAGCTAGCTAGATTTAACCTTTTTTAGCCAAATAACCAGCTTCAGATAGAAAATTAAATGTGTATGATGAGTTTTGATGCAAGAGGGATAACTCCTCTTGGATCTTGGAGCATATTTTCTGAATCCTGCCTCATTTCGATATGTGATTCCTGTATATCATTCAAAAACTAAAACACAAATGTGTAACATGAGTTTAAGTTATTTGAAACGTCGTATTTGATTTGTACAAAAACTACAATAAAGATTAGTTTTAAGTGTAGTTTTGTATCTACAATTTACCTTTTATAAATATAAAAAAACTTCACAAAACTATTTCGATTAAAAAAAAAGTCTTGAAGCTAGACACTTGTGTTACAGATACACAAATTATATAAATAGCACACACAAGCAAGGAACAAACAACGATGTTCATCACACAAATATCTGTCCCGAGTGGGAATCGAATCCAAAACTCTTGGCTCTTGACGCCATCGAGGCAGTCTAAATAAGTATAACGTGTCACGAATACTTGTTTCTTTTTTCCTTGTTGGGAGTAGCCTCGTCATCATCACCGGCCCTGCGGGGGAGCGGCTGGCTCTCACCCCTAAAGTAATATTTGTTCTAACTTCTCTCTGGTCTCAGGGTGTGGCGGCCTCCAGTCGGCCGGCAGTAGGATGGCGCTGAAGACGCCGACGCCGGGTGTCGGCGAGCGCGAGACATGGGGCAAGAAGGTGGACTTCCTGCTCTCGGTCATCGGCTTCGCGGTCGACCTCGCCAACGTGTGGCGCTTCCCCTACCTCTGCTACAAGAATGGGGGCGGTAAGTTGGGAAACTAATTAGACTTTTAGAACTCATCCCGGGCTCTTGAGGCGTTAGAACTAATCCCGGGCTCTTCAGGCGTAAAACGGCATTTAAGCAGGCTTCCAGGGTGAGTGCGACTGGCTCAATAAGGTATATTGTGCCTGTCGACCTCACTACCTCTTACTATCAGGAGAAATGAGGTCACCCTCAAAGTTCCTTTATAAATAAATCCTAAAGGGAAGATATTCTGGTGAACTAGGTTATCGTGCTCGGGCACGATGGTCCAATGAACCATCATGGTTTCTCGTATTCCTACCTCAGTTGCAAGAATTTTATGAAATTCCGCCCACATCCTTTTGAAGACTTCAAAATCATATTGTAAAGTCTGTCAACAATTTTAGGCTATTCTTTTTTGTTGTATGTTTTATATTTATAGTTAATATTATATTCTGTGTATCTTGCCTTGTTGTTTTTGTAATAATAATAAATATATTTTTTACAAATACTTAATCGTTAGTTACACAAAAATATAAATCGGCAATACAGTAGGTACCAATATGACTCTACCACTTCGGAATGCTGTTTCTACCGAGCATACACCGATTTCGACAGACGACTCTGACGACGATAAATTCGTTGCTCTGTTCATGTAAGCGACTGAATTGGTCTTTCTTGAGATAACATTTCTTAAACCTCAAGTTTAACTCGTTACTCTATTGAACTTTATTTATGTTAGAATTTTTTTACCAAGTCGTACGAGTATTATAACTAAAGGTGTTTTTATTTTTCGAGAAGACTAAGGCTAGTGATTTTCAAGGAATTATTAATTAGGTATTCCTCAAGGCGTTCGAAGGATCGTTAGCTACTTGTTATGATTTTTAGTAGAGTAGCACCAAAACGATCTTTGACGTTCTCTTTACCAAAGCGAAGTACGTGTTTAAAGACTAATCCACACTGGAAGAGCTTCTAAAACCCTTATGTCTTCTCAAGCTATCCGCACATTCATTAGTCCGCACTGTGCCGTAACCCGGCGGAGGGTCCTTGAGGCATAATAGTCGGTTAACAATCGCCTCGGCGTGCCTCGAGAGGCATTCCGCTTACACCTGCGGCACTAATTGAGCTGCAGGCAACTATGCAGCCGAAGTCTGTAACAGAACACTCGACTGAACGAAACTATTTCGTGTGTAGTCCTTTAGAGGCTCACAGAGCCTGTTTTCTTCTCAGTTCGGTGCGCTAGTTAGACTGGGAAGATGCGAGAGCAAAGTTATATCGTCAATGCTCTGTTTTTACACTGTAGTTTAAATAGCTTCCTGTAATGAGATAAGCGTTTTGATATCCAATTTCCATAAGTAACAAAATAAATAGTTTAAGGTCTTTTCGCAAAAATGTAATATGTACTTAACTAATATTAGAGCCTTAAAGGGAAATAGAAATGGAAGGTGAAAAGTTAAAAAAAAGAACACGAAGTTCAAGAAATTGAACATAAATAGACGCATATTTAGTAAAATATTAAAAAAAAACGCAAGAAGCTTTAATCATCAGACTCCCACGTCTGTCTTGGAGCAAATTTCATACTTATAAGATTAGCAAGGAGGTCTACGAAGCCAGATGGCCGCGCCGCGCGCGACCGCGGCGCGAGTGGCTCTAAGTGCCCCTCGGTGCACTAATTGTCGCCTCGCTCCTTGCAGACTGCTCTCACGAGCTACTACATGCGACACAAGACCGCTTATCAAGGCCCTTGGTGTTAAACATGCATGTATTCACTTAAATGGTGACATTTTTGAACTTATGGTAGGTATTTAAAGAACATACAATACTTGATCAGTCGAATTTTTAGCTGACAAGTGGTTATGCTTCATAAATTAAGAAATAGATTTTAGTTGAAGAATGATATGATATAATTTTGGAAGCTGGGCTATAAGAACTACATTAATTTTGTACAGTAGGTATAATACGAGTATTGTATGACATCATATAGAACAAAACGAATGAAATAGAAAGGTCGACGAAATATAATTTAATTACCAATAAAGTATTCCGAAAAATCTGCGGGCTGATAAGTCCAAAGATTTTCTACTTTCCTTTTCTAAACAATTATGGAAGAATCGATATTAAATCCAATCTAGAAAAAAAATCATACTTGTCATAGTAACTAAGCCTACGTTCAATCTTAACTCCACCTACTTTGATATCAGACGATCATCAAGTGTAAATGTCCACATTTCCACTCCTTCTGCTACTGACATGTGGCTCGCTCAAGCCAGCAAGTCTCGGAAATTACGCTCCGCTGTAGTCGACGTCCGAAGGCCCGAGGCCTGGAGCCCGGCCCCGGAAGCCGCCGTAATGGGATTTGTTTGATTTTCTGCTTGGAAATATAAGCACGAGTTGTTCAAACATCATAGCTGTTTTAAAACTATGATTGAATGGGACTTTTTGTGCGCTGAAAACAGTAGCAAATACATAGTAATCAACAAGTCTAATCCGTATATCATGGTCGTTTATTGGTGAATTAAACATGGAATCCTAAGAACCAGTAGGTTTGTTATAATCAAGAATTCAAAATTATAGTGTCGTAAAATGTAATGTATCTAGAGTACAATTTATTTCGTAGTGCAAGCATGAAGCAATCTCTTAGATGTCTTTAATCAATAAAATCAAGGAATAATTAAGGACTTTTAATGTAGAACGTAACAAAATGTAACAAGTAAACACTAACTGACCAAATATTAAATAAACATAAACAAAGAACAATAATTAAAAAACATCTTGTAATAAAAAACGTAACAAAATATATGCAAGTATACACCAACTCAATATTAAATAAACACAATACAAATTAATATAGTAAACCTATTAAAAAATCTTATAGCAAAATAAAATAGTAAAGCATAATGCAGATGCGAGAATCACTTCTTTCCCTTCTTTCCCTTTCCTTTCGGCGGTGGTGGCGGCGGGGGCTCCGGCTCGGGCTCGGGCTCCGGCGGCGGCGTCGGTGGCAGCTTCCGGTCCGGCCACAGCCGCCCCAAGTACTCACATATCATCCGCATGTCAATCATCCTGAACTTAGGATTCTTCGGCCCCGGAAACGCTGCCGCCAACTCATTGATATAATCATCGTCCAAAGGCGCCTTCTCGTAATCCTTAATATCTATCAAATTCTTAACAGGAATAGGCTTCGGATTCTCCTTGCATATTCTCAGGAAGAACAGAGCAACATCCATTTTGTGTTTCTTATCCTTCTTACCGAGGAAATCGCCTCTCTCCAACAACAATTTCCGGACGTCCGGCCCCTGAATCGTGTAGTTATGCATAACCCGGTCGTGTCTTAACTTAAAGTCTTTCCGAGATTTCATTTTCATCACTCTCTCTAGTAAAGTCAAAAAATTCTTCTCAACGGGTATGCCCTCAAGATACAGATTCTCAATCCTTACGCGTGGTTTGGTCATTTTCTCTAAGACGCGGTAAGCGCCAGCCGAGCTTAACGGGTTGTAAGAAAGATTCAGAGTGTCTAATTTTTTAGCTTTGATTAAATTTCCCGTAAAAACCGCAACGGCATCGTCTGAAAACCTATTGTTACTCAAGTTTAGCACACGCAGAGTGGGAATTAATAGAAGTTCCTTCACTTGCCCACAGACTCTTTCGCCTTCCATAGAATTAAAAGAAAGATTTAATTCTACTAACACGTTACTGGTCGAAAGTTCTGACAGCATTTTGACCATTGATGGTGCATGGAAAAAGTTATTCCATGACAAGTCCAAGTGTGTAAATTTATTCCGATATTCGAGTGCCTCTGTAAGGGCAATGGCGGTTAGTCTACCCAGCTGATTGTAGCTTAGGTTGACTCGAGGAATCACCGCACCGTCAGCTATTTGTTTCGCAAAGTAAGCCCCGCCATCTTCTCCTATACAACATCTTGAAATATCAAGCTTCACTAGACTTCTATTAGTCGCCAAGGTACTGCCCAAGCGCAGCATTCCCGTGGATCTAATGCGACATCCCGCCAAGATAAGTTCTTTGATCGTGCTATTAGTTACCAACATTTGCGACAAATGGTAACATGCGTCGTCGTTGAGGAAGTTATCAGTCAGATCGAGTCGTCTGACCGTTTTATTGTATTGCAACGCCATGGCCATCGGCCGCACTCCGTTCGGGTTAACACCATAAAACTTGAGATTGATGTCGTTTGTCAGTAAACCTCGGTGAAATATTCCTACCGGACAAATGTTCATGTCAGCGCATAGAGCCAAGTACAGGTCTTGTCCATCGTCTGCATATATAACTGGTTTTTCTGGGGAGAACAGTGCTTGGTCTATCCCGGGGTCAGTGACGGCGGGGTAGTTGTAATACGGGTGTATAGCGATGTCGCTGTCGGACATGCACACATACTTGCCGCACACTTCGCCGCTTCCAGGAGAATAGAGTCCTTCTGCGAAGAGTGCCTTCTTCTTGTTCTCTTCTGGAAGCTCTATGATCAGTGACGACCACTCGCTCATGGGAGGGTCCTCACCGGAACTAACTATTTCCTCCGGCGCCACAATTACCTGCACTTCTTTTTCTTTATCACTTCCGCTATCCGACATGATGCTTTATTTGTAATATAAGTTAAAATAAAACGTGTTTACAAAATAAAAATAAATAAAGCCCAAAAATAAATTGATTCTTTCAAAACATTGACGTTTATGCCAAATTCAAAGATCTTAAAAAATATATTGGATAGAATCACTAACCATAAAGCAAAAATATGTGTGTGAGGTGCTGTCGATGTTTATTTGCAGGTAAGTACTATAAAAAAACTCGCTTATACCAGAGCCGCTCTAAGTTGGCCGATTTGCTACATGTCAGACTGACTGCACTAGTCTTTGAGTATAAAGCCACTGGAGATGCCTTACACGGGCGACCCCCTCCGGCAAAGTACATTGGTCAACTGTTCAAACACGTTTAATAAAACTACTTGTCGCTGCACCACCGCCATTTTGCATTGATCCCTGTCGCGTGACATTACTCTTGAAAAATGGTTAGTTGTGCAGTATTCTCATGCGATCGAGAGCTCAAATTCGCAACAAGAGCGCGTTTAGTATCATATCTAAGTGTTTTTATTAACTTTTAAACGTGTATTTAAGAAGAATTGCCATTTAAATAAAAAGTCGTTGCGATACGTAAACGACAGAAAAAAATAAACAAGAATACAGTGGTACGGGGGCTAGTGATGTCACAAAGTCAAAAAAGCGACTCGACATTTGAATGAATCATTCACTCCCTGCAGTTAGTTGTATAATCCGTTTTTTACTTTAATTTTGAATTAAATAAAAGGTCGAAACATATGTTATATTTAAATCTTGTAAGATGAATTAGAAAAATTACTTTTCTTTCCTCTGGTCATACGATATTGAAATTTAGTCTGAAAATGAAAATAAATTCTGTGACTCCCTTAGAGATATTTTTAAAGACATAGATATTTTAACCGTATCCTCTCAGTACATTTTGGACTGTATCTTATATGTTTACAAGAACATACAATCATTTAATATCGGATCCTCACCATTTTAACACCAGTAATAAACATAAGTTTGCCGTTTCAAGGCTCAGGCTTCAAAAGACTGGAAAGTCGTTCTTGGGTTTAAGCACAAAATTGTTTAATAAGATCCCACAAAATGTTATTGAATTACAATAATCAGTACAAGATAGTTCAGTTCATTCACCAAACTGATTTTATTTTATTCTTTGTGTCATCACTATTTTTTTCGTATGTGTGTTGCGTAGTTACGTGAAAACTTTGTTTGTGTGCGTGTATTGTTTGAAGTGTTGAACATTTTTGTAGTGTGCGTTTATCGTTACAGCAAAATTTGTGTCTGTTGAGTTATTAATTTTTTGGTGGTGTGCTGTACGTGTTTACCTCGCCCCCCGCTAAAAATGGCGAAAAAATTTGTTAGAAGCGTTGACGTTATGGCATCTCCAGTGGCTTTATACTCAAAGGCACTAGTGAGGGACAACGGTAAAATTGCCGAAGTATATAAGTAACAGTTATTTCCACTTTATAACCAAGCAAGGTCTAATTATAACAAATTTTTATTAAAAACATTAATTCACATCCAAAAGATTGAATTTAAGTTCCTTATTTATAAATATATTTATTTTTAAAATACAATACTTATTAAATCCTTCATCCTATTTTTAAAAATACCTGGTGAGTATTACCCACTACGTCACTATGAAAACGTGTCAAACGGCGTAACCTTGTAAAAGCGTAATACAGAGTGGAAATTTTACATTTTCTTTTTATAATTCAATTATTTTAGGTAATAAAAGACAAATAACTAGATAATTATACCGGAGCCGTTCTTAGAAGACTGATTTGACACTTTTTATTTTATATTTTGCATTTATCCTTGTTAAGAGGAACATATTTACGCGAATCATAAAGAACAACTTTTAAAAATAATACGTTATTTCAAAATTTCAAATGCACATAATTATATAATTACTAGCTGTGCCCGCGACTTCGTTCGCGTGGACTACAGGATTTAACATATAAAAGTTTATCCTGCTAACTCTCGTTCCCGTAAGAATTTTTCAATATCCTGTTCCAACTAAGCTTTAAGTTTACTATGGTACCTGCATGCTAAATTTACAGCATCTAACTTCAGCGGTTTAGATTTTTCATACAAAAGGATTTTCCCGATTATTCCCGTTCCCGTGAGAATTTCGAGAATTCCTTTCTTAGTGCACCTCTACGGTACCTAAGCTACGTCCAGTCCAAATTTCAAGTGCCTACGTTTAGCCGTTTAGGCTGTGCGTCGATATGTCAGTCAGTCAGTCAGTCAGTTTCTCCTTTTATATATTTAGATAAGAACCCGGCTTGGCTCGGGTAAGATGTGATTCATAATAAACATCGAGGAGCAAAATATAGGTAAATATTTCCGTAGTCATCGGTTCTTCAAGGAATACTAAAGGATTAAACAGGACATAGATTCTTTCATTGAGTTTAATAAATCTAGTGAATAAAAATTGCAAAAGTTTTTATACAATAAATTTTTAACATTTAAAATTAAGGAACATCAATCAACAAAACAAATTGCAATGAGTACTAATCCTAGAATTTGGCAAAGGTCCTTATAAAATTATATTATCTATTCTTCATCAGTATCTGTTATCGCCCTGAAAGAGTATATCATAAAAAATGTGTCAAAAACAATGTTTCCGCGAAACGTCAATGACTGAAGAAAAATAGTTTTGATAATATTCACTCAATTCCGGCAAGATGGTGACTGTGATTCGTCTGTCAACACATTTTGAATTTAGCAAAATACTCGACAATCCGAATTTTGCGGATATATGTTGTCGACTCGAAATCATTATTTTTTGATGTTTTATTATTCATGTAAGGTTTTAATCGAGTCTACCGTACCCCTTGACGAAATTATTAATATAGAAGATTACTTTGGAGCAAACATCTAAATCATTAAAACGATTGTTATGGGTAAACTATAAAAGGTAGACATATGCTCTCGCGGACATTTTTAAAGATAATGTTAAGATGAACAATTCATCCATAGAGCATTTTTGTATAACTTTAACTATATGCTCAGCGCACGCCACGGAAGGCCTCAGAAACGATACTTTCCCCCGTTTTTGAAACATTTTCGGTTACTGCTCCACAACTATAGGACCTAGCGTGATATTATTATAGCCTATGTAACTTCTGAATAATGCAGCTTTCTAATGGTGAAAAAATTATTGCAATCGGTCCAGTAGTTTTTGAGTTTATTCATTACAAACATACAAAAATACAAAAATACAAATCTTTCCTCTTTATAATATTAGTATAGATTTGTCTTTTATTACCTAAAATAATTGAATTATAAAAAGAAAACGTAAAATTTCCACTCTGTATTACGCTTTTACAAGGTTACGCCGTTTGACACGTTTTCATAGTGACGTAGTGGGTAATACTCACCAGGTATTTTTTTAAAATAGGATGAAGGATTTAATAAGTATTGTATTTTAAAAATAAATATATTTATAAATAAGGAACTTAAATTCAATCTTTTGGATGTGAATTAATGTTTTTAATAAAAATTTGTTATAATTAGACCTTGCTTGGTTATAAAGTGGAAATAACTGTTACTTATATACTTCGGCAATTTTACCGTTGTCCCTCACTAGTGCAGTCAGTCTGACATGTAGCAAATCGGCCAACTTAGAGCGGCTTTGGTATAATCGTTGATCGAATACGGATCATCTTGATACTTTGAAAATAATCAAAGTATGTTACAAGTCTTCGTAATGGCTGACACACAGAAAATTTTAAACACTTTGTGTAAGGGAAACACGAAGTTTCTCCCACACAGTTAATTGCATCCTGGTCTTCTCTTTGACGTCAGCGTCCGACACCCCCTGCCGGCCAGAGGCTGTAATTGACAATCAAAACGCGCCCTTTGCTCGCGGAGAAACTTAGTTAGCTCTCGATGTGCAGGAAAATTAGTAACGCAATAATGGGAGAGGGTAATAAGCTAATAGAGAGGGTAATGGAGGGGGTCATCCGAGGAGCGATCGGCCCTGGCGCCTCTGATCTAATTAAGCGCCAATTCTCGGCGCTTGAAAGGCGATCTTGACTTTCTAGGTCCAGAGATTGATGCGGAAATTTATTTAGTGACGCGATATAGGAAGCGCTGGCCACTTTGATGTTATGCTTTGAAGGCGCGTAGACGGAGAAAATTGAATAGCAGCACGGCCCGGAGCTGTTATTACATCGGTAACATTCTGTAGTTTTGTTATGAATTTTGCATTATAAAATACACACTTATATAGTTTGCAAAAGTCGCTCGATTCAGGCGATGAATTTTCATAGGCTCGATATGTCGTAACTTTCATTTTTTAAATTTATACGAACTAATAATTCCTATTCGATATATCAAAAGCAAATTTAAACGTATGGATTACACAATATGAAATCAAAATGTGAACTCTACGTAACGCTCTAATTTTTTTTGTACAACTCCGAAAAAAAAAACAGTAATGTAATAAAGAAATAAAAATAAAAAATAAAAATAATTAAATAGTAATAGGCGAATCAATTTCTTCGTCAATTTTGAGTTAGTTGATACTAAATAACAATAATATTAAGCCTAACACCGACCTACCCCTTCCATCATATCCAAACATGTTAGCTGACCGCAGCGACGCAAATTGCGATTTCCTGGTCTAATTGATTGCGACCACTTCATCACGCCCTCATCCGTCATGCGCGTGACGTCACGGCCCTTGAGTGCCCCGCACTACTCCGTAATGACTGTAATGTGCACACTTATGGGGCCAAATGTGAAGGCGGCTTTGTTGTTACGTATTATAACTAAAGTAATGGTTTTATATTGACTTATCTTTAAAACTTTAGATTTTTATTTATGTCTACATTTTATAAATCGGTATTTCAAAGAAATACTTTTCTAATAAAAACATTTCTAATAATCGTGAAGAGAAATATCGAAAGCCCATTTATCTTTTTCACTAACGGTAGATATAATTGAAAAAAATATTTTCATACATTCCGTATACTAAAACCACAGTTAAAAATACGCTCAATAGAACCGTGTGCTACGTCGTAGCATAGGATTTCGTAGCCCTCTACTACGAGTCTCTAATCGCGTTCCAATCAAAATCTTCAGTTAGTTGTTTCTTCGACTACATTCTAAACCCTTAGCATATAAATCTGCCAATAGAGGGTCACCAAGAAATCTCTGTCCGGATTTACAACGGAAATAGTGCGATATCGCTCAGCGGACGTAATAAATTCATTTGCCCCTTATAAAATAATATTGCCGATAAATATCTGTTCCGTCCTCACTGATTTAATGCGCCTACAGTGGAAATCTCATAATACCCAATCATCCCAGGCATCCCTCGGGAGCGTATCGCCCGCTGATTCGATTACTGCTTGCGATCCGGTCACTATAGGAATTTAAATTTCAATAGTCTCAGAAAGCGGATTACTGGATACAAACTGTAGGTGATGTGAAGTTGGATACATTTATGCAAGATTAGAACTTGCGAATTTCGCCAAAGTTA
The DNA here is from genome assembly GCA_039566165.1 of Maruca vitrata. NCBI lineage: Eukaryota > Metazoa > Arthropoda > Insecta > Lepidoptera > Crambidae > Maruca > Maruca vitrata. The sequence goes on along the minus strand of CM076918.1, from coordinate 3,893,628 downwards.
AATATTTAATGTATCTAAGTTTACGTGCCTTTATACAAATAATATAATATACTTATGTACTTCATTACTGGGTTTAGATTGGGATGTCACACGAAATAGTTGTAGGCGGTATTATTTGATGTTTATTACTTAGATATTTTATACCATAAGGTAGTAAATACCTAATTTTTTTTTCATTTATTTGGTATACAAAACATATTACAATCTTATAAGAATAAATTATACAGTTTTAACAAAAGATCCCGATTGCAATACAAAACATGTACCCACACACACAGAAAATCAGCAGAGAGATAACAAATAAAATTTTTAAATTAAACTTTTATCAATTATATGAATTTCCGAACCGAATAGAAAACCGTTCATAGGATGTGTAAATCAAAAATATTTTTACTTACTTATTTCAAGCTACACACATTTAAACCACATCAAACACGCCTCACCCTCACGCCAACTCTCAAACATAACCCCCGCACGCTGCATCAGTCACACCGACCATTATCCCGAAGTAAGCCGAGTTCGGGACTTACGGATCCCTTGATGCGGACCTGTTGCTTCCGGCCGTAAAGTAAATCCGGGCCATCGCGCTAAGACGCGCAATATCGGTGACTGGGCCGACTTCCGCTAAGGCCGCGGCTACACGGCTTCGGGGCGATTTGATTTATTTATGGTGGTCAATGTAGGAAGAGGCTACACATTGTTCAAGTTCGTGTTTTTGTTTTAGCGTTTGGGGTTCAAAACCTGCTTATCCAAGACGTGCACGTTTATCTATTAATCGTCTACTAAATACAGGACATTTTGTTCTTTGGTACTTAGTTTGTATAACAATTTAATATTTTTAAGATACGATTTGGGCTTCTATTTTTAATTGCTCCAAGCAAAAGATTGATGAGTTAAAATAAAGCACGCAAAATAAACTCATAATCAGCTTAGAAACAGTCAACATACTGTGTATGTGTAAAACAACATATGTATGTGTAATTGTATACTTATAATTTAGTTCTTGTATCTATAGTAGATCCTTCATCTACTAAAAGATTTGCTCAATGTATTTTTTCCTATATGACTTGTTTTGAAGTACTCTGAATTCGAAAACAATGGACAGCATTGTGGCTTAAATCATATTAACCTCACAATCTTATGATGCAAGTTGGAGAATTATCGTCATTAACGGAAGTGCCTCGTTTAGCAATTGCCCGTAGACATACTCATTACGCGTTTACGATGTTATTTGGAAATCCTCTGGCTTTTGAACTCCGTTAAAAATACACTAGACGATGACTCAGTTTAAACAGCAATCATAATGCAGAATGCGATAATTGTTGGATTTCTATCTAGCGATGCTAAGATGCTTATAAACTACGTAGGTATTTATATTCCGTAGTATATCAAAGTACCTATAACCTAACGAAATATTATCCTTAAGCAAATGAAGCTTGTACTTCTCGGTTTAGTCTTCATACTTAATCAAGTATATTGGAAAATTCAGCAACTTAACAAATAAAATCCACTTTCGTTCAAAAGTAAAGTGTTTAACCAAAGTTCTTCTTTACGATCATAAGCCACAATTTACCACTTCCCATAATTTTTGCATAATTTCACAACGATGAGTACCGTTCCTATAAAATTGAGATGACAATGGTGACGTTCGGGAGTCGTCTTAAGTTTCTTAAGAGCCGCGTCTAAAAGGCCAATTACGCAACAATCTGCGTAGGGCTCCCGACGGGTCGGGGCTGGGGCGCCCGATACTAAATTATTGCACAGATCTCGGGAAATTGCCCCCACTCTTGCACGGTGAAATTGACTGAGACAATTTTTGTTCTGTAAGAGGATTATTGAGTTCGAATTGGTATTGCGATTGAACATTGCGTTGTTTCAAGTTGCATTTTGTGATGTCGCGAGCTGTACTTGCTTTATTTAGATGATGTTATGCGTATGTAATTTAAATGATTAATGAACCTTACGAAGAGTTATATATCCCAATGATGAGATTATTTGATTACAATCTATCAAAGTCAAACCATCAATTGTCCGTCCAAAAAACCCGGGGTTAGAGTTTGAAGGGCATTGCACGACATTAGGGACATTGGCAGAAATGATGAACTCCTATACCTCTCAGTCCACTAGTGTCTGCATGGTATGTGCATCCGTAACGTTATCCAGCACGTGTTTTTCGGGGGTGGAAATGGTAGGAACAAGTTGAAATAACTCAATTTGTTGTTGACAGGCGCATTCCTGGTGCCGTACTGCATCATGCTGGTGGTGGGCGGCATCCCGCTGTTCTACATGGAGCTGGCGCTGGGCCAGTACCACCGCAAGGGCGCCATCACCTGCTGGGGCCGGCTGGTGCCGCTCTTCAAAGGTTAGTTCATTCGTCGCTTTTGTAAAATTTGATTTTCTTAACCCCTTCTCACACGGCGTGTTATTATTTATGTTGTATACCCGGTTTCTTTCTTTCCTCCTGGCGCATTCCCCAATATCTTTGATATACAGGGTATTCCCAGTGTTTATGAATATGGGGTAAGCTCACCTAACACCTAGCCCCTATTCTTCCTCTTATATTCTTAACATCTAACATTCGGATTCAGAATGATGCTCTGTAAGTCACTGATAATCGTCGTGGTTAAGAAAGACATACTTAGATCTGTTTTCATTCGACACGTCGTATATAAGGCGGTTAGTTTAAACGGATGTCGTTGTCACTTTCACCTGCGCTAAGACGTAGAATAAGTAAGTTTCTGATACACTCAGGTAGCTTAATACTTGGAAGTTTCGTAAATTTTATCCCAAAACTTGCAGTATGTAAGTAAGTAGACTTGTAGTTCTAAGCCTTTCTCATCCAGTCGTAAATCAGATGAAACTCGGCTTCATTTAAGAACAAACGTAGAACAATCGTACGGTCACGTGCGCAGTAAACACAAGAATGTCATCGGAAGGCGCTCGGGCTGAGTTATGGGCTGCACTTAGCCGGTTATTGCTCCAGTGAGTGCTCTCCTTTAAGCCTTATTGTAGCCGTCTACTTGCGGCTATAATATCATAAGTTTCTCAAATGTCTGGGTTTTCTATTGTCATTATACTTTTGGCCATTACTATCGAGAAAAGGTTCGGGCTGCGTACTACTACTGAGTGTGGTCAAAGATAAGTTTAAAAACTAGTTTGCCGAACAACTTTGTCGATGACAGTAGAGTACCTAGTTTCATAAAAGGTTTTAACTTTTTTTGGACAGCAGATTCATAAAATCATTCGATATTTCTTATTCGTATTGAACGGTGAATGTTTTCTACTTTCAAACATAGTACCCAACTTAGCAAACAAGTACACATGGGAACTTTAAAAAATCAAAATGGACGTAATGAGAAGCTCCTCTCTAAATATTCATTCGGATATATAAGATACTATATCTCACTTTTAACAAATCTCACATACCGACAAATCAGGCGCCCCTCACACCCCGTAAAGGATTGCGTGCGACCCATTGATTCACCCCGTCCCGACTTAAAGAACTTTAAACAGAGCGCGGATCCTTCGCTCCCGCACTTAGCCCATAATTGACACCGTTCCGAGGCGCCCCTAAGTGCTGTAAGAGCGGCAGATTTGCGAGGCCGGCTTATGCCGTGATTTCATTCCGCCCGATTGTCACGTCTCGCCCTGAGTGCCGGCACTCCGATATGATTTTTGTGGAGGAATAAAATTGGTAATGGAGTGGAAAGGTGCCCGGAAATCTGGTGTGGAAGCGTTTAGCGATTGGTGACCGCTGGCCGCTGGACGGTTTATTTTATTTCTGTTGAGATTTGTGGAAGCATATGAAAGCACTTTAGCTCTACCCAGTTATTACATTCCGTTTATTGCAATCGATGCCATCTTTTTTAATGCCGAATAGAAATAAGGCATATTCCACGTGTACTACTCCTCCTACGTACTCTAACTTTTTGGTTAACGATTTGCAAGCAAACTTACTTATATATCGAGGGTAGAAGGTGAGGTTACGCCCGAAGAGCATGTAAATGGGCAACTTATTTAGTAAAGGTCTGTAACTTTAAAAGCCATGACGTAGCCAAATTATTTTTATGTGTTTTGTAACCATTTTTACTCTCTATGGACTTTAACCGCACAAGCGCCTACATGTTTGTTTGGTGAAAGGTATCGGGTATGCAGTGGTGCTGATCGCGTTCTACGTGGACTTCTACTACAACGTGATCATCGCGTGGGCGCTGCGGTTCTTCTTCGCATCCTTCACCACCATGCTGCCGTGGACCAACTGCGACAACGAGTGGAACACCCCGGCCTGCCGACCAGTATGACCCTTTAACTTGTAGTTTAAGAACCAAGAATCAGGAACTCTGATGTCCAGTATCTTCCAAGTTTCAATCCGGCTTAGTTAAGACAGAAAAATTGATCATCGTGTTTAAAATGGAATTAAAGCGAACTATTGAAAAGATGGGCTCCATTTTATATTGGAACATAACAACATTTTTGTCAAACTAATTTTGTGGTAAAAAAATTAGAAAAACAATGAAATATTGGAAATAAATTTGTTTTTGTAAATTTGCATTTTTTCAATTTACTCACTGTATGTAGGAATATGACGTGAACGCCACTTTTAGGAAAAGTGTAAGTGACCCAAACTATTAGCAAGCACATAACATGGCCAATGTATGTATTGTATTTATTATAGTTTGAAGCGATATGGGAAGCAACAGCGGCCAACAGATCCAGGCTTCGTCAAAACGGCTCTTCGTCATCGTTCCTCCCCGCGCAGACCACTCCATTCACTTCTGCAGCTTCTGAATACTTCAAGTAAGTTAATTATTACCAATCGTATATCCATAATGCACTTATAACACTAGTTAGATACTCAACCGTAGTAATTTATCTAATGATGTGTAAAAATATATCTAAGTTATACTAGCTCTCTAAGTAATGCTAGCTCATTGAAAATGAAGCCTGTGTTAAGATTACTTACGGGCTAACATGATGAATACTGATAATGATATGCAGAAATGAATTGTGCATATCATTATCAGTAAGCATTCATCGTAAATTATGTTTGTGATGTTGACTTTGACTTTGATTAGGTATAATGTAAATCGAAAGTATTTTTATTAAGAAAAATTGAACACTTAAATCAATCGATGGGCCGATTATTATTTATCGACGTAAGTACGAGAGCCTCGTGCGTGTCTTTCCAGCCGCGCCATCTTAGAGCTGCACGGCAGCGAGGGCCTGCACGACCTGGGCTCCATCAAGTGGGACATGGCGCTGTGCCTGCTCGCCGTCTACATCATCTGCTACTTCTCGCTCTGGAAAGGCATCAGTACTTCTGGAAAGGTAAACCAATCGACTTACACTGAAAAACAAATACCGGTCTCGAAGAATTAAGAAACTTCTTTTTTTTAATTAGCAATTTAAATAATCATCAACAGTAATGCTGCTGACATGTCGAAACCCTAAAGTAACTTAAATTTAGTTTAGTAGTTACGACGTTTACTCAATAGGGAAAATAAGGGAAATTAGTCGATTTCGACATATGTACCTAATTTGATTAATCTTATTAATTAATAAAGACTTAGTAAATACGCAGTTCACTTTCTGAATTCCTTAGAATAGAATAGAATAATAGTTTATTTGTATCAAGAGACACACATACATACAATATCGGAAATTAAAAAAACAAATAGTAAAATAAAAAAAAAAACAGAAAATACAAACAAAATTAAAACTAAACCAAATAAAAAAGAAAACACAAACTACAAGCAAAAATTAATACTAAACCAAATTAAAAATAGAAACTACAAAGAAAATTTAAACTTAGTCTACCTACCACAAATGCCAACATCCGTGTGTGTCGCTGTGATACAAAATGGCAATAGCTCAGCGTCAGGTTTACCAGGGGCAAACCGCTGATTTTCAGCTATAGCCATGAGAGGTCAAGCGCAGTCGGTCTTAAAAGCCTAGCGATCGTGACATCATACTATTACATATTTATACAATAATGAGGGAATATAAAATACAAAAGATTAGTACACTTGATTGCATAGAAAATAATAATAATACTAATAATAAATTTAAATATAATAGGTCTATGTCAATATGTTTATGTCCGATTTTATTATTCCTTCAGGTCGTTTGGTTCACCGCTCTCTTCCCTTACGCTGTGCTGCTAATTCTGTTGGTTCGAGGCATCACGCTCCCGGGCTCCGCCACCGGCATTCAGTATTACCTGAGCCCCAACTTCGAAGCTATCACCCAGCCACAGGTAACTATACCAATGTGCTTTTAAGCCACTTTATCCAATAAGTTTATAATGTTTTCTTAACTATCCCTATCTTGGCTGATTAAGTAATTAAATAGTGATATAAAAGCCCTATTCTTACATTTTTAAATATGCTTATCTATTTTACAGGTGTGGGTAGACGCAGCAACACAAGTTTTCTTTTCACTGGGACCTGGTTTTGGCGTACTTTTGGCTTATGCTTCATACAACAAGTATCACAACAACGTATACAAGTAAGTACATAACACAATAAAAAATAAATAATAAGTATCGCCGAACATGAACATACGTGCGTCTTCTACTCGTACAAATATTTACGAGTAGGTATTAGACGCAACAATACCACATGCTAGCGTTCCTCCTTCCTTCCTTGGCTTCCTACTGAATTTAAACCCCTAATTCTCAACGGAAAAAGGTTGGAATTTGGAAACTGCTTTGCCCTTTGGCTAATTTTACGGACTATATGGAAAATCTAGGCATATGAAGATAAATGTAGATTATCCGCATCCGAAATTTATAACCTAGTTGAGAAGCGTGTCCTTTTGAATCCTAATCTTTTTAACAGCACGCTATTGCACCTAGAGATAGACTTGTTCATTTTTTCTGTCAACTCTTGTTTTGCAGGGATGCAATCTTAACCAGCGTTATCAACTCTGCGACCTCATTCGTGGCCGGCTTCGTGATCTTCAGCGTGCTGGGGTACATGGCGCACGCTTCGGGCCGCGACGTGCAGGATGTGGCCACCGAGGGCCCAGGGCTGGTATTCGTGGTGTACCCCGCCGCCATCGCCACCATGCCTGGCTCCACCTTCTGGGCTCTCATCTTCTTTATGATGCTACTTACTCTTGGATTGGATAGTTCGGTAAGTAGGTAGATATTAGATAGGTAAGATTTAACAACTGATATGTAAAATATCAGCCGAAATACATGTTTCCCTTCCATCGCCCTAGTTTAGGGTAGGCCTTTGCCCAAAGAGTGGCGACGTAAATGGGCTGATGATGACATCCACCCCTCGACAAAGGCTTCCGCTCAATGATCATTTACAGCGAAAGGTCTAGTGCTGACCCCATCTAATGTAGGTACTACCTACCCCGCAGTTTAGTCAGATAGTCATTCTGAAGAGCAAACCCCTTTACTGCGACTTCCAGTCCATGGTCGGGGCAACCATGGCGGGGTTTTTTCATTGGTTAACAGCAATGAGCCCTGCTTCATTGCCACAAAACATCATTATTTATTATCGAGGTTCCATTGTCCATAGTTCGGCGGCTCTGAGGCTATCATAACGGCTCTGAGCGACGAGTTCCCCCCCATCGGCCGGCACCGCGAGCTCTTCGTGGCGTGTCTCTTCACGCTGTACTTCTTCGTCGGGCTCGCCTCCTGCACCAAGGGAGGGTTCTACTTCTTCCAACTGCTGGACCGGTATGCCGCCGGGTACTCCATTCTGATCGCCGTGTTCTTTGAGGCTATTGCGGTATCTTGGATTTATGGTGAGTGTGAAACGTTTTAAAAAAAAGGTTATAGCTTAACTTATATACTCTTCAATAACATTGACTACCTACGGTTCCGAGAGATGTGGGTTCGATACCCACGCGGGACATAATATATTTGTCCGTTTGTTTCCGTGTGTTATTAAATATATTTAAGTATATTTGCAGTGGCGTAACTATAACCATTGAAGTCCGTGGCAAAATTATTAGGATGGGGCCCCGTGCACACCACGTTCTTTTTTTTTATCTTAATGTGTATGTGTGTTGGCAGTTGAGATTCTGCTATGCCTGTGGGCCCTTTTCGGCTGGGGCCCCCTACCGGGTCGGGGCCCGTGGCATTTTGCCGACTTGCCACCCTGTAGTTACGCCACTGTATATTTGTGTGTATCCACTGTTGATTCTGATATTCGTAACACAAGTGCTACTCTTACTTATCATGGGACTACTCTTACTCTACTTATCATGGGATCAGATCAATGTATGTGACTGAACTTAATTCAAATATAACTATACGGTAAGTAGACAGTTGATAAACTGCGTCATGATGTGAGTGTTTTTAGTAATAAGTGTTTTTAAAACACCGACCTCATTAATTACCTACGTAACTGTCAAATAAAAACACAATACAGAAAACACAAACAAAATACAACAAAAATATAGGTAATATGAGTAAACTGGGGGTTATAGATATTTATTGAAAAGGTAAGTAGGTACTTAGGGCGAGAAGCAATGTAAGTTGCTAAATGGCTACACATGCGCAGGCACGGAGCGCTTCTGCGAGGACATCCGCGATATGATCGGCTTCCGGCCGGGTGTGTACTGGCGCGTGTGCTGGCGGTTCGCGGCGCCGCTGTTCCTGCTTTTCATCACGGCCTACGGACTGCTCGACTACGAGCCCCTACGCTACGAGGGCTACGTGTACCCGGCCTGGGCCAACTTGCTCGGCTGGGCCATCGCGGGATCCAGCGTGGTCTGCATACCGGCTGTCGCGATCTACAAACTGCTTACCACTAAAGGGACTTTCTACGAGGTAACATAATAAATTACAGACTTATATCTACGTAGAAGATAATTTAACATTAAATTAATTAAGTTAGTAGATTTTATCTACCATATCTACTATGATTTTTTTTTCAAAGGCAACATTTTTATTCTTTTACTTTATCTTTTTGATTACGTATTAGATCGCTTTGGGACCTTGTATGTTTAGCCCAGCTGTTAAGTTTATATTTAAAAAGTATACCATGTGTGAAAAATATTATATTTGGTAGTAGAATTATGTATGTCTCCAAATTGTTGCCTTTGTTGTGTGTATGATTAAATGATGATTATAAGATTATAAGTGTGGTTGATAAATGCAAATATGTAATTTTCAGCGTCTGCGAATTTTGACCACACCTTATGCGGATACTGAGGCGCGCGCAGCTCAGAACGGTATTGTGGTGTCAGACAGTGGAGCAGTACGCCTCGCCTCGACCCTGCACACACCGACCGACCCCGTTGCACCCGTGAGCGCTTCCTCTACCAACCTCGCCACTCCGACTCTGGCTACAGCTCCCCAGCTCGTCTGAGCACAACTCTCCTTCGACGTCTACTACGTCTAGGTTGATCGAACGCTTTCAATACTGTCAAATAAATTCGGAGTTATGTTCCCCGCACTATCAGTGTTGAATGTCTAACTTCGTAGATATTGAAAACGTTTCGATCAGCTTCAAATAAACACCGCTCCTTAGATACATTTCATAATTATTTTGCATCTGTTTGTAAGTTACAATCATTTGCGATACTTACTTGATTTTAATTTTACGTTCATGCCATTGAATTGATCGAGCGATCGTACGTGGCAATGTTAATGGCGTCTGTGGGGGTTGTGATCTTGCCAAAGTAGTACATATGAGATAGATAAAGGAAGGAACTGTTACTGAATGTAAATGAAAGGTGAAACATATTTATCATAATTACGTCATTTTAATTATTAATGTTAGTGTTATTTATGTAGTTACAATCTGTATTACCTAGGAGTATAAAATAATAGGAAGTTTAATAAAAAATAGTAGTAGCAAGCCTTTTATTTTGTTATTGTATTATGAAGGTGTAAATAATTAGCTTCTGCGCGAGCATTTATTGTAATCAGTTTATTTATAATTAAAGGATGAAATTAAGCTTTGTGTAGATTGGAAATAAATGTACCTATGTATGATCTATAAACTTCACTAATATATTTCAGAAAACCGTCAAGCTATCTAGTATTAATTCTAATTGAATATAAATATTATCCAAGCATTAAGGTTGACACTGGAACAATCACAGTATTTATTGCACGGGAACCTCATTCCACACAATATTACCTATTTGTGTAGTCATAGACAACTGGTAATAGCGCAAATTTTCCCAAATATATTTTTGTATCTATTGTATCTACTGTTAATAGATAAATGTGATTATTGATTTTTCATTGATGTTTCGATCATTCTATTAGACAAATAGGGACATAGGTATATGTAAATTGCAAACAAGACGTGTATGTTGGCATTAATAGTTTAAATAATAATAATAAACATTTAGGATAACATATTTAATCTAGATTAAGTATTCAAATATAATTCAATGATTCATAAATGTATCTTTATACCTACTGTAGTGGATGTATCTTAGAACAATCGTAGAACAAATAGAATAACCACTTTGTTTTAAGGTTTCGTAATGACGAAATTGTTACTCATCATTTTCTCACGTATTATGGAGTTAAATAAATTATACTATATTATTCATTTGTAATGGTTATAATAATCTTATAAAAATATTATCCAAAAATATTAGATAGTCTTAAGATAAAATGAAATGCTGTGTAGATAATAGAAAAAGTAGTTTATATTATTATCGTTTAAGTACCTAAAAATAAGGAGTTCATATACCCACATTAAAGTTTTAACGTTACATAATATTCTATACACTTATTCAATAATAATAATCATAAATTATTAATTACACAATATTATTGGAACATTTACTATTAATATTTATATTTAATCAAATATCTTTGATCTTTCTTGGTGTTGTGATTACTATTTGGTGCTCCATTTATTATAATGTGTTTTAATATTTTTAAACGTCTTACTATTCATCACTCCGTCCTGGGCAATGCGGATTGATGAATTGTATAAGTAATTGGGAATGTGTTAGCAAACGTTACATACACGCCATTAAATTGATTTCATGTTAACCGTAGAGTTTATGGCCTTATATTGTATGCCATTTTAAGCTTCTGTGTAACACAACAAAAATAATAATTGAATATTTACCTACCACTTTCAAATTTTTGCAAACAATTTCGTCTTTATATTAGGACAGTAGTTATCATTATATCTATTATATTACTCTAAGTGTTTGATGTTAGAATGGTGTTAGTGTTACCTGTAATGAACACATATTAAATGTTATATTATTTATATTGTCATCAATAGTCATAGCAGCCATAATGACTGTTGATGTTTAGAAATAAATTTGTTTATACTTACTGTAAAATTTGAGTTTCATTCACCACAATATCCGGACCTCTTAGAATATTGTTCATTCTTAAACAATGTATCTGGCATTGTATCTGAAATCCTTATCCTTATAGAGGAAGATCCCAGAGCCGCCAGACATCACTTATTTTCTAATGGACAAAATATATACGATTGAGTAGTGGTGGGGTGTACTATCATCATATGACTAGTTGCTACCTTGACCAGACGGCCATTTTTCAGATATCAACCAATCAAGGTACATAGAAACACTGCTCACCTCACTTAAATTCTGATGACTGATTTTAACATATATTTCACACAATATCATTAAAAATCAGGTTTTATTACTCCCAGACACATGCGGTTGGCGGTTTTACCTTACAGACGCTTTAAAGCTATGAAAAAAATTTTACTTTTACTTAATTTTACTTATTTTGTGATGCTTGATTTTTATATATGTTATTCAAACAACTATTTTAAAACGTTTTGCAAACGGACAGACCGATCCAAGGGGCCAAACATTCACCAGACCCAACTGTTTTAGATATTTTTTTTAGATTGAATTTAGTTAAGTTTTTCTAATAAAATAGTTTGTAAGGTACAATTCTATAATTATTGCGGTCAGATGAGCACTTTTTTAGTTGTTTGAATAACATATATAAAAATCAAGCATCAGAAAATAAGTAAAAGTAAAATTTTTTTCATAGCTTTAAAGCGTCTGTAAGGTAAAACCGCCGACCGCATGTGTCTGGGAGTAATGAATCCTGATTTTTAATGATATTGTGTGAAATATATGTTAAAATCAGCCATCAGAATTTAACTGAGGTGAGCAGTGTTTCTATGTACCTTGATTGGTTGATATCTGAAAAATGGCCGTCTGGTCAAGGTAGCAACTAGTCATATGATGATAGTACACCCCAACACTACTCAATCGTATATATTTTGTCCATTAGAAAATAAGTGATGTCTGGCAGCTCTGGGATCTTGGACCATTACTAATATCATAAATGCGCGGACATATAATGCGTTACGCGCACGAAGTCGCGGGCGGAATGCTAGTCAAAAATAATTTAGATTTACCAGAACAAATCACTTAATAATTGTTATAAAAATTAATGTAAGTAAGTAATTAATGAAGGTAGTATTACTTGGTATTCAATTCAAAATTAAATGTCAACATCAATTCAATTAAACACCATTACAAATACATGCTATAATCCTTACTAATATTATAAATCCGAAAGTAACTCTGTCAGTCAGTAGTCTGTCTGTCTGTCTTTTTGGTACAGATATAGTCCAGAGCCTAAGAAAGGTTATAGGCTACTTTTTAACCGACTGCGTTATAAGGAAGTAATGTTTTACCCGTTAAACGTCTCTACGCGGACGAAGTCGCGGGCCGGGCGGAAAGCTAGTAATAAATAAAGAAATATTTCACAAAAAAACATACATCGACCTGATCTCGTGGTAAGTAGTTTAAACACTCTGTTAAACTACTTACCACGAGTTACGAATATCAGAAAATACAGTGGATACACGACGAAACTTGCAACCGCCAGTCAGGGTTCCACTTATCACTGTTCCACCGAGTCAGTTTAGATAGGGTCACGTAGGTATTTCAGCAAAACAAGTAATGACCCAATGAGATAGCGCATTTTTATGCTATACTATGGCTACCTTTCCGCCCGTGACTCCGTTCATGTGAAGTCACCCTTATTAATAGGTAATTTCCTTTATCAGGTTCTAGAATACTTCTTTACCAAATTTCATATAAATCAGTTCAGTAGTCAGGTCAGTAGTTTAGGCGTGATTGCGTAACACACTGACAGACAGTATACTGTCGCATTTATAATATTAGTAAGTTATTAAGTAATATTTTTAGAGGAAAGCAGGCGTTCTGTGCATAGTCATATCGTATAATTTTATTAAAAAAGTATTATATAAGAGAAGGAGTTGGTATTTCTTTTAGGATTGTTCTGGTAACATTAAACCAATTAATCTTTAAATACCCAAGGCCCCTGTCTTTAAAATAAAAAATACAAATGTCACTTTGACGTTACATTCGACGAGGATTTCTGTCGCTTGCAGGCTTGGCGCTTGTACTTGTGTGATAACGTGAAATAAAAATCGATATGGAAACTAAAAACGAAGACGCTCCTTCCGCGGAGAAAACCATATTCGATGCTATAGCCCAAAGTGACTTAGCTGAGTTTAAAAGTATTCTGGCTCAGCATAAGGGTGGAGTCGATTTCTTCGACGAAAATGGTATGACGGCACTTCAACACGCCGCATATAAGGGGAACAAGGATATGGTGCAACTCCTTCTTGATAGGGTATGTATTAATATCGTAGAGATGTATTATGGAGTGATTACTGTTATTTAATTAATATTCTAACTCCTTACAGGGAGCAGATGTCAACTCTGGTAAACATGAGTACAACTACACTGCCTTACATTTTGGGGCCCTGTCGGGTAGTTCGGACGTGTGTAAGCTGCTCTTGGACGCAGGTGCCAAGAGCACGGCCACTAACTCTGTGGGCCGCACAGCTGCCCAGATGGCAGCGTTCGTCGGCAACCACCACACTGTGGCGACCATCAACAACTACGTCCCTCAAAGCGAAATAGCTTACTTTGCTGTGATCCAAGGGCAACAATCAGAACCATACCTTTCTAACATTTTAGTGGAGCCTCTTCATAAACTTGTACTTGGTGTTAACATTCATCCAGTGCGGCTAGCGCTTAACCTACAACACATGCCAATACTACTTGATAATGCGGACAAAGTCAGCAAAGTCCTAGAAATGATGTGCAAGAAAGAGATGTCGAGGGGTAGTGAAACAAATGAAGTTATGGCATTCAAGTATCATTATCTTGCATTTATCATTAGAGAAATCAACAACATCAGAGACAAGCAGAAGCCGGCTGCTGAGAAGGATGAAAAGAAACATGATGTGGTAGAAATATTCTCCAAAAAGCTGTTGAAGCCTGGCAAAGATGGTTACTCACTTGACCTAATGGATACCTTCCTTAAGGATTGTGTTAGGGAGTTTCCATTTAGAGAATGCACTACTTTTCACCAAATGGTGACATCATTGACAAGTAAGGATGCTCCTCCAGCATTGTCTGTGATCAACTGTACAATCAATGGCCAGCGCGGGTTTGTTGATGCCATTCCTTACTGTAGTACATGTGGCGAGGAGAAGCCCGCTAAGAAATGCTCTAAATGTAAATTGGTCCAATATTGTGACAGGGAGTGCCAACGGCTGCACTGGTTTGTTCATAAAAAAGCTTGTAACCGGGAATCAAGTGCTCCAGCTGCACCCAACAATGCTAAGATCAATATAGATGCAAATGAGCTAAGTTCTGAGCTCCAAAACCTAGTAGCAGGGTAGCTCTTGGTTGGTACTAATAATGAGAATTGTATGTAATGAATGATATAGTTTCTAATCTTTGCAATGTTGTGCTATAAATAAATGTATTGTGACATTATCTTTGTTTAATTCATAAAATTATGTATTTTGTGTATTATGATAGCTGTAGTTAAGTTTATTTATTCTTACATCTTATAATTTGATGTTAACTTTCTTATTTTGTTTGACTTTCTGAATTTCTAGTAATCATATCAACAGATAACTTTATTAATGCATGACTAAAAAAATAGGAAGAAATCTAAATAGATTTTTAGGCATTTGCCTCAAATGTCCATTATTCATCTTAATGTTTATATTCATACATTAATTCCAACTCAAATTTAAAAAAATATATGTTTATTTATAAAAATACATATTCATTTTCATGTTCAAATAAGACAATACAGACATTTAAAAAAAGATTACTTGATAAAGTAAAGAAGTTACACAACACAACAACCAATAAAAGGCAGTAATTTAACCACTGATTCTCAGCCTCTCAAATATTCCTATCATCATCATCATTAGCCTTTATACGTCCTCACTGCTAGGTCATAGGCCTACCTTACTAGGGCGTACTTATAAAAAAATCCCAAATCTAACTAAACTTATTTTCATGAAACGTTTCGTGTGTAGGATTTTTTTTCCTAACTGACATACGATGACGGCTTGGAGTACCTTCGTCAGTCGATGACGGTGATGACCGTCATCGACTTCCGGGGAAGCGGATGGCTCTCGAACCTAAAACTTTGTGTAAGAACTTTTAGGTGATCCTTAAGTACTTTTTAGACAATTATAGTTCTTATGCACCAAACTAGATGGCGCTACTTACTAAACGTTGGCGCTTAGATTCTAATGAAGTTTAAAATACGAACCAAAACGACCTTTACTATACCAAAGCCGCTCTAAGTTGGCCGATTTGACACATGTCAGACTGACTGCACTAGTGAGGGACAACGGTAAATTTTTTGCCGAAGTATATAAGTAACAGTTATTTCCACTTTATAACCAAGCAAGGTCTTATTATAACATTTTTTTATTAATAACATTTATTCACATCCAGAAGATTGAATTGAAGTTTCTTATCTAAAAATATATTTATTTTTAAAATACAATACTTATTAAATCCTTCATCCTCTTTTTAAAAATACCTGGTGAGTATTACCCATTACGTCACTATGAAAACGTGTCAAACGGTGTAGCCTTGTAAAAGCGTAAATACAGAGTGGAAATGTTACGTTTTCTTTTTATAATTCAAATATTTTAACTAATAAAAGACAAATAATTAGATAATTAGGTGAATTTGACATTTTGAAATAACGTCTTATTTTTAAAGTTGTTCTTTACGATTCGCTAAATATGTTCTTCTTAACAAGGATACATGCAAAATATAAAATAAAAAATGTCAAATCGGCCAACTTAGAGCGGCTTTGGTATACCGAACTGATTATGATTATTAGAATATTTTTTTTTCCTAACTGACTAACGATGATGGCTTGGAGGAGCCTTGTCATCATCACCGGGCTTGCGGGGGAGCGGATGGCTCTCACCCCTATGAGTTTCATTCTATTACCTACGTGGTTTTATGAATTACAAGACAGAGTTGAGTAAAAAAGATATGTACAACCAAAACGACCTTTACCGGGCTGATATGAAAAAAACTTACCTATATATAAATAAATATTATAAAATATGTTTCATTCTATTACTAGTTACTTACTTATTTTATAAATTTCAAGATTGAATAGCTTAAAAAATTTTTTTTATCAAACCCCGATTAGGACCATTTTTTGCAGACAACCATAATCAACGTGTTCGCAATAAAACAACGCTAAAATTTATATTAGATATATTTTTTTCTATTATCAAGCAACTGAAGGTGAGTGGCATCGACATACCCGCTTAGATTTAGGTAACTTACCTACCTGAAAACTGAGTAAGTAGTCCGTCCAGTCCAGGCAAAGATAGGCAACTTAACAGATGCATAATACCTATCTTCTTCTATCTATACTTAAAATATATCTGTAGAGAGGACAATTCTGTACATGAAATATATTTTCAAAATAACTATCAGGGGGTGATTAGTGATCGATACTGATACCAAAAATGCAATCACTTAAAATTTTGTGTGTCTGTATGTTCCTTATAGAAACAAAAACTACCTAGGTACTCGACGGATTTTAACGAAACTTAGTACAATTATTCTTCATGCGCCTGCTCAGGTTATAGGATACTTTTCATCACGCTACAATCAATAGGAGCATAGAAGTGAAGGGAAATGTTGGGAAAACGGGAGAATATACTCCATTTTTTAAGCTTCCGTCGCGTGTGCAACCTTAATGGTTAAAGTTACAAAGAAATCATGTATGACAAAAATATTCAAATGTCTAAAAAATATTTCGCAATAACATGTGGTTATCTTTTATGGTTGACTTACCTACAATAACACGTGTAACTCCTGAAAGCATAACAGTTCGGAGCATAGGAGCAAAAAGACAGTAGTAAATGTGTAAAAAACGGGGGAATACGCGGACGTCCCTGGCGATAATAAAAATACTTAAATTATTAAGAAAATATGATATAGTTAAGAACTTAGTTAAGAGTTAGAATTAGATCAGATACCAAATAGTATTACTATTGAAACTGAACCATTACACGTTCATATAAGCTATGCCCAAACGGGTAACATGTTGTACTGGAAATTATTTTAATACCATCTTTGTCACATTCATGAATGCAAATAAATACTTTGACTTTGACTTTGACAGCTAGTCCCACCTATACTTAGGTATACTTTTGATTTAGACTGTAAACACGAATTTTAAAATTTAAATTAAATATGCTTTTGCAGTAGAATTACCTAAGTAGAACGAAATGAAAAATCTAAACTTTGTTTCAGTAGAATACTACCTAATATTATATTAGATACTAGAGGACGCCCGCGACTTCGTCTGCGTAAAATCTGATGTTAGATGTATTTTGATTGACCGTGAATTCCCGCTGTCCTCGCAAGCCTAATCCCCCTCCATACCAAGTTTTATAATAAATCTACAAACACGTAAAAGTTCTCCCATACTAATTGCCACAGCCCCCCCCCCCTCCCCATATGACCCCTATGGGGGTTGAATTTCGAAAAAAAAAATAGCCTGGTGTCTCTCCGGAATGCCAGCTACCTCCATACCACGTTTTTAAAAATCTATAAACACGTAAAAGTTCTCCCGTACTAATTGTCACCCCCCTTAAAGACCGCCATAGGGTTTTGAATTTTGAAAAAAAGTAGCCTATATATTATTCCAGAGTGCCAGCTACCAAACCAAATTTCATGAAAATCGGTTCAGTCGTTTGAGCGTGCAAGATTAACAATCATCCATCCATCCATACTCACAAACTTTCACGTTTAAAATATTAGTAAGGATATAGGAATCCTAGGAAATGAGAAAAGCTTATGTAATTTTAAAGTTGATCACGTTTATTTAGAATAAAATATAAGAATGAAAATACATCCCAAAAATCTTTTGAATATATTTTTTTAGTTTCCTGTTATTATCCTGGATTACCTACGCTGTTCAAAGTACATCACATTTTGATAAAATTTCTTTGCTCTTTTTATTTAGCACCCAGTTATCTGTAAAATGGTCTACTGAGTCACATAAATATGGACTTTAGGGGAAATATTGCAACCCATGATTTGGAACCTTATATTAATTAAGAAAATTAGAAATGAGCCCTTTATAACTTAGCAGTTACTAGTCCTTACTTCCTTACTCCTTACTAATATTATAAATGCGAAAGTTACTTTGTCTGTCTGTCTGTCTGTCTGTCTGTCTGTTACGCTTTCACACATAGAGTACTGAACCGATTTAAATGAAATTTGGTACAGATATAGTCCAGAGCCTGAGAAAGAAAATACGCTACTTTTTAACCGACTGCGCTATACAAAAGTAATGTAAAAACATATCGTCGCAGGCGGAAAGCTAGTTATTAATAAAGCTTATGAGCAAAATATGGACAACGTACCTATATGAGATTTTATTTTTTGCTCATCATCTCGGATGCGCTTGGGTCATGACCGCTGATGATGATATTTACTTTAGTGTAGGTATCAAGTAGGGAATTTCAAGATAGTGAAATCTGCTATCACAGGTCAAGTGTATTCTTCGTTCCTAAACTTTGGAGCATCATTTTAATGCTTTTTGAAAGCCATTTAGACTTAGCACAACTAAAAAATAAAAGCTTGTAATGACAATAATGAATGAAAAAATGAAATTTAATTTAATGTATTGAAATAAATAATGACTAATAGAGCTACGAATGTAACATATTAAATAATTTCTTTTTAAGATTTGTATGCCTCTTTGTGCAAGACATAGTGCTACTCCACTGTATCTGACACCATCTGTATTTTATATTATGTACTACCTATGTCTAACAAATAAATGATTTGATTTGATTTGATTTGACATCGTTTCTTGGCAATTTACGCTAGGTAGGTACTACTCACTTGCAGCTTCCCATTAAACATAAACACCCTTACTAAAACGTAGTGATTATATTCTCTTTGACCCTTACCTAAGTCTTGTCACTTGGGTTGAGGTGGGCCTCAACCCCGTCTTTTATTTATGTCATTATTCTGAAATCTTAAAAGATTTAACTTTCTTTTTTTTAATCTCATTTTACGATTACACACGCATGTATGTGACACACTTTAGAAAACTGAATATGTCCGGGATATTTACTATGTTGTTTTATTTTAATGAGCACCCGATATTTCGGCACTATTGTAAGCGTCATGATGATTCACTCGATGAACTCGTAAAAGTATAAAAACATGGTAGTTAAATATTCCGGACATATTTCAGTTTTCAATTTAATTTTTATTGTAAGGTTTAAGTACAATAGTTCTAGACAATCTGAAAAGAATGATTTCAAAACAAACCCAAAAAAATAATGGTGTATAATTAAACGTAGTATTATAATATTCTCTTTATATTAATCACTGAAAGATATCTACTTTAAGTCAGGGTAAGATTTTTTTAATATCATGCTTTCGCATTTTTTTATGATTTAAATATACTTATTTTCCAAATAAGTAAGTAGAACTAAGTTTGTTATATATTTTTTTATCATGTCGGTGAAAATCGTTTCATGTTCGTATCTCCTACTCATAGTCGCTCTAGATACACCAGTCCTCTCGGTATGGAAGTAAATTAAATCGGTAATAATTTATTATTCTTATAACCTCTTAACCTCCCCTTCCGGACATATTTCAGTTTTCAATTTAATTTTTATTGTAAGGTGTATAAAAACACACTTTATTTAAGTACAATAGTTCTAGACAATCTGAAAAAAATTATTTCACAACAAACCCAAAAAATAATGGTGTATCAATCAAACGCAGTGATTATAGGTATTCTCTTTATATCAATCCCTGAAAGGTATCTACTTTAAGTCAGGGTAAGATTTTTTTAATATCATGCTTTCGCATTTTTTTATGATTTAAATATACTTATTTTCCAAATAAGTAAGTAAAACTAAGTTTGTTATAAATTTTTTTTATCATGTCGGTGAAGATAGTTTCAAGTTCGTGTCTCCTACTCATAGTCTCTCTAGATACACCAGTCCTCTCGGTATGGAAGTAAATTAAATTGGTAATAATTTATTATTTTTATATCCTCTCTCGTTTAGGATTTTGGGTGGTAGGCGCTCGTAGACACGAGCGACCGACCTGCTGGACAAAATGTTAAACGATGAAGTGATCTAAGATGAGATAATAGTAGGCATTAAGAAAACACAGAAACTCATTTTCAAATTAAAAATATATTTTATTTTATATGTTCTTATTACAATCAAGCGTTTGTATTTACATTATATACATATGTACTTATTATGAACTTAAGTAGGTATAGGTAGTAATATTATATATCTATGTAGGTAGGTAGTTTATTTACACATGCTTAGGTATAATTGAAACTAACAAAAAATTTATAACTTCTGCCTTACATTTAATATTTCAATAAACAATTCTAGAGATATTACCTACAATCATTAAAACCGCATTAAATAATTCATCTACAATAATCTTCTAGATATTTATCGGCTAATTTCCTACATTCGTAAGGCACTTTTATCACAATACAATAAATTCAAAGCATCGCCTTAATCTACGAGGTAGTTACGATTGACATCGGCTTTGATATAAATTAACAACAGTATTTACATCATTAAGTAACTATTGCGAATTATGCCCGTCGGAATTTTGTCTAATATTTTCATAACTGCCATAAACACAACGTCCAACTTTCGGGTTACTTCACCAAAACATGGGCGTTTTACATCAACGCCCTATGATTTAGTTCGTTAGCAACAGTGGATAAGACATTTTTGCGCACAACCCTACTTGCACCATAATATAATTATTGTCAGCATTATTTACAATGTATTTGAAGCGAAGTGCAGAGTCAGCCTTCTCCTAGCAGAGCGCTGATGGTGAAGCTTTTGACGCGTCGGCAGGGCGCGGGCGCGGCCGCGGGGGGCGAGGGCGCGCGCGGCGGCGGCGGCGGCAGCACGGGGCTCCATGCGAACCCGGGTGCCATCGCCGGGGGCGGCCAGATACCCAAAGGCATGGACATGTGAAGAGGCCCAAGGTACGGTAGTTCTGGAGGGTAGAAAGCTGTCGGAGGTGGCGAGATGTTCTCTGGGGGTGCCACAAGTGGTGCGGGCGACTCCGCTAAGGGCGGGGAGCGCGGTGACGTGGACCGGAGGCTGCCCTCCTCCGAGCAGGAGGACGCGGCATCGGAGCACGGGCGCTTCGCTTCTGGGGACTCTGTGCTGGACTCCTGGGTGTCGCTGGAGTCGGTGTTCTTCCTCTTGCACTTGGACTGGCCGCACGCGCGGAAACCCTTCGCGAACGGATTGTTGTCAATCTTCAGTTTCGTGATTCGGTCGTTCTGTGGACAAAGATAGTGAGGAATTTAGTAAAATATTTTATTTCGTAAGTAGGTACATCCTAAATCAAATCATATCTACTTAGTCAAGCCTACAAAACCAAGTAGCACCGTAGGTAGCTATTCTAAGTACATTACTTTATCTATTGTACCCTGATGACTTATAGGCAGTTACCAAATAGGCGTATATTTTTTTAACTGCCTGTGTTTTAACAGTTAATTTTATTTTGCAATAGATACTTAATTTTTACTTTAACAGTTTAGCGTCCGCTTACAAAAAGTACGTTGGTTGTTAACTTTAACTATTGTAACAAGGTCGAAAGTTAGAAAGTTATTTTTTTTTTGTTTTAAAACGATTGCATCGATTAAGCCAATTCATCCGTTGCGTTGCGTGTAGGCTCGGATACGAATGACACGGGTGGAGGGTTTCTTATCTTGTTCGGGAATGCAATTTAAACATCCGTTTCCGCATACATGTCCCGTGTAGCTAATAGCTTGTAAGGGATAATTGTCACACATGTGCTGCGTGGTTTGGCGACAGGCCAATTAGCATGGCACGGATGCGCCGCCGGCGCCGCCGCCCGGGGCGCCGCCTCGCCACCCCCAGCCTCACAACCTCAACCCGTCACGCGAAACCTAACACTAAAACACTTCTGCAACAGTTTGCGTAAGTGACGATGACATTTTTGGGCCAACAGACATTCGTTACCTAATTGAGAGTGGCGCCCAAAATTAAACACGTCTAGTTTTTCTAACCCACATTTTTGACTCGAAGGCAAAGGCACCCAGGGCCGTATTATCTGGCGAAATTTCGACCGCAAATAGTCTCGGGACGATACGCGAAGTCACTTGAGAACGATTGTTTACTTGGCGTGATAAGGCGGCGCCGGCGGGTGCGCCACCAGATAACGCGCACCCAGATAGCGAGGAGTGCTAAAAGCCTGTTATTAGATGACTAAAAACGCACGCTCGAGCGGCAGCAGCGCGGGCGCCGCCCCCGGCCCGCCCCGTCGCCCGTGACGTCATGCCGCAACCTCGCCGACGCTTTTACTTTTTGCCATTTCACATATTGGCGACTGTCGCCAGTTTTTTAGAAATGTGTAATTAGGGCCTGTGTAAATTTGCCTTATTTATCTGACGGACACCTAGAATTATCGAGGGCGAGTTAACAAACAACGTTGACAGGATAAACACAAGTTTTGGTTGCGTTTTTTTTTATGTTGAAGTTCTGCGTTCAGTGGGTCGTATCGGATCGGCGTGCCACCTAGTTACGCTCCCGAATAATAAGTCGGTGTTTGTGAAAGCGAATTTCTAATTCGTTGGTAATTCGGGACAATGGGCGGGCGGGGAGCGGTCGCTGGCTAATGCGCAATGATACGCCGCCGCATTGTCCGGCGTCCCGTTACGCGGCCGATCCGGGATAATCCCACAAAGCGGCCGATCGGTGTAATTGTAATGGACGCGAGAGGCGTTCGCGCCTGGCTGCAGCGTGGTCCGGCTCAAAGCCGCCGCGGGCTAATTGCACGGGGTGCCCGGTGGACGCACCGCCGCGCCGCCGAAAGCAAACGATTGCTGTCGGAAAACAAACAGCGGGAGGGCTTTCAGCTCCCGTGCTTACTTCATAAATCGTATTAGCCGAGACTTCGTTATATCGACACCACTAATATAATGGCCTATTCAATACATGGATAATCCTTACCTAATAAAATTATATACCTACACAATAGGTACTTGATTTTAATATAACACTATAACAATACTTATTTAAAATTACCCTATAGGGTCATAATGAGTAATCATACAATAATTACAGTGTCATTTGTGATTTACTTACTCCTGTACTCAAAATAATGGCAGTGATATTAAAAACAAACAAAAACTGGCTATACACAATGGTTATTTTACGGCCGCTTATTGCAGTACTTGAAAAGGTAAAACGACAGCTAATTCCAATACTCGAAACCCCAATTACCGGTATCTGGTCCAGTAGTCAGAAGGCTTACTCATACGCCTTATCATTTCAATGTAAAAGTGTAACTGTATTTCATTTTCACGGGTTCCCGCACTTCAAGCGATGCCGCGCGCCGGACAAAGCGACACCCAGTAGGTAAAGGCCCTTACAGACTCTAAATTAGGTGCTTTTGTTTTGCTAACAGACCTTACACAATGCCCACTCGACCCGCTCAGTTTTTTTCCCAGCTGACTCCACTACATGCGTAAAAGCATTGGCGCCTGGGCAACCAAAAAAATCGGCCATAAGTGCGAATAGTCGCGTTCCGAGAAACGTAGAGCGGTTTCTTCGAATACTTAAGGTGTGATCTGATTTTATATCGGAATTCCCTTCGATTGTAATCTATGATACGTTTTGCGTGTGTGTGTCATTAATTGTTTTTTTTTCTTTTCAGCATACTCTCTATCGTTTGTTCTCTAGTCAAAATTTAAGAAGTCTATTGCGGCACGTTTATCTGCGACTACACATAAGAATACATGATACAGTTAGCTAAAACTGGCACATGTTATTAATTAATTATTCGAAAACATAGTACGAGGATTAACTAACTGCCAATGTATAACCTTACTTTATCTAAACAATCTGTACTTTCATTTGCTAGTCGCATTACTAGTGCTCTTTAGTTATTTTTACGTAGTTCATAGTATGTTGTTGTGCTTTTAAGACTACTGTTTTCTATGTATCTGCCGTTGAATAGATTATGTGAACAGCGCTATAATTCGAGCAGAAATGAACACAGGTCCAGGACTTTTTGGTGAGAATAAATAACTATTAGCGCTATAATTCGAGCAGAAATGAACACAGGTCCAGGACTTTTTGGTGAGAATAAATAATTATTAGGGTAGTTTAGGGTAGGCTCGTGCTCAGCCGGGACGTATATCCCATATACGTTGCTAATGATGATGATGAAATTACTATATCTTAAAGATATAAATACCAACCTGGTAAGCAGTAACAGCGATGAACTCGGTCTCCGCGAAGGAGAAGGCGGCGTGCGGCGCGCCCCATGCTAGCGCGGCCGCGTCCCGCGCGCGCACCACCAGCACCCTCGGACGGTACTTGTGCATCGAAGTCAGGACCATCTGGAAGGGAGGAGACTTGTTAGCCACTAGGAAACAATACATGGAAGTCATGACCATCTGGAAGGGAGGAATTTTCGTTAGCCACTAGGAAACAATACATGAAGGGAGGAGATTTGTTAGCCACTAGAAAACAATACATGGAAGTCAGGACTATCTGGAAGGGAGGAGACTTGTTAGTCACTAGGAAACAACATGTACATTGGTTCTTGCTTGCTTTGTGAGGAGTTAGAGCAAGGGGTCAAGAACAAAGAGGAGTCGTGCTTAGTTATTGTACCCTGTTTTCAAGTAGGCTTTGTAGTCTGAAGAAGTTAGTATTATACTCGTAGGACTGTCCATTGTCGTGTCTCTGCTTCGTAAACATACTTATATATACTTATTCATAAATAAATCTATTTCTTTATCTTTTTTATAAAATGCCCTTTTCCATGTCTAATAAACGAATTATGTGCATACGTAAATTATGACTAATAGAAGCGAATGTCTGAATGTCTAAATGTAATGTGGTCAAATCGATTTAAGATCACGGTTACACATTTACATAATATTCGGTAGGCTTTATAATCATCTGAAGATAATTTTACTTAAACCGAACCAGTAAACAATAATGCTCTTTACATTTTTTACTGAACGTTTGAACACAAGTAAAAAATCTGGCGAATTCTAAAACACGTAAAAACGGCTAATCGGTGAGGCGACACAGGCGGCGCCGCTGGAGCCTTATCGTCGAGTACCGCTACCTGCGCCGGCGCACTCGCCTGTAAAGGGGTACTGAGCTCCTGTAAACTTTGCTTTTTATCGCCCTCTTATGACGTAACTACTGATACTTGCGATTATTTTCAAGTGGTGCGCTTTTAATAAGAGATTATTGAACTAAAATCGTACTATTGCTTTTAGAATCACTTGGGTCCGTTTGAATAAAAGGCAGTATAACTTAACATTAATAGATGGATGCAAAAGTCAGATGAGTAGAACGATAAAGAAACCAATGTGGATCAAATTATCCCAAAAAAAAAATTTCAAGTACTGATAATTCAATATCATCAACTTTTCTCTTTCTTACTCTTAATTCTCATTGGCTTTTCAGAAAGAGGCCAAGAAAATAGAAGCGAATTCAACATATTGCACATAAGACCACTCACGAATTTGACTAATCGCGCCTAAACGGTCCGATGCATACTTTAAAAGTCGGGCTTCGTCTGCAGCCCCGGTGACGGTGCTGTACAAACATGTGACAAGGCACGCCGCTGGTCGTCTAGACGACGAGTTTTTGCCAGCGGCCCACAAGTGCTGAACGGGCGCGGCCCCGGCGCCGGACCGATATTGTTCATATTAACTAATTGACTCTCAGCTCACTTTAGCTAAAAGCTAATTAACAAGAAATTAGTCTTGACTCTTCAGGTTTTCTTTAATATCGACAGTTCCCTTATTGACTTTAGATCGTTTGTCCCTTGAATAGGCTTAGTATTTAGTTATCTCGCATTTCATTAGTTAATGGAGTGATAGGTATTTAAGTAGAATGAAAGTAGCAGACTATTACACTTAATTAACGGAAAGAAAGTGACAAACCGTTGTAATTATGTAACTTGTTTTTAATTAAATTACGAATTACAAATTCTAAGTGGCCCATGAGCATTATTATCTGGTCTTTGTGAGAATAAAATTCAGCCAAAGTAATATAGTAAATATTGTGATATTATTTCGACACAAGGCTCTAGGATGAAAATATTTTTGAAATTTTACACAATATAGTTATCAAAACTTGGGAAATATACAAAAAGTTTTTTTTTGGTAGAAATACAATCTAACATTCCCAGGAGATATGAAATTCCGATCGGGCCCATTCGTCCAAAAGCGCGCACGACGCGGATTGACAGACGGCCTCAAAGCTCCGCTCGGAAGCTCGTCCATCACGCTGATGCGCGCTCGATCAAACCCGATTGAAGTGTAGATTGTGGGAGAATTCCGAATGTTACCTTTGTTTCTGACAGGTTTTTTGCACCAATCAATGTTGGGTTAGAAAAGGATTGTAACACTTATTTGAACGAGAGCTTTTCAGATGACAGACTCTTAGACGTATTATATGTTATTAGTAACTACCATTGATAACAAGTAAGTCATTTACGCAATGCAATGCCTGAGTTACTTGCTACAACAAAGTAATAAAAATTGTGTTCACGAACATGCGTGGCAGTTAATCTAAACCCACGTAACGAAAGTTTGTTGGAAAACTAGTTTTAAAAAATCTTCATCAAAGATACATACATGCTAAATGTAATTATAACTCTAAACCAGATTTAAAAATTGACGCATAAAGTGAGGAATGAATTATGTGATTCAGAATGTAAAAAGTATTGATTTAAAAGACATCGTTTCTCAAATTGTATTCTGAAATGTTGTTTATAAATATCCCCTGTAAGAAAGACTTCAACGCGTTTCAGCAACAAACAATCTTATTTTTACTATTAAATTTTATGATTTATCCCAAAATACTTTTACCTATCATCTTTTCTGTGGATGAGTCAATCAAAAGACATGTCTGTAATATGAAATCGTGAGAAACGGAGTCCGCTACTTTGCCCGATAAAGAAATAAAAATCCAACATTTCCTTATTTTTTCGTTTCCAATCCCATCAAATTGAGGTTTGTAAAGTGTCGTTTACACGGCAGCCGAACCATAAAATCGCGTTTGATTGTATCTCCGATAATTAGTGAGGGTGACATCGCGGCGTGGAGGAGATCATGTCGATAACGCCTGGCTTCGGCCGGCGTTTCCGCAACACGGCTCCGGCTACGGGTCTGATAACCATCGTGTGTAGTAGTCGTTTGGTTTCTTGTTTGATGATATGTTTAGATTTTAAAAATAGCAATTTCGTTTTCCAAGGACAACATTCAAGCTAATCCTTTTATGACTAGATAGAGTCAAAGAGAATATGTATTACTTTCCTTGCAATCCGAAACTTTTGTTTCTATGTAGAATCAGTAAAAAGTGCTCAAGCATCTTACTAACAAACGAATTACGTAAGTACTTCTTTTGTTGCAAGTTGTCGAATTTAGAATAAAAGTATTAAAGTGTTTGCGCTTATATTTTAACCATTTATTGTATACAATGCGTACACAGGTATATAATGTGAGAATTATCTCGTAACCGAGCCCTCACATTAACTCTTTGATAATCCGAACCCGACTTCTCACTTACAAATCGACAAAGACATTTCTAATCCGTTCACAGTAATTGCCTTTTATTTTGAGAATCTTTACTAATCCGTTTCATAATTAGTCGAGATGTTCCTCAGAATGTTTTAAGAAGTTAGGGTTCTGTTAAAAAATCTCGCACAAAAAGGGTTTAGTGGTTGTAAAAAGGTTTTTTTTTCATGTATGTGTGTAATCTCAAGTGCACAACAATCGGTGGGATAGTTGGTGCGAATCCTCAGGGTGCCGTCGGTAGCTGCTGCATTGTGCGGCTCAAAGGCGCGCCGCCGCGACCCGGCCAGGCACAAAGTGCATCGAGGCGGACACACGCTTTTTGCCTCCGTCCGTCATAATAACGCATGTTACTTATAACGTGTCTGATAGCCATAAACATGCTTTGTTGTGATAGACGAACGATATGTCGTTACAGGTGCTTCGCTCTACCATTAGACTAATCTTTCGTTTGGAAACAACGGATCGGGTTGATGTAATCTTGCGTGACGTAAGAGACTCAAAATAACTTGCTCGTGATGCTGATGTATCAAAATGGTTGAGAGTACAAAAAAATATTTGATCAAGATTGCGTTAAAATATGTCTAGTGTGTTCAAAAATAATGAAAAGCTGAGAAAATGGGAAACACAAATACTGTATCCGTAAGACCGTGTATTTTGTAAGCTAATTTATGCTTATTACGGGTGAGGACAAACATTGAGCTGTCATTTTTACGAGTTTCTGTATGCGTTTTCCTTGAGGTTTCTACAAATATGCCAGTTCAAACGGGCTGTGCACATATAGCCTAGGTCATGCCACCATCGCTCATGAGGCGTCAACCGCCCTGTCCAAACACGGGCCGACATAAAGGAGTACAGTTAGTTGCCGCGCCGCAGCCTCCACACAATGCCTTTCAGCGTATTTGTTCCAGTGACGAAATACTTATAGACGTCTTTGTGCGCCGAGACTCCTGCGGTGCACATTAAGAAGCACCGCCTCTAAACTAATCTCACCTTTATATCCAACACCTTTAAGTCTAGCTTACTTTGTTAACCGGTATTGTAACTATCTTTTTTACGTCAGAGCGTTACAAGGCGAGGCACTGTTTGGCATAATTAAACTCTAAACCACCCGAGTTAAGCCTCAAAATCGATAGACGACTGACCTTTTACTTTTTGTGGGGAAGTCGTTGTTTGGTAGGCGTTTCCATCGAAAGTATGTAGGTAGTGTTCGACATAGTCACGACTGACTCGGCTCAAAAATCGAAGGCTATTCATATGCATTATAACATTAGATACACATACGAGTATATGTTATATCATTTCTTTTGTTCTGAATGCGTCGGATGGTAATTTCTGTGGTTGCGTATGATACGATTGAAACCGTTAGTCTAGATATTGGTCCTCTACATTTGAAAGTTATTGCGAAGTATGTTGTCGTTACGATAAAGTGGGTTCTTGTCGAAATGGCTTCGGCAATCAGGGAAACAATGTGAAAGCGATTGGCGCAACAATGAGCAGTGCTACGATAACTGACGTGACTCAGATTTTTGAGAACGTTCAATAATTACACCGTGTGATAATCCGTAATTATCTAAATGCCGCATTCCGACATACCTCACTAAACTCATGAGTTATGCTTAGCTAATTTGAGGATACAGCTTATTTTTTCGTTGAGTTGCCTAGGTAGAAACCTAACTTAGTTTGCTTAAAAACCTATTCAAGGAAAAATATGCCCCATGAATACTGTAACCAATAGGAAGTGTTTAGGAAAGTGTAGTTTCATGGAAACTCTACCTCAGTATTTCAAATCTCACTGACTGATAAATACATTATAAACGGATATTAATGAAAAGTCTTCATTATTTACGGTGCAAGCTAAAGTTTAGTAAGAGGTAAACGCCAGTTTGGAAAAAACACTTAGCAGAAAGGATTTTGTAATTACTAAAATACGTACATGTCCCTGAGCGTCCATAGTGTTGTTCGTCAGCTTCAGTTTGCTGAACGACACGGGGTTGGCTGTCCAGTGGTGTCCGGGCGCAGGGGAGTCAGGGTGCAGCATGAGTCGTCGGGGGGACTGCGGCTCGGCGCCCCCCGCGGCCGCCCACGCGCCTCCCGCCCAGCGCCAGCGCCGCCGCCCCACCAACGACAGCTCCAGCAGCACGCAGTACTCCTCGCGAGGGTCCAAGCCGCCCAGAGACACGCGGAGGGACGGGAACATGCGTCTGAAAAGATTGTTTGGTTTAATATTGGTTCTACTTTAAGATAACGACAACAAGTAACGACACTGTTTTATACAATACATTACATACTATACATATGAGTGTTCATCAGTTTAGTGGGTTCGAAGCTACGCCTTCTTAACGACTATTAATTAAGGCATTATGATCTGTGTTTAAACACATATGTAACCTTTGTGTTGCAACAAATTGAGCTGAACGTTGTGCAAACATGCTCTGACAAGATATAATAAACCGTACGGCATAAATAATAATTAACAATGAACTTAGATGACTAATCGATGGTATGAAAGTAAACAAAAACAGTTGCACTGTTGCACAAACGCCCGCCATTACACCGAACGACAGCGGCTCTAATATAAAATTAAGTACAGGTTGTAAATTAAATAAAGGATCTCGTCGTTGTGACGGTCGACAAAAAAACGCCCGTCCGATACAAAGAGCATTTGTTTGTATCTAACATCGGAGTTTTATTAAACAAAAAAGGACTCTTACAAACCCGCCGAACAGAAACAAAGAAGACGATAATAAAATTACAGCTACTATAGACGTGTGATATCTCCGGTCGGTCAATCGACAAACCTCTTTGGGTGACCTTACTAGTTTCTGTTTAGAGTTAGATTCGTGTGAAATATGATTTGGGCTTTGTGTTTTATCATGATCGTAAAAGCGTGTGATAGGAGTAAAAGTGTTGGGGAATGAGAGGCTTTTGGCACCCATGCGGCTACTGGCGACACAGCGATATGTGGCGCCCGGCTTATCGCGCCCACCAGCACTGCTCCGACGGACCAATACCCACCTAATAAATACCAGACGTTCCAATCCGAATGATAGGTCAGATCAATTGGTGGATGAGACGTTTGAGATAGCATTGAGCTTTGAAATACAAATTTAATAGGTCGCTCATCTCAAATCATTTTTAAATTGGGATTTATTCTAGAAAGTATTTTTATTTATTATAACATTTATTCAAACAAGTATAGAGAGAATTTGGTTAAAAGTATTTATGTGTGTTATAATATCTCAAACAAGTATAGAAACACGCAAATAGAATAATAATTCCCCACTCACAAGCTGAAACCGCAAGCTCAGTGAGTGAAAAATATGAACTTACATTATCCACTTATAAGGATTAACTACCTACATAAAAGGGGGAACGTAGCAATGAAGGTGTTGGTACATAATGAATCGCACAATTTTCACCTGTAACTCAAGAAGTGTTTTTCTGGGGTGTTGTCGAATAGCGTTAAATTACCCATTCAATTAAGTTTTTACTGTTCTAGAACCTATGTAATTTTTAATTAACAATTGTTCATACCTACATGAAGCGCCACATGCCCAATAAATTACGGATAGCTGTAATAACTGCCCTTCAAAGTTAAAACTGCAGTATTTCTTATGTAATAGAATGCAATGAAATAAAATAGACTATAAATATTATTTCTCTAAATGCCAAAGTGTCTTTATTACCCTTAAAAATTTAGTGCCGATTCACGTACTTTTTACTTGGTGTCTTGTGGTTTTTATAAAGGCCCCTTGAGTAAGTACTCTATAAGATTCTGCTGAATTAAACTACATCGCATGTTTTATGGCCCCCGTATTCCACATAACTCATATTTGGTATCGAGGGTCCCTTCTGTTGAAGGCGTACCTACAGTCTCGCGCTGGTCGGTTCGGTTTAATTAAAGTTATTATTTCTGTAATTGTATAATGAAATTGTTTATCTCATAAATGTTACTACATTTATTATTTACGCCAAACGACGTCTAGACGCTTTTCTTTAAAGTAAGACGCGTAGACATATAGTGAGTCCCTAATTTTTTTTAAACTTAATTGATATCAATTAACTTCAATATATTGTATATTTTTTTTATCTCTTTCAGTTATCCATTTTTAAAGTAATCTTGATAACGCAATATTTTTTTCATTTAGTATTAAATAAACGAAAAAAATTGGATTCCCTTCTCTTGACGTTATGCTTAAAGAAAAGCCGAAACATCACAGTAGCTTACAAAAGCTCTAGCTGAACATAACCGCTTGTTGCTCGTTTTCTGTGAACCACTAGTTAAAATCTAAGAAGGTTGTGTTGTGATCTCGGGGCGAGGCGATCCGTCATAAGCCTGGGCCCGGTTATCTGGCGCGGGTCTAATGCGCCCGCTGATAACGC
The DNA here is from genome assembly GCA_039566165.1 of Maruca vitrata. Classification (NCBI taxonomy): domain Eukaryota; kingdom Metazoa; phylum Arthropoda; class Insecta; order Lepidoptera; family Crambidae; genus Maruca; species Maruca vitrata. The sequence continues at coordinate 3,861,326 of CM076918.1, read as the reverse complement.
GGCATCGGCTCAATTAACAGCCGGCTAAATTAGCCCCATTTAAACTTTACGATGCCGGCTACTGCCTTACGTGAGACGCGGACCGACAGAACATTCAACTGCTACAATTAAAACTCTAAATAACATAGATTAAATCGACTCTAAATGGTCAATCTAAGAGTCTATATAAATAAGAACAACCGATTTTAAAATTGGTACAAATGTCAAGACAATTTTTCTAAAATTCTACCGTCTACTCAGACAATAAAATGTTTGCGTGCACAATTAAGGGCATTTGTAATAATTACATCTTTATAAATAGCAAGAATTGTATAGGTTTTTCAGGTGGGAGACATTTTGTCGACCGGTTGCTGTTACCACCATACAGTTGTGTAAAACCCGCCAAGTGACTCTGACCTCTTACGGTCAGGTCGCGTTCCGGGATCAGCACTGTACGAACCGGAGCCAGGGGGGACCATTGTTGCGGCAAGCGCCGGACCAGTGGAGTCTTAGCGGTGGTATTGTGCGGGCGGAGCGGGTCAGCCCGCCGGCCAGGGAGACCCGTAGAAACGGGGGCCCTTCCGTCCGGCGGACTGGCCAACTCGGACCCGCACAGCTCAATACCAATGCGAGACTCCACGCCTTGTCTCGTTGTTGCCGCAGCAGTGGTCTCCTTTTTCACGGCTTTCAGGGTGAGTGCGACAGGCTCAATATGGTCTATTGTGCCTGTCGACCTCATATTTGGATCTCACTACCGCTTACCATCAGGTGGAGTGAGGTCATCTTGTTGGCGTCTTTATAAAAAAAAAAAAAAAAAAAAAAAAGGTAAGTCCTGTTACATCTTGTTCCTATTGACATGGTAAGTATCGTCCCCATGCATTTATCACGTATTACATTCTGTATATTTTATCACATACATATCAAAAACCTCAATAGCAGTGTTCAAGTGTCAAAGTATACTTTATCAACTGTTTGCATACGTTTCACTTGATAGAGATGACAGCATCCTGTATTCGGATCCCCCTAGCGATGTTTACAAATTGTCTGAGTAGAGGGCAAACACGACCATCGGTAAATACAGATGTGTGTTTAAAATACTGCGACATGCTCGCTTTTCATGTTGACTGTACATTGACAAATCCGTCCACTCGGCTACCGTTCGGGTTATCACGCCGCGGCCACTTATCGACCCGTTTGAAGTGCGCGCGCGCCGACAAAGAGGTGACGATACTTGCGCGGAATATATGCGAAACCGCCCGCCAACGGTCCACGTCACATCACTATCTAAATTACGCATTTTACTGGCTATTAGAGACCGAAGTCAACGGCCGCGGCATGAGACGAAAGCTAGACACGTGATTAAAGGGATACAAATATCCGACATTTCAGAAAGGTAGTCTTTGATCTCGCTCTTACTGAGGGTGCATTCCTGTCCAGATCGAGCAGCATCAACGATCCTGAATCGCGTGACCCGATCAACGGCTCAAATATCTTATTCAAATCATAAACCTTTGGAACGCGGCTGAAACAAGGAGGTCATAAAAAGAGGCGGCCGTAAAAGGCCTCTCGAGACAGCTAAGCCGGCGGACACAATGGGACCACCAGAATCGCTGAATCAACGTTTAGAGTGGATCGTAAATCGGTAACAACCCGCCAATTGCCGCACGGAGGCGCTAACTGCGCGGAAAGAGACCGCCACATCCGCTCTCGCATCCGCACTCGACTTTTGAGATGGCGAATGCGGTTTTTTGTGAATCGAGCTCGTGTGAACCCGCCATTATTTTAATTGTGAAGTATGTGACGTTTTTCTGATCCGTTGCAGATGATGAATTTCAATTAAAACAATTCGGGTTGTTCGTGTCATGAATACGATAGCGGCATTCAACACACTCACTTCACTATGTCAATGAATGAATGGAACACAGGAAACGGACACTGCTTTTCAGAACATACTTAATGTAGCTTATTAAAGGCTATGTTCGAAATGTCCAGTAATGAGCAGTATGTGAAAGAGAAGTAACTAATACAAATGGAAAACAGAAAGTTCAATTTTCAAAGCTATTTCAAACCTAACTCGAACCCTGCACACATCACCAGCTTGGTCGTCAAAGACTAATGGCTGTATTATTTTATGGGTCCATTAAAAGTCCAGTCCACAGTAAACAAACATCAAGTGTGTTACTCGTCACCCCGTAATGTGTCTCTCACAGTCTCCGAACTTGGGCCACAGATTATAAACTTGGGCCGTCAAGTGCGGCACTAACCTACCCCTCGGTAATCTTAACTGCTAATTTCATGAGCTTTTTATCGCCCAAGTTCAATGTCGCCTGTCAGGGGACAGGCTCCTCCTTGTGCTGCCAGCATCTGCGTACGTCCATCAGTTATGTTACTTTTACGATGTATTAACTACTGTTTAGTCGCCTATTACGGCAAGTAAATTCTTGTTTCAAGAAGATCCTCGCCAGAGCAGTTTTATAATGTAATTGCTCTGGTTGACAAAAGGAATTGATAATTTTGGAAACTATTTACAACAGGATTTAAATACATTTTATATGTTGTTCTTTTTACATCTTTAAATAAGAAATTCGCTCTCCAATTTTATGTTTGCAATGAAAAATATTACTCAATTGGATGTCTTTTCTTCCTTTGTCTTTTAAAGTTGTCTCATTACAATAAAACAAATTTCCTTAATCGTACGAGACAAAGAATTTGATGTGAACAATGAACATAAATCTGTTTGTAAAGGCCGTGTGTACACAGCGTTCCAGGTTCAGTTCCCGGCCGGTTCCCGCGAGTGTAATCCCGCTCATTAGCGCGTACACGAGAGGTCCGGTTAGTTTTTTCGTTGCCCAGATGTGGGCCTGGGTAAACACTCCGCTCCATTGTCTGAGACTGTAAAAAATTGGACACCTGGAAGTGTCAAAATGTTCACTCGGACTGTGAGAGCGGCCTGTGTGAATACCACTCGCCCTTCACAATATGTGTTTCGCTACACATAAGTAGAATAATAACATTAATATAATGTAGTTACATAAACATATTTAAAATATATTGATGAAATGTACTGCTGATGTGTCTACTTAGATTGCTATTTTGTTAATTAAGAATTTGGTACAACAACGTTGTTTGCGTCCAGTCCTATGGCAAATCAAAATTATTTTACACGTATTTATTTAGTTCTTTAACATATCACCAAAGCCAAATATTAAATTGTACATACAATTATCTCGAGAAATCGTAATAATTACGACATCAAAATTATGTTCGTGTATTCTGTCCATACTTAATGGCGCATGTCTTATATCATTTCAGGCTTTTGCGTCATAACGAGCAAGGAATTATTAAAATCATTGAGAATATGATAATGAGCGGCTAGTGTGTGATTCCGCGAGGTCTCGGCTTGTGTCGTACCGGTGATGTAGTTCCATCGCCGTGCAAATGGGCTGTGGGCATGCAATGGAATAACTAGTCTCTTTGTATGCGTGGGTACGGTGGTGCTATCACGGCATAGCGGCCTTGTTTGTGTAATGACACAGGCAGGAAATGAGCTGGCCGCGTTGTCTGGACATCTGTCATTCTTTCGTTGTTAAACTTACGGCCAACACAAATCTTTAGATATAACGCCGATTGGCCGATGAAGTGCCTTTGAAAAATTCGGGATTCCCATGCTACATTTTAATTTAAGCGTAAAAGGTTAAATATAGGTACATAAACTATACAGTATTCAGCCGTTAAATTATACACATAGGTATGATATATTTTTTTTACATAGATACCTATTATAGTTTTAATTTTAATGCCAACAACAAAATATAATGCGGCGTAGAACTTTAGTAAGAGTATTCCAGCATGATATGATTGCGCAATCGCGGTTTGATCCGCGCTCGTCTCATCATTGTTCCTCTTAAGTGGGCTGTTGACAGAGGTCTGCGTGATGCGTGAATCAGCAACAAAACTGTGTCACTCTGTGATACACATTAGGGGCGTGACGGGTACATAGGCGACTCTAAGATCGACTACGGCTATCAATGTTACTTTAAAGAGAAATACATTTGATATCGGTTTTCACGATGTTCAAAAGTTAATCCAAAATATGTCAGCATATTCTACAATCCTAAAAAATACTATAGTTTGCGATTATTAAAGAAGGATCCGATATGTAATAGCAACATATTTAAGTACTCAAGCCTAAAAGCTTTATAAGATGACTTGAGTGGTGCGTAATAATATTTATTGACAGAATACTCATAATAACAAGTTTAAAATGTGCCTAAATACACAAATTCGAAAAAACCCTTCCATATGCGTCTTCAAGCAAACAAACGGCACTCGTAAAGAAATATGTTTCTAACAAAACAAATAAACCAATTTGGCCGCACAAAAAACGGAGCCCTGGATGCGAGGTACACGGTATTAGCATATTGATGGCCGACTATCTGTCGCTCTTTGTTTAAAATCAGCGACACAACCTTCAATCATAACGATTGTCACAAAAAAGGTCCGTTGCATCGATGCGTTTTTGCCCAGCTGCAGGTGGCAACCGGTGAAAAAACATCTAAATTCAGCATTACGAAAGGTGCAACACAATAAAAACTGCGGCCTTGATCGGTTTCTGGTGATTTATGAAAATTGTGTTTTTATTGGCAATGATAAATTTTCTATGAATATTTGGAGTTTCTTGCAAAGCTTTAGCTTTCAACAAACAGTAAGCCTTTATTTATTTTAATATTGAGAATTGATACTGGTATTGAACGGATGGAAACAAGAAAAAGGGATAAAAGTAAGGTAATTACTGTGTATGTAATAATTAAATACAAGAATATTATTTTTTATTGGTTAATCATTGGAGTATTAACGTTGCAATAAATTGAATTCCTCTCGATTTAACGACCTGTTTAGTGCAAACGTGGTGAAAGGGGGCGCCGGTTGATAGGTATGTAATGAATTGTTGATAACGATAATTTGTCGATTTCAGATCTTTCTTCCAAATATTTTTGGCGATCTGAATGTTAGTCATATTTCATTTTTGATTCTTGTAAACTTTAGTCTTTTTTTTTATTAACTAATCGTTCAGAGGTATAATGAATCGAACTTTTATTATTATGTAGATTTGTAAATAAAAGGACACAATAACCAACTTCAGAGAGATCTTCTATCATTGTTCCCTTTGTGACTGTACTCACAACTCAAAACAACTATAGCAAAGAGATTGCACGATTTAGTCGCTAACAATTGCCTTCCAGATAGCAATTTGACGGATATTAAATGGCGATAAATCAGTAAAGGGTAAGAGAGACAGTGATGCAAGCTTGTCTGTGGGGCGGGGCGGGCGCGGGCGGGCGCGGGCGGGCGGCGGCGGCCCGCGGCGCGCGCGCACCTGCGCGACATATTTATGCGCGCCGACGCCGGATTTACAACTGCCCGCCACAAACGGACCGCGGCTTGCGGAAATTGGAAATTTTTAATCGCCCAGTCGGCGCCTTTACCCAATGGACCAATTGCACGACACACAGACTCGCGATGCCCAAACCGCCAAAAGTCGCCGCTCGATTAAAATTCGGACTTTATTAACCGATTGGTTATCAATGTAATTAATGATTTATTTGCGCAATAAATTATTAGCTGGTTAAAAGTTTATTTTCTCTGTCGGCAACGAAATCACAGAGACAATTTAAGTTATCCGCGATATTGCTACCATAAAATTGTGATTTAATGAAGTATTTGCGCATACACGTTTAGTACCGTTAAGAGAGATTTGGCTTTTTTTAGAGTATGTATGATAATTTCAAACGTTAACTGATTATAAAAAGTGTACCGTATCTAATTGTGCCGTCTGCGGCGGGTTGGCGAGCTTGAAAAAAGGTTTTATTGGAGGGCCCGCGAGCGCCGGCGCCGCGCATGCGCATAAATCGCGAAGGGACGACAAAACGCGCCGTAATTCGGTTGACAGCGCGCAACAAACCGCCAAGCCCGGCCAGGATGACCAGGAGTTGTGGAAGGACTTACAACCGAATTAAAGATATGAAGAAAAATTTTTGGTTTAGCTACCAATAAGGAATATGTTTAAGTATTATTAAGAGCCCTTAAATCACGCTGTGACTCTAATTTCGGTCATTAATTATAAGAACCATTGACACACATAAAAACTAGTATTAACAATCATACTAAACGAATTCAAACTTATGAATGCTTAACGTAAATTAGCAAACCAGAAATAATCATTTACAATTAATTACTAGTAAAACTGTCTAAACGAATCGTAAATTGACTGTGATGTACAAACGTTAGATGTTAAAGTACATGCCGCCGCATTAGCGGAGTGGACATTCCAGATAAGTCCCAGCGTGTGGCCCCCGCCGCGGCCGCCGCTATCGCACGCCGCATCTAGAGCCTATTATGCGCCTTTTGACGCCGCCCGCCTACGACACACGAATACCGCGCAAATCACTTGTCCCACTGTCGTCGGGCGTGCGAAAGTGTATTTTTTATTGTCTATTTAAGAATGGGTTCAAAACAAATAAGTACATGTAGTCTATAGGATCTCACATTCTATCGCTACATGCGAACGATAGGTAATCTTTAATGGATAGGATAATTAATGCACTGTTTAGCAAAATGCAATTAATATTGGGTTGGTAATAAAACCAGGTAAATTAAAACGCAGGTTGATAGATTAGACGCCAAAACTTTCGTAATAAAGTCCACACACGTGTTTGCCATGAAACAATAAAACGCCTTAAGCATTCTACTTTATTGTGGGCTTGTCATATTTTCATAATCGAAATCATTGGGAATAATCCATAACGCGGCGAGTTGTTTTGTTGCCGGGCGCAGGCTCCGGTGGTCAGTGCTCGTTAGCTCCCGTCCCCATATAAATCACCCCGCTTTATGAGAACTCACAATTTTTTAACGCTGGCGTTAACGAAATGCGAGCGCAGTATGGGACCGGCTAGTGACATTAAAACAGTCGTAAGGACCGACGGTTTCTAATTATAATCCTGTCAAAGCTGCGATATAAGCGAAGAATTGATGATCAACCTGAAACACGGTGATTTTTATCTTAGATAGTAGCGATCGGGAAGATAGTAGCTGTTTAATTTTAATACGTCATATTTTTATTTGTTCGGCGCCAGAGCGGGCCGTAAAGGACGGGCAGGGGATCCCTTTGTGTAGTTATGGCTTCCCTGTTGACATGACGTCGTTTGATTACAATATTAAATGGCGCATAATTTGATGTGGTGGCAGGAACATGGTTAAATATTATGCATTTGGTCTTTGTTGAGAATTTAATCTATAATTTATTATATTTTTATCGTTGAATATTTTAATTTAAACATTTATTCCATAAGGTTTTACTTCACCTAACATTAAACGTCAGATAAATTAATTTACAAAGAAATAATCGGCTGCCATGTCTGAACAAGTCACAAAACGAAATTCCAGTAGCCGCTACCATTCATCACCGTATCACAATGTCAATAAAAACACGCGAATATCATTTGTAATAGCAAACTAACTACGAACAAGCAACAATCAATCAGGCACAGGATCTGCGCTCTCCCTACCGTGATGCCGTACCTAGAACCAAGCGGGTGATAATAGAGGGAAATTGGATTATGTTGCTGAATGCTGAAGGCTGAAATTGGCGTAGCGTATGGTGGGGAATGAATGGCGCCAGTATTTTAGGAAGCTTTTCGAAGAAGCGCGGCGGAGAGTACGGCGAAGTGCGCGCATGCGCGGGGGCCGCGCGCACGCACCGCGCCGTCAAAGGCGCCGCCGCACGCGAACCCAGCGATTCACAATTAAGCCAGTGTGTGTTAATTGATATTAATACTGAATGTGTGGTTCAAAGAACGGACTGGTCGCGAATTATGACGCAATGCGGAATCCTACTGGCGCGCCTATAACTTTAAAGTTTACGAGATTAATAGACAATAGAGTCCGGCCAAATCCTCACCATACCAAATGGTTATAATACAAATTTTAAATTTGATGAAAATTAATCAATATGCAGGCAGATGTCATTTATTATGACATAGTTTTTCTTGAAAATATTATTCCAGGGTTGGTAGAGTTAGTTAATGTAAGATAACGAATATCGCTGAAGACATTTTGTTGGAATCTTAATACAAGGTGATTGATTCACATATTGGTAACTATCATGATCTCCCAACCGCAGCTCGCTTCCCACAGGACCGCAGTACAGCGAGTCGCACCAAGGCTTGTAATGTGTCGAGTTCAAACGCGCCGCCCGCGCACGCAATTACTGGGCGTTGCGACATCGTCCGTCGTACTATTGACATTGAACCGCTGTTACATATTTCACGGAATTGTGTCTTGATGTCGCCTCACTCGGACACTTCGCTAATTCCTGTTGACTCCTCGCGTGTTTGATGACGTGGGCGTCGGGCTTGTGACTCTTTGGCGGCAATCAGAATGTGTGTCTAAACGAATGTGACAAGCGGTTTAATGCCGCTTTTATAGTAGACAAGACACGTTACACAAACATGTTGATACGAAAGCAGTTCTAACAACGGACAAGTGGTAAGTTGTATAATTTACGTTGTGTTTTGATCTATAATAAAACAACGTTTACAACACACTGCTGTAGTCGTCACAAAAAATATTGCTTGGACACGCAAGCCACAAAACTACAATGCGTTATGTACAATAAGATTTTAAAAATTACTGACGCTTTTAAAATATTGGCAATTTTAAAGAAATAATTTTATCAGTAATAGTACAGGATCCGTGGTGTATTTTTTCACTTGATTACTATCAAGCTAATTTTCCGTGAGTAGCTTCATTTTGATAAGACGCCCAAAAAATTCCTGTGCGAAAATTTTTGATTGTGGTAGCTAACAGAGGTAGCAATGATTAAATATTTAGGACCGTAGGACCGGGACAAAGTACCACGGAATTTGTAGGACAATATGACCGTTACATTATATAAATATTAACTAAGTAAAATAATAAAAATCAGCTGGTTAGTAATCATTTTTGGTGATCTCCTCCCCCTCCAACTTGTATCGATAACGAGATCACCAAAAATGATTACTAACCAGCTGATTTTTATTATTTTACTTAGTTAATATTTATATAATGTAACGGTCATATTGTCCTACAAATTCCGTGGTACTTTGTCCCGGTCCTACGGTCCTAAATATTTAATCATTGCTACCTCTGTTAGCTACCACAATCAAAAATTTTCGCACAGGAATTTTTTGGGCGTCTTATCAAAATGAAGCTACTCACGGAAAATTAGCTTGATAGTAATCAAGTGAAAAAATACACCACGGATCCTGTACTATAAAATAACCTATCCGAACCTAAACATACTGACAAATGTCTAAACAAAACAACCTTTTTTAAGTACAAGACTGCATCTTGTAAAGATGTAACCTGTATCTGTGATTAGTCTCGTATCTGTAATCGCATTTATCGTTTCGTGTGCACGGTAGCTCGTTCGTATTCATCTTAGTTAGTCCAGTTCTCTCGAAATCCCGTGGGCGGGTTGACGGCGACACTTTTATAGGGGAATCGTGCCATCCCGGGTCCCGGGTCCCGGGCTATATAAGTGTATCTGCGTTTCGGTAGCGCGATACGATCGGCACGAGAGATGGTATCGGCGCGCGCGCACGACTGGGTGGCTGCCCGATCCTTCACAGTGTCACACGTCTGTGCCTTGCCTATAAAGGGTTCCAGATTTGATAGCATCGTTTATGAGAACAGATATATGTTTGCAGTCAAAGTCATGATTAAATGTGATGAGTACACAATGTTATGTCTCATCATGAGTAGGTAACGCTCAAAAGATCATGTGTGGGGTGTAATAAGTTATGTTATTAACAATTTAAAAAAATGTCCGTTCTTACGTATTTAGGAACTCAATTCGAAATTCTTTGAATGCTATTTTATGTAACGCTGACAACGACATGAACTAGTACTTGTCAATTTGTAAACGAACTACACAAGTAGTAACTGTAGCTTCGATTGTGTAATCGAATTTCATATTAACCGAAATAAAATTTACATAGAGTACCTATTCGATTCTATTACACGTAACTGGGAACTGAGTACAGTTGACCCGTAAACAAAAAAAGCCTACATAACTTTATGACATTGTTGAGGGTGAACGCGGGCAGTGATGGGCCGATAGAGCCGTGGCGCCGGCGCACGTAAGCGGAGGACACGACAGATCTTATCGCCGCCCTCCGAGCCCGCTACTGCCTCCCTACGTAGTACTGTGTGGGCTGCACTAAATCATCAATGCAAATGTGCCTTCGGCGCAAGAGATCGGCTAATTATATTGGATTTTAAGTATTTTAACCGTAAAATGCATTTCTTGCACATTAAATTGAAACAGTAGAAAGTCTTTGTCTTAGGTAAAGCATTTTATTCTATGTTATAATAAAATTGAACCGACCACAGAAATTCATTGTTGTTAAAGTTAAAAGCTATGTTTAATATTTTATAAGTTAGAGTCATTAAACTTTCCATGTATATAAGTCACATTAAAATACTATAATGATATTAAGGGTTGAGTACAATCTACTATACAAGAACAAACGGCTAATAAACGAAGTAAAATATAAGTAATTTAAACAGCGACACAGCATCTGCCGTTTTTTTTTATTTGAGTATTGTTGAAATTATCATTTTAATCTTATTCTTCTTTTGCCATCATCGACAACAATCAAGTTTGACAAAAACCCAGTAAAAGTGCAAGTGAGTGAAGCAATGTTTACAAAAGTGGACGTCACAGTATAACCCGTGACGAGCTGCGTGAAATATGACAGGTCTGTCGGGGACATGTCGCGCCCATTGCGCCCGCGCAGCTATGATGGACGGCGCACCCTCGCGCCGTAATGACGACTTTTTCTACCGGCCTCTATGGACACGTAATCACTAGGGTTGGCACATGTCTCAGAATTGAAAGCTTAGAACATAGCTCTTAAAGTTAGTCGAATTATAGTTGCAAGAAATGTCGAAAATTTTAATAGTTTAGGTACAACATATACAGGCTTTAATACTAAGATAGGAACCAATATTATGGAAGAAATATTTAGAGTACTTAACAGAAAAAACGTGCTTAATTCTGCTGATTAGAGCCGAAGTGCTCAGGCACGTTTGGTAAAGGAAAAGTAGTACCTAGTTGTTAAAAAAATTCAAACTGATTTTAATGTCAGTTTAACGATTTAATCTTCGAAAATACTTGATTTAATAATGTCAGAAAATCTAAAAACATCGCGATCCTAATAAAGATTTTCGGTAAATCCATTTTAATTTTACTTTGACAAATTATGTACCTAATAAGATTGTTATGTCTTTTGTCAGCCCTGTCATAATGGTGAATATAAACACGTACGAGTAGAAGCTTATGGATGCCTTCATGTCGTAGACGATGGGCCCGGCTCCCACTGCGCCGGCGCGACAGTAGGAGCCTCTCAAGTTACGACTCCCATAATGCGCTACGTTTCACCATTTAGACTGCTCTTAAACACACCGGAGACACGTCAAGAAGTACCTATGTTACATGACATAAGAGTATGTTTAAAAAATATCAGTTCAAGTAAAATACGCTGAGTGCCTATCTGACAGATGTAATGAGAAGTTCCAGGTGTACTTTTAGCCACATTATGTAGGAAGGGCGACAAAAAGTAATAATAGTTATTGACTGCAAACCTGTAAATGCCCATTAGTCCCGTGAGATTCCCTCACATCCATTTGCGAGTATTTATTGATACTAACTTACTAAATAAAATAAAAGCTTGTAAAAAACGTGTTCCCACTACTTGAAGTTATCTGCATCACACATCATTTGCAACACAAGTAGAGGCAATTCGTAATAAGCGTTAAACAACTGAGAAGATTATGATTAGGTCCGCTGATGATCGCCGACATAAAAAGAATGTGTCCACTTTTTGCAACCGCATATCGAGGAAGATGCCAGATAAATTATTGTTATTGCAGTCGGCATCTCGCCTTCGCATGAAATTTAAATGCGAAATACTCTTTTTTTGGTTTGTGAAAATTTTCGAGTCGAGCATAACGAAAACCGGAGCTGTCTCATTCGCTCGCATTACAATTTGTTAGGCGTGCGCCGGAGCCCGTGAGAATCCCCGGGTTCCACGTAACATGTTAAACGCTTGTATTGGCCGATACCGATCTAACCCGAACTCCTTGGCGCCATAAAAACAAAACGTCTACAGCCACTTTCTTCCGTAAAACATCCCAAGAATTTACGACGATTCAACCGACAAAAATGTTATAACCTAATGAGAAATTATCATCAGGGACGCGGATGCGGAGCAAAAAACAAATCATGACCGCTCCGACAGACGCATATTTTTTATCCTTAATACGAATTATTGCGTTCGTGTTTGTTTTTTTTTTCTACGATCGTCGATTGTTTTAGGGCACGAGACGAGGCGCGGGAGACCGCAATGACTGCGCGGTTTCTGTCATCATTCAGCTCCACGGATGATTTGAGGCTTACACACAACGCGCGCTACATCGCCGTTAGTGTTGTGCGAGCGGACACATCAGCGGCTGTGACGCGAGCGATGGATGACGTGTCACATTGAATCTCTTGAGAAATCAGTGGCTCGCTCCCTGGAGGTATTGCGATATGATCCCTCTGGCGACTCCGCGGCGCGTGCTTCGGATGCCGGCTCCCGCGCCCCTGAGCCGGAATTACCCATTACGTTCAATGACGTTACGGTTTTTGGGCCGTGACAAACTTTTCACAATTTCATCGAAGCCATTATTATTGTAAACGCTTTCAATTGACATTAATTTGTACAAACAACTCGTTTATAGACATAAACGTTCCTGATTGAAGAGTTTTTGTGAACCGAGCACTTTACTGAGGCTAACCAACAATAAGTAGACGATAGAGGTTTTGTTTTAGATAAAATAAGTCTTTACGATTATGACTGTGCATAGCTACCACCTGCGGTTTAATAATTCAATACTGACAGCATCGTGTTCAAGACGGTGCAATCGCATGCTTCAAAGTGCATGATCTCGAGGCTGCATCACGAAGTAGGTACTGTGCTTTTCGGCACCATAAACTGGGATGTCAAGTTAGTAAGAATGACGAGTGGAGTCGATATGCGCTGGAGAGAAGACGGCTGTCATAATCTGATTATTAGTGCTGTGCGCTGGGCGGGGCGCGCGGCGGGCGGCCGGCGCGCCCCGGGCGGTCGGCGCCCGCGCGCGTCCCGCTCGGGCCGGCCGCGCGCGCGGGTGCGAGCGGGACGCCGCCCGCGCAGGCGACAAACGACCCGTGGTAAAACAAAAGGAATGTTGCCGGCGACGCTTTGAGGCGCCGGCGCCGGTCCCGCGCCCTAATCACCCATTTTAATTACGACACAGATCGAATCAATTAATCGGTATTTCTGTTAAAACAAGCGCCGGACGAGTATACCGCTCGATATGATTCGTAGAACAGATTTCAGATTACGAATTTTTATCTCATTAAACATCGAAGAAACAGTCATTAAGATTTCATCATTGAGCGCTGAGCACTTCGAGTAGCCTCTCGAAGACGCGCGCTTTCGTCGGAGCAGGGCTCGGACGGCAGCGAAGCGTTTTCTTTCACTCCAGAGTATCAGACGTTTTTAATTATAACTTATGATTTTTTCGAGCGAATTCAGGCGCGCCCTTCCCATCGGATAAAACGAAAATAAATAACGAGTTTTTGTGTTCTGTGTTTGTTTTTAAAATGGCGGGAGGTCTGTGCGACGACACGCGAGCGATCCGCGCCCGCGCCGCGCCCAGACCATTTGTCATATTACGGGTTCGAGAAAAAAATAAATAACCTACTCTATTTTAACCGATGTTTGTTTGTACTACGATTATTGAGGGTTAAGTATCATCTCTGAACACGAACAGGCACAGATGGGACATGTCAATTTTTGAAACATTCTCAGTTTATTTTTATACTATTTATGGTTAGATAATATGAGTAGAGCAAAGGATAACAATGTTAGTGTGTCAACAGTATAACATAGCTTTATGTAAAGTACACTACTATTACAGTTTAATTTTAGCCTTATTGAGATCTAATGGATTAACTTAATTAGAGTACTTACCTAAAGATTTTTCTAGAATGTGTTGTAAATCCATTGTTTTCTCATTACCCAAACAAAGAAAGCCAAAATGGGCATGTACCTAACTCAAGCGCGCAATCAAAGAACTTTACACATGGAGGCATATTATGTTCGGGGTGTTATATACGGCCAATTTACACTAGGGTCAGGTGGTGCCAGGGGAAGGTGGTCACACCTCCTGCGCGATGGCGGCAGGTGCTAACTGCGCAGACGCGCCGCCCAGCAGCGCTGTTTGCGCTTCCCATCACCGCTGCAGCCTGCCCCGCTCTACCCGCTATTTGCACTCAGCCTAAAAGCATAGCGTTACACTCACCAATTTGGCTGAGGTGCGAGTTGAAGGTGGAATAACTCAATTGTTAATTTACAGTACGATAGACTCGTCTATGATGCCCCTGTTCATCAAACAATGGTGTATCCATGGCTATAAGTTCCTTGACTCTATCTAGATGTATACCATCCACCGTTTTACAAGTGGTATACTATAATCCAATAAGAATGTAGGTACATGAATTTTACTGTTTACCTCTAAAATAATTTTCATCGTTCTATAGTACCTAGTACTTAACAGAGTCATTAAGATACCTCATAAAATGTTAACTTACTATCGATTATGGTAAAGAAAATGAGCGTCTGATTATAAACTAGCTTCTTTCATTTCCTCTAAAACAACTAGGTACTTTTCGTGTGTATCAAAATAACTCAATTACGGCGGACACGCACTAGCCTATTCAATACGAGAAATAAATGAAATATTTTTGACCCATTTCGGCGCATGGCGCCAGGGCCGCGCGGCGCCGGCGCGCCCCCGGCCTCTCTCACGCGGCATCATTAATACAAAACAAACAAAAGTGACCTCTAGACGGGCGAGCAGCTAACGAGATTCACCAACCGCCGGATAAAGCGGTAAATTATTGGAATGTTAACCGGAGCGGGCGCGGTGGTCTCCGCGGGGAAAAAACGTGTACACGATGACAGGAGCGCTGATGAACCCACCTCGGACCTCATTATGGGCTGCGCAAAAACGGCGACAGTGCGCAGGCGCGCGCTACACCCGGCCCGCTCGAGAGCTATGCGGCGGCTTCTTGCGCCGGGCCGCGAGTCGCGAGGCCTGTCGTGAGCGCAGCCGGGCAATTATCGAATGAGCCGCGACGTGATCCTCGCCATCGCCGCGACTCTTCGCCACAG
The DNA here is from genome assembly GCA_039566165.1 of Maruca vitrata. NCBI lineage: Eukaryota > Metazoa > Arthropoda > Insecta > Lepidoptera > Crambidae > Maruca > Maruca vitrata. Next base: position 3,846,045 of record CM076918.1, on the reverse strand, counting down.
GAAGGGCGGAGGCGCCGCTATCGCGAGCGCTGTGTAATTTCTTCACTGCGCTCTCCACATTATCGATCACGAAAAAACATAATTGAAGGGGTACCGTCGTAAAGCAAACAAGCTTATAATAAGGTGTAATTTGTGCTCGGCCATTTAGAGAAATGCACAAATTGCCTGTGAGGCAGCTGTTTGTTTTGTCTATGACGGAGGTCCGGCTCAAATTATCCGTTAACAAGCCCCGCGTCAGATTCGGCAGCCCTAATGGGTTTTCGTTAAGTTTTTGTTGTAATTTATGACGAGTAATGTGTTTTCTCAAATTCTGACCGTGGACAGCTGCAACATTTAATCAGTCCATTATTTGGTTTGGGATAATTGTTTTCCTCAATCTTGCTATATAAGGAAATACTTTGTATGAAATGGGTATGTTAGAGAACTATCCTTGTGTATTTTTGCAGAATTAGACGAGAAAAGCTATTTTAAAAAATATTTTTCATTTTGATGAAAATAAATTTCAATACATAGGAATTAGGTATTATTTTCTGAGTCGTAGGATAAGTAACGATTTAATTCTTGATTCAAGTTCAGAACTTGCTTGAACAGAACCGAGCTACTCGTTCACGTCGTTAAGATAATAACAACCCAAATAGTTAATGAACACTCAGATCGATTAATAATGTAATCGTCTGTGGAATGTCCACACCTATTTATCTGCGTCTACGCAGCTTCAACGGCGCATCAAAGTCAAATCCATGAATGCGTTATCGCTAACATCGGATATTCAATTTCAAGTCATTTTATGCCAATTATTGATGTCTCGATTGATTAGCAGAGGCATTCAATGTTTTGAAGATACGCATCTATTAGTTAGTAAAGGTCAGTTGGACTATGCCTATCTAACGGAAAATTTACAAGTTTTCAAATCTTTGTGAGCTACAAATCATTCGACTCACGAAGCTATACTCGTCCGAATTTCAAGATAATTCATAATGTGTTGGTTAGGTAATAGACACACTATTACCTAACCAACACATTATGAATTCATAAACTTTAATAATAAACCTACAACATAAAATAATAAAACCTTCCGCTGAACCAATCAAAGTTCCCTAAACTATTGAAAGTAATATATAGGCATAGCATCCTGTAAGTTTCATAATATTTTTGATTTATTTATGAAATTTATTCGTTCTTGTCTCCGGTACATAGTGCTAACTTGCAGTGTTAAAAATAGCGTTTCCTTTATAACAACACAATAACAGAATAGTGAAAACTTCATATTACATTAGCGTTCCTTAGCACTTGCACTATAATGGCACAGTTTATTTATGATACAATTAGCACGCAGAATTCGAAAAAGTGTCTATCTAAATAATCTTTAAAAATGTAACAGTACACTTATCCATCTATGATTTTATTTAGTAACTTCAAACCACACCAACAACCCCAATTTTAAGCAATGGAAATTACACCACAGAATAAAATATGATCGATTGAATTTTATTTAAATATCTTGCCTCGTAGTATCTGCTTAAACCACCCGCGTAGATTCTACATTTAAGTGGAAGGTGCTATACAAAACTAGGAGACGTAAGACAATTGAGAGCACAATATTTTGATCAGCCTTAGAATATTTATAATAAAGGCATATCACACTAATTTAGGGTAGGCCCGTGCCCCAGCAGTGGGGACGTATATGGGCTGATGATAATTAAAGGCATTTCAGATAACTCTGGCTAGTAAACAAAAATAAAGGCACATTATAACGTACTGGCCAATTTGCAAACATCGTGACAAAACGAACGCAAAAATCCTGGCTGTTTAAATAAAATAAAGACACATATGACGTACTGGCCAGTCTGTAACTTTTAAAAAAATGCAGCCACATACCTCCCGCCTTTGGTGATGATCATCTCGGTGCCGATGTCGTGGAAGCGTCTCCAGAGGTCTCCGTTCAGCAGCCGCGCCTCGCACGCCGGCGGCTCGGCGTCCGCGCCCATGCGGTGTTCTGCGATATACAGACACACCTTAGATATATTATTTAGTTTATGAATACATTTCAAATTATGTTAAAAAAACCTTTGAGCATGTATAGCAGAAAAAAATTGAGTATCATCAGCGATTGAGCAACTTTTAATTGTTTCTTTCTCTACACTCACTAGTTTCAGTATTTTTAGGTTTGCTACGGTTATAGTAGGTTATATAAAAGAATGTGCAAAAAGGATTAAATCTTAGAAGTGTGGCAAATATGAGTTAAAAACATTAAAATAGTGCCACAGGACTTGCGGCAAACGTTTACATCAACTTGATGATATCATCATAATTAATTGTTATAACACACATGCATGCAAAATTCTCAATCGTTTACCGCGAAAGGATGAAATTTCAATTTCATTCTGGTTATATACTCGTATTGCCGTGGAACATCTACATACAACCGTTTAACTAAAATATAGATGGTGTCATAGTATTACGTCATTCGATTTTCACAGGCAAATTAATAAAGCTTTATCGGCCAAATCAATTTTAAACGTAATAGCCAATACGTATTTCATTGATTAACTTTTTTATAAGCACGAAGACATGAATACGATTAGGTTAATGTCATACTTCCTTGTAATATCTAACTGGCTAGTATAATATAATTAAGTAGGCTTTATAAAGCCTGCTACAAGAGGCTGACAAAAATATAAAAATCAAATGTTCCAATAGTTATTAAAATTATACAATAGATAAATCTCATATAATTTTGCTGTTTATTTCACAATAGAACTTCCAATAACGATAGACGTTATTAGAAGTATTTTCAATTGATTTCAGAAGGAAAGTTGTCATTTTCAGGAGTTAGCAGATAAGTAATAGTCAATAGAAGAGATTAAAAAATATTGTGTAATTAAAACGACGACTTTATTACTAAAGTTTATGTTTCCGAATGATGCTGTGATCAAACGGACCGGCTTTGATAAGTTTTACGTATAAAAATTAAGAACATCCGCTAGTGATTTCACTAGTAGGTATCTCTACCACAAGTGACTATGAAAAAATCAAAGCTATTTCTCTAGTTATGTTACCTAGTCTGAAATGGATTATGGAACCGTACCCGTAAACTGCGATAGGAAAATTGTAAAAAAAAAGTATCAACAATTAAATTCGTTTGCTCAATCAACTGTTTAGTCTATCTTGTTATTTTTTCTAAAAACTTAAGGCGTTGACTACAGCCTCTTGCCCAATCGATGTCATTCGATACTGATGTTTTATGTCTTCCTACACCCGCGGATCGGCGGTCGCTGATCAAAGCCGCCGGCAGGTTTATCGCGCGATCGGAACATAAACTTTTAGAGGCTGTACCGTTGTTCGCGACATCGGTTATCGTGTATTTAAGAAATACATATTAATGATTCGTTAGTTCTGACATATAAATTAAAAATAGAAATATTCAATCACCAAGAAGACTTACACATGACGTTTTATATTATGTGAAAAAGGTATCTATTGATCTTGTGTTGGTAACAATGAGAGTTGGATTATTTTAGCCGGGAGTTAAAAAAGGGTTTGTCCAAATTAGACTAAAAGAGTTATTGGATTTTAAAACAGAATAGTATACTCTCCCCGTATTTTCTAAATCCAGCCTAAAATTAGATATGATGCTGTCTTCTTGATGCTGCATGATTGCTGCTGTTAGTAATACAAAAAATCCAAAATATTATAGAACGTAGATACATACTTTGAATTAAAATGACACGTATTTACAGTTTATTGAAATTCCTAAATTAATGTTTATTTAATAATAAATTTATTTATGTTAAAAATTAATGTTGTTAAAACATTAAATATAAGTTATTATAAGTATGTCAATCGGCACTTCAATGTTATTAAAGATTGTACACTAGTCTGCTCGTAATGTATCATTTATCGTTAGTTAATTAAATTATGAATACAAATTGAGTTCTACAGTTGATAAATAGAAGCTCTATTTATCAACTGTAGAACTGTTAAGTTGTACCTAGTTGGAGCCCTTAGAGATTTCATCTGATTAATTAGAATACCAAATAATTATTTTCTTAATAACCTGTACAATAGCATATTAAACATACTTTTATCCAATGTGATATACAAAAACATGTACTCAGATATATTATACAGCGTTGAAACATGTTTAACATGACATTTTATGGGTTTTCGTCTGACCAGCTTTACGGTTCAAAAGACTTCAACGCGCCGGTATATTCAATTTATGGTTAATGAAGTGTTGATTTAAAACCGATAATTTCGTACATATTATTGCCCGTCTATATTTCAAAATTATATGTAATCGTCTGAATTAAACATTGTAGGTTGTAAGTATTATAAATCATAACAAATTAAAAATTAAATTATATTTAACACAACCGAGAATTACATGAATGATAATCTGCGAATTAATAATTATATACTTTCAGTGTTATTTGATGTTCATGATTATAAAGAAGAAATATAACGGCATTACTTATTTTATTTTATTAAGCAGCAATTGCTTTTAATACGACGATCAAAATCATTGTTTTTATTTTATACGCTACATAACAAAACACAGAAAATTGCAAGTTACATACGTATTTGAAATATATAATATGGATTGTATTTTTATATACATATAATATAATTAAACTATAATATTTAAAAAAGAAGGTACATAACTTTTAATCATAATTATAATGTAGAGCGGAATTATGTTTATAAACATCTTTAATTTAGGATTTAAAAATAAATGCACGCAATAAATTCTACACCTTTATTTTATCTTTGTAAAGAGAAGGGACAGGCATGTGTTTAGAAGAAGTTCTATATTATATTGGTGAAATTCAAGTCAATATCTTGACCATCATTTATATACCTAGTCACATTATCATACCATCGTAGGTATACTGTTTTTTCAGTTATTGGGTTTTAAAATATTTTAATATGACTTTACGGAGTTTATAATTTTTATTTTTGAATTTTGAATTATGTATAATTTGGTTCTGCATTACTGGACTTACTATTGACTTATAAGCCAAGCTAAATTGATAACTGATACCTGAAATTGTACGTCAACAGAATTATACAAACAGCCGAGTAGGCCTCGATGAAATTTCAGGATCTTTCCTATACGTTTGTTACTTACGTAGACCGCTAAGCGACGCCGCATGCAACATCTGCTGCCTCAGCAAGTACTCCCCGAAGTGAGCCTGGTCCATCATCATCGTAACCAACGGAACAAACCAACAGTCACAGTCACTTCACAATACCATCATCCGAACGCGAGCAGTCAAAATACTCCCCAACGCACTAAATCAAGAGTTCAAATTCAACCAACAACAAATTTAAGGGTTACAACACTAGCACAAAAAGTTCATAATTAAAAGCAAACGAATGTATCAAGGGAACGTCTGACGTGACGACTGAGCGACAGCTTCGTTCATACTGACGCAGGCCCGCGGCCGAGGCGGCGCGTGCGCATGGCCACGCCCCCCTGCGCCTGATTGGTCCGCGGCCAGCTAATGGCGGCGGGCATGAAAGCCTCCGCGCTCACAATGCTTTCCCCGAGCTTTCCGCCCGCCTTCGCGACAGGTGATCAAACCAGATCGACGTTCGAAGTGCGTAGGCGCCGATATCGATGAAAGCCTATTGTTGTTGAGCGTTGCGTATTAGCATTCGACTATGAAGTGATACTAGAAATTATAATAGTATCAAAGCACTTTTACCATGTTACAACCTACTGGCTTTCGCCCACACTGTGATAAAATGCAAATATGAAATTAAATACCTAATAACTCTTTCGTATCAACCCCCCCACACAAGTATTCAAACCCATGTTTCATTATCATACCTACAAAAACCTAAGCACTGACCTATTTTCCATAACAAAGTCACCTTAACAACTCTTAGGTAATATGTTGCATTTGCTAGTGGGCTTTCTGATAATCTCTGCCCAACTAAATAGAAAATACCTTGTTTATTTTAAACTGGTTTCGTTAGATTTATAATTTGGCAAGTTGTAGTGTTAATGTATATGTTATTATTTTAGCGTTATCTCCAATTTTAAGAGATCTACATAAAATATGAGTTGGATATGAATACCTACAGTATTATGTTAATATTACAGAGATTTATTAACAATCCACATAAAATTGTGGATTGACATGACATCATATTTTAAATACCAATTTAAGCACCTACTATTATATTTGGAATTATTTTTGGTTTCCCCATAAACATGTGGCTTGACTTGATTCTATATAAGAATTAATTTCTCATGTCTGTTTTAACTTAGGAGCTGCTTTCAAGGGCCGATTCAAACGAATTTGCTGTTTCTTCTATTTACCTTAAAACTAAACAGTTACGATAGTAAGGTAGTGGAGTATCCAGATAGGTTATTAACCGATACTTCTCAGAACCAAAAGTAACAGCTACCATTTCCAAGTGCAGATCTTCACACGGTACTTTTGTTGGCCTGCGCTAGCGGCGCCTCTGTATGGATTACGCTCGGCGAGCGGTATTTTTTTTTAGAAATCGGAATTAAAACGTAGTGCGGTCTCTCTTGTCTGGGACTTCGCCGCTAAGCTAGATATCGCTGCCCTTTTACCATGGCTAATACATCGGAAAATAGAGTATGTTAACAATAGAGATGATGTAACGGTTTAAACATAGTGTGCATGAGAATTGGGTAACTTTTTTTCTGTAAATGTGTTCAATACGTGTATTATTTTGTAATGAAGTATTAATTAACTGTGCAATAAAATGTATTTTAAAATTTAATTGCAATAAAAACATCGAATTAATTATTACTTTTAGTAAATTTAAACAAGAATCAGTGAGTAGGGATGCTGTCTAACACGATAGTTTGATCGTGTTTCAGAATACTTATAACTTATTATTATTATGTGTACAGATTAGGTTAATTGCAAAATTTTTAATTTATATTTTATTTAGTTATGTTCATTAAAAGATACGCTATAAATAGATAGAGTGCCTACCAAGTATTATTATATACTTAATACCTAATATATTAAATATCTTTGTAAAAATAATTTAGAATAATTGGCTTTAAAGTATAAGTTTAAAGTAAAATTTTAAAACATCATTTAAATATGTTTTTTTTAAAGTCAGTATAAAAAGTATTAATGTTTTTAAACATGGAGCCAAACCCTAAATGAGTAATAGCCATTTTAAAGACGAAAAGCAAATACATTGTGTCGTTATCGAGGGCCCGATAAGAAAAGTGCAATTGTTTCAGCCCCGAGTGACATATTTAAGAGGTGAATTTGTTTGCAGTGCCATGATGAACGATATGGAAGTTCTGGTTTTGAACCCGTGTCGGTATCTAAAATGTGTTTTTATTTTGTAAGTGGGTACTATAATTATATACTCCTGCCCCGAAAATGAAAGCGAGAAGTCTTACACACACGATTGACAACTAATAAAAAAACGGAATAGTTATTAAATTAGGCAGCAGGGTAAATATAAAGGTATTATATTTGAAAAACAGTACCTCTAAGTAATACTGTCACTCTATTGTCCTTATGTACATACTTTAACTGAATTAATAAATAAATTAGTCTAATGAAACATTTATACAAACTTAGCTGGTACACACGCACAGGTAGATAAGTAAATAGTTATGCGCGTATCTACACATACGTACATTTTAAAATTAATGATTCCAATATTATTTACTCAAAACAACATATCTGTAAATAACTAAGTGAGTAAATATACGTACCTAACATAAATGTAAATAACAAGAAATAGGTTACGGAGGAAATGTAAATACGTAAGTAAATAAGTATGGGAAATCGAAAAGGTTATATCGATTTGTTTTATTTCTGCAGCATGATAATTGCAGTTTTTGCTAATGAACGTGACATACGCAGTCGTTATCGAATTTTTAATTTAGTATTTAAATACAATTACCATCTTAGAATCCAGAGCCTATCGTTAAAGCAAACAGTTTTATCGCCGACATGCCGTGCGAAGATTAGTGAAAAATGCAACAGTCAAGATGACCGTCTTCGTCATTTCCGACTTAGCACTTGCATCACTTACTCACCACCTATGACCTAATCACCGGACATGACCTGTTCCACTAATGAGTTATCACTATCAGCAGATTGAGTTATCTGTCGGGTACAATAGCATTCCCTAAACCTTGCGAACATTGAAATAATACACGGTGGCTTATAACTTTTAATCTTACGTTGCATTACGATACAGATTAACGACTCATTACATATTTTACCGGAATTAGAACTCCCGGCGATGGGATACTATGCTTACCTAGCCTTACAAACATAAATAGGTGTAGGTACCTACCTACCTTACCTAGTAATTTAACCTATGTCTGTTACCCGGAATCTGCCGTCCTGTCAATGCTAATTAATGCTAATACTTAGACTCGTTGATTAGTTTATATGGTAATAATTTTCTTTAATGGTGCTTTTACTTTCATGGCAACTATAGGTAGGTATTAGTGGTAGACAGAGGTTGCAGGTCATAGGGTAAGTTACCTAAAAGCATGTTAAATACCGTAAGTGGGCCAACAAGTGATTACGTGTGGACATAGGTAACTCTTCGGGTTGTTTATGCACTTATTACCTATCAATCATGAGAAACTGGAACATAACAAAGTAATATTGTCAAATCAACCTTCTAATAGCAGGTACTCGGCCAAACATATTGAATGCAAGTTTTCCCGTGATATTTTCCTTCACAGACACCAGGCCCAGAGAAGTAAGGTCGGTATAATACTTAGGATATATTTTGTTACTTACTGGTTTTTAAATATAAGTATTACTTGTAATGCATTATTTTGCTTATCATTTAAAATTCATTGATTTTTTGTTCATTTCATTCATTGGTGATTGGATTATTTAGACTGTAGGTGACTATTGGCTATCTGAATTAGTTTAATGCTGCAATAAATGAAAACTCTAACTTTATCCGATCCCCTTTGTGCACTCGTTTTGCGGGAGATTACTACATTAGAATAGGGTAGTTGCCTATTTTTTTATTTTGATGTAGATGGATGGACCACCCACACAACATTAAAAAAAATGCTTAAAGAATTATTGTCATAACTTTAAAACTCGCCGAGATATTACTGTTTCAATAGCACATCATTTAGGCAAGCTCAAAACGCTCCATACAAAAAGTGACTGAATCGTGACGTCACGCTTCAGTTATTTGTATGCAACGCGCCAGAAATTTGTTCGGCAAGTATACTAAATATTGCGTTCATGAAAATGGTCTCAAAGCAAAAGTTGTTATTAATTATGTAATTTGAAATATGGTATTGTTAATTTAATCACTTTTGATATTTTATAATGGACTCGCCCACCCAACTTCAAATGTCTATTATTGCCTCATTTTGTCAGAAATTTTAATTTCAATTTGACTTATGTTATTAATCTGCCTATATCTTACTATTAATTGTGAAATCACATGTAAAATTTGACTTAGGAAACTACCCAATTGTTGTTCACTCTCGTTTTTAGTTACTCGTAATATAGTGGATAAGGCAAAGGGTCTGGGTCTGATCTTTTACCCCACCCCAAATTATTATAAAGTACCATTATGAAAAAAAATATTGACAGATAAAAAGTATAATAAAATATTTTCAATGTACATTATTCGTTGTTCCAACTGTCAAGGAATTGGCAAGCCCAAGCCTTGAATAGAGAGCTGTGGACAAGTTTGAAGGAGACCTTTGCCCAGCAGTGGGATGACCAGGTTAACAAAAAAAATATTAGTTATGTTAGGCGTTAGATAAACGATAGGTGTTAGTTAGATAAACGCGTAATACCACATATATATACTAAATATTTAATTTATAGTTGTCCACTGCAAATGTTCACAGTCACAGGGAATATTAATGTCTAAGGAACAGTAGCGCTACCATGAGTTTAAAAGTTACGAAATCGATATCGCCTACGTAAATATGTCTATGAAAAACTTGAACAGCGCCTCTGGTGGTTACGCTAAGAACTACAATCGGTCGTATGAAAAAAACAACTCTATAGGTTTTTAACGTACAAACGTAAGTTTTCGATAGCCAACTCATCGTACCGCTACAAGAGCGTATCCAAAATAATTGTATCATTAAAAGCTCTTTTGCGTAGTAGTTACTCTTTTTTATGTTTAAAGTTGTTGGTTAGAAGCAATTAACAATTTTAAATTATTGTTTTACAGGCTGCACCTGACTAATTCTATGAACACTAAATTCTGACATTTAATTTAAAAAAATAATGGACAATTCAGTATTGCTCATACAAAAATCCAAATCAAAGTAGTAGTATTATAAATCCATTTGATAAATTGTTCGCTCAAAATGTTGGATGTTTCAACTAATAATTTTGGTATTTTATGTTACCTCCATAGTAATTTGCGTTTCGATGAATTAAAAAATATTTGAAAAAGCACGAAAATAAAAGGAATACCTATATCACAAGGTCGGAATTAGGGCACCTTTTTGTTTTACATAGCGCGTGCTTATAGCATAATCAGCATTGTTGTTTAGCGAATAAAAAAAATATTTTGATAAAATATTTCATCAACATAATTTTTACTGTCTCATCCAATTGGACAAAGGTGTGGGCTGTACTTTGGAGTAAGGTCTTTCTATAAGGATAATTTTATCATGGAAAACAAAATAAAATACGAATGAATTTTTGCACAATTAATGACAAAGTAGTGTGGCATGAGTTATGGTACTATACTATGATACTATACTGTGGGGTAGTGATGGTCAACTCGAGTACCTAACTCGGGTTAACTCGAGTTGGGCGTAACTCGAATCCACTCGAGTTGAATTCTCTCTAACTCGAGTTCGAAAACCGAATAGAACGCCGGCATGAAGCGAAGGTTGCCGATCATTTATGAATTTAATATAGTCTGTTATGAACTAATGAAATGATATAGTCACTATATTCATTCGTTCATAACAAACAACTAATTGTATAATTTTCAAAAATACTAAATATGTAATTTTCTTGAAAATTTTGTGATTACTGATACTGATTCCAAAATAATTATGGTCTCGTAAATGTACATACTTGCATCATAATGTAAGTCTGATTTTGAAAATACTGGTATTATAATTTAGTTGATAGTAAATATGTATTATTTTTTATAAAATTATAACAATACATAGGAATTGAAACAGATAAAAATTGGAAAAGCTTAGGGAATAATTGGATATAAATAAACTCAAAAAAAAATCATTTACTTGTATGGACAAGTAAATGTTTTTTACTGACTGGATGGCCAGTTAACTCGAGTTACGTAACTCGAGTTTAACCCGAGTTACGTGGATTTTAACCCGAGTTAACTCGAGTTCTGTTTTTCCCGAGTTGGCCCATCATTAGCAGCTACCATGAGTTTAAAACTTACGCGCTCGATATCGACTACGTAAATATGTCTATGAAAAACATGTACAGCGCCGGCTGGTGGTTACGAGACTTTGAGTATAAAGCACTGGAGATGCCTTACACGGGCGACCCCCTCCGGCAAAGTACATTGTTCAACTGTTCAAACACGTTTAATAAAACTACTTGTCGCTGCACCACCGCCATTTTGCATTGATCCCTGTCGCGTGACGTTTCTCTTGAAAAATGGTTAGTTGTGCAGTATTCTCGTGTAAAAGGCGATCTGATTTTTTCTGATTCGCAACAAGAGCGCGTTTCGTATCATAGGTCATTATCATAGATTTTTATTAACTTTTAAATGTGTATTTAAGAAGAATTGCCATTTTAATAAAAAACCGTAACGATACGTAAACGACTGAAAAATGTAAACATGAATACAGTGGTACGGGGGCTAGTGATGTCACAAAGTCAAAAAAGCGACATTTGAATGAGTCATTCACTCCCTGCAGTTAGTTGTATAATCCGTATTTTACTATAATTTTGAATTAAATAAAAGGTATAGACGTATGTTATATTTAAATCTTGTAGGGTAATTTGAAAAAATACTTTTCTTTCCTCTGGTCATACGATGTTGAAATTTAGTCTGAAAATGAAAAGAATTGTAGCTATAAAATATTTCGAGGCTAAGTCCGGGGTTATGAGTGTATGTGATAAGCATAGTATACCATAAACCAGTATTTATATAATAGAAGTGTTTGTCCTTTTAGATTTCCCAAAGATCAAAAGATAAAGGAGATATGGAGAAAATTTTGTAACAACGAAAATGATTCTTGGAAACCCACACGTACAAGTGTTATCTGTTCGGAGTACTTTACTCCGGATAGCTACAAAAATGTTTATAACAGAAAGACATTGATTGAAGGTGCAATACCTTGTTTGCGAACATGTCCTTGTTTGGTAAGTAATTTTATTTCTTTATTTTTCCTGAATCTATTACTGCTCCTATGCCTAGCACATTGTATATTCAGTTTTTTTCCATGCTATCAAACTTAGGATTAAATTGAATATTTATATACGCACGAGCTCGCGTAGCCGCCGGTTGTACGCACAATTATTCTGAAATAGCAAAAAACTAACCTAATCAAGAAGCATTAACTATTTTATAGTCAATAAATACGATGATATAGATAACCACTAATCCGTCTTCACTCAGAATCTTCTATGCCAATGTTCGCAGTATAAGATCACCAGGTAAATTCGATGAAATAAAATGTATCCTTATGGCTTTGTCAAAAACTTTACACATCATCGTTCTCGTCGAAACATGGATTATGTCAGATGTAAGATGCTCAACTTACTTAGTCTCCTCCCCATAGAAAGCTATGAGATCCAATTACCTACCTACCAACAAATAATAATTTACTTTTATATCTAAACCGCGAGCGCACAAACTGTGGAGTGAAGTCTCCACAGTTTGGAGGTTGGATATACGAGAGGGCTTAGGTCATATAGGCACACAAATACAGACAGACACACATAGAAATAAACATTTAATAGCTTAAAATTTTTAAATTGTAAAATTTTTCAATGATCAGTACAAAATAGTTCAGTTCATTCAAAGGTTCATTCACCAAACTGATTTTATTTTATTCTTGGTGTCATCACTATTTTGTCCGTATGTGTGCTGCGTAGTTACGTGAAAACTTTGTTTGTTTGCGTGTATTGTTTGAAGTGTTGAACATTTTTGTAGTGTGCGTTTATCGTTACAGCAAAGTGTCTGTTGGGTTATTAAATTTTTGGTGGTGTGCTGTACGTGTTTACCTCGCCCCCCGCTAAAAGTGGCGAAAAAATTTGTTAGAAGCGTTGACGTTATGGCATCTCCAGTGCTTTATACTCAAAGTTACGAGAAGAACTACAATCGGCCATAAGAAAAAAACAACTCGATAGGTTTTTAACGTACGTAAGTTTACGATAGCCAACTCATGCCCTCTGATCTAATTGATACTAATGTACGGAAGTGAAAGTTGGTATGGCAGAAGAAAGAAGCACGAAAGTAGGATAAAAGCTGTGGAGATGCGAGCACTTAGAAGTAAGTATGCTAGGAGTGAAACTGAATGATAGAATTAGAAATGAACAAAATAGAGGTCGTTGTGGTGTGAAAGAAGGTGTAGTGACTAGAGTTGAGAAAGGTATGCTTAGATGGTTTGGTCATGTTGAGAGGATGAATCTCTCTTATATATTTACTATTATAAAGTTTTATAAATTTAATCGGATCGGGTAGATCTTGATGCACCTATAAAACAAATTAAATATTATAAACAGATAATGGATAAAAATATTGAACAGATAAATTATTAAACTCTCTCTTTAAATATGTTTAAACTTTATTTACCATTTTTTTATAGCAGATTTTGGAGCCCAACTTGGCAACCCTAAATTACTGTCAAAATAAATAGTAGTTTGTTTCTACTGAAGGGTTTCATTTTGGAAAATCATAAAATTTATTTAAACTAGGTGTCGCAGAAATAGCAAAGATGGCTTAAATGTTATTTTTGTGAGAGTAGTGCATTTTGCGGCGAGGATGACACCATAAATGTATCAGTTTTACCTATTATCATGTATTGGATATCCGTGTCCTGACAGCTTTAGGCCAAATACAGAAACAAAGCTATTAATTTTATGTTGAGTGCACCAAGTTTGCTTTGAGGATGTTTTCCAAGACGCAGACGAGCAAAGATACGTTCCTGGAGCAGACGAAGGCGGCCCGCGAAGAGCGTGCGCTGGAGAAGAAACGGGATCAGTCCGCTGTGAAGATACAGGCGCTCGTTCGGGGTTGGCTCGCGCGACAGAAGTTTATTACACGAATCCTGTAAGTTTTAATTTTAAACTTGAATACGCTATTCATGTAGCTATACATTGTAGCTATACCTTTGGCCACTATGGATTTTACTAAACACCTTCAAGGACCTGGTAATATTATAATTACTGGGCCTACTCTAAGATGACATTCTTGCCCTTTATTGTCATCAATAGTCACCAACATAATAAATAAACATTTTCAAAATATCTAAGGTCAAATAATAAATCTTTGCTTGTTTACTAAATGTTGTAGATGAAAACTTTCATTTATGTTGAAGATGTTAGTTATCTAAGGTATAAATTATTTTGTTTTTAGAAATGATTTTGACCAACTCCTGCCAGAAGCAGGTACTCATGGCTCTCAAGATGAACCACCACCACCACCGTTAGACTTATTACCTGCCTTGGAAGTGTACCGGGTCACATGCAGACTGTTCCTTGTGTTCAAACGACAAAGAGACAAAAAGCGCTTTGAGAAACTCTGTAAATATATTGTACAGAGTCTACACTCTGAGTCTGTGAAGCTTTCTTATGTTGGAGTGTTTTTAAATAAAGAATACAGGTTTGTTATAGTAAAGTTATCATACAATATTTTGACTTATTGTAATTTGAATGTTTTTATGAAGTTCCAAGAACTTAAGAATTATATCTGATAATTTGATTTGGATTTTCAGTTTACGATGGATAGCCCACATAAAGGATCTGCTATACAAATGCTGTGTATATCTAGAAGAGCTCAAGCCAGAATCACCTCTGGACATGCAGAGCATCCTCATACATCTTCACACTTTGGTTGCATTCACCGCCACCAATACTTGGGCTCTGACAAGGCTTAAGAATTTTGAGAAATTGAGAGGTGGCATGACACAACTATGTGCCAATGTTATGGGGTCATTGTTTCACAAGGGATATTATTTGACTTTGAAGGTAATTTATTATTTTTGCAAATTTTTTCTGATTTATGAATACTGACACACTTTACCAATGGTACAACACTTTAACAGTAAAGGAAAAATATCATGAGGAAACCTGCACACCTATGAAGAAATTCTAAGGTCGCATTTGTTTGTTTGAGCTAGCAGTGGGCATGCATGTGGGCTGATGATGAAGTGTTTTAGTATTATTGCATAGAAAAAAAAATTTAATGTTCTCATGTTCGATTTTATGAACATAATAAGTAAGTATTTTTTTGTTCCAGTCTCTTCTGCTCCGGGGACTTTGTCGTGAGAAAGTGTGTCTAAAGAATGTAGCACTAACAGCTATAGTGACACTGTCACTCCGGCCGCTCATATCGGCTCAGTTCTCCGAGAAGCTGCTTACCATGTACATCATCCAGATCCTGTCTGTGCCCACTCTGGTCTTCCACATGCAGCAGATATCTCCTGAGGTAAGTTTCTATTTTAAATGAGTAAAGAGGTTGGCAAATACCTTCCTTTAATTTTATTTTTTAATATAATATATTATCATGAATAAGACTGATAATAATTTGTATTTCCTTCTAAATTTGAATAAATAATATTTATCAAACAATACTAGAATACTATATTACTTCTACTTAAAGAAGTCTCTATGTAACATAACCCAGTGTAGTCCAACTATGCAATGTGTATGTCGTTAAGTAATGCATGAAACATGTTTATCAATGCATTTATGATTTCCTAGTTCTAGAAATCAGAGTGTGTTACTTGGCCTCGTTGAAAAGAAGAAATGATTTAATTATTGTTCAGTGCATAGGTCAATGACTTAGGATAAGAAAATATTATTGTAATAAATAATGTTGTATGTATTACATTTGTCTAGGGAGGGAAAGTTCTCAATGGTTTTCGGTAATAAAATGAAATTAATTATTTTAAAACTAAATGTGTAACTTAATATAATATTCACATTTATATCTATAAGTGACCATAAATTTCCTTGTTTGGTTTGCATATACATTATGTATTTTGCCATTTTGTAGCGAGTAGTGACAATATTACAGGGATAACATATTTTCCTCTAAAAGTATTAAGAATTAAAAGAGCAAGCAAGCTCTAAATAGCTCTTTTAATCAACAATTAAATTACTAATAATACTTCTAATATGAGAATATTTATATTTTTTTACAAATGAAATACATTTGTCACATGAACATCACATTCTCACA
Source organism: Maruca vitrata (assembly GCA_039566165.1). Taxonomy (NCBI): domain Eukaryota; kingdom Metazoa; phylum Arthropoda; class Insecta; order Lepidoptera; family Crambidae; genus Maruca; species Maruca vitrata. The sequence continues at coordinate 3,829,674 of CM076918.1, read as the reverse complement.
AACTCATTTAGGGGTGTGAACCATCCGCTCCCCCGCAAGTCTGGTGATGATGACGAGGCTACTCCAAGCCATCATCGTAAGTCAGTTAGGAAATCAAAAGAAATCCCACAAACACATTCACGTCAACCCGCTCATTTAACTGGCTCGGTGGAACAGTGGCCCAGGCTCACTCGAGACAAATATTTGTGTGACAAACATCGGTATTTGTTCCGTGTCTGGGTGTGTTATTTAATATATTTAAGTATATTTGTTTATCCACTGTTGATTGTGATATCTGTAACACAAGTGCTTAAGCTTACTATTGGATCAGATCAATGTTTGTGAGTTGTGTAATACTTATGTTTATGTTTCTATTTATTTATTTATTATTTCCATAGTCCATGGCAGTGTTCCGCACGCACAGCATGTTCGACAAGTGTGTGGAGTTCCTGAGCGCGGACCAGAACATGCGCATCGTGTTCAACACGCTCGAGGGTAACTACGCGCTGTGCCTGCTCGCCAACCTCATCCAGCTGGCGCACTCGGAGCGCGACCACGCGCTGCCCGACACCTACTATCCGACCTTTGTGGTGAGTAGAAATGTTAACGTGATTTGGTTACTGCTAGCAATCTGTTTAGTTTGGACACAGGATAGAATAGAATAATTGCTTTTTCGGTACAGATATCTTCAAATATGTTGTTTATGTCTTTAATATTGACTCTCTAAGAGTACTGCGATTATTTAAGGATTATTATTATTCCACTCAAAGGACCGAATATGATTTTAGGACATGCCTCCACAAAATTTCACTTTTACAGGTAGGTAATCTAATACTTTTCTAATGAAGATTAAATATACTCCTTTTAGCTGAAATTTTCCTGAAAACCTAAATTATTTCATTTGGAAAATTTACTTTACACATTGAAATAAATAAAATATTTTCAATAGGTAAATTAAAATGACGAAGATAAGCTATAATGCGAAATGGAATCTATATCTCCCTGTAACTATCACCGTTGTTGTTTCTCAAACAACATCCCAATCGTTAACCCAAACTGCGCGTAGCAAAACGAATTAACAATATTCCTCAATTTGCAGCTAGTGGTGACCCGTTTCCTGGACTCGTGCCAGCAGTATGTGGTGTGCAAGAAGGGCAACCTTAGCAACTGGCACCCGGTGCTGGGTTGGTTCGCGCAGGGCTTCGACGCGTTCCTGCCGCCGGCGATGGGGAACCTCCGCGCTCAACTGGCGCTGCTGTGGGGCGCTCCGCTGCTCAGGAAGATGCTGGCCCAGCCGCTGAAGGTAGGTATCGATAAAGATTTATGAAGCTGGTTGTTATCAGCCCATATACATTCTCGCCGCTGGGGCACGAGCCTACCCTAAACTAGAGTGATCAGGCTTAATCGACCACCCTGGCCAAGTACGGGTTGGTCGACTTCACTAGTGTGAAGTTGATCAACCCGTACTTGGACTTGGATTATGTTGCTCAGAAATTCTTCCTAGGTGTGTTTTTCCTTACCTTTATAGCTTCGATTTTTAATTTGAAAACACATTTGTACATGGCAGAGTTTGAACCGGCTACCTCTCACATGAAAAGCGTCGGCCTCGACCATTCGGCCATCGGCCCTCGCGCTCGAAAATTTTTATATTAGAATTTAGAAATGTTTGAATGTTCGTTTCTTCTTCCCGTACTCTTTATTAATATTAACAAATGTAAATGTTTCCACATGTTTAGGAGATGGTGGAGGCGGGTCCGTCGGGCGAGGAGGGCGCGGGCCCGTCGCAGCCCTCCACGCCCGTGCAGAGCCACAACCCCGCCGCCATCATACGGCGCGCGCTCGAGGCACGGACCAACAGGTCTGTGCATACACATCAATTATAATCACGGATCAGGCCTCTATGTTTTAACATACATACATAAAATCACGCCTTTTTCCCAGAGACGTTGGCAAAGATCACTTCCTGCCATGTGCCACCTCTTTATGCATATGCATGCTCTATGTTTTAAAATCTGATTATATAACCGACCAACCGACCAGGCCCCTGATTCACAACGAATTTCTATTGTTTCGATTTGGATGATCTATACCATGTTATCCTTGGTTAAGAAAGTGAAAGGGAATATATCCGAATAGTAAACCGATTACGATGCGTTATGGCATGCGCATGAGAAGGGCAGTCCCAGCCAATGTAGCCTACTCTATTTTGGTGGTCTTTCTTCTGATAGACAATATTATGTTGTGCTGATACCTTCAGACATGTTGGCTAAACTGTATAACCTTTCAACTATTTTATTGTATGACCCCATATAAACCAGCTGGCACAAGGCTGCCTACATTGTTTCTTAACTGAATATTTTTATATGTAATTACTTTTAGATCAAACTCGAACAAAAACTACAGGAAGCTTGGGTCACCTGATTGCACGAAAGCGGCCCTGATCTGTTCCATGTACCACACGGCGCTGCAGACTATGAAGCAAGTTCGTCTCGACATACTTACAGGTAGGCATTTGTAATTGTGTGAATATTTGTCTATTTACTTATTTTCTTCTTCTGATATTCATAACAAAGTGCTTATCTACAACGTGGAATGAGATAGATGTTTATTATCATCAATTCGTGTTATAATTTGTGATACGTAAAACAAGCTTTAGTTTTTATAAGCCATTATTTTATCTATGCTATTATTGAGTGCGCAAAAGTTTTGTATAAGCCAATAAGGCGTAAACTGACATGTGGTGTACTTCATCCAAATACTTAAAAGTGCTCCTTTATTCTTCCCAGGTCTATGCAACCAGGACGAGATCCTCTACTCTTTGTGGCAGTTCCTCTGCACGCTTGGTCCGACCTGCGGGCTGAAGTCGTTCCTAGACCTGCTGGCTGTCAACACTAAAACCTCCGCGCCCGAGTTCCAGATGCTCATCTTGTTCACGGACTGTATGACGCATTACGTCACGTGAGTGCCGCCATCTTGGAACTTTGTAGCTGACGTAACATAGATTTTGACTTATACTAGAATCCGTAATTCGACGGAGTAGTTTGACAACTTCAAATCGCATTATGTTGCCAGGTTTAGCCTAGTGTTGTTTGCATCGATAATTTGTGATCCGATTCGATCAGAACAATAAATCGATTTTTTTTTTCGAATTAATTTATTATTAAAAAATTTAATGTAGTAGCTCCATATAATATTTTTATGAAATAAATTGACTTGACGTACTAATCAAGAAAATTTCGATAGTTGTTAAACCAAGATACTGGCACGATTTCGCATTACTTAATTGTAGCAGCACTGTTGGCTAGTGAAATAATGGTTGACATGATGACGCTCACCTTCATTTGTAAATCATTCGGCTTCCGTACCTTAGATTGTTTGATGCGATTGTATTTCTCTGTTCATGTAGCATATTATAGGTAGGTATTGTTTTGTTTTTCAGTTAATCAGGGCTTAAACTCCAACATTTTTATACAATACCTCTAATAATGCAGACAAATAAAATTATGCAGACATTTTTCACTCTCTTTTTAATTTGATTAAAATAAATTGAGCGGTGTTGTTAGATAACCGGCGATTTATTCTTAGTCCAGATAATTCTGTCGATAATTAATATTACCATTAACCTCATCACTATTTATTTTCTCTAACACATGGTAACACTCTATCTGTCAAACTACTCCGCCGAATTATGGATTCTAGTTTAGTTCTGTTAGAAAGGTTCTACTTTAATGACGAAATGTTAAAGTCTAGTTATGATGCACTATTTCGATTTTAGATAATGAAATCCAGGCTTGCTAAGCATCTGGTTATGTATCCTACTAAATTAAGTTGGTTAAAATGGTTGTTAAGGTTCATTTGCGAAGACGATTACTCTAATAGCCAGTCCGCGTATTTGTAGACAATACTCTCAGTTGGCTTTCTATCTAAAATAAAACTAAATGAGTTGATTTTTGATTAATGTGCAATTTTTGAATGGAATAAAATAATATTTTTATGTTCAGGATCCTTGACGACATGGAGATGTACGAGCAGCAAGACCCGTTCAAACTGACGGACTTCGTGAACATGGCGCAGTTCCTCAACATGTTCGTGTACAAGTCCATCATGGGACAGCTGTTTGGTGAGTTCTCGTGATGACACATTAAATCTTCTCGTCTTTTACAGTTGTATTGCTGATTGGTGTCATTTTCCTTCGGACAAAAGCAAAACAAGTCCATACATCATGACAGACTTGTTTCAAAATGTATGGACTAGTTTTGAACCCATTTGTCAGCCTCCTGTGTTCATCGCATGCCGCTGTGGCGATAGCACGCCGTGCACCTTTAAAAGTCCCCTTTACTAAGGGCTTTGGCGTATGATAAATCCAATAGTAGCAAGACATAGATATGGGGTCTAACAGCTTCGTGATTGTACTTTTTTTTCCTAACTGTTTAAGATGATGTTTGGAGTATACTCGTCATCATCACTTGACTAGCGGGGGAGTCATCCGCTCCCCCTCAAGTCCATCCACCAATCACGTTTAATAATAATCACGTCAATATTGAGATGTCTACCAATGTCACGTCAAAAATAACCAATCATGCTACAGTTGGACCTCACGCTTTCGCATTGACATCTAGTGAATTCCTCATTGGTGCCTGGCATAACAAACAAATGTATGAAGTAATGATACTTTCCAGAGCTGAAAACGATCCAGAGCAACAGCCTGTTCGTGTGCATCCACACGCTGCTGCTGGTGCTGTACCGGCGCGACTGCCGGCGCGCCTACACGCCGCCCAACCACTGGCTCGTGCGGGACATACGCGACTCGCAGTTCATGCAGGACCTGGAGAAGGGCAAGAAGCCGCACCAGGTGAGCTATGCCGCGTCTGCATCAGTCTAAAGCCGGCTGCTGCTGGTAGTGTACCGTACACGCCGCATAACCACAGAGCTTTTCTTAGGAGTGTGGATTGTTTTTTAAAGTGTCTAACACGAAAATTCTCATAGTCCAATCAAAGAAACTGGTACACGGTGACTGTACTATTCCATTCTACTGTACTGTATTACTCCACTCTACTAGTGATTAATCATAATGTCTTATTGTGTACACAGTATTTTACATTATTATGCTGTTCAATTACAATTATTATAATTTTTAGGTGCTGGTTCAAAAAACACCTCACATGATCGCCCATGGTGAAAGAGTCAGATTGTTCAGACGTGCGGTAGCTGATGAAAAGGTGAGTTTTAAAACGAATGATGCCACAGACTCGCGCGGGTCTACGCCAACAATGATTTTGCCCGAAAAGGAAGGATTGTCTAAATTACCTTACATTAAAGACTGTAACTCATATTATCCTCAGTTTATATAGCATATTGGTAAATATTCACAACCTAAATTCAAGTAGAAATAAACTAATTCGTGAAACAATGACATTGCCATTTTTGAGACCTCTCGCTATACAAGCGTTTCTAGCAATCCATTCATACATAGGCCAGGTGGTGTGACGATCTGCGCAGATCGGCTGGTAGGAGCTGGATGCGAGTGGCCGAGGAGATAGAGAAGTGTGTGCATTTGGGGGGCCTATGTTTGGCAGTGGACAGGAATGGGCCGATGTTGATGATGATGATTCATACATACTGTCCCACCGCCCCCGCATCTGTAAAGCAGTTCAACTCCCTTCCCGCAGGTGGTGCTTGGGCTGACGGAGCGCGCGTGCGGCGGGCGCTCGACGCTGGTGACGGTGCGGCGCGCGCGGCTGGTGGAGGACGGCTACCGGCAGCTGGCGGCGCTGCCGAGCCGCGCGCTCAAGGGCTGCGTGCGCGTGCGCTTCATCAACGAGCAGGGGCTGGACGAGGCGGGCATCGACCAGGATGGGGTCTTCAAAGGTACTTAACTACATCTCTCATTTAAAGTTAGACATTGTCATTTCGTCTTTATATAAAACTAGCTGTGCCAAGTAAGCGTTTCCTTGAATTTTTTACACATTTGCCGTTGTTTCTGTGCTTCTATTGGTCGCAGCATGATGTTATAAAGCCTTCCTCGATAAATGGTATATCTGTCACCGTAAAATTGCAAATAAGGTTAGATTGCAATCTATCTCGCGAGATTGTGAACTGTCGAATAATTGTGAACCATAACATGATGCTTACAATTTATCGTGTGATTATTCATCTGATTGCAATCTATCGAAGTGAAACTGATAAATTGCGATCTTAAATATGTCACTTGTCAATGATGTCAATGCCTGATTGGTCAGTTATAGGCATAGCCTATAGCCGACCAATCAGGGACAGCCTTAGGACAGCCGTCCGAAGGCTGTCCCTGATTGGTCGGCCTTAAAGTCAACCGTGAACTATAGTTCACAATTATTCGACAGTTCACAATCTCGCGAGATAGATTGCAATCTATCCTTATTTGCAATTTTACGGTGACATATTCAAACACAATAATGTTTATTCAATTCAAACCAGTAGTTCCTGAGGTAAGCGCGTTCAAACAATCACAGAAACTCTTCAGCTTTATAATATAAGTATAGATTTATGTAAATATTTCATACCAGGGACCCGCCCTCGCTTCGCTTCGGGTATATCTCTATCTCTATATAATATATCGATACCTTAAATCTCAAATGGCGTAACCACCAAAACGCAACTTTTCAGGAGAGCAAAAAAACGAAAAAACATAGTTTTTTTTTATATAACTTTGTCAATTTTAATGCAGTGAAAATGTTTTATACATCAAATTTCTTAGAATTTTGAGATAAAGGCTTCAGTAAGAACTCTTTGCACCTAAATCTTATATTTAACAAACTAGAAGTCGGTTACGCTTGTGAAAATATTACGAAAAGGCGTTTACGCCTCATAAAAAAACATGATTTTTAAGAGGTGAAGGTCGTATCTCCCGAAAGTAATTGTCTTTTGTGCTTTAAAATAACTTAATAATGAAAGAAAACGTAAAATTTCCACTCTGTATTACGCTTTTTACAAAGTTACGCCATATGTCACGTTTTCATAGTGATGTAATGGGTAATACTCACCTTGTAAGTTTTATAACAGGATGAAGAATTTTTGTACATGGGAAATTTCACTTATAGTTATACGTAATTCGATTAATTTTGTCATTCGTAACCCCCGCTGCTGTATATTCACCATACATTTATCTATGTATTCAGCCATTTGCGTACTTGTGCGCATAGATTACGTTCCTCCGTGTATTTATTATTTTTTGTGACCGTTACGTCGACTTTGGCGCGTTATTGGTCTTTGATTCTGATTTGTGTTTGGACATTGATTTAAAATGCCGAAACAAGGAAAAGCAATAAATAGCCAATGTCTCCGCAATCTTAATCCCCCCGCGCATCAATACTAACAATAATAATGACAATCATGTGTTCAGCGATTTTGGGTGTAAACGCCTTTCTTTTGTATTGCAATTTCGAAAAATAGCGTGTCTTACGAGTTACGCCGGAAAATTATGTCCCTTACACCCTTTTTTTTGACATTTTTTTCACGTCACAATAATTTCTAGGGGCGTAACCACCAAGTAAATTAGACTAAGCCTTTTACGACCTGTTTACCTTATGAAAAGTGTTCAAATCTATAAAAAACATTGGGTCGTAATAACCTTTTTTTTGCGAATTTGAGGATTTTAAATATACAGATCGATAGAGAAAAAAAAACTGAATAAAACTGCATTAAAAAGTCATTTTGACCAAATTGGCGGTTACGCCATTTGAGATTTAAGGTAGCGATATTTCAACCCCATAAGAGAAACCTATTTCTTTTCATCTAAAAATAGCCTATGACCCTCAGTTATAGTCTTTCCAACAGTGAAATAATTTTTCAAATCGGAGCAGTAGCTTCGGAGCCTATTCGAAACAAACAAACAAAAAATCGAACCTTTCCTCTTTATAATATTATTATAACATACATTGACTTTGGATTTTTGTAGTTTTAGTAAGGATCCCTAATTTTTTTTAAATATAATATAGCCTATGTTACTTGGGGATAATGTAGCTTTCCAAAGGTGAAGGTGAAAAAGGATCCAATAGTTACGGAGTCTATTCATTACAAACAAACAAATCTTTCCTCTTTATAATATCAGTATAGATAGACTATTAATTTGATTCCGAGGTAAGTTGTGAAATGCAACTTACGGATATCTGCAAACAGCTGGACAAACACAAAATGATTAAATTAATATCTGACAACTAATCTGAACACTTACACAAATGTGATAATGATAAACACTGGAATTGACATAATACCTAAATAGATTAATAACACACGAAATGGAAAAAACACTTAAGAAACTTAAGAAATTTTGTTCCTTGTTATCAAGTTCAACCTGAACATTCATAGTCCAGTCATTTAAGCTTAAATTAGGTAAGAATCTCGGAATTCGAGATACCCAGCTGTAAGTCTGTAAATACTTAGATATTGACACCCTAAAGGTGGTCTCAAAACCTACATATGGTAGGGTGTACGCAACAATTAAATTTTCAATGTCAAATGTCACAAATAGCAGTTTTAAGCACTTTTGAGCAAAACGGGAAGTTTTATCATAAAAGTGTGTAGGAGGAAATTACTTATCATCTATTTATCTATAAAAATTGTCTGTACGCTTTATTCCTAAGATTCACCATTTCAGAGATAAAGCGATGCAAATAGTTGAAAATGTTGTATTTTCAAAAGCTTCCAGGCCCACGTGCGATTGTGCTAGACAGTTAAAATTTTCACGAATGATGTATTTCAATAGCTTCTATAACATCTAATACTAGAAAAAGCTTGAAACCAATGTTTAAGTGGGTTCTCATACAAAAATTATGGTTTTTTTTTTCTCACACTTGGCCGATTTTTAATGTGGTTACCTCAGTAAAACCATTCCAGTCAACACCATTTCTACATGAAGTACACGTTCTTCTTATGGGAGCCCCTTAAATAATCGTTTTATGTTGTTTTTAGTACTATAAGTCTTTCGCGTTTCAGTGCATTAAAACTGCTTATTATGGGTCAAAAAGTACGAAATAATCAATTATTAGAAGTATAACTGAAAAAAAGAAACATTTTACAAATGTTAACAGTCCATCTAACTCTATTATGAACGTGAAGTTCATATTAACCAAATTTCAATTTAATGTAACGCAGTAATCTTAAATCTTCTGAATATTGAAAACAACACAAAACAATTATTTAACTAGGCTTCCTTATAAACAACGTGTTCTTCACGTATAAAAGGTGTCGTCTGGAATAGGTTTACTGGGGTAACCACGTTAAAAACCGGCCAAGTGTAAGAGAAAAAAAAAACACAATTTTTGAATGAGAACCCACTTAAACATTGGTTTTAAGCTTTTTCTAGTATAAGGTGTTATAGAGGCTACTAAAATACATCATTCGTGAAAATTTTAACTGTCTAGCACAATCGCAAGTGGGCCTGGAAGCTTTTGAAAATACAACTTTTTCAACTATTTGCATCGCTGTATCTCTGAAATGGTGAATCTTATGAATAAAACGTACAGACAATTTGTATAGATAAATAGAAGATAAGTAATTTTCTCCTACACACTTTTATGATAAAACTTCCCGTTTCGCTCAAAAGTTCATAAAACTGATATTTGTGACATTTGACCTTGAAAATTTAATAGTTGCGTACACCCTACAATATGTAGGTTTTGAGACAACTTTTAGGACGTCAATATACAAGTATTTACAGACTTACAGCTGGGTATCTCGAATTCCGAGATTTTTTCCTAATAGGGTAGTTTCCTATTTTTAAATTTTTACATAGATGGATGAACAACACAATTGCAAGGGTGCTGTTAAAAGAATGGTTTGATATTTGGAAAACTCCCGGAGATAATACAGTTTCAATAGCACATCATTTGGGCGAGCTCAAAACGCTTCATACAAATGTCGCATAGAGCTATGACGTCACCCCTCTGTATACTGTATGAATATCGTAAGAGCTTTGTTCAGCAGCTATATCAAATGTTGCTTTTACGAATATGTTCTCATAGTGAAAGCTACTACTAATTCTGTAATTTATAAGATGGCATACTATTTTTATTGAATTTTCACTCTTTAAAAATGGACTTTCCCACCTAACTTCAAATGCCTATTATTGTCTCATTTCGTAAGAAATTTTAATTTCGATTTCACTTATGTTATTGATTTACCCATATGTAACTGTTAATTGCGAAATTTTATGTAAAATCAGACTTAGGAAACTAGCCTATTTGACTGGACTATTCAATCCTTTATCCGAATAAATGTACCATGTTTTAAATAAATACATTAATTATGAATTATTATTGACAATAATATTAAACACAATTTTTTAGTCTTAAAGAACCACTCTAAACTTAACCAGCTGTGGCTAAGAGAGAATAGGGTAGCGTTGAACAATAAAACTGAGCATATACAAGCAACACAGGCAACACATCGTCTTTTGTACACCCCTTCTGTTTCTTGCTTATATTAAGCTATTGCTAAACGCTTTGCAGAGTTCCTGGAGGAGACGATAAAGCGCGTGTTCGACCCGTCGCTGAACCTGTTCCGCGCGACCAGCGAGGAGCGCCTGTACCCGTCGCCCACCTCCTGCCTCCAGGAGAACCACTTGCAGCTGTTCGAGTTCATCGGTCGGATGCTGGGCAAGGCTGTTTATGAGGTATTTTTTTTTTTTATTTAACCCGTATCATCCCACTGCTGGGCAAAGATCTCCGCCAAACCTGTCCACCGCTCTCTATCCAAGGCCAGCACTTCCCAGCTCCTTGATATCTGGGCCAAATTGTCACACCATCTTTTTTTGGGCCTTCCCCTTCGGCGAAAGCCGTCCCCAGGTACCCATTGTGTTACGATTTTAGCCCATCTATCGTCCTTCATCCTGCACACATGCCCCGCCCATTGCCACTTCAGCTTCGCAGTCTTGAGCCCTACATCAGCGATACCGGTCTTGGAGCGGATGGTGGTATTCCTGATACGGTCTATTACCTAATCATAAATATTTATTGAAATTACTTATATGTTAGTTAAATATTTCCTACATTTATTCTAAATGGAATCATACATTTGTCCTTAAAACTCTTTGGAACTTTGGTCGCAGATAACAATTGAGCTTGTTACTCAAAAATATAAGGCACATTCGCATCAAACAATCAAAGTGTTTTGCCATCGACACGAAAAGAAAAATAATCAAACGCATTCACCCGAAACTGAACTAACCTCGGTCAAACATACGTATTCGATTCGACAGATCAAATTTAGTATTGAGGAGGTTTGATCGCCTAGTTGGGAAGATCTGGACTGAGGGATAATAGTATATTGTTGTAATCTCCCCAGGGCATTGTAGTGGACGTGCCGTTCGCGTCGTTCTTCCTCAGCCAGGTGCTGGGGCAGACGCAGCAGGCGCTCTACAGCTGGATCGACGAGCTGCCCTCACTCGACAGGGACCTCTACCGGAGTCTTACCTACATCAAACACTTTCAGGTATACATCATCATCACTAAATAAAACTGCTGTACCGCCAAAGTTGTGGAAGTCAGCAAATTTTTTTACAGTTTTTTTACTATATAGCACTAGATCGCTAGGCGGCAAGTCCTTCAAAGGTGGACATGACCTAATACTCCCATTCTCCTCACTATTTATACCTTCACCTGACTGCATTCATTGATTAGTACGCCACTTTCAGACATAACTACACAAGTATAGTGTAATGAAATGAAAGGAAACAAATACTGTAATGAAATTGTTTATAATAAAATGTATGTATTCATTTTATTTACCTCAAGCTTTATTACTCTATTCTAATAAATTATTTCAGGGTGATATATCATCATTAGAACTCACGTTTTCCGTTGACGAAGAAAGGTTAGGAGAAATAGTCACGCATGAACTGGTCCCAGGAGGCAAGGCCATCCCAGTCACTAATGAAAATAAGTAAGTATTCCAAATGATTATAATATAATATAACCATACAAAAACAAGATGTGGTATCATCATTAAAAATACTATAATGAATGATAAAATAAATGGGTCTTTCATGTAACCTCTTTTTTAGGATAAATTACATCCATTTGATGGCTCACTTCCGAATGCATACGCAGATCAAGGACCAAACGAACGCCTTTATAAAAGGCTTTAGGACAATTATAAACCCGGAATGGTTGTCGCTGTTCTCTACACCTGAGGTGAGTTTAAATTTTTCAAGCTAATTTAGATAACTTGGCAAGTTATTTTTTATCAACTCCCTCAATACAGTATCTGTTTGTAACCTTACCCTTATTTTATATGACCGCATTCAAATAAATCCGAAATGTTATACCACCACTATCATTAGTTCGAGCAGCAGATAAAAACATACTGTCGTATAACTAGATAAGCCATGCTGAGATGTTTTCTTTTGCTCACCTTTATTTTAGTATTGTAAGACAGTATGTACAATTTATGAAGCAAAACGTTTTTTTATTTATTTATACTCAAAATGGCCGCCTTTCCAAGATGGCGGACGCGTTATCTAATGTTGCCCGTCACGTTCCTCGCAGCTCCAGCGGCTGATCAGCGGCGACAACGTGCCGCTGGACCTGCGCGACCTGCGCCGGCACACGCAGTACTACGGCGGCTTCCACGACTCGCACCGCGTCGTCTGCTGGCTGTGGGACGTGCTGCAGCGGGACTTCAGCGAGCACGAGCGCGCCATGTTCCTCAAGGTGATGCCGGGGGACGCACACACATACAAATATACATATACGCTCATGTGTGTGGGCCACACATGTACACATACGTTTTATTAAATAAGCAGAAGAATATGGCACAATAATCAATACCCAGACTAGGAACTAACGTCGATGTTTATCACACATTTATCCCGAGTGGGCATCAAAGCCTGGCGAATGACTCCTGGTGAATGAAACAGGCTTCCTTAAAATATAAAACTTTGTTTTAGGAAATCTACCTATTTAGTATTTATAACAAAACCCTTTATGTCATATTGGTCAACATTCAAATAAATGGACAAATTAAATAAAGCAAAGTAACTGATTCTATTTATGTTTTTCGTTGATAGTTCGTGACATCATGCTCCAAACCGCCAGTGCTGGGATTCGCGCATCTCAAGCCGCCGTTCTCGATACGTTGCGTGGAGGTTGGTGACGACGAAGACACTGGAGATACTATAGGTAAGCGGGGGATCATTAGAATACTTTTTCACACCACCTATATAGTCTTTTTCTTATGAAAATTCATTGTTCAGGGATTATCTTTCGTGAGCGCGCGTACTGTCTGCTCAGGCCCCGTAGACAAAGTAACAATATCGAAGAAACGATAACGAAGTTCGAAAAGAAAAAATGTATGGGATTGACATTAGACGCGATAAATCACGTGTTCAATCCCATACATTTTGTTCTTTTCGAACTTCGTTATCGTTTAGAATTTTTTTCTTTGTCTAAGCCCTCAGATTCCCACGTGTATTTTATTTTATTCAAATCTCTCTTGTAATTAACAAGATTTCTTGATTATAATTCGTTGATGCGCTCTCCAATATCCCTTAACATGATCCAAGGGTAAGTGTAAGATATTAATTACTTAATAATCATTTATTTATTTATTACACTCAGGTAGCGTCATACGAGGCTTTTTCACGATAAGGAAGAAGGATCCGCTGAACAGGCTGCCCACCTCATCCACATGCTTCAACCTTCTCAAGCTACCCAACTACCAGAAAAGGAGTACGCTTCGCGACAAACTCCGGTATGCGGTCAACAGTAACACTGGCTTTGAACTGTCTTAGGTTACCAGCCCTGAGAGAACAGTCATCTTGTTAGAATTTGGTTGCTGTATAAGGCCACGCCCACACGGTCTGTATGTTTACCTGTCACTAGATTTTATCATCCATCTTAGTGGCAATTGAGACTGTGAAATATGGTTAACTTTCGCTCGGAAAACGGAATACGTCACGTGAAATTTACCGTATACGTGAAAAATTATTATCGTGTGAGCCTCAATCTGTTCACATGGTGCAAATATTGTGCCCGTAATCATTTTTTCATCTTATACTATAGGAAGCTGTCGCAAAGAAAAGATATTTACAACGCTATGAACAGATGAGCAAATGTTCTCGAAACATCGCAGTTAATATGTTGGCGCCGATAGTGATGGACTACTCGACAATGGTGGATAACAGAATGCTGTGTTTTGTTTACAGATTGATTATTAAAAATCTTTTATCGGCGTTGATCAGGGATAGTTGCATATATTTTATTAGTCAGTTATGATTTGAATGAAACACAGTCTGATCTCAAAATGTGGACTTTTGTGTACTCAAGGAAGTCATCGAAGACCGCATAGACTTTTAGAACAAAATCCGACACGACTTGTTGGCCGTCGTTTGTCCCTCTAGATATTTTGATGACCAAATTATCTTAAAATTCCTGAATATGGGGTAATTTATGTAAACTCACCCTAGTTCTTCATACGATAAAATGATTGATTTACTCACGCACCTCTAATAATTTCTATAAAACACTGCTAAGTTTGTAACACGAATTCAATTTATAATCACAATTTTTATTAATGAGATTCAAACAAAAGCACTCTGATAGAAGACTGAATGTTTGTGACAAAATATTAACAGTTAATATTTGGGATCGTGCAAAATGTGTCTAATTAAATAATTAAAGACGCGTATAGCTTACGTGTTTTTGAAACACCTTTAAAATCCGCTTTATATTTAAGTTACAAGGAGACCATCAAATAACATTTTCATCGACCCAATATTCAACATGTTTGCCAAAAATAAATTAAATATTTATTTGATATTTAAAGATAGGAATGCATTAAATTTGGTGAATACTCGATCGAAAAACAAAGGATTTAGTATATAATCTTAAATCTTTGATGATGTATTTACTAATGAGGTATGCTTTGCTAATGATGGAGATTGGTTTACTGAATTGAATACAAATTGACAAGTAACAACAATTACTACATACCCAAGATTCAAATATAAAACGATATCTATTGTTATTAATGGTAGTACAAGATTTTGGAAGAAACCAACTTTCGACTAATGTGTGTGTCTTTTCATGACATGAGATTATCTGGGACATGAACCATTCTTCTGAGCAGTGTACTCAGTACCATCAATGTAATTATTGTAACTTACTGTATATAGTTATTGCACTTTTTCTAATGTGTGCGCTCGGCCAGTATCTTAGAATTGTTTAGTATACATTAAAATATTACATGTTATTATTGTATGAATGTGTATTAAGCATTTGCACGCAATATTTACTACTGTAGAGGTCATGTACATACATCAGATATTCGGTGTGAAGTCGCCACAAATGACTGGAAAATTAAACGTAAACTAATATAATATTTAGAGTCTTTTATAGGGATATTAAAACACCTATGGTGACAATAAATGTAGGCGCCATTATATAAGATTGAGTTTTAATGTGGCCTAATTACAGATTAATTGCAAAATCTAAGTTATATCGGCATAGGATGGAAGTACCAAAATAGCCTAAGAGGCTCTTAATAACCACATTGCTGATCAAAATCAACAGGCTTACCCAAAGTATTGATGGCTCTGTCCGACTTTCAAATCATTTGTTTTTATGACCGAATTCAAATTTGAAATGAGGTGTTACCATTCAATGTATGTATGTATAGTTCCGGGAAGTTGAGCACCCTGCATGTCCTTGCATTGTACGTTGATTAAAAGGACGATATACACCGTGAAATTTTAGTGGTTGTTTTCCCGCAGTAAAATGATTCTATCTTACTAGTACAAAAGATGTGTGCAGTTCTTTTTTGGTAAAATCAATAAATGCCGGTTTTACGAAAGGTTTAACCGTAACTCGAAAACACGTTCGAACTGCTTTATGACTTAGGGTGTAGAGCTTCTTCAGCTTTAAGCATCGATTTCATGCGGCAAGCAGTACCTGAATACGTCACATCTTCAAAAACAACGATAGCTTCTCTCGTTTTCGAGTTGGAAAATTATTATTCTGAAAAATCGAAAAAAAATAAAAATTTTTTTCGTTGAATAATTTGCATGATTCGATAGTATTACGAAAGGCAAGTCGTTCTGCCACGGGAAAACAACCACTAAAATTTCACGGTGTATGGTCGTCTGCTTTTAATATAATCTTTAATATTTATGATACTTAAAAAACAACGCCTAAATTACTAAACGAATTATATAAAACTGGTTTTGCATGTTGTTGGTTACCTACGTTCATTTGTATAGGATTGTAATGTATTACATGAGTGAATTTGTATTGGAAAAAAGTAAACTCTAAATTAAGTCCAACATAAAAATAGGTGTATATAGACAATAACGTGTTAGTTCATTATACGAATATTAAATTTATTTATTTACTTACCCCTTTATGTACAGTACAAACCTATTATACCAGAGCCGCTCTAAGTTGGCCGATTTGACACATGTCAGACTGACTGCACTAGTGAGGGACGACGGTAAAATTGCCGAAGTATATAAGTAACAGTTATTTCCATTTTATAACCAAGCAAGGTCTAATAGGGTATTCGACTGTGGTTGTTATGCTTGCCATTTTTATGAAAATCAGTAAGATTTATGTAAATCAATATTATTAATGAAAACGAAACTTAATTTTTTAGCGAAATGAGACTACAAAAAACAATTTAAAGTTGGATGGGCAAGTCCATTCCAAAATTGCGAAAATCACTTAACATTTCTATTTCATCTTATTAATAATAGAATTAGTCACATCTTTCATTATGAAAACATATCAATAAACGCAACTTTTGATGAACCTACCGAACAAACTTCTTAGGCGCTGCATACAACAAACTAGCGTGTGACGTCACACGCCAGTCGACGTTTGTATGGAGCATTTTTGAGCTCGACCAATTAATGTGCAATTAAAATTGTAATATCTCGTTGAGTTATCCAGATATCAAAGTGATACTTTCAACAGTGTCTTTGTGTTCGAGTGGTCCATCCAACTATATCAAAATAAAAAAATAGTCAAATACCCTATTATAACAATTTTTTATTAAAAACATTTATTCACATCCAGAAGATTGAATTGAAGTTTCTTATTTAAAATTATTATTAAATACAATAATTATTAAATCCTTCATCCTATTTCTAAGAAATACCTAGTGAGTATTACCCATTACGTCACTATGAAAACGTGTCAAACGGCGTAACCTTGTAAAAGCGTAATACAGAGTGGAAATTGTACGTTTTCGTTTTATAATTCAATTATTTTAAGTAATAAAAGACAAATAATTAGATAATTAGGTGCATTTGACATTTTGAAATAACGTCTTATTTTTAAAAGTTGTTCTTTATGATTCGCTAAATATGTTCCTCTTAACAAGGATAAATGCAAAATATAAAATAAAAAGTGTCAAATCGGCCAACTTAGAGCGGCTTTGGTATACCCTGTTATTTTCTTATAATTATTATATGCAATGTAGTCTGTGGACTTTTTCATAAAGTAATAATAGAGGTAGTTGGACATTTCATGGTATAGTTATAATTTCTATTGTATCCAGTGTTAGCTTTTACTCAGTAAGCCATGCAGTGGTCACGCACGCGGTAATCTTTGAATATATTGGATCACGCAATTTCACTGCCTGATGAACGAGGGTTTGTGTGACGGGATAGCTCAAGAACATGGATTCCATTTTGAAGAAGTTAATATATTATACCGCTGGCACATACTGTAAGGTCTAGTCATATTCTTATAACGTATAAAAACATACTCAGAAACAAAGAGTAACCTGCATCAACAAAGTAAATGTTTGTTGTTGGACGATAGATGTCATAATTTTGAGTATTGCACATTCACTGCTATAAAAAAGTATTCATGTATTTTTGAATGTTGTGTGTTTAGTGTCTTTACAAATAATTGTTAGTTATCGTCATAAATATTATGTAAAGCAAATAACTTTTCTTATAGAATCAGTAAAAGTGTTTGGACAGACTTACCAACATTAGTCGTTTCATACTCATGAAGAGGTAACAAAATTATCATAATCAAACCATCAAATGATACCATTTAAAAACGCCCACGTTTATTGGCTGGGAAAGGGTACGTAATAAATATTAAGCTGATTGGTTTACAGCGTCGCGTGGCTCGGCATCGGAATTATAATGTCGTGATAACAGGGTTTACCTCTAATGTCAGTGGGTGTGCCAGTTATCTTTACTTGGATACTATAAAGGACAGTGTAAGTTTTCAGTTACTCGTCAAAACACAAACTGTTTGAAGTTAATTCTTATCATTATTTCATCTGATACAGCGAACTGAGTATTAACGACATTAATACTTAAACTTAATTGTAAAACTTACACATTAATCAACATTAAAATCTAAACTGTCACTGATATTAGAAGACTTTGTATGATGTACAGTCAGTAAATAGTAGATATTGTATGATCGTGGTGTACCTTATTATAACATTATTTATCATAAAATGAAAGATGTGTCTAATCAAATATCAATAATAATCAATATAGCATAAACTCCTATTTTCCTTATGTTGCAAATACATGTTTTAGTCTATAAAATATTTTATTCAATAATCGATTTATATTTTGTTACTATTTAGTGCAATTTCCTTTTGCCATCAATTATCATGCATATTGTAATATAATCGGGTTTCATACTACCTACGATGTTGAACAAAGATAGTATTTTGTAGTAGTGTTTCCGTTTTGATTAACTTTAAGTACCTATTTACTATTAAATTATACATAAACATGGATCATTGTGAGGAATATTTTGTACTAGCCACGTAAATATGTTGTATAACACAATGTGATTCTCTGTGATAAAATAATTGATATTTATTAATGTGCAGTTTTATTTCTCTACTAAAGTGTTCTCTACCGTCTCTATATGGGGAATGCTCTGAAGAGCTATTTCAGCTAGTCCCTCCCTCCCCTTTCCACTCCCGAACGACACGTGCTGGACAGCGCTGCCATCCACATACAATGCAGGCGCTGGTGGCTCGGACTAAGAGGTTTAGTTCCTCTTTTCTGCCCCGTGCCATTAAGGCATGGAACGCCCTTCCAGCTCATGTTTTCCCTCCCTCCTATGATCCCGGGCTCTTCAGGCGGGGCGTGAATCGGCATTTAAGCAGGCCTTCAGGGTGAGTACGACAGGCTCAATAAGATCTATTGTGCCTTTCGACCTCATATTTGCCCTCAGTCCCATAGGATCCACTATTTCGATCCACCAGTGGATTGAATAGCACACCGAAGTTCACTATGATCAACCAAGGGTCTCGATGGATCCTGTGATACTTCTATCATCTAATATGCTCCACCAGTGGATGGAATATGGTTCAGGGAGTTTCTTCAGCCAAATTAAATACGACGAATTTGTTCAAGATACCCAACTTCAATTACTCCACGGTGAAATAGCAGTTGCATTTTTTTAGGAAACAATCAGATACAGACAAACTATGGAAATAGTTTTGTGGGACTATGTTTAAAATATTAATTTAAAGATTGTTTGTTTTAAATAAATAAATAAAGATTTTCCTTTATGCCTAGCATGGTATAATTTAAGTTAGAAGAATTTTTTTTCTTTTTCCTGTTGTTTTAAGTTATCTATCCTGGCTATACTTTTTTATACCTGGCTATTCCATAGGTACCTAATATAAAATACCATGCATAAATAGATTATATTACTATATTCGATCCACTGGTGGAGCATATTAGAAGATAGAAGTATCACAGGATCCACCGAGTTTGGCGGTGGTGGACCATTGGTGGATCATAGTGAACTTCGGCGTGCTATTCAATCCACTGGTGGATCGAAATAGTGGGACTGAGCATATTTGGATCTCGCTACCGCTTACCATCAGGTGGAGTGAGGTCATCTTGTTTGCCCATTATAAAAAAATTACCTTTCACCTACTTACATCTCTAAATATTCAGAAATGTGGAAAAAATTACGCGAATTCAGATCCCTTTGGTTTTCATAATAAACAGGAACTTAGGTTTATGTTACGTACCTACCTACACGATTTGATTTACGTAAAAGTTTTGTACAGTCACAATCAAAATTATGGCTTATTCGGTCAAAATGTTGACTGATGTTAGCACTATTATCGAGAGCTAAATACTTAGTAAATATAGCTCGTTCAGTATTCGCGCAGTGAGGTGAGGATGCTGGGCGGATAACCTCCGTCCAGCATGTAGGGTAACCAGTACCATTCTTGGCACCCCCCCAGTGATTGGCACTTTTGCCTTTCATTTCAAATATTTAATTTCGTAAATACATTTTTGATATGAAAAAACTACTATTCAGCGGCAAATTTCTACATTTACTTATGGAAATACTTAACTTTACGCCAAAATGACGTCTTAATAGTTTTTCTGTTGGATTAAGTCAACAGTGAAAATTTGCGGCAATTTTAACGTGAAAAAGTTTGGTGACGAGTGCGTTAGAAGTGAATTTTATACGATTCCAGGTAACCATTTGAAGGATATTTTAGCTTTACGACATGATATTATGTTAGGAATATGATTTTTAACCTTTTCGAAAAAAAAAGATTAGTGTTCACGCAGTTTTTGCTATGCCAATAATTGCACTGAAATATATATTACCGCTCAGTCATTGGCAGACCTGCCAATCGCTATACTTCTGAATCCTATAATCCTAATTTATTTATTTTTGACGCGGAATATGCTTGATGCACCTTCACCTTGGGTAGGGGTTTACCCTAGGTGGTATGTGGGACTCCTTGCTGAGGGTGCTGAGATGGAAAAGACCGGCAGCTGCTCCTGGGCTAAGGTGCAATTCCTAGGGCCACTAGAGGTGTACCCAATAAACTCCGCGGCGTACCTCATCATCGCCTACTGGTGGTGCAGTGGTACTTGGCCTTGTGTACAGAGCCTTCACGCACAACACCACCGGCGGAGCTTCCACGGGCTCCCTCAAGCCTCCCCGGAGGGGAGCAACAGGGGTCCCAGTACGCAAGGTCACTCCCGTCCCTCAACGACAGCCGTTGGTGCAATGCTGACGGGAGTGTCCCCACACCCACCGCCGGCAGGCCATCGCTGGACTGCGGCATATGACGCGGAACCTTATCTTACCACTTCTATACAACCACCTATTGATTACGCTCAGTCTATACCGTCAACAAGTCGATGATTTGATTATTAGACGATGAAATAATGAAGATTTCCAGTTTTTTCATTAATTCATCAGAAGACTGATTCAATTTAAGCATTAATTAAATAGTTGTAGTAACTAGGTTGGCAGTATGCTAATAATTGCAATGCCATTGTGAGTGCCAATGATTGTACTAAGTTACAGTGTCAATCACTGTACCATAGTGCCAATGACTATACATTTATGTCACTGTCTATTATTTTGAGTTCTTTTAAATAAAGAAGGATACATTTTTGAATTGTAGTATCATTTTAGGAATCTGATTCTATCTAAAAATCCATGAATGCTAAATAAATCTGTAACTAACGTTAGTCCAATTTAATTTTTGAAGCCAAAGACAAAAGTCAGCATTAGGTGCCAATCAATATACTGGTTACCCTACTTACTGATTTAAGCCTACAATTACGGAATTATTAGACCGCTGGCACTATTTTTTGAGGTAGGTACCTATGAATTATAGTTGCAGCGTAAACAGATTCCCCAAATGAAAGTGAGTATGGTGGGATAATAACCCTCCGTACTCAACGGACTATGATGGCATAACTTCGTTTGGGAACCATTTCACTTTCAGCACTGTTTTTTGGCATTAATGAAAATAAATAGGTATATCAAGATTACATGGTGAGTATGCTGATGCATGTGACATACCTACCGACACAAACGTTTCTAACTACATATAGGAACAAAAAACGACAGTGGATAAAAATCTTTGCTGTTCTTACAAATATACATCTATCTTTTAAGATATCTACAACATTAAATGACCTTTTTTATGTTGCTATGCCTGCTTGCTAATATATCTATTGGCTATAAACTATTCTGTACTGAGCCCAACATTATTGTGCTCTAGTGTGTGTGTGTACCTACCTGAGTTAATTAGATCCTGTGATATCTATAATCTTAGGTCATGGGACTATTCACTACCTACACATTTCGTTATTTTGGCTTAGCTCAAATACATAAGTAGGCCTAGACTCTCAGAGCCGGAACTTTATAGAAATATTAGCCCTGGGTATCGAACCTAATTTTGACGTAAGAAACAAGAGCAATATCACATCTATGCACCAATATTATAAGACATAATAAAGCCAGTTGTACTAAGTTGATAATAAACCAAACAACTACCTACTTACTTTAAAAACCTCCTAGGTACCTACTTTGAAAACAAAACGGCATTCAAGCAGGTCTTCAGGGTGAATGCGACAAGCTCAATGGATGGATGGTGAACCTCACTACAGCTTACCAACAGATTTAGTGTGATCATCCTGGAAGTGCCCAAGTAAAAATAAAAAGGACATCTTACTTACGATTGGTAGGTATCCGTATTGCAATTAGGTATGAATTGATCAATTGAAATTCTTTTCGGTAGACATTAAATACCTATGTACCTAGAAATACCATCATCCAGGTATTTATTACAAACTTGACCTAAATAATGAGTATTACGCCCCCTATAAATTTAATTGTTTTGTTGGTGTGTCAAATATAAATAAATTTATTTACAAAAAGGTATGCTTACAATAACATAACACAATAGGTAAACTAGATGGCAATCCATGGATAGCACACATAGGTACCTGCTGATAAATACCTATAGGTATATACTGCCTTATTATTATTTATTAGGTACCTAGGTAGATACCTGCTTTCTTTCCGATAGTAGCGAGACCGCGATGTTTAGTTTGAGATAAGTAAACTTGAAATAACTCAATTTAAAAGAAAAGTTCTTAGAAAATTACCTTACTTTTATCATTTATGTAGGTAACATACAAACTTTTTTTATGTAAAAAAGGTTCTGAAATTGCAATACGTTATCCTATAAAAAATAAAATTGTAACTTTTGGTTCATTCAATAATTTGGCAGATGACAAATCCGTTAAATACTTAATTACCAAATGTAAAGCATTGCCTAGGTGCATTATTTAAGTATGGTTCGTAAGCCAGTAGTTTCGTTTATCGTGCTTGCATTCAATTTCAAGTCAAACGTGTGAATCAACTTTTTTCGTATCAAACCAAACAAGCAGCTGTTCACCGCGTCGACGCCATTGTTATTCGCTATCTCTTTCTACCGCCGCGTCTTTCCTCCTCCACGTACCCTCCCCTCCGTCTCCCAGTTTCGCTCGATTCTCGTGGCGTGCGGACGGCTACGTGTCGCGTCGACAAAATTCACGGATTGCTTTGATTCTTTGTCCAGGAAGAAGCTACGGGACAAGTATAAACAGTTTCAAAATTTGATTTTTCTTGAAAACTCCTCGTCCGTCATATAATAGCTGGTGAATTCGACAGTTGTATTCCCGTTCCGTGTGGTGTGCGTTCAGTGATTCCCGCATAGTCGATCGAGCATGAATAATAAAGAAGTAGCCGGTGATATTGTCGTGCGTTCTCTGGGAGGCGAGGTCTGGTGATAGGCGCAGTGCCGAGGTCGCGGGGTCGGGCGTGTGATGGTGCTGAGTCTGCGGTGACGGCTCGCCGCGGAGCGGTTGGATGGCGGCTGTAAGCGGCCCCGCGCGGCACTCTCGCGTCTCGATGAGTGTGTCGATGTCGCTGATGCAGGGCGGTACGCAGAGCGCGCCGCAGGGCGCCATCCTGGCGGCGGCGGCGCCCTACTACCAGACGCCGGCCATCCCCTCGGACGTGCAGCCCGACCGCCCTATAGGCTACGGCGCCTTCGGGGTTGTATGGTAAGTATCTTCTTTCATTGACAATATTGTTTACGACCGCGTTCTTTCGTTATTGATGATTTAGCAAGCACACGAGTGTATATGGTATGAATTTTGATAACATTCGTGACACAACAAAGGTTCGTTTGTATGTGTAAAGTTTGGAACGAAACTTGGAAGATGCCTAGTAGGTACCTACCTAAAATGGTAATGATTCTGATTTGTTTTGAATAACACGATGCCTAATTTGTAATATGCATAATAACGGTCTTTAATATTCAAAATTTCATAATTTTACACTTATTTATTTGATGGGATAGTAATTGTAAGCTTGTCCTTTAATTTAGGCAGATAGTAGGTACCTACCTACATGTTTATGAATTGTAGGTCCGTTAATATAAACAGGTCCCTAAATATGTAATTACCTTACCCTATTTTCTGCAACTGGTAGCATAACCTGTCAAGTTTCACAATTCAAGCCTAACTGGTATTTATTTACCTTGCATGGAAGTACAACAACAAATGCTATGGCAGCCATATTTTGTTCTGTAAAGAAAATGATATCTAAATCTATCATTCGCTTTTGAGAATGCATAATGATAATCCATGGGGGTTGATTAATCTACTCATAGATAGGTAGGTACTGTTGTACCCTATCTAACCTATCTAATAAAATCATTTGATAATTTCAATGCTACTTGGCATAATTTGTGATAAGTGATCTAGATCAACTAATAGTTCCCACTTGTGCCTACTCATATCTCTGAATAAGATATAAAAATATCAGTTGATCTGTTATGATGATGCTTGTATTGAATGTTTTATTATAATGTGTATGTTATTTTATTATTATTATATCATTTTAAAATTTATTACTATAACAAACTACACCAAAACAATTTAACAGTTAGGTAGATTGTATAAGCCACGTTGTAATTTCTTTGCAAGAAATGGTATTTTTCGGAGGCACATCCATCTCGCGTTATCGCGCCAAAGAAACTTTGACATCCGAAAGTTTGTAACATGTGCGAGTTAGGCAGTCCATACGTCTAATCTGCGCCAGTTGGCCTATGTAAACACGTGGTGTTAGTATCCCGTGTCGTGGTGTATTCAATCCACCGCGAACGACATAAGAGTGCTTTTCAATATTCATGTTTCCTACAATCGAATGCACATTGCGTCCGCCGACCGCAGCGTCGCTCAAACAACTTTGCGCTTTATTGCTCTTTAAGTCTAGTTTGCTTTTAGACTGTTCAAGCCAGCCTCTGTGGAGACAGATGCATTTCGGTTACGTGCAAAATGAGTCTTACGGCTAGGTGGTTAAGGTGGTTGGTGGCGGCGGAGGCGAATCCTGAAGTAGTGCACAGAGGGTAGCGGCAGTTAGGTATGGGTGGATGCTTTGTGTGGACTCGGTGCGTAGGTAGGGCTCTGATGGCGCTTGCCGCGTCGATTGTGTGTGAACGACCGCGTCGAGGGGAGGCGCGCCTGATTATTCCGCGGCCGCGTCGATCGCCGGCCGAGGGCCCTAAACCCGCTCCGCTCCGCGACGCTCCCGGTCCTTCCTTATGCACGACCGTTGAATGCAAATAAGGAATCTTTACCATTCTCTGGCTGCGGCGTTTTTAATTTATTCTGTACTCTCACAATTCGATATTCGAACCTGCATAGAAGTTCCGAGTTGATAGTTATTAGCTTTAGCGGCCTCATGATCCTTTATGATGTGACAGCCATTCAGCAGTGATAGGTACAATTTTAACTTTTAGTTTTAATTAATTTAACTTAATGATTGTTGTAATTAACTGTTCTATACCTAATTAGCGTTAGTTAATGAAAGTATTAAAGATAGGCGACGACAGCTAACACTTACTGACATCTAGACGAGTAGAAATCGCTAAGTAATGTGTAATTACCTACCTACGTACTAAAGAAAATTGTCGCTTAATTATGCTGTCACCTGGTGGCAACGACAGGTGTAAACTTCAATGAAAGTATTACCCCTACTTTTTGTAGGAAATGCTTCTCTTTTCTGTATTAAAATCATGGAGTAAAAGAAAGTTTATCATAGGAAAGCGTAGATCCACTAAAAATAATCACAACAATTTAATGTCTTATTTTATTCAAACCCACATTCAATCTGGCGTCCATCTGGAACTTTAAAAGTACGTACTTGAACAAATAGAACAGTCTAACTCCATTTGTGACATTGGTCAATCAAGGAAGTGTTATAATGTACATAACTTTAACAGCTAGCGATAAAACATTGCTATGCAGGCTCATTAATTGTATCGCCCTCGCCCTTAAAGGTTGCTCGTAGATACCGATATAAAAATAACCTTTGGGAGTTATTGATGAATTACACGCCCCGCGTGTCGGCTGCCTCGCAGTCCAGGATAATCGATCATCCCCGTATGCCAGGTGACGTAGCCTCCTGCGTCTAATTCCAGGTCGTTCCAATAGTAAATTAATTATCTCAACCGTGGTCTGATTGATCGCGGGCTGCGCCTAGCCTTGCCTCGCCTCGCTCGCTCCGCCCTAACTGCCTAGTGATGGTCAACGAAAGTTAGTAACTCGAGTTACATTTCAGCTGGCTTGAGTTCAATTTAAAAAAAATACATGTGAGCGTTTGACTAGTTTCCCTAACTTATAACAACAAATTCATTTAATATATTTCCTTTTTTCTTTTTTTGTGAATTACGGAACATCTTAGTAGGCAATTAAATAATCAAAATGTCCTCTAGTACAAATATTACCCTCATATTATTGCGAATCTGAGTCAATAAACAACTTTACATTCGTAGTTATCCAGTTACCTCGAGTTCAATTTGTATTACGTGGATAGCAACTCGAGTTGGCACATCACACACACCGCTCCACCCTTCTGCCGTGTCTAATTGCTCAGTCTCCCTCCATGTTGAAAAACTCGATCCTTCGTCTTTGTACCCTGCGCAGAAAGGACTTTCGAACACTTTTTATGAGGCTGCTCTTTCGAAAGTTTTAACACCAATTTAAGTACCTACTTGTGCATTTAAATTCTTCTTTTTAATTTCCATCTTATGTTTCGTCAAATACATTAGTCAGGGCATACTCCGAAAATGGTTGGTTTAAGAGATAATAATAACTCCATTGTTGTAATTGTACGACGAGTTTTGAATTCATGCAGGCTTTGTTCAGAAAACTGGTCCCTGGGTTCTCTAATAGATGTTTTGTTCGGATACCTGTTTTAAAACTTGCTTTATATCTTAGTCCCATTTTAGTTGACAAAAAATTAAGTAGGTAAGCCACTGAATTAGTTACTAAATGCTTGTTGTAAGTTTTAAACGGGGAGGTAGGTACTTGCATTTGGAATTATTTAAATTATAATCATTAATTAACCAAAAAGGTGATATTTATGTGATAGACCGGTTTTCACGCGATTGTTACTGTAAGTTAGTTGTTGACACAGTTAATCAATTTAGGCAGTGTTTACCTAGGTCAGGTTACCTAAAGTAGTGAATCATGTTTTCAAAGGACAATTTTAGAGGTTTCTAGTCTTGTCAATCAATAATTTTATTATAAGACTTTTGTGCGCTTCATAATTAATGGATTTTGAAAGAGCCGGTTGAGTTTACCCGAAAAAATTTGCCTCGTTTATGACTGTTGATTTCACCGACAATTGGCGGTATTAGTAAACAATGAAAAATAAAACTGCAGTATCTTTTTGTATCTATACTGAAGTACGTGAATGTACATCAGTTTGCAGTAAATTACAACGTTTGCAGTCAAAGTTTGCATATCATTGTATTGAATCAACAAGAATACCTAACCTACGTTAAGTCATCATCATCATCATCTCAGCGTTCTCCCGGTTGCATCCTTGCGGAGCCCGGGGTCCGCTTTCCTGCTCCTAACTCTCCACCTCGCACGATCTTCAGCATCCTTCGCGGAGAGTTTGTTGGCACGCATGTCATCCACTACGACGTCAAGCCAGGCCTTCTTGGGCCTTCCCCTTCTGCCGGGACCCGGCGGTAGCGACATTGCGAGACACTTGTTCCCTACGTAGTTTGCCGGTTTCCGTAAAACATGTCCGTACCAACGTAGGCGGCACTCTTGCAATTTATCAGCGATGTCTCGGACATGAAGGCTGCCGCGAATACGGGAGTTCTTTACGCGATCTGCTCGCGTAACTCCCGACATCCAGCGCAGCATCTTCATCTCCGTGACCCGCAGTTCTTGCTTGTGCCGCTCAAGTACTGGCCATGCTTCACTGCCATATAAGAGAACAGGCCTAATGATGGATTTATAGACCTGTCCCTTCAGCTTAACCGGCATTTTAGGGTCGCAAATGACGCCGCTCACCTCCCGCCATTTATCCCACGCAGCAGCAATGCGTGCCTTGACGTCGGAGTCGATGTCGCCGTTCGCGTGGAGTACAGATCCCAGATACTTGAACCGGTCCGTGCGCTCGACCGTGTCTTCGCCTATGCGGACGGACATGGGATCTGTAGTGTTGCAGGCCAAGTACTCTGTCTTCGCCACGTTGAGTTTCAGACCCCCGTTCTCAAGCGATTCCTTCCATGTGTTAACACGTCTCACCAGCCGTCCCCTGTCCGAGTCCACCAGCGCGATATCATCAGCATACATAAGTAGCCATGGTGGCTGCTCATGTTGGTCTCTGATGCTGTCTGACAATACGTCTAATATCAGGCTGAAGAGAAACGGACTCAGGACGGAGCCTTGGTGTACTCCGACGGTTATACGGAAGGGCAAAGTGTCGCCAACAGCGGTCCTAACTACAGAATCGGAATCACAGTACATGTCTCTAATGATATCAACATACGTTTCAACTAACCTCACCTACGTTAAGTGTTGTCGCTAATTTATCTATCAACTTTTATTTAAGTAATATTGCGGTAAAGTACCTATTGTACAGCTATATTAAATGTGCTCTTTCCAAGTAGCCCAAAAATAAATCTTAGTTGACAAAAATAATTGGGTACTTAATGTAACAATGTCTTATTTTCGTTAACAATGAGTCGGTAACAATTTCGAGTTAGGCGTTTAATCTAAACGAAGTCGTAAACAAATATTTATTGAGGCACTTCTGTAAAGACCATGTTTTTATTACGCAACACTGTCTTATAAATTGCTTACTTCTTGCGGATAAAGTTAATACAAAGATAGTACTGGATGCTTTGATGTTTTTATAAGTAATAGTTTCTTGTTGTCTTCTCATGTATGGTCATAAATTAAAGGTGCTGAAGAGTGTCTTATATTAAATATAAGACACTCTTAGGTGTATCAGGGTATGTTAATAAATTTTATTAACATACCCTGATACACCTCTTGTGATAATTTTCAGTTGCAGCTTTTGAATGCTCTTTAGGTTTCCGGTCTTTTGATTCGTTTTTATTTTACTCACAGAATAATCTGCAGGGGTTATCATTCACCGTATGGGTTTGTTCTTGAGTCTGTATTCTCAGTTCACCTCACCTCGAAGTAGACGGCATAACGGCCCCGAGGCAGTCGATTGCCCCGCTTCTAACCAGGTCACGGGAGACGCCGACTGGTAGTGTGGGTTATGATATCACACCAGCTAATTTGTTCTTAGGTAACACTTCATTGTCTATTTGAGAGATCGATCTATCATTCCGCATTTTTAATTACTTATTTGTCATGGGAATCCAACAATAAACGTATTTCCTTCCATCCATACTCCGTACGAAACCAATTCAGCTTGAGAGAATAAAGACTTATTTATTACGCTATGTGTCGTCGAGTATGAATATGTCGGAAGTTAGGTAAACAGTAGCATTTAAACTCGATAGCTTCAAAACTCGATTGGATTACAATTACTCGAATACTTACCATGATAATTTCTGGATTGCTTTTGTGTCTGAGTAGTTTGGCGTCCCTTCATTGACTTCAACAACAACGCTAGCAAATGATAATTAATATGTGTATAGTTTGGTTTGTGTATCGAATCATCATAACAACATGTGGTATGAAGATCGAGCGCAATTAAGGTTACTTCCTTCTTGTGTTAAATCAAACAACATTTCGCAGTTCAATAATGAATTTCAATGATTGCTCTCCCACTTTCCAATTATAGAAGCGTTGAGCTTTTGGGTACGTCTAGCATCTTTAGTGGCCCAATTTTGTGTGTCCGTGGTGCTATAATTGAGGCATTGTTCTCACACCTTGTTTACATAAAAGGGAGCCAAGTAAGCGAGACATTTCGCTGGAACTCGCTATGAATCGAGCGTAAGATGCAAGTCAGCCATTAGCGGTTGGTAACACATATTTTTTGCGTCGTCACCATCTGCTGATAATTGGTGTCGTGAGAAAGCGGTGATTGACAAGGTTCAATATAGATTTGAAAGCTATACTTGTGTGTGATATGCTGAGATATACTCGTACTAGCAGGCTGATTAAGCACACATACTTAATCGCTATTGAAATGTTTAGTTGGATAAACACTGAATGCGCTATACACGCTTTTAATACTAAAACAATCATTAAATAACGTTGTTGTCAATTATTTTCATTATTGCACAACACGTAAAACTGGAGGCGCTAAAACAAGCACTAGCTTTATTTTAATACTGCTTCAAGAGAACATTAATTGTAATGGGCTTCTTTGTTTTCCAGCAGGATTGTTTAGTTAAGGGTAAAGGTATCTAAGTAGATTAAAGTTGTTGAGCGTAACCAGAACAACGCTTTTAGAAAGATTAGACGCTGAGTGTTTATTATTTGTTCAATCTAATTCAAGGTGTTAAAGTGTTTGTTTTGTGCCTAAGATTTGATTAAAGATCCAAAAGAGATTCAAATAGTTAAAATTATTGCTAGTTTAGGAGAGTAGGTATTTCAAAATACCTTGATACTATACGTACTAGACCTATCCGATAAAGAATACTTACTATAGTGACCATTAGTTTGATGTTACCTGTGACACATTAGTTTGATATGAAAGTAAAACAAACATCGTAGAAACCACATAGCAGGCGCTGAAACGCGTAAAGTCACCGTGATTCGGTAATTATAGGTTTTAGATCGTCACACTGGAATTCGATGTGGCTATGTCGCTGTAGTGGACAGTTAAAGATGAGATGATGACTAATTTCTCGTAGCGTACAATCTGACAGGCATTTATCATCAATCGGGACTCGAAAATCGAAACATGCCGATGCGGACGCCCGGCGCCTGGCGGCCGGCTTCACCGCCACACTGGTCCGATAACGCCGGGGCTACATTAATGGCTACGGCGAAAACTTTTATTTGTGTCTCTGTCAGTCTACATCCTGTAGAACGGGATAGTTGCACAAATATTCGCCGTAGCCCGCGAAAGCCCCGCTATAACCGTTTCGGCCCGAGTTCGCACTGGCATCACGCTTGAGGACGTTGCGTAATTGGGTTAATCGCAAAACCACTTGCCTACCGGTGACAAATGATTGTAGAAACTTTACTGTTTTCCCTTCGTTACGACATTCACCGATTGTTTTTAAATTTAAAAAATCGGCACGTACGCCCAAAATAGGACTAGAATTAGAACTCGATTTGAAGTTTGACTGTATCAAATGTTCGCATCGAAATTAAAGTTATTTAATGTATAATGTACCTATCTTTACAAAAGGTTCTATCTTGCAACGACAGTGACTCTTGCCACCGTCCTAATAATCGCCTCAATAAATTTTCCATTTCGCCTACCCAATAGGTTAAACGTAACTTCGCACATGTATTATGTACTTATTATTTATAGCGTTGTTAATTGATCGATTTCAAATCACGTTCGACATGTATTTATCAGCAACCCAAAAATGACCTTTAGTTGTGTCACGTTTTTCTCAACTCGTATGTTCTGGTAATTATTTTATATGATTTTAATAGCTTATCACAGTGATGTCTACAGTTTTGAACCTTAGCTTGTTAATAACTGTTGATAACCCTGAATGAAGGTAGCTCTATGTAAACGACCTTTTGAATGAAGTTGACGTTTTGTATCGGAACCATTTTATTGGCAAAGCGTTTGACGCATTCTCGCTGCGAGCACACATGCAGAGTTCAATCAACTTCGGCGACTTTTGTTTCGTTGCGTAGGTGTTGGCCTTGCACTTGAGGACGATGGGGCAAATAGAGAAAAAAAAAATATTTTTTTAAATTTTCGTAACATGCTTACGAACAGTCAATGCACGAGATACAACCGTGCAACGTTTCTAATTTATAAGGCTAAAAGACAATGACTATGGAAATTTTATAGCTACTAAGGTAACAGAGTTCAATAAGCCCTGTTGTAGTCTAGGTCTATGATTCGAATCCGTGCGTTAAGAATTGAAATCGAACTGTTGACCGGGCGTCTTCTTACATATAAAACAAAATATACATTAAACTGATATATAGGTAAACAGTTACCGGAATCGCGTGCCTTCCGTACGCACGTAGAGTTCAATCAACCGCCCGATTTTGTTTATCGTAGCGTAGGTATTTAGCCTTGCGATAGGGCTACCTACACACGCACCTCGTGATTCAGTGCAGGTGTGACAACATTATCGCTAGTGTAAAACGTGCTTAGGATGGACATTCTGTCAATTATCTTGTTTAATCCTAGCTCCGATATTAATACACCAGAAATCAAATACTCAAGGTTTCACTGAATATGTTAATAATTTAAGTGTTATTGTATTCATCACCAATTAACTATAAAAAAAACATGTAACTTTACTGTGTTCAAACTTTCCCCGGAATAACAAGTCAAAAACAATTTAAACACCCGACGTTTAACTTGTGAGAAATTCTTCAAAGAAAATAAATCAAACCTGTTAGTTGAAAGGTAACTTTTAGGCAGTTAGTAAGTAGGTACTTATGTCAGCCCTAAATGCTCGTATCCCGCGCATTTACGTGCCATTGACATTCGTCCCGGTTTCTCACCGCAAGATCAAAATAGCAATGCCAATATTACCACAGCGTAAATAGGACAGCTGTAAAACAGCAATACTAAAGCCTACCTCCTAATGGGACCAGCGCAACATTGATACGAGAAAGCGATAATTTTACTCCATCCTATGATACTTACAACTGAACAGAACTATACCTAATTGTCTTACGTTTGCTACGAATATAGATTTGTAGACACTAACCAGCGCAGAATAATGTAACTATAACTGTTTGGCGACAGAAAAAGCTCTATATTAAAAGACGTGTTTAGAGAAGAACTTTTTACGGTGTTTAATGGATTCTAATCAATTTTGGTAATAGTTTGTGATAAAGCGCTGTTGAATGACACTTCAAATACAGGTTTATAATTCGCCGATGCGTTCCTTCGCGTTCAATTAACACACTATAATGTGTAAAGTGACGCGCGGGCTCGGATTTATTTATTTCACGCCGTTGCCAATTTCATTTTTTACGGTTCTTAACTTTTATTGAGAGAGGTTCTTCATTGCGGAGCCGCCAATGCGCTGTTGACTATTATATTGTATAAAATATCTCTATAGTAATTTAGTTAAATTAAAAATTAATTGGTTGACCCCCCCGAATACCATCTGACATTTAAATAGCGTTATATTCTGACGAACATTCATTTAAGTAGTACGATAATTAGATATAGAATTCGCATCGCGTAGTTGGTTTATTTCTTCAGGTTTCTTAATATGGTTGAAAATAAGATAACAGGCATGTTAATTTCTCAGATACAGTACTAGCCCCACAGCGTCTCTGTGTACCGACAACTGGAACATAAACTCGAGTTGATTGGACTGTTGACAACCCCTTTCCTTGTCAACTGAATCTACTTAGACATATAGCAATGCCTTTTTATGTGACACCATATCATTCAAAGTGCAGTTGAGCCTGCGAAATGATGGGCCAATGTGAATGCGGCGTCGGATGCGTCCGCCGTTCGAACGACACAAATGTTGATTGACGTATATCGGCGTGAGAGGTGCAGCCTCGTTGGCAAATGTGATGTTGCTATCCGGAGGATTGCGATGCACACACGGGTTATAGATGTGTATGACACAAGGACTATAGATGTGTATAACACACGGCCTCACGCAGATTGATATGGCGGCTCCCGGCCCGGGGGTGTCAAGGCTTTCAATAAACTTCATCATAAAATCGTATAGCTTACGTTTGCCATACAGTGCATTTAATTCTGGATTTCCTAGTTAAGTCTTCCCATATAAGGTTGCGTAAGGAAACTGATTTATTGTGTGCATGCCATGTTTACTTACTTCACATAATATAATGTTAGGTCAGTCATATGTCTTATCAGAATAGGGAGTGTGGCATTGTAAATGCATGATGATTTATTTTTCAAGAAGTCTGATTATTTGATCTCTGGGTTCAGTCGAAATTGAACGGATTTGAACGGGTCCTATGCATGTCCAGTGGGTCCTGACAGCCGTTCTCAAGATTAATATAGCATGGTCAATTTAGGTGTGACAACAATTAAAAGGATGAATTTCTGTACCAGTATCGATCTCACCCTCCTCTCCACCGATCCCTTGAGGTTTTTGTACGTGCACGTCAGGGTTGTCTGATATATTATGTATGTGTTCTATTGTCCTAATGATTTGAGTATTGTTTTCAATATCAAAGTTACTCTTGGTATTTCATACAGTTAGGGCGCAGCGTAAGATGTTTTGGAGAAATGATAAAAAATATTGTAAAAATAGATGAAATTTGTTTTCATTTAGCTTCTTTTCCTAACTGTCATACGATGATGGCTTGGAGTAGCCTCGTCATCATCACCGGACTTGCGGGAGAGCTGATGATGGGTCCCGCCCCTAAATTATCATTTAGCTTCTTAGCTTTACTAACGTACTGTATTTTTGTCATTTCTTGTCGAAACATAACATGACGATCGGACGGACATTCTTCAATCACATCTGCTTTTTATTTTTTCAATTGTTTATGATAGACATGACGCCATAAAAAATTGTATAACATCCTGGTGATAAAGAGGCTGGCAACCCTGCTGTGAGGGCCGCACGCGTGTACCCTCCCCCTCCCCGGATCGCCTCCATCAATCACTTCCTAATCGAATTTATTAACGTTACAACCTCGCTTGTTAGATCTTCCCTCCATGACCATGGTGTAGCCACTGATGAAGAATATGCTCCGAGATGTCATTAATTTCACTATAGAAGTATCCATGGGACTATCGGTCTGGCACCTAAACTATAGGTAGTAGAAAACCTATTGATACTTTCCACAGACTAAGGAATTTGGCAAACAGGATGGCAGCAAAAGTAAAAGAATAACGCAGTTAATCGAGTAAATGAAAAGAAAAGTTAGAAAATAGTGAATTAATTTTTTTTAATAGGAAGTGAAAGTTATTCCAGGCAAGAGTAACCGCCCAAGTGATTAGCGAATCTTCCACCAACACACCCAAAAAGCAGATAAAAGAGGATTTAAAAGCAAAGTACTTTTCCGTCAAGCTCGGTAAACTCGGATGACAAAGGAGCCCGCTTCAATACCCAATGCGAAAGTTAACGTAAAATCGTTAAATCCAAGTTTCGAGCAAATCGCTCGCTGCCCGCACCGTTTCTTTAAACTTTGCTTTACGAGCTACAAATGACGTTGATCAAGTTTTTCCATGGCCATACAATGTTTGTTTGGTTTGCATTTAAGTAGGTGCTCAGTAGCAATCGAGATGTTTTTGACCTCTTCCAAACAAAGGCATTCCTCATTTGTATTACAGTGTAATTAAAATAAGTAGCGTTTTCGTTTGTTAATTATATTTACAACCAATTATAATCACAATTTTTGAGCTTTGTTATTACAGTGTGAACGCTGCGATCGTTATCTCAGCATAGAAAGTGAGATATTACACAGGAAGCGTTGGTTGATGATCGCGCTCGTTTCCCAATTTGCGCGCACGCAGCGGAACTGACACGCGCATGCGTAACGCGCGTCGAGAAGAATGTTATTGTGCGCGCCTAAGAGTCGCGACAAGTCGACAACAATTCAATGGAAGATTTATCGGAATGACGACCATTATGTTCACCTACCGTTAAAAGGACCGAGATCAGTAATAAATAGTAATAAATACTCTTGCTTGTCATTTGCTAAGTAATGCGGTCGGCAATAAAAAGGAAAATATATTGCGAAATCAAGATTTTGATTTATGTGTAATCAGTACGTTTAGTCGGCCAATAAAAAGTTAGCGTCGTGAGATGAGTTAGTGAGTAAAGATTTTTAATTTTTTATATCACAATAATTGCAACTTTCACCTGCCATCTAAGTAACATTTCTGTAGCATAATGGCATTCCACGTTTCGCGAGGCTCGTTTTGTTTTGTATGCAAGGAGCGTGACCCATGTTTCCGTTTTCGGCCCCCATGTGAAAACGTTTACACAATGTCAAATTGGCCGGCTTCGGAGTTGCGAAATACCTGTGACCTTCCAGCGACCGCCTGACTTTGTACGCGGCACTGCTCATGACAAATCGAATTACTGTTCTACTGGCTATTGCTACTGTAAGCGTGTTAGTCAATTGTTTTATTGAGACAATGTTTCTCCGGCATAGAGAAAGAGGAATTTTATGAAACACTCCTTTCGATGAGGTTTCACGAAACAAAACATCAATTAACGATGTTTCCTTTAATGTGCGGACAACACATGGACTCTCCTTCATTATTATAATGACCAATAAGAAAGAAATAACATAGGTTGGGATAATCACACCTATATTTGAAACCCAAAGATTTGTTACAGTAAAATATACGTTAGTATAGTGAGTTTCGTAATTGTATCCACATTGTCATCTCATGTTTCATAATATTAGTAGCTTCTTTTTCCAGCCTGTCTGCACTTATCCAACTCATTAGTGATGTCATTTAATGTGACTTCTGTCATTGTTTTGTTCGACTATCGTTCGTAACTATATTCTTATCCCTGTTTTAAAACCGTTAGAGCGACCGGAAACCTGGCCATACCTCCATGTTCAAATTGCTTGTAATACGGTGACATCATTGGCTTTGTCCAAATTACAGTGCTCTGGACGTTGACCCACATACCACGTGGATAAATACAATGACATTAAGTTGATAACGTAGCCCGTGCGTAGATAATTTGAAAGTCACTACTTGCAAATAATACCTAATCAATATTATAATGGGTACTCGGTCAAGTTCACGAACTCGATATGTACTAATTGATTGAGATTCGACTTTTTAAAATGTATATGTTGGCCACGACATATACCTACATTTAAAAAAAAGTCGAGATCATCCAACTACTTTGCGTCAACCATCTTTTTGTGACCGACGTAGAACGATTTCTTGAAGATTTTTGCGAATAACCATTCTAATTCTCGCAAGTCGAGATTCCCAGCGCCGACGATATTGAATATTCCGTCCGCAACACAGATCCCCTTCCTCCGGCAGGCTATAAACTACATTTATCCGGATTTTATGGTGACTCTGGAGGTTTCTTACTCATTGTAATGAATAGTGCACCGCAAATAAAGTGCCCGAAGATTTTTCATTGCGCTTACTGGTGGATTGTTAATTTTATATCGAACCTTGACATTACTCTGAAACCTGTGGCGATTGAAGCAAATACTGTTGGCTTGAAGTAGAAAATGTAGTTCAGCTATTTGCAAAAATATAGTTCGGGACGAAAAATCAGGTATACTTCAATATTTTCTTAATACATATATAAAAAAATAACATTTAGATGATAACGTTCTTAAAACATTAGTATTTTCAACTGTCTGCGTATTTACCGATACTGACTGAAATTGTAATTGGCGATTCTAGCAGTTCTGACATGGTCGTATCACCCTCTTCTAGTGTCGACGGATAGACGAAACACGTACGGAATCCTTAATTTCATTCCGCCTTGAATGTGGGCACCGCAGTAGGTGGACACCAGACACAAAGAAATTCTTTTAATATTTCATTTATAGTCTTATGAAATATGTTATGCTTGAAATACTAAAAATTACTGCAGTTGCAGATTTGCACGACTAATTTTTAGCTCGTGCAATTTTTTTTAAAATTATAAGCTTAAATTTCCCGTCAATAATATTTTAGCTTTTTGGCTTTATTTTCTCATTTTTATACTTATGAGTACGATGTTGCATTTAACATTATAATCCACATAGGAATGGAACTAATTAATTTGATGAAGATTGGATTTATGGCAGGTCAACCAAAAAAAAAGTTTGCTCTTATTCACTAATACGTTTTCCTCCGACCTTTTACGTCGCTATCTTTCACTTTCAAGGTACAATATGATCGAGCGTCCTAATGTACAAGTGTGAGAGTAACGCAAGCAGTAACTTCCATCTGCATCGCGCTAACTTCGTCGCGATTTCTTCGTCGAGAAATTTTAAAATCGAATCAAACTGGTCGATCGTGCACGGCGCACGCTCACGCGGCCCGGCGGGCGCGCCGCGTTCGGAATCCTTAATTTAACTGCCCCGCTCGCCGGAGATGCAGCCGGAATGAGCTTCCCGCCAGTGATTGCATTCGCACCCGCTCCGTGACTTCAAATTAATGTCGCATCTTACCAGTGTCGAGCGCCCGTGCACTTATCCTGTCTAGTCGACCGAAACGTACCTATAAATTGATAAATAAAATTCGCCCTCATTCAACCACCCTAACTACATTACACATATCTAGCTGCATTTATGTATCCTGTCTAGTCGAAATCGGTCCTATTAATTCCTTGTTAGTAAATAACCTTGCTTAGACGCCAGTCGCCGGTAATGAAGCACTCCTGTTTGATGAGTGTAGTCGAGTCGGGGATAGTGTATTATTAATTATGGAAATGTGCAGCAGTTCGCTTAATGTACTCACGTCATACGACGTTGCATTGTTTACGAGTTAAATTTGCTTTTCTGTTCTATTTTATGTTCTTTAGTATATACATATATTTGTTATGGATTCGAACAAATAATAATTATCCTTGACCTTTATAGTCGTAACTCATATTTTGTTATAATAGGAACTGATTGTCTTCCTCGTTATTTATATTTAAATTTATTTTGATGTGTATAAACAACGTTAAATAATAATTTCCTTATTTTTGTTACAGGTAAGAAGTCATTATGTACATTACCCGTCGATCCAGTCTAGCGATGTAAGTGTCATTAAAGCAACGCATTTATTATACAATCACGAATGCCGTCCTTCTTACGCGCCTTCCTAACGACCGATCGACTTACGAATAATTACCGAGCGCGTTTTATCATCGCGTCGGGCGTTAGAAATTCTACCCCTTTAGTCATAATTTGATAGAGCAGGTGTTTAATTAATTATTGTTTCCTTCGCTGTAATTACGGTAGGGATGTAGTGGGACGGGTTTCTCGGGAGGTTTCCTGGGACCGGCTCTGATGCTATCGATTCCGGCGTCTTGCCGGTGGTGGTCAACGGCAGCTATCTGGTTACGGGCGTGTAGGGTGTCGGCGTCGGCTCGCTGCCCGGCGCCGTACAATAGAAACTCGGTTGCCCTCTCGGCTCGTTCTACTGGATGTAATGGATATGTAGCTAGGAGTGTCCTTAGATATGTAAGTGTGGGTGTATGTCCGTATGTTTTGTTTGGACATACTTTGTGATATAATATAATCCATATTCAACTTTGTTTAGGAGACTTGCGTAGTGTTTTTTGTTTGTTTTTTTCTCATTGTTTTGTATCGATTGTCAAATATGCGACATTATTTCTCTATTTTATGTGAACGTTATTCAGTATCCTGTCAGTAAGCCTCTTTAAAAATAAAGATTTTTAAACTACATAGTTTGAGAGAAATTTCACCATGTAAGTAGAGTGACACATACAAAAATCTTTTGAATAAATCGTGACAGAGCTGAACCTTATTGAATGGAGAGTACTTTCACGTTAAATGCATTTAATAAGCATCATGAGGTTATTCTTTGGCTCTTTATGGCTCACAGTGACATCGCATCGCACGGACTGGGTCATCGTAGAATAAAATATGCGGTCGGACGGGACCCCGGGCCTAGTATATGAGTGAACAGTAACGTAACATTCTACTAATTGGAAGCGGATACTATGCAACCAATCGATTATGTTATAATTGTTAATGTCATTTATTTTGTCTAGATAGTCGCATTGTTTCACCATCATATTATTATTTATAACTGCTTTTAGATGTGCTTAAGTGTCGTAAGTCATTCAATTTTAATTATGTAATTTAAAGGCAAGTAATTTTCTTATTAGGATTGTATAGCTAATAACAGCGCAACAAAACTCCTGTAAATAAACTTATTTGTATTTGCTCTTAAAATAAAAAAATACAGCTGCAAATAGCATTCGTATGCAATGAAGACTTGCCACGTCACATTTATCTTTTTCTGCGGATAACAATCTAAGCCTCGCCCGCGCGGGGCACTCAGCGTGTGTGATTACAAGGAATGGAGATGGCATACTGTTATTTGCGGGCATCATGCGTCGTGCCACGAGGGCTCGGCCATTAATAATAATATGAGTGCCGTGCGACCGCGCGTGATTGATCGACGGCGCATTGACACTGGCGGATGAGGGGATGCGTTCGTCCCAACACTAGCTCTTGTGGGGTATTGAAATTATGACAGTATATTTATGTAAGCCTGAATTAGGGTGTTCGATTTACGAACCAACCACTGAGTGGCGCGTCCGGGCCGTGCGGTCCAGCTATTGGTTTCAGTATTTTAGCCATCTCGAAGTTCTTAGATTAAATATTGTATGTAAAGCAATGATTGCTCACTTTTAATCCCTGAATAGCATCTCGGAAATTACTCGATGCTGTTGCTTCTAAAATTTGGAATTGATACTACGTAATTTAATCTATACTAATATTATAAAGAGGAAAGATTTGTATTTTTGTATTTTTGTATGTTTGTAATGAATAAACTCAAAAACTACTGGACCGATTGCAATAATTTTTTCACCATTAGAAAGCTGCATTATTCAGAAGTTACATAGGCTATATTATATTTTTAAAAAAATTAGGGATCCTTACTAAAACTCCAATAATGTAACCCAAGGTGTAAAAAATAGACCTGAAAAATTCCTTACGTCGCCTACGCTGCGAAAACTATTGAAGATAGAACAAAACCATTTACTAAGACTTTGCAGAACTCATCATTATCTACAGAAAGTGTCGCGACAGCATATGTCTAAATATTATAGTTATGTCACAGCAAGCGGTTTTTTATTCTAAAAATTTAATTTATATGCCGCCGCTTGAAAGGGCTCTTTATTTGTACCTTGGTATTAATCCTTATCAAAATAAATTACTTTATATTCAAGACGGCTTCAATACCTTTTTATTACTTTTTGAATTATTCAATTCGGACATTTAGTTCGGAAGATATCACGAGTTTAAAAATGCAAGTATTAAAAGTCGCGTGGTTGCCGCCACCGCGCTCAGCTAGCCAGCATGCGATGTAGGCTCCATGTAAGCGTCACTGGGGTACGGGGGAGTCAATGTAAATGTAATATAATTATATTATAAAGAGGAAAGGTTAGATTTTTTGTTTGTTTGTTTGTTTCGAATAGGCTCCGAAACTACTGCACCGATTTGAAAAAATCTTTCACTGTTGGAAAGCTACACTATCCCTGAGTGTCATAGGCTTTTTTTGGATAAAAAAAAAATAGATTTCTCTTACGGGGTTAAAATAATATATTACATAGAGATAGAGATATCCCCGAAGCGAAGCGAGGGCGGGTCGCTATGATAAATAAGTATATAACACAACATCACATTGTTGTGTAATTGTGTAATATACTTATTTATTACACGATAAAAGACAGAATGTTTTTAATGTTTCTTCCGGTTGACTAACTTCTTGAATGGCTGACAAGATTTTGACGGGACTTTTATTGGCAGGTAGCTGATGTTATGGAGTAACTAAGACTACTTTTAAGTTAAAAAAAAAAACAAAATCCTGTAGTCCAAGCGAACGAAGTCGCGGGCACAGCTATATATTATATAGAGATAGAGATATACCCGAAGCGAAGCGAGGGCGGGTCGCTAGTATAATATAACTTTAGTTTATTAATTGATGAACTTCGTGGGCTCGTTA
Source organism: Maruca vitrata (assembly GCA_039566165.1). Classification (NCBI taxonomy): domain Eukaryota; kingdom Metazoa; phylum Arthropoda; class Insecta; order Lepidoptera; family Crambidae; genus Maruca; species Maruca vitrata. Next base: position 3,787,861 of record CM076918.1, on the reverse strand, counting down.
TAACATATTTCATTTATGAAATAGTTAAATCTTTACTTTTACCATTATAACTGTGAAGACTAGTGTGCATTATCAATAAATATTGCATGGCACAAGATAACAGAACACCTTCGTGTTCGCAACTATTCAGGATTTCTTAGAAAAGGTAGTAGTGTCAGTTCATGAAATTCCGCTGGCCGAATCTTCAGATGTGGATGAATTAAACACGTAGCATACAAATGTAATTACACTGCGTTGAATTTACGAATGGAAGTGCGAACATCAACACGTTATGGTATTTCAACGTCAATAAACATTTTCATGTTAAATACCGGTTTGTTTTAAAACGTCTGTCGTTTATTCAGTGTGAATGATCGGGTCGAAATGCATTAAAATAATTATGTCGTTACTCACCGATCACCGTCCAGTGGTGATTCAAACCGATTTCTAAACGAGACACTGATTTATTCACCTTGATAGATAATAAAAGTTGGGTTTCGCGGTGTCATAAGCAAATGATCATTGATCCCTATTCCCTCTCTCATTTTAAAAGAGGACACGTCTTGACCAAGGGCCAGAAATGAGTCATATTTGAGTGAGGAACCAGTTCCTTTTTCATTCGAGATTAATGAATGTGGGTACATGATGGACTTGAATACATTCGTAGAAGAAGCGTGTGGGTTTGAGAATAAATGGTCCTTTAATTCGAATTTAGATCAATGATCGGCTTCAGGGCCCGGTCAGGGGCTCTCAGAATTAATCCTCTTGGTGAAAATGTGTTTTGTTTACAATGCCTATGAAGGTATATAATCGTATACAATCTTACGAAATATTGTAACGCCATATTGTGAGCATATGTTCCTTGCTGAAGGCTAACGTAATAAAATAATATACAGCGGTGAACAGTGCCCATTCGTCTTGTCCTTCCCCACTCTGTTGACGGCTATCTCCCTCCCTCTTCCGTATAATTTCATCCTTGTCGCTTGGTACCACTTTTTGTACTCAGTGAATACCCCTCGAATGAAATTACTCAGTTGTAGAGTAATTAGAACTTCTGTCAGAGTACTAACCTCGCGGTTGTGTGGAGCTAGATAATGAAACAATCCAAAGGTTTTTGGAATCCCGGTCTTGGACGTAGACAGATTCGTTGGACATGCAATTTATATTAAATATCACATTAGTTTTTGTGCAATGCTTTTAAGCATACTATGTTATAGCAAACTTTGTTATCAATATTACACAACATCACATACATTGATCTAATCCCGTAGTAAGTAGCTTAAGCTCTAGTGTTACAGATATCAGAATCATCAGTGTAATTACTCTCTAATATCTTTTTTATTGAAATACATTGGCGCTTATTTTGAACATGACATTCAATTTAATGCTACCTTATAAATAAATCTCATTAATGATTACTTACTACAAGACGTGTTCCAGCGTGATGTATAAATTATCAAGCTGGGTTCGTAGAATGAAATTTGATTTCACCTTTTTTTGGGAGTGACAAAACTTCCATCTCATCAAGATAAGAGCTATTCGACTCCCATAAAGTTACGTCTACGAATTAAAACCACAAAACGAGTCTCCAAACTGCTTCGTGACTCGTCCCGCTCGTCCCGTAGTGCTAGGACCGGTACGTGCCGTATAAGGGACGGAATAAATTAATTGTATTGTATATTCCCTATCGGGACAACATGATAATTAACATTCACCTCTGATAATTGCGTACATTTGCAGACTGTGGCGAGCGCCACTCGGCTTTTTACTTTCGATTTTAGTGATTGTCTAGATACAGTAGATAAATTCATCAAAATATAATTATGTAGTTTGTCAATGTAACTCAGTACAAGTACCTAATGATTAATCGTAATTTGCAAAGTGGTTTGATTAAAAATATAAAGCATATTGCGCTTAAAGCACGTAAGCTTATTTTCCAACTTTAGAATTAATAGAGGCCCTTTGTATCAACTCCGGGACGCCCTCGGTCCCCCGCTGCCCGGGACACGTCCCTCGCGTCCCGGCGCGCGGGCGGAGGCGTAATTTCCCCGTTTCGAGTGGTCATTAGTACCCGGGGACGGGACTGTGTGTCGCACGCCCATTACCCATACACGCATACCTGCATGCTCCTAGCTCGAAAACTTCCTTTATGGCTGCTGCCTCGTAACGTCCCTGAAATGCACAAATATCACCCTCAATCGCACCGGCCACGCCGGCTCCGATTAGTCCGACTCGTGTTTTATCCGACTATTAAAGGAATGAAATGGCTTTGATAAAATTTTACTCCTACTATTAATACTGCAAATGGGAACGTATGTTAAGCTGTTTGGATCTATCTGAGAGAGTGACGCATAAACTGCTGAACAGATTTAGATAAGTTAACTCGGGGAATAATAACAGCTCTTGAGATAGTTTGTAGGTAGTGGATACTATTAGGAATATTTGTCATTATAATCTTATGGGAAATTCTATTTAGATTTTTCGACATCAACTAATTGATTACGAATTTGTCAGTTTTATCGTTGTGATTAAATCTTTCGGAACCTAGTTTACATCATTTTAAAGGACGATATAATATTGGTACTTTACCCCAAGTTAGTGCCAGATGCTTGGTCGCGTGATCTCATGACGCTGTAATACTTCACTGTCCGTCATAGTCCGCGCACATTCGCCCCGACTGCAAGCCGGGATTGAACACGCGACCCTCGAAACGTGCGCGCGAATGTCGTTAATAAATCCCCTGCGTTATGAACGTGCTACGTTTAATGTTTCATTATTCGTGAAAACACACAAAAGACGACCCACGAAATATTTTGGCAACACAGCCACGCTACAATATTTAATGATCATGCCCGTAAACTTAAAACTTCGTTCTCCCAAAAGTAAAATCTTAATTTAAGCTCAATTACGTTAGTAGCACCGTGGCGTTTCATCATTATGAAAAATAGCAGTGAAATTAACAAATTGTAAGATGGTTTAATAAAGTTTAGATGGTGAAAAGGATATTTTTCGAGGCGAGGTCCCACCGCCACGCCGCGCGGTGCCCGGGTACGCTCGCCGCCGATCGATGCGGGCCCCGGGCCAACAAACACCCGCCTACCAACGTCTGTTTCCATTTAAACCATCCATTGTAAGGGCTCCCTCCTGTCAACCGTGACTGTGCACTTAACAATCATCCCCACCGGAACATAACATCACAATATACCCACAAATAATTATTACATTAAACTCAAAAACAAAAGTGACGCATTCCTTTTAGGCAAGGAATTTATTATTTCCACGCCGCTTAAGTGGCCGATGGGAAGCTTCCTCCACTTGGACTTTCCCACAGTTCTACGTGTTGTGCCGCGTCCATTATTCCGATCAACTTGTGGTTTCGGTCCGTAGTGTCTACGGTCTAAGTGCGTTCCATCACGCCACGACGCGGCGCTCACTAAATTTCCTTTTCAACACTAGCATGCAACCAAAATAATCTCAAAATGGCTTACTCATCCATCGGTACGGGAACCATTGAATCAAAGGTGTGAACGTTTTCGTGTGTTTAATTCGCTGCGATTATTTGAACGGCGCGTCGTTTTCGACTGTTCGATGCTACGGAGGATCTCGGTAACGTCTATCGGCGAGGAGTTCTACGAACGCGCAGCCTCTAAACCAGTTTGCTGCAGGTACGCGGCCAAAAATTATACGTAGACAAAACGGACCTTCTTGGGGCGTAGCCGATTTCGGCACCATGCCACGATCCTTTGACAAAGAAGAATTCCGATCGAGCATCGCCCTTGCCTAACACAAAAGCTCCGCCGTAATATTGCAGCGGTATATTGTAAAATATCATATTGCCGAGCGGGCATTGTACGCGCTGTATTTACCTTGGGAAACCGAAATGTGTTCTGTGTAAAAATGAGACGCCTTGCGGGCTTCGGGGGGTCTCTTACCGCGCTAGTTTATTATTTTGGCATTTTTGCCTCTTATTGTTCTGCCATATTAACCTACGCATTCTTTTAACATTTCTCTCTTACTTTCTTCGTGTTTTACAACATTCTTGTGGAATATTGAAATAATCTTCCGAATAATTTATCATTTTCTATTTGTTTGTATTTGATGATAGGAAAATGGATCCTCAGATTATGTTTGTCTTTCTGTATGGCGATATCTCATCGTGTCCCGAAAGAATCGTCTGTAGATAATACGTATATTTGACCATTCCCCTCGACTGTAGGGAATCGATAACGTTTCCGTCGTGCCCCACGAGTCACGCTCCGCTCTTGCGATATATTTTAGTAGAAATTGCCTGCATTTACTTTTTTTATGCTTATTGCCTCAACAAACATTTCTCGTCCCAGGGTTTTCGGATACGAGTGAAATAACTTTACGAACAAGCATGTATTCACGAATGTTACTTCCTATACTAATGCGTGGCTCTACCTTTATCTGACCGAGAAATACATAAGCAAAACAAACAGAAATTTCAAAGGTGCCAGCCGCGCCAGTTCTAGCCAAACGCAGTTGTTTAATAACTTTCTTTAATGTCCACCCATAAATTGCTTGTTACGCACGACGCACGTCGATTTAACGGCCCTTTAGCATGAGTAAAACGCGGCTAAGACTATGAAGAAATTACGTTCCACCCGGCCGCTCCGGTCGAGCTACGAGATTCCACTTGTTTTACTGCCACAGTGTTTTATATTTATTCCAAAGACATCAACTATTTCACTATTCTTTGTGTTCTTCGCAAAAAAAGAAACTAAAAAAAAGTTAGCAAACCATTTGCCAAATATTTGCGCGACTTTGCAGAACTTTTTCACATTTATTAAGTCTAAGTATTCAACCGGCAACAGTGCCGGCGTGGCATGGGAGGACTAATTATATTTGGTTATATTAGGTTTGGCCACATTTTTTGTGGACCGCAATAGACGTTTGGGTAGGAGCGGTTGGAATGCCCGCCGGAAACTGCGCCAGGTAGAGCTGCACAATGAACCCGCGCAGAATGCCGGCCCGCTCCGGTACTCCATGCGAACCACGCGAAAAATCTACATTTGAATCTAGACACGCGGTAGCGTGTCAAGCCAAGGTTCAAGAAACAGAACTGGCGAGCCGCACCGTGTGTAATATTACACGAACCATTTGGAACCACTTTTGAACACCTCATAAATCAAAAACTATTTCACATAAACGTATCAAATTTGGCTCATATATTGTGACTTGCGAGATAAATATGTGTTCTAAATTTCATAAGCTTATCTCAAACAGTTATTTAGATATTAATGTCCAAAAATCCTCATTTTTATCATTGACTGACTGACAGATCAAAATTCTAACCCAGTTCCAAATGACCTAGAGAGTTAAAATTTGGTATGCAGATAGGTAATTACATGAATACAAAGGAAAAAATAAAAAACTGGCAATTTTTTAATAATTAGGTTAGGTTCTATTATGAACGCTTAACATAAATACCTAGTTAGTGCCTAATAACGCCTATATACCGGGGAAGGCAGAGCACTAAGTATATATTTAGGTATACTTACTTATTTACAATTAAGAGTAGGTACTTATAGTCGGTTTTCATATTTATTACTTAGGGTAGGTACCTACATAAAGTCTAGTTTTAGTTTTGAATTTGTCCTTTTCAAAGGACCCACGGCGTTACGATGATATATACTTTTCTACAAAAAGTAATGATATCCAATCAAAAACATAAATGTGAAATGAGAGCCAAGTTCAATATTGCCTTGGTTGTTGACTTCAGCGACAAAAGAAGTGAGATCTAAATGGGTGCCAAGTTCAATGGTCAACCCAGAAATTTATTTATAAGTAACACTATAACATACCTATCATATCTTCTTATAACATAAGATAATGTATGGTGGTAGCCTATGAAGGTCTGTCTTGGCTAGTTTTCATAAATGAATTATAGCCGTCGCAAGTTCTAAGCCGTTATAAGTATTTGTCGGTTTTTATTTTATAATTCCGAAAATTTGGATTGTTGGTAGAAACTAGCAAGCGAACATAATAATACGTTGGTAGGTTTATAGAAACTAGCCAAGACAGACCTTCATAGGCTACCACCATACATTATCTTATGTTATAAGAAGATATGATAGGTATGTTATAGTGTTACTTATAAATAAATTTCTGGGTTGACCATTGAACTTGGCACCCATTTAGATCTCACTTCTTTTGTCGCTGAAGTCAACAACCAAGGCAATATTGAACTTGGCTCTCATTTCACATTTATGTTTTTGATTGGATATTTTAATTCGAAATCATCGTCCCGCAATATTCGCTTTGGCTTTATTCGGACAGTGCATAAAGTAAACTAGGTATGCGATACTCACGACTCATGTCGAAGCTATAAAACCGATTCATTGAGCTTTAAAACTAAAAGACCATAAATAATGTAGCACTCTGACGATCTTATCGCCTCCTTTATCTACAAATGTAATTTAAATGCATTATCAACACCGAGTGCTAATAAACGTATAATACAAGATGGTAGCGAGCCTACATTGCTGTTTGCCGTGCAAAGAAGCAGTGATCGTTCACAGGTCTCTAGCGTGGCTCTTTTGTTAATTAAAACAGCTCTTGAAAATCTTACTTCGTCCGGCGGCTTATCTTGATTAAGGTTTCGGGGTTGTTGATCTGCGGAGTAGGGTGTCCTCCCCCCCCTCCCCGCCGCACCCCTCTCCCGGGTCTCATTCATTGGCAAATGCGCCTTTCGCAAGTTCGTGACCTTTAACTGAGAATGGAAAGAAAGATGTTTAGATAAGTCTCAGCATAGAACGGTTTATCCATTCAATCGTTTTTGCATAATGGGTTAATAGCCATTGTATCTTCTTCCTTCGCACCGTGTGAATGAGTAGATATGTCACGTACCGTGTATGTCTCGATAGTATTGTTCGTTTAATCGGTGCGAATGCATCATATCAATCAAACAATAAAATTATTAATTGATTAAACAGGACTCTGATATTTTCTGGCATTATTTTTCATCCTCTTTGCAATCGTGAACTATTTGTTCGTGTTTATACCGAATTTATTTGAATGGTTTTTTGTCTAATTGGAGCTTCTTGAAGTTGAATTATTCAGTTTAAAAAAATACGCTACGACTTTCAATAAGTCTCAGAAGCAGTAAGAGTGGAGATTGTTTAATTGAGAAGAAATAATCGATTCGACGTACTTGCTCTACGAGAGCATTCTCGATATCGTGAGATTGAAAGCCATATTGGACGATCGTAATATCGATTGAAGTGCATGAATCGATGTTTAATGGCGCGTTCGTATCACGCAATGATCGATATGTACCATGATTATGATTCTGTTGCTGTCCCGTACCGGAACGGTAATCGAATAATAGTGTGTGAATAGTGGCATTTATGTTAATTACTGGTGTCAAACTAATCTTGGATTGATTGTGTGGCCATCATGCGGTTAACCCTAATCAGATTCGACATGCTTTGAATTTTAAACTAGAATAAAGTTTAGAAACTATAATAATTAACTCTCTCGATATTTTAATCGTACTTACTATTTCTATAGTGTGCAAAATAGTACAAATATTTTGAAATATTCTTATCTTGTTTCCAAAATTATAAATACGTGGTAAATGAAAAAATCTAATCCGCTTACAAGTTTTTATCAGGATTGTATGTAAGGAAGTGATAATGAACCGTCTATTCAAAACTTCTAACGGATATCACATATGGAAAAGCCCGATAAATCCATTCAATTATTTATTATGGGCTGTATATTAAATTCAAATGTCATAATAATTCAAATTGCATCGTCCTTCAATACCGACGTGCTCAAAATGTCGATAACAGCCATTTATCCAATGAGGGTTAGTTAGGCATGTCAAAACAAGTTACAACGCTCGAGCTAACACTAGCACAGCGAGGAAGTTTGCCATAGTGATTTCTATTAAGGTGCAAATTTTACGGGCGTCGTAAACTCTTGTGTCACTTGAAGGGATTACGCGTCGACACCAGGTTGATTTTGCAACTGCCTACCTGCATTTGAGGGTTCGACGACGAAGTTAATGTTTTATGTTACTTATACCAGAGCCGCTCTAAGTTGGCCGATTTGACACTTTTTATTTTATATTTTGCATTTATCCTTGTTAAGAGGAACATATTTAGCGAATCATGAAAAACAACTTTTAAAAATAAGACGTTAATTCAAAATGTCAAATGCACCTAATTATCTAATTATTTGTCTTTTATTACTTAAAATAATTGAATTATAAAAAGAAAACGAAACATTTCCAATCTGTATTACGCTTTTACAAGGTTACGCCGTTTGACACGTTTTCATAGTGACGTAATGGGTAATACTCACCAGGTATTTTTTAGAAATAGGATGAAGGATTTAAAAAGTATTGTATTTTAAAAATAAATATATTTTTAAATAAGAAACTTCAATTCTATCTTCTGGATGTGAATAAATGTTTTTAATAAAAAAATGTTATAATAGGGTATTTGATATTTTTTTTATTTTGATATCGTTGGATGGACCACTCGAACACAAAGACACTGTTGAAAGTATCACTTTGATATCTGGATAACTCTACGAAATATTACAATTTTAATTGCACATTATTTGGGCGAGCTCAAAAACGCTCCATACAAACGTCGATTGGCGTGTGACGTCACACGTTAGTTTGGCGCCTAAGAAGTTTGTTTTCATAATGAAAGATGTGACTAATTCTGTTATTAATAAGATGACAAAGGAATTTTAAATGATTTTCGCAATTTTGAAATGGACTTGCCCACCCAATTTTAAATGTCTTTTGTAGTCTCATTTCGCCAAAAATTTAAGTTTCGATTTCATTAATAATATTGATTTACATAAATCTTACTGATTTTCATAAAAATACCCTATTAGACCTTGCTTGGTTATAAAGTGGAAATAACTGTTACTTATATACTTCGGCAATTTTACCGTTTCACTAGTGCAGTCTAGTGCAGTCTAGTGCAGCAATAATATATAAATACCTGTAAAGTACCTGCTTTACATAGTGCCCGTGATAACACGTCCGTTACAGATGTGTGTACCTGAGCTCGTAAGTCGTTAACAAAGAAAGTTTGTATCGATACGGTTGTACTTCGCACGCCCATAAAACTGTTCCTAGGTTATACAACTTTGTAAGCAAGCTTGTTCTGAATAGTGCCAGATAGCAGTTGTTAACCTATTTACGCCAGCCCTTTATTGGGCACAGTGAATTAAATAAACAATAATGTATTAGAATACATATTGTGTAATGTGCATAATAATAATTATTACGGTCGCGTGTATTGTTATTCTAAACATATTGTTTAGAGACCCGATGTTTCGAGCTCTTTACAGCTTTTCGATATGAAAGTTTATTTGTATTCTTCATAAGTCTTTCTTAGATTGAAAATGAAGTGAATACTTGCCCTATTTATTTAAAAAAAAAACAAACTTACTAGCTATCGTTTCAGTAATATTTAATAAGGTAATGTTAAACATTTATAAATAAATTATAATAAACTCGTGCTTACCACGGCTTACCAAATTATTAATAAGTTTGTTTGTAACGTTTATTCCAGTTATGATCTTAATTAAATGGTTCTGAAGGGCGCATGTAGCGGCCTGGGGAGCCTTCTATCAATCATCCGCCCACACCCTTCGCAGACACTGAACGATATTACTAACATAAATCTATTTATAAACTTGTAACCTTTCAGTTCTCCGGTATGAATAGGGCGTTACGTTTTTGGTGGAATACGATACATGTACCAATAGTACACGCAATTGGTATCCTAGTCTCGTTAAGTCTAATAAACTAGCTGTTATGCCCGATTAGATGTATAGGTTTGTAGAAGTCTCCAGCAACTATACATTATTTGTTAAATTAGCATTGTCCCGCGAACCTCAAGTCATCGTTTGAAAGATTTTGTCAGATACGCTTAATTTTTTTTTCGTAAAGGTGCAGTCAACAGCCAGCTTAAAAATATATAATTTTATATTTTATTTCTGAGTAACAATGATGTGAACGAGGGTAGTGGTGTCGTGCGTAATAAAAGACTGAGAAAGAGGGTAGACCGATATGCCTGCCCTTAGACCTACCGTCATTCTCGCAGTCCTACAGTTCACCCGTGATCATGGCGCTTGCAACAGTGCCGAAATATCGGGAGCTCATTGAAACAAAACAACATGGTAAATATCCCGGACAGTTTCAGTTTTCTAAAGCCAGCTTAACAGGCTAATAGTTTGTACTTTGTATGTACCACTCTTCGTGGGTATAAACGTTAACATCGAATCGTTTGTTTCTGGCCAACGTGCTATGTACATGTAATAAAATTATTTTTGAAAAATCTTGCCGACAAAGCAAAAACGTCTTTATTAACTTGACCGTACAAGCCTGGTCCGAATAGGTCATAATAAGACCAGTAAGTGTGGAGGCGAGGTTCGCCCGACGGTAAGTGGGTCGCGGAAGCGCGCGCGCCAAGTCCCCGGCGCCAAGTGCCGCTCAGCTGATCGAGATATAAGCGCAAAGGTCTCTGGGTCGCACTGGTTAGCTGGTTAGTGCCACGCGAGTTGCGAGCGAGCTAATCAATTCAATTAACACTTAATTGTTAGCGATTAGGCGGTTGCGCAAGCTGTTTGGTTGATTTTTCGTGTCTTATTTTGTCGTCAAGCTTGCTTGTACAGAATATTATATGTTAAAGTAATCCGATCTTCGAGTAAATATTCGATGAAATAAAGTTTTATGAGATACAACTAACTTATCTCTGAATTTGATGTCTTTATGTTTAGGTGTACGTGCATTTTTGATAAATACATGTACATAAATAAATATCACACAAAAATCACATTCAAGTACATTTTTCTGATACCGAAATGATAGCTAAAGCACTTAATCTACTTAAATATTTAATAATACACCCAGACACAATACCAGGTCCGGGAATCGAACCCCACGTCTCTTGGAACCGTAGCTACTAACACCGAGTAGTTCAGTCAGTTTTCTGTGGTTTACATATTACATACAACATTAGTAATAGACGCAAAAGATAATATTTATTTATTCGTACTATCATTTTGATATTAAAATACTATTTAAAGATCTTCCTACAATTAAAATATTTCCAACGTTATATTTGTACCTTCGTATAAAAGACACAATGGCGAATCAAAAGAAAGTAATAAATTTAAATAGCTTTGAGAAAAATACAGATGGAAGGATGAAAAATCGTCGGACCGATATTGGCAGTTTGCTTGGTCGTACGGGTAGGTGATTTCCTCATAGATTGTTTTGCTGAAAAAACTATCCTAATATAACAGTTTATTACTCAACTTGGCGGAGGTGATATAAAATTGAATATATATACCAGCCTAGATTTTAAGCTTATGCTAGGCCTCTTAAAATACCTATTCAAGGCCCTAGAATATTGAAAAGAGGCCTAGCCACAAATTTCTATTAAACCTGATCCAATTTAATGTTGGCTAAAAAGCTTTTTAAGTAGATGACTGCTCCATATACCTCACCTCTGCTCTAGGGGATTACAGGAGTAAGTTGTTATTGATTCGATTCAAAACGGGTGCAATGTTTACATATTTTGTGATTGCAATACCGTATTGGGAATATTGGCTGTTGCGTACTGGTAATTAAGGTGTGGCGCTTTATGAGACTTCATTGCGAAACGGTTTACATATTAACGGGGATACAAATAATATGGGGCCTGCCGGCACCAGTAAAAGTTTTACATTTTTTTTAAATAATTAACTCAAATATGTACCAAACAATATACACCCACCTATCGGTAATTAATTTTTATTTTAGGTTTTTGCTATTATTCTCTCGTTTTAATGGTAAACTTGGCCCCGATCTACTGATTGTTGGAATGTTGGTTGTAACCCAAAGTTGTTTACACACGTCCCTTGTATTTGAAGTCAGAATCACTAGTTGTGTATCTACGGGAGTATGTTCCAAAGAGACAATATTCTATTTACTTTAACCACTACTTTTGTCTGATTGCAAGAAGAAAAAAAAACAAACAAAACACCATGCACCTTCGAACTCGGTACTATATTATTGAAGTAGCAAATTGAATTTCAAATGAAGGCTCACGTTAGCGGTTATATATAAATGTCGGGGTGCATAGAAACATCTTTAATGGTATTCCATTAATCGTATTTAGCATTGTTCGTGTTTTAAAACCGGCTAACTAATGCGCTCGTGACACCGCGCAGATAACGACGTTTGAAGCTACACGCTCACTGCATTGCCGATACGCCGAACGAACATTCAGTTATTACTTTGCATACTGTAGCGACTATGATTGATTCGGAACTGCACTAGGGTTTTAGGAAGGTGTGGTTGCCAAAAACCAGCGCCGAAATCCACCATTTGTGTTTTTCATTAGTTTGTGTTGCTTACGTACGTACAGGTTTCAAAAGATTGTAATATAAAATGCGATTATAAAAATCAATTGCCGTAAAAAAATTAAATAAAATTTAGTGTCATTGGTTTATGTCGTCAAATTAACAAATTCCTGCAAAATCGAGCTACGGGATCTTAGGCTATAAATGTACTCGTATAGGCCTTTGTGTAATATGGTGAGGGACTAATTATAACCTCCCGAGTGGCATTTATTATGATATCCACACGATATTCACAATATTGTCCAATGAAACGCATTTAGCTGCGAAGTTATTGCTTCCAGTGTTCAGTTAAGATTTAATTAACTCACGGCTATTTCTTGTATAATGTACGCGAGTCTTTGTTAGCCCATAATGTTCGTCGTTAAACATTGAGAGGCTACTGTCTTTGTAGCTTTGTACAGATACGAGCAAAAAATGTACTCGATTGTGAACCTTCTTCGCGATGACTTAAGAACAGAACTCATGTTTTGTTTGTTTACAGTTTACTGTTTTGATTAAAGTGTCGCGAGTTTATTTTAAGTGTCGATATTATAGCAAAGAGAATGGATGAGTGAATGGGGCGGGACACGAATGTTAAATTATATGGAAGAAGCGTTTTACTTTACTTAACACACATCTGTTTAAGTCATTGATCACCGGGTACTTAATTCTTACTACGATATTTTTGTTATAAATATCACTCTCAAACGGAAATCGTGACTGCTGTGCCAAAACGGTGTTGCTAGCTAAACATACCGACTTACATTTTGGTTTATTTAGAAAAAGTAATATAATGCCGTACATTTTACCTGAGGCCTATTATACACCTGATACGGCCACCCTAAGACAGGTTTAAGGACAGGACAATTACACAGAGGGCTTTCAAAACAGGTATACATTCGTGTTCTGTCTTTATATTATGTAGTAATAGTAAATTATTTTCCCATCCTCTCCATTAAAACTTACGTAGCGCAGTAGAGGTAAAAGCATTCTCTTGTTAGCGACAACTAGCTCTATTAACAACACACCTGCAAAGATGTGGGTACGATAGTTCAAAACAAAAGACGCACATTTTATAATAATGTACGTTTGAAAAGGAGTATGTATTCCTCTTTCACTAGTGGTATTTCCTAACGAGTAAGATTAATTATCATAGTAGCAGTAGATACTTTTGTTTTTTTTTAATGAACATAAAAACGCTTTTGAACATTGGGCTTAAACAAGTGTCTTTCTGATGAGTGAGGGTAATGATATGTTATTTATTTTATTGGTCAATTATAGCATTATATGAAATTGACTTCAACGCTGAAATACTATGTAGGATTAGTGAATATAAATTTGTCCTTAATGTGCAATAATATGTTAACGTAAAGTTTCTAATAAAGGTGTTTTTTTGTTTCAGGTAATTGTTGCACTGTTATTATTATCAACGAGCGTGAGTTACTACTATCGATTACGTTTCGCTGTTAAAACTTAGGAAATCAGTGATATCCTCGAATTAATTTTCTGTACTTACGAAACGCATCCATGACATATCGCGTTCTCTGGGATTGTTTAAAAAATCGTGACCGGCCCAGGTGTTCGAGATCGAGCCAGCTGACGCGTCCACCTGCCATCTGCTGCCGGTACAGCTTTATGCGTCCTGTTTATTACGGAATGCACCGAAAAAAAAAAACCTATCGCCCCAGACTCAGGATATTGCCTTCGATTAAAGCCTCTACCGAGAACAGCTATTTCAAAAGTAATGTAGTTTAGACAATGAGCCTTTGCAGCCAATTTTCTTCTACATATTTTGTAAATCTATATGTCTGTTTGCGATTTTAAAATAACGACTTTTTACTAAATGGATATGAATCTTTATCGGGTACCAATAAAATTTTCGTCTGTCTGTATTGTATAAACATATTGAATGATCATATTAACGTATGATTTTAAGCTTTCGCATTCCATTACACTAAATATTAGTCTTTATGGGTCTAGACACGCGATATTAGGAGTAGCAAATTAGTGTAGACCCATAAAGACTAATATTTAGTATGATCATATTAATTTACTAATATTATGATCAAATGATGTCTCCAGTGAGCATTGGTTTGTAAAGTGATTAAAATTTGACACGACGATAAGTGGTCAACAACTATCACAATCATAATACTTTAAATCCTCATTCGTTCACAACACAACACTTGGCATAGGTTACCGAAAAATGGTACCAGTTAAACGTTCTTTGGCGCTCGATGCAAAATTAATGGCGCGTTCGGAATATACTATGAGAGTTTATTTGAAGTTGTTATTGAAAAATTGTGTTTTGCAAAAGGCTGTGTTCATTCACAGCGGGCCACTTTCTGTGTTGCATTTTAATATCGGATTTGGCTTCTCAATATCGCATGTTTCTATGGTAATGTGAATAAACATGAAATGCTTTTGTTAGCGAAATTATTGCAGGAAAAAATATTTTTGAAACAAAATGTGATTGCATCTGGTACTTAAATTTATTATTTTAATTTTGCGTGTCAAAAAGAACTATGTATATGCGGGTATCCTATAAATATAGGTGGGACGTGTAGTAATAATCGACGAGCGTGCATGAAGAGGTTGATGAATGTGGATGAAGCGGAAGTGGTGTGCCAGGACCGTAGCACATGCCAGGAAGTGATCTCTGCCTATCCCTCTGGGAAAAAGGCGTGATTGTATGTATGTATGTAGAAGTAGTAAGTTGGTCAGACATTTCTGGTTTAGTAACGTCTTCATCAAATCCGTAGCACCGGCTGATATCGGTTCGCGAAGGCTCAGCTCACGGCCACTCGTTCGGATTTAAGGATTTCCTACATTATCACCTGCCCGCGCTAGATACGCTCGCTTCTCCGACCACCACCTTCAATTTACAACCTTCATCCCACAGAATAAGAATCCAATTTGCAATTTGGCAATGCTAGCGTCTAATATCTCGGGATCAGAATAACGTCGAAATGTGTACATAACTGCTGTTTTGCGTGTTCAGGAAATATCCTATTGGGAGAATATTGATATAGCCTCCAGTGGCCAACACCACCAGCCTTTTATGCCACGTAATTTGCAGACGATAAAACTCGGAACAATGCCTTTATGTTTTTGCACTTTTAGAACAAGAAGCGTTTTGTATTGCCTTGTACTAATACTAAATTACTCCATATTTTAATAATTTAATTATACCTTGTCGAACTAAAGGAAACAGCCATTTCCTGGATTAAAGAAATACAATGTTTTTACTACACGCATAAAACCACTTTATCTTATTCATTCATCGTTTGTAGACTTTTCGTGTGTGTCTCGTCAGTTTTTATTGTATAAAGCGACTATAATTTATGGCATGCATTATAATAATATTTCTACCATAATATTTTCATATTGGTTTTAACCGGTTCACAGTGAAGGAGGTAGACGAGACGATCGTCACGGATACGTATATTATGTAGTTCGAATTCCTAATTAATATATGAATTGTAGGAAAAAAATAAGGCGAAACTTTGTTGGTAATAAAACAAATTGTTGTTGGTTTTGTAAATTTTTTAAATTAAGAAAATAAATTCACACAAACCCATCTCGTAAATATTTCGCAAAGCGTGCTTCGCCGAAAACGATTCGTTCGGTGTGAAATCGGATCGATTCGTTCCCAGGCGGTCGGTAACGGCGGTAATGCAATACGTAGCCGCCGTCGGCCCTTGAGGCTGACTCACCGTAGCTATTCCTGATTCACACGCCAGCTTTTGTCACTTTCTTGACGAGAGTGCTTAGCGACACGTTTAATGGCGACCTGTTAAGTTTTAAGAGGTTTATCGTTATTAATTTCTCGGAGCTAACTCTACTCGTGACTGCGCGTGTGTGGAGTTGTTTGTTGAAAACTTGCCTTCTCTTTAGTGATGAGTTGAATATGTATATTACTCACACTACTAATATGATTTCTAGCTATTAAAAGTGGTTTAAAGATATTGTATGTTTGGAAATGCCTTGAAAGTTATAATGTGAAAAAAGCAATCGTTACCTCAAGATATACCCTTTGCATGCAGACGAGAAAACTAAGACTTTAAAGGATATTTCTGAAAGTTGTTTCGCAAGTTGAGTCGCTAAAAACTACTAAAATGTAAAATCGCAATCAGGGCGTATCGATGTCGATAGGTCATGAGGCGGAAACGCCGTCGGCAGCCGCAATTGTTGCCGCAATCTGGCTAACTGTCCGCGGGCCGCACTGGCCGGTACCGTTACTAAGGCCGTTTGGACGATAAGGACGCGCTCCGCCACCGTATTCGAAGCTATAATAGATTTGGAGAGGTCACGACTACGAGTGTCGTCGGACTAAACGGCAATTTGTTCATGGCTCTATCAGACCACTTCACAAAGATCCTGTTACACTTCACATGCCTCCATTTACAAATTGTTATTTAGTAATGTGTAGTAGTTCTATTTTAAACAGCGCGAATCTACAGTATAGATCGATATAATCATGTGTAAAATACTATCTACCGCACTACTCTGTCGATAGAATCGTCATAAAGCCGTCGCTTCAGTCATTGTTGCTCGTATCTGCCTAACAATCACGAAGCGATCCTGTTAGGCAGTCCGATTCGAACCACCCGCTGCAGCCTTAGGGCTTTCCTGAAATATAACGATTCTAATTGTCCACGTGTCGCCAGAATGCAAGTTTAAAAAAATATTCGCCGGCCCGATGGAGCTTTTGTGACGACAATCTGGCTAACTGTCTGCACGGCTGCGCCCGACACGGGCAGGTCCCGTTATGTAAACTCAACACGTGCACAGGACTGGGATAGTGTGGGTGGCTACATGTGACTTAGGGTTCGCCAGCTGTAGCATGGTTTGCGTATGCCCATGGTACCTGTTAAGTTGTGCAAAGATGTGGGCGGACTGTCTACCGCAGTTCTATGCTTGTCGCAGAAACGACTGTGTTGTTGAATATCCTGCCTTCCTTGATAGGTTATTTTGCTTTGTCTCTCCTTTCTTGGTGAGTCATATTTCCCGGTTAAACTGTCGTTAACCTGGTTTCCGGTTGCCTAATTATTACACACAGTAGTTACAGTACACATCAACTAATTCAGCCATGTACTAAACCTGTCTGGCGCACGCGTGAGGCCGGTGGATTTATCCGAGTTGCTGCTGCATTCCCGGAAAACATTTGAATCGTTAAAATGTTCCTAGTTAACCCACAGGGCCGCCGGGCACATAATTATGAAATTTAAACTTCAGTGGTAGGATTATAAATTTCTGAATGCCTGTGAGTATTCAGTTTATTAACATTCCGGGGAATACAGGTTTAAATAAGAAAACCAGGTCGTAAAAGCTTTAGAGTGCTTAAAATATTGAATACAAATTCAGTTCATGTATTTTGAAATAGTAAGGGCCGACCCTAGGACAGCCGAATCGGCACGTGTTATCGTATCGCTGCCCGGGGCCTTGCAGATTCCATAAAAAAACCATCTATGTGGGAATAGCTATACCTCTCAATTTGCACTATAATGTTTCTGCCGAGCTTAAATTGCGTGGGACTCAATCTGATAAAATAACTCTGCGTTTCTAATGCACATTTCTGTTGCTGTTCTCTCGATAAAGTGATTGAAGCAGATAGCACTAATATTCAATATCAGTACGGTTAGTTCCATTAGAGCCTAATTGGGTAATCAAATGCGCTAATAAGGCACTTAATGCAGAGCGTAATTATATTAGTTACTTGCCTTAATAACCCAATCATTGTGTTAGTATATGCAATTCATAGTTATATACCATTGACGAACAGCTTTACAAAGCTGATTCCTATGAGGATACGCCCGCAATATAATGTATGTAGATGAAGATCATTTTGTATGTAGAGATCCTACTTCAGGTTAAATTGTTGTTCATATAGTTCTGTATCGTTTGCGTCGAATATAATCAGTGTAACATAAATAGCATTATTACATTCTAAGACATTATGTACTCCATAACATAAAATAGTGTAACCCAATATATCTTAAGTACGATCTCCATCAAATGACTGACCATCACTGCGTTTTGAAACAATTTTTATTTACTCATCAGTTTCATTCGTTAAAATAACCTAAATTCAATTATGCAGTAACAACAACACGAATAATACGTTTTGTAGCATTTCCTGTATTTGTATTCGGCCGTTTCGATAATAAATCCCACTGTAGGCAGGTGTATGAAATGGGGGAGGAAATAATAGCAAATTATTGCCAATAAAGACACTACAATACTGCTGTATGCGCGACGTTGCTTAATGTGTGTGTGCACCATATGCTAGTTAATGAAATATTGAGGAATTTATGACGATGTGTGGCAAAATATTATGTAAATACTTTACTAATAGGCTCGTTCGTAGTAATATGTATAATAATAACCCCAAGACAGAGTTATTAAACCTAGTGTGTTCTCATTGAACATATTTATTGTAATTTTATTTTTTATGACAACTTTCTAGGTATTTGGTATATCGTTCAAGTCATTAGTATTGAGGTTAATTATGAAGATGCAATTTTTGTTTCGCAATTTGAATGCAAAAACTTTCTACAGCAAAAATACAAGTTTTTTTAACGACCAACTGTCCCAACATGAGCCCGATGTACATTATACTCTCACTAAAACGAAGTAAACAACGCGCTATCTCGCCCCCACGTCCCCCGCACTTATCTTGAACATTTGAAATTAACTTATTCTCACTTGCTTAATTTAAATGTTAACTCGTTTAGCGGCAAGTTTATGAAGGAGCCCGGCCCGCCGCGACGGCAGAGGTCGCCCCTTGATCTTTCCTTAATTATTATCATTGTCGTCTTGACCTCTCACCTTGCGTACATTGTAGAAATAATTCGATGCAGTAAATTTTGTTTAATCGATTCTTGTGATTATGGATGCTATAAACTATTCTTTTTGTTGTGAGACTTTTCGACGAAATATTTTAGGGTGATTATCTGTGTTACTTAAGAAATAATTTATCAAACATTATCGATATTGTTGGTATCGATGAAATCTTACTTACCTGGCCACAAGGAGCGCTTACTAATTAGTATATTTATAATCTCGTTTGTCATGTCAGTGGCCTACGGGCGGCTTAAAAACTCTTGACACCAGGTTGTTCATCAACCATACGATAAGAAGAAGATCTCGTTTGCGAAATGTACGCATCTAATTTTAAGTTCAAGACAATTAAAAAATCCGTAAAAACACCTCATACGTAGACTAAGTTTCGATGAAACCGTTCACGTCGCCCTTTGATGCCCGCAGCCGATCTCGTTCGTCATTTGGGACCTTTAATCTTGCTCCCGCCAGCATCTGATGTCAATAGAATGTATTCGCGTCAAGGCAAATATGCAAAGCGGCTCATAATGGCCGCATTTCCGCGGTAATGAACTTTCGGAGCGGGAGCGGATCGCCGAATTTATTCATCGATTTCAACCATTTCGTGCCGTGCGTGGTCCGGGCGGCGCCACCGAGGTTGCAAATTTTATGGGACGGTGCCGACGGATAATCAGCTTTAAGTACCCTAATGTTTTTTATACAGAGTTACGCTTTCTCGGCTGTTAATGTGGATGCGTCAACGCTGTGAGCCTATAATATAAATATTATGTTTCACAAGAAACACCCGGGATAGTTTCTGAATAGTCTGGGTGTTTTAAGTTTTTGACCAATTTGTATTTCATCGTTTAACGTTTGATTGTCTACCTAAAATCAAGAGTCCAATTTATTTGATACTAGTGCATGCTGCAATGTTCGCAACACTGTAGTCATACCGCGCGGCCGCTCAGCCCAATGTCATAAAATCTAACTTCATAGAAAAAAATAGTTCTCGTCGAATGAAAAGTAACTTTTCAACTTGCCGTCCTGGCAACATTGCGGCGCCCCCATCCGCGCGGCTTGTTTGCGAAAATGTCACGTCGCCTCAGAGCCCTCCCCCTCCCCCCTCTTGGCTCCCCAGCGGGCTCGTCGACCGCTACGTGTTCTTCTGATGGTAACCTGACTCCGCTGTGTGAGTCGACACTCGCCGTCCATGAATACGTGCGCCACTAACTTTCAGCTCCCTTCTTATCTTCCACCGAGACGCCACAGTCGTAAACAAGACACTATGCTCGAATAGTTTCAACGTTATGTTCCAAGATCGAATTTTACTATCGTATTTATCAGTTTCAGATCCTCGCTTGCCAACGGAAACGCATTTCACTTTTGATATTGCGCTTTGATTTTTAATGAAAGACCGTGTATATTCTAAATAATTTACGCTTCAACGCGTTTCTTACACAAACCACCCTAAAAGTCGCCGGAGCAGGGACGTCACTCAAAGCCCCGAAATTCCGAGCGCGGTGATATTTCCCAAAGAGGGTGCGCCTTGAAAGACGCGCTTTGACTCGCCTCGTTTTATTGAGAATTCCCACCCCTGGGAAATACAGCTGACTGCTCATACAGCGTTGCTACGACGACCTTTCTGTTATTAATTTGTTATTAATGCCGGCGTGCGTATTGATTTTTATGCATCACGTTTCGTATTAATCTGTTTGGGTCGATGTGCCCGCAGATTTACACACAATGGCGGCATGGGCACGTTTGCGTGTGCAAACGATAAAATATTAGTATTGGACGGACCAGGGTCGCTTATCGAACGAAACGCCATGGCGGGCCTGCGCAAGCCCGCCACGAGCTCGATACACCCGGTTTAAAATTTCACTCCGGTCGCCGAAATCCTCGATAATCGTAAGTTGAATTTACTAGGCCTTCACTCTTTTGTCGGCGCCTAAACCGTTAGGCTGTTGGACTCCAAGGCGCGTTCGACCGGAATCTCAAACCCTTGTTTAAAACGACCCTATCTCTGACAGCCAGCGGCTTGCGGATTATCAAACTTGAATCAAACTTTACTCGTGTTTTAAAGTTGAAAGTTCGTCGCAGTGACAAACTACGTTGTTTTACTTTATCTCGAATTTATGCGTGTTTTTGGGGAATCTGGGATTAATCTGGAGGTTGTGAATTTCGGTCGGGCTATAAAGGGCGTCGTAAGGACGCATGGCGGCGGGCTGTTTGGCAGTATATTATAGTGGCACCGCGTACGTCGCGGCGCTCGTAGCGTGACACGCTCCGCTTGCTTATCGCGTCGTGCAATTTCTTTGTTTGCTGTGTACGCAATTTCCCAAAGAGCGGCGTAACGCCGGGCGCAAGATAAACCGTACAAGGTCCTCGTCGGGCCCGGAGATGGCAGATATCTCGCGTAGCCCGCTCCGCCGCGCGCCGCAATATTTCTCCGCCGCGAACGTCGCCTTCGCCTCCCGCTCGCCACTGCCTTCCTCTGAAATATGATTTTGATTATGAAATATGACGGTGGAAATTCTCCGGATAGGCGTTTCGAACAATTTATTCGCCGGCTTTGCTTAAAGTTGGGCGTGAAATTGTTTCGTGTTTGCGATGCCTCGAAAATAGATCACGTCTTACATAATCCGTAATCGTAGCCGCTGCGGCCGAGTCAGCCTGCGCTAATGTAAGTGACCTTATCCCACATTTCCGCTCGGCGCAGACACCCATATGCACCCATTAAATAACCACCAGCATTGCAGTGTTGCAGTTGAGTAGGACATGTGTAGTTAAATCCTACCTACATGTATAGCCGATTGTTTGACCAAAAGTTACTATAGGTTGTATCGGTTTTGAAATTTTTTGAAAGTAATAGTAGTAAGTCCTGTAACAACTTTTAACCTCATACCAATTTGAGATATTATCAATTTGAGTAGAATAGAATAGAATAATCGTTCATATGGAAAATAAAATTAGTATATATTATATAGTATTATATAGCTATTTAGATAGCT
This sequence comes from Maruca vitrata, assembly GCA_039566165.1. NCBI lineage: Eukaryota > Metazoa > Arthropoda > Insecta > Lepidoptera > Crambidae > Maruca > Maruca vitrata. The sequence goes on along the minus strand of CM076918.1, from coordinate 3,765,668 downwards.
TATAACCTTATTATAAGCATCGTTGAGTTTTGCTATGATATGTCGCTAACAGCTACAAGTCTTGATCAAAAATCTAACGGAGTATTTCGCGATAACGTCGTAAAGTTTCTTCTGGCACATCTGCCGTGTCACGCCATCGAAGTCTGATTCCAAAAGTAGTATTTGTAAAAGTAGTATATATTAAAGGCTAGTTGTACTAGTAGCTCGTAGTGGACCCACCAGTTCGTTGTCGCGCAGGTGCGCACGCGCCGGCTGCTGTGCGCAGACCAGAACAGCAGGTGCGATAGAGTGTTTTTTTTAATCCACTTTGCGCTGTGATATTGTATTGTATACCTACCTTCTTTTGTGGCCAGTTTGACTTTGTTGTTCATTGCTTTATATTTAGGGTCATTCTGGTGGAATTTGTTGTTTTATTTTTTTTTTCAAGGTAAAGAACATTCTTACACGATGGTGGTAAAATAAACATAGTTCAACTCATATTTAAGCATTTTAACCAAAATGGAATTGATTATTTACACTAACAACGTACAAACATATTAGTCGTCATTTACGTTTATAATCGGTATTAAAGGATCAGGTTGTTAAAATTACCTATAAACTCCTCCAAGATAAATTATCGCAATATCTCCTGTCATAACTTTATACTCACTACGTTAAGTTCTATCGCATCTGGTCACCCACTATTTCTCGGCATCCATCTTAATAATTCATCCACGCAATTTTTTTATTTTATATCCTTAACTGAAAAGGATTTCTCGTGCAGTACATATTTGGTTTATTATTTTTGCATTAAACTGTGTTTGCATCTGCATAATTGGTATGCTATGCATGTTCATAATTTATTGATTCCACTATTATGTTAAACGGTTATTAATATTCCCTAGCAGTCAAACGCTGCGAGCTGATTCCATTAAGTTTCATTTGTTGATTGCGATATTTCATGCGAATGAACCGAATTGACGTAATCTCTGAATGGAAGGAGATTATTCTGTCAAAATATACTCTACGTTTACCATGCCAACCTGCTAAAGCTAATTTTAATAAAGCAATGGACTGATTTTTCGGTAGAATTTCCATTCCCGTTTAACTATTCAAGTTTAAGTTTGCACGTAGAAATTGGAATATGAATGAACTCAAAAAGAACGATACTTATGTTGCATTTCTGTACTTATCATAAATATAGTGTTTAATTAAACGCTATCACCGTTAAGCCAAGCCAATTATACTAGTAAATAACAAAAGAAACAAAATGCCGCATACACGGCAGATAATGAAACAAAAGTGATACAAAAACGTGCACTTATTGCATAGGAGTCGGCGCCTGGGCCACGTGACTCACTTATCGCCATATGCAGAACAGCTGTTCGACCCGAATACCTAACTATAGCCGTTTGACTATAGCTCCCGTTTACTTAGGGCTACCAGAAAGTACTAGTCATTCTTTTAGGCAACAATAAGTAATTAAATAATATTTTTATTAATAAACTTCCAATTGAAAAACAGATTTGTGCCCAAACTATAGGCAAGCTAAGTATAGAGAGATAGTAGAATTCATTGTACATACGGACATTCCACACGAACGAATGAAAGTTGTAGCTGTCTAAAGATTTCAAACTAGTATGAAAAGTACGTTTTCTTATGTGTGAGCATTCTTTGCTTTCAATACTTAGTTTTGAAGATCTATTTGATGGATATTTCACCCGAAGTTCTGGTGTAACCCAGCTGAAGTTTTCGTTTGACTTATTTTACTAAAGTTCGCATCCTCTATCTTGATTTCACGGGAAAAATAGTGCCTTCGGAATCATTCAATATAAAGAAGCATCATGTTATTACATTATTTGAATGAAGCTACCTACTCTATGAAATAGTATTACCGATGGCTTCGCATACTAGCTGGATAAATCAAAAAATAAATTATGAAATACATAGTCTGCCATCCCTACGTGCCGAGCCGATATCGACAGCATCTCTTTCACCGACGGTGCAGTTGACCCCGTTAATAATCGCTTTAATTACGCTATTTTGGTCCGAACCCATTTAATTGGTAACTAACTGCCACTGGTACAGTTCGGCTTTGCTCGCTGGTAACCCGACCCACATCGCCCAGTACTATGTTACACATCGTTTGAAGGTTTACACGATGACTCAATAGCCCGTGTTGGGTACGAGATTTTGTTCAAGCTTTCGTGTCAATTATTTGAACTATCTATTGGGGATTCCAATCGCTTTCCTTTTCAGTTATTACTAAAACGTATATTCAATTTATTATACATAGACACGTTCTTTGCGTTTAGTATACGATTTTAATAATACTGTATCACATTAGTCTAGCTAGTTATATCTTAATCACCTTAACAAGTTTTTAGCAATGTACAGTTTATCAAAGTTTCATCACTAATGACTCATATAACCAAATCAAATGTACCGTCGCTATTGTAAGTATTTCAATACATTGTTCCTAAACTTACAAACACAATCCCATTGGCAACAAATTTAAATACCATAAAGCTATCATGATGTCTTTATTAGCTGATTATTGACTGGTATTGAGTGATAAATGTGGATTCACGTGTGATATTAAACTATTGAATGAAACTGTTCTAAATTGGGCGCTATAAAATTTAGCGCCTTGTAAAAATGATGTTGCGAATGATAAATAATAGTTGTCTAGAGTGTGCGCGTGGGAGTCGCGGTGGCGTAGACGGTAGACTACCTACTATGATTTGTTTACGCGGGCCCGATCAGCTGATCGCAGGCGTGGCGCGCGCGCACAGTACCACAGAGTATAGTGAAGTGAGGTGCTACGTCATGCGATACGATGGTAGTCGTAGGTGTTGCGAATGAAGATTAATTGCAAGAATCGGCTAGTGTAGCAGAAATAGGTGTACAGAAGAATTGTAACGAGTAGTCAGAATCCAACGGTACAACTGTATTTGTTTTTCAATTGTCAGGTTTTGGATTTCAAAACGCACACGACCATAAATCATGACTATGATCACGCTGATGATTCCATGCACAGCAGTAATTATTATTTGTTAGTGGAAAGTTGGAAACTCGTAATCTTACTTGAAGTTCGAAGATAGACACACAAGCGGAAAAGTAACACAACCTTCTTTACTAAAACGGCTTATTTCAACTCCCCTCTCGATGTGTTAATGAATCATTCAATCGGGCACCTGTGAACTATTTTATTTTATCGTACCTACTTGTCGTAAACGCTGAATTGTTTTTTTTTCTATTTTGGCACAGTGTCATTTGTTTTTAGTGTAGAGGTCAAACCATTTGAAGGCTCTTATTTTTTTTTACAAAACAGATTAACTCTGGAGCCAGTATTCTGCAGTTGATTACATTGTGCAGGCGATCGTGTCGCGTCATCGGGTGACGTGCGCGCGCGCATTGTTTATACACGTCTCGAGCGACGCCGATGTCATCTCCGTGTAATACCTACTACTCGCTATCTGCGAACAGACCGCGTTTGTGATTACACCCACTCGACTTGACTATTTGTATCGATAATACGACTACTCGGTCACTTAGAAATGTTCGAACAAATCTCTCGCAGACGTTACATACAATAATGTGTTCATCAATAACGGCATAGTTTTGCGCGGACAGGTTCTTGGCGCCCGTTCATAAAATTTAGACATTTAATCGTTACTGTATGAAACTGACAATGCGAAGGCAACGAATTTTTTTTATTATTTGGACTCAAAAATTCATTTTAAAAATACATTCTAGTTAAATTGGGCTATAGAATCGTCCGACTTGCACATATAAAGTAGATGTTATTTCTTCGTAGCATTATAACGATATAGCGCTTGTTGTTGTTCTTGCCAATATGGAAATGACAGACGCAGTAAGAATGGTGGAGACGGGCAGCCATCGTATAAATCGGAGATAAAATTGAATTATCCTACGAAGATAATATTGTAGCTGTATAAATGGGGGACTCCGCAAACCGACGCGAGCGGAGATGCGGGCGGAAGTTAGTTAGAAAATAATTTAATTACGAGTAACTCAATACCGTCTGTATGTATTATGTTCTCGAATGACTTCAGAACTACGTCCGCAAATGTGCCCGTATGATGTAGTTGGTGTGTGTGCGGCGCATGTGGCCCGTTTGAATGACTGAAGCCCCACGGAACGAGGGCGTGCACTAGAACACGAGTCGGACCTATATGCGAGGGCGACGGAACCTAGCTCACTTAGGTACGCAGCCTCTATGCTTCAAAGGAAATGTACCTATTGACCTAGGTACCAACTCGGGATATAATTTCATTTTGCTGAAAGTAATGGTTACCTAATGGGAAAATGGGACGGCGGTCCTAGTTGCTGGTTACTTAAGTAGGTCAAGATACACTCTTAGGTTAAGTTGGGCAGTCACTAGTCGTCGTAATCTTTGTGCAGCATTTAGCGTGCATTTAGGAGTATACTCCTAAAGTGTGTTCATTACATAATTACTAACAACTTTTTTTACTAAGGTAATTCTTAGACACTAGCATTATGTTTTGAATACAATTACCATTTCAAAGTCTATCATTTTGTCATTTCTAAAGACATTATCATCATCAACGACCGTTCCGGGACTCTATTAAAGCGACATCGGAGTAATTTGCCAAGTTAACAATTAAGTCGGCGTCGTATCTTCAGCGCGTCAATTTATTGGTTGGCTCATTGTTTTCCAGCAATTAATAGGTCAAGCGCCATTCTGTAACGACTTCCTGGCCGTACCAGGTTCGAGTGCTCGTCTAAATTTAAATGAGCATTTGTGTATCGGCAGAAATAGTCCCAGCCGGTAAGGGCCTTGCGCCGTGACATTTAGAAATGAGAAGAATGAGGTTGTGCTTAACGCGTAGGGGGCTAATTAGTGCAGTCAGGGTCAGACAAATATTGATGTTACCGGCCAAACCCGATTTCAGGACAAACTAGTTTAGCCTAGGCCAAACTAGTTTGTCCTAAGCCTGTCAGGATAAACCGGTATAGCCTAGTCCAAACTAGTTTGTCCTAAGCCCGTTAGGATAAACCAGTTTAGACTAGGCCAAACTAGTTGATCTTGATATAGATACGCATTATCTAGGATATACTGGCATGGCCTTTTCCATACATTGTAATATGTCAAGAAAGTCAAAATAAATAGATTATCCAAATAAAATCCTCCGCAATAGGAAAAATAATATTTTTTATTATACTATAATCTTATTTCTTGTTTCTTATAAAGATAGGATAAACCGGTATGGCCTTCTGTTTACAAAAATTAAATTTAAAAATTGTGATAGCATGAAAGTTAAAGGAGTTATAGTCAAAAACATATTTTATTTTTCTCTACTCCGTAACTGAAAATTCCGGCATGTGATTATTTGGAGCAATGTGAGAGTACGCAGTATAATAATACAGAGACCCAAAACTATTGTATTGTGTATAATTAATATACATAACTATCTGTGCCCGCGACTTCGTTCGCGTGGACTATGAGATTTTACATCCAAAAGTTTTTGCCCAATAACTCCCGTTCCCGTGCGAATTTTGCAATATCGCGTTGCAAGTAAACTTAAAAAAAATATTCAGGGTTTCAAGGGTTGAAAGGGGGTTAAAACTTGAAAATTATTATAGAAAATATAAAATATTACTTACTCTATATTTACACACTAATATATTTCTTTGTGTTTTTTCAATTTAGAGGTTGTTTGCAAGGGCTGTAAGATTTTCAAGCGTTGAAATTATTTTAATATGAGGTCATTGTGTTAGAAAACACTTCACGGCTTCATCACTCACTATAAGACATGTTTTTTATCGATTAAAGTTTTTCGATTAAGGTTTTGTTTACACCCTTTAAAAGTAATAGGCGCAGTTCAGATCATTTTCACTTTTGAAGTTAAATTTACATAATACTCATATGATTATTTCTTTTTACCTCCATACCACGTTTTATAAAAATCTATAAAAGTAAAAGTTTTCCCTTACTAATTTTCACCCCCCCCCCCCCCACCGAATGAAATTAAAAAAAATGGCGCTGGTGTCTCCGGAGTGCCAACTACCTGCATACCAATCATCATCATCATCATCTTCGCGATTTCCCGGTTGCATCCTTGCGGAGCCCGGGGTCCGCTTTCCTACTCCTAGCTCTCCACTTCGCACGGTCTTCGGCATCCTTTACGGAGAGTTTGTTGTACGCATGTCATCCACTGCGACGTCAAGCCAGGCCTTGGCCTTCCTTCTGCCAGGACCCGGCGGTAGCGACATGGCTAGACACTTGTTCCCACGTAGTTTGCCGGTTTCCGTAAAACATGACCGTACCAACGTAGGCGGCACTCTTGCAGTTTATCAGCGATGTCTCGGACATGAAGGCTGCCGCGAATACGGGAGTTCTTTACGCGAGCGTAACTCCCGACATCCAGCGCAGCATCTTCATCTCCGTGACCCGCAGTTCCTGCTTGTGCTGCTCAAGTAATGGCCATGCTTCACTACCATATAAGAGAACAGGCCTAATGATGGATTTATAGACCTGTCCCTTCAGTTTAACCGGCATTTTAGGGTCGCAAGTGACGCCGCTCACCTCCCGCCATTTATCCCAAGCAGCAGAAATGCGTGCCTTGACGTCGGAGTCGATGTCGCCGTTCGCGTGGAGTACAGATCCCAGATACTTGAACCGGTCCGTGCGCTCGACCGTGTCTTCGCCTATGCGGACGGACATGGAATCTGTAGTGTTGCAGGCCAAGTACTCTGTCTTCGCCACGTTGAGTTTCAGACCCCCGTTCTCAAGCGATTCCTTCCATGTGTTAACAGGTCTCACCAGCCGTCCCCTGTCCGAGTCCACCAGCGCGATATCGTCAGCATACATAAGTAGCCATGGCGGCTGCTCACGGTGGTCTCTGTTGCTGTCTGACAATACGTCTAATATCAGGCTGAAGAGGAACGGACTCAGGACGGAGCCTTGGTGTACTCCGACGGTTATACGGAAGGGCAAAGTGTCGCCAACAGCGATCCTAACTACAGAATCGGAATCACAGTACATGTCTCTAATGATATCAACATACGTTTCTGGCACTCCCTTGGACCTCAGGGCCCACCAAATCATCGCACGCGGAACACAGTCGAAGGCCTTCTCCATGTCCAGAAATAGGAAGTGGAGAGGCGTGTTCTTCGTCCTGTATTTCTCCATGATGATTCTTAGGGCAAAAACGGGGTCCATAGTCCCGTGACCGGGGCGGAAACCATATTGACATCCAGAGACAGTGCACAAGTTTTATAAAAATCGACAAACACGTCAAAAGTCTCCCATATCACATCACATCCCCCACTCCCCAATGAACCCCATGGGGATTGAATTAAAAAAAATAGCGCTGGTGTCTCTCCGGAGTGCCAGCTACCTCTATACCAAGTTTTATAAAAATAGACAAACACGTAAAAATTCTCCCATACATGAAAATCGGTTCAGAAGTTTGAGCGTGAAAGAGTAACAAACATCCACACATACATCCATACATCCACACATCCATACATCCATACTTACAAACTTTCACGTTTATAATATTAGTAAGGATAATTTTAAACGACATAATAATTGTAATAATTAAGACATTATTGCTTACATAAAAAAAAACATTTATTTCTTGCCAAATATAGTATGATTGCACGAATGAAAACTTAACGACGAATCATTATAAGAAGTAAGAAATAAGATTATAGTATAATAAAATTATAATTTTTCCAATTACGAAGGATTTTATTTGGATAATCTATTTATTTTGACTTTCTTGACATATTACAATGTCTGGAAAAGGCCATACCAGTTTATCCTAGATAATGCGTATCTATATCAAGATCACCTAGTTTGGCCTAGTCTAAACTGGTTTATCCTAACGGGCTTAGGACAAACTAGTTTGGACTAGGCTATACCGGTTTATCCTAACGGGCTTAGGACAAACTAGTTTGGCCTAGGCTAAACTAGTTTGTCCTGAAATCGGGTTTGGCCGGTAACATTGACAACTGGTGACTTTTTTTTTTTTGTTGTGAATGTGGATTTGTCAGAGAATAGCATTGAAAATAATAAGTATTTTTGTTGCCGAGTCTTTAAGCTCAGCAGAAGGGTCTCGCGCTTTATTTATGATGCCAATTTACTAATGTTACCTATCTATAATCCAATGTGTATACTTTCACTATCAGGTATAACTTTGTTCCTATCATGCTTAAATATTGGTCTGTGAGTTTTTATGAAGAGAAAATATTTCCTCCGTATATTTTGAAGTAAGAACTCAGTCATTTACTTTATTTGGGAGGTTTTAAACTTTGTTTACTTTAACAGCTACTGTGTGTATGCGTCAATCTTCACCCACCACCAACATAAGAGCAGTCGCGAGGTGTTACCTTATTTAAGAATATACTTGTAAGTAGGTAATGTTTTTCCAAGGCGACTTTGCAAAGTTCCCCGAACAAAAGCAAAATCTTTTATAAGCTCCCACAGGAGTGTTACGCTACCTGACGTTATGACTGTTCGTTTAAAGTTTACTTCTAGTTTCAAAAGACCACTTGTTTAATCTTCAAATGAGAGCATTCTTTACGAGTAATGTTCTTTTGTGAACAAGTCGTACTTTTTTTTTGTTTTGAATAAAGTTGTTTAAGAATAGTTCCTCGGAAAAAAACCTTTTGTCTGATACAAAAACATGATAACCGTGTATGTGTGTCTAAGATAATTACCGAATGGTTACATATCTAAATACAACATACGAGTGTTATGATTATTTGGTATTATTTCTGTAAAACACTTTATTCTCGCTGTGATCGATTTCATTTGAGTCGAAGAAATTGCCATTGTTACACGATGTTAATAATTTCACGGCTCAACAGGTAATGTAAACATGAATCGATTCAAAAGTGTGGGCACATCACACGGAAACATGTGTGAGGTGTCAGCCGTCCACCTGCGGCGGCGGCGACACTGGCCTCTCGCGGGCGATATTTCACCGGAATGTGTAAAAAAGGAACGATACCCGATACGTTGACATTGACACACTTCCCCGCGCGGATTTCCTCCCACCCCTCCCCCGCCACACGAAAATCCCCCGTTTGTTTTAGTCATTTTTCGCGTTCAACTCGCTTTCGAACCGCTTTTCAGTTGCGTTTTGTGGCATTTTCGTTGTTCAATTTTTTATTATTTTCTATTGTACCAGTAAGTTTATTCGGTGATCCTCTCGCCGCTTTTTACTTTACCTTTTTTATTTGGTTGGCTATTAGTAGGCTATTCGCGGCGCACTTGTGTTTGTTTTGTTCGAATACCGATGTATTGTGTTAGGATGAAGTTGGAAAAGCGTAGTGAATATACAGGTACTTTAAAATACTGTAAACTTTCAGACACATACACACATTCTCTTAACACCTCGGGTATAGATCTGAGTATTAATACATATTAATATCTGAATGCAACTAATTAGTTTCAGTCAATTGACTTGCTGGCACAATTACGTGGAGTAATTTAACGCTAGTTGTAATTAATTGATCGTTATTAATTTATCAATGCGTTAGGAGGCTGGCTTCATCGATGGGAACTGAATGCGATTCGAATTGAAATGCGTTTTGTGGTGGACGAATTTGTGCTGTTTGCGGCCGTCTCTAATCGTATTTGCCGACGTGATTTATGATGATAATTTAAATTTTGTTAATCATTCATGTTACCCGAGAAGATGTAGTTGCCAACTTAATACTTGGTTTTGTGTTACTTTTCGTTTTGGAAAGCATATTTTCTCATGAAGAGGTCTTTCATCGTCGTTTTTTTATTTTTGGCATTTCATCAAAATGTGGCTTAAACTGATTAAGTTAATTAAGTCGTAGACAGTACAGTTACCTGATAACTATGATTCCGCTTAAAAAAAACTGAAATCATTTGAGTGGTCGTTTATTCGTTAAGTAGTTTATTGTTCTATTTTTTGTGACGTAACTATTCCATCGGTGCTAGTTTCTTATTCTCGTTTCTAGTGAAACGAATATGTGACGAAATTGCCTATGTAATTTGAAATCAGGACACGGATATCATTACCATATAAAATTCCATTAGATATTATGTAACGTATTGTGAGTTAAGCAAATCATTGAATTTTTTCAATTTTCGTGAACCGTGTGGATCATTTATCGTCGCAACGCAAATGTGTGCGAAATTGCTGCGCGAAGGATTGACAGTTAGACAGACCGGTGTCAATACACGATTCCAAATTGGACGTTTATTTGGCAAATGTCGATAACCATCACTTCTTTTATACCGGTGCTCAAATGCAATTAAAACCTGACATAAACGTTTAATATTCTTTTAAATTTTTTTTATATCTCGGTTCACTTCCTCGTCGCCTCGATTCCATTGCACTCTGTTCCCGATGTCGCTGCGTCCACATTAAACGGTATTGTAATGCTCCACAATAAAACAATACCGGCCCCTATAAACACTTTTATTATGATAAGTCAGTCGCAGTTATCCGCTAAAGTGGCTTGCAATGCTCAGAATTTCAAATATAAAAGCGATCGGACATTTCTTACTACCGCTTCAAAGCCATTCCTTCAAGTTATTGTAGATAAAAAAATCCATCCGCAAAGTAAAGGACAGCGGTATTGCTTTTATTTCAATATTTTAAGAGGACAAGGAACGAATCGGATTCAGCGTCGTTCGAGTAAAATCGATATTTCTTCTACTAGCTTTACTTAAATTCTTGTTCGCTCGACGTTTTTTGCTGGTACCTACAACTTTTTCTGTTGGATCAGTTCGATTTTAGAGGGTATCATTTCACTAGAAACCGTTTTTTTTCTTTTAAAAATGTATTCAGTGATTATAAGTTGTGTCTTGATTCCGAATATCTTTCACGAATACAGTTGTGACGTTGTTGCCGTGTTTTTGTTCAAGTGAACGTGTGTGAAATGTCAAATTCAATTCGCACCTCGGAACTTCGATTTGAGAATCGCTTTTAAAAGGTTGTTGTTGGCCCGGCGTGGCCGTTCATTCGGCGAGCGGGTCCGCAGGTGTCGCCCGATGTGGTCTTATTTCGGCGTTTATTTTATTTTTTTTTTTATACGTGTCGCGACGGCGTCACGTAAGCCGCTTTGTAAAGCCTAAATCGCCGTTGGCTCATCATTTTAGGTTTTGCACGTTATTTCGTTTCGTTTTTCACACACAGATGTCGTGACGGTTTAGTGCTTTTGCTACTGTGTGGCACCGTTAACTGAAGTTGTAGCGAGTGTTTCTTCGTGAATGCTTGTGATATACAAATGTTTTATTGGCACAGATTTTTGATACTGCTGATACATATTTTAGATTCTCAGATGCTCTTAAGTATGGCAATATATAATTTTATACTTTTGATACTGTATTTTAAGCTGAAGTATTTTTCATACTAAACATTAAACTGAAGTATATCGTACATTACCAATAGTTATTATACCAGTAATCATTCTCTTAATCAATAACTTAAAAAAGTAGTTAACAACGTGCAATATACCAACTCAATACGAATGCAACGCGACGAAGTACATGTACCAAAACAATGGCGACAAACAATACAACAAAAAGGTTCTTAATGAAACGCCTTATTAAGCAGTTGCGTACGCTGTCGCTAGATAGGTATGAGCACAGTGGACCAGGGTTCGGTGAACCATCTAAATGTAACATATATACAGATAGTACTAACGAAACTTAGGTGTTTTACCTGTGTAGGCGTTTTCATGCAACTGATAACAAAAAAAAAATTTGAACACACATAATTTGTAGTATGCAAGAATCCTTATCGTCGGGTAATTCGATACTCGGTTTGATGTCTTTTGATGTTTCCTCTCAATAACGTTAAAGCCGTAAACACATGGCGTGTTAAGTATGTACATGTATGTGTTCAATGTAATCTCTTTGTATTCTCGAAATGCCTAAAACCTCTGATAAATTTGCAATACCGTATTAAGGTAAGGTACTGAACCAACCAACGCATATGCCGATGGCAGAACCACCGTAACATCTATCGAAAGATAACGTACGTGCAGTTCATAACAAGATGTTATTTCACCGTTCCTCCAGTTTACTGTGATATTGATAAGTCCCCCGTTTCGTAATTGCGGCCATTACTTCGGACCCCCTCCCGCCCAGATGTCGCCACCTGCATATTGCTCCTCGACGGATAATACGGTCGTCTGCCAGGATCCATAAGCAGGGCTTAGGTGCCAAATTCCATGTGGCTGAGTATCTGAGCTCAGGTGTATATTACCTGAGTTCAGATATCAGATACATGGAATACTAACGTAGTTGTAGAGCAAACTATCTGTTAGGTACTTCTATATTGTCTCTTATTACATAAATATATACTTGAATGAAGTTCAGAAATTACATTTGCATTTAATGGGGGGATATCAAAAGTAGCAATAATAACCAGTACATAGGTTCGCTTGAGAAACAATCGCTCAGTATTTACTAGACTAGTACGCCATGCTGCATCCCGTAGGAAGATATTCACACCATCAAATCCCCCGTTACCCGTCCTTATTTTTAAGTGTGCGTCTAACGATGGCGGCGGGCGAGTCTGACGCGAACGGACAAACGACCTAGCTTACGACCACCATTACCCCATGCCCTAGGGCCTGGCCACGGCTGGATTCTTCATTCAGACCCATTTGATCATTAAGCTGGATAACGGGAACAAATGTACGGGCGTGAATTTTGTTAATCGCCTGGACTAGTAGGTTTTGTGGAACGAATACTTTTTTGAAGTTAATGTATAATAAGTGTTGCTTTATAATGTGTAGTAGGTTTTAGTAGAGCATGTGCCTGTTTTGGGGTGGTCAGGCGGCACCTGCTGTTACTGGTAATGTCGTTCATAAGAGGGACTTTGTTGTGTTAAATTTCGTTTTCGAATTATTTACAAGTATAAACCAATGATTCAAACCATCCGCGTTGAGCAAGGAGGAAGTAATTTCTGCTATTGTAGATGTCACGCTTATTTAAATTTACGTTTGAATTCGTCGGCGATCCTCTACCCAGTTATTATCATCGATAACGTCACAGATGCCGAATTGTCCAACTGTGTATAAATAGTATCATGTGACAGAATCCAAGGGTATTCGTAGACCCTCGACGACAATCGACAATCGAATTCCTTAATACATTCACGGGAGGCTCTGCTGGCCTATTTACGTACGTATATTTCTGTCTCTGACGTCAATGAAACGTTAAAGCTGCGTGAATTGCCTATTTAGAGTCGTATTGAAGCCGTATAGGACGGGTAACAAACTATTCAACAGATGTCCGCTAATTTGAGCAAATCTGCGTATAGGCTTTGTGCACAATTATACAGCTGTTGGTTAGCCCAGTATCGGTTCACATGGATGGTGGTGCGGGGAGATAGACCACGCTGCGGTTCGCTGGAGACCACACGGTTCATAGGACACACGTAGTTTCTTGATCAATCAGCCTTAATGGATGGATATCTTTTTGTGCTCCTCTGCTGTTTAAATGTTTATTCAGGGTTTTCGAAATATCGCGGTGGTCGTGCTTTTATTATTTCTTTTGCAAAATATGACCAATGAATATAAAGTGAGATGTTCAGTCTCTAAAGTTATAACCCACGAAAAGTAGTCTTTTGTTTTTAGTGATTAAGTGAATCGTCATAATTTCTTGTCTTTCTGATGCACTTAAGCCTCACCATACATATATTGTGGGTATGTAGGTACATGATCCACTATTTAAATATAACTTTAGGGAAATAGAAACAGAGTGCGACATACGAAACCTAAAAGAGAAATCAATCTAGTTGTGTTACAACAAGTCGTTTATGATTTTTGGTGATATCATTTCCTATCAATCATAAATGACGGCCTCATCTGTTCACAATTTAGTATTTTGTAACATTCACCCCGCACCGGGTCGAGATCCGTGTTAACGACCTCACAAAGAATCATCGCTGACTGTATCATTTACTAACTACCATCTGTGGCTCACGCACCGTAACGTAACAAGTTTTGTGGGAATCACATCTCCGTCATCTTTTTTTGTATACATCTCTCTGTTCGCTTCGTTTTATTGTATTATCGGTATCAATAAATATGCCCAGTAATGCTCATACAGACGTGCCTTATTATCTCTCCTACAAATACGTATAATGCATACTAAATGCAATGCGAAACTAGTCTACCCGACACGTATAATACTCGTAATCTACCGGAAATATCCGAATAATTAGTAGAGCAACTGATGGAAATATGTGTACAATACCGAAATACTGCTGATACGCGCACACAACGATTTTTTTCTGACATAACAGCCCATAATGAATGTAGCTGGAGTATAATACATACTGTTTCAACATAAGGTGTTGGCTGATGAAAATCATTGGCGCGCGTTTAGTATTCAAAATTCATTGAATTTTATTATCAGTTCCCGTTAACACCTTTTATAGCTATGCTATAATCCGAAGTGTTCGCATTTCAAACGTTATTTTAGGCTTTTGAAAAGCCTAAATAACGAGCGCAATAATAGTTTGGCAACTCGTGCATACAATATCATATTGCGAAACCCATTCTGCGCTGCAAATTAAAAATTTAATTACGCCTCTGTGCATGATCCCCGCGATAAAACTAACAACTTAAATGGCTAATTAGTGAATTAACTTCGTACCCCGCCGGTTGTTATTACATCTCCCGAAATATTGCCCTGATAGTCCAGTCAAATTAGGTAAAAATCTCGGAATTCGAGATACCCAGCTGTAAGTTTGTAAATACTTAGATATTGACACCCTAAAGGTGGTCTCAAAACCTACATATTGTAGGGTGTACGCAACTATTAAATTTTCAAGGTCAAATGTCACAAATATCAGTTTTATGAACTTTTGAGCGAAACGGGAAGTTTTATCATAAAAGTGTGTAGGAGAAAATTACTTATCTTCTATTTATCTATAAAAATTGTCTGTACGTTTTATTCCTAAGATTCACCATTTCAGAGATTCAGCGATGCAAATAGTTGAAAAAGTTGTATTTTCAAAAGCTTCCAGACCCCCGTGCGATTGCGCTAGACAGTCAAAATTTTCACGAATGATGTATTTTAGTAGCCTCTATAACATCTAATACTAGAAAAAGCTTTAAACCAATGTTTAAGTGGGTTCTCATACAAAAACTATGGTTTTTTTTCTCACACTTGGCCGGTTTTTAACGTGGTTACCCCAGTAAACCTATTCCAGACGACACCTTTTATACATGAAGAACACGTTGTTTACAAGGAAGCCTAGTTAAATAATTGTTTTGTGTTGTTTTTAGTACTATACATAATACGTTTCAGTACATTTAAACTGCTTATTATGGGTCAAAACGCAGAAATCTTGAATCTTCTGAATACTGAAAACAACACAAAACAATTATTTAACTAGGCTTCCTTATAAACAACGTGTTCTTCATGTATAAAAGGTGTCGTCTGGAATAGGTTTACTGGGGTAACCACGTTAAAAACCGGCCAAGTGTGAGAAAAAAAAACCATAGTTTTTGTATGAGAACCCACTTAAACATAGGTTTTAAGCTTTTTCTAGTATTAGATGTTATAGAGGCTACTAAAATACATCATTCGTGAAAATTTTGACTGTCTAGCGCAATCGCACGGGGGTCTGGAAGCTTTTGAAAATACTACTTTTTCAACTATTTGCATCGCTGTATCTCTGAAATGGTGAATCTTAGGAATAAAACGTAGAGACAATTTTTGTAGATAATTAGATGATAAGCAATTTTCTCCTACACACTTTTATGATAAAACTTCCCGTTTCGCTCAAAAGTTCATAAAACTGATATTTGTGACATTTGACCATGAAAATTTAATAGTTGCGTACACCCTACCATATGTAGGTTTTGAGACCACCTTTAGGGTGTCAATATCTAAGTATTTACAAACTTACAGCTGGGTATCTCGAATTCCGAGATTCTTACCTAATTTAAGCTTAAATGACTGGACTATGACATTCCGGGTTCCTGACTAAAAATGCCACCGTAATCCAACTTCGCTTCATATAATTTTTCTATTCGTTTAAATATGTAGCGGCATTGCTTACGTCATCACCCAATATCTTCTAAATATATTTTCACATTAATATAAGGTCCAGCGGTATAATATGTTTGAGTTTCTTATCTTATCGTATTTCTAATCTTATTTATGCTGCTGATATAACACGCGGGGGTACTGACCTTTGTTACTAATAGAGTTGTTATGGTCGGTCGATAAATAGCTTTCGTGTTTTATGCTTCTACTAAAACAATACAGGACTTATTAAATTTGTGTTCTAATGATTTCATTATGTGATCACCGTTATTTAATAATTATTTGAATAAAGCTTATTTTATTGTAAGCTACCATCAAGGTCCCCATTAATTTAATCCTTACTATTCACTACATAGTATTAATAAAAAAAACTTTTAACAAGCTTTTATTTAAATGCTCTAAAAAGAAAAAAAAATAACCTTTTACACTCAAACTTTTGCTGTTAACTTATAAAGTCAATTCAAATTGAACACATTTGACACAATTTATATAATATAAAAGCTTGTCGCGATATTCAAGTACTCGTATTTATTTGCTGCCTATTAAAATTTTCTAACTGAGGAAATACGGGTACCTACTTAAATATCGCGACAAGCTTTTATATTATATAAATTGTGTCAAATGTGTTCAATTTGAATTGACTTTATAAGTTAACAGCAAAAGTTTTAGTGTAAAAGTTTATTTTTTTCTTTTTAGAGCATTTAAATAAAAGCTTGTTTTTAAAAAGTTTTTTTTACTTTTAATTTTATTTTTTACTTTTTAGTATTCTATCATGCATTGTCATCCGAACTGAACGTGCATACAAAATTTCAGTTCGATCAGATAATAGGAAGTGGTCGAAAAATCGATTACAAAAATCCACCCATACAGAAAAACTAACAGAGTGAGTCTAATAAAAGCTTGTAAAAAAAAGTAGCTTTGTCTGTCCCTATATCCCTATGTATGTATGCTTATATCTTTAAAATTACGCAACGGATTTTGATGCGTTTTTTTAATAGATAAAGGGACACAAAAGGAACGTTTCTATGTGAAATTCACCCGGGCGGGTCACTAGTAAATTATAAGAACGAAAAAGCTCTGTCGCACTTTCATGCCAAAACTTCAATTGAGAGCTTGAGAGAAATGTCATAGGCTAATTAACCAACTACATTATAATGAAGTAATGTTTTACTCAATATTAACGACTCAGAGGTTCATACAAGAAATGCCAAGACTACCTATTTTCTTTTAACCCTGCTTGAAGTAATCCGAAGAAGTCCTTAATGCTTATTATTATGTCGAAGGTCAAATTCATCTTCACTTTATCATGTTACCGTCTCACTTATATCATGTTTCCACATCACTATTATTATCGTACACGAGCAAAGGAAAACTGTGAGGATTAAATGGAATTTCTTTTTCGCTCACAAGTCATGGTATTGAACTCATACTGTTGTTACTTTTCCTTAAGCGGCTTAAATAGCTTCCTGTGATTGTTTGCGTTTGTTGCAGGGTTAGATTGGGACTCGGATTGACAATGGTGCTGGGACTCACTCTAGATATATAAGAATAAAAAATAAAAAATCGTTTATTGCTTCATAAATTGTACATACTGTCTTACAATACTAGCAAAAGGAATCATCTCAGCATGGCTTATCTAGTAAACCAGATAATGCTGTATAGATCGAATACTTGTTCCTTACATTTTAAGTGTTACTTAACTAAATAACCCAATATCCTGTATATTAGGTATTCACTTTCATTCGAATTTGTAATCATTTGCTTTGTTTTCCCGTGAGTCTTTGAAAACGTCACTTGTGAAATTCCTTCCCTAAAAAACTATACCCCTGTATGGTGCGTGCGTAACATTTTATTATTGCAGAAGATAGTTACTCTTATATTCATAAGTAGGTAAGACAATAAATACTCGTAAGTGTATTAATAGGGGGCAAGTATTGAAGCGAACAAAGCCTGTTTTTGTTATTTACATGAAATCTGAATGGTAAATTTATGGGGATCTAACTCATTTTACGTCCTTATTTGTTACGCTACTTTCGTGTCTGTTTTCCGTGGGTGTTCCGTTGTCAACCATAAATCAGAGACATCCCTAATTTGAACGTTAAGCGTGGCTTGTCCGGACCGGGGGGAATGCCATGGAAAACGCTACATACATTAACCACCCTTGACAAAGATGGAACTCTGATTTCGTTAATAAGCAATATGAATTACGATTTTATAACATGTCTCAGAAGTAATGTTGTTTTATAAATAGTTTATTTTTCATGTTCTAGAAGGTAATCCATTGAAATTATTTTTTTTAATCGTGGCGAACGTATGCGGATGTAAACACAGAACGAAGCCGTAGAGTTCAGGGCTAGAGCTAGTAGTATAGTTAACTACTAAGTCATAGTCATAGTCTACTACTAACCCAAGTTATGGGTTAGCGATAACGTTATTCAAATACCAAATTACATGTATGTAGTTTCGTTAACGAAATCACCGACAAATGTTTCAATATTAATTTGGTGGAAAATGTCTTCAATGTCTATTCCAGTTAAAGACCGTCAAGGAATTTAGTTCCGGAATTTCATTGCATAATACGCTTAGAAACTTCACGTTAGGGATTTATGTAGCATTTTGCATATTTCGAATTTACAATTTCGTCCCCGGCCAAAGCTAAGGGATGAATTGAGGTAGCTCTCTGTACTCGCGGTCGTGGCAAAGCGAGTGCGGTTAGGTTTGCTTGATAGATAGTTATATTGCGAAAAATAGACCTTTTTGGTTAGTGAAAAGAAAAATAAAGTAAAATTAAGGTAATTTATCAATATCATTTATCCAGCCAGATTTATACATTTAACTGATTTTGTGTCTTTATTTTATTGTTTATGAAATTGGTGGTAACTATTTGTATAGTATGTGCTTTATGTTGGTTTAAACATTAAATATATAAAAAAATTTATGTTGCCTTAAATAAATAAAATAGCACCGATCTTGAATAGGGAACTTAAAATTTAAAAAAGTAGTTTTTCGATAGATTTCTACTTTGTTGAGTAGTCGAGAAAAAAAAACACTCTGGAGAATACTGCCATAACACCAGCACCTGGCAACCCTAAAAGGGTATACACCCACTTGCCATAATTTCATTTTCCCGAATTTTATTTGCCATAATATTCATATGCCCGAATTTCATTTGCCATAATTTCATTTGCCCGAATGTTATGTTTGCCATAAAATACAAATGACATAATTTTACTTGCCCGAACATCAGATTCCATAATGATTCGAGTGCCATACGTATTGTTAGCCATATTTTAATTGCAATAATATTATGCTCATTGTTTACTATATTAGTAACGTGTTAGCAACTTTGTTTCCGTGCCATTACATCATTTCCCACCGAAAAAGCTTGTAAAATAGGTTAAAAGAATGATAAAAAAAATAGGTTAGGTTAGGTTAGAAACATGAAAGACAAATTAAAAATATGGATAACAATACGTATGGCATTCGAATCATTATGGAATCTGAAGTTCGGGCAATTAAAATTATGTCATTTGTATTTTATGGCAAACATAACATTCGGGCAAATGAAATTATGGCAAATGAAATTCGGGCATATGAATATTATGGCATATATCTTTCGGGCAAACAATAGATAACCCCCTAAAAGCGGTCCTTTGCGCGCGGAGCGGCTGCGCCTAGGTCGTTGCTCTCGGTGCGCTGCCATCCCTATTTCCCTTGCGACGATATTATCGCGGCGCTGGCTCCGAACGATAATAATCGCAAGGGCAGACCTAACGGTCCCTTTAATGCGAGGGTTCGTTTCGGAGCCTCTACAATACCGATTGCATTCTTGAATACTCGTTTTTGTACTACTCTTGTTGAAAGCTTTTAAGTGGGTTCGGTGAATGATGCAGATTACTTTTTGGAGCAGGACTCCATTTGAGAAATGGTATTTGACAAAGCACTTAACTCACCATCGTTCGACTATGATGTTTACCAAGTTATGTTTAGTTTATTAGTCATAAAATATTCGCTAGACTAGATTTGAATACATACTATATGCAAAATTACAAAATTCTGACGGGTGATGCGAGATCATGTTCTTGTTTTCAAAGGGCTTCCTTTTAAATATTCAGCATAGATGCAGTACCCAATTAATGTAATCCCTTGCATATACAACAGTCACGAAGTTGAGTCACAGTGTAATGAATAATAGAGAGGCTGCCGTCTGACTTAAACATACACTACATCTTGGTGAGCTGCACCTGCCGTGGTCACACGTGTGACATGTCGAGTCCTAATCCATATTACATAGTATTTATGGACATACCTACTCATGTACATATCTTTGTTGCTGTTTCTGTCTCACTGAATTCGAGAAATTTCTCAAAGACAAGAGGCACGCCTCATCGATTAATCCTATGTGTATCGCAAATGTATCATGAGCTCGTTGCCTGTTCTTAGAATTGTTTCAGTAGCATGGCTTGGAATAAAGTATTTGCATAGATGAATTAAATTGAAATCTATTTTCGTTATTTGAAAGCGGGGTTATGATGAAAAATATCGTATTACGGGTTACCGAAAGTGAAAACAAACACTATTCATCGATGCAGATGTATTCTTCAGTGTACATAATAATGTAAATAGCAATGCGATACAGTTGGGCCGTGGACTGTCACAACAATTATTTTGTTATGTTAATAGTGAACTTTGGGCGGCTGGCTGTGTCAATACGCGTCACGACCCGGTGAGCAAACTCGCATAGGATTGTTGATAGTTTCCAACTCACTCTCATTGTGATGGTAATGTTCGTGTACCGAACTGAAGCCTCTTTTGACGTCGCTGTAACAGAGCAAATGTAGGTATATTATATTTGTAATACAGATGGATATTACATAATGCTTTTTCTTTGAGCACCGCCCGCATATATTTCTATGAGGTTCTTTTTCCCATGTTTCTTTTTTTATTTTCATATTTTGTTAGCAGAAGTAATATTATACGGATGCCTGGTAAACTGTAATGTTATCGGTGTCGTAAGAAAAAAGATCACAAATTGTGTATTAATCAAAAGCAATTAAGGGTCTTAAAATTGACAACGAGTTAACACTCACTTATTACTGTTTGCTGAATGAATTGCATAATTTGTAGTCGATCCCTCGGGATTTAGGTATTCTTAGTACGCATTCATTTTCGTCAAGATACTCGTACAAGCGCAGGATCTTTATAATTTGTTCGTGATATATCGTTTTGATAATAACTAAGTACGATTATAGGTTCATTAGCCTGATATACTGAATTATGCATGATATACTGAACTGAATTTATGAAATTGAGTAAGTACACAAATGGACGCAATGCATAAGTCTAGTCAACTTAGTTATATTTTTTTAACTTTAAAAATAGGAGGTTCTCTGTTCCATTGTAGTATGTATGTTTCATCATCATCATCAGCCCATATACGTCCCCACTGTTGGGGCACGGGCCTACCCTAAACTAGGGCGATATGTATGTTTGTCCCCGATTATTATAAACTGACCATGTTTTTCTTGTCCACAGGGCAGTAACAGACCCTCGCGATGGCCGGCGTGTCGCCCTCAAGAAGCTGCCCAACGTTTTTCAGTCGCTCGTGTCATCAAAGCGTGTTTTCCGGGAACTGAAGATGCTATGTTTCTTCAAACATGAGAACGTAAGTTTTTTTTTATTGTTATTTTTTGTTGATTTGCATACTTTGCGAAGGTTTTTTTTTCCGAATTCCGGGGGAGCGAATGGCTCTCACCGGCGAGGGCTCTGCTATCAAAATGTATCGTTATTGAATTGTAATCTGGGACATATTTTTTATTCTTAAGAATATTTGAGTTAGGAAAGTAATTTTTTTAAATTTTATTAATAACTAATTTATATCCTGTTGGTGTATATTTGTTAAGAATGCAAATTTGATAACTGTAATCCCTCATCATTTACCTAATTCTGAGTATTCAGAAGATTAATTACACGGAGATCATGTTTTCTACTCGTAAATTCTTGTTGAGTTTGTGTTAATGTATTATTGACATAATATTTGACTTTCTTTATTTGTCTTTCTTAATACCTACAACACCAGACACGAATATTCAATTAAGCAATTGACAGCGAAAAATGGAGTGGACTTGTATCAATGTGACGTGCAAGTCTTACACAATTAGCGAACAGGAAACGCGAATGAATATTGAATACTTATGAACCCGCTGATTTATTTACATCATAAATGGTGATTTCGCGGAAGCAGAACACAGTTAATTTACGAAAACTGGCGTCAATTAACGCAAGCGCCATTCGGAATATTATCTGTGATCAAAATGGAGCAGCTTATTCACACCGACACATTTATTTGCACTCTTAATTAGACCAACTCCCGGGACCACTTTGTTTAATGCATTAATTACGAGGATTCCCAATACCTGATATATATTATTATTAACATTTTAATTAGTAAACCGTTATCTACACTGAACCAATTTTATTATACCCGTGCCATTGAATGGTACAGGGTGCACTCCACTCCCTCACGAGATAGCAATCCGATATGCATGACTGATGAGAGATCAGGCGCAGGAGACCAGAGGCTTAACGTGCTTTCCCAAGCACGGGCGGACATCCGCCAACTTCCTGGCTAATTTATTTACAGAAATTCATAACTAACTAGGTTGGCGCATAGACACAAAATTAGTCTTGGCTTCTGACAAATAGTTCTCTTCACTACTCTCCAGAATTAAGACAAGATTTGGCCCGTACTTGAATCAAAACCTCTCGGACCTTACGCGGCGTTTGCCACTATTGCCACCTATAGATCAACACTGCATTCAATAAGTACAACAAACAATTACAGTGATTAACCTGGATTGGACATTATCATTTGTCAGGCAATAATTATAATGCGCCGCTCATAATTAATTCATTTTCGTTGTGTTTTATCGATCGCACGCCGGCGCGGCGCTCTCGCCCGTGTGCTGTCGGTGAACAAACATACATTTGCGTTAGGGCCGCGAACTGCATCCTATGTTATGTTATAATAAGCCCGATGGCAGCTGATAGAATACATATTTTTTAAATGATAATCGTAAAACTAAAATACCTTAAATAGGCGCCTAAATTTTTCCTTGACGTTTGTCGCGTAATTTTATTTATTTATTTATTATAAAAGGTCCACCAACAGCTTATACACTAATACATGTTTGATAGCTTAATAAATACAGTGAACTAAATGTTAGCCACTTATAGGCGAACACAACATGTTTTAAAATTTAGTTTTATTATAATACTGGTTCAATTAGGAAGACAGATAAAATGTAAAAAGAAAAAAAAGTAATAAAATAGTTTCTATCTTTTTTACTGGCTCGATGGAACAGCGTAGGTAGTGGCCCATGCTCACTACCTACGGTTCCAAAAGTCGTGGGTTCGATTCCCACTCGGGACATTTGTGTGATGAATATCATCATTAAATATATTTAGGTATGTTGTGTAGGAATTATTGATTTATTTCCTATACAAGTGACAGCAGTTGCCAGCGAACTTATTTAAATTTGACGACATTGAGGTATTGTCACCTCTGAGCGAAATGACCGCTAGTCTTAAGACGTTTCACGAGGAGATAATTATTGCCTACTTTCTCTATCAAGTCGCAAAAATATTCTTTGGTGTGGTATTTCCACAAAGGTTTCCTCAAAATTGCTTAATGGAGTGATAAAGGATAATTAATATGCGTAACTAATACTTTATTGATAAATTTATTATAATAAATGAGTACCTAAGGTGAAAAATCACTTTGACAATATATTGGAGTAAAATATATTGGCGCTCGTATGGGTTTTCTATTGACAATACTTTAATTTGATGTGATATTATGGAATTGTTTTCGATTTGTATTAATTCCAAGCATCAATACTTGTATAGTGTAAAACCGTGAGTTGGAATACCGTTGAAATCACTATCATTTAATTTATCTTTGCAGGTACTATCGGCGTTAGACATCCTCCAGCCGCCAAGCCTCGACTTTTTCCAGGAAATGTATCCTTTTACGTTAATCTGTTGAACTGTACCTCGCTAAATATCTTTACACAGGTGAGCACGTAAAGGATCGTATGAGTCGGTCGTGTTAACGGGCCATGAAGCGGGCTCATTGAACCTTGCACGTGACGCCCAACGTTGCATTACCACTTAGAACCGATGGCTCCCAGTCTCCTGTTGTTCCAACGAGTTCTCCACCCCGGCACTAATAACGTACAGACAAACTTTAGGTCCATTACACACTGTATCTAAATGAGCATCGGCCCGCCCGCTCCGCTCGTGGCGACGACGCATTAGCCGTTCTCGACCTAACAGTACACCGTTTTGTACATATTTTATCTCCGGCGTTATTGAGTTCGGTCCGCTCAGCTGTCGACGCTTAGCTGCCGTGCCGATACTTTGTCTTTGTTGGATTTCTATCCGCGTCAAAGATTTATAGCGGCGCATCGGAAGTTTCCAATTTCAATCCTGTTGCGAACATGTAAACTTTGGGGTCGTTAGCTCGATTGACGTCAGCGGGTTCACTGGCGCATGTCAACGGTATTGGGACTTTGGATTTAGACTCGTTATATTTTATGGGGTTGTTGGTGTGTTTATTATGCTTTTTAACGTAAATCAAAGTGTGAAATTTATTGACTATGTGGCGTGCCAAATATAAAAAATATTAGGTTCGTTTACTATCAGTTTTTTTTGTAAAACAAATATTATTCATAGGCAAACTTCATTATTTCAATCAGTAGAAAGTTTAGATTAAGTCTGACACATGTTTAAGCTACAATAACATACCTAATGAGTATGGACGATTGGAGATTTAACATAAGCTGGACATAATCATACAACAACAGCCAGTCTGACCCAGTAGTATTCTCTGAAATCGTGAATTAATAATAATTGCTGGTATTCCAATTTCGCGCTGTCCAATCGCATCGTGACGTTCATTTTCCAAGACCAGATTCCATTAAACTTCGGTAACCAATCTGTCAGTCAACCTTTAAAATGTCTGCAATATTCTCTTATCCATCTCTGCCACTGCCCTGCCCTTATTATACCTTTGAAAGAATACCCTCGAGGTCACGTTTCAATGTCAATTTTCTCGATAGCTCATACCTCAATACTGGCACCATTTATCTCTTTCAACCTCGATATACATCCACCGAAATAACTGTCGGTTTTATGGTTCAAATTTAATGTCGCATATTCTATTGTGTTTTTATAGCGCACTGTGATTTTTATGGTCACTAGGTTTCTATTCGAGGCGATGTTGCTAATATAAAAATCTTTCATTTCATAAGATATTGCTGACAGTGTGCACAAAAAAAGTACCTAAGTGTTTTTGTATAACAACCAAGTAATCAACGCTAAGTAGATAGCAAATCAACCATCATGTGTCTAAAGCCTGTCCGATCGCAGTCTCGTCTAACTTGATAATTATGATTGTCAGTCATCAAAATAGTTACGTTCGATTTACATGTATTTTACATTGTATGTATAGTGTACGTACACTTTTTGCGGGTGAAATATGACCATAATTGGGAGTCCATTGAGCAATTCCATGACAGACGTTGCGTCGGAACTATTCGCAATTGGAGCAATTATATCGTTTATTACTTTCGCATCGGACAGGTCTGAGGCCGCGGTGTCATGCGTCATGCGTCAGCTGCAACAGATACAATATCCGGCACCTCCACAGTTCCATCAATTGATTCCCCTTTAAGTTCCATTGAAAACCGAATGGCGCTGTCGATCCCGTCGGTGGCTTCCACCTGGCAATAAAACCACGGGACAAAGAGAACACTTGCAGTGCACTGCGGGCAATTGAGCCCGAAATGCACGGTTTGCTTTAGGTTACTCGAGCACTAGGACGAAATTGCTATATTTAGCCGCACTGGTAAATGCTGCCGCTGAGACAGTTTGTCTTGGCCCTAGTCCATCAGCGGTTGGTCGCTGATTTATCTCGCAAAAAGTTCTATGCTTTCCGAAATTCTATTTCCGCCTGATAAACCTGCTTTCTGTCCAAATATAAATGCATCCGAGTAATTACTAATTGTTTCTTATGACTCAATTGCCTACAATTTATTTACATTATGTTGGAATGGTACAACTAACCTGAAGCTGTTATAAGATGTAGTTAAAAATTCCTACATGCAAATTTGTTAAGGTTTACCGTATACGAACATTTTGAAAGTAGGTACATTAAAAGTTTTGAGGGTAGGTACGGCAAAAGCGTCGTCTTATCCGACTTCAAAGGTTGCAAAGACAACGTCCAAACAATGTTTCCGCATGGACTGAGTGATTAAAACGGCATTAGAGAACATAATGAATTATAAAAGTTTACGAACCTCGGCCTGGAGTGGATTGAGGGTGAGGGCCCATTCGGAGAACAGGTAAAACTGGAAAACGATAGGTATCCCTGCAGTCATTGTTCGGTAATGATGCGCGAACTGCTTAACAATGAAATCGTTTTTAGAATTTGTTAAAACGTAGTTACGTAGATATTCGAAATTTTCGTCCATATTAATATAGATCGGCTATGCTTACAAAAACTAGTAAGGAAACAATAGTCAAATTTGTAAATTAGCAGCCGAATCGCAGATTTAGACAAAAACATACCGAGTAAATGCGTCAAAGAACAATTGGCGGAACGGCCAATGAGCATTGTATATTGTTGAAGCAATAGCAACGAGCTGTGTAAAATAAGTTTACACTACCAGCGGTTAACATTCTCATTACACGAAACTGCACGATGGTAATAGACGGTGAGGCGTTCATGCGCCTCGATGAGTTGTTTATGCGCGATGGCCGCCCGTCGCGACCCGGCTTCACCGAAATAGAACTAAGTGCTTCCGCTAAATGAAATGCACTGTCTTTTTGTACGCTACTCCGTTACTCTTTGTGACGTTCACACACTACTTCTTTGACTTTTTGCAACAATATACCCTGTTCACGCAGATTACTCATTCACGCTGCATTCTAAATGCATCAGTTCTCGCCTTGAAATTCCTGGAACGTGTTCACATTCTGACTCATTTATCTCAACCTTAGAAGCCTACTATAAAAATGCCACAAGAACAAACAAAGAAAGTGACGTCATACAAACGGCCCTTCTAAGAAATGACAGCGAAAGGAAAATATTCATCACGATCCTCCCGCGTCTTTTTGTACAAACTCAAACGTCTGGAAACAAAGGAGGGAAAATTGGCAGTTGAAAAGTGCCGCGGAGCGGTGATTTGAGCTAAGCACTTCTGCGTTCAGTCGCCCACAGCTTTTGTCCATGAAATAATATTGCATTTATACGTTTTGATAAAGTTACTGAATTTATGAATGCTTCTCACGGTTGATAATAAAGTTCTCTCAAAGTTATTATTTATTGTTTTTGAATAGTATTTAACTTGTTAAAATCTGTCTTTAACAGACAATAGGATTAAGCGAAAATACAAAGTAATAAGTACAGTGCTCGTTTTGCATGCAATAAAGTTCTGAACTGACTTGACAACCTGCATTCGCAACTTTAGACCTGCGTAGTTACTTTCCTTGCGACGCGTCAGTTTTTAACAAAACATAATTTTTACATAACATCCCTTTGTTTCTAAACAGCGCGCAGCTCGCGTTTCCACTGGCCATTGTTTTTGTTGCTTGGCCATTTCTTTTGTTCCATGGGCCGTTCCTTTTGTTCCGCGCGCGTTTCTTTTGTTCCTCGGTGTCGTGTCTCCGGGGACACAGCGGCGCGCGCGCAGCGATCCGCGCGGTCGCGGTGCAGCGCCCTTGCGCGTGCGCTTCCTAATTAGCGGGCTGCGTGGGTCGGCTGGACCGATTTAACCTCGCAGCGTCACGCCTGACCGTACTCTCGCTGTTCCATGTTGCCCTAACCACCACTTGATGGCAACTAACAAATCGCTGTCACGTGAACGATGGACAGATAGATTTGTAACTACCCACGCTTTTAATGTTTCGTTGGTTCTTTTTGTATACCGCCTTTTATCTGAAGATAAATAATTTGAAGATATCTGTACCGAATAATTGATTATTCTATTCTAAATCTTGTTCTAATCAATCGGATTTAGATAAATAATTCATGTTTTCATTGATGGCTCTAGTAGAATAATTGCTTATACGTATCTTTAAAATCAATTTACTTTTTATTAACTCCGATATCAGTACATAATTTAAATTCAACGCTTTCATCTTCAGTCAGACGAGAGCGAATACGGAGAATGTAATTGCATTCCTAATGTCAAGTGAGATTGTGTTATGTAAAAATGGAAACACAAAAAGATATTGGATAATGTTTGGCGTTTCGTTTCACAAAGCAGGCGCCAGATATTAATTGAAAGTCAAAAGGTCGCTCCCCGTCAGGCGATTGGAGCTTGAAAGGTTTCCAAGCAAATTTAGACTTTACACGAGGATGAATGGTCGAGTTAGGGCCTCGCCTCTTCGTTGTCTTGCTCAACGTGACCTCTGTTCCATATTTATATGCTGCCCTATTATTATATTCCAGTTACTAACTTCTCTATTTCGTAAACTAACTAATTATTTGTATAGCTTAGTAATTTGCTATATTCATTGGTTTATCTTTCAGTAACAAAATAATACCGACGTGCGACAGGATAATGATCTACAAACACTGTAGATATTCCCTTAGGGACTAAGAGCTAACTAAGTTCATTGAAACACTTATAGCAAATATCATGTTGTTTGATATAAATGGACAAAAAAATTCAAACCACTTCATATAAAACACAATGGATTATTTTTATACACTCGTGATACTTATAGGTCATTTTATGTATATCGTTAGTTATATATGAATTGGTTTGAATAATAGATGAATTTTACTAATTGCTCGTTACTGTGGTTTTTGTTCGGCTTCGCATTCGATTTTAGTATTTAATCCAGTTGTATTATTTATCTACCGCAAGAGACCGACTCGTAACATGCATAAATCACCAATGCATTGAGGTATCAAAAATAACATTTTTATTGCGCGCCTGATAAAATATGAACGAACAATTTATGGGAACATGTTCTTTGTAATCTGATATCATCTGAAATTATTGATATTACTGTGAAAAATACTGAAGGTTAAACTTCTTGCGTTCGTGAACCTTAATCAATAGTATTTTGTGCCAGCCGCGGATAATGACATCCAAATCTGTCGATTTTATGAAGGTCTATTTACACTTTTAATGAGTTTCTTGACTAATACCGTTCTGTTACCGAAGTTCAAATAAATTTATGAATTGAACATTTTACTTTTACCTCGTGTCGAAATAAAAATAAAATCACTCATGAGTTAAATCTTAATCACAACAATAAATAGCCAATCAATTTACAAAGTTTCGTCGACGAAACTACAAAGATCGGTCGACTAAGCAGTTTATTTCGAGTAATTTCCTATAACGGAGCACAATATTTTCTCCTTTTGTCACCGGATGTTTGAGCAAGTTTCAAAGGGCGTAGCTTTTGACGATAGTTCGTATTTCGGAGATAGATATAAAAATAGGTTTCAATAGATCGTGATCAGTTAAATGATAGATGTGATACTGCTCACCTAGATTTACGTCGAAGATAGGAATCCTGAAAAGAAACACTTATCACATATCGTAATCCTTATCCTTACTAATATTATAAATGCGAAAGTAACTCTGTCTGTCTGTCTGTCTGTCTGTCTGTCTGTTACGCTTTCACGCATAAAGTACTGAACCGATTTAAACGAAATTTGGTACAGACATAGTCCAGAGCCTAGAAAAGGTTATAGGCTACTTTTTAACCGACTGCGCTATAAAGAAGTAATGTTTTAGCCGTTAAATATCTCTACACGGACGAAGTCGACACAGCCACTGGACGGATCGAGATGAAATTTAGCATGCAGGTAGATTTTATGACGTAGGCATCCGTTAGGACAGGATTTCCCGAAATTCCCACGGGAACGGGAAATAACGGGAAAATCCTTTTGTATGAAAAATACTAACCGCATAAGTTAGACGCTTGAAATTTGACATGCAGGTACCTTAATAAATTAAAAGCTTAGTTGCAACAGGATATTGTAAAATTCCCACGGGAACGGGAGTAATAGGGAAAAAACTTTTGTATGAAAAAATCTAAACCGCGATATAGATAGGCGATTGAGATTTGGCATGCAGGTACCCTAATGAACGTAAAGCTTACTTCCAACGCGATATTACAAAATTCCCATGGGAACGGGAGTTATTGGGAAATAACTTCTGTATGTAAAATCCCTTACGGGGTTGAAATATATTATATAGAGATAGAGATTTACCCGAAGCGAAGCGAGGGCGGGTCGCTAGTACTGTTATACTTTGTGCTATATACAGGGTGTAACAGGGGGGGTGGATCATCGTATGTCAATCGATGGGGGACTTCAATACCTATCGATATAACCCCCATGTATGTTCAGCGATTTTCAATAGTTCTAAAGTTATTGAGATTTTTGTGAATTTTTTGTAAGAAGCCGGAATTCAGTATAAAAGTCTTCACTGTAGCTTAACTACTGGACCTGCTTGCATGATTTTTTTCTAGAAATAGTTCAATAGTGGGTCTTCATAATTACGATACCGATTTGAGTCATAACCCTATCATACTGGAGAAAAAAAATAATTCTTCACAAAAGTTTTACGAATCGAATTGTGTCTACCAACTTTCAAAGCCTCCAGTGAAAAAAAAGTGCCTGTGTTTTTTTTCTAGAACTTATTTTAAAAACTACCTACATCCATAGATAGTATACCCTGAAAATTTCATACCGCTACTGCCAGAGCATCAGAACGAAAATTGAACGCGAATGGCACAGGTGCTATAAATTAGTGTTTTTATTTTTCATGTAAAACTTTAATTTTAAAATAAAACGATATGTTTCAGCAAATTTATGCTATGTTAGTAACATTAGTAGCAGTAATTTTACAGAATTGAAAATTAAAGGGGTGAAAATCAAACAAAGAAAATTTACATAATTTTTGTTAATTATTTTTTTTACAGTAAGTGTTCATAATGAGCACCATTATTGGCTATGCATATACAACACCTTTTTACAAAGGTTTTTCGGATGTTGCAAAATGCTACTACTACATTTTGCCTTATCACAATTTGGGCCCCCGAAAAATTTGACAAAAAAGAAGCATTCCACAACTTCCAAAAAAGCTTTTAAGAAAGTCTAACCTATGCATAGCCAATAATAATGCCCATTATGAACACTTACATAATTAACAAAAGTTATGTAAATTTTCTTTGTTTGATTTTCACCCCTTTAATTTTCAATTCTGTAAAATTACTGCTACTAATGTTACTAACATAACATAAATTTGCTGAAACATATCGTTTTATTTTAAAATTAAAGTTTTACATGAAAAATAAAAACACTGATTTATGGCACCTGTGCCATTCGCGTTCAATTTTCGTTCTGATGCTCTGGCAGTAGCAGTATGAAATTTTCAGGGTATGCTATCTATGGATGTAGGTAGTTTTTAAAATAAGTTCTAGAAAAAAAACACAGGCACTTTTTTTTCGCTAGAGGCTTTGAAAGTTGGTAGACACAATTCGATTCGTAAAACTTTTGTGAAGAATTATTTTTTTTCTCCAATATGATAGGGTTATGACTCAAATCGGTATCGTAATTATGAAGACCCACTATTGAACTATTTCTAGAAAAAAAATCATGCAAGTAGATCCAGTAGTTAAGCTACAGTGAAGACTTTTAGAAAGAATTCCGGCTTCTTAAAAAAAATTCACAAAAATCTCAATAACTTTGGAACTATTGAAAATCGCTGAACATACATGGGGGTTATATCGATAGGTATTGAAGTCCCCCATCGATTGACTTACGATGATCCACCCCTCCTGTTACACCCTGTATACATAATATCCATTCTATATACATAATTACCTACCGTGTGTAGTACGAAATAATTGCCACTCTCAGTCATGGGACTATTAGTTCATTAGTGTGCGAGGTCGTCTCGGCTGCTGACACTTGAATTAGATTACACCATCGCGTAGTTTTGCGTTTTAATTAGCTCCAGTTTTTACCGGTTACAGCCGATGCTCATTTATCACTGTACTTATTTCCGTTTTTAGGTAATACACGTTTGATCACACAACGGCTAATGTGTTTTCAGGTATTAGACAATTTATTACGTGTTTTACCACGCATCTGATGAAGTAGTTTAGACAACGACCTCTTCTTACTAGTTTTTAAAATATTTTGTAATTTTAGGGAATTGAATCCACGTTCTTTTCTTTTAGCTATCACAGTTAAACGCAGGTGTCTTACGTACCTTCAAGTTTTTAATTCGACACATCCTAGTTTTAATCCTGATTTATTGAAACGTTAATATCTTGTAGCTTAATAGGAATGGTTCTCAAAGTCATTTCAAACTAGATTCATAGTTAATTAAGATTCATAGTTAATTAAGGTGCCAGAAGCTATCAGCGGCCAATTTGACCGGCGGAGTCTAAAATTGATGCAATGCAAATTATACGTGCAAATTCTAACCGGCACTTATGGCTGTCATGTTTATTATATCAGTCTGATAGGACAGGCGACCCGCGTGGGACTCGATCGCAAGGTCTACGGGAGTATGAGTAGGAAGTTGGCACGGCCGGCGCCGAATATCGTGCGATATGCCTCGAGCCATTGCCATGTCATTAATACATTGCACATGCAGACTCGGAGCTTCATCGGAATGGTGAGCACAACAAAGTTATGACAGCGAATGATTGTGAAAGTACATTGTGATTAGTTTCCTGCAAGATTGAATTTGTCATTAATGATTCTGGTTAAATAATACCAATTAATAAAGACCATTAACAAACGACATTTTAATTTATTATTGTTCTAAACTAGGATTACAACAAAACGGAAGTAACCCAGAGATACATCAATTTAGACGTAAATGTAGATCGTGATTCAAGAACATCGTAAAAGTATACAAATGTCTCAAAAATTGCGCGAAAATGTTGAACAAATTAAAAGAATACAACGACATCGTTTTAAATTGTTAATTACGCGGCAACCTTTATAAATACAGTTAAGGACATTTTGTAAAAGGTCCAGTACCAAATCTGCTGTGTAACGAAACTAACACAGAACGCGCTAGAACGCGGAATATGTTTACCGGCTTACGCAGAATACAGTTATTTGTGCATAAAATATAAGAGCATGTAAATATATTTAACACTTTATGCGTTGCTCCCGCTATCTGCTGGGCGCCTAGTTGAATTCCGCCTTTTAATATGATTTATACTTCGTCATTACGAACTTTGAGGCTAAGCTTTTACACAAAATTATGGCAGCGAGGATTTTCCACTTTGTTGTTGCTATGTTTGCGTTTCATGTTTGGTATTAAAACCGGGGATATACTTTGAACATTTTATTTAACTTTATTTTAGTCATTATGTTCATAACTAAATGCCTTATTTGATCGCAAATTATCTTAATGGAATGAAACACATTTGCAGTCAATAAATTTTCGAATAACTTGACACTCATAAAAGCTTTTTAGTGCAGCGTAAAAGTCGTCCTTTTATCAACTTTTTCTAAAGCAAATGTTCACACGATTTAATATTTATTGCAATTTAATGGAAAGCATGATTTAAATAAATAAACAGGTCGGATATTGTATGCTCTCTACATTCCGTTCATTTGACTTCAGACCTTATAAACAGGGTCGTATGGATTGCAAATGCGTTAACGTGTTATGTCATAAACTCTCACTCCTGTTCATATGTAGATTTATTAGTAGTACTGCAATGTTATCTGAATTGTAATCATGTCTATTTCATTATGCAAATCGTATTCTTAATGGACCTTCGTATTGATTAGGCTTTATTAACGATCGAATTAATAGACATTAAAAATACAAATTAGCACTTACATGGCGTCTGTTTTGTATTAAGACTCTCCGTTAGGATTTTATGATATAAACCTGAATGTTATATGGTGTTTAATTACGTCCGTGTATCAGTAAATCCGCGTTTATAACCTTAGGGCCTGGGATACTGATAATTTAGATTGTCCCGTAAGAGTGAATGTCACGAAAGATGTTCTTTCATTTCATGGCAGTAGTCACGAAACCATTTGTTTTTCTTTTCATCTAACCCTTTATGATAGTTTTGGACTAAAAATAAAATAAAACGACTTAATTTTAAACGATTGTTGAATGTACTCCTAATTTACAAACAAAGATAGTTGGCTTATCTATTACAACATTTCTTTTTAAATACAAGAAAAACTAACTGGTTGTCCGTGTATTTAGTTTTACTCACCATTCTAGACGTTTTTTATTTGACAAAATTGACATTACCAATCTGTCGTCTCAACATGTTAATTGTATCGATCAACTCTATGGATAGCATAATAGATACTTACGTCTCTCACCATAACAGCACCACTTAAGTACATTGTCCCAGAATGATTTAAGATCTAGCATCCCTACCCTTCCAGCCATTATGGCCGGCTGGTCACTTTAATTACCTCTGATGTAGGGCTCCCATGTGCTCAGCACTAGCGGCGAAAGGGCAAGGGACAAAAGGAATAAGGGAAACTCCAGCCGATCGTTAGGGAGACAGTAGGTACTACTCTTTCATTAGAACGAGCTGATTAAAGCGCCAAGTTTACTTTGAAAAAGTATTACTTCGTTTTAAGGCATCGTACATGTAACGTTAGTATTGATATATCTCGTTGTATTCGGTGAGCGGCTTTGGTTGTTGATTAACCACGAACGTATGACAAAACGACAAGAGATAAGTTAGAAAAGTAGAAGACAAGCGCTGGTAGAAATATCAATTATTTTTAGTTCTAAGTTGAGGAACGACGCAGTTGTGTATAATAGGATTCACTCGTCCTTAACCCTCGGGTAGACAAGGGACTTTGTGACGCATTTGAACAAAACAACATTGCCTTTATTTATATCACTGTGACTCGCTCGGGTGGTACAATGATTTACTTCCTTTGTTTTGAAATTATTCAGACCCCGTCCGTCACGTGGGAAAAACTGCGCACTCCTGTCACAATATAGGGAGCAACAAGGTAAACAACATCCTTCGAACGTCGCGTGACCTTTGATTGCAAGAGCACCTTAACGCACGTGTTTTCTTACTTACTTACTTTATCACTAAACGGCCCAAAAAGTAAAAAAAAACATCAATCCCAATTCCCAAATCAACTCAACATAATTCTATGCTCTTTATACCGATCGAACCGCGGCTGATAAATATTAATTACTCTGGTTTGCATAATCTATTTCAGTTAAATTTTTTAGTTAATCGTTATTTATAAATTAATTATTGGTTTACATTTGTTTTGTAATAAATAGTTTTGGTTAAGGAAAATAATTTGACGAGGTAAACTTACGGTAATTTATTAGAGTGGCAGCGCGTTTCCACCGTGAGTCGTCTAAACGTTTCCAACGAACCGAAATTGGAGGCTCCGACAGGCTCATTGTGTGAGTGGGGACAGAGTAATCAAATATTTTTTCTGTGCCTTTGAATTGGTTCGAAAGCTCATATAAATAAAACGAAATTTAGTTCGTCGAAATGCCGTTCGGTCGGCACCGCAGCGCCGCGCGTCCCTCAACGGGGATGCTAACGCGTTTTACGTTTATGATAGCTCTTACTAAAGTTATTTATGTAACTTTGATGCCCTCTACTTATATTTTATCTGTGAGCGAGTATCTTAGGGCGGTAGCTGGATGCCTAGGCACATTGAAGCGAGGTCGTAAAACCTCCGGGCACATGAAAAGTGTTGTAAAATTCGAAAGAAGCGCAGTAAAATCCCTGCGTTTCTGAGTAATGAATGAAATTAAATTGAGAATTTATGTATGCCACTTACCTATTGAAACTGTCTCCATAAGGTAGCCATGAATGTTAAGTAATGACCACACACAGTGATGCTTATGAAAAGTAAGGTACTGAGTTATTTACTAATGTCTAGAAATTTGTCTTCTTGTCAATAGTGTGTAGTCTACATATCAGGATTTAAAACTGGAACAATAAGTGGGAAAATACAATTAAAAATACACAATACATATTGTCATAGTTGCGAATTTATTGTTATGTAATAGTTTAAGGCCCCAAATTGTAGTTTTTTTTTCGATATGTAAGTTTCAAAGTCACTGCATAGTAGGTATAGCATATCATTTAAATAATCCCTAGAGACAAACGCGAACATGCATCTAATAGACACGGTTAACTATGTAAATGTATTCACATTATGTTTAAGGAACGTTACTCCAGAGATATTGCCTTATGGAGGCATAGAAGAATAACGCGGTAAATAAACACGTTTATAGCATTCGGCGAGTTCATTAAATTCATCTGATACGACTTCAGAATTACGAGTATACCGTGAACGTTAATGAGATACGCCCGAACGTACTTAAGGTACATTTGCGTGTTTACAACAACAAGTGAGTTCATAACATAAATAGCAATAAACACCTTATTTTCTTCGATATTTCATTAAGTCACTCAAACCGTAGTCGGAAATTGAAAGCGTGCGGTAGGGCCACTCTTCTTGGCTTTCTATTGATAGATAACTCGCAGTGTTATAAATATTATGTCACATTATTATGACTCAACTTACCACTTGATTTTCTGTTGGTATATCGGACATTAACTGTTCAACATATTACAGTGCTGACATATTAAAGATCTATGTTGTTGGTATATGCTAAATACAATATAACATTTTTGTATATTTCTGCACTAAATAAGGTACATTTATTGCTATTATTCTTAACAAGATCTTTGAACGATCATTCGCAGCATACTTGTATGTTTTACGTATAATAATCAGTGATCGGAAGATAGATTATAAAGATAAGATTATTTATAATTTATGTGAATAGTTTATCCAAGTCTACAGTATTGCTTGTCTTCTTTGTGCGACCTATAGCCGCCTTACAGTCGGCAGACTATATAAAACTTGGTACTAATTGGTATTAAAACACGACGGTTAAAGGTCAAGGACTATGTATTTAGTTTCAGTTTGCGATATGTCCGTATTGAATGCTATATTCGTTACGTGTACAAATACTAAGTTAGAGCTTATTATTTATTTTTTGTTATTTAAAGTTTCCTCAGTAAAACGATTAATGCTCCTAAAATATTGAAACAAAGGCGTTAACCTCATTTGCATATTGCGTGTCGCCTGAAATATTATTATGAATTTCTCAAAATATCTCGTTATTCAAAGCCAGCCAAATAAATGGTTTGCGAGAGCAGCAGATTTTTTGTTTTAATAAATCAATCCATTTGTCTTTCGCAGTATTTTTTATAATGTGACTAATTTGGGATTCAGGGGGAGTTTAACCCGTAGCTTACTGTGCAGGTTGTTGAGATGGGGCGGACCCTCCCATTAATGTATTCTGGCAATCGCGCGCCGCCGCCCGCCCTCCCGGGCAGGGCTCCGGCTAGGCCCTAGATTAAATTTGTACCCCTTCTGTTTGTCATTACTTTTTGTACCTCATCCCGGCGGCTTAGCAGCATTATGAAGTTTTACCCACTTATTCTCTCGATCTTATTGATTATACACTTTTAGAAGAAAAAGTTGCACTTTTCGGTGTTACGGGAAGGGATCTGCTTCTTACCTAACCCTTGTAATCTTTTGAATAGATTAACCCTTGCTTCTTGCGGATAATTAATTATTCTACTTGTTTATTAGCCTATAGAGTGCGCTTTTATACGGTGCTAATTTATTTGAAGCACAGTTTCCGAATGACCGGAATGCAATTAAGCTCCCGGAGTCTGATTAAACTGTTAATTAGGTATTCGAGAGTAATTATGTTTAATTAGTGTTGTGTAAAAACCGTTTCCCGGCGTGTAGGTATAGCGGTTAATGTAAAGGCGACATCTCATTCCCGCGGAGCTTCCCCCCATAACGACTTCCGGTCGCGGCCGCACTCCACGGCCCCTTGTCTGTCTGATCGTCACAATGACATCGAAGTGCGCTGTTTTTTCGCTATACTTATAATTTTATTAGAAGAGCGTCCCCTTTTGTTTATTATATTGGCGTCGATAAAGTTTATGTTAAAAATAGACATTATATTATCGAAAAGAACATGATGACGATATTTTTATCTTTGACACGAGCACTACACATTTGAAATAAAATGCTTTAATGTATTGAACTAGCGTTACATTCTTGTTAAAGCTATTACGGAGCTATTATAGTAGGTTTATTTTAATGTTTCTAATCCAACACATTAAGAGGTTACGAAATGAATTTAGTGTTCTACTAAGTCGATATATTCAATAATGTTTACAGCCGAAACATTGAATGTAAATGTCACTGTTAACGAATACGATTTGTACTGCAATACATGCAAATATATTTACTTCGTACTTGAAGTGTGACGGCATAGTTAACAAGGTTATACTTTGTTTATTTTACTTATTAGTACCCAATTGCTAGAAGCTTGCATAACCTAATACTAAGGTAAAATTACATAGACAAAGGAAAGGAATGGCGCCATTAGTGAATCACAGTATAACTTGAGTTAGCCACAATTTCTCGTCAATAGAACGTTTATTAAAGCTTACCTTTTAATGCGACTAAGTAGAAGAAGCAGAGAAATTAGCACAAAAATATTAATTTATAAGTATGATATTTTATCAATACATCCACAGTAAAATTGTTGTGTCAAAGCTAGAACAATGTCGCGGTCTTAGCAAAAAATAACAAGTCATTCCATCAATTCGAGTTTCATATACCTAACTTGTTCTAAAACACAACGCCCACCAATAATGTTCCATACTTGCCATAAAGCTCTTTGTTTGTTATGACGTCACGATTAGATCAGCGTTTCCCCAGCTACCAGAAGAACCCCTGTCTCGATACGAGTGGAGGCCGGGTCCCTCGCCAGCGCAAGTCTCAATGACGTCTTGGAAGCGTGCCCGATGCGGTCCGATGCCCGCTACCGTATTGCGGCTTGGCTTATTTTTTACTGAAACTTTAGGATTTATATTTCTACCGAATGTGGCTGTTGGTTCGGATTATTAATGTTAGGCTTGCTTATAATGGTCATTAACAATATGAGACTACAGGTTCTCGAATTCAATTAACACGCTCGGAGAGATAATTGAATTTCGTCTAGGTATAAAGACTTTAAAGGGATGACTCGGAGTTTACTGACAAACAATTTTTATCTTTAACTCTAAGTAATTCTTTATTAAATCTCCGTCTGTTTGTATTGTACTAGATCTTGCACGCTTGCGTTCGAAAAAGCCCGGTTGGTTAGTGGATAAACTTTAATTCCCTTATTAAGTTTAAGCTTTAAGTACTCTGCCTCACTCTCGTAGTCACAGTAACCTCCGTCGCGCTTGCCAATTCCACAGAAAATCGAACAAAATCTCAATGCGAATTTCGAAGTCGGCAACCATTTATGATTTATTTCATTTCCCATTTCCGTTCTAAAAATGTGATTGGCGTTTATTAAATCACGGTGAACATTGAAAACACATTCGTCCTGTTTTCCTTGCAGCTGTGTTCCTAGCCGTCGAGTGTATCGCTGTGTAGATCCGCTTGTGCCCAACGCTCCGTTTTAACAAACTCGCCTTGTTATTTTTCCTCCCCTGGGCTGCTCACGCCAAATGCTCCCAGAGCTAGAATCGAAACGTTACTGGAAAAATATCACTATTCGAACAAAGAAACGATGACCACGTATTCTTTGTTGATGGTGGAATGATATTCGCATTAGAAATAGGTGCACTGCAATTGTTAGTGATATGCAATGTGAACAGACGATGATTGATGAGACATGGCTTGAAGCAGCTTCGTCATCATCATCGAACTTGCGAGGGAACAGATTGTTCTCACCCCTCATTAAAAAGTGAAAGTCATCTGTTAATAAGTGATTATTAGTGGTTGCAATTTGAGAGAGAGGTAAACATTAATTCACGATAGGATTAAAAAACTATTACATGAAAGAAACTATTATTGCCGGAGGTGAAAGTCCTTTGTTCCCGTTATAGTTGATGTAGGAGAAACTCAAGGACTGATGTTGCAACCCCACTAGTATCTTCAGTACTAGGGTGTGGGTGGATACGAAGCATCGTTACTCGGAATTGTTGCGGTTGACATATTTCAATACCGATCGCGCCGATATTCATTTTGCCGCTGACCAAGAGAGTTGTCAATTGAAACAATGTGTACTTTTGAATATATTGAGGTCCATTAATGAGGATATAATAGTGAATATTTTTTTAATAATCAACCGTGTAGTGAATACTTCGCAAGAGGAGAAGTGATAAATGCAGTATTTTGGGCTACTGTTCATGAGTTGGTGAAATCTTAATGTCGGATAAGAAAGAGAGGTACTCGTGATAATGCAGCCATTCGTTTCGTCCTTTTAAAATTTTGAAATTGCTCTCATTTCTTGAATATTTAGAGCCAGCAATATTTGCTGTTTTCTCTTGAAAGTTTGAAATTACTTTTATACCTATTCAGGGTTTGTGAGGGCCAATGAGAAATTTCTCTGCCCACGTTGCGGCATTTGTAACGGTTCAAAGTTGAAATGGAACTTAAAGTTTCATTCCACCAGGTCGTTTGGAATAAGCTCGCTCATTACATTACGCGGCTCAATTGAGTTTATGAATGGAAATGCGCCGGGGAGGGTTGCGGATTTTTTTGTCTATGCCACCGGGTATCCATTGTGTAGATTAGCATCGCGGCGTAATCTCTGGGCGGCGGCCTTGGTCTTCCCGGGATTCGATGGCACAAACAAGATGGCTCTGGAGATCTTCTTTTCAAAGAGTGCACTGAAAATGACCTTTTTCTAATTCATTGCAAAGAACGCTATGGTATATATTCCCGAAATCTAAGTATAGCTCTATATTTGTAAAGATTTCATGTGCGTGCCCTTTACCGTCGCCCTTGCCGCGTCGGTGCTCGGCTCCCTTCGTTTGTTGATCGTATCATACATGTAACACTCCTTATTGCTGCCTTTATTTGCTTCAAATATGTACGGGCGACCTCACTAATTCGGCTACTTTATATTTAAGCTACGAAAATATGTACAAATCTTTATTACCTTCAGTATTGAACCTATTTTATTAGTAAGATTGGGTTCAAATTCAGGGAATGTTGCTATTGAAAGTCTTGCACTGTTTCACATACCTATTATCTCCCACACTAAGTGTCGCTGGAGACTTCGCCCTCGTCTGGAGTGGGCAGACAGACTTGTGCGGAGGAGAAGGCTTCGTTCTAATGATGACTCGTTCTCATTTGAAGCTGGTATTCCCGAAGGCAACGAGTCGTCAGACCGATCTTACAGTATGCTAAAAACGAATTAAGTAAAAGCTCTTATTTCTTAAGCTTTTATCATAGCACTTATCGTCAATTTAATTAGGCACCCATTCAATATATTATATAGGTTATGTTTCAAATGATGTAAATATTCACGTCTGCTGCTATATCACCTCGTCCAAAAAAAAAGCAACTCCATGTTCTGGTTTTTGCGTAACTACCTCATTCGGACATTTCTTTGAAAAAGGGCTTCCTAAGCGACCCTGACCGTGAGCCGCTATTCATCAAAGTCTAACCTTAGCCTCCGTGTTTACTTGTGCGTCCACGACTAACATATTTTAATATTCATTAAAATTAGGCGAGCAATGGTCCGTTCTGTATGTCATTCCGTGTGCCTTATCTGTAGATTGGAGTTAATATAATACGCTAACTTATGTTGTCCTGGTACTTATACGAATGTCTTATTAAAACTTAGGCTGTTCTGTTTAAGCACGTTAGCGAGGTGATTTCTGTTTTAGAAATATTCAATTGGGGTGGAATTTGCATTTTTTGTTTTTTGGGGCGTGAAACGGCATTTAAGCAGGGCTTCAGGGTGAGTGCGACAGGCTCAATTATTGTGCCTGTCGATCTCATATTTGGATCTCACTATCGCTTACCATCAGGTGGAGTGAGGTTATCTTGTTAGCCAAGTATAAAAAAAACGTACGTAACGTACTATAAATGCTGCATGCGTCTGTATTGTATTTTGTGGTATTTATTATATCCACACGAAAATAAAATACTTAATGAATGCTTCTACTCGTACGTACGTACACCAGAAAATTCTTAAGAGATCCCAGGAAAAGCTTACAAGAGAATACAGCCTAGGCGTAATACTAGGCCTTAGAGGGATAAGGGCACTTATTTAAGCAGTGACTAGATACCCACATAAACCAGGATACCCGATACGGCTGGACGTAAGTAGTGCCGTAATGAGTCGTTGCGGTCAAGCCTCCGGTGTCGTGTTTGTGTCTACGATACAAGAGAACCCGACTCAAGGGGACAAATTGTATCGTGGATATACGGGTAATGAATCTAATTATAAATAACGAGGTATTAATAGTATGATATCACGATTGTGCTTTCATAAATATTAATAATTGTTCTAGTAAAGATTATTTATGTAATCGGAATCGGGGATCGGGAACTATAACGTTATTTAGTATTAAATAAAGTAAGATAATTAATATTCTAATACTTTTGACAATCTTTAAATGGGCTACATTTAAAATGCCATTAAGTAATTGGTCAAAAAAACGGGTTAAAAATTAGATCCAAAGACAGATAATTAGAGTAGCTGCGACTTAATTTCAATTTATAAAATCTTAGTCTCAATGCAAAAGTTGATATTCTGAATATTGTAGATCTTTGTTCCATGACTGTAAAGTTAAATTTATTTATTATCATGTAGATTCTCCGTTATAACAGGTAACTCGCGAGGACGCAATGTATGTCGTAAATTATGAATTGTGTGCTGTCTCAATGGATCGCCAGTTTTCTCAGACTTGTAAGAAAATTGTAAATCTCTTGCATTGTTGCATTTGAGTGTGATAAATGTGTGAAAGCTTTCTTGTGTTCAAAACTTCCTTGAAAAATTGTTTTGAATATGTATGCTACTGTACCTAATAGGACGCGTTACTCGTAAATCTCGTTTGAACAACGCCTCTAATGGATCTCGAAAGTTTAAAACTTTAATGTACTTTATTAGAAGGGATGTCAAAAATAGTATATACAAACGTGGGTCAAAAAATAGTAGTAAATTCTGCAAGAATTTATTGTGATTGTTCCATTTGACCACACTTTAATTAATTTTAAAACCACTTCAACATAATGCTGTAAAGATTTCACTAAAAGTTTTATACTCTAGCCTTCTAATGAAAATAGTTATCATAAAACCAGACGGGGCTTAGCAGGCTTATATTGCTTTAGTAAATTAGTTTAATTAAAGAAATAAAATTAAACGTGGGTGTGCGTGGGTAGTTTTATATGCAGTCATCTGGGGGATATTGAAGTGTTAAACTATTCATGGGGTTTCATCCGCGTCTAGTATATAATTATACATATCCAATTTATGTCTGATCGTGAAATAAAGTGATATGGAACAAAAAGTTGTATTTCTCCGATAGAAACTCGAATTAAACCGTAACGACCATCTGTCCTTGTCCATGCCCTGGCCTAGCGCGCCTTTTTCTCCGCTTTCAGGAAAAGATGTATCTATTTATCATGAGAGTCGGCCATGGCGCTGCAGGGCCGGCGATCTGTCAACGTCGTCTTTGACTATGCCGACGGGCGCAAACACACATTGCTGGTCTATACTTAAAATGTAACTTATTGTGCTTCCGCGGTAATCTGGGAATTTACACGAAATTGTCGTGTAGAGTAAATGATCGATTTCAGACTTTCGCAGTCCAAAACTATAGTCTCGTACTATGGGTCTCCCCGCGTTAAAAAGAGTAGCAAATACATAGGAACTTACTGCCCGACGTTTCGACTGGATTGCACCAGTCATGGTCGCGAGCGAAAAAGTAGTATAGTTATAAATAAAGTTAATGTTATTTAGTTTTGCTCATTTGGAAACTGATCATTATTATTCTCAATGAACATACAAAGTACACGTAGAGATACTCGTATGTATGTTATTCGGTATTCAACGTTTCTATTGAATTATAACTTCTATTAAGAAGTCCGTGCATAATTAGCACTCATTTCAAGACGTCGATAAAACGTTGTTTATATACAAGTAATCAACTGTT
The DNA here is from genome assembly GCA_039566165.1 of Maruca vitrata. Classification (NCBI taxonomy): domain Eukaryota; kingdom Metazoa; phylum Arthropoda; class Insecta; order Lepidoptera; family Crambidae; genus Maruca; species Maruca vitrata. Next base: position 3,721,570 of record CM076918.1, on the reverse strand, counting down.
TACGTTAACTGAAAATAGCAACCGTTTCAATTCACTAGTCTAATAAGCATTTGAACAGAGTTTGAAAATTCGTTATGGCAGTTAAGGTAATGATGATGTATTGTCTCGGTCCTACTGTATGCGCTCTGAGTGCGCCTTGACAAAATTGTTCATGTATTTCAAAAGGGTCTCGAAGTAGCGAGAACAATGTAAAGAGCGAGGGAACGATCGCAAGAGTTATAGCAGCATTAATTATGTTAATTTTTGTGAAAGAAATATTGTCTGTCGGGCAGGTAAACGCATGATCATAAAAATGAAACACAACGCGATGGGATTGGTAGCGTGCCTTATAGTTCACATTTATGAACCAGTACAAGAGTAGTAAAATACGCGTGCATTCAAATTTTAACAAAAACAAGGCTTTCAAATTACTACCATTCAAGTTATTACTAACAGAAGAAAATAATACTATGTTGATTGCTTAAAAACATATTTTGACTGGCTCGGTGGAACAGTGGTTAGTGACTCAGGTTCATAAGCTGCGGTTCCAAGAGTCGTGGGTTCGATTCCCACTCGGGACAAATATTTGTGTGACGAACATCGGTGTTTGTTCCGTGTCTGGGTGTATTATTAAATATATTTAAGTTTATTTGTGTATCCACTGTTGATCCTGATTTCCGTAACACAAGTGCTTAAGCTACTTACCACGGGATCAGATCAATGTATGTGATGTTGTGTAATATTTATTTATTTAATTGCTATAAAAAAGGATGTTTTCGAACAACCAAATGTCTATAGAACAATCTATGTTCTCCAATGAATCTCTTATAGTTTATCTAACCTCATTCCACACAAATCCACGCGACTCGTGTCCCCATGACCAATATAAATAAAATATCCAGAGCGAGTCCTTACACCGAAAATAGTTCGCACAGCTCGTAGGTCCTTGAGCCACTTGCGGGTTGTAACATTGCAGGCATTTGAATAAGTTGTCCTTACCTGCGCTGCGCTCATACTGGGTATGCAAATGGCGGCTCAGCTGCATTTGTGCTCAATAATTTAGCTTATATGTTTCAGCAAACATGGCGACGTAAGTTTTTGGAAACTCGCACCAGCACACTGGTTAATATTTTGTAAAGCAACATGTAATTCTGGGTAATTGGTGTAAACTGTTATTTTCGGACAACTTTTATAGAGAAGCGTTTCAGCTACTCTTCATGATAATCCATTATACGTATCTGCCAAATAGTAATTTGTAATGTGAATGTGAAATTAGTAATGAATTTGATATGTACCTTACTTTTAAAGCATTTCCCTGTAGGTACACAATTTTTTTCTTCACTCAAATGTTGCAATGGATTTAGCAATAAATAAAATGATTCAGGCATTCCCATATTTAACATGAGCGCTGTTATCAGTCATTACTATTCGCGACCGATACCACTTTATCTGTTTTCTGACAACATGTAACCCATGCCGCATATTCTCAATAACGCAATACGATTTGCGAATTATTATTTGTAGAGATATCAGATAAGTACATATTAATTTAATACTTTAGTAACGTGCTGTACTGTACTAGAAAGAAATTTCACCCGTAAAAATACGCATTGCACTACACAACATTTAGTTTACTATCCAGTATTCGGAGTATAGATTTCAAACTATTGTGTAATTTTTTTTCCAGTGTGACAATACATTTTTTATTGATATCATTCGAATTTGTTCGTATTAGTTAAAATAAAAGTGTTTTCCAATCCTATAGCAGTAATAGACCTCTGTTAAACTTTTTTTTATGGAACTAATTGAAGTGTTAGTACGAAATACTAAAATGTAGAGGAAGATGTTAGGACAGGTATATAGTTACTTCGGACGAAAACGACAATAACCGGCATAAGAGCGATAGTCCTATTACCGGTATCCCTAACAAACCAAACGCCAATGATACCTTATTCCCTGATGTATCCCTAATGAAGGAAGAATTCGGGTTCGCTCTTTGAATACACAAAGTATTTGGGCTCCTCGTACAGGTGTAAATGTTTCCAGTCTAACGAAACTGTCCCTGCGTAATCCCTAGCGGGATCATATAATACTGTGGGGTTCCGTAACTCGAATGGTATATTTAAATCCACTGTAACTTATACTTCACTTGTACTTTTTTATGATTTACGACTTTAAGTGAAGCATAGTGCAAACACAAATATTCTGCCGGAGAATAGATATGAAAAGGTATGGCGGTATATTTTAGGTACTTACATTGAGTCATATTGCTGAAATCTGTTTATTGATCCTAATATTGTACATTTGAATGGTGTATGAGAAAGAAATCTATATTTTTGATAAAGCAAGTGAGTATTCTTTTATAAGTCTGTAATTGTCCAAATATCGCCATCATGTCTTCGCAAATTTGAGTTTGTATTAAGTTTTGTGCAACAACACATACTGTGAAGCATAAATATATATCTAAAACGATACGGAACTCTCATTAGCCCTCCTCTCCTGTACCCGGCGGTGTTTTTTGTGTTAGACAAACGCCCGGGCAAGACATTTGGGTGCACAGCTGCATCGCATCCGGGCATTATACTACTCTATCTATGTATGTATGTTTGTATACAGAGTGTTGGCGACATACGATATTATGAAAGCTTGCGTTTTTATATTGGCTCCGCGAAAACACGTTAGGGAGACTGAGGTATTCTATAAGCCAGACATTTGTTTAGTCTGTAATTTGTTTTTTAAGTTAGGTTTAGTGAATGTATGCATTTTTGGGTTCGTAGAAAACCATCATCATCACCATCCGCTGTAAGTGAGAGCGATCAGGCCTTTGTCAACCCCCACACGGTTTCAACGTAGATTTGTAGGTTTCCTAAAAAAATATAGTTATTGAATACTTTGGTCTTTGTCACTGGATGTTTATAAATTAACTTCAATAGAACAAATAAGCGCGTACGTTGTATGAGTAATTTCGTGTGTGATCACCCTCTCTAATGAATCTTCTAAGAAAATCACAGTGTTAACACACTGTATAAGCTGGAACAACAAACACAAGTGTTCCCCGCCCGGCCGATGTGTAACTGAAGAATTTGGAAGTACACCATTGTACATTGTGTAACTATTAGTTTAATAAATACAAAGATATGTAAACACAAAGCATGCTGTGTACACTACTTAGGAATACTGTCTAGGCTATGCTCAATTGTTACAACCAACCAATACTTGTAATGACAGTTTTCTGTTTGTGTACCATAATTAATAAATAAATAATAAATAAATAAATAAATAAACGCTTTAACGCAAACACGCTTGGCTGTTTGTCTGTACAGTTTATGGTCGGTACTGCCTTGGTACTTGCCAACTTGTGCTGGCTGCGTACCGGGTCTTACGGGACCAGATAGGGTCGTAGTTTGAACATAAATTAAAATTAGTGTTGCTATATTTTGTCTAATTCGCTAAAATTACTACTAGCCTAGACAGTACTAGACCATTTACTTTATATTATATAGTAAAAGCTTTATATTATATAGTAAAAGCATTTTCTTTCATTTTGTTCAAATAAATTAATGGGGTATTTTATCAAAGTCTTACTTTTTAATAAGATTATACTCATAATTCAGTTTGTAGATAAATGATATTTTTATCGGGCCTGAAGATAGAACAACTCGCTCCAATCAAATCAAAATATCGAATACCTCGATACTTTTGCCAATGCCTACCCACTTGCGCAGTAATTGCCAACTAACGTTTTTATTAATATCCCCAAGTACGTAACACGATAAATCAAAACCGGTGGGTTCGGGGTAGGTGCGACCCTTAGGCAGACAGGGCTGCTAACTTGAACCCGCCTTATCAACGATCGTTGGTAGAGTCACGTGCAAAAAGATAAAAACGCTTTTGGGCACCGATCGATCGCGTGTCTTTGCCGTCTGTAGTTCTCATTATGAAGTTTAATTACGCTTTGAAAGCGAGGAAAGGGTTTGTTTTAATCGGTTATACCTTTAAAATGTAATTGAGTTAGTCAAAACGGAAGCAAGATATCATAAAAATATTCTGACTAAATAAAGATGTATGCAAGCTAAAAGTTAACAGTAGTTTTTTATGCTCGTGGTTGCGAAGCCAAGGAATACGGTTAAAGGAATAAATTTTGCTTTTTCTTGACACAACTTAAATTGCCTCTAACGTTCTTATCCACATTATCGATTAACTAATCTCTTTGCAATTCCAAGCACTGCCTGTTTGTCAAACGCAAATTGAATAGTCTTTTGAGCACCGCTTTTTCGAGTGGAACAAGCCGTTGCGGATTTATGTTTCGAAAAAAAAATCGATAAGTTGCCAAAAGCAGACAACCCTGCTTAGAGGGTTCGCTCCCATCCCCTCTGTAAATAATTACAGCGCATAGCTGGGGCGCGCGCCGCGGCTCCCAACGTAACCGTTCTTATTGTTCCTACTCCGCATTACTATGGAAATCCCTTATTTTCATACGTATCTCCTGACCCCACTATAAAGTGTACGGACTTGGTAACATCGAGCGAAATAAAAATAAACTTTTTGTGGCCCACTCGTGTTCGTAACGGGATCGACCGACCAACTTTGAGGATATGGTAATTTGTTGCTTCCCTAATCAGCGGTATTGGTTTCTTTCGTATGTTACAGTTGGGGTTTCCGGATTTTATTTGTGAGTTAAATGGTGATGTAATCTTAATACTTTAGTATGTTCTAAACTCAGTCCCCTCATATCCTTGCTCTGACTTGATTCAAATTAGTTAATTTTACGATCTCTACTCTATACCTACTGTTCATAGTATTTTTATTACCATGATGAAGATAGTCACTTGTTTCTTGTGGATGTCCTATAATTACCAACACATCGTTAACACGTCGTTTTAATTAGAACAAGCAGTAGTTAAATTTATGTCTTTTTCCATTACGATTTAGATATCCTCTTACATCGTATTCTTTTCAATTAAATTACCCATCTAAATAAACCCGGAAGCAGACTCACTAACAATTTTCTGCGGTATCAAGGAAGACATTAATCCCGATAGCTCTTAAATATTCATTCTCACCCGACCGAGTTGTTGCATAGAAATGACTTAGCAATTTGCTGAATGAAAGGTCAAAGCCATCGAGAATAACAGAGGTTCTAGATGGGATCTGAATCGTTCCTCCGGGATAACAAATAACGGAACGTCGGGAAACAATCAAGACGATAACAGCCACCATGTTGTGCTAATTCGATTTCTATCGGAAATCCGAGAAGTGCGATCATTCGGATGTACGAGTGTGCGAATGAAACATATTTGAACGCGAATGCTGAGAATCTGCGTTATTAATTTTGGAATAGCGTGCTAAGGCTTCTATATATCTACGATTTTCCTTCCGCCTTCATAGATATTTACGTATTACCCAATTAAGGAATATTATCTCGCAATGTAGGTATTGAAATGTCAATAAATTAGTGCAGTCACGTGCACTGATATATGTACAGTTTCATTCAACTTTAAACCTTATTATAACGTAGTAAGAACGCTTGGTGTACATATTTCCGTGCAGACGACTGCACAACTTATAATGAATGATATGTTGCCGCGTTTTACAATTTTTTTCGCGTTTTAAGTCTTGCGTCTTTAGGACAATTTATTATCTAAACTCACAATCCCAATACAATTCGAGAGTGAATTTCTTTTGTATTCAAGTTCTAAGACGCGCCTAAGTATCAGTATAACGTAAAGAAGTTACGGTATATTGTAAATGACCTTACTGTGTTGTGTAAATTAAGAACTCGCGGTTCACCGACGTTTCTCCATGCAGTTGCTCTAGCATAGTTTAGGCGACGGCGGCAAGGTCTGACGCCTAAGTTTTACTACTTGCAGTCTGTATGTACGAGCGGAGTTTGTTCGCAGTTCGTATGTATTGTAAATAGATTTTTATATTTCTCACTCTTAAAATAGAATGAAATTAGAAATGTTTTTCAGCGTTGTTACATTATTGTATTTTATTCCATGAAAAATGGGAGCGCCTGTTCGTTTTTAGGGTTCCGTAGCCAAAATGGCAAAAACGGAACCCTTATAGTTTCGTCATGTCCGTCTGTCCGTCTGTCCGTCTGTCCGTCTGTCCGTCTGTCACAGCCGATTTACTCGGAAACTATAAGTACTACAGTGATGAAATTTGATGGGAATATGTGTTGTATGAACCGCTACAAAAATATGACACTAAATAGTAAAAAAAAGAATTGGGGGTGGGGCCCCCCATACATGTAACTGAGGGATGAAATTTTTTTTTTCGATGTACATACCCGTGTGGGGTATCAATGGAAAGGTCTTTTAAAATGATATAAAGTTTTCTAGAAAACATTTTTCTTAAAGTGAACGGTTTTTGAGATATCAGCTCTCAAAGTCGTAAAAAGTATGTCCCCCCCCCTCTATTTTTAACCGACTTCAAAAAAAGGAGGAGGCTCTCAATTCGTCTGTATGTATAATATTTTTTTTTTTTTTTTTTTTTTTTTTTATGTATGTTCACCGATATTTTCGTCAATTATAGACGGATTTCAAAAATTTTTTTTGGTTGGATACAGTTTACTTCCGAGGTGGTCCCATTTTCACCAGTCCCGGATCTGATGATGGGATCCAGGAGAAATCGAGGGCAACCCTCAAATTTTATAGGGACATGTACCGCGTTTTGCATATTATCTGAAGTTATATTGGCATTTGCTTCTGGAAATCATAATCTTATGATGCTGAGCTGATGATGGAAGGTCAACTCCTTAATACTTAGGAGTAAAAGGATAATTCTTTCAATACTGTATACATATTAAGACTACTAGTTATAATATCAGTAGCATTATAGGTGAGCTGAACTAATAGGGTGACCAGTCTAGGATCTGATGATGGGATCCAGGAGAAATCGAGGGCAACCCTCAAATTTTATAGGGACATGTACCGCGTTTTGTATATTATCTGAAGTTATATTGGCATTTGCTTCTGAAAATCATAATCTTATGATGCTGAGCTGATGATGGAAGGTCAACTCCTTAATACTTAGGAGTAAAAGGATAATTCTTTCAATACTGTATACATATTAAGACTACTAGTTATAATATCAGTAGCATTATAGATGAGCTGAACTAATAGGGTGACCAGTCTAGGATCTGATGATGGGATCCAGGAGAAATCGAGGGCAACCCTCAAATTTTATAGGCACATGTACCGCGTTTTATATATTTTCTGAAGTGATATTGGCATTGCTTCTTGCAATCATAATGTTATGATGCTGAGCTGATGATGGAAGGTCAACTCCTTAATTGTTTGGAGTAAAAGGATAATTCTTTCAATACTGTATACATATGAAGACTACTAGTTATAATATCAGTAGTATTACAGGTGAGCTGAACTAATAGGGTAACAAAAAATTTAACACTAAAAAGTATGAAAAAAAATTGTAAACAAAAAAAAACTCCTTCAAAAACGCGACACACTAAAAATTACAAAATAATATAATACGAACAATTATAATCATCTGGGTATGAATTTTATATGTTTTTGAAGGCGGTGCCAATCAAAATTTTGAGGAAAAAGAAGCACTCTGTGCTTGTCTGTTTGAAATATAAACGGCACCGCCTTCAACAACATATATAATTCATACCCAGATGATTATAATTGTTCGTATTATATTATTTTGTAATTTTTAGTGAGTCGGGTTTTTGAAGGCGGTTTTTTTTTTGTTTACAATTTTTATAACTACGGGGTATAAAATTCTAAAAAAAATAGAGGTGATGCATGCTAATTAACTCTTTCAACGATTTTTGGTTTGATCAAAGTATCTCTTATAGTTTTTGAGATAGGTTGATTTTTATTATATTTGCTGCTACGGAACCCTTTGTGCGCGAGCCCGACTCGCACTTGGCCGGTTTTTTTAATGAGCGGATCTTGATAAAATTATTACATAAACATAACATGATCAAACCCACATCACCTTATTACGATTAGAGCACTAAATTAAAAACCCAAGCAAATCATACATTTCGTACATACACGTACATAGGTGGAATACAGTTAAAGCTATACTTATAACTTAGTTACCATGTGTTAAGTTCATTTAGTTAGTAGTTTCAGAGTACTGTAGATGAGGTTTCACCGTCGTTTCCTCTATTATGCGCCGTAGCTTGAGCAACCGACCGCACTGTGTACAGCGGTCGAGTATATTGTTTTTTAAACGATATTTATTACCGAGTTTCCATAAAAGTTGTCGAGAAACTGGATCCATTTGTGTGTAAATGAGTATTCTGTTTGTTTTACGTTGTACACGTAAATATGTGTGTGGTTTTAGCGCAATTCCGTGTGTGTGCGTTCGGTAAACACGCATCTTCCAAGATGTAGGGACAGCTCGTAGGTAATAAATCTGAACGACTTAAATTGCTTGGTAAAGGAAACTTGAATATAGGTACGCTGTTTCATTTGATAAATGTGATGTTCATCTTCAATCATTTGCAATTTCAATGTGGCCGTGCAATTTGTTTGCGACTCTGTTGAAGTGAAATCAAATCACAAGCACTACATGAACTAATTTAAATCTAGACACGCGGTAGCGTGTCAAGCCAAGTTCAAGAAACAGAACTGGCGAGCCGCACCGTGTGTAATATTACACGAACCATTTGGAACCACTTTCGAACCCCTCATAAATCAAAAACTATTTCACATAAACGTATCAAATTTGGCTCATATATTGTGACTTGCAAGATAAATATGTGTTCTAAATTTCATAAGCTTATCTCAAACAGTTATTTAGATATTAATGTCCAAAAATCCTCATTTTTATCATTGACTGACTGACAGATCAAAATTCTAACCCAGTTCCAAATTACCTAGAGAGTTAAAATTTGGTATGCAGATAGGTAATTACATGAATACAAAGGAAAAAATAAAAAACTGGCAATTTTTTAATAATTAGGTTTTTTTTTATTTTTATAAGAGGCTAACAAGATGACCTCACTCCACCTGATGGTAAGCGGTAGTGAGATCCACATATGAGGTCGACAGGCACAATAGACCATGTTGAGCCTGTCGCACTCACCCTGAAAGCCGTGAAAAAGGAGACCACTGCTGCGGTTAGGTTCTATTATGAACGCTTAACATAAATACCTAATTAGTGCCTAATCACGCCTATATACCGGGGAAGGCAGAGCACTAAGTATATATTTAGGTATACATACTTACTTATTTACAATTAAGAGTAGGTACTTATAGTCGGTTTTCATATTTATTACTTAGGTTTATACCTCGTAAACGTAGGAAAATACAGTAACTGATTCAATTGTTTTATATTTATAAAGTCTAGTTTTAGTTTTGAATTTGTCCTTTTCAAAGGACCTACGGCGTTATGATGATATATACTTTTCTACAAAAAGTAATGATATCCAATCAAAAACATAAATGTGAAATGAGAGCCAAGTTCAATATTATGATAATTGCCTTGGTTGTTGACTTCAACAACAAAAGAAGTGAGATCTAAATGGGTGCCAAGTTCAATGGTCAACCCTGAAATTTATTTATAAGTAACACTATAACATACCTATCATATCTTCTTATAACATAAGATAATGTATGGTGGTAGCCTATGAAGGTCTGTCTTGGCTAGTTTTCTTTAGTTAGTTAGTTAGTTGTCTTGGTTAGTTTGGTATTTGTCGGTCGAAAATTTGGATTTTTGGTAGAAACTAGCGAGCGAACATCATAATACGTTGGTAGGTTTATAGAAACTAGCCAAGACAGACCTTCATAGGCTACCACCATACATTATCTTATGTTATAAGAAGATATGATAGGTATGTTATAGTGTTACTTATAAATAAATTTTAGGGTTGACCATTGAACTTGGCACCCATTTAGATCTCACTTCTTTTGTTGTTGAAGTCAACAACCAAGGCAATTATCATAATATTGAACTTGGCTCTCATTTCACATTTATGTTTTTGATTGGATTTAATAGGTTACACGGTCCGATTAACACTCAAGGTGGTTTTATGTTCTACCTTAGCGTACGCTGTGGCGACTTAAGTAGGACTTGAGTTAAGCAAATGTGGGTAACTACTGATGGTTTGACCTCGACATGGTTTCAAAATTACGTGCAATACATATTCAAACTAGCACGTCCTTAACATTTTTACGGATACTACACGAAGTGTTTCAATTGATAACAGCATTAATGTAGTCAAAGCTATAATTTTATACCTAACTTCCTATCATTAAACATCTATGCATGCTTTAGAACCAACCTTGGTATTACATCTCTGAAGAACGTATTATTGTATTTCTCGCATTTCATTATGAATGAAACTGAATATACTACAGATAGTTATGTTGGTATAATGATAATAGGTATGTCGTTAAAACTTAGGCAAATACCACACAATAAAGAATTGTTGTAACACTATCAATGCTTAAGTTATATGATAATTACATTGATTAAATAACTTCCGCGTACCTAATGACGATATTTTGTCAAAGAATTTGTTCCCGGAACTTGTGTCCCGGGAAATGCAGCCCCGCGCGGGACAGTTATCCCGGGCTGGCCCGTCTATCCCGCTTATCTGTAGCAGCGAGGCCGCCCCCTCGCGGCCATTATGAAAATTACAGGACATGCTGTGTGGAGCATATACCCATACCCATACATACATCCAGTTAGGTTTACCGAGTATTGGGAGTTTACGCATTGGTGTATGTTCGACGTGTTTGTTCATTATCGGTAATTTTATCGCTGTATTTTTAAACAGCCGTATCTGTTTAAGGAAAGCTATAAATATCTATTAATATTAATCATGTTGTTGGCTATTCCGAATATAAGGTAGGACAAATGCGTACATATATTCAAATTTTATTAATGTACCATGAACAACATAATATAGCGTTCGAAATCGTTCGCTATTACTGTTAAGTACAAATCAGTAGTCATTCAAGTCAAACAAGTCATTCAGTATTTCTGTATAAAGATAAAATAAACCAATCGATTCGGGCAGTGTACCTACAGACCTTAATTATACGTCTACTTCAAACGATCATACTCACACTCGTATAGGTAATGTAAGAACGATCAAATGTCTAAACAAAGCGCATAACGAAATCGGTTACCAATCAACGCATACAATAGATCTCGATCGACGAAACCAGTTCGAGGTGATCGGCATTAATCAGTAATGTAACGAACATCGCACATCACCGGTAACACACTCCGGATCACACATAAAGGCCATTACTGCCGAAGCTTAATGATTAGCGAACATTACGCATGCACATAAACATCAAGGAACATCGCCGTTATTAGCCGTGTCAGGAGCCAACTGACGTGCATTAGGTGCCATTGGTTCTGACGGGCCGTGCGCTGATTAACGTAGTTGTCTTGTCTTCGGAAACATCGCTAATTCACTTAACAGTACGCTTTAGAACAGCGCTTGAGTATAACTCATGATCTCTGTAACTAAAGCTAACAACTCAACTAACCTACCTATAGATATGGCCTTTTTGAAAATCAATATTTAGAGGTGACCGAATGTCCTTCATTCATTAGGCATAATTGATACTCCTTTCCCAGGGTGAATTTTGTTACGCTGATTTGGGTATGTAAAACTTCGAAACCGAGTAAGTTAGATTTAGATACGAATAAATAATGTCTGATTTTGATTTCCATCGGTAAACATATTATCTTTTTCGTATTCATTAAGAATGAAATTAATTTTACGGACTCGCGTTTAATTTTGTTCTAAACATAATTATTTAGGGACCCGACGTTTTACAGGGCACGGGAGAGTCGTAAATAAAATAGAGAAACGGCGTACAAACAGTAATATCAGATAGAATGATTCAACCAAAAAATGGTTCATATTAACAAATCACGATAATACATACAAGTGTTTGCCAATGAAATGGCGATAAAAGACGCCATTTATTCGAGCATCCTTTAAAGGCATTGTCAGCGGATATGTGTAGGGATTCGTTTATTTTCGTGTTTACATCTCGCCGGCCTTGACCTCGCGTCGCGTTCTTGTCACTTCATTATTTTCAGTTATTTTCACGCGAACTCATCTTCACCTTCGTTCGTTCAGAACGCGGGAAAAGATTTTGGCCAAAAATACATCGAGCTTTCAGAATAATAATGAAGTTCCTTCGGAAAGTTGAATGTTCATTCATAGAATGCGGTTGGTATAATGCATTCAAATACTTCCAAGGATAATACGCGATTCAAAATGTTCAGATAAATGTCTTCGTAACGTGACCAAAATGCTCCATTCGAAACAGAATAAATGTGTGTAACATACACAATTACACATACACGAGTTTTATCCGTTCAAGTTGTCCTATTTCGAATTGTTTTCAAATTACTACTAAAAATGTTTAAATAGACTGAACAAAAGTCGCAACGCCTAAATTGTTTTATTATACAACTAGTGACCCGCCCTCGCTTCGCATCGGGTTAAAATCTGTTGCGTTGTTTTAAAGATTTAAGCATACATAGTAAGAATATAGGGACAGAGAAAGAGATTATGAAGAGAAGCTATCTTAAAATAAACTCGGAGAAAGTCTCACTTACAACATGATGGAACATAATAACCTCCTACTTTTATTAAAGTGTTAAGGATTGAAAAACAAAACCAGCCCCTCGACTCGACTATTGAACTCGAGCGATTCACACCCCAGTCCGCAGGCGCGATTCAGGCGCTCCAGCCTAAAACAAATCCTGTGTCAACTATGATACATGGCGGGGAGGTAGCTATAGCAAAAATAATTCCCTCCCGTTGCCAACGGGAGTGACAAACAGGCGGCGTAATTCAACACCCACGCGCGTCCTCCGAGGGTTGCCCGGCGACCGCTCGGCTGAATTTATATCAGTTATCGGAAGTATATTAGAGGTGTAGCGGATGTATTTTAATTCTGGAGTGGGACAATGTATTGGTTTAATTGTGTAGGGCAAATCGATTTTAAGGGTGAGAGGCATAAAAAATAAGCTTATGTGCACGTCCGTCCCAGTTATATGTTTACTCAAATTATTACATTATTTGTTTAAATTAATTATTACAAGCATAAGCATACTTGTAACAATTGAAGTATACTTACTTGAGAGAGTACAGAGAGTAACCCAAGGCGTACCAAAGATAATGTCACGAAATCAATGTAAAAATATATTAATGTCAATTTTATTCCTCGCTACTCGAATATGAGCGGTAGATATATTTTTACTGACTGTGACTCTTACTCATGTTTAACAGTGTATGCAGTTACAAAGCCATTATGGGAGAGTTTTTAGCCATCTATTTATGTTTTAAATACTTGTGTGTGTGCTTTATACATCATTTCCTGAACTACAAACCATATAGATACGTAATAACCGAGCTGCTGCAAAGCGACTTGCACAAGATCATCGTGTCGCCCCAGCACCTCTCCGCAGACCACATCAAAGTCTTCCTCTACCAGATATTAAGAGGTAAGTTCAAACTCCAGATTTTTTTTTATTCTAAGCTAACAAGATGACCTAACTCCATCTTATGGTAAGCGATAGTGAGATCCACATTTGAGGTCGACAGGCACAATAGGCAATATTGAGCCTGTCGCACCCTCAATGAAGGCCTGCTTAAAAGCCGTTTTAGAAATAAAAGTATGGATTAAACTCACGTGTCTTGCGATTTTAAATATTTAATGTCTCGACGTTTCAAGTTCTTTACAACTGTTGTGGTCACGGGCAAGTCTCACTGTCTCTAAGTAATGTCTTTAGAATCGTAATGCACGCGAGTTTAATCCGTAAAATTAGTTTTATTAGATACTTGTTAAGATGTGTATTTGGGTAGAGTAGGTAGAATGTTTAACAAAGAAACGAATGAGCCACGACGACTGATATTTACTTACAACTTAGGAGTTAACACAATCGACTAAGTTCTTTAGGAGCTTTTGCTATCTTGTTGCCTTCCAAAATTGTATTCTGTCTGTGTACCGTTTAATGTTATATTATCAATGTGTAACAAAGAACACGAAAAATCTTCTAAGTCATAATATGTTCTCACAACTTTATGTTTACAATCGCGGTATATGTTGAAATGGCCAAAATCGTAGAAGTTTTACGTTTCAGACCAAACAGTCATACGAATCTTTTATTATTACCTGTGGACGTCGTCGGGACTTAATCTTTATAGTTACATTTTTTATAGTTCACGGATGCGGTAATTGCCGCGACCGATCGCTTTTATTGACCTTTTCAAAAAGTTAATTGCACCGATGTAAACTGCACTAATGTCTTCGGTATCTCCTTTGTGTCCTTTTGTTACTGTCGGAGTTGACTTAACGTGTAATCTAAATGTTTTGGGTATGAACTGAGCGAGCTTACAGCGTGTGGTAGTAAAATAACTTTGTGCGACAGTAAAGAGAATTCCTGAGGTTGGCAGCTAAAGCTGCAGATTTTACCTATACAATGTACTACTGAATCCAGATTTTGAATTTTTACTAGTTAGAGTTGATATAAGAGAAATAGAAGTAATTTTTAAGGGTGGTCATCATCAGCCCATATACGTCCCCGCTACTGGGGCGCGGGCCTACACTGAACTAAGGCGATCAGAAGTCTTAATTCTTTACCATCTTAAATAACCCCTTTTAGTAAAGGTATTTATTTGGATCTTACATGAACTTGAAAGCAAAGTTTTTGCTAAACCCGCCATATTATGTGTTATAACTTGTCAGGCAAATTACTTGTCAGATTTCTGCAAAAAGATAAGCCATCACTCGGATTGTACGGGTCGAACGGTAAGAGATGGGGGGCTGTCTAGTACCAAGTCACCATTGTCTCTCATGATCATTTCCTTGCATTGCAAGATAAGATTGTGTTATCAGTTGGTCCTGGCGAAAATGGTGTACGGACCGTTGTTCAGTTGGTATGTCAGAGCAAATTAAACCATATCTCGAAAACATATCATATCATGTTTTTGCAATGAAAAGTTGTTTATAAAAATTGTATTAAGGTATTGCTGCGGACTTATATTTTTTTTAATGCGAGTATTTCTATATTATTAAATCGTTCTTTTTGTATGTGAGACTAATAATTTGCTCCTTATACGTCTAGGATCGACGTAATGAAGCTTATTGTTGTTAAAATAACAAATTATTCAGAATGTATTGAAGCGGTCCTACGTTGCAAAATGGATAATCTTAATGATTATGAAACGCAAACAAACCGTATTTCTTCATTAACACAATACACATGATTAATCTCAATAATAAGCAATTTCAGCTACTCGATTTGTCATTTATGAGTGGAATATAAATGCTCGTCGATGTAAGTTTTGAAATAGCTAATGCAATCTATTCGGAATGACAAGTTCTTATGTCGAGCTTGTAGAGCATGATGAATAAGCAATACCATCCATACATGTAATGAAAGTACATAATAACCATAAAATGCATAAATCATAATGTGTCTCAAGCTGTAAAACTCAACGCTAGATTTTATTACTCGTATTGTGCAGTATATTGATGAATTTATTTTTATAGAGCCGTATCAATGCAGTCCGCGGCCGGCTCCTATGAGATAAATTCAGTTTTATGATCAATGAGCACTATAGGTAGTCGCTTAATGGACGCTTCCCTGGAGTAACAAACTTTTTCCATTACGTGGGTAGATAGGTACCCAATCTTTCTTAGTTATTTTGTACCGTGTACCTTTCACGTAGTGCTGTTAGATTTCAGCTGAATATGTAATTGTTGCCTTCTATTTATGTTACACCCAAGGCTTTGAATGAATCTTTGAAATCCGAGGTCATGCTTCAGTTAATGAAAAAGAAACACTACACGAACGCCCGTGGAAGGTGTGCTGGCCTGAATGCATGAATGAAGCGTTGTAGCAATCTAGCAACTACACAATATGCTGAACCTAAAATGCCACGGATAAAAAAGCCCGGAGAGTATTTTTTATACAGTTACTTAGAAGATAATCTCCTCATCTGTTCTAATAAGGCTACAGCGCTAATCAATCTTCGTGATATATTTAGTGAGAAAATAATTTGTCCTTCAGGCCTTTTAGTGGTCGAGGGGGGATAACACGCCATCATGCCATGAAGTAGGTTATTGTTTATTAAGCTCCTTGCAAACCATGCAAAGCTTATGTCGACTCGTTTCATTATAGCTATTGACCGTCAAGATTCTCTATTTTAGAAATATCATATATTACGGTTGCAGTATCTCTAATGCTCATGTAAGCGGGACGTTTGAACTGGGTTTACTTGAGAGATAACTTGAGAGATACGTCCTATAGGTACACATCCTATAGGACATCATGTGCTGACCGCAATGGCTCAGCGTGGTCGCTGACAGGTCTCGCAAGTCTGTTTGTTCCCAACTTGAGTCTATCGGTGCAGTCGCATCACTTAGGACCTGCAGTCAAGCGACGCTTTAGTTTACTGTCCTTTGTGTGTGTGCCTTTATATCAATAGTAAATTTTTCGTAGAGCAAGCTTTATTTTAGTCATTTTCAAAGGAATGTATGAAGCTCAAAATGTATGGCTCTTGCGATTGTGACAACAATGAAATTACTGTTATATGTATATTACCATAGCACATTATAATAATTTACAAAATAAATTAACTCAAGTAAAACTGACATTGGACTCTTAAATTAAATAATCAAATATACCATAGCAAATCAGTAAGGCCAACTTTATTTTTAATACTGGAATATGGATTGATTAATCATACATATATTTAAGTGTGGAGGGGGCCGGAATACTGTAACACAGGGAATCCTAGTACAGGTTCCGTTCCTTCACTGTGGCAAACTTCTGTGTGCACCCACAACAATAATTGTAAACTTATTGTTAGTTTATTAAGTATTAGTTTAAGCTTGCCATTGTGAAGATATGTTTATTATTATTATTATTAAAAGGATTTAAGTGAAATTAATTCGTCCTGGCTTACGTATTACAAGATGACGACGACACTCTATGCGGGAAAGCGACTCGATTGAATTAGTGAAGAAGTTCACAGTCTGTACTGGATTCAGATTTGATTACGAAGTTAAAGCGAAAGGTATGTTGGGTCTTAGGCACAAGTGACATGATCGTATGTTCAGATCATTATACCTACAGGAAGCACCTTGTTATGTTACCTGGACTATGTGCTAAGCTATCTGAATAAAGGAGTTTTGTAATGAAATAAAATCATAAAAACTTAAATTTTGGCAGCATAGTGTTTTTGAAATCCAGTCAAAGTAGACATACACATACCAGTTGTTGGACCCGATATATTTAATACTAGCTCTCCGCCCGCGACTTCGTCCGCGTGGAAACCCTATTCCCGCGGGAACTCCGGGATAAAAAAGTAGCCTATGTGATGTGTTATTCTGGGTCTTCAGCTACCTACAACAGTAATCTACTTACTTACACTGCAGCCAGCCTGGCTTAGCAAACCCATGTAGATCTTGAGTCTTGACTTCACAATTGACCATTCTGTTTGTTCTCACTAATCTGCTCAAAAACTCCACTGGCTAACACAATCCACTAAGTGGATGCGTCACAACTGTCTCTGCAGGCGTCGTCTCCCGATTCGGTATTATTAATTCGTGCAATTATTCGTGCTGCTCCAGAGATTTCCCGGGAGTGTGGCGCGAGGGAACTGGAAAAATGCGATCATTAACTCCCGGGTTTAATTAAAAACTTCATAGTGCTACGCTTGGCGGCTACTTTGGAGATCACGGTCTGTATCGCGCTGACAATATTGGCGACGGAGTTGATTATCGTCGAAAATAAATGTGAATACACAAAATAACGATAATTTTAGATTTAGCCTTAGTACTTTCTTACGAAAATACAAAAGTTTCATATTATATTTTTTTGCGGTTAGCTGTTTTTATGTTATGGTAGACTGTAGTTTGTAAATTTAATAATAATGAAAAAAAGGTATTGTTTTCTGACATAAAAACCGTTTAGTGATCATATACATTATTCACATTGTATATACCTGGTACAATTTAAAAAAACCGGCCAAGTGCGAGTCGGGCTCGCGCAAAGGAGTCCGAACTCCGTGAAAGCAGCCAAATATAATAAAAATAAACCTATCACAAAAACTATAAGAGATACTTTGATCAAACCAAAAATCGTTGAAAGAGTTAATTAGCATGCATCACTTCTATTTTTTTTAGAATTTTATACCCGGTAGTTATAAAAATAGAGGGGGGACATACTTTTTACGACTTTGAGAGCTGATATCTCAAAAACCGTTCACTTTAAGAAAAATGTTTTTTAGAAAACTTTATATCATTTTAAAAGACCTTTCCATTGATACCCCACACGGGTATGTACATCGAAAAAAATTTCATCCCTCAGTTACATGTATGGGGGCCCCACCCCAATTCTTTTTACTATTTAGGCTTTCATGCTAGATTTGTAAATAATGTAGGTGTCCTCACACTTATAATACACATCTTCCTGTACATAACAACATTTTTCAACATCAATAGATATAAAGCATTCAAAAAGTTTGGTATTATTTTTGTGAAATAATGACCAATCTCGTTCTAAGTTCTCCAGTTTTGCTTCTAAATATTCCAAAGTTAGTCTATCCCTAGGACTCTTTTTAAAATTGTTATAACCTCGCTCTATTGACCTTAACAATTCGTTTTGAACACTTATAATATTTTCCATATTTAAAATTTATTTATAAAACCTAAAATATTACAAGTCTTTTTGTAGTCGAGGTAAAATCGGGCATGGATTCCCCGTACCTTCGTTTTTCTTAAAAATATTTTAAGTCCTAAAAACACGCTAAGCTAAATTTTCTAAGTTAAACTAAATCACTAAATTTCTTCTAAGTCAATGTCTTCATAACAATAAGGTTCAAAATTGTACTCACGATTTTTCACTGCACTCACACTTATACATAGAACTTCCGAACTCGATGTTTATCAACGCCAGGATTACGTCACAAACGTAGCAAGAAGAAGCCTCCCAATGATGACGTCTACCTCTTGATGACGTAGTGCGCTCGACCCTCGAGTGATGACGACAGATGCACTCCGGTGATCTTCTCGATAGCTCGGCGAGCTAAGCTCGCTTGATGCAGCGTACCATTTTGCTGCAGCGATCCACTGCAAGTACGCTGGAGTCCAACCGTGGACTCTGAACTGACAAAAAAGAGGTCTCGGTAGACCTGGATCCTGAAGTGACAAGGATCCGAACTAGATGAACCACTATCCAACCTGGATTCTGAACTGAAAAGAATCCGGCTCTAGAAGGACCAATGTTTGGGGTATGACCCAAATTGAACTGAAACACCGGTTGGTTAGTGGACACACTGTCCTGGACTCTGAACTGGTAGGAGTCCGAACTCGATGGAGCCACTATCCAACCAACCTGGACTCTGAACTGATAAGAATCCGAACTAGATGGAACAACGTCTAACCTGGACTCATGTACTAATAAGAGACCGGCTCGTCACTGACCATAATATAAAACCAAAGATTGGTCAGATAGTGGACACATTTATTCAAAGAAAGGCTCCTGTACTTATGGAGCCGGAGAAAAATATTGATACCGCGATTTAAAAAAGGATAACGACATCTCTTGACAACTCTGTCAACTACGTACTTAGAACTAAGGGGTTGTGCTTTAACAATATACCTGGTACATTTTAAAAAAGGCACTGAGTTGTAATGAAATAGTTAAAACTTTGTTAATTTCGAGACATTTAGTTGGATCTAGTCTTATTACGACTACTATCTTGTTAATTATATTCAGAACCACATTTATCTGAACGACCATATTTTCTAAACTTCCTGATTACATTCTTTCGATTCCCTTAATTGTCAACGACAAATGCGGAAATAAGTGCCGTAGTATAAACAAACGGCAGCATAGCAACTTAATTTATCTTTTTAAATATGACACTACAAATATACGAAGTGGGAATTTGGAATGCATAATATGTGTGTATCACCAACTTACGATTGAAACGTAGCATCTATACACCGTGAAATTTTAGTGGTTGTTTTCCCGCAGTAAAATGATTCTACCTTAGTAGTACAAAAGATTTGTGCAGTTCTTTTTTATTAAAATCAATAAATGCCGGTTTTACGAAAGGTTTAACCGAAACTCGAAAGTACTTTCGAACCACTTTATTACTTAGGGCGCAGAGATTTTTTAGGTTTAAGCATCGATTTCATGCAACAAGCAGTACCTCATTACGTCACATTTTAAAAAACAACGATAGCTTCTCTCGTTTTCGAGTTGGAAAATAATTATTCTGAAAAATCGAAAAAAAAAATTTTTTTTTTCGAGAAATAATTTGCATGATTCGATAGTATTACTAAAGACAAATCGTTCTGCCACGGGAAAACAACCACTAAAATTTCACGGTGTATATCGTCAATAGAGACTTAAACTACTCAATTAAGGTCGATATTTAAATAAAAGCGTCGATGGCCTAGTGGTTACGATCGTTGCTTGCCATGCGAGAGGTCGCCAGTTCAAACCGTACCACTGTGTTTTTCAAATTTAAAATTCATATGTACGATCATTCGACGCTTCAACGGTGAAGGATAACAACGTGAGGAAACCTGCACACCTACGAAGAAAATATTAGGTTTTCTAGTCAACCAACTCGCACTTGGCGTGGTTGACTAAGGCCTTATCGCCCTAATCTAGGGTAGGCCCGTGCCCCAGCAGTGGGTAAGTATATAGCCGATGATGATTTAAATAAATTAATCTATATGATAAACTGAAAATTAGTTTACTGTGATCATATATGCTATGTGGCTCGAGCCTCGCATAGTTTTAATATTCCACGCGCCTTGTAGATTACGCTAAACCCCCCTTTGTTTCGCAACGGTTAAGGCTAACAGGGGAACTTTTTAATGGAAACCTGTATCTAATACGTGGGGACGGGGACTCGGCAAATGAGCGTTTTTATGTGTGTTTTCCTTTGAACGGGGACAGCGACGATGTTAGACGATACTCCGTAATTACTACGGGTATGTGAATAAATGTGGAATGCTGATTAAAATCAGGCATGTTTTTTTTCTATTTTGACGGACATACGATGATGGCTTTTCAACGAAGCATAGAGGTTAACACGACGTGGATTTTTAAAAATTAACTCGTCTATTACTCTGCCTAAACAAGTTGCTAGTCGATTTTTTAAAATGATAATGAAAATTATTTCAATGTTATAGAATGTCAATTGTTCCATTAGTGTACAGGCATAGGACATTTTACTACAGACTTATTTCTATGTGGCATTCACGACCGCATGGTTTTCGATTTCAAAAACTTAATCGATTGATTGATATTATTAGTTTATTAACTATATTCGACACACCAGGATGCGCCTGTACGAACCAAGCGGGTGGCTTCCTCACCATAAACAGCGACCTCTTTTTATACAGTAAAGAGTTGCGATATCGCTGCGATATTACTTACCCAGAGTACCTAGTTATAATAGACAATTTTTTCACAGTTATGCGTGGAGTTATCGACTTGAAATTTACGAGTCGATTTAACACTTACTTCGATGCCCTTGCTTCATTAAGTTGTGAATAAAACCGTCTACTAAACCTATGCAATCCAAAATACAGCCATTTGAAATATTCGAGGTATTTTTATAGTAATTATTATACAGTGGAGCGTCGATTATCCGAACGTCGCTCAACCGAACGACCGCTTATCCGAACAGTAGTAACGCGCGGGTCTACGCCCCCCCGCACCCCGCGTTTGCCTTGCGCGCCTCCCGCGCTTCAGTTTTCGCGCACTTGTCGCGACTCGTTCACTTGTTATTGTACTCGTATGTCACTTCCAAGTAACCGCTAGTCGATAAATGATATTATGGTTTTAATTTACATACCTGTACGTAAATATGTATGACTGAATCAATACACATATAGGTAGTTCGATTATCCGAAAATACCGGTTTTCCGAACACCCACGTCCCCCAATTAGTTCGGATAATCGACGCTCTACTGTATTAAAATTTCTATAGTATTTTCTGTTGCTTACAAATTACGCGTACAATATGAGTTTCTTCTGCGAAATGACATGACTTTTTTTAAATTCCCGAATTACTTAGTTTAAATGAGCATTAGCGTTGAGTAGAAACTCCTTACTGTCTTTAAATGCATATAGTCACTATGCACTGGATCGGCATTTGGGGAATGCGCGCATGCACTCGCCCCGTCCATAAGCGATGCATCGGGCTGCAACAAAGACGCGCTCGGAGAACAGTGTCAGCTGTGCGTTTAGCTGCATTCTTGGAGTATAGGGTACATACATAATCACATCCACCTGTGAAATTATAATCTATTGTTTTGGTCTTGCCAACTCTGTATTCACCTTTTGAAGATTCTGTCTGAAATATTTATATATTTTTACAATCTAATATTAGCTAATAGTGATGTATTTAAAATTTGAGAGTACATGGACATATTACGGTTCTAGTCATGTAGTAGATACAGTAATTAAATATCAGTTACCTAACTAACCTCATATGATACAGATTTCGAGGGGTTCGCAGCTACATTTTATGCTTACGTAGGACAAATACAAGTTTATATTTATATTTAAACTTGCTTGTAAATACAATCGAGGCCACATTGAGTTCGGGTTATCGGGCCAACGAGAATTGAAACCAACTTGAATTCAAAACAATATTTATGTTTACTTGAAAACTGAGTTAGCTGTTATTTGTTTGGGCCTTCATCGTAATCTGAATCGAGACATCATCAATAGGGTAGTTTCCTATTTTTTTATTTTGATACAGATGGATGCACCACACAATTGCAAATGTACTGTTAAAAGAATGGTTTGATATTTGGAAAACTCCCGGAGATATTACAATTTCAATAGCACATTATTTGGGCGAGCTCAAAACGCTTCATACAAATGTCACAGTGAGCTATGACGTCACCGCTTGTGATATTGTATGCATATCGTAAGAACTTTGTTCCGCAGCTATATCAAATGTTGCGTTTACGAATATGTGTTCATAGTGAAAGTTACTACTAATTTTGTAGTTTATAAGATGGCATAGTTATTTTGGAGAATTTTCGCACTTTAGAAATGGACTTTCCCACCCAACTTTAAATGTCTATTATTGTCTCATTTCGTAAGAAATTTTTAATTCGTTTTGACTAATGTTATTCAGTTACCTATAACTTACAGTTAATTGTGAAATTTTATGTAAAATCAGACTTAGGAAACTACCGTATTGCGAAATTAAGTTTGCATTGTAAATCGAAGGTTATATTTACTTCTCGTTTCAATCTCTGGTATGTTTCGTGTATGGAAATTTGCATTAGGTGAACGTTAAGTTGCCTCGATTATATAAGACTAGCTGTGCCAGCGACTTTGTCCGCGTTTCCCCCCGATTTTTATACATACTTCTATTGCTTCTTTGCTCATATTGGTCGCAGCGTGATGTTATATGGTATAAAGCCTTCCTCGATAAATGGTCTATCTAACACAAACATTTTTTTAATTCGAATCAGTACTTCCTGAGATTAGCGTGTTCAAACAAATAAACTGTTCAGCTTAATAATATTAGTATACATTTCAGTGTTCTAAAAGTTGGTTATTTACTGTAATCATGAACAGAGATAGTTCTGGTATTAGTATAAAGTATTCCCAAGCATCCACCCAGACACCGAAGTAAGTGTGAGCATGACCTTAGTATTTGTTGCTGACCAAACTGTTTAGCTAACTTTGATACTAAATAATATTTAATCCGGCACGGCCAGGGGTCGCCACTTATGCTAATAACGTCCGCAGTCTTCGCTTCCCGTTCATGGAACCAGTGCATCGCATTGCGGCCCGGTCCACCTTTGCAGGTGAATTTGCTATGGAATATTTAATAGCGCAGAAGGAATAACTGCCACTCCGTACAGATTGCTGAAGATCGAGCTTGGACATGCGATAAGCTTGCATTGCTGTACGTTTGAAGATGCATCGCAGTCGTTTTGCTAAGATGACAGCGTGTTTTGAGTAACAAACTACGACACTACTACGACTAACAAAAACGTTTATGAGTTAATTCAAAGATCCAAGATTCAAAGAGTATACATTAAAATTAGAGTAGTTGATTTTTTTTATACTATGTCAGTCTTGTAGATATTTTTTTATTCAATATATCTACCTACAATTTTTTTTTTAAATTGGTCCTGGTGTTATAATAACTGTACCAAGAATTCCCACAGCTTGATACCGTTGCGCTTTTTCCATTTAATTTCAAGCAACTGACGAAAGTAACAGATAACATCGCCAAGTTAGTCTGAGAGAGTAACGAGCGGAGTTATGGAAATGCCGAGTCCCACCGGCGTCGCAGTAGCTCTGCTGCGGAGTACACTAAACTAATAAAGCCTTTATAAACACGCCAACTGTACGATATTCGATACAGTATCGTCTGGTTTCTACCTTCAATGCTTGCGAGAGCTTTGAGCCCTCTGTCTTTTGCCCAAGGATTCGTGGATTCGATACCCAGTCGAGACAAATCGCCTCTTTGCTTCGATAACGTGACAAGTTAAGATAATTGGGATTGGGAATACACTTTTAAGCAAAGAAGCGAAATATTGCCTGAGATGAACACAGTCAATTAAGCGAGCACCGTTAGTTAACCAAGTACGAAAATGTTAAAAATATAATGATGTATTTATTTGTGTAAAGAAAAGACTTTTCTATTTATAATACGTAGTTGAGCGGGCCATACGTAACGTTGTTTATCCCCGAGCCCGGTCGGGTATCCCGCATACCTGCTACTAGGGATTCTCTTTGATAAATGGCACATTACATTTTCTGTTGACTTTCTTGCTTTTGGCGGCGTATCCCTAAATTCAATCTCTACCTTGATTACGGCATATAAACCGCATAGAGGGTTTCGCGATGCCGCAAATATTGGGCTAATTCGCCTTACGGAAGCGAACGTTAGGAGCGTAATGACGCTCTTTGATTATATATTACTCTAAATTGTGCCTACATTATTACACGTGTGCCATTGAATGTGTAAATTTGGCCATCGAGATTACCTATAGTTGTGCTTCACTCATTTATACTTTTAGGAGATCTTGATTGAGCATGCTGATGACTAAAATGATAGTAAGTAAATAGTTGTTGTGGTCAATGTACTTTTATGGAACAACTGTTTACTTGGGACCTGAAATCTAAACGAGAAATATGACCTACGCCCCCAAAATTCTGACTTCAGAGACGAAGGTCGTCGCCAAAAAAAGTCGCTAAGTGGAGTACCCTGCCGATGTCGCTCTTCCCACTAATGGAATTTACTTCGGGCCCTCTATCTGTAAGGCTTTTGTGTGTACCGACCGCTCCACATGTAGACAGTCGGGAATAATGAAGTTTGAAACGGGGGACGTTTTCGGCTGAATGTGTCCCGCGCGATCAACGTTGCGTATGTACTTGTAACGTGGTATTTCAATCGTGGTTTTTGGCCTGACTACTTTTGCAGCTTAGTTCTTGGCATCCATTGACGGTTTAACAGATTTGAGACAATAATGGTTATACGTGGTAAACGCATAAACAACGAAGAATTGTGTTCATTATTGCACCTATAGACAAACCAATAAATCCAGAGTTTTATCTTTGCTATTCCTTTTTGATAATGTTCTAGAAATATACTTTGTGAGCTAAGATATTGTTGTCCTAAAAGAGGTCCGGTGCAGTAGCCAATCTTATTGAATAAACCATCAGCCAACTGCACAAGATACTATTGTTCTTTATCGACATTCATAACCAATTTAGGATCTATTTTTGTGTTTAACTTTTGTGTAAGTTATTATTTAGTCATCTATATTCTATTTATTTTATTATGGAATAGTAGGTAATACATATTTTATGCAATCTTATCTCTAGACTTAATAATGTTCAAAAAGCACCGGTGCAAATCACTCTTCATCCAAAATGTAATTGCTCTGTACACAATGCAATGGTTTACGAGTGCAACCTAATGAAATATTCCCTTTCACTGGACAATTATTACATGCAATCAAGTGTTATGATTCGGTTTAATGTCCTACTGACAATTTAATGCGACAAATAATTAAATTCTTGGTACTCCTGTATCAGTTCTTTCTTATAAAAGCATCGCCGGTATTATTATCAGGCGTTCAAATATTTATAGTGGGTTCGATAAAGAGCAACATTCCCAGAGACACAATGGTAACAGTAAATGGTCGGGTGTTTGCTCGCCGCGGGCAGAGTAAACATGCGCACGCGGCGATCTCACGCATATATATTGGATACGCATATATAATTTGGAGATGGTCTCAGAAAGCAAGACGTATTCTTTGTATGGGATCAGACAAGTGCGTCCACTAATCCACACCATAGGGACAATGTGGACATTGGTTGACCTCCGAAGAAGAGTCCGACTGACCGGTGGAAGCCTGGCTTATTTGCAAACGCAACTTTGCGTAATACAGTAAATTCTAAGTAATATCAACGAGATATTAACCATGTACTTATTTATATAACTAGAGGAGTACTTTGTCTATACGAGTACATCCGAAAATTTGCCTTCAAATTGATAAACTTTTTGCCTACTTTAGAACTTCAGCAACTGTCAAAGGGATCAGACAAAACGTACAATGTAGCATATTTGGCAAGCTCCAGCGACACTTGTTTTGCGAGCGCAGCGTGTCATTCCAAACGTAAATATGCACAGAGCACTCGAATAAATGTGCTTCCTTGAAAAATGTAAGTGTACGGAAGCGCATTTCCTTGAAATAAGCTGATATACGTCATAGATATCAGCTTGAGCAAACAATGTTTGCGCCATGGCTTGTATGACCCGTTTTTAACCGACTTCAAAAAAAGGAGGAGGTTCTCAATTCGTCTGTATGTATAATATTTTTTTTTTTTATGTATGTTCACCGATATTTTCGTCAATTATAGACGGATTTCAAAAATTTTGTTTTGGTTAGATAGAGTTTATTTCAGAGGTGGTCCCATTTTCACCAGTCCCGGATCTGATGATGGGATCCAGGAGAAAACGAGGGCAACCTTCAAATTTTATAGGGACATGTACCGCGTTTTGCATATTTTCTGAAGTTATATTGGCATTTGCTTCTGGAAATCATAATGTTATGATGCTGAGCTGATGATGGAAGGTCAACTCCTTAATAGTTAGGAGTAAAAGGATAATTCTTTCAAATCTATGTACATATTGATACTACTAGTTATAATATCAGTAGAATTATAGGTAAGCTGAACGAGTAGGGTCCAGTCTAGGGTCTGATTATGGGATCCAGGAGAAATCGAGGGCAACCCTCAAATTTTATAGGCACATGTACCACGTTTTACATATTTTATGAAGTTATATTGGCATTGCTTCTTGCGATCATAATGTTATGATGCTGAGCTGATGATGGAAGGTCAACTCCTTAATTGTTTGGAGTAAAAGGATAATTCTTTCAATACTGTATACATATTAAGACTCCTAGTTATAATATCAGTAGTATTACAGGTGAGCAGAACTAATAGGGTGAAAAAAAATGTAACACTAAAAAGTATGAAAAAAAAATTGTAAACAAAAAAAGAACCGCCTTCAAAAACCCGACTCACTAAAAATTGCAAAATAATATAATGCGAACATTTATAATCATCTGGGTATGAATTTTATACGTTTTTGAAGGCGGTGCCAATCAAAATTTTGAGGAAAACGAATCACTCTGTGCTTGTCTGTATGAAATATAAACGGCACCGCCTTCAACAACATATAAAATTCATACCCAGATGATTATAAATGTTCGCATTATATTATTTTGCAATTTTTAGTGAGTCGGGTTTTTGAAGGCGGTTCTTTTTTTGTTTACAATTTTTGTATGTCCATATTAAAGTAATCAGTTTAGGGGCTAAATCAAGATTGACCAATTTTAAATAGATCTGAAGTCAATTATTTTTGAAGCATTTCAAATTTTGATAGATGTTATCTCTCTAATCGTGTAAATAAGTAATGAATAGAATGGTATACCTATAATAGTTTCAATTAGTGGCAAAGTGACCCTTACAAAGTCTAAATTTCACGAATATCATAATAATATGTACATTGTATGAAATTTGTCAATGCAAGTTACCAAATAAATTATACCAGGAGTTACCAGAGGGCCTACCATGAGTTGGCTATCGTAAACTTACGTACGTTAAAAACCTATCGAGTTGTTTTTTTCATATGGCCGATTGTAGTTCTTCGCGTAACCAGCAGGCGGCGCTGTACAAATTTTTCATAGACATATTTACGTAGGCGATATCGAGCGCGTAAGTTTTAAACTCATGGTAGCCCCACAGATGCCGGAAAGTGACCACGACAACTAACCACAATACGACTTTAATATCGCCATCCCTCAAGTTTTCGATTTAAAGATCATCAGATATCGTAACGCACCTCTGGGAGTATCACTTAATAACACGGACAGTAATCGATATTCGTGGTCGCGATCGGACCAAGGCAATCGAGCTGATATTACGTTCCAGACCGCGGTGGCCTTGCGCAGGAGCGTGTTTCAGTGTGGAGGTCGCTTCAGACAACTGGGAGCTTTAAGACACGTCCCCGCTAAGGCACAGGAAGCGGGTAACATTTTGCTCCCAGTATTCCAGCCGCACGGTTTGAAAATGTGTAGGGAGGCAGTACCTATATATTTTAAATGCTGCGTATCAGATGCGTACAAAATGAATCGGATAGCAAAACACCGCAAAAGCTCACTGTTCACCCTAAGGCATATATATTTTTTTCCTATCTGAATACAATGATGGCTTGGAGCCTTGTCATCATCACCGGACTTGCGGGAGGGATAGCGGATGGCTTTCACCCCTATAACCCTTAGTCATAAGCACTAGCGGCTTTATATAAACAACGATTAAACTAAAACCTTTAACGCATATTATTAAGCTTGTTTTGCCATTTTGGACAGTATTACTTTGCTGATCGAATTAAGTTTTTGAAATGCTCTGGCATTTATATAGGTTAATTAATACGTTAAACAATTTGTTGTTCGCCCTCTACAGTTATGTTTTTTGACCTTATTATTCTATAGGTTTCATTGAAAAACATTGACATTTCTTTTAATCGTTTCGGTATTTATTGGCGACAGGTTAAGTGCATTCAATTTGTTGTACCTGCCGTTCAGTTTTGATGGAACTAGGACTCGTATGTTTTATTTAACATTTCTTGTGTATGATTGATTCCATCCTTGATTTAATTCAAGGATGAAATAGATGGAAAAATATGGAATTGCAAAGTAGCAATACAGTGTTTTTACTTTATTTTCACTTAACTCTCCAGCTTTTCCAAATGTAGTCATTACGAGTATAATGAACCTGGTATAAAAAAAAACAAGATCTCCATGCTATGCGTCTTATAAGGATAGGAAATTATTGAATGTCGGTGGTCTGGTTGCCCTATTCGGTTGCGGAGGTCAAACGGCAATGGTTTCATTGTAATTTATTACTTGGTATTTATGAGGTTCTTGGTAATCATATACCGTTCAAATAAGAAATACAGGTTACACTTTGGTCTGGAACACATTGTTGCATACTAATCATGTTGTTTAGACGACCGGGCAGCTGGAAATTCAATTTAATTTTAAAGTATCTTTTCACCCGCGTTCGCTTATTGCGTAAAACATTACTCCCTTATAGCGGGGTTGGTTGAAGAGTATGTCCTTTCTTAGTCCCTGACTGAAAGCTGACTGAAAGGTCAAATCAAATGTACCCATAATCGAAGAGCATGCATGAAGAGGTTGATGGATGTGGAAAAAGTGAAAGTGGTGTGCCAGAACCGTAGCACATGGCAGGAAGTGATCTCTGCTTACCCCTCTGGGAAAAAGGCGTGATTGTATCTATGTATATACATATGTGAAAGATACATCATAGTAAGTTTTAAAAAGAACCAGCGCAATATATCGGTCATGGTGTTGGTCAGGCCGCCGCGTCGGAGCATTGTCCCCAGGAGCAAGGACTGCGACGCGGTCGGCTGCGCGTGCGCCGCGGCCGACGACCCGCGCCTAATGGACCCACCGCGCTAGCCCCCGACCGTATTCCACTCGACACCGACTGTACAGCCTCCACTTTATGATGCTAATTACTGATGTTATTGGCATTGCTAGCCTTGATCGGGTTATAGGCCAGGCGAATATTCTTCAGTTTAAAAAAAATCAATTGTACGTCGTACATCCTTCCTTAAACTGTGTAAATCACACCGATTCATACTTAAACTAACACTGCTGTCATTTTAATAATATCCTAAGCTTCATGGTTAACACATGAACATAACAATTCTTCATACAGGAAACTGTAGCAATACGCCTGGTTAATTCAGTGGTTGAACTAGCCAAGAACGTATTGCGTAACATTTAATCTTAAGCCTTCTTACGGTTTCAACTTATGCTGATGAACTGACGTCAGAGAATCGGTTTCGAAGTTCTTGTGCTTAATACTTTGAGTATTAAAATTTTAAGTGCAGTTTAGCGGTTCGTCATATAAGTTATAGTCGGATTGTTGAGTAGACTGGCGCAGGTGTTAAAACTTCAGGTGGATAAGTTCGCGACGGGCGCCTCGAGCGGATCGCACCCTCGCCCCAGCCCCGACGCATTGTACAAGTTTTTATTATTCACGCCCGCTGGTATTTCTAAGCGCATAGCGTTGCAGATGCCAAGTCCTATGCGACGCCCTGGTGCATCCACCGCGCGCATTCTACCACTTTTTTGGCCAGTGATATTTCTCTCCCACTTGTCTTTAACTATTCCGGTGAAGTTATTTACGAGTTTGCTGGGCGGTGAAGTTTTGTGTTTTGCGACAAGGTGATCTTTAATTTTGACTTAGTGATCGTTTTTTGTTTGCGTGTTGTTAAAGTGCACTTTAGTAGTGAGATAGCTATGGGTGTTTTTGTTGAATAAATTCCAGCTGCATGGTATGGTGGCCGTAAGAACGCTAAGAGGAAATGACTTACGCAGAATTTAAAGCTGGCTAAGAGCTCGTAATGCACCACCTTATACGGTCCGAGTAAGTGTCGGTCGCGAGGCACAATAGCGCTGCGTTTGCTAAATGCTAATCATATATCCTCGGCAGTTTACGTTGCCATTGGCTAGGAGCGGCCTGGCGCTTAAGTTAACTTAACGAATTAATGGCTGCTACACGTGTTCTTATGTGTTTCCTTATTTTATCTATCGCCCCTTCACTCCTTTGGATTTGCAATATAATTTATGGTATGTCTGCTTTCAAGACCACTGATCTTCGGATCTTTAAATCCGTTTTAGAATTCAAATATTATGTTCTTATGCATAAACTAGACCTTTTTTAAACAATGGTCTAATTGATTAATTGATAAAAGTAATGTGTCTATTTGACATGCTATTTTCATAATGGAGTTTCGTAGTGAATAAGGAATAGACAAGATTGATGAATCATCTTCCTTTAAGTTCGGATAAACTTGTTTGTATCTTTTTGATTGATTTAATGAATCATCACTCTGTTGTAATGGATTCAAAGAACCTAATGCCTGCCAAAGCGGTTATTACACAATGTTTTCTGGAACTCATGTAAAGTTCTCTTGGCATGAATTCCTGCAGGCATTATTCGCCATTCCATGCCACGAGTAAGCACGTAGGTAGTAATACTTACACGTGTCGTTAATCCAAAGGGATGCCCTCAGCATGCAGGAGGTGTCATTTATTTTTACACGTGGCCTGCCAAGGTTGGGAGCTCTGGCTCGATGTTGAAAACAGGGTTCCTCGTGCCGGTCTGTAATTAAAGTAGGCATTTTAAAGTTGAAATAGAAAAAAGAAAGTACCTATTGAAACATTTTGTACTTTATAAAAGCTCTAGGGTCAGGGAAATACTGTCCAACGTGTGAAATAAAGTATAAACCAATTCATTAAATATTCGCGCTTGACACATCATCTTCTTTATACACATATCTCTGTCTGTGATCGTTTACTGATTGCCCGCTAGTACTTGCCACGGTTAGTTTGTTGCTTCACGCTTGCGTGACGCGAACAGAGCTTACAAATCACAACTGATGTGACTTTCCACGCCTACAATTGATACACTTGTCTCTGGAGATCTCTCCGCAACATGTTATTGTTTAGACTTGTGTCGGAGTCGACTTCAAAATGTCACCCGATTTTCTCCTCAAGGTCGTGGTGTAACTGAAAATTCTAGGGCATACATACATACACTGTTGCGGGTGGTATTTAGTGAAGTTTAATCTATACTTAATATTATAAAGCTGAAGAGTTTGTTTGTTTGTTTGTTTGAACGCGCTAATCTCAGGAACTACTGGTTCGATTTGAAAAAATCTTTTTGCGTTGTATAGACCATTTATCGAGGAAGGCTTTAGGCTATATAACATCACGCTGCGACCAATAGGAGCAAAGATACAATGGAAAATGTGTAAAAAACGGGGAAAACGCGAACGAAGTCGCTGGCACAGCTAATTGTTTATACTGCTCGCTCCACATGAAGCAAGCGACGTTTTATCATAAAACTTTCGGGTTGCGTGGAGGTGTGAACTGCGGTTCCCCCGCTGGGAAATTTAACTCGCGGGTGGAGAGGCTTCGTTAATTTGTTGTGACGTCACGGGCGGGGGCTCCCGCGTCACGCGCGACTCTAAACAGTGTTGCCTTTTGTTATTTTCTTGGCAGTCCCTTAAGGGCTACATCTTATTGTTAAAATAGCACATCTAAATCTCAAGATGTTATTTCTAGAACTGTGTAATTATATATTTTATATGAAAATGAAGCAAAATTCGTGAATTCATGTGTGTGGACTTTCCGACAGAGCTTTATCAGTAGTTACAGTTCTAGCTAAACGAATATTTTCCATCAGTTACACAAACATTGATTTTGCAAAGGTCCACTGAACAATTTCCAATTGAAGATATTACTATTATTTTCATGTATGAAATCCGATTTACCCATTTTGTTTTCCAACTTTCGCAATGAATGCATTGCCACTCGGAATAGCCGAGATCTATGCGGGCCCGTGAATGGCTCTGAGAGCAATATTGCACTCGGATTTGTACGCGACTCGACGGTACGTGCGCGGGGCGATGTGTGCGACGTCGCATTTCAACTCGACTCAATGCGACTCATGTGAGTCGTAGATTCATCGAGTAAATGGGGTTTATTATTTTCATTTCGCATTGCTGATCCCAAGTGGTGTTACCTTGTTCAGAGCGTATGCTTCTCCCGCGTATTGTCTCTCGTCAATTACGATGTGTCATTAATATGACTGTGCGATCTTCCTCAAAAGATGCTTTTGTTATTTTTATTCGATTAACCCTTCAGAAACAAACATCATCACCACATAATCAAAATTCGATTTGCAAACAAGTGCTTAAAAATAATATCGAAATGTTATCACGTTCCGAATGTCCGATAGAAAAATTGTTAAAGTTTGTCAAAGCGCGCGAGATTGCCATTAAGATCCCGGACGGCGATAGCAGGTAACGGCCGGCGTCTCCCGGCGAAATCCCATTCTCGATTAACGAAGTCTGTTCATGAATTCTCTTTTCACAAAGTGTCCTGCGAGACTACTTGTGCTGCTCGATTTTTGTACTGTTTCTATACGGTCCTTCGCTTGCTAAGTCTAAAACGCTGCATTGGACATCGCATCTCATTAATACTTACGTTCGGAATTTAACGAATTTGATGTAGGTACTTTTAACGTTTGATCATTTCGGCTCGATTAGTGTCTCCGGGATCCAGGATCAACGATAATAATTAATCAAAGCTATTAATTTAATCACCCAAAATTTGGTTTGGAGAAATCTCAAAAATGCAGTCTGCTTTCTACTTAAGACGGTACAAAAAAGATATTGATCAGTTTACACTAATACCATGACGTTGTTAAAGAAAGTAGCGGACACGAATAATAATTCTGACCGATCCTTCGTGGAGTGAGTTGTTGTTAATTATGATGATAGGCTTAACAGTCTGTTACCTGCAAACCCTATCGTTCTATATTTATAAACCTGTATCAGCTACCGAGTACATAATGTTAAAATAATATGCGTTAA
Source organism: Maruca vitrata (assembly GCA_039566165.1). Lineage (NCBI taxonomy): Eukaryota > Metazoa > Arthropoda > Insecta > Lepidoptera > Crambidae > Maruca > Maruca vitrata. The sequence goes on along the minus strand of CM076918.1, from coordinate 3,687,570 downwards.
ACATGCATCACTGATACCGAGTGCCCTACAAACGCAGCGTGCTATCTTAGCGGAATATGCAAGTGTTAACGACAATAACCACCCACCACACTGAAAACCTAATGCCTGCTGTATGCAAACTGGTCCAACCCAGATCTAAGCGGATGGAACCGGGCCCCTAGTGAGCGAAATAGAATTTTTATTAGATCTAACTAGAAGCAGCCCAAAAGTAGATTCTGGCGGTTCTACGTCCACTCGTGATCGAGCTAAACAATGCACAATAAATTCATTGGGCTCTTACTATCAGATCGTAGTTTATCATGAGATATTTATTATAAACGTACCGTTCTTTATGGATGTCCCTCTTAATAACGAGTTTGTTGCATTTCAAGGAAATTAACTAGAATTAGATTGTACGAGTACTTACTAAGTTTGCGTGTAAGAATTTTATTAACTTTGATAGTTGATAGAATTTAATTGCAATGAGATTATGCATTCGTTAAAAAAATATATTGAATTCTATCTACGGCTCTCAAGTGGGAACTTCGAAAATATGAAATACTTAGTTTTATAAAACGAATTTCATTTAAGTAAACAATTGAACTAAAACGAGAACACAGATAGAATACACTCAACAGAACAGTATTATAGTATTATAGTAATTGATTAGCTAAGTTAAGAATTCTTTGAGTGTAAGTGTACGAATCCTTAACTTAGTAATCAAACATAGTCTTCCACTAAATATTAGTCTTTATGGGTCTACACACAATATTAGGAGTAGCAATTACAAAGCTACTATAACTATAAATTGTATATAACTAACCCTATATAAACTGTAATCAATTGTTTGAAATAAATATTTATTATTATTATAACATGTCAACATATAAGTATAAACATAATCTTATTAAGTCTCCTTTTCTCCTCCAGGTCTGAAGTACCTACACTCGGCGCGCATTCTGCACAGAGACATCAAACCTGGCAACTTGCTGGTGAACAGCAACTGCGTGCTCAAGATATGCGACTTCGGGCTGGCCAGGGTCGAGGAGCCGGACGCGAGCAAGAACATGACGCAGGAGGTGGTCACGCAGTACTACAGGTAAGGGAAAGTTCTCTAAGTAACCTTTTTTTTAACGCGGAGTATGCTTGATGCTCATACTGTTCATAAGTGGCGAAAAATTGTCCGGAACAAGATCATCACGACCCTCAGCAATGAGGATAGCGACGCGAGGAGGAGGATGCTTGATGCACCTTCACCTTGGGCAGGGGTTTACCCAAGGTGGTGTGTGGACTCCCGGCTGCCGGTGCTGAGATGGAAAAGACCGGCAGCTGCTCCTGGGCTAAGGTGCAATGCCCAGGGGTGTACCCACTATTGGTGGGTCACCGCCTATTGGTGGTCTCGTGGTACCTGGCAGAACCTTCCTTCACTCACAACACCACTTCTATAACTGATTTTGTCATCAACGATCGAGTGACACCCACCTATATTTTATGTGATCCTCAATTGCGCTTGTTACTTGGTGAAGTGTCTTCACTACATAGTATAAAGCAAAGTAACTTCCGGCGTCTGTCTGTCCCTATGTATACTTAAATCTTTAATAGGAGGATGTATAATATACCCAAAGCGAAGCGGGGGCGGGTCACTATTATACATAAAACATTCCTCTTGAATCCCTCTATTTATCAAAAAAAGACGCAATAAAATCTGTTGCGTAATTTAAAAATTCTATAGGGACAGACAGACGCAGGAAGCGACTTTGCTTTAAAATATGTAGTGATATATCCGAAGCGAAGCCAGAGCGAGTCACTAGATTTTTTATAAAAGAAAAGCAAGTGAGATTAGGTATTTTAAGACCTCTACTTCTCTATGGTACACATGCTCGGAGGATTGTCAATGATAAATTTTTCAGTCCCCAAGCTTTTTATTTTCACAGTAATTTATGAGGCTGTCTTACTGTCGGTGTCAGTAATATCAAACCGCCCGTATGCTTCTGACGAGGCTTACTGCCGACACTCAGAAACGTGAGCCGAGATCTGGGGCTTAACGGGCCTCCCTGAACACGGAACTGTTCTAATTTGGGTCCCTCGGCTTATATGAATGGGTACTACAATACCAGAATCTACATTAGCTGTTAATCTGGGTGATCCATCGAGTTTCGCCGTTTAAACTTTGATTCATCTGTGACTAAGTAACTCGATCTTTGAAATTTTACATTTGCATATTGATTCAAGTTATATAGTTGAGCTTAAATGCCACACAAACTTAGTAGCTTCTTTTAAAATGGTTTAAACTTAAATTTTCACTTGAATTCTAAGTCTTCAAAGAAAGTTCCACACTTTAATGAAGTTGATAGCCAATTTTCTTTCGTGAGCACATAATATTCAACTGTCGCAGCGAGACCTCTCAAACTCGTTAACGTTAGAGTTCACCTCGGGCTGCGGAGTGAAATGAACGTCAAAAGAACTGATGAAGATGTCAAAAATATTACAAAAGCACGTTTATTTAAGTTCTTGAAGGTGAGGAATAAAAATGTTCGAGCTCAATTTGCATTAGCATCATCAATCATGTGTCACTCGCGCGAGCGCAATCAGTAAAGTTGAAATAACAATTGCACCTTTGTGTCTACGCCTCTGCGAATGCGTTACTGTATTTTTAAAACACCATGTTGTTCCCAACGGTGCGGGAACCTGAAAAAGTAAGTATGAAAAAGGGTTTTGCCAGAACTCCGTGACCTTATTTCGGGAGCCGGGCGCGCAAAGTCGAAAGTACCGTAATAACCCGGATCTGGCCCGGCACTCGCATCCCGGAATGTATTGCGTCTATTTGTATTGGATTTTGAGAAAAGATGGGTGCTGCATTTTTCTTATATCAGTAGGACATTTTTCTCTATTTTTATTAAATTCTTTGCTTGTAAAATCTGTCCTATGAATAAATTCTACGAGTCTGTTAAATACGGCTTAGCTCTCTAATCCTATTTGCTATTTACGGTTAACCTTAAGGAGATTAAAGATGGAAATCATGAGCTAGGAAAATAAAATAGCAAGAATCTATTGTTATGAAAACGAACCGGAGAAACATATCGGGCGTACTATTGAACATTCCGCTAACAATTTCATTTCCTTTGATCATATCAGGTATCTCTCGATATTACCCGGGGTGAGTAGCGGGGAATCACTTGCGAAATTATTCCCAAGGCGGATTCCGGGTGGGTGTGTGGGGGGGGGGGGAGGTTATAAACAGCACGTGGGCGGTGAATGAGCAATGACTGACCTTTGTGCGTTTCGGTTTGGAACTAGGCCGAGTCCGCTCCTCGTTTTGATGCCTAAACCGCGCCTATACTACTCAGTGCGCTCACACGCAAGCAGCTCGCGCCGATATATATTTCATTTCACAGTAATTTCGACTTGTTAGTTGTGAGAGTACTCGTTAATGGTTGATGGGTTCGCTAACTCGGTTGACTACGACGCGGAAGGTTTTAGTATTTTTTTTCCTCTTTCGCTTCATTTCAGGAAATGTTCGTGATTTACTTACCTTGGATTAGCTAATCACTTGAAATGTTTCGAAAATTATTTTGTAATCATGTTGCAAGATAATTTCACGTTGAAATAAAAACATTAAGAGATGTTTAATTATTGTTAATTATGATCACTTCTTTCATTGCAGGAGTAAGTTGATAAGTTTATGTCTACTTTCTAATTGTGGGACTAAATGGAATTATATTTACCTCTAGCTTACGTCGGATAGTACATAATTTGTACAAGTGAATATCACGCACAGTTTGTAAAATAACCCTTTGTATGAATTGTACATGACTATAAGTATTGTCTCTCTTTCTATGTTCTAAAACCTCCTTTATCAAATTTTCCAGGGCACCAGAGATCCTGATGGGTGCGAATCACTACACAGCGGCGGTGGACGTGTGGTCCGTGGGCTGCATATTCGGCGAACTGCTGGGGCGGCGGATCCTCTTCCAGGCGCAGAGTCCAGTACAACAGGTGCGATTTGTGTCCTCGTTATGTGGAATGTACATTTAAGTACATACATTCTGTTGAGAGTAAACGAAATAAATAAATTACCAAAAAAAAGCAGATGGCTGACACACATCATTAAATTTTTTTATCACCAGACTTTTTTTTCGTTACTAACTAAGATTATTGGTGGCTTGGAGTAGACTTCAACTACGACGCCTTGTCATCATCACCGAACTTGAAGTAGCAGCTGTTTCCTCGCAAACTCACCATTGAAAACTAAACGTGACATTGTTTGTCGTTCCAGCTGGAGCTGATAACGGAGTTGCTGGGCACGCCGTCGCTGGAGGACATGCGGCATGCGTGCGCCGGTGCGCGCGCGCACATGATGCGTCGCGCGCCGCGCCCGCCCGCGCTCGCCGCTCTCTACACGCTCTCCGTGCAGGCTACGCACGAGGCGGTGCATTTGCTGGCGCAGGTAGGCACTAGCAGCGTTTACAGCTGGGCTGGTGACGGAGTTGCTGGGCACGCCGTCGCTGGAGGATATGCGGCACGTGTGAGCCGCCCGCGCTCGCCGCTCTCTACACGCTCACCGTGCAGGCCACGAAAGAGCGGTGCTTCTGCTGGCACAGGTAGGCACTAGCAGCTTTTCCAGCTGGGCTGGTGACGGAGCTGCGGACTGCTGATGAGGCGACACGTTAGACACTGACAATGAGCCAGACATCTTGATTGCTGCACGGCGAGATTTGAGCAGTCTCAGGCGTCCGAGATGTCGATTTGCCGCGGGCGACTCGTTTCGTATAACGTGCGTTCTTTACTAATATTTTATTTACCTACAGGATAGAGTAACCACACGAAAATATGTGTGATTGGTTGTCCTAATGTTTAGCAGTTAAAGGTAAGCCGCGTCCAAGATGACAATGCGCCGCGTTCAGCGATAACGTTCGATCGTTTTATTTAAAGGTAGCTTATAATTATATTCGCATACGATACGCACGCACTGAAACTATATCTCTCTTTCTTAACCTAAGCATGTCCGAGTACAGATTCCAAATCCGAAGGTCAGAAAGACGTTGTGATGAATAGGAACGGCGGATCGAAATAGTTTTTAACAAAGAAATTTAGAGTACCCACTTAATAGCTAACATTACATTTCCAGATGCTAGTGTTCGACCCGGCGAAGCGTATCTCCGTGGTGGACGCGCTCGCGCACCCGTACCTGGAGGAGGGCCGGCTGCGCTACCACTCGTGCATGTGCAAGTGTTGCTACAGCGCGCCGCCCGCCGCGCGCCACTACTCGCCCGACCTGGAGCCGGTCGCGCCGCACGCCTTCCACGACACGTGGGAGCGGAAGCTCACCTCCGTGCACCAGGTCAAAGGTGAGGCGGCAGGCGGTACTCGACTAATGACAAATGACGATCGAGTACAACAGTGTATCGTATTGCACGTCAACTGATCAATCAGCTGCGCTGTACTATGTATGGCCGTTAAATGCCGACCGTCACCAATATGGCAGCTTAACACTGATATGTCAATTGCCTAGCTATTTGTAACTGCTGTATTGAATTGATTTTTATTAAATAAGTAAATGCTAATTTCATCATTTCATTAAATTCATATACGTCCCCACTGCTGGGGCACGGGCCTACCCTAAACTAGGGCGATAAGGCCCTAGTCAACCCAATTGCGGGTTGCGGATATATATAGCCGTTAAATGCCGACCGTCACCAATATGGCAGCTTAACACAAAAATATTAATCGCCCAGCTATAGTAACTTATTTTAAATTGGTTTTGTGAAAGTAGTTAGCTAATGAATATTTTCTGAATGTTTATATTTATCGTTTTATGTATAATGAAAAAATACGTCCCAATTGTTTCAACAAATCTACTTGTAAAAAAACTAACCGAATATGTAACGACGTTAACCGACGCCCCAATCTGATTCGCAGAGGAGATCCATAAGTTCATAGCGGAGCAGCTGCAAACGTCGCGGGTCCCGCTCTGCATCAACCCGCAGTCAGCTGCGTTCAAAAGCTTCGCAAGGTAAGGCGCAGCCAACAACCGCAACCAACCGCAACCAACCGACACTAGGTGATTTCTTTGCGATACGTACATGAAGCCGTCTATGCACGTCTTCGGCGACCGTTGGTACGGACGATTGACAGTCCAGGGCGGCTGTTGAGTGTTATTGATGCTGTTCAAGTTTAAAATACAACTTGTTTCATGCTATCTTACTGATATTACTTAAAGACGTGATTACACGTCATAATCTTTTAATAATGAATTTTAATTTTAATAACCCAGAACGTATAGATATCATTAACCATGAGATTATCAAGCCATAATGGTCTATACGTAATAACGTATTAAATTAATGAAAATTGTATGTGTTACTTGGCAATATTTCTGTAATATTTACAGTTAAATGTTATCAGTTTCCGTAACAGTACTTTACTGAAATGAAACACATGTCCTATCAAGCTAGATAAATAAAGAGTGTTTTACGTATAATTTCTGACAAAGTAAATATTCATATTACGACGGTTTTATTACCGAAGTGTCAATAACAAGCAACATTAACCGCATTTACCATCTATCCGGACTGTGGAGAGCGGATTCAACTGTCGCCGAACGAGTGTAAAGGCGGCTTAATTCAGCTAATAGCGACCACCCGCACCCATGTAAGGGCCACGCAGTGAGATATAGGGGTCGTGGAGACAATGTCACTTTGCACTTACTCACTGGAATTACGCTTTGACTTTGAGTGTGTAGTAATTGAGTAGTGAATTTGGTAGTTTGTTTTTTTTAATTCGATTGACACTTGAGTATTTGCGTTCTTAGTTAGTTTATTTTGGCCATGCATCTTTAGTTGCATTTAAGTTACGCATTTAACTCAGTAGGTTTGTGTTAACTCGTATGTTATTAGGTCGTTTTTGTGATAAATGCAAAGCGAATGGTTTTGTTCGTTCATTTCTGTTTAGAATTTTTAAACTTAATGATTTTTCAGGTCAGTGTCCCAAAAAAAATTATTTAAAAATTCTAAAACGATACTGAAATAAAGTTACTTTTAAGTGTAGGCAATAATGATGATTTATTGTTTTAAAGTAACAAGTAAACATTCTGTACATTTTTTTTTCTGATACGAATTCAAAGCGTTATTTCAGTCTTATTCTGTACAGTTAGATCCAAGAGTTTCACTTATAATTCAAAACAAGATGGTTTCCCAGAATTGTCTCCACGTCTCAGTGCAAAAGATAATAAATTAGAAAGAGCAAACCGTCATCACAACTAGGTGTGGCAGCGCGGTGCGCACGCCGGTGTCACTGTAAATAAATGTTTATCTGTGCTGTTTGGAGAACTCTATCAAAGTAATTATTTGATAGTTGCATAAACCACTTATATTACCTCGAACAAATTTATATTACCTCGAACAATGTGTTCGCGTAATATAGGTTCACATCACACGTTGTGTGAGAGAACGAAATATTTAAAATCAATGTTTTTATTTTACACTTTCATTATCACTCATCACTTTTGCCAGTTACAAAAGTCTCCAAAGTTTATTGAAGAAAAAAGTAGCTGTAGTTATCATAATAGATGATTTATTCAAACAATCAAACAATTACAAATATAAATTAAATCATATCCTGTGTGTGGCTAATAACTTACTCTTTGTTAAAAATAGATAAAAGATAGCCTTAATTGGATCAAAAATATGATCTTTGGTCGAGTTCCCAAACCTTAAATGTCCATCGTCGTCCAAGACTAGTTATCCAGGTGGTCGCAGAATTAAAGTACCTATGTCGCCTCCCGTCCCCTCCCGCCTCGCCAGTCGGCGTCTTGCCTCCGCAGGCCTCAGCCGAGAGCATGGGTTTTACTTTTGTTTTACATGTTACGTCACCTTCCGCGCTTTCGAGCGATAGTTCTTGTCATCCTGTAAATAACGCCGCAAATGCTGCAGCTAGGGGTGGGCGATGTGAATGATTACGTGTCTCGTTCGATGCAAATCGAGAGATGATTCGAGAGGAGATGTCTCTTGAGTAATTACTATTCGTATTGATGTGATACGTTCATAAAAGTAGAAATAATATCTTTGAAAATAATTACAGTATACTTTAACTTAAAAATTGAATAAAACATTTAACCTTACTTGTAGGTACTTGGATTGGAATTTTTGATTGATAAACTTTCAATATTGAATGTTTGCAAATTTGCTATCCTATATTGTTTAGTTACACTCAAATAAGAAGTAGTTTTGTAATTGATAACTGGTACGTAACAATCGCCCGCCCCTAGCAAGGGCCGCTGTTTTCAAGCGATATCAACCCTCTTGAAATGGTGGTGTCTTCCACGCTTGCACGCAACCCCGAGTAGTGTAATAACGTTCTGCTTTTTTTCTGTGTTTTTGCGACAGCTCTAGAACGGGTTCGAAAGCAAAAGTTTGTTCCCCTTTCAAGACGGCGGCAAAAATACTACTGCTATCGCCCGTGATATTTCTGTGCGCCGCGTAGCGCGACCACCCCAGTAAGCGTTCTAGCACGTTCTTACCTGTGTTGTCCGGATAGTGCTCAGTGGTGACCTCTCTTACTGCGCGGGCGCACGTGGGGGCAATCTCGATATACTTGTTCAGATTAATCGATGAATACTTACGCACTTGCTATGTTTGTGGCGACCGATTGTAACACAATCGCGATCGCCATGATATTATTTGGCGATATCAATAATGGTGATTTAATATGTTTAGTAATATCTAATTTTGCCAATTTACTGAGACTGACAAATAAATATTTAACTGTAATGTCAAGATCTGAATAATTGGATTGCCCTCACGCCATATCGCGTCGAATGGGGTTAGAAGAGCTGTCACAAGTCGCTTGAGAAGACAACTCACTATCATTAGATCAACATTTCAATGGTTCTAAGGGTTAACGGCCCTTTTAAAAAGGACATTAATAGCAAGTACATTATATAGTGTGTTGCCTTCGCGAGCGATCGTTAATTCGTAATTTCAAAAGGGTTGATCGTTGGATAGTTCGCTCCGTCTCTTTCTACGGTTCTGTTGCATGTTTTGAACGCTAATATCAATTGAACTTCTTTAATAAGTCAGCTTAATTTGTTTTGTATCTATCTATGATATACTGATTTCAGTTAGTAAAAATCAGATAGTTTTTTGTCAAATCGTATCGATTTACATGCAAGTATTTCTGGTCAAAACTTGCAAGTCTGACAGATTATAAGAAGGTTCAATGTTCTGTTAAACATACCCCGATTTTCATTCCGGCATACAATTCATTTTCCTTGGGTAGATTGACTGACGTGACCTCGCGTGACTGATCAATGATGATGGCGCAATCAAAACACATTTCCATCAATGCTATTCTGGGACGAAATGTCTCTCGATTGGGTTCCGAAATTGCATTGCTGTTGAATGAGTTTTGCTCATTGTCTGCGTATCGCGATTGACATGAACGTTTGTCTTCATTATTGGTTTGGTTTGTAGTGCATGCGTAGAGTCGAGAGCGAGCACAGTGCCGTGCACTTGGTTGTGGTGATTTTGGTTATTTCAGTATTGTTCAGTAGCTAAATAGTAGAGTTTGATTTGTGATGCAGTTTTGCTATACGAGTTCTCTTTTATTATCATTATAGTTGGAACATTTTGAAATGTTTCAATATTGGAAAACAATTTTGCATGAACAGTTCGCATGTTGGGTTCACACGATTGGATGGAGATATTTTCTTGACGATGTTTTTGATACCTGTGATTGGTGAGTGAAATCTCCGATCATCAAGGGAAGTGAATCCAGCAAGCGAACAGCGTGGGTGTGGGTAGTGTGGTTGGACTGGTGACTCTAACCGGCGGGACCTGTGGCTTGCAGCTCCACGGTGGCGCACCCGTCCGAGCTGCCGCCGTCGCCGCACCAGTGGGAATGACGCGAGCCCAAGCGCGGCTCCGACAAGCGACGCGCCGTCTGACCGACCCCGAGCGGCGCCGCCTCGCGCGCGAGCGATACCTCACTCAGTAGACCACTTTAACAGAGCGGACACGAGGCAGGATCGACACTCCAACACCAACTCTGCGTGCGTCACCAGTGACAGACGCTTTGCCATCGCCTAGCCTGTTCCCACTTGTAATACAACGCTTGATCCGATGAACGTAAAACGACATAACTTATATTCAACATAATCGTCTATTTTATCTATAATGATCCTATTTCTAATCGAAATATTTGTGTATTTAGTGAAATGTCGTTTTACACACGGAAATCTCGTTGTATATCTGTCGTTGACGATCCTTGCCGTATATGCGACTTAGTAATGATTGTACTCGCATCGTGAAAATCCGCATCACTAATTTGTACCATAGATTGACAAATTGATGTAAATATTAATTGGTAGGTTTCTATTGAAATTCGGTCACGGTAATTCACATGGAGATTTTGATTGATTGTTCGCATACAAATTGAAGATATTAGTCACAATTTCAGTAGTTAATCTACACGAATGCACGGATTTTCGCAATGCGAAGCCCTATGGCAAGTTTATATGCGCAATATAATGTGAAGTTCGATGCTAAATTAATGCTAACTATTTTTAATCCAATGTGTTGATGTTAGTCATAGTCGAGTGTGAGAATGGGATATCACTTATACTTAATCGTAATGATGAGCATCGGACTTGACACTTCATTTTATAACATTTTATTATACGCTGATTGAACTAGTCGACATTCACGTTAGAATTACTTGCACACCAGATTTGGAAATCGCAATATATTTATTTGTCTTCAGATGTGCCTAAAATAATGTTAATTCACAACAATGGCATTCGACGTAAAGATACAAACTAAATGTTCGGTCAGCGAAAAAAATATTTTAAAGTAAACGAATTGCTTTCTTCAACATTCGATCTGCAAGCCAGTTTATAAGAAAGTATCGACTAAGCATATACTATTATAATGTCGAATGCAAAATACCGCATCATACCTCATTAATGCGATAATTAAAATAACGTAAAATCTAATTGCCCCTAATTTCAGTCGCGTATTTTAATGCTTCGCCAAACGGGTGTTTCTATTTCAATCTCAGGAGCGTGCATTTATTCTGTAATTTACTTTAATTTTGTCGTCTTTGCAATAATAAGTATAAATCACGGTTACACCGTTACTTGATCTTAGGCTAATTTTGTGTCTCATTTGAAAAGACAACATTGGATCGTGCGGGCCTGTGATATATATAAATGAAAACGGCCCGCGCCGCCACAAACCAAATATTTTACATTATGTCGTATTCGTTTTGATATTTACTTATAGCGTAGCCTGTAGCGACTATGTCGGTAGTCTAGTATAGTTGGTTCGGATTCCTGCGAAGCGCTCACAATGCGCTGGAAGTAAAAGGCCGCGCCGGCCGCAACGCGAATATACAACGAAACACTCGTTCACCAACGAGTTACGAATAAAAGGAAATAAGAGACGATGATATGTCTCCACCTGCGAAGGAAAGGGACGGCACGTCCGAGCGCTTCACGCGTTGTATATGTGTAGGCATTAGGTTATTTTCATTTTAACTTTGCGATTCCATGTAAGTATAATGTATGTGATGTATTAGATTTCAATGTGTGCCTGATTGTGTTTCGTACGGTTGCAAGCAATAAGAGTTGCAATATAATTAATTCGTATTAACGATTTTTGTTTGACATGACGGACTTACGGAATTTATTGATTGATTTATATGTGTTCTCTGTGTCGCCCGCTTAGGGCCCGCACGCGCGCGCCTCGTACTTAAGGATCCCGGTTGCGTCGAGCCAACTCGCGAATCTCTGCCGCGTCTGCGCGCCCTAATCATGTAACATACTACCTATTGTAAGCTTACTTCTAAACACCATTGTATGTAACATCGACTGAACATTTTTACGTAGTTAGGTTAGATAGTATTAGTATTAATAAAAAAAAAACTTACTAATTTACTTGGCAATGAAATATAAATGATTATAAAAAAAAACATGTACGAGTAATTTTCACATACTATCATTGCAGTAGTGAGATATTGTATAGCAAAGTGTTGTAAATGTAATGGATACATGCGTATTTCAAGCATTTAATAGTTATATTAGTGGTTTGACGGTAAGATTTCTGAGGTGTGTTAGTGTGCGTGAATAAGATGTAACTTTATATCGGCGAGTATCGTAGTAAAAACTTACTATTATTATATGTTCCAAAATTGATGTTTCTATTTGTGTTTAAGTAGGATGGACCCTGTATCACGCTACTAACATGTAACGAATAGAATAGGAAGATTATGTGTGAGTGTCAAGAGACGTCGTAGCCTTAAAACTAGTTCAAAACTATATAAATGATTAAAAAGTAAAAATTGTAAATAAATAAATGCATAGTATTAATGTTAGGCTGTAGTACGATACGGAATGTAAGCCGTTGTAGTAAGCCCACACAATGTAGGATGAACTCTTGTCGAGGCCGTCACATCACATAAACTACAAAAGCTGTGTAAGACACCTTCCTTCACCGTAAGACCGACATGGGAGTCAATTCCACATTATATCTCAACAAAAGCTTAGTGTTAGAGCTTTATTGTGTTTTATGATGCGACGGCCTTAGCAAGAGGGTTTCGATGGTACAAAGGAGGCGAGACCTCGTTGCGTGAATTTCACTGAGCGTATGCATTAGGCAGATCTGTTGTGTTATAAATTGATCTATTATGTTGTAACATTCCATAATTTCACTGTGTTCGACGCAAGTTTCCTGCACGGTTTTGTCTTACAATAAAAAAAACAACAAAACAAAACGAAGTGAGTGGAAGACCTGCATAAACTAGTTTCCTAAATGGAACCGTAGGAGTTTCCTAAATTTATATCAATTGATCGCTTGGTGCATATGCTCACAAAATTATACCGTGAAAATGTTGTTGTCATTCCCATCAATGCAAACACTAAAACTGAACAGGTCAGATCACGTAGAGTCACGGCCATAATGCGATTCTTCTACAAATCTATGTACATATGAAATCTTGAAGAACGGACTGCGTAATTGTCTTTTTGTAATACAAATGGCAGCATTATTTCCACGGTAAGATCACGCGCGGGTCCGCGACATACCCCACCTTGCCTTATGTCAGATAACTGTTACTGTGATCCGCTAGGCGTAATTATTGGACTCTGGTACACACAACCTAACCTAGGTGTAGAGGCGGGACCAGAACTCTTTCATTTGAACCTTTTTTACCTATAGTAGAGTTATGTTTTTAACAGTTTTCGGATGTTGAATAAGAATGGAACTTATTCGTCCAAGGGAACTCTTTCGGACAAGATTAAATTGCGAAGAAGTTAGGTTTATAAGCCACGACAGTTAGTTTATTTGGCTGGCTGTTTACAGAAATATCAGTTGATAAAATATGAATAGATAAGAATAAAAAATTGCTTACTAAAAATTATAGGCTATAATCGGCCAACACAACTTCATCAAGTTTACCCACACAACACAAGGAAGTGGGTTGCATTTTGAAAGTTTGAAAGACACGTCACTGACTATACATCAAGAATGTGCATTGGTTAAATTCATTCGTGATGATGATGATAACTTTAAGGCCTGTTTATCTTTGCCTTTTTTAGTCTGCTCGATCATCCATTTCAAAGTTTACGCAAACAGCCTATCTTATTCAATGGTGACAATTCTATATCCTATTCTTTTCTTAGTTTCTCTGGTCCCGTGCTTGCCCTAACCACATGGCCTGTACATATAGGCGAGTTAGATATACATACGTTTATTTTTAGAAGCTTACGATACCGCTTGCTGTTAACTCCACACGTCCTCCGCAATTTATTTCAAATTGATGTTTATAATGTTGATGTAAATAGGAGCCGATGAGACGAATTGGAAACGGATCGTGGCCGGACTTGAAAAGACATTAAAAACACTTGTAATAGGTACCTTAATTCTTATATGTAAGTACATTGTGTAACGAATATACTTTATTATGTAAAAGACATAATAAAGTACGTTGTAACCTTCAGTTCTCGATAAGAATAGGGAAAAAAGATGTCTGTATTTAGTTTTTACATGTAGCGTAATTGATTCGCGTAATTTCTAGGAAAAGTTTGAGAAAGCTTCCTTCTGTAAATCAAATTTGCATATTTGTCTAAATTAATTGTGTAATATTATTGTAAACATTGTATTAGACTACTAGTAGTCTGTAAAATGTAAATATCATGTCCGGCCACAGAAAACTGGAGGACCGTTGTCGTGCGCACGCGCACAATATTCCATCCCTTACCAGCACGCTTCTTATTTTATGTAATTGTACGTATTGCGTTTCCAGACTTTCAGAGATCTCGTATATTTTAAGTTAAACACGACTGTTCATTTTGTACTTGTGGTGTTGTCGAATCGGACTCCCCTTGTCCCGAGGCTAGCGCTGAGGCGGTTAAATGTTTCATTGCCTTAATCTCGGGTGGGATACGGTATCTACCAGAGCTTTCAGAGTTAAAGATCGGTAGGCAGTGAAATGTTTGCCGTGTCAGCGCTATTGACGGCCGCCCATTGTGTGAAAGTGGCCGCTAGGTGGCGACACAACTACTGAACAGGTTTCAAGTGGTCGCTTTGGAGCCACAGCATTGTAAGAAAGAAGTTTTCATTTGGCGGCAACTTGTAGCCGATAAGCAAATGCGGGTCAGGCATCAATAGCCAATGGCGAGGGGGCTCGGACCAACGGCGGCGCGCTTGCGCAGCCGCGGCCAGTCAGCCAACGCTTCTCTTAGTCGTAACAGTCGCACACATCACGCGTGTTCGTATTTTCGTAATTTTAATTTTCTCACTTGTAAATACTTTAGCGTTAGTTTTAGTTCTCATTGTATTAGCAAACTGCTCTTAGTTCGTGTTCAATAATCACAACCCACATTTAATTTTGTAATTATTGTTTACATGATTATTATGACAAAAAAAAAACTAAAAAAAAATACAAAAAATGTGAAGTTAATGTAATTCATGTAATACTACGACAATGATTTTATTTTAACACTTATTACCATTCGTATTGTATATAGTAGACATTTTGTGCACTGATAGTCGTCTTAAGTTACTGTTAACTTAGATTTAATATGAAATGGCTGTATCTCGACTCATTACGCATTGGCCCTAGACACAATGATAAGACCTTCACTGTGTGCACATGGGTTTAGTTTAATTTCGTCACAGAACGGGCTCGGTTTTTGTGATTTAGTTTTGAGGACAACTGCGACGAACCGGGAACATAATGTAAATGTAAATATAAATGATACTTACGTGTTTCTGTCGTGTACGGAGTTAGTTGCATTTTACCATTGTTGCAAACTGCCAAAACTATTGTAATAGTTTTTTGTAGCGTTATGTGTGCCGCGACCACACGGAAAACTCACAAACGAATGCCACGCAGATAGCTGATTGTGTCGTAGTGTGATCGTACATGTCCTTACGATTAAAAATGAAGATTTGAACATACCTTCCGATTGTATTGTCTTCCCGTAGAGTAATTAAATATTTAATTACTAAGGAAAAGTGAAGAAACCATCGCTTATAATATAATTTTCTATGATTTGGAACATTATCTCGATTACATGTACGATGATACTTACTTGAACTATTGAAAGCTCGTATTGCAGATGTTTGATGTAAAGTAACAAAATGGCGTAGTTGACAATATGGCGGGCGCGTTATTTGTGGGCGGGGCGTGTGGCGCGGGCGCACCGCGCGTTGACGGCGTAGCCGCTGTGTGACGCGACACTGTAACAATAAACTACTGCATAATTATACATGTCTTTTATTTATATTTCACCTTATCAATATAATTAGATAGATGCCTTACCTTTTAGCAAACTTTCGTAGGTATGTAATGGAATAGGGCTGAAAATTAAATAAATTATAAAACAGAGATAGGCACTTGAATGTATGTACTTTGACTTATTTACCTAATTTAGGATTTTACAAGTAGAATAATAACTTTCATTATAGCTCAGAGGAAAGAACATCCGACGCGATATCGAAAGGTCCGGTGGTTCAAGTCCCCATTCAGGCGGGGTCATGAATGCCAATTTTTCCAAATTTTAAATTTATAATAACATTCCTTGTAGGCACTTATACAGTTTAACAATATAAAATAGTGTAGAGTTAGGACTAGGTAAATAAAATCAGCATTTTACTAAAAACTTTTATTGAGGGCTTCGTTCTTTCTCGCAAATGAACCCGTAGGGCTTGGAGCAGTCGTGGTCGTTGTACTTCCCGTCGCCGTACAGGGAGCCGCAGTACTCGTTGCCACCGATGTTGTTCGGCTCGGTGTCGGCCCACTCGGCGAAACCGGCCTCTTCTAAAGTCTGATCTGTGAATAGTAGTTTGAGAATAATAATGGGCTATGTAGGTTAGCCGCTAGAGGGTGCTCATTCGATCTCATACGTTTATGCGGTGTGGTGTATGCGTTGATCAAGTGAAAAATTGGAAACTTTGAAACATGGGCTTTTAGATTGGACTGCACACACAGCACAGTTGCCCAAAAAACTGCCTTTAGTCTGGCAACTTGTTGGAGCGAATTTTCAGGGAGGTTTGCAACGCATGCCCACCTTACTGTATATAGTGTAAACACGCCCATTACACTCGTCCGTTTCAAGCACGGATTTCTCTATGAGAGCCATCCGCTCCCCCGCAAGTCCGGTCATAATGACAAGGCTACTCCAAGCCATCATCGAAAAAAATCTCCCTGACATGCATTGACTAATCGACCTTAACTCGGACGTAAATAAAGTACATTTTTGCAATTAAGAGCTATGCATTCGCACTACGCTCCCTTTTGAAAATACTCACTGAACACAGTCTTAAACACCCTGTCCTTCCCAGCTCGTATGCCCACTATGTAGTAGTACGGAGAGTGCGCATCGCTCAGCAGTGGGGCTGCGTTCATCAGCCTCTTCACTACATCGCTCTCGGCCTGCGAGTTAACGACGACGAGGTGAGCGCCCTCTTGCGTGCACTCGGAGTAGGCTTGGTTCCATGCGAGAGCCGCGTTGGACACCTTGTAGCAGCTGCCTACTGATGGTTTGTATACGTAATCTGAAACAGTTTATAAGAAAAGCTTCCTTAGAATCCAATTTCAGCCTCATTCTTACTGTATGGCGATCTTAGGAGTACGTAAAGTTACATTACAAAAACCCAAGATGTGCTTTTAACGATGCAAGTATTATCGCGGGCCCCGGCAAATTTGATGATAGAACATTATAGCAGTTTCAAACACTTAATTATGTGATGCAATTGTAACTAAGTATCTATCAGTGTCGTTCTTAGACAGCTTTAGAATTTTGCCACTACAGGCGCGCTATTTTAAAACTCTTTACATCGCTTATATGCATGGACTTACTACCCATTGGGTACTAAGTCATTGCTTATATAAATAAATAATAAATAAATAAATAAATATTTCACAACATCACATACATTGATCTGATCCCGTGGTAAGTAGCTTAAGCACTTGTGTTACGGAAATCAGGATCAACAGTGGATACACAAATAAACTTAAATATATTTAATAACACACCCAGACACGGAACAAACACCGATGTTCGTCACACAAATATTTGTCCCGAGTGGGAATCGAACCCACGACTCTTGGAACCGTAGGTTTTATATGTACCCATTGGGTACTAAGTCATTGCTTATATGTATAAATAGCTTGCCTGACGTGATTTATGTCGTAGAACAAAATTAAGAATATTATGTAAGCTACGACGATAACAGAACTAACCCTTAGCATACACGCCGCACTGTGCATCGTAGGGCGCGCTGGCGGCGTCCACCTTGCACGCGAAGGGCAGCTCTGAAGCCCTCAAGAAGGAGGAGCAGCTGTGGCTCTGGATCTCTCCCTCCCTGGTCAGCACCGTGCACGGGGACTTGGGGGACGGCGTGAAGTCGTAGTCAGAGCCTACTTCCGTTTCCGTGACTGAAACATTTAGATAGATACATCATCACATGTAGGTAGGTATTTTTGGTGGGTCAAATTTAAATAAACGCACACGAGGTTGTCTTCACCGAAGGGATTGAGCCTACCCTAAAGTGCCCTACTTTAACGCCTTAAAACAATGAAATTGGTCCCCAAGTATAAGGCATAATAATCATATATCCTTGACACTTAGACGAGTAGTAAACTTTGTATGTAAATGATTTACTTATACTACGTATTCAATTATAATATTTTGTTATTCGTTCACTTTTAACTTGATTGGTTGGATCACTGGATGGCGTCGTTACAAACTGTTGTAGAATATTTTAGTTATTTTATGTGAAATGGAAATATAGCTACTATATTTGCGTGTGCAGACAAAGTCAATAAAGCTTAAATATTGTAGTTATTACCTATTCTACTATCTATTGTTTGGTTAGTAAAACTAGTACCTAAATAAATACTAACATTTAATAACAGCCTCTTCTTCAGCCGACTCGTGCACCTCCCCATCATCCCCGATCCAGACAAAGTCCCCGATATCCGGGAACTGTTTGAACAAGGCATGGACTTCCGCTGTGTCCTGGATCGAGCTGGGGACTACTAGCGCCGCGCCCTCGGCACGGCAGACCTTGGAAGCTGTCCGGTAGCCGACCTCCTCTGGGTGGAGCTTGAAGAATGCATTCGCCCGTTGGCTGTACACGTAGTCGTCTCTATACTTCTTTGAAACCTGTGGCGAGAGCAGTTCAGCTCCCGCCGAAACTGGAACGAAATTTAACAGGGAATGAAATCGTTGGCACGTACTGTCATAATCACATAATAAAATCAGCTGTTGATTTAAGGGAGATGTTGTAGTTAATTGAATACAAGATGTGTATAGCATAATACCTCTTTCTTCTGTAGGTGAGTTGAAGAAAGAAATGCATTTTTTGAGCTCATAATGTGGGTAGGTAGGTTAATTTTTAAATTAGTAAACAACAGCAAAATTTAAAAGATCAAACAAACCAAGCAAAGAAAGGAAAACATTTTAAATAAAACTAATTTTACGGATTAAACTCGCGTGTATTGTGATTCTTAACATTATTATTACGCGTAAAACCCTTACCCGTGACCATGAGCGCTATTATATAAAGATATCGAAACGTCGGATCTCTAAATAATGTTTAGAATAACAATACACGCGAGTATAATCCGTAAAATTAAATTTTATTTCAAAAGAAAGGAAAAGTTTATTTTTTAAGCTCTTGTCTATTTTAGTGGGAGAATCAAGACAAAATTAAAAGAGAGTTTTATTTACTTTGGGCACCAAAGGGACGAGATCGGTAGTCAACCCCTGATGGTAAATGAATACCGAGGAGTTGGTTTCACGAGTAGGTAGGTAATATACGCGTAACGTCACAGTAGGTACACACAACTAACTAAAATCTTCCAGAACTACGAACTTATTAATAAAGGAAAGTACATAGTTTAACTATTTACCAAACAAAACTAAGACTGCGTATCGCTCCATAGACCTCACTTGCTGATAACCCGGACTGGAATGAGCGAATCAATTTAGTTAAGTATGTAAATCATAACAATGCAGAGATTATTATTATTATTCTCAAATGAGATTGTGCATAGTAAACTATCCTAACCCAATTTATGTTGATACTGCTAAAGTTCATTATAAAGGCGAGATAAGTATTTCCTCTTAAAGGTTTGTTTTTAACATGATATCAAATTTGACACAATAAATCGTTTAAAATATTAAAATTGTACATAAGGTATTTTCTATAATTTTCTGAAAATAGAAATGTAAACTATAGTTATTTTTGGTAAAATTATAATAATTTGAATAACTAGTTACCTTAGTAAGTTCAAGTTCTTTATCGACGATTAACAGGAAAACGCGCACTATGTACCTAAGATGCAGAATTATAGCAATTAATATTATCTTCGCTCCCTTCCGATAACGAATGACCTGTCAGGGTCAACTGGCTGACTGGTTATTTACATTGAATTTATTGATCTTCTTTTATTACGCTATTTTTAAAATCAATATAAAGAAAGCTATTAATTAACTTCTAATTAATATTTTGATGTAGCCAATGTAATACCTGTGTAAAATACATAATTGTTACATTTCTGTGTTAAATATATAGATAACGGATAAAGAACAAAACTTTATTTACCTAACTTAAGCTATTGATAAGAAAAACCCAGAATTAACCCAGATTACCTAGAAGAAGATTCCTATACACGTCAGGACACATAGGTAAAACGTACAAGATAAGTAGGTAGAAAAATAATTATTATTAAATATTTGTCTTCTTCGGTCTACACGCGATATTAGAAGTAGCAAGTACATTTAATCCAAATGCAAGGTAGGTACAATGTATTGCTTACTTTAGATAGATACTATTTTGATGTGACCGTAACATTTACTTCGCATCAATATCAATGTCCCCAAGTGTATTTGCAGTCATTTGTATAAATAGGAAGTACCTAAGTAAGTGTCTAAAGAATCCAAGTAAATAGTCGTTGAGTATACTCCTATCACGGCGCACCTCATTATCAACATGCCGTTCAAGTTAGCTCTAGTGTTCTGTCTTAGCCTAGGCGAGTATCAGGTCTATTTTATATTTATATATAGATTTTTGTATCGTTTTACACAAATACTGTTAAAATGAAAGTGCCAAATTCGGTTGAACCTGAGTAAGTGATTTATATGTCAGGTGTCAAGATATTTCGGGTAAATATGAAATTTAATCATATTTATTATTTTCGGATAAAGATAGGTAGGTACCTATTTACCTAATGTCTTAATGTGCCTCTGTGCATCAATTCATTGTTATAGAGGAAGATCCCAGAGCCGCCAGACATCACTTATTTTCTAATGGACAAAATATATACGATTGAGTAGTGGTGGGGTGTACTATCATCATATGACTAGTTGCTACCTTGACCAGACGGCCATTTTTCAGATATCAACCAATCAAGGTACATAGAAACACTGCTCACCTCACTTAAATTCTGATGGCTGATTTTAACATATATTTCACACAATATCATTAAAAATCAGGTTTTATTACTCCCAGACACATGCGGTCGGCGGTTTTACCTTACAGACGCTTTAAAGCTATGATAAAAATTTTACTTTTACTTAATTTTACTTATTTTGTGATGCTTGATTTTTATATATGTTATTCAAACAACTATTTTAAAACGTTTTACAAACGGACAGACCGATCCAAGGGGCCAAACATTCACCAGACCCAACTGTTTTAGATTTTTTTTTTAGATTGAATTTAGTTAAGTTTTTCTTATAAAATAGTTTGTAAGGTACAATTCTATAATTATTGCGGTCAGATGAGCACTTTTTAGTTGTTTGAATAACATTATATAAAAATCAAGCATCAGAAAATAAGTAAAAGTAAAATTTTTTTCATAGCTTTAAAGCGTCTGTAAGGTAAAACCGCCGACCGCATGTGTCTGGGAGTAATGAATCCTGATTTTTAATGATATTGTGTGTAATATATGTTAAAATCAGCCATCAGAATTTAAGTGGGTGAGCAGTGTTTCTATGTACCTTGATTGGTTGATATCTGAAAAATGGCCGTCTGGTCAAGGTAGCAACTAGTCATATGATGATAGTACACCCCAACACTACTCAATCGTATATATTTTGTCCATTAGAAAATAAGTGATGTCTGGCAGCTCTGGGATCTTGGACCATTATATATATCGACGGAGAATGTAATTTTAAAACTAAGCATGCATCAATTTAATAGTTGTGTTAAATGTAATGATTAAAATAAATATGCAACTAAGTAAATAGTCTGTGAATAAATCGACGCGCGTCATATGTCAGTTCATGATATTCAGCCTCACCTGGTGACTGAAGTCCGTGGAAGTCTCAGAAACAATATCCTGCTATTTATTGCTATTTATTGTCTGGCTCGGTGGAACAGTGGCTAGTGACCCAGGTTTACCACCTACAGTTCCAAGAGTCGTGGGTTCGATTCCCACTCGGGACAAATATTTGTGTGACGAACATCGGTGTTTGTTCCATGTCTGGGTGTATTATTAAATATATTTAAGTATATTTGTGTATCCACTGTTGATTCTGATACCCGTAACACAAGTGCTTAAGCTACTTACCACGGGATCAGATCAATGTATGTGATGTTGTGAAATATTTATTTTTTTTATTTATTACCTTTTCGGTGTGGTAGAAGAAGTAATTATGTATTATTATTTAAATATCGGCATCTATTTCGTTTCAGAAATAGCTAAGTCTAACTCATCCTTACTTTCCAGGCGCAACAATCTCGGACGCCGGGGTGAAAGTGTACCGGACGGACTATGAATACAACCCCACCACAGATGCATTCTACAAACTGCATATCGAGAGCTCCAACAGGATGGAAGCTCGGACCAGCTGTTCCGTGGAGGGGGCGCGGCTGATGACAACGTCGTCGGACCAAGACCTGGTCCAGCTACATAGGATGCTGAAGGTCTTCCCGGATTTGGGGAACTACGTGTGGGTGGAAGATGACGGGGCAGAGCATGAGTCCGCGGAAGAGCCGGCTGTCATCAACTGTTAGTAGATACGCCTCTTAATTTTTTATTGAAGCAACTTAATTAAGTAACTTTTGTAACAGACTCTTCAAGCGGGCATGTAACGGCATCTATGCAAGCCTTCAGGATGTGGGCTAACGGCCTTTTCCCATAAGATAGGGTAAGCAGTCATCAGCCTGGTGACAGACGGACGGACGGACGGGTAGCGAAGTCTCACTAATAGGGTCCCGTTTCAACCCTTTAAAACCATTTTTGTATTTTGAGTATTTTTTGTCTGGCTCGTTGACTGTGGAACAATGCTTAGTGATCCAGGTTCACTACCCATGGTTCCAAAAGTCGTGAGTTCGATTCCCACACGGGACAAATCTTTGTGTGACGAACATCGGTATTTGTTCCATGTCTGGGTGTGTCATTCATTGAATATATTTAAATATATTTGTGTACCCTAGTATCCGTAACATCAGTGCTTAAGCTACTTACCACGGGATCAGATCAATGTATGTGATGTTATGTAATATTAATTTATTTATTTTATATCAATGCGAGACCTTGTCTCGTTGTTGCCGCAGCAGTGGTCTCCTCTTTCCCTCTAATATCGATGATACGGGGGGGAGGGAGGAGTGAAACGGCTTTCAGGGTGAGTGCGACAGGCCCAATATGGTATATTGTGCCTGTCGACCTCATGTTTGGATCTCACTACCGCTTACCATCAGGTGGAGTGAGGTCATCTTGTTTGCCTATTATAAAAACAAAAAAAAATCACTTTGTTTCCAGTTGAAGCAGAAGTGGCGGACGCCTCTCAAGACTGGCGGCAGCAGCATTGCGACGTGGTGACCCGCGACGGGGAGATCGAGGAGACGCACTGCTGGCTGCGACACCCGTTCATCTGCAAGGTGGACGCTAGCAGCGCGCCTTTTGACAGGGGATGCCGGGTTTATGGAGTAGGTATGACAATCAAACACATAAATGTGAAATGAGAACAAAGTTCAATATTTTAATAAATGCCCCGGTTGTTGACTTTAATGACAAAAGAAGTGAGATCTAAATGGGTGCCAAGTTCAATTGTCAGTCGTAAAAATTATTTATAAGTAACAGTATAACATATCATAGCTTCGTTTAACATAAGATAATGTATTGTAGCCTAAGTCTGTCTTGGCTAGTTTTCATATTTAGGCTTACAAAATTATCCAAATAATAAGAGAGACCACTGAAAGAAACTATTTAGCCCATTAGTATAGCTTTGTAAATGTTCAATCATTTAAAAAATTAAAAGATACATGTCCCATATTTTTCTCTGAACTAACCTACGGACTAAAAAATTGTAAACAAAAAAAAACCGCCTTCAAAAACCCGACTCACTAAAAATTACAAAATAATATAATACGAACATTAATCTGGGTATGAATTTGATATGTTGTTGAAGGCGGTGCCAATTAAATTTTTGAGGAAAACTGCATCAAATTCATACCCAGATTAATGTTCGTATTATATTATTTTGTAATTTTTAGTGAATCGGGTTTTTGAAGGCGGTTTTTTTTTGTTTACAATTTTTTTTCATCCTTTTTAGTGTTACATTTTTTAGCACCCTATTAGTTCAGCTCACCTATAATTCTACTGATATTATAACTAGTAGTATTAATATGTATACAGTATTGAAAGAATTATCCTTTTACTCCAAACAATTAAGGAGTTGACCTTCCATCATCAGCTCAACATTATAACATTATGATTACAAGAAGCAATGCCAATATAACTTCAGAAAATATGTGAAACGTGTTACATGTGCCTATAAAATTTAAGGGTTGCCCTCGATTTCTCCTGGATCCCATAATCAGATCCTAGATTGGACCCTATTAGTTCAGCTCACCTATAATTCTAGTGGTATTATAACTAGTAGTATTAATATGTACACAGATTTGAAAGAATTATCCCTTTACTCCCAACTATTAAGGAGTTGACCTTCCATCATCAGCTCAGCATCATAACATTATGATTGCAAGAATCAATGCCAATATAACTTCAGAAAATATGTAAAACGCGGTCCATGTGCCTATAAAATTTGAGGGTTGCCCTCGATTTCTCCTGGATCCCATCATCAGATCCTAGATTGGTCAACCTAAAGCTGCGCATTGACGATCAGTTGAACTGATCAGTTAAACTGACGTCCATCCAAAATTTAATCGTGAGTGTCGAATCATCACTCCAGAGTTTTAACTGACGACGCGCCACGTAATTTTCCGTGACTGCCATAAATCCAACCCGGCGCGACGCGCCAAACTGACCGTGATTGTGCGATCGTCATTCCAGGCGTCAGTTCGCTCGCAGCGCCCGTGGTGTTCGGTGAACAGTATATAAGTACCTTCATGTAATTCTTTAATACACAGAGTATTGCTTTGCATATTTCTGGAATGATGACTCCTACACGCTGCGGAGATATTGCAGTTGGAAATTTCAATTCTTCGTAACTCATTCCCGATACTAAAAAACGGAGAGTGGCAGTCAATCTCTCATGAGGACTAATAGCTTCTCTCATATTAGTATTTTGTTTAGCAATATATGGAGTTACATGTTCTAAAAGCTTGAAATACGTCGTTTCGTCCATCCTTAAATAGTTTCTCCAGTCACTTGGTTCTAGCGATAACTCATTTAATAAATTGACGTGAGTGAATTGATTCCTTTTTTTTAGCCATTCTTTCATCCATTGCTTTCTCTTTCGTTTTTTGGTGAGTATATGGCAACAAACAGTAGCCGCAGCAGCAAGCATTAATGTTTCTTCTTCAGAATCAGAATTCATTTTTTCTCGACACAAATAGAGTACATAACCTACAACAGCCCAGCCGATTGAAAACTGAAGAACCGGAGTGATGCCAGTGAGTGGGGAAATCTATTTGGCCTAAAACCATTTGGAGTGACGCCACAGTTTGACGGCTAGACTGACGCGAAAAACTGATCGTCAATGCGCAGCTTAATAGTTTAGCTCACCAGTAATGCTACTGATATTATAACTAGTAGTCTTAATATGTATACAGTATTGAAATAATTATTCTTTTACTCATAACTATTAAGGAGTTGACCTTCCATCATCAGCTCAGCATCATAAGATTATGATAGCCAGAAGCAAATGCCAATATGACTTCAGATAATATGCAAAACGCGGTACATGTCCCTATAAAATTTGAGGGTTGCCCTCGATTTCTCCTGGATCCCATCATCAGATCCAAGACTGGTGAAAATGGGACCACCTCGGAAGTGAACTCTATCCAACCAAAAAAAATTTTTGAAATCCGTCTATAATTGACGAAAATATCGGTGAACATACATAAAAAAATATTATACATACAGACGAATTGAGAACCTCCTCCTTTTTTTGAAGTCGGTTAAAAAGTGATGTGATATCATTTTGACCCAGTCGTCACAACTTTTATATTATTTGTGTAGGCCAGGTTTAGATTTGCTATTTAACTGCATTCCTCACCTACATCATTAAAATTATTGTTTCTCACACAAACCATAAAAAGTCAAGGCATAAATCATTGATACTCGCTAAACATTTTACCGCCTTATCGCGCCAAAAAAGTAATAGAACGTCATAATCCAAAATACATTTTCTAAGGAAAGTTTATGGTCTAAGAACTTAACACACTTTTAACTTGGCCAAATTTGGTTTTTACGTATAGGTAATCTAAAAGTTATCACACAAATCGATTCCAGTTTTCTATTACTGCTAAAGTTACTTAAAATCATCAGCCTAGTGAGCGGATCAGATCTTTATAAAACCATGTGTAATATTTTTTGGTAATAAATGATTTATATTTTCCGTTCCTGTCACTTCTTCAAACCTCAGACTACCAACGCAGCGAGGCTCTACACAGCTGCTACAAGGTGTCCCGAGTGGCATACTCCTGGAACCAGGCTTACGCGGAATGTGCGGCAGAGGGCGCCCATCTGGTGGTCATCAACTCGCAGGCAGAGCACGACCACGTCCAGGCTCTGATGAATAACAGCACCAGGATCGAGGCTTCTAAAGCCAACTGGTTCTTCTATGCCGGGTTCAGGGCGAGCCCTACAACGAATGGAACGCCGAGAGTGTTCAGGACTATTTTCAGTAAGCGGTTCTTGTAATGACTTCTAATTTGACCTTATGAAAAAATTACCCTATTTCGATGATTACCTTTTTTTTGATGTCGGATGGAATCAGAAAATAAGACTTGCGAAGGCGCCAATATCTTAGCCAATAGTATTGAGCTACTTAGAGAGGGGCGAAGTAATATTTTCTATATATTTGATGTTTTCGTAGACTTTATTTTTATCTTAACCGTCTTAGGTTCATATTAAAATATGCGAAGCAAAGTAGCGTAAGGCATAACCCGCTTCAAGAAAATGTTCTATATTTCAGAGATATTACTTGATTTCTCTATTTATACAGCGATGAATAGTTCCAACACATTCTACTAAATAGGCTAAACTAAGCAAGCATCTGTAAAAAACATGTTTTGAATATTTTCAGACCAAACCCTGGAGGAAGCCGGTTTCAGCTCATGGGCAGAAGGGGAACCGAACAACGCCCGTAACAACGAGAACTGCGGTAGTTTGTTCAAGAACGATGGCAACCTGAACGACGTAGACTGCTCCCACCTGTTTGGCTTCATTTGCGAGATAGAGACACAAACGTCGTAAATATATTCTTTAAACCGCTATTGGAACATGTTTTATACTACAAATAATACGTAGAAGTGTTACCAGAACCCTTTATGTGACAATCCCATTGCCTAGGTTTGAGTGTGCAGTGTGACCAGGCGTCCCGTTCTCAATGGGACTGCTCCATTTTGTCCCGTTTTAGACCAGTGAGGCTAATAATAATATACTATAGTACCAATTTAGCAAAAAGTAAATATCTAAATTACTACACAATACAAAAGAAGACCACAAATAGAAGTCCGTTAATCCATTTGTAGTCTTGTAATATTGCTACACTTCTCCAAAAAATTACGACCTGATTTTTATATGAATTGGCAAAACAAGCATTTTCCGCAGAATTTCCTTACCCAAAATATGTGGTCTAATAGTAGAGTTGTATAAAATATCGTCGGCTACGCGAATAAATATTCTATTTTAGTCACACCATACTTCATGTCTTAGGCATTAACACAGCTGCTGAGCTATATCTCAAGTGATTGCCAATTAAGACATCTTATCTCCTACCGATTTCTAAATTCGTTCCTTTATTATGTTCCATTTCCGAAGTGTGTTACGAAGTGAATCAGCACATTGCCTAATCATTACGTTAACGTTTAGAAGCAAGTTCGTTAATGGTATGTATAGGCACGTTTTGCTAATTCCTAATGCATCGATAACGCTACGATTTCAGAACTATACAAAAGTCGCAAGGCTTAAGAAAGAAGAAGAAAGACATTTAGTAAATAATTCTTTATTGTTTTTTTTTTGTCTAAATAATACTTATTCTTCACTGGAGTCTTTGTTCTTCTCAGCCAGCGATGGCGCAGATAAGAACTGATTAGAGCGGTGAATTTTTATGTTCTTTTGCAAACCCCGAATAATTTGTTCTTTTTTCCTGGAACAAGCGTTCAGATTAGAAACACACTCACAGACATATTGCTCAAACTTATTAACATATCAGAACCTAGATATCTACCAGCTTTGCAGATATATGACAAAATATAGATATGTCATTTATAAATTCTTTCTGCTTAGGAACATTTGCCTCATAATAAGTATCATCATCACTACTGAACATAGGTCTTCTCAAATGTAGCTGACAATAGAAATTAGTGGCGATGAACTGAAAAACTTTAATGTAACATACTTTTTACTTAACAACATTTTTTTACAACACGGATTTTTGACCTAAGCACTTACTTGATTTTGCATTCTTCATCCTCTTCCGGAAGCGTCTTAAGATGAACCTTATCTTGCGTAACTGACGAACGACCGTTTGTTTGTTTAATCTCGTCTTTCTTTTCTTCTTTCTTCTCTCCTTTCTTCTCTTCTTTCTTCTTTTCTTCGGGATTCCCACAGACATCGTTATCATCAGTGAGTTCTTCAAATTGGACGTCTGGGGGCAATTTGTCATCGTCGGTGCTGGTTCGTCCTTCCACCAGTTTCGCTTTGTCACTTGAACGTCTCTGGGCTGATCGGATGCTGTCTCGCATTTGGGAACGTCGCTGTTTAAAAGATCAAGAGTAAGTTAGTTGTTTTGGTCAAAATCTGAAGTAACTTGGAGAAATACACATTCCATTATGTGTGACTGGAGATTCAAACCCAAGACAACGCGGCTCTGCTTCCTATTTGGTTACACGGGGCACACGGATTGTCTGGATGTGAATTTGCCCTGTCATTCAATCTCATGCGCTTTAAGTTACTGCTGTCGGCTTTGACTAAGTATATTTCATTTTAGCACTTTACCTTCCTGAAATATTAATGTTTGAATGGTGCAGAACGGACTTCGATCCTTTGACTGTAACTTCAGATCCAGGGATCCCAATTACAGTATTGTCTATTATTTTCACTTACACTACATTAACACTAATTTTACGGAAACTTGACTATAATTTAAATATTAATACTAGTCATAAGTAATTTGTTACTAACCCTGGATTGATTTGTCTTGAATAAATGAATTTGAGTTTTAAAACGTTGAAAAGACGATTAAAGCTCTTTACAGGGCTTGTCATTCTCCTGTTCATATTAATTTATATTTAGATTTAATGATTACTCGAGATTAATCCGTAAAATAAGTTAAATTCAAAATCTTAGAGCAAACTCAAAATCTACTCACCACACTCTGCCGATAGACACTTTTCCTCAGCCGCATCAATTTGTCTTTGTTCTTTCGACGCAGGTAACCGCACTGCAAGTATCAATTATTCTTCAATTAAGCTTTATCACACTGTTTGGAAATCCTTCAGTCATTAAAGCTTTTTAAATCCAAGCTTTTGCTAATTACTCATTGTTTGAATTGCCGTTAATCTAATATAACATTATAAGCGTTTAATTTACGATTCTTAATTACATCGCATAACGACGTTTAAATTCATTAATGAGACTATTAGAGTTTCGATATATTTTATTTTGAGAGTCTGTTCTTTTAGCGAAATCTGAAGGAAAAAATATACTGAAAGAATAAAATCTAACAACAAAAAAGCTTATCGGGCCAAGCTTTTTTATTCATAGGTCGGTGTTTCTAAATATGGACAAAAGTCTAATACTAACCTCATACAGTGCAAACACAATCACACAAATGATGAGAAGTCCCACTAAAGCTGCTATAATGATCACCCAGAGAGGCACCGGGCTCGCTTTTAGCCTCAAACTGCTGGTTATACTAAAGTATAGAAAAGAAAAAAAAATACATGAAACTTTCTATGCATATACATTTTTAACAAAATGTTCATTTCAGTTCTATGAAATTACACAGAATAAGTTAAACAAGCTCTTTTTAACGAAATATACGTTACGTATTTTAATTTATTTAGTCCTTTTGTTACCTTTTCTCTATTTTGTTTTTGCCGTAGATAAGCTTCAGATGAGAAAACACTGTGAGATTATCCTTCTGTAGGTTGTTTTGATCTGTAATAACACAATGTTAACAATTATATAGGTATTTTATTTATTTACTCGCTGTTGAAATAAGCAAATAACCATTGTATTTAATTTAATAGATGGTAATTACTTGGGAATTACATTATTCGGGAACAGTATAGCCTCTTAGTTAGGATTTTTGCTGCTCACCACGCACAAAGAAATCAGTCATCAGATGACTTTGTATTCGTGAATTACTTAATAAATTAGGATACATAAAAAGTTTATGAAAATACCCAATTTCCCAGGTAGTATGTAAATAGGCAGCATGACCACGAATTTCTGGTTCTTTTTCAACTCTTCGATGGTGCATACTGTCCTGTATTTCCCTCCTTTGACCTCTTCAGGGGCAGAGCATTGATACGGTACCGATTCCACCTATAATAGGATAATAGAGTAAGAAGTTGTAGATAGTTTACTACTTAGTTACTTTTTAATGTAACTTAGTTATGTAATTGATCGGCAAAAGAGCGGTTCTTCCTAACACAGGCGATGTTTTGCCTAAAAGGGAGTTACCACATCTAATATTTGTAATAGACTAAGTTACTGAAAATTAATATTTTGTATTTGTATTTGTAGATAGTATTTGGTATCCAAGTAAATGTTCCCTTAAATGTGGTTTATACACATTTTTTTTTTCAATTGTCTAACACTTACGTTCATGTCGAATGCCTTGAAGAAAAGTTTGTTTTGTAACGTTATTTCACATTGGATGTTAACCCAATCGGTGACACCAAAGTTGTAAATCTGAAAAGAAAAGCATAACCTATATCTCGTGTCTATCGAGTACAATTATGTAAGTAAATGGAATGTATAGGTGGTGATGGTTATAACTCATGATATCACTACATAGTATAAAACAAAGTCGCTTTTTCTGTCCCTATATCTCAGTCCGTCCCAAATGTTTGCCTTAAACATTGAAAACTACGCAACAGATTTTCATGCGTTTTTTTAATAGATCGAGGAAATCAGAGGAAAGTGTTTAGAAATAAGATCTAGAATAACTGTCAAAATTTATAATTTACTTTTGAGGCTGACTGCAGAGAATCTTGGATTTCATTTTAAATGAGCGATGTGTTACATACTCGTACCTACTATGGACGCAGGTAATAAGGCGTCCGACCGATTTCGGTCATGGCGGCCGATCTCAGTTGGGATCAGCCAACTGCGCAGGACACATTATAGTGCACAAGTGTGCGCGCAAACACACGTGCACTCTCTGTTCCCCTACTCTCATAGTTCTGTGAGACGGCAATCCGACATGACCGATGAGAGATCGGGCGCAGGACCACCGGCTTAACGTGATTTCCGAGGCACGGGCGTCCAACCGCCAACTTCCTGACTCCGGGCTGAGTAATTTCATCACAGAAAAACTCACACAAATTTTGCCCGACCTCGGACTCGAACCGGGGACCTCTCGGTCCTTACGCAGCGCTTGCTACCAACAGACCAACGAGGCAGTTATTGTCTCAGGTGTTGTCTAGTTAAATGTGTGAATCAGTAGGTAAGTTGTATAAATTAAACTCACACTATAATCGTGTGACATCTGCTTCCCTGTATCTTTTAACTCGTCACTTGTTAGTTCCACTGTGTTGCCGATGTTAGTAGACCTGAAATTTACGACAACAGAATTTACGAGAACAGTTCGTCTTCTAACAATTTTTTATTTTTTATTCGTAATTGATAATACAGTTCAATAAAATAATATTTCTTGCTAATGTAACTTAGTGTTATACTAAAAGTTACGTGTTATTGTGGCTCTGGCTGTATAACTCGGTGGAACAGTGGTTAGTGACCCTGCCCGGCGGTTCCAAGAGTTGTTGGTTCGATTTCTACTCGGGAAAAATATTGTGTGATAAATAAACTTCGGTATTTTTTCCGTGTCTGAAGATGTTATGTGTCATCATAAAGCTCTATAAACTTCCTAACGTCATTCAAATGCAAAATCCGACTTACCCTCTCACTAGCATTTCTGCAGGGTCCGGCCGCAATTTCACGGTCAGTACTTTTGGTATAGACGACGCTAATTTAGAGCACTCTGGAAATAAGTCCACTTTGATCGATATCTCTTTGGAGTCACTCTTCAAGTTCTTCATGTCTAGTTCTATTTCTTCGGTTTGCTGTGAAAATCAAGTAATAGTAGTAAAGTATTTATTTGAATTTTTAACAATAAATGGCTGAGACAGTTACAAAATAATATTTTTATTTTAGCTATACATAATATCAAACTTTACAACTAGTGATTATACTGGGAAAACCCGTGTTATAAGTTCCAGAGCTATATAATTAATCCTTTATAGGTACAATGTGAGGCTTCAAAATTATTTTCAACTAGTGACCCACCCTCGCCCTAAAACCTACCTCCTGAATTTCTCTATCTATTATGAAAACATCAAAATCTGTTGCTTAGTTTTAAAGATTTAAGCATAGAAGAAGCGACTTTGCTTTATACTATGTAGTGATGGTGCATGAACCCCCTTATAGACATTGATGGTGTGATTAAATAAATTCATCACTGACTCTACCAGTCTAGAAAATATTTTTACTTGTAGTATGTTGTAAATTAATTTAATTTGATCGCTTTGTATGAGGCTGCTAACATGTTAATACCGTAAGTGTGCTAGGTCAAAAAGGGCTTCTGTAGAGCATTGCTCTTTGCATCAGCCCAAAGTTACGAAGATACAACTGTAATCCGATAAGAATAGGCTTCAAACCGAACATTTTGCGGTCAATGTTCCACATTGTTACTACTTTGATTAAATTCCGTGTAGGTGAAGGAGTACATAATTGCTAAACAATGTACGTTTGGCGAAGTTTCGAGTAAAGCTATGAATTGACATTTCACGTACGACACTGTGTGGAAGAGCGATCACTCATTCGTTAAATAAATACTTTACTATACTAGCTAAAACCCGCGACTCTGTCCGTGCAATATCGTATAATGCGTAAATAAAATTCTCAACTGAAATGCATATAGCGAAGTGTGTTATAAAGTGGCTTTCTTAGTATCTACATTGTGTATCAAATTATATTTAAAATGGGGTCGACAGTTAGGCACTCATGAGCTACTTACGCATTTACACAAAAGGTAATGTTAGACCTCAAATATTTTGACTTCTCTCCTTCAATGTTAATAAATCAACATAACAATGACCTAAATCATTTGTACGTTTTATTGCATTAGAGCCGTAATACTAGATTTTTGAAACAGCACAGTACCTTAAGGTATTTTGCGTTAAGGGTCATGTCTAAATTTTCCTTACTTTATGTTTAAATCTACTAGGTACTACGACTACTTGAGGTTAAGGATGTTTGTTTGTTGGTTTTTTTGTTTGAATGCGCTAATCTAAGAAACTACTAGTTAGAATTGTTGAACAATTTTGTGTTTGATAGACCATTTATCGAGGAAGGCTTTTGGATATATAACATCACGCTGCGACTAATAGAAGCAAAGATAGAATGGGAAATGTGTAAAAAATGGGGTAAAACGCGGACGAACTCGCTAGTACAACCAGTTTCTCATAAAATACTACAAATAGTTTACTTACAACAAGGCTTATTTATCTTACCCAGTAAGCATTCTTCTTAACAGGCATCTTAGGCGTGCACTCCAGCGCGTCCGCTCCCTGCGGGTAGGAGCAAGATGGCGGGTATCGCAGCACGCTAGCGCCGGCAATGCGTATGCGCAGGCACGCGCCGTACGCCGCGTCACCCGCGTTCAGTGCACTTGCACTCACCAAGCCGGTGGAGGGGGCACCGATGATATGGTTGTTACTGTTGGGAAATGGGATAGGTGAAAAAAGGCTTAGAAACAGACGTATAAGTTTTAGCAAGAGGGGGGGTAGCGCTGCACGCTAGCGCCGGAAACGCGTACGCGCACGCACACGCCGTACGCCGCGTCACCAATTGTTGACGCGGTCATTGCTGATGGGAAATTGGATAGGGTGAATCAAGGCTTGGAAACAGACGTGATAGCTTTTGCGCGTCTGCACACGATGCCGCAATCATGTCCGCCTATAAATCTATATATAAAACTTCATTTTAATGCGAACGAACTAAGTCAATGCTGCGTTACGCGAAGGCGGAACAAGAGTTCATACAAATTGATCAGTATCGGGTCAATTTTGTATGAGCTTTTTCTGAGAAAGGACATAGGAACCGATCGCCCTGTAAAGTTATGTTTTTCTCGATAAACTTACGGCAAGAGGTTTTCAATTTAGGTCGCATCAGTCGTTTCGGCGTTAAAGTGTAACGTATCCCTGTTTGAAACATTTGCAGTTTAGCATTTAATAATAGGAAGTAAGGAGGTGGAGTTAACATTAATTTTCTGTTGTAAAGACAAAATCAAATCAAATGGATAAATCAAATCAACTACATAGATGATTTATAAGGATATGGCAATTATATAAGGTTATGTGATAATCCGTTAAAAAGAGTAACTATCGAGTTTCTTGCCGGTGTCTTCTCGATAGAACCAGCTTTCCGAACCGGTGGTAGAATCACTAATCTTTTAATTATTTATTTAATAGAATGACGATTTATAAGTGCATGTGAATGCCTATATAAATAAAGAAATTTTGACTTTGACTTGACTTTGATTAATTCTAAAGCTTTTTTGGAGCTTCGCTTATTTATTCTGAATCCTCATAACTATCAGCGCCGCAGGAGATAACATTTCAGGAACACAAAAAAACAAATCGCTGGAAAATTACATTGAACAAATTATTCGTCAGATAAACTCAGTAACAAACTACCTATTAGTTCAGGCGAGCAGATTGATAAGTAAGTACATTAAATTTATTACTTTTACTTTTCCCGTAATACCCATTTTATGTAATGGAAAGCGAGTGCCTCATTATTTTCTATTGAAAGCAAGTGCTGGGTAAGGACTGTGAGGTCTTCGGTTCGATTTCGGGGTGGGGCAGCTATATTTTGAGTTTTTCTGTTAAGAAATTACTTTGCCCGGAGTCAGGAAGCTAGCGGGTGCACACTCGTGGCTCACACTTTAAGCCAGTTAAGAGATTTCTCATCGGTCATATCGGATTACCTTCTCACCGAACTATGAGAATAAGGGAGATAACAGATTTTCTGTTCCACCAAATAAATAATTTCTTTCTTTCTTTCACTTGTGTCAGCGCGCAATCTTGTGTACTATAATATGTACCGTGCAGTTGGCTAGTCTGCATTGACAACAGCCGCCATTGCTAAAATCGGTCGAATGCCTTATTATTAAGACAAATGCAAGAAAACAAATGCAAGAAGACTGTTTTGGAATGGTTAAAATCGTTAAGTTATGCAGAGACAGAATTATTGCTTAAACATTAACATTACAACTGCATAATTAATGACTACAATACATATGATGAGGTATGATACAAGATAACACAGACGCGCACACACACACACACACACACACACACATACACATACACGCACATACACACACACACGAACACACACACACACATATGAGCAGTAAGAAAATTATAATGTTATATAAACCAAGTAAAATTGCTAGAATAGATTATAAATTTTATTTTTAATTAAACTTCTCAATTTAATGTAACTTAGTTATGTAATTGATCGGCAAAAGAGCGGTTCTTCCTACCACAGGCGATGTTTTGCCTAAAAGGGAGTTCCCACATCTAATATTTGTAATAGACTAAGTTACTGAAATAAAATATTTGTATTTGTATTTGTATTTGTATTTGTATTATTAAAGGAAAGCGAAGTCCTGTATATTTACGGGTGAGAGCTATCCGCACCCCCGTAAGTCCGGTGACCATGACGAGGCTACTCCAAGCCATCGTCGTATGTCAGTTAGGAAAAAAAATGTTTTTCCACTTTTACTTACGCAATCGTGCTATGTATGGTAACGTTCTCGAACTTGGGCCGGCACTCCCTCAGACCCTCGCAGTCGGCAACCCACACAGTGTCTGACGTCACCAGCTTGCTGAGGTCACTCAAGAGGACCCTGGAAGCGTTGAAGACCTCCTGGGTGGCCGGGCTGCTGAGCTGGACCGCGGTTATCTCGTATTGGATCATGCGGTCTCGCCCCACTTCCTGCGGTACAAGATGGCGGGTCGGTTTAGTTTTGACTGGATAGTTGGTACGTAGCTTTTCACTTCTTATTTTATATTTAAGTCTATTT
Organism: Maruca vitrata; assembly: GCA_039566165.1. Classification (NCBI taxonomy): domain Eukaryota; kingdom Metazoa; phylum Arthropoda; class Insecta; order Lepidoptera; family Crambidae; genus Maruca; species Maruca vitrata. Next base: position 3,651,341 of record CM076918.1, on the reverse strand, counting down.
ACTAGAATTTCAAAAGTGATTTCATTTTATGTAGAGCTAATTGCGCACGACGAATAAATTTAGTGCCGTGGAAATTGAAAGCGGTATTAAAGCACCTTTGCTTTAATTCTGTCCTAGCAAACTAACTTAACTTTACTATCTTTAATGTTTGCAACCAACAATAGAAAATAAACTGCAGAGCAAATAGTTTTGAAAGTTCATTGCAAAATATAACACAAAAAAAAACCTGCACACCTACGAAGAAATTCTAAGTTGTGTTATCGATCAACCCGCACTTCGCCAGCGTGGTCGACTGAGGCCTTATCGCTCTAGTTTAGAGTAGGCCCCAGCAGTGGGAACGTATACGGGCTGATGATGATTGCAATATGTAAGTCTAATGCAACTTTAACATAGATATACAATTACCGGCATAATGATGCCAACATCTTCACACAGGTGGTTTTCAGTCCTGTCTCGAATTGATTTGGTGTATCTGAAGGTACCGTCATCTCGAGAGCCGACCAATTGGGCGCTCGCGTGAGTGATGCTGACTTTCACTTCGATTTCTGAAATTAAAACAAAAAAAATCACATAGGTACTTATCCGATACTGTAGGGGAAACTCAATGGGCTATTGGATGATAGTCTTTGATTGTTCCAATTTGGCAGACTTAAAAAACGGATCTCAAATCTACTAAAAGGGCTTTTTTCTTTATTATTTTTACCTTGATTGTTATTTTTTTATTATAATAATCTTTTATCACTTAGTCTTAGTCTTTTTAAAATAAAAAAATTGGAAAAATTAACATTAATGCCTGGCTGGAGAATCGATTTTTTCTTTGTTTCTTTTAATGTTTTTCGTGGGTTACTTAGAACAGCTAAAAGCTAAGTGATGTGTAATGGCTGTCTTATGAATTAGCTTACTATATAGGAGTATGTGCATTATATTCACCTGCTGATAAAGTAGTGGGCTTAGCAGGATACGTGATATCCAAGCATGATTGAAAGACGAAGTATGTTTCATTTCTACGCGCTCGCGGAAATTTGGGAAGTTCTTGTTTTTCCTGAAATGTTGAAATAATTATTTATTTTGTAATTAGTTGGTCTACTTTATTTAGAACATATAGAATATTGTTTATTAATGCGTTAGTTTAGGTTCTAAATAAATATTTTTGATACGGTGATATGAACGTGGTTTTAAGATTTAATAAAATAGATATACAGAAATGAAGCAGTTTTATTTTCGAAATCTTAACATAGAAGTTCTTGGTTTCCCTAATAAAATGACAAATGTAACACTGACATTTTAATTACAAGATACGGGTTTTAAATCACTTACCTGTAGTTGAGCCACAGATACTGTGATGCTGGCCATACATCTCAACACCGCCACTCTGTTGCTCTCCGGTGCGCCAATCGCCAGTCCTGGTAAGGTATTGTTAACGTGGAACAGTGGTTAGATACCCTGGCTACGTCTAAGGAGTCGTGGGTTCGATTCCCACTCGAGAAAAATCATTCATTGATGAACGTTTGTATTTGTTCCGTGTCTGGATGTAAATATGTATATAAGTATGTATTTATGAATTGTCTGAATGAGTCTGACACCCATAGTAGGTAAAAGCTCTGCTTAGTTTAAGTTAACATAACCGTGTGTGGAAATTTCACAAATATTAAATTATTCTCTCGCGTGTTTGTATTCAACGATGTATGTAGTAGCATCGCTAAATTGATACAGATGCATGCTAAAAATTAAAACCCACCTGGTCCTTATTATACGTAGGTTACACAACAAGTTCCTGAAAGTTACTAATGAACCGTTTGGTTCATCACTAAACAAATCGATGTGTAGTATCTAGGGCTGAGTAACCAGCAGTCCTGTGTTCAAAGCCCGGATAGAGTCAAATTTGGTACTTTTGTATCACGAAAGTATTAAGTACTGCCACTAAGTATAAGCCACAAGTTTAGGGTACCCTCATTGAGATATAATATAAGGTGATGATGATGATGATGATAAGTATTATGCTAAACTTACCATTGCACCCGTTCTCATCATAGTCGGTCAGAACTGTAAGACTGAGGCCGAAGGTCGTGTAGCCGGAAGTTAATTTAGGTGCAATCTTCTGGATGAAAGGTATGGAGTAATCCCGTCTGATGAGATGCTCTCCCGAGTAGATGTATATAGCGCCAGAGCCTTCATACGGTGCTGCTATAGCGACCTCTGTAAAAATATGGAAATGGTTTGGTAAAAATAATAAGTTAGGTTTAGGTTTAAAGAACTTTATTATCAACAAAGACAAATATTGTCACTTATGTGATAACATAATATAAAGTAGGTAACTTACAAATTTCATCGTTGTTGTATTTTTTAGAACAATAATTTTGACGTGTATTTGTATTATTATATGCACTTACGTAGGTACATGTACACTATAACTATTTTCGAGATAAGCACTACGAATTTGTTTGCCCCGCTACATACTTTCAGCCGTACTTGCTAGCGAGTTGTCCGACCTATATCGGCCACGGCGGCAGATCTCAATGGAGATCAGCATATCATAGTGCAAGAGTAGGTATGCGCGCAAACACAAGTGCACTCTCTGTTCCCTTACTCTCTTAGTTCGATGAGACGACAATCTGACATGACAGATGAGAGTTCAAGCGCAGGACCTTCGGCTTGACGTGCTTAGAGACAGACAATACACGTATAAATGTTAAGGCTGGTGCCACACTTGACGGGAATTCCGTTGCGGATAATTCCTGACGAAACGTACCAATAATAAGGCGTCCGACCGATTTCAGCCATGGCGGCCGATCTCAATTGAGATCAGCTAAGTGCGCAGGACATATTATAGTGCACAAGTGTGCGCGCAAACACAAGTGCACTCTCTATTCCCTTACTCTCATAATTCGGTGAGACGAAAATCCGACATGACCGATGAGAGATCGGGCGCAGGACCACCGGCTTAACGTGCTTTCCGAGGCACGGGCGTTCAACCGCCAACTTCCTAACTGCGGGCTGAGTAATTTCTTTACAGAAAAACTCACACAAATTTTGCCCGACCCCGGACTCGAACCGGGGCCCTCTCGGTCCTCACGCAGCGCTTGCTACCAATAGACCAACGAGGCAGTAAGAAACGTACCAATACACGTTGCATAACTATATATTACAATAGCGTGCAAACTACGCGGAAGATCGGTCGCTATAATTTACATGTATTGCAAGCTCGTAACGGAAGATCCGCGACGGAAGATCCGCCTAGTGTCGAGCTGGTCTCGACGTGGTAAAGGAATTATTTGTTTACAAAATTATTACTTGTTTTATTTTGTTGCGTTAGTCCTTCATCGAGCCAGGAATGTAATTTCAAATTGAATAAGCTGTGTTCCCAACTTTATTTGAACGCACGAATCGTATGTGACCTTTTAAATAAATTTGTATTATTAAAAAACTGATAATGTTCAGGATTCTTACCATGTTTAATTATTTTATTGAGTTCCTGATGTTTCGGAACTATTGCAAGCGTCATAATCACGGGTATTTTTCAGTTTTCTACTGTATGTGTGTAGCCATTTAATTTTTGACACAGTTATATTAGTATTATGTTAACATAAATCTAGTTTCAAACACAATGATATCCAGACACAAGAATTTGTAGTTACAAAACTGTACGCTACATTTTAAAATACGACGTAGAGCTGTCCGTTTCCCCGCAAATCCGGTGATGATGACGAGGCTACTCCAAGCCATTATCGTATGTCAGTTGAGAAAAAAAATACAACTAGTTTCTGTATACGTCTTCACACACCTTGTGCGATTGTAAACCATTTAATTTGTAATTGAGAAGAATGTTGAAACGAGCGCGCTTGTTTCATCTTGCACGTAAAACACGTAGCGATAGCAATACCATAAAAAACGAAACTTGAAATTACTTTTTTTGTTTCGCAGATACGTGACTTGCCCATGGTGGGTGCAAACGAATAGAAATAATACTTTTTACATCTTGTTATTAAATTGCTTAGCTAAGCTGTTACTGCTCCTTTGAGAACGTAATGCCTTTTAGTAAAAGCACTCGAATGTTTAATGTCAGTTTTTCAAATTATGAGATAGTGCTACCCATTTATATAATAAGAAAAGAAAAATAGATAAAAATACATTAGAAAACTGAAAATGTCCGGGATATTTACCTTGTTATGTATGATTTTAGACTTTCGCGTTTCATTACACTAAATATTAGTCTTTATGGGACTACACGCGTTATTAGGAGTAGCAAATACATAGCTACTTACTGCCCGACGTTTCGACTGGGTTACACCAATCGTGGTCGCGAGCGAACGCTAATAACGCGTGTAGAGCCATAAAGACTAATATTTAGTTATTTACCTTGTTGTTTTGTTTTAATGAGCTCCCGATATTTCGTAACTGTTACAAGTGCCATCATGAACTCAGTTCTAATGTGTGTGACCATGATAGTTTAAAATTAGGTATAAATACCTTGCTTGCTCGCTATTTCCTAGCCTACTTAAGGGTAAACAATACATTTTGTTAATGTGCTGTAGTCCTGTATTAGGTCCACTTACCGTCTCTATTATCGCCGTTAAGATCTCCCAAATTGGCTATGGCACTGCCGAATCGTCCTCCGTTTACTTTGCCCAAAAGAGTCTTCCAAGGCATTATCACCTGTAATCAATTAATTCAATTAATACATTTACGAAGACAGAATATAATTCAGTGTTTTAATTTAAAATATTATTAAGTTGCAAGTGTTGAATGTAAATTCTAATGTATATCTTAAACAATAACAGTTAAGTTGTAGCACTTAAACAATAAGTAGGTAAATATGGGTGAAAACAAATAAGTATAGAACAAAGGGACTCTTTAATCAGCAGTATCAAAGATTTCATCCAATCGTGACACTCTTTATTTTTAATAGTCCATCCTTACCTCTTTCTCATTGACAGTTCGTGTTTGATACACATACACAGCCCCCACATCAAACTGGCCTTCCCTGAGCCGTGCGAAGGCCGGAGCCCCCACCAGCAGGGATTGAGCTTGCCCCCGGAAGAGGCTAGCGGGGGCCATCGCGGCCCCAAATAGCGCCCCCACGTGGGGGCTGTGGGTCTGAGGCTGCGGCAGCGCCCATGGATCGACCCCATCGTACATTACCACCTGAAAAGTTAAGGTGGTAAGGTGCCTTTTCATAAGGGGTGAGGGCCATCCGCTCCCCGCAAATCCGGTGATAATGACAAGGCTAATGGCTTGGATAAGCCATCATTGTAGTCAAAGTTCCTTTTCAAGGTTTGTTTGACAACACCATGAATGAATTAGATTTCGAATATAGAAATGTGGGTGTGTGAAATATTTTTTACCATAAAAATTGTGTACTAACCAAACCCAACCCCATTTTTCCATATGGCGAGCTTACAGCATACACGACTTCATTTTTGTTTCCTGATTTAAAATTTCCGGACGTAATACTATATCCTGTAAATAATATAACACGTTATAAACATAAAGTTATTTATAAATACAAATATAAACTGTCATGGTTACACACATTAGCAAACGGAGACTGACTGCACGTGATGGGACAAAAGAAACTTATAAAAATTGATCAAATGTTCTTATTTATGTAACAGTTAGAAGTACCCATCTACAACATATTTTTAAAAGGTATAAATCCTTTACAAACAATTTTAGATCTGATTAAAAATCTAAGTACAAACCGAAATTGAAATTGACATGCCACGAGTCGTCTGCTCCTACGGCAAAGTTAAGCAGTTGCGGCTCAGCATCAATACTGGAATATTCCACAGCCCGACCTGAAAGAAGCAATACCTAACGTATAGTAAAAATTCCAATAAATATTTTAGGACTCGATGAACAAGCCATGTAACCTAATAACATGGATCTGCTCTATAGAGATGTTAGCTTCTCTACATACCTCGGTACATAGCTGGGCCTCCAACCAAAATTGATCCATTTCTCGTCACATCGATACTCCAACCCAAAGAATCCATGTATGTTTCTGAAAGAAGGTTCTACGAGTATACAAATAATTTTCATACCGTAATCATCATGTGCATGAAACACGTGACTACTATTCGTCTTGTAAGATTTTTAGACTTTCGCGTTCCATTACACTAAAATTAGTCTTTATGGGTCTACACGCGACATTAGGAGTAGCAAATTACATAGCTACTTACTGCCCGACGTTTCGACTGGGTTACACCAATCGTGGTCGCGAGCGAACTATGTAATTTACTAGCTATGTAATTTGCTACTCCTAATATCGCGTGTTGACCCATAAAGACTAATTTTACTATTCGTCTTTTTAAAAGGCTGTTTATCGTACTAGGATTTAGTTTAATTTCTAGGGATTGAATACAATCAAAAGACCATCACATTTGTGCACCCATGCGAATCGGTGGACCGTTAAATGTTATGTTCCGTGTCTTTATCTGATTATGTATTTAAGGATGTGTTTCTATGTAAGTATATCAGTTTTTTGGCCACCAGAGTACAAGCTCTGCTTAGTTAGGGGTCAAGTGGCTGTGTGTGGAGATGTGTGGAGATGTCCCAAATTCTCAAATTCCCAAAATAATCTTATCCCGTTTGTATTGTTGTCCCGCATTTAGACATTCATATAAATAAAATAAACATGGTTGAATACGTTTCCACCTTACAATCTTAGCTAAGAAAAACGGTGGGTGTAATACTCATCCTTAGCAATACATTTATTAAGGAGTGGTCTTATGCATGCATGTTTACCAAAACTTGCGTTCACAACTTCATGTTTTTCTTTTTCCGCCACAGTGACATTTTTCATTATAGTCATGTTATGTGAAGTTGCTGACGTTACAAAGCATTTGCCGAATGTTCCGGTTTCTGTAAAAAAAAATCCATTTGTACTTTAAACTACCAAACGACTTTGGTGATAACAATATGATTTGTAGATATTTATGCAAGTAGTCTGTTATTTATAAGAATCTGTGTAATAATAAATAATCAACATTGAAAATAGCACTTACTAGCCTTTTCTTCAATATATCGTGGAGCGCAAGCCTGGAAATATTACACAACTACTTAATCAATTGTAAGAAGACAAGACAAAGAATACAACTATAATTTTAAGCTATTTTTGTTTATAAACCTATATACTTTTGTTGCTATTACAAGCCTGGTTGCACCAAAAAAGTGGTACCTATACACTGTTGCATTTTCACTTATAACAGTGCAGATATTAGATTAGAATCAACTCACTGCAGATTCTGCAGCTTACTCAGAATCAACTTTTAGCATTAATTGAAATAAATATTTTTTAAGGACATCTCCACAAAACTCGGGATCGCACACCGACTCTCGGAACGTAGCCATGGTCACTAACCAGTTAACTATTTTTTAACCGTGTGAGTTTAGTATCTACATATAGGTAGAGCGATATTATTATCAGGTATAGCAGATAATAAAGCAGATTTTAAGACTTAGGGGACCTAGACCCTATGCAATATGAATTTGTTTACCATTGTATAATCCGGTCCCGTCGCTACGGTGGCTCCAAGCCACATCTTCCCATGCACGGACAGGTAATCTGAAAAATGGTCGTAAAGTTCAAGTCGGACTCACGCCTCGAGGTTTCCAAACAAACTTGTATGAAAACGGTGTTTTAAACACCGAATTATTATGATAAAGTAACAAAGAGGAAATATTCAAAATTTGTTGTGTCATTGGGATATCTACTACCTTTTGATGTACATAGTAGCAATGTACATATTTAAACACCATTCCAATTATGATTGAATTATTTTAACGTTGAAGTGTTAGTATTAATTAGATTACATTCTTTCAAGACCGTGATAGATAAAAATGTTTTTTTTTTGTTTTTAAATATATAAATATTACACAACATCACATACATTTTAGAGATTTAATCATTGTGTCACCTACTAAGAAGGAAAAAAAATATCTTTCAACCTGATTCTACATAAAATACCGAAAAAGAAAATTGATAGTCATTTCACCTGTACATATATCTACCTACTACCTACCTACCTATCTAAAAGTTACGGCTGGACACAGTCTACCCATAACATTTAAACGAGGCAAACTGAAACAGCACATTGTCATTTTCAGTCCTAGGGTGTGGTGATCGGACTCAAAATTATTGTTATAACAAACCGTATCGAGCCGTAACTTTTCCGAATCGGCTTAAAGTAACTAACTAAATTAAAATGACGCAGAGACCCAAAGCTTTCGGGGTAATGGCCCCGGGGGTCAATTAGGATGTCCATAACAATTCAATTTGTTATTCCGCTCACCTTTCTGGACCGTGTTTACGATCTCCTCACAGTGTTTGTTTTGTATATTGCAGTCGTACACTTTTCCTATTTCTTTATTTGGTGCGCTGATGATTAAGCTGGAATGTTACATGATAAAAATATATTATTCCATAATATTTTTTTATGTTGAAAATGTTTGTGGATATTTTTATAGCTAACTTATAGATTAGATTCCCGTTGCGTTCCTATGCCCTAAAAGTTCGTTAAGTTACACTTTCTATACCAATAAGTAAAGGAATGATTTGATTGTATGGATTTTACAGGCTTCGAAATAATTTCTGAAATCTTGTGGTAGTTTTTTTGCTGACTCTTACACTCAGTGTTTTCAATAAATAATACATGTGTTTATTATTATGTCTCTCACCTTTTGGTTGCTCGTTGGAAAGCGATGCTATAACCAAACAAAGATTCGCCCGTCACATTACTAGGCGCAGGGACATACTGCATAGAGACCGTGTGGTACAGTCCTTCAACGTTCATACTCCATAGTAACATTACCAGTAATTTCCAACCTGTTAAACCGAAAAAAAAAACTGTTTTAGGGAAAACAATGAGTGAACAAAAAATGTTAAATGTTTTTTAAGACTTTAGGGAGTGAGGCAATAAACAATATTATTTTTTTTGTAAATTAATTATTATTTTTAAAAATCGTATCAGTGATAATCAATACTTTCTTTTTGTAAGAAAAACAAATCTTGTTTAACCACAAAATATTATTTTAGGAAATAATCATAAAAAATTAAAATAAAATGTAATTTGTCATGTGTTAAAAGCACGGTTTAATATTTTTTTTATGAATTAAGTTAAATATATCAAATTACATTGAGTGCATAATAAAATTAAAAATAATAATAGGTAAGAATCAAGCTTACAGTGTGCGTCCATGTTGACTATTTTCCTGCAATTAAATTAAACAAGAATATAATTTAATTACACACAGGAAAAAGCTACATAACTGTGGATTTCAAGCATTTTGAATTTCTTAAATTAAAATTCATGGTTTTGTTCCGTGTCTGTTTGTATATTTTGAATTAAATAAAAAAAATACTTAATTCAACATGGCATGTTCGCGTTGTGAAAATCAATAAGTAGGGATGTCTGGAGAACATACACATTAGATGGCCCAGATCATCGTTATAATTAATGATTCTACAACATAATAATTCATCATCAGCCCATATACGTTCCCACTGCTAGAGGACGGGCCTTTCCTAATTTTTTTTTTATTTTTTTTTATAAAGAGGCTAACAAGATGACCTCACTCCACCTGATGGTAAGCGGTAGTGAGATCCAAATATGAGGTCGACAGGCACAATAGACCATATTGAGCCTGTCGCACTCACCCTGAAAGCCGTGAAAAAGGAGACCACTGCTGCGGCAACAACGAGACAAGGCGTGGAGTCTCGCATTGGTATTGAGCTGTGCGGGTCGGAGTTGACCAGTCCGCCGGACGGAAGGGCCCCCGTGTCTACGGGTCTCCCTGGCCGGCGGGCTGACCCGCTCCGCACGCACAATACCGCCGCTAAGACTCCACTGGTCCGGCGCTTGCCGCACCAATGGTCCCCCCTGGCTCCGGTTCGTACAGTGCTGATCCCGGAACGCGACCTGACCGAGAGAGGTCAGAGTCACTTGGCGGGTTTCACACAACTGTATGGTGGTAACAGCAACCGGTCGACAAAATGTCTCCCACCTGAAGACTGAATTAGGGCGATAAGGCCTTAGTCAACAACGCTGGCCAAGTGCAGGTTGGTTGACTACACAACCAAAGAATTTCTTCTTAGGTGTGCAGGTTTCCTCACGATGTTTTCTTTCACCGTTAAAGCGTCGAATAATCGTACATACATATGAATTCCAAATTTGAAAAACACAGTGGTACGTGGCGGGGTTTGAACTGGCGACCTCTCGCATGGCAAGCAACGACCGTAACCACTCGGCCATCGACTCTTGACACATATATTTTTACAATAAACAGGAACATTAAGCGTGTCAGATGCCTGATAGGTATCTCCCGGATGGTTCCCAGTGAAATGCGGTTTTTATTATTTACATTAATTGTCAACTTATTATATATTTTACGAAAAGTATTCGAATCTTAGATTTTTCGGTTAGTAGCGTTTGGTCATAAGGTATGTGTGTTAAAAACGATGACATACCGATTGCTGACACAAATAACTGAGTTTCCTTATCCACCGCATAGCTATCATAGGAGACTGACCAAAATTGTATGATCCTACACGAATACTGTAGTGGTATAATACACCGTAAAATTCGAGTGGTTGGTTTCCCGCAGCAAAATGATTCTACCTTAGTAGCACAATAGATTTGTGCAGTTATTTTTTATTAAAATCAATAAATGCCGGTTTTATGAAAGGTATAACCAAAACTTTAAAGTACGTTCGAACCACTTTATTACGTAGCATCGATTTCATGCGGCAAGCAGTGCCTGAATACGTCACATCTTAAAAAACAACAATAGCTCTTCTCGTTTTCGAGTTGGAATATTATTATTTTGAAAATTAGAAAAAAACATTTTCTTTTTCATGGAATAGTTTGCATGATTCTTTAGTATTTACTAAATGCAAATCGTGCCTGCCACGGGAAAACAACCACACAAATTTCACGGTGTATATCGCCATAACCGAAATCTTTTTTTTTGGTCTTTGGTCTACTTTTTTAAATTATGCTTTGCAATGGTGATTAAAGAGACAATCGTAAGTCGTGTATAAGATAGTAAGGCGTCTGACCGATATCGGCCATGGCGGCCGATCTCAATTGAGATCAGCCAAGTTCGCAGGGCATATTAGAGTGCACAAGTGTACGCGCAAACACAAGTGCACACTCTGTTTTCTTACCCTCATAGTTCGGTGAGACGGCAATCCGACATGACCAATGATCAGTCCTTACGCCAATTGAATAGCTCAGCGCTTGCTACCAATAGACCAACGAGGCAGTCAATAAGATAACATAATATTGCACATTATCTAGACTAATATTATAAAGCTGAAGAGTTTTTTGTTTGTTTAGCGTACATTGGGTAATATTCTGTTAGAGATCAAGCATCAATAAAGCCCTTTTCGTTTTCGGGATATCTGAAAAGATCACTACCTGATAGCAATAAGTCTGCGTATATTTCTCTAGTAAATCCAATTGTGTAATTAGAAAATTATGATATTTTTTGACGCTAAGTGTTTCTAAGTACTAATTTGTTCTTAATTTCAAAAATATCTATTTCAAGCATTCCGCATTCATGTGTATTAATATTAACCAATGACGTAATATCATTGACTTGTCCTGTGTTTATCCGGTACTTTATTTTTCCTGTTTCAGTGTCTGCCAATGTTTCTATTGAAATAATTGGTTTCCTATATTTCTGTACAGAAAAGTGGATCTTTGGTGAACTAAAAGTTAACAGAAATATGTTTTTTTAATTAGTGAAAAGCTCGGATTTTAGAAAAATGTTTCGTAAGTAAATACGTTGAAATTATTTAGTAAAACTGAAGTAGGATTACCCCTACCTAAGTTGTATTATTCTTTATTGAATTTTTTGTCGTCAATGCATAATCATTTTTTGTCGTCAAGGCTAAAAAATAAAGACCCCATAAAGACTAATATTTAGTGTAATGAACGCGAAGGTCTATAATCATTATGTGGCCATCAGACTGAAATCCTGTAAAAAAAAAGAATTTAATTAAAACATTAAGTAGGTCCATTATAAAATAAGACGTCATCATCAGGCGTCCGACCGATTTCAGCCATGGCGGCGATCTCAATTGAGATCAGCCAAGTGCGCAGGACTTATTATAGTGCACAAGTGAGCGCTCAAACACGAGTGCACTCTCTATTCCCTTACTCTCATAATTCGGAGAGATCGGGTGCAGGACCACCGGCTTAACGTGCTTTCCGAGGCACGAGCGTTCAACCGCCAACTTCCTAACTCCGGGCTGAGTAATTTCATTACAGAAAAACTTACACAAATTTTGCCCGACCCCGGACTCGAACCGGAGACCTCTCGGTCCTAACGCAGCACGCAAAGCAAGCAAAATAAGACGTATTACAACAACTAATAGTAAAATCCAAGTGCTGCGATGATGATAAGGATATTCAAAATCATCAACCACACATACATACAGAGTACTCGATCTATATGTTGATTAATTCTTTCAGGGCATCTACACCTGGTCCACATATTCATCGTCCTGCAGACAGCGAGGGCTGTCTTCTTCCACCAGCGGTCCCATGTCACTTTAGCACCTGAATCCTCCAGCCAGGAAACCTTCGGCTTCTCCTTAGCTTATCAGAAAGGACCTCTTAATTTAGGTACTGTAATAAAATATTATATGTCATCACAATATGTATTGTATTTGAACTGATTCCGAGCTAAGTTGCTTAAACACATTGGTGTACACGAATATTCTTTACTGCATTGTATAAAACAATCGCTTTCTTTGTCCGTATATCCCTGCTGTAATATTTAAAAAAAAAATTGCGGTTTTTTTGAATAGATAGAGTATAAATTACCCGAAAAGAAGCAGGGGCGGGTTACTAGTAATAATAATAAAAAAATATATATATATATATATAAATATTTTTTAAATCTACAGCCTTTGCGAGCCCGTACCTTCTGATACAACACCGTGAAGAAAATCTATATTATATATGTATACGCAATGAAAACGATAATATTCCATACCGCGTTGAATTATTTGCGAAAGAAATTCGTGGAAATAAGGAAAAAGGGACGATTAGTTTGTCATCCACTTGATCACACATAATGTAAATTGGAAATAAATACATTAGTTTCTCCATATTACTTTCGTAATCACGAGGAGTATAAAAGATTTTGTACTGGATTGATATGCTTTTGATGGCGCAGAGACAGGGGCACTAGCAAACGTGCCATTATGCATTTTATTTCAATGAGGGTTAACGCGTATGAGAAATGTACTAGATGGCAATACGTAGGAATAAGGTTCAACTGCAGCATGATTGGTTATTTTTGACGTGACATTGAAAGGCATGTCAATATTCACCAATCACGCTGCAGTTGGGCCTGACGCCTACGTATTGCCATTTAGTGAATTTCTCATACGCATTAACCCTCAAAGAGAACTCATTTCAGTCACTGGGGCCCCGCACAGCAGTCGAACGGGAAAGGTGTTCAACTGCCCCCTTCGTGAGGCCCTTGTCAATAAGACGATATTTTGCAAAGAAGCTGTCATCGATGTAGATGCGTTAGCTCCGTTCAATCGAGGTGAGATTATTATGACAAGTGGTTTCGTATAACGAGGTATGCTGTTCATGAAATTTACTTGTCGGTGAATTTTTCGACATCACAGATGACATATTACCAATATTGGGTGAAGTTTATTATTCCATCATCAGGCCATATATGTCCGTCCTAAACTAGGGCGATAAGGCCTTGGTCGATTAGTTGACTAATAATAAATATAAAAAAAAACAAAGAAATAAGATTAAATAAAAATTTAGTTGGTATGTGTCACTGATTCCTAATTCCGTTCCATTTCAGAGTACGCAACAAATGTGAAACTGAATATTGGTTACTCAGTATCTGCGGCTGATGATTATTTTTTTGTGAGTTTTCTTTATTTTTGTGCATTTCTCATGAAATTGATTCTTTTTTAATTTTTTTTAAAAACTATTGCCAGTTAGTTATTGGCCTCGCTTCTTCTTCTTATTGTATGGTTGATGAACAACCAGATGTCAGAGTTTAAACCACCCGTAGGCCTCTGACGTGGCTTCACACACCGTTGAAAAATCTCTCATATGTGCTGGTTTCCTCACGATGTTTTCCTTCACCGTTAAAGCGTCGAATGATGGTACACATGAACTTCAAATTTGAAAAACACATTGGTACCTGGCAGGGTTTTAACTGGCGACCTCTCGCATGGCAAGCAACGTCCTTAACCACTCAGCCATCGACGCTTTTTAAATTGATCTCGCGAAAGCGCTAATCTTTGAGTAAATTGTTACTCAAAGCTTAAATTGTTACCTGTATTGATCAAGGCACAGGATAGACACAAGAGATACTTAATATGTAAGACCTGTTGATGCGTGATCATGCCGCCAGCAACGGTGCCGAAATATCGAGAACAGATATTGTTTTAAGCTATTGCATAGCTTTTATCGCGGGCTTTAAGCGCGGCGACCGAACCAAGAAATTCCGTAACGAAAAAAACCTCACAATCGCCTAACGTCGTTTCAGTTCGGTAGACTTCGGCACGGTGTTTGTGTGCGTGCGGTATGACGTATTGTACGACTCTACGAAACTCTCACGAATCGAGACGAGCTGCTCCGAAATCGGACGATGCTATGCAATAGCTATACCGCGGCAGTCCTCGAGTGCCACACGTCTTTATTTTGTTATTTTTGTGGGACATTCAAGATGGCCTCACTCCGCCTGATGGTAGGTCCACATATAAAGGTACAATGCTGTTTCACGCCCCGCCTGAAGAGCTGGAAGGGATTCCATGACTTAATGCGTGGCACATGGCAGAAAAGTGGAAATTTAGTCATATACAGTTTTCTGATGTTATGTAACCACAACGCCATTACAAACACAGGAGCTTTACCAGTAACGAATATTCATCTGATTGGCGACGCGACGTAACAGCGAGTAGGGAGTTATGTATGCCCCGAGCCCTTAACGATGTTATGACGTGATTACAGACCTGCGCGCCCCTGTGGACCGAAGCGGAGTCCAATCACACCGTGGGGACGTGCTTCCGGTATACCAATACAGCCTCCCGGTACAAAACTTTTGTGGAGACTCGTGGAGATCAATTATGTAGGTAAACGGTTGGCCCTTATAGACGAAACTTATATAAACTACGAGTATGGCCAGTTAAAACGTTTAAGCGCCCCAGCGGCTTCCTGCAGCGGTCCCAGCCTATTGTTTTTAGTTATTTTGTGAGAGACATTTAGGATGACCACACTCCGCCTAATGGTAGGTTCACATATAAAGGTCCAATGCCTAGTTGACCACTGATCACATGTTGTGTTCTTTGGTGTTTTTTTTCTGTTTTGTGGTTGATAAATATTTATTATTAATATTATTTTTGGTTCGTTAAAAATGGGAGAGTATTTTCGGTTTGTACTTTCAGTTAAGCGGGCTTTCAGGGTGAGTGCGACAGGCTCAATATGGTCTATTGTGCCTGTCGACCTCATATTTGGATCTCACTACCGCTTTCCATCAGGTGGAGTGAGGTCATCTTGCTAGCTTATTATAAAAAAAAAAGTTTTGTTGTATGAAAATAGTTTCCGACGTTTGGTATTATGAATTTAATATATTAAACAAAGAAATCTGTAAGAATTTAATTACATAATTCTTGCGATTAATTACCCATCATGTTTTAATTGAATTGAACAAACACCACCTTCACCAAATGGCTGGTGTAACAAGTTACTATAATACAAAACCGCGATTGTTTTGTGCTCGCAGGTTTGATTCCCCGGTCACACGAGTTAAGATATGTGTTTTCTAATTTGAATAGTCAATCTATCTGCAATTGTTTAATTTGTAACTGTATTACATTAGTTCAAAATAACCGCGGTTGGCTAGAGATTACTAACCCTACTTCGAATGACATCATATTAATGGTCAAATGTTTAATAAGTGGTGTAATATTTTTTTTTATTTTACAGTTCCAAACCAAATTCCAACCGGAAACGGTTGGCGGACATTGATTGACGAGAATTGGTTGCTGGTTGCAACTGTGGCTTCGCCTCCGGATGTGACGTATGTCGACACTTCCGGTGCTCTTGAGTCGTTGCAGTCTATGGTCTTTAATGAAAACAAGACTGATTTCCATCTTGAGAATTATATAAACAGTTTCAGGAATGTAGGTAAGGCATTAAAATAATTGTTACTACAGCCCGCTGACAGTAAGAATAATTGTATTTGGAAGAAAGTTTAACCTAGTTTCGAGGTCGAAATTATTGTTAGAACGGGTTAAAGGCTGAAAGCAAAATAAGCTTCTGATAAGTAATGCTTATTTATGCTGCTTTAACTACCTACTTTAAAATAGGAAAGACGACATGGTAACAAGATGTCATTCATTCAATCGTTTTAAGGTATGAAGAAATACAAGTACGAGTATGGTGTATTTAATCATTAATAAATTAGGCTAAACGAACACTGTGAGGAGATTCAAAAGGACTTTTGAGTTAGTGTAAAGTGAAGTGTGTGCCTCTCATTATGAACATAAGAACAAAATGTCTTCCCCTTAATAGAGACAATAAGCAAAGTGCTAATGGACACATTCTTAGACTTACTATTATTTTAGCAGCTTAAGTTTAACATAAATTACTTACTGATTTGTAAGACTACATTGTAATTTTGATGGCGTTATTTGCAAAAGGAAAATATCATAAAAGAAAAGAAAATAAGCCAAGCTAACATAACTCAACTTGACTCAAAATTACTCTTAAGTTTTTCGCACATATGTTACACTGTTCACTATTAAGTGACCCGTGGGCGTATAACGACCTCTTAATTAAAAATGGGCATCGGTAGGTATAGGATAAAGAGCTGATAGCTGTTATTACTACACTTCTTTTTAAAATTTACAAAGATGATGGAGGGGTTATATCAGTCTGTATGATTCCACAACCATAGCGCACAACTAAGTGTACTAGAAACACGAAGTACACGAATTAATAGTTTGTAATACGGCCCCTGATTGCCTTCATGTTACTTTCCAGGGGTTTCTATCACTTCAGGGAAGTTCTTCAGCAAGGAAACAGTTTACGCGATCAGTGCTCTGAACAGCAAAACTAATAAAGGAGTTGTAAGTACAAATAGTACACTAAGTAATATATAAAATATAATGGACCAACAAGGGACAATTCTATGAATAGTAGGTTACTTTTAAAAATGTTTTCTGAATTTCCCTTCTATAAAAATTACACATTATAGAAGACCGGACTTTTTAACTGTTTTTTTATTTGTCGATCTGGATGACCTCACTCCATATGATGGTAGCAGCACATGAGGCCACATAAGGTCGACAGACGAATTTAAACCTGTTGCCTCTCCCTGAAGACCTTCCGTTTCATGCCCTGCCTGAAAATCCCAAGTCCAAAAGATTTCATGTTAATGAATAAAATGCATTTTAATTTCGAACCGAGCGAGAATTTCTGCACACCGTATGTATTGATGGAAATTCCATTAAGGCAATTTCAATTTGTAATAAGCTATTGAGTTAAGGGCCACTCGCGAAGGATCACTTGAAGAATGTTCGGGCTCTATTCCGCTGCGTGTTATACTCGAAACAGAAAACAATTGGCAAATTATTTGGTGTTATATTAAATGCGTTTGGTTATGCGAATTTAAGAGAAAATAATCGCAAAACGTGCTTTTTCCACTGCACAACTTTGCACTTTATTTTTTGTCATTTATATCCTTCCTAAAATAACTAGTTGGCGATGGTTGCTAAGTCTGGTTAAAAGTAGCCTTAATGTTCTTTTACAGGCCTTAAAGTCCAGGCTATCGGTGTAGTAAAGGAGAACGGGCAAAAATGTATGGGACGTACTTACGACCAATCGAAACCAGACGAAAGCTCTTTTCATGACCACCATCGACTATATTTTAAACCAAATATTTTTTTATTTTAAATTTCTTTTTTACACTCCTTTTTGAAATTCACATAACGCTGAAAGTGTATTTAGCCGTTGAGCGAGAATCCACATAAAAGCAAACAAACTGTTTGTTTTAGAATCTAAATATTTGGTCGTTATTGGTCGGATAGTCAGGGCTTACCAGTCACAACTATCTGTCCGGTATTTGGTGAACGGTATACGGGTAAGCGACCCCGGCTCCTCGAGCTACTATCGACTCAGTCTCTATCATCCGAGGCGATAGTATCCTTCCTCCCCTTTTCCGTCCTATCTTCCCCGTCACATATCCTTGCTACTCGTGGGAACGCAATGACCTTGTTAAAACAATGCACAAGGCAGAATGGCGGCAACGTGGTCCACAACCCGTCACGTCACGTTTCCCACAGAGGTGAAACGTGGATCGCTGGAAGTGATCTCTGCCTACCCCTCTGGGAAAAAGGCGTGATTTTGTGTATGGGTGTATGTATTGGTCGGTGGGTACCCTCTGTCCGTCCTCGGAGTGAAATAGCGAGACAGAGTTACTTTGCATTTAATCGCATTGCGTTGACTTAGTTTGCACTGATATTTTTTCAGATACATTTCATGGAGCCGCAGTTGAAAGCCAGGGGTGGGAAACAGTTCACCCTTATGCGGAGTGGTACAGATTACCTGGTCATAAAGGATAAGGGGTCTCCAGGGTCCATGTTTGGGGCGTCCATGTGCTCGGCGATGCTGAACGCAGACCAGAGGGCAGAGCTGGTGGTGGGGGCCCCGGCATGGTCTGACCGCCAGGAGGGGGGCTTCGAGACTGGAGCTGTGCATATCTATGTGGGAGGGACTAAGGTAAGCAGGGGTGGCAGGGTGCCAGAAACTTATAAAATCCATTAATTCTACCCACATTGTCGTATTTTGATTGCTTACTGATGTTTTCACAATATAACACATAAAAACTGTATTCTTTTTCTTTAGCCTATACCGTCCATATGATGAGCAAAAGGCTTTCAATTGAAAGAAAAGAAAAATATTTTATTTATTTACTAACACAAATTGCAAAGACACCCAATTATTTAAAAAAAAGGGAAAAAACAAGAAACATCAATGTAAAATGGTAACTGAAGAGGGATTTCAAATTTTATGTAAATTTTCAAGCAAAGGCAATTCACTCTTATGCTGCCGATCTTCGGCCAAGAGGTCCTAGATGTCGAGACCTAGAACCTAGCAGTTCCTATAATGGACATCTAGGTCTCACGCTAACTCATCTTCGTCCTCCATAATTTAAACAATTTTGTCATTCACCAAAGTCCTTAGGCTATATCGTACGACGTATTATTTCGTACTACTTAGATACAACATTAACTTTTTACTTTCTAAACCTTACCTTCAGCCCTAGTTTGAGGTAGGCTCGAGCCCTTCAGTGGTCATTTAGTCATGGGTTGATGATTTTGTTTTTTTTTTATACAGTTCCACCATGAAACGGATGTGATGCGAAGGCACCGTGTGATTGTTGGTGATAAAGATGGGTCTCGGTTTGGGTCAGCGGTGGCCGCCAGCTATTTGGACGGAGATCATCTTTCAGGTGAACTAATAAGTTTATATTTACAATTCAATGTTTACTATATTTCCGGTTGGTTTTTTTTCAATGCGTCGTTTACAAATAACCTTCCATATGTTGGGAAGCGGCCGTGTTGTTCACATAAGTAATGAACACACTTACTTAGTTCACAACAAAATCTTTGATTTGACTTTGACTTCTGACTTTGACATATTATAGTTAAGGTCGACACTACTATGTATTAAGGCACAATAGAACAAAATCTCGCCCTCTCTCCGAAGACCTGCCTAGGTGCCCCGTTATAAATGAATAATTAGATAAAATAGATAAAATGGCATGGCATGAAGTGATTTTGTAGTAAATTTTTAATATTCATTGAGTGCCCCAACTTTTTGTGTGCCATTTTAATATACATTATTTATGAAGGTACTTAATTGGTTAAAGGTAGACTTTAATTGGTCTTTTGAACTAAGCATTTTAATATTATTATCACTTTGTTGAAATTATTTTTTATTATGAAAAGCAGTTTAATAGATCTAGACTACAAAGGATTATTATTTACTTCTACAATTTAATAAAGTTGGACGGTAAATATTTTAAAATGTACATGATTCTCCTCTATTACATCATTTACAAAGAAATTATTAATTGAATTGTGTTTAGGTTATAATTTTTAATACGCATACGTAAAATTCACCTACGGTCTACTGGATTGTATAATCTATTATTATTTATCTTTGATTTTTCATGTCAGTATACTAATCCTCGAATTATAATTTTTACTTTAACAATTGTAGATTTATAAGGTTTTACATGTCTGTAACAAGTATAAGAACGTGTTGCAAATTAATATTATATTCCATACCACGGTAATCATTACCGTGTCCATACTGACAAAATAGAAATTCATATTCGTCATTTGTTTTGTTTCTTCCAGAAATATTTATCAGCGCCCCATACGAGGGCGATGGAGCGCTGTACATATTATCTGGTTTCGAAATAAATACCAAATTTATGAAGACGGAGAAAACGAAGAAGATATCGATGGCTCAATTAACTCGAACTCAGAGGATACAGAATAATGAATTCAAAACATTTGGCTACAGCCTCCATGTTATTGCGGATATCGACGGGAACGGATGTGACGGTATTGTGTTTTGTTGACGTACGTAGATGTACTTCTGTGTGTTTAAAATCCAGTGGAACAAATCTAATCAAATCAAATTGGAAATATAACATACTACATTTTGATTGGATTGCACCAGTCATGATCGCCTGTAATGGTGAGCTAGTGAAATCCAGTCGAAACGTCGTGCAGTAAGTAACTAAGTATTTGCTAAACCAATTATTAATAAAATAATGTACCTAATGGAGCGCGAAAGTCTTAAATCGTAAAAGACAAGATACTAAATTAAAAATTTAGACGTTTAGACGTGAATTTCACGCGAATGGAGTCGTGGGCGGAGAGCAAGTTACAATGATTATCCATCCACGTAGTCTAATCTTGCAATTATTCCCACACACAGGGGATACAGGTAACGTCTTAATGCAAGATTAGACAGAGAATGGTTCATTAATAGTTATTGTTCTGAGATTTTTTAGGATATGTAAATGACTACGTGGATGGATAATCATTGTAACTTGATCTCTGCCCACGACTCCATTCACGTGAAATTCACGTCTAAACGTCTAAATTTTTAATTTAGTATCTTGTCTTTTACGATTTTAGACTTTCGCGCTCCATTAGGTACATTATTTTATTAATAATTGGTTTAGCAAATACTTAGTTACTTACTGCACGACGTTTCAACTGGATTGCACTAGCTCACCATTACACGCGACCATGACTGGTGCAATCCAATCAAATTGTAGGGCAGTAAATAGTTTTGTATTTGATACTTCTTGATCGCGTGTAGATCCCTAATAACCGGTTATTAATATCCTGTCTTTTCTGTGTCTCCAGGATGTCTATTTGTTACACATAATCATTGGAATCAGTTCAGTAATTTAGGCGTCAAAACGTGACGTTATTTTCCCTAAAATAATTTAAGTAAGGACATGATAATAATATGTATGAGTATACATATAGTGTGATATACGTTAGGTATATCTAATTATAATAATACTATATGTTTCTGTATTATAGAGCTGGCAGTTGGTTCTCCAAAGAGTCAAAATATAATGATTTTGCGATGCTTGCCGTCAGTGGACATCTCTGTTGAAGCAAATCATATAGGTGACAAGGTAACGATATTATATCTACCTACATATATATATCATACTTTGTCACGTCATAATCATGACGAAAATTAATTGTAAAATAATATTTTTTTATTCCAGTGTTCATATTTGTTGACGTAATATTTAAAAATTATTTGAAAGTATAGAAAGGTGAAATCTACACAATTGCACAGAATATTGCTCTATAATTTTATGCACGTATTTTCCTTATACATTTCACCAACGATTCCATTCTTAAGTTGAATTGAATAAAATATTCGACCTAACGGGCACTAAGTACCCATAAAGTCTATTTTATGTGTAACTTATTTCAGCTGAAACTGCAAGACGAGAGTTTTCTCATGAGAGTGTGCGTCAATGTGCAAGACGTAAAACATAGATCGTTAGTATTGCGTAAGTACCTATTACGAGTATTTGTTTTGTTTTTTTATGCTTTACAAATAAAAATATGAATAAGAAGAAATTTACAAATAATGATGTGCTTCTACAGAATTTGTAATTCATTTTACAGCAATTACATTAACGAATGACGTAAAAGGCAACGGAGTTTATATCGATAATAATCAAACAAAGATAGACTTGAGTGTATCAGTCGACGCGAAAGAAGAAAATAATTGCGTACAAGTTTTAGTGAAATTGGTAAGCAATACTTATTGTCATTAAGAATTTTCCAAGTAATTATTTGCAATGAGAGAGTTCAAGACTTTCTGTAAGCATTTCGAAAATTGAAAATTATATCTAGATGTTGTAATTTACAAAGTTTTACCTGTTGAAATTTGACTATAGAGTTAGGAAGACCCTTACTTCGCTTTATGTTGTGTATTCTTAATACTGAATTTATTTGGCGTTAAATTAAAAAGAGAAAATTGTTCGTCCATGAATAATCTGAATTATCTTTAAAATATTGTAGGTTGATTATGAACAAGGCGAATACGTGTTCCATACAAGCGTGACTATGGATGAAGACATGATTATGAATACTGATAGTGAGTTTATGCTTTTGTGTTAAATATGTTTTTACATTAGGCTTGAATAGTGATCTAAAGTCTTCCGTCAAGGAACAGCCTTCCTGCATCAACAACCCATACGGAAGTTATTACATTTATTTGCGAGCATTCAAACAAATGCTACGTTATAAATCTAGCTACCGACTAGTATAATATACCTAAGGCATTCGAACGATTTTGGCCATGGCGGCCGGTCTCAATTGAGATCAGCCAAGTGCGCAGGATATATTATAGTGCACTCTCTGTTTCCTTACTCTCATAGTTCAGTGAGATCCGACATGACCGATGAGAGATCGGGCATAGGAACACCGGCTTAACGTGCTTTTCCGAGCCACGGGCGTGCAACCGCCAACTTCCCAACTCCGGGCTGAGTAATTTCTTAACAGAAAAATTCACATAAATGTTTGCCCGGCCTTGGACTCAAACCGGGGACCTCTCGGTCCTAACGCAGCACTTGCAACAGATCAACGAGGCTTGTGCACTATAAAACAGATGTCCAGAACAGTTAGCTGATCTTTAACGTGATTGGCGTCTACAATCTTAATCGGTTAGATAAGAAGAAGTAACTTTTTATCATTGTCCAGGTTTTGACCTGTCATGGGCTCTGATCAGCCCCTACAGCAACCTGTCCTCCAGGGCGGAGGTGTCCCGAAGGTGTTCAGGGTCTGATTGTGACCCCAATCTTGTTATGCAATTCGACTGGCATGGAGGGTAAGTTACAAAATTTAGATAAGAAGAATTTTTAGTTCACATAAAATTGGAGTCAGGCAAACTTGGAAAATTTTATGAAAAGTCTCACAGTCAGTCACAGTCTCAGTGTATAATTCATCACAAAATGTTAGAAATTATTAGTGACTGAAATTTACATGGAACTTTTGGAAAGTAGGTGCTCTATATACCCTAGGGTGAAAAACTGAGTTAAGTAGGGATAAAGTTTGTATGAACACGAGTCGCGGGTTGCTAATATGTATAATAGCTACATTAACAACTTATCATCAGGCCTTCAAATTAGTAATGTTTTCTAGAGTCACATTGATAAGATATTCCCTGAATATGCCTGAATGTCTGAAATCTATCTTATCATCAACCCACTTACGTCCCCACTACTAGGGGCTACCCTAAACTAGGGTGACCAGGCCTTAGTCAAATAGAGCTCATAGAGTACCCTCTTCCTCTTCATCAGCAACATCACCAACGGGTCTTACGAGCTAGGCTCTTCGGATTCGCTCAAGGCCACCCTGTTGGTGACGAACGTGGGTCACAGCGCATGGGAGGCGTGCGCGCTGGTCAGCGTCAGCGGAGCCACTGTCGCGCAGTTCGGCTGCTTCGAAGACTCTGGCCACTACAAATGCTTGCTGCCGACAGGACTCAAGAGGTACTCTTCGGTGAGTTGAAATGTGTTCTTTTCCAAATTCAAATTTAAATAACCCGTTTAGTACCCACTAAAATAACAAAAGAAATATACCTATGTCTGAACCATTTCTGAAAACCATTAATACTATTCATAATAAATAATACACCGTGAAATTTTAGTGGTTGTTTTCCCGCAGTAAAATGATTTTATCTGAGTGGCACAAAATATTTGTGCAGTTCTTTATTATTAAAATCAGTAAATGCCGGTTTTACAGCAGGTTTAAGTGAAACTCGAAAGCACGTTAGAACTGCTTTATTACTTAGGGCGTAGAGCTTCTTTCGCTTTAAGCATCGATTTTATGCGGCAAGCAGTACCTGATTACGTCACATCGTATAAAAAAACGATAGCTTCTCTCGTTTTCGAGTTGGAAAATTATTATTTTGAAAATTCGAAAAAGAAAATTTTTTTTTCAAAGAATAATTTGCAAGATTCTATAGTATTACTAAAGACAAATCGTTCTGCCACGGGAAAACAACCACTAAAATTTCACGGAAGGAAATGTAACTACTGACCACGTCATAATGCTTTGATAATGCGTGTTGCCCGCCGTAGGCACGTTTTCGTATGCCGTATTTATAATTTGCACGGCCTAAATATATTTTAACGGATGTATTTACGTACATAAGGTGTGTCGTTAAGCCGTAATAATAATACATTCACGGGAGGTTATTTATGTCACGCTTGACATTAAAGCTCGCACGTGTAAATATCCTACGTATTGAGAGTACGAAAGCTCAAATTGTAAACAGCTTGATTGTTAAGCGCAATACGCACTGAGCCCGCCGGACTGCCGACACAGCCCGCCGACACAACTCGGCGGCATATTATAAAAATAAAAAAAAAGACGTGTGGCACTCGGAAATAAGAAGAAATTCTAAGGTTGTGTAGTCGACCAACCCGCACTTGGCCAGCGTGGTCGACTAAGGCCTTATCGCCCTAGTTTAGGGTAGGCCCGTGCCCCAGCAGTGGGGACGTATGTGGGCTGATGATGATGATGATGTGGCACTCGGGGACTGCCGCGGTATAGCTATTGCATAGCATCGTCCGATTTCGGAGCAGCTCGTCTCGATTCGTGCGAGTTTCGTAGAGTCGTACAATACGTCTAAACGCACGCACACAAACACCGTGCCGAAGTCTACCGAACTGAAACGACGTTAGACGATTGGGAGGTTTTTTCGTTACGGAATTTCTTGGTTCGGTCGCCGCGCTCAAAGCCCGTGATAAAAGCTATGCAATAGCTTAATTATGAGTAAATCAGAAGTTTCTGTGTCTGTGTCGGCGGCCCGGCGGGCTCAGTGTGTATTGCGCTTAAGATATAATTGATTGAGTCCAATGCCGCGTTTGGCAGTGCCCTTTTCGGGTTCGATCCCCACGAATATTTGTCTGATGAGATTATGGATTTTTGGAGACTGAATTGAGGGCGCATTTGGTAGAGCCCTTGGCTCAGGTGACAACAGTCGAGGGTTAGCTTCTCATTTGGGGCAAATATTTGCGTAATGGCCGTCGATGTTGGGTTCGTTTCTGGGTGCGTACAAACACAAATGTATCTGGAAAGTAATAGAATAAATAATTATAAAATTTTCCAGGTATATTTGTGTTTCCCACTAATATTTCTGATATATGTAAGCCAAGTGCTTAAGGAACTCGTATGTAATTTTCTGTAATAAAAAAAAATATAATTACAAAAGTACTTATAAAGCAAGCAGTATGTTAGGAGTGTTAAAGCATTTTAACTTGATGCTGAGTGATATTAAATAGAAAATCCTAAAATAAATATAATATATGTTTTTAATAACTCTGTTTTGTTTTAGTATCAAATCGATATCAAACTGGACATGAGCCAACCGAAAAATGTGGATGAGGAAATCGAAATTCATGTTCTTCTTCTTGACTTCTGCGATGAACCCAAGACTACGAGCGAAGTGTTTGAACGCCTGAAGCTGAAATTCGGAACAGAAGAAGTTTTACTAACAGGGTAAGAATTTATTGATTAGACGAATAGACGTGACGTGTTATATCGGCATAATTCAGATATCATTAAGTCATCATCAGCGTCAGCATACGTCCCCACTACTGGGGCACGGGCCTACCCTAAACTAGAGCAACCTCTTTAGTCAACCACGCTGGCCAAGTGCGGGTTGGTTGACTACACAGCCCAAGAATTTCTTCGTAGGTGTGTAGTTTTCCTCACGATGTTTTCCTTCACCGTTAAAGCTTCGTATAATCGTAATTATGAATGTCACATTTATGCAATAAATTTCACATTTGAAAATCATTTGTTATTATAAATTTCACATTTGAAAAACACAGTGGTACTTGAGAGGGTTTGAACTGGCGACCTCTCGTATGGCAAACTTTTTAATATTAAGTAGGCAACGAAAATGCGTTTGTCCTTCCAAAAAGGTACAAAGGCATAAACGATACATTTAACTAAGCCCCACACTAGGCGAAGCCTGTCCTTAGGCAAAGGTGCTTAGTCCCTTCCCACAGCGCGTATCGTTGATGTATCATAAGATAAGAAAACGAGCCCATACCCTAATTGTTTGCTAGTTTCCAAATAAATTAGCTCCTTGTTTTGCATTCGAAACAATTGTTGATTTATTTGTGTGTGCCGGATTCTGGGCCAAGTACATTTGATTTTGTCATCGACTCGAGAAGAAGAAGACAACTCGCTTTAGTCAAATTTTAAATTTCCTACGTATTTTGCAGGTCTACAGAAGATCAATACATATCAGACACGAAGATACTAGATCAAAAAGGTTTGAAGGTGATCAGGGATGCCCATGAGTATTGGGTAAGAATTTTTCAATTGCATTTTTTTTACTTTATTGTTTCAACGGCATAGGTACTTTGCGTCACTTCATAATTACATGAATATAAAATACTAGTGACCCGCCCTCGCTTCGCTTCGGTTATATACATAAAAACCTTCCACTGAATCCTTCTTTTTATTAAAAAAAATCACCATCAAAATCCGTTGCATAGTTTTAAAGATTTAAGCGGGTAGCTGGGAAGCTAAA
Organism: Maruca vitrata; assembly: GCA_039566165.1. Taxonomy (NCBI): domain Eukaryota; kingdom Metazoa; phylum Arthropoda; class Insecta; order Lepidoptera; family Crambidae; genus Maruca; species Maruca vitrata. Next base: position 3,624,180 of record CM076918.1, on the reverse strand, counting down.
ACTAAAATTAATGTAAAGTTTAAATAATTGCTATAAACTTTGTAGTGATTCAAGTAAGTTTGGATAACAAAAAATAAGATAACTCTAATTTACAGGTTGAAAATAAGGGGAATATAGCTTGGATGAACATTCTTGCTAATGTGACAGTTACAAAGAAGCCTTTTATAGATTCATTGCAAGTACGAGAAAATTTAAAAAAACTGAAAGCTCTAAAAAGCTTTCAGTTATCAAAAATCAATACGATACGAATTCAGTTTAACTCGTAAACGATTTATATTAAATGTAATATTAATGAACCTAAAGGCGCGACTTTGACTTTTATTAGGTGATGTTCATTGAATTTTCTTTTTTCAGGTCGAAAATTGGACTAGCGACGACTTTCCCGACGTAACAGCGTTTTTCCATAGCTTTGACTTACAACCAGGAGCCAAAGAGAAAATTATTGTGTCAATAGACATTGCAAAGGATAAGATAAGTAAGTACACATACAAATTGGTCGTTTTATGAAAAAAATATTTATTTGCATGCACGCATAGTTGGTTATGAAAGCACACGCACCACAGCAAACTTTGATTCACGATTATTGTAAAGCTTTTAAAGCCACAGATCTACAGTAACTTACTCGTGAAAAAAAAAAGATTGTATTTATTCACCAACCAACAGCTTATTGAAGCCGCATATTTTCCCGCATATTACCTGTTAGCCTCAGGGCAAAGTATTCGAATCCCCGATCAATAGTTTTTTTTATGATGAGCTAACAAGATGACCTCACTCCACCTGATGGTAAGCGGTAGTGAGATCCAAATATGAGGTCGACAGGCACAATAGACCATATTGAGCCTATCGCACTCACCCTGAAAGCCCGTTTTAGGAGGAGACCACTGCTGCGGCAACAACGAGACAAGGTGTGGAGTCTCACATTGGCATTGAGCTGTGCGGGTCCGAGTTGGCCAGTCCGCCGGACGCCTGGCCGGCGGGCTGACCCGCTCCACCCGCACAATACCGCCGCTAAGACTCCACTGGTCCAGCGCTTGTTGCAACAATGGTCCCCCCTGGCTCCGGTTCGTACAGTGCTGATCCCGGAACGCGACCTGACCGAGAGAGGTCAGAGTCACTTGGCGGGTTTTACGCAACTGCATGGTGGTAACAGCAACCGGTCGACAAAATGTCTCCCACCTAAGTGGAGCAATTGAATTATTTCCGTTTCTGAAAATATTAAAACAGCTTAAGCACTGAAATATTGAGATTTGTATTTATGCAGTTACACGAATTACACACAAATTCACAAAATAAATGAATACATATATAATGTCAATATTATGTTTGTAAACTGAAGAAGCGTCATATTTTAAATATTTAATTTAATCAATGATTTCAGCGGACTATATGAAGAACAATAAGTTGATAGTTAAATCAAGTTTCACTCTGACCATGTATCCGACCACTGTCATAAAAGAAAAAAGGTAATTCGTTCGTTAATATTTTTTTTCTCTTTTATTAAAAATCTGTTTTCTTTTTGTTTTAACCTTAATTAAGCGAACTTTTTTACTTAAAACAATTAAATGTTGACTATTTCAAGTGCTTCTTTTTTATATTCTAGCCTATCATCGAAGATATATTATAAACAGGAGATGCGCCTTGGACAAAATAAGAATTTGATTGTATTCCTGGCAGTAATTTTAGCATTGATAGCAATGGCCATCATTATATTCGCCCTGTATAAGGTATGTTTTAGTTTAGATATACACCGTGAAATTTGAATGGTTGTTTTCCCGTGGCAGAACGATTTGCCTTTAGTAATACAATCGAACATGCAAATTATTCCATGAAAAAAAAATTTTTTTTTTCAAATTTTCAAAATAATAATTTTCCAACTCGAAAACGAGAGAAGTTATCGTTGTTTTTTAAGATGTGACGTAATCAGGTACTGCTTGCCGCATGAAATCGATGCTTAAAGCTAAAGAAGTAATAAAGTGGTTCGAACGTACTTTTGAGTTTAGGTTATACCTTTCGCAAAACCGAAATTTATTGATTTTAATAAAAAGTAACTGCACAAATATATTATACTATTAAGGTAGAATCATTTTGCTGCGGGAAAACAACCACTAAAATTTCACGGTGTATAATTGATTTAATTCCTTAACATCTTCTAAGGCTGTATGTGGTCGTAATCTTACTTTTTCAGGCGAAGTTCTTCCAGAGCGAAGAGAAGGCGAAGTTGGAAGAGCTAAAACAAGAACAAATAAACAGAGAAACTAATGAAGTGAGTATTCTTAACTAGTATTATGTGATACTGGAAATTTTAAGTAACAGCTCAGCCTACTCGTCGATATTTCAATCAAATATTTTTACTTCTCTTTCAGCAACACTTTTCAGAAAATGATGATCTTGGCGGAGTAAGTAGCGGTTCAGAAGCTTTTTCTGACCGTGTAGTAAATACATAAGAGTTTATATTTTCTACTATACCATTTATCGTGTTAAACGATATTAATGTAATGTAATTTACGATATCGAGAAGTTGTAGACGATTAACGAAAGGTATAAATAGAGGAAGTATAAATGGAAACGTCTAAGAAAAACCTTCCATGACCTAATAGGTCAAATCTTGAAGACAGGTCAAATTAGAAGTACCCGTAATCGACGAGCATGCGTGAAGAGGTTGATAGATGTGGAAGAAGCGAAAGTGGTGTGCCAGGACCTTAGCACATGGCAGGAAGTGATCCCAGCCTAACTCTCTGGGAAAAAGGCGAAATTTTATGTATATGTATGTATGTATGTAGAAGCTCTATATGTATTGTTATTATTTTTCAGCTGGAAATGGAGGTAGAAGATGACGACAGTGCTTTCGAGATAGTCGAAATGACGAAACCAGTAATCCAAAGTGATTCTTCCAAATAAATGACACACTTATATATCTATGTTGTTTTATATACTCTTTTCATATAATTTATATGGAAAGTGTAAAAGACGGACATTTTATCATTATTTATCAAGAGCCAATAGAAATATTAGAATATCTGCTACGGTGTGCAAGCCTCCTCTCAAAGTTTTCCGTAAGAGCGTCAAATACTTGTTAAGTAAAACCTTAAATTCGTCACTTAAGAATTTTTAATTAAGAAAAATTATTTTTTAAAAAAGCACCAGAATTAAAGGTGCATTCAGCATCCACAGCCTATATTTTCTGAGAAATATTTTATAAACGTGCTTGAAGTCTTTTATACTGAACGGATAATTATAAATTTTATCCTTTTAAATATTTCATTAATGATAACGGGTTTAAATATAAAACAATGACGTGAGGTACCTGACATTTTGTTGATATTACTTACCTCCGATAGTTTTCCTGTTCATTTAGTTTCCCTTTGTATATTTCTCATTACATTAATGATCATCGTCACATTTTGTTAATGTTAAGGTTAATGGTTATAAATGTGAATTTAAGTGAAAATACTTCATGGATATTCTTGTGAGATTTATAGGATTGTCTAAATGACGAACATGATCCGTAAGTAAAATTATACATATTTTGAACCAATATTGATCAGTAATTGTATCCCTACAATAAAGCTTGCCATTAGTTAACTGGTAACTTGTATTAAATTCCTCTTTGGTCTATTGGTACTAAGCGCTGCGTAAGGACCGAGAAGACCCCGGTTCGAGTCCGGAGTCGGGCAAAATTTGTGTGAGTTTTTCTGTGATGAAATTACTAAGCCCGGAGTTTGGAAGTTGACGGTTGAACGCCCTTGCCTCGGAGAGCATGTTAAGCCGGTGGTACTGCGCCCGATCTATCATCGGTCACGTGTGATTACCGTCTCACCGAATTATGTGAGCAAATAGAGAGCAGATTTGTGTCTGGACGCACACTTGTGCACTATAATGTCCTGCGCACATGGCTGATCTCAATTAAGATCGGGAGCTATGGCTAAAATCGGCACCTATTACCTTATACAAAATAATAAGCATTATTTTAAAGTATTTGAAGTAACACTTGCGTGCATGTTTGTATACAATACATGCACGTTTATACGACACACACGTATCTGTTATTGATATCATTTGCATACCCGTCCGTCTATTGCCAATATTATAACAACCGCTAAAACAAACAAAAAACAATCACCAAAGTAGATACAAATATTGTACTTAAGCAAAATATGTACGAGTTGGTATATGAAAGCCCGCATACAACAATATTGTTTGCTTTCTGCTTGATTTTAATAACGGCAACAGGCAAACGCTTGAAATATTCATTAAAAAAATGCTTGTATAGTAATATTATTAGTAATAGTAATTTTTTAATGAACACCATACTGAAACAAAATTACACATACCATTTTTTCAGGGTTTTATTTGCTGTTCCTGCTATTTTTACACTGTGCATCGGGTATCTTCTTTCATGAGCGTTCCTTTATTACTCTGGAGGCGGAACCAGGCAGCCAAAAAACTTTCGGATTCTCTTTGGCTTACCAAAGAAAATTGGATACTTTAGGTGACTATAATCATTAATTTCTAGTGTCAGTATTAAATAACAATGCACTGACAATCGGATAATCTCTATCTTATATATAAAAATGAATCGCAAAATGTGTTGGTAAGCGCATAACTCAACAACGCCTGAATAAATTTGGCCAATTCTTTTTTTAAAATGTTCGATGAAGTCCAAGGATGGTTCTTACGGCGAGAAAAAAATCGAATAATTGCCGGGAAAATCCTAAAAACAGCCCTTTTTTTCATACTTTTTTGACAGGACGAAGTCTGTCGGGTCAACTAGTAATTCAATAAATCTATGTATCTAGTATAATTTGATTGTCATCAATTTATTTTGATACAGTGTCATGATCAAGGGAGTGTTCAGATAGTGAGTCTCTTTCGTAAAATTTAAAATTTTTTTAGTGTATTATTTGTTTTTAGGGTTTCGTACCTACAACGTAAAAACGGGACCCTAATACTAATCCTCCACTGTCCTTCTGTCCGTCTGTCTGTCTCCAAGCTGTATCTCATTAATCGTGATAGCTAGAACATAATTGGAACGGTAGCCTTCGTGCTTGAGGCCTACTTGCAATTGGCCGGTTTTTTTTATATTTTTCTTTTGTCATATGGAACTGAATAAAACTTTTAATGTCGAAAACGTTCGTCTTTCTGTTTATTTATTCGCAGTTACTGGAGCGCCTCATAGCAGTCACACAGGGAAAGTATTCAACTGTCCTCTTGATGAAGTGCTTTCAAATAAAACGATATACTGTAAGGAAGCTAATATTCACGTTGATAAATTAGCACCCTACGATACAGGTAAAAATATTTACACTGACTATAAAGATGCAGTCTGTTTGGCGGTTCATAATACAAAAAAATACCATAATTTGCGGTATTACATTAAAAAAAAAACTTATATTTTAATTTTGTTTCAGATTATGCACCAAATGTCAATTTGAATCTTGGTTATTCAGTTTCTGCCAATGACGATTATTTTTTTGTGAGTAATTATTTATATTTGATTCATTTAAAAGATTCGGTATTTATTTGATAAAAAGTATTTAGTTTAAGATTGAGTTGAATTCAATATTCAAACAACGTTTAACAGTTACTTGTTATTCCGATTAGTATTCCCATTTAAAGTACTTACCTACGCTACGTATTGCTTTTTCATGCTGAAACCATCGTCATTACATCCGGTCTTAAATAAATGTCTAAAACTTATCGACGTAGAAAGTAAAGACGGGGTGGTAGGTCCAACAAAAGAATCCATAAAGGATCAAAGCAAGCCGTTTGAGCAAAAATTTAATGATGTTGAGAAACCTATCCGTGTACTTCTTTTGGTACCTATAGGGCAGAAACAATAATGAAGATATTTTTGTACTTTCACATAGGTGGATATGTAGGCAGTAGGTTAGTAGATAGTAGATGTAACCCTAAGCGAAAATTGACCACTACAGTCAGAGAGTTACAATATTACAGCATTTGGAGGTTGAGAGTTTTTTTTCCTAACTGACGTACGATGATGGCTTGGAGTAGCCTTGTCATCATCACTGGACTTGCGGGGAGCGGATGGCTCTTACCCCGTTACGAGTAAACTTTAAACCTGAATCGAATATAACTGTTATTCGTAACACGTTTAAACCGAAATCGAAATATAAGAAACTGAGATGATACGATGCATCACTCACATACATCCGTATTGTACCTACTGTATTAAGTTTATTTATTTAAAATCACCAACAAGATTACATTAACAATATGATATAAGTAACATGACCAAGATGAACATTTAGATAAACGCAAACTTAATTATAGGTGACAACTACATATTGAATTTTATCTAGTTTAAAATACAAGAAGTGGTCATAGTTTTAATACTTATAAAACTTCAAATGAAACATATTATATAACAATAATCGATAAGTTATAATACATTTTTAAATTCGTTGGCATAAACTTAATTCAGGACCACGGGTACAGTAATTCACGTGGTACCATCCAGTGACTATCACAGCAACCACCGGCAAAAAGGGCTTTAGTTAAATAGACATAGTATTCAACTTAAACTAAGTAGAAGGCATCTTAGTCTGCTAACTAAATCTTGTATGGGTTTACAGACTTGCGCTCCTCTGTGGTCGGGTGTGGTCCAAATGTACGAGGGCTTGTATTTGAATCGCTCTGTCGGAACATGTTTTATGTACAACGACACTGCCTACAGATACAAAAGCTTTATGGAAACACAAGGAGATGAAATAGGTAACACAACATTACTATGTGGTCAATAAAATATTTCTTTTGTAAATAGGGACAAACAACAAAAACGAGGATTTATTGTTTACTAGTGGTCCCGGCGAATTTCATACCGCCAATACTGATTATTTTTCTATATTTTCTCATTGAAACCTTCACTGGACTACGACGAACATTTTAAAACCAAAATTACTTAAAATCGGTCCGGGCGTTCTCGAGTTTTAGTCAGACTAACGAACAGCAATTAATTTTAATTTATAAGATAATGTATGAATAATACATAAGTACTATAATAATATAAACCTCTCATAGTATATGTAAAAAAATATTTGTCCAAATGATCACAATGACAGTAAACTACTCAAAAAAACTACTTAAATTGCCTACGAGATTAGTTTTTAATGAAATTATATTAAATTACCTACGATGTTAGTTTTTAGTGCAATTATATTTTATTTCCATCGGTTTTGTCATCATTTTGCAGTTCCATCGAGGATCCTAGGCGGAAACGGATGGAGGTCACTGATCGACGACGATTGGTTGATAATAGCGAAAGTGGCGGCACCACCGGATGTGACGTACGCGCGGGCGGACGATGCCCTTGCGCCGGTCGAGTCAATAGTCAACACTGCCGTGTCTATGAGGAAAGTGCACGCTGAACATTTGAGTTCCTACCGTAATGTGGGTAAGTTGAGGTTATTTTTTTTTCAAAACAAGTGCAATAACGGATCACACTTGGCTAAGATCGTCTGTTACTGGTTTACGTATTGGTTTTCTATACTCTACTCATGAATTCATAAATTATAATTTTGCCTACAATTCAATCTAGAATTGTCTATAATATGAAGACTATATAATTAAATTTTTTTGAGATGTTATAAGCTGCATGCATATCAAAGATCTATGTTTACAGGTTTCTCCATCACTGCTGGGAAATTCTTCAGCAAACAAAATGTGTACGCTATAAGTGGTCTCAAAGATGTCACCAATAAAGGAGCGGTATGTATTACTTAAGATTGTAATTTCCCTTCATAATGCTAACTTTTACTTATGTGATTTTAGAAAAAGTTACAAGGCAGACAGATAAAATCATGATGAAACTTTACATTATAGCTGTTAACAATTAGAATATCAAAATTTGCGTATTTACTGTATGAAAAGGACAATTTTTCACACAATAAACACCATCTGTAAAATAATTCCCAACTCCTTCATTTTCTAAAACGAAGTAAACGTGCCTACACCCCGCTTGTAATCAGTAATCACAGATTACCATCTGACTCTGACCCACATTTACAATTTGTAACTCTGATTGTTCCAGATACATTTCATAACGCCAAGAAAGCTTAAAGGCGGAGTTCGAAAGTTGTACTTATACCAGACGGCTCAAGGATACGTGGCCATCAACGACACGGGGCCTTCAGGGTCTATGTTTGGGGCATCTATGTGTTCGGCGATGCTGAACGCAGATGAGAGAGCAGAGTTGGTGGTGGGGGCCCCGGCCTGGTCTGACCGCCAGGAGGGGGGCTTCGAGACAGGAGCTGTCCATATCTATTTGGGAGGGACGCCGGTATGTGTGTAGATTTTTACCATGCGTAGGTCTTAATAATCAAAATGCGTAACTCTTACTGAGTGTATTTACATGTTTTTCAATTTTTTAGTCTCAATTTTCTATTTAATATCTTTTTTTTATCAAAATAGCTTTAAAATTGATTTCTTAAATGACGTATATACAATTTTTTGTCAATAATTAAAAGTTTATAACTAAAAATAGCAAAAATAATCATTCTTAAAAATGAATTAAGCATATTGATAACTAGTGAGTGTGAATGACCTGTCCTCGCTTCGCTACGGGTATATTATGCATGACAAATTAATAAATAAATAGAGGAAGCTCTATTAAAATTTTATTTAAAAAGAACTGCATCAAAATCGTCGAGTCATTTTAAGGATTTAAGCATACAAAGGGAGAGACAGACGCAGGAAGTGACTTTGCAATTGGAATAATAATAATTTTCATTGCACTGTAATCTTATTTCTTGTATCTTATAATGATTTGTCGTTTAGTGTTAATACGTACAATCATGCTAGGTATATTTAGCAAATAATAAACGTTTTTTTTTAATGTGTAACTGTTATTTAGGATGTAAAGGCACAAAGGACAGTGTAGTCTCGTTCGCGCAATAATGTGAACCTTATAAGGAGGGTAAGATTATCTCTTTGTGGACATAAGAAGGAGGCCTTTATTCAGGGAATCCAGAGATGAACAAAACCTCTAGTGACGATAATATTATTGCTTAAATACATAGTATGTGAGCGTCTGTGTGAAGCAATAAACACTCATGATGTCTTAACTTTCTGACCCACAGCTACAGAAGCCTTACTCTATATTGTAAATTTCTGGTGGTTTAAAAAAATGTTGTTTTTATTGTATTTTTACCAGTTTCTGAAAGAGTCCGATGTGATGAGAAGACAACGTGTGATACTTGGCAATAAAGACGGGTCGCGGTTTGGGTCAGCGGTGGTCGCTAATGACTTGGATGGCGATAATTATTCCGGTAAGTAAAGTCATTATTCACAGATGGATTTTATACTATGACTGAAATACAAACATTTCTTTATATTTTTTTAGTTCATCACATAAATGTCTGTTCTTTTTGTGTTTTTTTTTAAACTGATACCGTAGTAAGTAGTTTAAGCACTTATGTAACAAACACCAAATTTAATTGTGGAATGCTAGACACAATCAGAAAGTATTGTTCTTTTAACGCAAGAGACAAGACCATTACCATTGTTTTTATAATTGGCTAACAAGATGACCTCACTCCAACTGATGGTAAGCCTTTGTGAGATCAAAATATGAGGTCGACAGGCACAATAGATCATATCAAATGCACCACAGGCAAAATATTGCATCTTAATTGAGGGTTTATTTTACTTCGTTGCAGAATTATTTGTCAGCGCTCCGTACGAAGGCACAGGGGTTTTGTACATATTTTCTGGATATGAAATAAACAAAAGACTGATAATGTCAGACAAACAGCTATCAATAACGCAATTAACTGGAACACAGCGGATACAAAATGACCAATTCAGAAGTTTTGGTTACAGCCTTCAAGTTATTAACGATATTGACGGGAACGGTTGTAATGGTAAGTTTACTTTGCAAACTATTATTGAGAAGTTCTCTTACTTAGGCCTTATTACTTAGATAATAATATGTCTATTGAGTGCTTGAAACTTATTGAAACGAACTGAAATTAGGTTTAATTAAAATTTATCATCACGTATTTGAAATAAAACAAATTTCACGGACCGAGTGTGTAACTTAGATTTTACTTGGGAAGACTAAATATGACCGTTGTCATCTTTTGTGTTCCCGTGACTAAAAGCGCTGCAAAGAGATCGAAACGTAGAGTATAAAAATAATTTTGTTTAAAATCGTAAAATTCTTGACTATGAACTGTTTTATTTATTAAAATTTATTTTGTACTAGCTTTCCGCCCGCGACTTCGTCCGCGTAGATGTGTTTAACGGGTAAAACATTACTACTTTATAGCGCAGTCGTACTTTATAGCATATCTGATCCAAATTTCATTTAAATCGGTTCAGTACTCTGTGCGTGAAGTGAAAACGTAACAGACAGACAGACAGAGTTACTTGCGCATTAATAATATTAGTAAGGATTACTATGTAATATTCTGGCCGACTAATTCTAAGCATACCTAATGATATTTATAACTGCTTATCTGGTATCAGAACTAGCAATTGGAGCTCCAAAAAGTGAAAATATTATGATATTGCGATGCGTCCCATCGGTGAACGTTACATTGGAAGCGACGCATGTGGGCGAAAAGGTGAGGTATTAGCATTCATTAAAATGATATTTCAATTACGCAGTTTAATGAATACGAAATGATTTCGCAAATATGGTGATTTGCTACCATTAAGCGCTCGCTTGAACTGAAACTCGCTTGAAACTGTTAAAATCGAACCTTCAATTCAATTTTAACAGTGTCGGTCCTTTTGACTTATTAATTGAACAAAATCAACACTTACCTACTTTTTATATAACTATCGGTGATCCCTATAATTATTTTAATAGTTTTTCTTATTCAAGATTCAAGGCAAACCTAGCAAAGTAGATAAATTGGTTATACAATTGTTTATGAAAGTTTTAAGTGGAATTAGTCCACGATTTTTTGTCATATTTCGTTATTTTTACATAGTTCGTTTCGTTTTCAGTTAAAACTGCAAGATCAAAGTTTCATAATACGTGTTTGTGTCAGCGTAAAGGGTTTTGAAAATAGAACTTTGCGTAAGTACTTTATACAGTATTTTATTTTATTGTAAATAATAATTTTTATTTTTATTTGTTGTTTTTAATGCTATTAAAGCTTATTGTAACTTAAATTAATAATTTTTAATTGTGTTTCTTTATTTTCTGATTTTTGTCAGTTAATATTGTTTATTAAATTCTGTGCTGGAATCCAAAATGTTGAAATATTTTATTCAGACATGCCAGACCTGAAAAGGAAAAAACGAACTGTCAAACGATTTTTTTCCAATAAAATATTATTTCCATACAAGTTTATCCGGAATCCTCAAGACAGGTTTCTGACTGATGTTTTTACTTTTTATTTTGCAGCATTTACCTTAACAAATGAAGTCGAAGGCAATGGGGTTTACATTGAAAATGACAATCAAACGACCGTCAATATTGATGTATTTGGAATCGACGGGGAAGCGAAAAATTGTACCGATGTCACAGTAAAACTAGTAAGTCAAATAAACAATTATTTTCACTACATAATAAGACGTTCACTTTGTAAATGCCAAAATACTCATTTTGTAATAATTAACTATTGGACGATAGAACCTGGAACTCTAAATACCCCGAACATTATCAGTTTTATAATTATTATGTCAGTATCAATCACAATTATAATATTTTTAACTGCAGGTTGATTTTGAAGAAGGTGAATACGTTTTCCAAACAAGAGTCGATATGGACGAGAAAAAAATATCGAATTCAGATAGTAAGTGCTTAGTATAATAACCTTCATATACAGAGCTTTGTATTATCGTATCAGCAAAACGAGCTCATAATATCTACCTGACGAACTCGTCTCCAAATATATTGGCTCATAGTATTGTCTATTATTTGCTCGAATACTTGACATAAAATAAAACTAAATTTACGGATTAGACTCAGCTAAAACAGCGCTGACCACAAGCGCTGTAAAGACCTCGAATCGTCGGGTCTTCAAATAATATGTTTAGAATAACAATACACGCGATTTGAATCCGTAAAATTATTTTTATTTTAATGTATTTTGCTCTCATCAAATTTATTCAACTACTTACCATTCAGATAATACCTACTGATGAAAAAAAAAACAAAATAATTATTTTCTCTATTTTAATGAGTCTTGTGTTGTCTTCTGCATACAGATTTCGACGTATCTTGGGCACAGATCAGTCCTTACAGCGAATTGAAGGCTCGCGCCGAGGTGTCGCGCAGATGCAAGGATTCAGATTGCGACCCTGTATTGACAATGGATTGGCTATGGTCGGGCGGGTAAGGTTACTTAAGTTTATATTGTCAAATTACAATTGATATGCATTTACAATTGATACTGATTATACCTTTTTGATGTTTGTACATATGAAGTTTGAAGCCCCATCTTGAGCTCTTCATCAATAAAGATAACGATATTGTGAGATGTTCAGCAATTGTTTTAGTTGCCATGTGTTAGTGTGTTAAAATAAGCTAAAGTCTAAAATAAACCAATGCTTTAATAGAAGGGTTTAGTTCGTAGGTAACGTATCTGGGTGATCAGGACACCTTTATTGGACACACTTAATATAATTTTTTCTGTGGAATTTGAAGTAACTGTCAGTTTATCTTCCGTAACAAGTTGGCTTTTATACTGTTGTCAGGAACATAACAAATGGTTCATCTTACGAGCTCGGGTCTTCGGATTCACTAACGGCCACCCTGTTGGTGACGAACGTGGGTCACAGCGCGTGGGAAGCGTGCGCGCTGGTCAGCGTCAGCGGAGCCACTGTCGCACAGTTCGGCTGCGTCGACGAGGCTGGTCAGTACAAATGCCTGCTGCCGAAAGGACTCAAAAGGAATGCTATGGTGAGACTTTATTGTTACCTCGATGAGACGGCAATCCGACATGACCGATGAGCGATCGGGCGCACGACCACCGCCTTAGCGAGCTTTCAGAGGCACGGGCCTACAACCGCCAACTACCTGACTCCCGTGATATCGAGGTGACATACGTCCCCACTGCTGGGGCACTGGCCTAACCTAAACTAGGGCGATAAGGCCTTAGTCAACCACGCTGGCCAAATGCAGGTCGGTCGACTATACAACTTAAGAATTTCTTTGTAGGTGTGGACTCTGGGCTGTGTAATTATTTAAAAAACCCAGGACTCGAACCAGGGACCTATCGGTCCTTATCGGTCCTTTCTTGCAGGGCTTAAACAATAGACCAATGAGGCAGTCACTATTTGACTGTGGACCGATTTATGAGATGAAAAAATTCACTTGACCCGCCTCGAATTGCGCTCATCGTGTGCTCGTCTATCTCTAGTAAAGACACACCTTTACGTCAAAACGTAAATCTAGACACTTACTGTTAACCTCTGACGGTGATATCACGATGGTAATGACGATAGCCAAACAATTCAAGACCCACGCCATATAGTCCAGTTTAAACAGTTGACAGGTCAATTGTCTCCTCAAATAAGAGTGTATACGTAAATAGAGCGTTACCTTCTAGTAAGAGTAACGCTCTAATCCTAACCACATACTAATTACGTTTGCAGTATAAGATAAATATAAAGTTGAACATGAGCCAGCCCACGAACTTTGATGAAGAGATAGAAGTGGCCGTTACCCTTCGTGATTACTGCGAAAATCCTAAGACTTCGATTGACAAATATGGATACATGAAATTGGATTTGAAGACGCAAGATATTATTTTAACTGGGTATGCTTAATGAGTTGAATTTGTAACCTAGGTTCATTAAATACGACTATAAATAATACTATGTAGTCCGTTAGCTAGATTATTTAAAATTTTTGTACACGTATTTTTTTATTTTATTTCATAAACAACAAATGACAAGGATTTGTGCTAAGAACGTTCGAATGACGTGACTATATGGCACAGTTTTTGCCTAGGAGTGTCGTCACAAGTCCCACTCCTAAAGTTTAATTGATGATCTATAACTTTGTCAATTATCAATTATTTGAAAAACCAAAAGATACGTGTTCCACATTTTCTATGAACTAATTTACGGACTAAATAGTATGATATCCTAGTAGTAGGTACAGTTGAATCCATGATTGCTAATATGGCTTTTTACATTTATTTATTTATATTTATTTACAGGTCTTCCCACGATCAGAATATATCAGACACAATCATACAGGATCAAAAAGATTCAACACAAATTAGGGACGCTCATGAGTATTGGGTAAATAAAATATTTAAATCTCAAAACATAATGATCAAATCCATTATATTCATTCAATAATTTATTTCAATACTGAAGTAAACTGAAATAATAACGATTTTTACTTTATGATGTGGATATCCATATTTTTTTATTGCAGAATTTTCATAAATAATATTTACTTTTACAGGTGGAAAATAAAGGAAAAATTATTTGGACCAGTATTATAGCCGAAGTCGTAGTATATAAGAAACCGTTTATAAATTCATCAACGGTAAAAAAACCTTTTTTATGATTATACTTATGATAAGAACCCTTCTATAAAAAATATTTTTTCTCAATGCAGGTTGCAAATTGGCATAGTGAGGATCATTTCAATATAACCGTTTTTACATACAAGTTCGACCTGCAGCCCGGGGTTAAAAAGAAAATTATAGTGTCTATTGACATAATAAAGGATAAAATATGTAAGTAAATCTGCGACTGGAACTGAATTTTTGGTAAGAACTGACGTTGCTGGGAGACATCAAGTTGGAAGAATATTATAGCTCAAAGGCTTTATACCTTTGATATAAATCCGCCGTATAGACACGTTCGTACGTTACTATTTGGGAGAGTATAAATATGTCAAGGATATATTATAACTGAAGTCTCTGTTAACCATTGCTTAAATTATTTAAAAAACAGTTATTATTTTGTATATTTTTTAATACAGGTGCATTACAAAAGGAACATTTACGATTATTTTTATTTTATTTAATACCAAATAAATCTTTCTATTTATTAATTTATTTATCTTTCTGATATTAGAAAAATCTACTTATTTTTAA
This sequence comes from Maruca vitrata, assembly GCA_039566165.1. Taxonomy (NCBI): domain Eukaryota; kingdom Metazoa; phylum Arthropoda; class Insecta; order Lepidoptera; family Crambidae; genus Maruca; species Maruca vitrata. Next base: position 3,609,148 of record CM076918.1, on the reverse strand, counting down.
TAATGGAATTTTTCTCTAGTTAAATATTTTATAGGCCTCAAGTTATTTTATTCAGCTTAGCGTGCGACAACCTGCTAACTTACCTTGGGCTACCTCACCAGTTCTAACGTTAAAATTATTTTTTCTTTATTTCAGTGCAAAATCTGGACGGAAATAATTTGACTATACAATCAAAATTCATTCTACAATTAAACCCCACTTCGGAAGTGTTGGAGAAAAGGTAAACAAGTACCTTTGGCGTTTTAAAATGAAAGAGCACTACGAATATAATGCTCACTCTACTTTTTTATCAAAAAAAAATATTCAAAATTACAACTTATGTTTATAATTCTTTTAATATGGGATAGTTTTCATAATATTATAAAAATTTTTGACGACGTTGCAAATATTTGTTTTAAAAACGATTTATTTTAAGGATTTTAACCTTTTATGTTTTAGCTTAAACTCAACCATTACATTAAAAAAAGAACGGAACTTCGGACAGAACAAAAACTTAATAATTTTCCTAGCTATCCTGGTTGCATTTATGGTGCTGGCAGTAATCATATTCATCTTAATCAAGGTATTTAATTATATGAAATATTCCGGCGTATAGAATTTAAAATATGTTTTATTCAAGAATGTTAAATTTGCTCGTTTCATTTGAATAGTAAAAATTATACTAACTGTCGCATACCAATGTATGCGACAGTTAATATAATTTTTACTATCTCTTACCCCTTGCAATCAAGGGGTAAGAGATATTGAGAACTGAGAATACCTATGATAATGTACGATTTTATTGTAGATATTAGCGTTCAGATTTGATTATCATGACATTCATTATTTAAAAAAAAATTATAAATACATTAAAAAAAAAGAATATATTATTATCTTGTGTCCCGCCCTAGCTTCGGTTCGCGTGGATTTTAGATAAAAACCTTCCTCTATCTATTAAAAAATCCACATCAAAATGTAGTTGTAAATGTAGGTAGTTTTAAAGATTTAAGCATACATACGAGGGATATATAGGGACAGAGAACGCTATATCTGTCGCAAAGTAGCTTCTTTGTTGTGATTCAAAGTTATAAAAACATAAGGGATTTCCTGTATCCCCAAGTCTGGAACTTTGCCTACATCCGGGTCTTTGTAGTCCAGTCTAATTAGTACCAGTTACATTGAAAATTATAATTATTTCAGATGCAATTTTTCAAAAATCCAGAAAAAGAAAAATTGGAAGTGTTACAAGAGCACGTAAGAAGAATGAGTGAGGCCACACAAGTAAGTATAATTATGTAATCCTGTTAATAGAAGTTATCCAATATTATAATATATTGGCTATATTACCTTTATATACAGAAATCGTTTAAATTCCTTACAAATTCTTTTAACAAGCTAGAACTTAGCTCTTTCTCAAGTACTGTTTTTCAAAGATCGTCTAAATGAGTTTAGTTAAGTAAAGTTTCCGGTTTTAATTAAAACTAGGGTAAAGAGTTAGAAAAAAGTTAACAGAAATGATGACAGAGAATGCTGTCAGTGGATAAGGGATTAATTGTTTTACGAACTTTAACTTCTGGCGCTAGTTTGATACTTACTACCTTTTTATTTAAAGGGTTAAAGGCCTTAGTTAGTTAAAAGCTAGCCATCATCCTGAGCGCTGCCTGGCATTTAAACCTGCGGCCATATTACGACCTCTTAAATCCAGTAAGTTAAAGAATGGGCATCGACTTACTTTGTGTTTCTGGTAAACTTAGTTCTGTGCTATGGTTGGAATGATAAAGACTGATATAATCCTTCTATCATCGATGTAAGGTAAAATACTCACGATAATATCCACGCATTAAACCTCTTTACAAACGGCACTATGGGAAAAAGTTTAACTCCACTATCGCCCTACTAGGGGGTTTTTACTGCCTCGTTGGTCTATTGGTAGCAAGCGCTGCGTAAGGACCGAGAAGGCCCCGGTTCGAGTCCGGGGTCGGGCAAAATTTGTGTGGGTTTTTCTGTAATGAAATTACTCATCCCGGAGTTAGGAAGTTGGCGGTTGAACGCCCGTGTCTCGGAAAGCACGTTAAGCCGGTGGATTCCTGCGCCCGATCTCTCATCGGTCATTTCGGATTGCCGTCTCACCGAATTATGAGAGTAAGGGAATAGAGAGTGCACTTGTGTTTGCGCGCACTAAATATCTTTACAACGGCACTATGAGAAAAGTTTAACCCCACTACCAGCAATTTGATGAGCCTACTAGGGGTTAAACAATGCTAATGTTTTTTTTTTCATTCTTTACAGCCACGTCCCATATCAGTGGTCAGTGAAGGGTTAGGAGGAGTGAGTAACATTTCAAATAGTTTTTATTTTAGAAAACTACCGATGAATAATTTTAACAGTTGTGTTATAAAGAAAAATAAAAAAAAAACTTTATTCGGTTCAGGCTAGTTATACAAACAAGGGTTTGACTACCTCTATTAGGTACACATATAAAAATACTGATAGAGTTATTGAATTAAAGTTTTTAAATTGGAAACACGTTTCAGCTTTTCAGACAAAAAGACAAATTTTATTATTGGTATAACGTGGTATCTGCATAAAGTTTTGTTCGTTATTTCACTATTTCGTTGGCAAATTCAATTTACTTCTCTGTTAACTCCTTTACTAAAGGGGTTTATTGAACCATATTTGTTTTATGCATGGTACTATTTATGTAGCTTTTTTCGGGATATTAATTTATTAATAGTTCGTTATACTATCTTTAATTTGAGGTGGCGCGGCCAGAGAGCACTGCTCAGCGGCCGGACCACATAAATTGTTGCTTTAAATAAATGCTGAAAAACAAAAGATTTCAAAATGACAGTGAAATGGGTTTACCGTAAAAACCAAATTCATGATTATTGGAATGATTCCAGCTGGACATGGAGGTAGGAGATGATGAAGATGACACCTTCAAAGTTAGTTGACCAGAAGACCAGGATATCTTCGATCAGAAAAGAAGACTAATTTCATCATGACTATAAATTTAATTGTTACACAAAAGTGTGGTCTTTTCTTGAACTTAAATAAACATTTTACCCCGTGCCATTAAGTCATGAAATGCCCTTTCAGCTCATCAGTAATGTCTGGAACCACCTACGTAAATTGATATGTAGGTAACTATATATGTATTTTATTTTCTTATTTATCAGTGCACATCTAATAAAACCGTTTAACATAAAAGTAACGACAAAGAAGGAAGTCAAATGTATATTTATGAAGGTATCCACAAAATGTTCATGACGAATCTGATCTTGTCATCTGACATTTCAAATGATGTTTGTCACGATCGGAAATTTAGATTTCTACACAAATGAAATCTACGGAAACGATTTCTATTATTTGACTTTGTTACCATTGTGTTGTTGGGGAACAATGAATCATTTCCTGGTTGTCTTGAAACAAATGGCAGATACAAGAAGTGTTCTTCAAATGAATTGAGGGTGCTTCAGTTACGGTATACATACTACGTGTACTCGCGCATTTCCCGCACAAAGAGAGGAATGTTTTCCTCTCTTGTGACGGTCATAACACACTGAATGGCTTTTATGTAAAATTAAAATTAAGTCCAATTATATGAAATTCAGCGGATATTTATTGTTAAGCTCGTGAAATCGAAAATATTTCAAGAATTTTCCTGTTTTCACATGTGCGTGTTTAAAGTTTCGGTTGAATTTAATTGTGGTTTAATGTAGGCAGGTTACTTTGCATTTTTTTAGTATTTACTACATTATCATATGTACATATGTATACATTAATAATCATACGAGTAAGAGGTTGATAGTTTAGTCAAAATACACTGAACAATAACATCTTCTACCCAATTAACATACGCTCAAAATATGTATGCGAATTCGACTATAATTGGGCAATACCTGCTCGAATAAATTGTTCTTTGTGACAAATAATAACCATTCATCGCGCTGGTGTCCCCGATATGTCAGGCAATCATAATAAGAATCCGTTGATTATTCCGTGGGCGGGGGTCCTGTTATTCCAGACGTTCATTCAAAATTCTAAACAATTGTGCGAATTTCATCTGGGACACAATTACGCGATGCCGGGGCGCGAGAAAAATAGGAGGTCCGGACGCGGTCGGCGTCGGAGCGGGGTCAATAAATATCATACAATATCATAAACATTAGAAAACTGAAAATGTTCGGGATATTTAACATGTTGTTTTGTTTTAATGACCTTTTCAGTTTTCTAATGTGTGTAACCATGACAGTTTAAAATTATATATCACAAACATTGTCAATTATTTGCGGTAACTCTACAGACACATTATAATTTTTTCTTGATCCGTCAAATTAGTTTTTTCACAAATATTGTTCCAAATCCCGGAGGTAAGGGGGAGTTATGGTTGTGTCAGAATCGAAGGTAGGTACATACTATAAAATTAAATTGTACCCTCTGTCTGTTTCTATGCTTTCAAATACGTAGCGGATTTTGATACGGTTTTTTTTATTAAGTAGAGTGTATTAAAGTTAGATTTATACGTTTAAAATTTGAGTGTGAATGGTTCCCGACTGGGAAATCAAACCCACATGTCTTGAATGACATATTGACAACAAGTTTATATTTTCACGGTTTATTTTGCTTCTAATACTGAATTTCCGCGTTCGTTCAAGCCCTAACTTGATGCATGCGACAACGAGGTAGCTGAGGAAATTACAACAACCTTATACATACGAGAGTACCTACACTCGGAGCTGGATCCCTGACGAAGACGGATGACCTGGAAATACGGGCTCAATTTCGACAAAAACGGATTATCTTGACAAAATAATTTGTTCAACTCTCCAACTCACTGAGAATGTTCTACGGAATTATACACCGTGAAATTTTAGTGGTTGTTTTCCCGCAGTAAAATGATTATATCTTAGTAGCACAATAGATTTGTGCAGTTCTTTTTTATTAAAATCAATAAATGCCGGTTTCACGAAAGGTTAAACCGAAACTCGAAAGCACGTTCAAACCGCTTTATTACTTAGGGCGCAGAGCTTTTTTAGCTTTAAGCATCGATTTCATGCGGCAAGCAGTACCTGATTACGTTACATCTTATAAAATAACGGTAGCTTTTCTCGTTTTCCAGTTGGAAAATTATTATTTTGAAAATATGAAAAAATAAAATTTTTTTTCAAGGAATAATTTGCATGATTTGATAGTATTACTAAAGGCAAATCGTTCTGACACGGGAAAACAACCACTAAAATTTCACTGTGTATTTTTAACAGATCCTTTTTTAAATTATCACAGTTTATTTTAGAATGCCAGGAATAATATCAACGTATGCATATTAAGGCAGGTAATTAGTAGGTTCTCAGAAGCGGGTTTTAAATAAGAATATACATTTAAATACTTGGGGCAAGGGCAGGAGAATGATCTAGCAGTGAGAGCCATCTCTAAGGGTGAGAGCCATACGCTCCCCCGCCAGCCCGGTTCAGCTGAGAAAGCCTATCTGCAGGCTATCAGCGAGAGGCCTACAAATAAAAAAACAAAAAAAATAAAGGAGAATGATGATAACTACTTGGAGGATTTGAATCCAGCCGTGAAACAACACACGCAATCATTAAAAAAACACACATACTTATTGACCACACATACAATGACAGATAAATCTATACCGTAGATATTGTTCTATATTTAGGCATCGATTTGGCTACCCTGCGTATCCTGTTCTGGATATCCGTATCCTAAATCTTGTTAAATCTAACAGGTATATTTTATCGACTGTGTGACCCTGGCTGACGGTTTCTAGTGTCGTGGGTTCGATTCTCACTCGGGACAAATATGTGTGATGAACATCGGGTTTTGTTCCGTGTCTGGGTGTGAATATGTATTTATGAATATCTATGTATGTACCTATATCGGTCTCTGACGCCCATAGTAGGTACAAGCTCTGCTTAGTTTGGGGGGGTCTTGTGACCCCAAACTAAGGCGCGTGTGTGGAAATTTCCCAGATATTGTAAAGATATTTTTGTTTATATAACTAAAGAGTTTTATTAACTTTGCATAGGTAAAGTCTACTCGTATGTACAAATTAATAGAATTATTGCTATTTTCGTACCATGACATGGTTTTCGTAAAGTTTCGGATTCGGGCTAAAACTGTGCCTTGTTATTGGTTCGGGTGCCAAACGAAACTTTCCAAGTATCCGACCACTGGCGTTTATTGTGGTTTGTTTAAAAAGGCAGTAGTGAATGTTTTTACGTTTTACTAGTCGACCCGGCAAACTCCGCACCGTTTTATTTATTTTCGTGAAAGACAAACTTTTGTATAATTTCATGCAATAGCTTGTCCTAAAAAACGATTACATAAAAGTAATGTGCATGTCTAATTCAATAGTTTCGATCTTACTGGTTACGTATCAAAATAATAATAGAGTGTAATTCAAGCCCGCGCAGACGTGGAGGGGCGAGGCGGATAAGGATGGCCAGCATGCCGAAGCTGTGGTAGTGAGCGAAATTCGTGTGGTACCGCAGGAGCCCCGCAAAGCCGGAGCCGTGACAGAACCCATGCATGCATGTAATATTCAAGATTTCTGTATGGCACATATTTCTAAACAAGTTGTGTTAATCGTTTCTTGACCTTGTCAATAATGAACTATCAATATTGACTGGGTCATAATAATTATCTTTGATGAAAAGTGGCTATGTAAGTATTTGTTATGATCTAATCGAACGGACTACGATTCCATCATAATAAACAAAATTTATCAAGAGTAAATACCTAACTAGATAAAATAATTTTATATGAAACACAGACTGAGATATCCCACTGCCAAACGATTGGAAAACAATCTTGTGTTGCTAAAGCTAAATCTAGATCACAAAAAACTGGCCAAGTCCGAGTCGGCCTCTCCCCGGAGTTCTGTACCATTGACTGGATTATTGTTATACTGCCTAGCTGTGCCGCTATTGATATCGAACTAAAACGGTTAAGAAAATCAAGTTTGTTGTATGGGAGCCCCCCTTAAATATACAATTTTCCTACTTTTAGTATTATGATATACTTTTCTTTTCCTAACTGACATACAATGATGGCTTGAAGTAGCCTCGTCATCATCAACGGACTTGTAGGGGAGCGGATGGCTTTCTTCCCTAAAACATTATTTGTGCAAATGTGAACTGTCAAACTGTTCTAATTCACGCAACAAACGACGGATAGCGAAGCCATACTAGTTAATACGGTTCCCTACCGTACCTTTTACTGACTGGCTCGGTGGAACAGTGGTTAGTGACACAGGTTCACGACCCACGGTTCCAAGAGTGGTGGGTTCGATTCCCACTCGGGACAAAATTTTATGTTATATTATATTATGGTGTTTGTTCCGTGTATTATATGTATATTATATTATATTATATTATATTATATTATATTATATTATATTATATTATATTTTATTATATTATTATATTATATTATATTATATTATATTATATTATATTATATTACATTATATTATTTTATATTATTTTACATTATATTATATATTTATTACATTTTAATATTTTAACATTCTGGCATTTAATTGGGCTAAATTATATTGAATTGAATTGAACCGAATTGCATTAAATTAAAATAGAATGGTTTGAATACAAATAAATAAATCACTCAAATCAACATTAAGTTAGGGGTTTAACTTAATGTTCATTTGGGTACTTTTAGGGGTTTAACCCTAAAAAGTACAACTGCGAATCCGCCATGACACTTTTCGTAGCAATCCCGATACCGAAACACTTACGGACGGGTTTATATCGCTCATGGGATGCCTCTCGCACTTGACCGAGTTCGTACGTTTCCCCGCGCGTAAATATTTATGCACGGCGTGCGCCTGCCGCATTCCGTCGAAACGACAAACTTTTGACAAAGATACAGTACTATTTAGGGTTTACAGCTAAGAAGAAATAAAAAATCGGTAAAAAAAACTTTTAAGTTAAGCGGTTTTATTTTATTTGCACTGAAAACTAGAAAATAAATAAATAGTTACAACTTACCAATCAGCCTACGAAGGTGGTCCCAGTCATTATTATTTCTGATGGTAGTGGTAGGTACGACTAAAATAAAAACGTGGGGCCCAGCGAACCCCGAGTTATGTTATGATCTACCAAAGTATAAAGATATGCTCTGCCGTAAGTAGGATTTCGGAGAGGCCCCACGTTTTTATTTTAGTCGTTTTTGTTAAGCCAAAGACTGAGGAAATACATGATCGAGATATTATTCATTGGTATCAATTAGGTTTGTAAGTTAATTATTTTTATTGCTTGCTTTCGGAATAAGTTTTTACTTAACCCATTTACGCCCAAATCCAATCCAGTTGTAAATGTACATATTTTTTATTGTGAATAGCTGGAAACGAGCATAAAGAACACGAAAATATGAAAAAAATAAAAATATATGTATATTATATATCTAAAAAAAAGCCGTCCTCAAATGGGGCCAATGGGCGCATGTAGTATAGAAAAATTTGATATATAGGAATTCAACAGACAGTGTTTTCGAACATGTATTATGTTGCCAATGCGTTTTTTATGGTACACTACACATCGCAGCTGTTAAGACAGCTCTTAGATATAGTGTCCTACACCATCATTCAGCAATTTTGGTCTTGACGGTCAATATAGTGTCGAAACTGGAATTTATCTACCTTTTATCATTGGCCAGGAAAGGACACGTCATGTATTGAAAACTGCCAAATCCAGTATGTTTTCCAGAGGGTGGACACCACCAGAATTGGAGCCCATAGTGCGCACTCAAGCCATCGAACAAAAAATATTTTGTTGATAGACTTGACTGTTTCAAATCTGTATTCCGAAGGCAGTACATGATATCCAGTCAAGATAATAATGTTTTCATTTCTTCAATAGACGACTATAAGTCGGTTATACATAAGTAATAGACATAGTGAAGAATCATAGTCATCTTCATCTTAGGTTCATAATGTTGGTTCACAGTTTCACCAAACATGGTTTGTCGATTGACGACTGAAGATTGTCTCTTGGATGCTGGAGGCTCCTCATTACTGTCACTCCAATTTCATCTCTTCGAACAATCAATTATGTTACCCGTTAGGTAACTTTCGAGGCATGTTACTTCTTTGGATGTGGTCATCATGCCCTTCTTCCTCCTTGATAAAGACCCTTGGTTCAGGAAGCAGATTCACTAAATCTACCTCCATTTCATAATTTTCTTCACCTAACTCTGTCTCTACAGTTTCCTGAATCTCGTGGTATGGATTGACAAAGCCGAATGTCGTTTACGTATTTTTTTACATGAAATTCTCTTTTTTTTATATACGAAAATATTAGGTCTTATGTGCCCATTGGCCCCAATTGGGGACACCACTATAAATAGTAAAATATAAGTACCAATATACTATAAAATATCGATTATTATGCATAATAGATAAAGAATATGATATAAACCTATATTTATAAACGAAAAAACTGTCATCGTAAGTTAATTAAATAAATTATAAATAATTTAGTTTTGCTGATAACTCCAAAAAAATAAGTCCCACAAAACAGTTCAAAAAATCACAATAATATGCTTGTGAACGATAAGTTATATTTTTTATTATTGAGATACACTATTATACTTTACAAATTCGCTTTGTTAAAAGCTAAAATTTTTTAAAGTTTAAAATTAAAAATCATTTCTATGGCGTCCTCATTTGGGGCCGGAGGGCGTAAATGGGTTAATAAGATTTTAGGATGATACATGATACGGGATGACAAATGATAGGGGCGACTGTCCCCAGGTTAATGGGACGGCAAATAGATTATTTTTTTAATAAATTGAAAAATAACTTCAATTCAGCAGTTGTGCAGATTATTATAGATCAAAAGTATATATGTAGACAGGGGCCAAACATTCACCAGACCCAGCTGTTTTATAATTTTTTTTTAATTGAATTTATTTGAGTTTTTTTTAAATAAAACAGTTTGTAAGGTACATTTCTATAATTATTGCGGTCAGATGAGCACTTTTCAGTTGTTTGAATAACATATATAAAAATCAAGCATCAGAAAATAAGTGACCTTAATTAATTTTTTTCATAGCTTTAAAGCGTCTGTTAGGTAAAACCGCCGACCGCATGTGTCTGAATCCTGATTTTTAATGATATTGTGTTAAATATATGTTAAAATCAGCTATCAGAATTTAAGTGAGGTGAGCAGTGATACTTGAAAAATGGCCGTCTGGTCAAAGTAGCAACTATTAATATGATCATAGTACACCCCACCACTACTCAATCGTATATATTTTGTCCATTAGAAAATAAGTGACGTCTGGCAGCTCTGGGATCTTGGACCAGTATATTTAATATGGTAAATTATGTGGAAACAACAAACAGTTTGAACATTTATTATGTATTGTAATGTTTATTTTTGATTGATGACTGTAAAACGTAGTGATTATATTCTCTTTGGATGACTGTCTCGGTGAAACAGTGGTTAGTGATCCTACCTGGCGGTTCCAAGAGTCGTGGGTTCGATTCCCACTCGGGGCAAATGATGAACATTGGTGTTTGTTCCCTGCCTGGGTGTGATTAAGATTTAGGTATGTATTTATAAATATCTATGTATTTATGTAAGTCTTTGACGCCCATAATACAAGCTCTGTTTAGTTTGGGGTCAGATGACCGTGTGTGGAAATGTCCCAGATTTGTTTTTTATTTATTGAGACCCTAACAAACGCTTTATAAGTAGATTCGTCTGTACCTACTAAAAGCACTTCTCTGGGTTACAAACAGTTAATGCTAAATTAGGTTAGGTAACCAGCGGTCTGCCGTAGGCGTCGTGGTAGTAGAAGACTAGGTCAGAGTCCCATGACACCGCCAAACGGTGATGAGGTACACCGCATTGTACATCATTACGTCATGCAGTCGGTAAACCCCCTAGACATTGCACCCCGCCTTGGCCTGCTGGCATTTACCATCTCTTCGCCAGCCGCTGAGGAGTCCGACATACCACTGGGAGAGAACCCCCTCTCCCCGCGACGGTGCGAAAGGCATTTCACCGCGACTAAAAAAAAAAGCTAAGCAGCAGTCTGCTGCCGCCAAGTCACGCACCTGTATCGGGAATTGTGTTTTTACATAATTCGTCCAATCGAACCCACCGCTTCCTTGTTTCCCCACCTAGAAGATGTTTCTGCGCTAACTTTATTTCAACTTCGCACTTCCTTTGTGAGCAAATCAGGGGATGCGGTTGTGTTTTACAAATAGTTTTGTATACTGGAAGCTACGTATTTTCCTTGTTATTCTAAAGATAACGGGGATAGTGGAAAATGAGAACAACGGGGAAGTTCAACTGTTCTGTTCTTTTATTGGATTGTAAAGGTTGGGTAGCTCTACAAAAAATCTAAATATAGTCTGTCTATTCATCGCATTATCTCCTTAAGGCTAAAACTGTACAGTTATAATAAGTTATTTGTGTATGTTATAAAAAAATATTTCTTTTTTCGTCAAACTCAAACTGGCTTGCAGATTAATGCATATAAAATAAATTTTGAAAAAATTCGCATTCATGACCCCGCCTGAACGGGGACCCCCGTTTTACATTGAGCTTTCATAGCATTAAAAACAACAAATAAAAAAGCATATAAAATATGCCGGATCTCATAGCACACGCTTTACTTTTTAAATAAAACGAATTTCAAAGATTAAACTCTCGTACTCGTATATAACAAAACGTCGTGGCTCCAAATAGTTACGTTTAGTATCGTAATCATACACGAGAAATTCGTAAAATTATTTTTTATGCAAATGTGTAAGTATTCGCGGAAATAATAGACAATACAATACACCTACCTGTTGTGTTTAGACCGTACTTCATTATTGCAAAGTTATCAGATTATCGTTTGAGATTGGCACTAGAAATAAGTAATTTCCTTGGCTTCGCAAGCCGTAGTTGGGCACGAATAGTAAAATATTGGGCGATATAATTGGTACTGTAAGTATTCGCTTACTTAACAGATTCAAATCGCGTTTATTGTTATTCTTAACATATTATTTAGAGACAGGTCAGGGGAAAAGACTCACACGTAACCATCGTGATCGCGCTGTAAAGCGCTCGAAACGTCAGGTCTCTAAATAATATGTTTAGAATAACTATACAATAAAGACAATACTATTTTTTATTATTTTGTCGACCAACCCGCATTCGGCCAGCGTGGTCGACTAAGGCCTTATCGCCCTAGTTTAGGGTATGCCCGTGCCCCAGCGGTGGGGACGTATATGGGCTGATGATGATGATGACTATTCGTTAACTATAAACCGTTGGATTTCATATTTCATTCCCTTTTTGACGGTTATTTTCCCATTTCGTTCTCTCATCATCCTACTAATGGCTTGTTAAAGTTTAATTTATTGACTGAACTTGAAAGTGGGAAGGGTCGGGAGAGTTTTGCTCTCATAAATATCGGGATCAAAAGCAGATGCCGTCTACATAATAATAAGTCTAATAACATTACTGCTTTTAGTTTTATAAGTGTTTGAAGAACGCTCTCCGAGTTGGAGAGTGGATTGTGGTTTGTGGTTGTTGAAAAGTTGATTGTTATACATCGTGAAATGTTTGGGGTTGTTTTCCCGCAGTAAAATGATTCTTTCTTACTAATACAATATATTTGTGTAGTTTTTATTGAAATCAATAAATACTTTTACGACGCAACTCGAAAGTACGCGAAACCGCTTCATTACTTAGAGCGTAGAGCTTCTTTAGCTTTTATCATTGATTTCATGCGGCAAGCAGTATCAAACACACATTGGCCATCTGACCCCAAATTAAGCAGAGCTTGTACTATGGACGTTAGAGACTGATATACATATACATACATAGATATTTATATAATAGACACTTAAATTCATAATCATACTCAGACTCGGAACAAAAGCGATGTTCGTAACTCAAATATTTGACCCGAGTGGCAATCGAACCCACGTCTCTTGGAACCGCCAGACAGGGTAATTTACATCAGTCAAACAAAATTAGAAATCACCACAATAAAAACATAGTTTTATACTAACAGATTTTTATCTTATCTTATCGCGGGGACCGTATAACCGGTTCACTTCGACCCTCAGGGATCTTTTGTGTTTCCCCTACCTCTATACACCTACTCCCTGAAGATCAAATGCATTAATGCAATAACGTCCTTGGATCTGAGGTGCCTGTATTCTTCTGGTTTCGGATAAGCCGTTCCCAGAAGTCTGAGCCTGTGTCTGGCCAGTGAGTGACATTCACATAACATATGTTTCATGTCTTCCATTTCTTCCTTGCAAGCTCTACAATCGCTGTTAATACTAACAGGTAGTCTCTAATAAAACTTGACATGCAGAAATTATAATTTGCTCAGCTATTCCTTAGCTGTCTTGGGAAACATCTTGAACCTGCCTATATAAATAACGATATACGAAGGAATGTAGGTAGGTATATGGCCGTGACCCAATTGGTTTGGTGGTAGCGTTGCGGAAGTCAAATGGCAATGCTCCATTATTGTAATTACCACAAATGGTAAATCGTATGGAAAGGGGAAACGGGGATAGAAGGGACACAACATGATGGTCGTAATTTGTATTAACATGCTACATTTCCAAAACCGTTTACGTTCATATCTGAGTCATCATCATGTTTACAAAAAAAATTAAACGTCCGGCATATCTATCAGGTTTTGTTAAGCTTGCGAGTTATAGTTTATTACGATTATACCAATGTAGGGTAGTAAAACAATAAAAAAATGATTACAATCACGGACATATATTTTTTTCTTATATGTGTATGACTTGACAGTTTAAAGTTAACATACTTGCATAAAATCACGTCTCTTTCCCAGAGGGGTAAGCAAAGATCACTTCCTACCATGTGCTACGATCCTGGCACACCACTTTCGCTTCTTTCACATCCATCAATCTCTTCATGCATGCTCGTTAACAGCAGTTTAATTTACAAACAATAAGAAATGTTCGTTGATTTGATACTTGCAAGCGTCCCATAAAGGCTGAGATTTCTTAGAAGCAAGTCTCTTGTAAGTCTCAATGTCTCTCTTTTCAGGAAACCGTAGATGGTGTACTGTTTAAAGACGTAAAGACCTAAACGAAGAGTATCACAAGAAACACTTGAATAAAATAAATAATACTGTCAGATATTGTTAACACAACATTTTTCAACAATCCTCTTCCAACGCCAAGACACGTAGGTAGCTTGGCACTAGTTCCTGGTAAACAAATACAAATCAGACAAACGCAGCCGAAATCAGCATCTATTTCATATGCTTTTAAGTTCAGTTTTGTGTAAGGAAAGTGATGGAAAGGTGACGGGGATTGAAGGATAAAAATCCGCGAATTGTGGGTGCAATTTAACGTGTATTGTTGGTATCGCATAATGATCATGTAGAATGGAAATAATTACAGTACTAGCCACGCACATCCATTACTTTGAGGATATATATAGTAATAGCAATAGCTCATCATTAGGTAGTTCCCATGTCAGAGAATTCGTGTTTGTTCTTTATCAAATGAAGTAGGTAACCTATATTTTTGTAGGAAAGTATAATCATCATCATCAGCCCATATACGTCCCCACTGCTGGGGCACGGGCCTACCCTAAACTAGGGCGATAAGGCCTTAGTCGACCAAGCTGGCCAAGTGCGGGTTGGTCGACTACACAACCTTATTCACCGTTGAAGCGTCGAATGATGGTACAAATGAATTTCAAATTTGAAAAACACATTGGCACCTGGCGGGGTTTGAACTGGCGATCTCTCGCAGGGTAAGCAACGACCTTAACCACTCGGCCATCGACGCTTTTTTTAAGTATAATATGGTTCTAATATTTGTGACACACTTCGTGATTAAGAGTAAGAGTACATTGATGAGTGTTGTGTGTTGCCTGAATCAAATAATTTACTGCAATGCCCAAAACTAACAGAATTTTGCCTGGATCAGTTATACAGTGGTTTGTGACCCAGAATGCATGTGTCCTACGGTTCCAAGAGTCGTGAGTTCGATTCCCACCCTTGACAAATATTTGTGTGACGAACATCGGTGTCTTTTCCGTGTCTGGGTGTGTTATTAAATATACTTAAGTATTTTTTTTTTTTATAATATGCTAACAAGATGACCTCACTCCACCTGATGGAAAGCGGTAGTGAGATCCAAATATGAGGTCGACAGGCACAATAGACCATATTGAGCCTGTCGCACTCACCCTGAAAGCCCGCTTAAAGAGGAGACCACTGCTGTGGCAACAACGAGACAAGTCGTGGAGTCCCGCATTGGTATTGAGCTGTGTGGGTCCGAGTTGGCCAGTCCGCTGGACGGAAGGGCCCCCGTTTCTACGGGTCTCCCAGGCCGGCGGGCTGACCCGCTCCGCCCGCACAATGCCGCCGCTAAGACTCCACTGGTCCAGTATATTTGTCTAACTATTGTTGTTTCTGATTTCTATAACACAAGTGCTTAAGTTACTTACCATGAGATCAGATCAATGTATGTGATGTAATATAAAAACAAATTTAAGATGTCAAGTATTCGTTGAACTGTGTTTAATTACATAAAACAGAGAAATGGAAATAACAAATCAAACGTGAAATGAATAATACAACGATTTCAAAATAGACCTTGAAATAAAAACCTTGTTATATTAAACAGCTTTATTAATAACATCTAGATCTAGAAATAACCCTAAATTTTCTTAACATGAAAGCCTCCCGTAAGAGCTTAAGTACTACTAGAAGTGCTTATTCTAGAAGTATACTTCATATCGCTTCTTTGCCTCAACAGTGTGCTATCCCGATAATCCGAAGTTTCTGAACTGGCCATGTTATCGAAGCAAAGAGGCGATATATCCTAGTAGTATCCCCTAGAACTTTCTCCCAGAATTGTCTCCTAAAAGTTCCCCTAGAAGTACCCCAAGTTCTTAGCCTCATCGAAGAGTCCCAGCATCATCTGCGTGTACTCGTCCCCCTGCTCGTGGATCCTCTGGGGTGGCCAGTGGAAGTACGTACCCCTCAGCTCGTACGTGTAGACCAGGGGCGTACCCAGGGCATGCCGTACCCAGTCCATGCTGCCGCCTGAGGCTTTGTCTGCGAAGGTGGAGTTAGGATTATTGATTGCAGAAAAAAAGTTTGTTTATTTAACGTTACATCATTTAAATGATTTTAGACTTTCGCGTTCCATTACACTAATTAGTCACTAATGTATTTGCTACTCCTAATATCGCGTGTAAAAGCCATAAAGACAAAATTTAATTTTAAATGAGTTGACTTTCTCTAGCAAGAACGCGCTAACTCTCTCAGAGGAAGTCATTCTTTCCTTAACTCTTTTTAAGGTCTTAATGAAAACCTAAACTCAGGTACAATATATATCAAGGCAAAAGTGTTAAAAGACAATATATCGCAGGTGAGTTTTTTTTTTATAATAGGCTAACAAGACCATGTCACTCCACCTGATGGTAAGTTGCAGATGTAAGATGGTAAGTTGCTTTCCCTTGTAAGTAACCACCACAGCCACAACACAAGGTCAGTGACCGCTACCAAATATGACGTACCTAGGGTCAACAATTTTTACGGCGACAGAACCGTTAAAAAGCGATTACCCTATATACTAAATACTCTGCCAGTTGATCTCAGACTAGAAAACAATAGATTTAAGTTTAAAAGCATGTTAAAAAGATTCCTTTTTGAAACAATATAGGCTATTGCTTCAAAAAGGAATTTTTCAGCAAACCTCATATATTACTGTAGTTAAACCCAACTTTTAGCGCTTCATATTTATTTTTTATATAGAATCACTTCAACCAGTCCCGCAGACAGACAGTGTAAATTGTCTTGTGGGACAGAATGTAAAATAGTTGTTTAACTCTTTCTGTTTAATAATAAATAAATAAAATAAAAAAAAAAAAAAAAAAAGTGGTAGTGAGATCCAAATATGAAGTCGGTAGTTCGTTAAAAAGCGAATTGAGAAACATTAATGTACAACTCGTCAGTATGATTATAGAGAAATTGTAACTAATCAAAATATTCCAAGATAAACGTTGTGTCAGACGAAGGTTAGATCTAAGCTAAGAGTCTCAGAACTACTTAGTCGTTGATCTAAGAAAATCTGTGCTGTTTCATTTCAAGAAACAATTCTTTAGTGTTACCAACACTTTCAGAAACTCCGCGTTTAAAATTACTTTTTCCAAAGAAATCTGCCTAATGAGTACAAAAATTCAGCGAATCTCCTCTGGCCAGATCAATAGTTTTAAAAGAAGACGAACAAACTTGTGTACTGAATTGTGCTTAAAGCTTCAATGATTACGCAACCGGGTCGTGGTTTAAAAGGCTCTCATCCATCGGAAACCTAAAAAGCCTTCGAGCTTTAAACTAATTAGGGCCGATCGAAGTAAGACGTGTCTTACATAAGAAGTAAAGGAATACAAGCAAGCATGATATAGCAAAGAAAAAACTTTGGGTAGGCTAACTTTAGAGGTACCTTTTACGTCGTTCTAAGAAATCGTAATCTGGATATCATGTTTCCTTTAAAAGGTTGTGGTATGTCGACAATTTTTTATTGATTCCGTTTTTTTTTAATATTCGTAACAGTTGACAATTTATTGGAAAAAATATTGTATCAAAGTATTCCGGATTTCACGTTTGAGGCAAGTCAACTTGAGGTGTTAGGTATGTGTAACATAATGGTGACACCATTCCTGAGTAATGCTTAAATATCTTTGAAACATAAAACTTCAATAATTGTAATTACATGTACAAGTGATTATGTAAAACCCTTGAAAGTCATTGCGTTGATGACGCATGTGCCCCCTGCGAATAATTTTAATGTAATTCGTTTCGTAATTACCAAGTCAGTCGACATGGTTCCATGGATGAATTCCCATGGCTTGTCGTGTTTCATTTCACGACTGTAATTTTGATAAATGCATACTTAGGGGAAATTGTGTTTTGGTACTTTTCTTATGGAAAATTTGTTTGTGTTCTTTCCTAAAATAATAATGTGTGGCCATTTTAGCATTCCACCATCTTTGTGTCAACATTTTTGAGTATCTGTGTTGTATGTATAGCCATACAATGTGTCCCAATTTTTCTTCACGTTGCTTGTAACGAATTGATAATAACGACTGGATCGGTGGAACAGTGGTTAGTGACTCAGGTCCACTACCTACGGTTCAAAGAGTCGTGGGTTCGATTCCCACTCGGAACAAATATTTGTGTGACGAAACTAAGACGGAACAAACACCGATGGTTTGTTCCGTGTCTGGGTGTGTTGTTACATATATTTAAGTATATTTGTGTATCCACTGTTGATTCTGATATCCGTAACACAAGTGCTTAAGCTACTTACCACGGGATCAGATCAATGTATGTGATGTTGTGAATTATTATTTTAAAATATATTTGTAATGTCATTTTGAGCGTATCTACTTGTATTAACGGTTACGTAAAAACAGTCTCAATTTGAACGTTTAGAAACTAAATATTTGTCTTTATGGGTCTATACGCGATATTAGGAGTAGCAAATACGTAGCTACTTACTGCCCGACGTGTAGACCCATAAAGACTAATAATTAATGTAATGGAACGCGAAAGCCTAAAAAAATATAGACTAAGTTTTATTTTAAAAGGTATACCTACATGACATGGTTCTAAAAATTTTCAGTTATAGATGATTTAAACTTACATAATACTTCTGCTGCTGTAGCTGGACCTTTGTATTTTTCTCCGTTTACTTTCTCTCCGTAGTTCAAAGATGTTTTGCCAATTTGTATCTAAACGAAATAAATATTATTAATATGATGTGCATGCATTCATATTTTTATTACACAAGAAGAGTTGGCGTAACAACTAAATAAGAAATGTATAATAATTGCTACGTGCTAAATGTTTGGACATTTATTTTTTAAATAACATTAAAAACAAAGATAAACTTGAGCCATTTTTCGGATGAAACTTTGCTTTTTTAACCGACAATTACAAATTACTCATCTCAGTCTTCATTTTGATTCCCATATTATATCCCACTTACAGCTTAAGCTCACCGATTAGGCACAAAAAGTAATTCAACTATTTGTATACTCACCAAATCATCATAGTTGTCGCCATGCTCCACAGAGTCAGAATATGGTACCAGCAGCATCTGTGCATCCGAGTGGAACGCCACATACGCGAGTAGGTTCTCAATTCCGGAGAGATACTTGGAGAGAGTCCTCGTCTCTATCTCTGAGAACGGCTTGGACCCTCCGTAGGTCTGGTAGTCACAGGGCCTGTTAGATGCACCATGTTCTGAAGCAAACATTTAGGTCCGTTTTTTTTTCTAACTGACATACGATGATGGCTTGGAGTAGCCTTGTCTTTATCACTGGACTTGCAGAGGAGCGGATGGCTCTCACTCTCTCCCTAATATAGGTTAGTGTGATGTTCAATGATATTATTTCTTTATTAAAATGTAATTTATTTTATTGAACGATGTTATCAGCTCTAAGCTCATGTATAAAGGAGCTCAAGCCTACAATAATTTTATATAAAAATGGAAGACATATCAAAAAATAAAATCATAAAATCAAAACCAGAAAATTCTGCATTTTTTTTATAGAAACACTAGCGACCCGTCCTCGCTTCGCTTCGGTATACCTCTATCTCTATATAAAATATTACATTAAAATATAATATTTATTATCAGGTACTTATTTACCTACGAAACGAATTTAAAGCGAATTCAAAATTCCTCCAAGTTAAAATCAAAGTGGCAAACACGCGACTTTTTTCTAATACTTGCATTTTAAATTCGTGATATCTTCCGAAAGAAATGTCCAAATTGAATAATTCAAAAAGTTATTTAAAGGTATCAGTACCTTTTAGCCGTCTTGAATATAAAGATAGTTATTATTTTGATAAGGATTAATACCAAGGTACAAATAAAGAGCCTTTTTAAGCGGCGACATATAAATTAAATTTACTTACTGACCGCTTATTAAAAACCGCTTACTGTGACATAACTATAATATTTAGACATATGCTGTCGCGACACTTTTTGTAGATGATGGAGAGCTCTGCAAATTCGTAGTAAATGATTTTATTCTATCATCAATAGTTTTCGCAGCGCACGCGACGTAAATAATTTTTCAGGTCATTTTTTACACCTTGGGTTACATTATTGGAGTTTTAGTAAGGATCCCTAATTTAAAAAAATATATATTATAGCCTATGTTACTTCTAAATAATGCAGCTTTCTAATGGTGAAAAAAAATATTGCAATCGGTCCAGTAGTTTTTGAGTTTATTCATTACAAATATACAAAAATACAAAAAATCTTTCCTCTTTATAATATAAGTGTAGAAGTGTAGATGAAACACTAGCTCATTGTGGTTTATATTCAAAAGTTTATAATATTTGCGAAATACGTCAAAAGCGGCCATCGACTTGATCACTTTTCGTGAATTCATAATATTATATTATCATAATTATCTAGACATCTGAATGTATCACAATAATCTGAAAAATTCTTGGTTTCAGTAATTGGCCTATAGATAAGCATCAGATTAATGTCACTTCAGGAATAGACTAACATTGATTAACATAATACTTATTTCGATTAACTATATCATTACTATGCATTAAATAAATCAATCAAATTATTAATTATCGGTGTGCTGCCTATTTAATTTTTAATTAATACATGCATACGGCGTAGTAATAAATTAATTAGCTATAGAATGACGAGGTGATAAACGTGTTTCAGGTATTACCCCTACCTAAAATTAAAAGTTTCATATAATAATCATTTCATTAACACCAGAATAAAGGTGAATGAATGATCTGGTAAATATTACAAAGACATTAAATAAAGTCTGCACAAGACTAAACATTGTAGAGCCTCATTAAGTGGTGTATTGTTATAAAGATAAAGATAACTCACTCAGCCAATTGTAGTCCCAATTTCTGTTGGGGTCAGCGCCGTAGCAAAAAGTGGAAGATTTCGAGCGGGTCTTCCTCCACATACGATCCTGCAACAAAATTTAAGTTAAGAATTATGTATATTCTTTCTAATTTATTTTTATTAAAACAGATTAAGTTTTCGACCAACCCGCACTTGGTCAGCGTGGTCGATTAAAGCCCTGCCCTAGTTTAGGGTAGGCCCGTGCCCCAGCAGTGGGGACGTATATGGGCTGATGATGAAGTTGTAATGAAGTAAGAAATTAACAGGAATTGCCTTATTAAGTTTAGGGTATTAGTTTAGGCTAAATGCCTCCTGTGGTACGAATTTGAGCTGATGATGAAAGTTTAACTAGTACCTATAATTTATGCTTGTAAAATTGGACACATAATCCAGAAGTTCTTCTTCTTGTTATAATGGAGTTGGTTATAGGGTCCGGTCGATATCATCATCATCATCATCAGCCCATTCCTGTCCACTGCTGGACATAGGCCTGTCCAAATGCACGCCACTTCTCTCTATCCTCGGCCACTCGATATAAATCAAACAAATAAATAAATAACTGTATTCACCCTGGTGAAACTGTAGTGGTATCCATCAGGGTTGACTGTGGGGAAGATGCGCCAGTCGAACTGGTCTCTCAGGTTGACGATCTTGGACTCGTTGCTGGTCAGCAGCTGGTTGATGAAGTAGGTGGTAGTGGCTGGGGTGATCCATTCCCTTGCGTGAATGCCTGGGCAAGGAGCGTGCATTATTTTCATTATTATAGAACAGAAAGTTGTTTTGGATCAGGCGTTTTTAACAATAGAAATGACTTCACGTGTTATGAAATCGGCGGTTTTCCATCTCCGTGCATTAGAAGGAATACATTATTGGGGTTCCGTCCCAGCTAACTATAGCTAGTTTTTTATAATATTATCTTATAAATTTGATGGTAAATAAAAAGTATATATAGAGAAACTATAAATGGAAATGTTGACATGGGAAGACCAAGAAAGGCCTTCCATGAACAAATAGGTCAAATCTCGAAGAAAGGTAAAATTAAAAGTCCTCGTAATCGACGAGCATGCAGGTTGATGTATGTTGTCGATGAAGTGATTTCTCCCTACCCCTCTGGGAAAAAGGCGAGATTTTATGTATGTATGTCAATAAAAAGAAGTTTAAATTAGACACCCGTCAGTCCACTGATAGGCCTCTGATCTAGGGGTAGTCAATCCCCAATTTGTAAACCTTACTATTTGAGTAATGAAGATTTTCTTTTTTTTTGAGCTGAGTCTTTCTTAGCTGTCGGTAACAGTCGTTAAGGTAGTTTTGTTAAAATACGTACCTGATTCGATGAAAACAACTGGTTTCCCGTCACTCCTTCCGTCTTTTGTGGGCGTGTTGATCCTCAGCCCGAGCAACTTCCGGCCTTCATAGCTTTGACCAGCGACTATCACTTCGGTCCAGTCAGGGTGGGATTTGCTTGTGTTCCGTAAATAATTGTAGATCTAAAATAAATGTAGGTATTCAATTATAATCTGAAGGTTTATTGTAAGTGTCTGTTCTGTTTGCATAGTTCTCTATGGTAAATTAATAATTTGTTTTCCCTTATAGGTGGAAACTAAAACTATTAAATATAACACTTCGCACAAAATCAAAATTGGTACAATGTCCGATCACTTTTGAAGGAATTGCATACCCTTTAATGTTGGCCCATAATCTAATGGGTGAGATAATATCTTGAATTGATAAAAACATTAGATCTATTCATATGGTAATACTAATTTGATACAGATTCATTCATACAATCACGCATTGAATGCATAATATCTAATGAATTTTTAATTGGTTATGTCATATACATATCAAATGGTATTTTATTGCGGTTTCATTGATAGTAAATATGCGAAGAGTGCCGAAGAGTCTTGCCCGTGATCACGAGCGATGTAAAGATCTCGAAACGTCGGGTCTCTTAATAATATTATGTTTAAAATAGCTGAGTGTACACTCATGTGTATGAGTTTAATCCGAATAATTAGTTTTATTTCAAATGTGTAGTGTTCGCGCACATACTAATAATAGACTCTTAGAAAAATGTCAAGTCCCACGTTGATGTAAGCCTTATTTCACACATTTTTATTGTGATAAGACAGCTGTTATCAGTGAAATGCATGCGGCATTCAGGTTACCCACATTGCGGGGAATTCCGACCTACAACTGTCAATTCGGAGAACACAATGATTGAAGTGTTTATGAGGTGACAATACATTACCAATGCCTATGTTATCAGTTGTAAGTGGATGGTCGTGTTATTTCTTTTAGACTGTATTTATGTAAGTACTAGATGTGCGTTTTCGTCTGCAATTCCCAGGTTTTTTACACATTTTTCACTGTTTCTTTGCTTCTATTGGTCGCAGCGTAATGTTATATAGCCTAAAGCCTTCCTTTATAAATGGTCTATCCAACACAAAAATATTACAATTCGAATCAGTAGGTAGTTCTTGAGATTAGCGCGTTTAAACAAACAAACTATCAGCATTATAATATTAGGTATAAATTTCAAATTGAACTAATCAATATAAATGTAAATGAAACCAATCAGTAATATAATTATTATCCATAGGGCAAAAAAAATATGATTAAGAATACAGCGTCGAAGCGCAAAACTCACATACAATATCAAATTGTGAAAGATATAATATTTATGGATTATATCTTTTACAATTTCAAAATGTTATTGAACAAATTTTGGTACAATTCCCGTGTGCAAGATGAATTTTCAGTTCTTTCAGACCAATTTCAGACTATTCAATTTTCGTCTATGCAATGTTCACATCTAATATTGTTATAAAGTACATTAGCAGTTTGTATGTGGTTCCCTATGCGTGTTTCTTTACAAGAAGGCTTTGGGGTAAATATAACGACAAAAAGTGGTGGTACATATTTTAAATTTAAGAATTCAATTTGTATACTACTTTCAAGTGAAACCTTGACTTGGCTAAATAAATGAAGTATAGAACACTGAAGTCCTTTAAGTTCCTAAATCAAAACACTTGTACAAATGTTGATTTTATGGCATATAACCAGTCATGATACGTCCGACCGATTTCAGCCATGGCAGAAGTCAATTGAGATCAGGCAAGTGCTCAGTTCATATTACATGTAGTGCACAAGTATATAGTGCGCGCAAACACAAGTAATCTCTCTATTTCCTAACTCTCATAATTCGGTGAGACGGCATTCCAAAATGACCGATGCGACATCGGACGCAGGACCACCGGCTTAACGTGCTTTCCGAGCCACGGGCGTTCAACCGCCAGCTTTCCGGGTTGAGTAAATTCACTACAGAAAAATTTACACAAATTCTGACCGTCCTCGTTACTTATCATATTATTGGCATAAATACACAACGAATACCCAAATATTAGTCTTTATGGGTCTACACGCGTTATTAGGAGTAGCAAATTACATAGCTTACTAATATTTAGTGTAATGGAACGCGAATGTCTATCTTACGAATACTCACCCCATCTACGTCGTAGTATGCTGTCCAGGAAAACGTTTGACCTCCACGAGAATCCGATTTTTCCGAACGAATAATCCTGAAACAGATAACTTCATAATTTTGACAACCCTAAAGTGTACTGCATCGTAATACCAGCGAATGGACGATAAATTCCTTTGATACGAAATAAAGTGCAACGAGGTAACTAACTTTTTATGAACTTGTAGTTTAGTTTAGTTATTTTTTCGACACAGGCGCGGATTTAGAACAATTACATATTTTTGTACCGTATATTTTATTACACATTTTTGTTTGACAATAACGGAGACAAAAAAAGAATCCTCTTCGGTTTTTAATGTAAAAGCAGGGACATATCGATATATGAAAATAAAGGGTCTGTTAAAAGTCCACGAAGATTCCATATACAAAGAGTCATGGGATGAACACCGATGTTCACCATACAAACATTATGTGGGTGGGGATCAAACCCGAAACATAAACAGGGAAGATTCGTAATTGAAAGTGTACTGGTATGTAGGCTCAGTTTGCGTACTCACTCCGAGTAATCTCCAATCTCGACTTTGGCGTCTAATTCCAGCAAATGAGTGGCCTCCTCAAATACCGTCACTAATTCTGGAGCAATCAGGACGCGTGCCTCCGACCCATTCACGTTGTGGAAAGGTAATTCCTGGAAGGGAACACAAAAGTAGACACGATTTCATCCGGGATGTGTAAAAAGAATGATAGGAGGTAGGTTGATTGATTCTTGGTACATACGAAAGAGAAACCTTTTCGTTTTATGCTTCCCGCACCTAATGATTGACCAATTATTTGATGCGGGCACAAAAAGGTACCTACTAAATACTTAATGCAATAAATTTGTTATAGGAATAATATTATCTTAATATACATGACTTAGGTGACTGACTGATATATCAATGCATAGCCTAAACCACTGGATGGATCGGGCTGAAGCTGCAGGTAACAGCGTGTTCACACCTAGCAATTTCGATCGCGCCGATATCGCCGCGATCACGCCGCGATATCGCCGCGATTTCGCCACGGTTACGCCTCATCCAACCTACCCGCTTAGCGCATGCGCCGCATTCTATAGCACAGGTCCGTTCATGTTGGAAATATGAACGCACGCGCACGCGGCGATATCACGGCGTGAACGCGGGGAACTTGCGGCGAAATCGCCGCGATCGAAATCGCCCTAAAATCGCTAGGTGTGAACAGGCACTTAATGTTAGGCATCCACTTAGCCGCCGTCGCTAATTGCAATTTAAGCACAATTCCATTTTCTTTATTTGTGTTCAATTACAGTTAGTATTAAGATGTCGGAGTGAGTGTGTAAGTCAATATTCTTACCCAATGAGATGTGATGTGAAATATGGTATTCGTTACACATTATATAAATAAAATGCTACTCACAGCCAGTCCGTTAATCATATCAATCAGTTTTCGGATATGCTGCTCATCCCCTTTCACTTGATATACTCTATAGTCTTTATACGATATATACCCCCCATCTAGGGAAGCCGAGAAAGATCTTCCCAAAACCGAAAACGCTAGTAAAATGTATACTAAAATCATTGTTTGATACAGTTTTAAGTAGGTAATAAATTAAAGTTTCTGTCTCAAAAGTTCTGAAGACAATCAGAGTCTGGTTAAATGCTTATTCCCTTTATACACGAGTTATAATTATGCGGGTGATAACATAAGTATTGTTGTTATTTGTGTACTAGAAGCAAAAGTGATAGATGGAAAATGTGGGATTGAAGGGGTGTGAATGCAAACGCCAATAATGTCTTGACTCGATGTTTATTTATAACTTCTTGTACATAGGTAAATGGTACATTAGTGCATACTTAAAACCTAACAGGTATCAGAGTGGGTCTGCAGGAAGCTGTCCGGCTCTTAACCTATACGTTAGCTAATGAGAAACCTAGCTTGGCTCAGGAGTGGGTCTGCAGTAAGCTGTCCGGCTCCTTTACCAGACTGGTTGTACTGAATGGCTATGGGACATTGCCGCTCCAGTACGAACCGATGCTGTTGGCTATCTGACGTTGAGGCGGCGCGCGGCGGCTTATAAAGGGTCCGGCGGCCAGTGTCGTGTGCAAAACTTGATGAGAGGGACGGGGCACTGGTGCGAGAGGGAAAGTATTCGAGCCCGCGCGCAGCGCGCGCGGCCAACTTGTTTGTTTACAATATTGTTTTGCTACAGGATGTATTTGTGAAATCTTGATCTGCTATAACAATATGTAGGTAGACGTCTCATATTCCTTAATTATTTAAGAAATTATAGGGAAATTAATACGTATCTAATTTGTGGATAAGTAATTAATATCATACGTAATTAAATAGCTTGAAAATCAATATCGTCAAGCAATTAGTATTAATAGAAAACAACAAAGGCATATTTTTTATTCTATCCAATTAATTTTTAGTCTGACGTGTTATTAGCAGCAGATACCTAAGCAGCTTCACTATTTACATTAAATCTTAAATTTAAATACTTGACAGACATTTTAGGTTACTAGTTATAATATTTTTATTAATTTAATTCATAATTTAGATATTACAAAGTATATTACAAATCTTTACATATATACAACTAACTAAATTAATACATTCTTATAAAAAAAAATATGTCCCAGATTAGACATTTTAAAGTAGACATCTTCCCCCGGACACCAACTGAATCAGAAAAAAATTTAATAGGTGTACCGTCTTTGCACTTGTTATGTTAACTGTACTTACTTGTTGAGCAATGTCATTGATGAAATGTACGATAAATCATATTTGATGTCATACACTCGCCACCACACACTCCAATTAAGTGTTTCAAATAATTACATCTTGCTTTATAACAGTGAGAGCTCTTTAAACACCGATAAAATAATAATGTTGATGACAAAAAATATTAATTTACTCACTCTGAGTAATGTTTTATCTTTAGTAATAGGGTATTTGACTGTGGTTGTTATGCTTGCCTTTTTTGTGATAAGCAGTAAGATTTAGGTAAATCAATATTATTAATGAAATCGAAACTTAATATTTTTGTAAAATGAGACAGCAAACGACATTTAAAGTTGGGTGGGAAAGTCCATTTCAAAAGTGCGAAAATCATTTAAAAATTATTTGTCATCTTATAAATAACAAAATTAGTAACATCTTTCATTATGAAAACATATCCATAAACGCAAATTTTGATGAACCCGCCGAACAAACTTCCTAGGCGCTGCATACAAGGAACAAGCGTGTGGCGTCACACGCCTGTGGACGTTTGTATGGAGCGTTTTTGAGCTCGCCCAAATAATGTGCAATTAAAATTGTAATATCTCGTCGAGTTATCGAGATATCAAAGTGATACTTTCAACAGTGTCTTTGTGTTAGAGTGGTCCATCCAACTATATCAAAATAAAAAAAATAGTCAAATACCCTATTGTGTTCTATTTATTATTGTTCGAGTTCGAATATTTAGAGCGCTTTAATAACTAGTGTATGTACTTTATACAAGTGAAAGTTATGCGTTATAATAATTATAGCTTTTAATATGCTTATCACGCGAGTGGTCGCCAGTTCAAACCGCGCCCCACAACTATCCGAAATTCATATGTACGATTATTTGACGCTTTAACGGTGAAAGAAAAGCATAGTGAGGTAACTTGCAGACCTACGAAGAAATTCTAAGGTGGTGTAGTCGACCAACTCGCACTTAGCCAGGGTGGTTGACTAAGGCCTGTAACTGCTCCGTAACTTATTAACTCATGGTAGCGCTACAGTAGCGCTACCATGAGTTTAAAAGTTACGGACTCGATATCGCCTACGCATATATGTCTATGAAAAATTTGTACAGCGCTCCTGGTGGTTACGCTATGAATTAAAATCGGTCGTATGAAAAAAAACTCAATAGGTTTTTAACGTATGTAAGTTTTCGATAGCCAACTCATGGTACCGGTACTGGTGCCCCAGCAGCGGGGATATTTATGGGCTGATGATGAAGAATATAAGCTTGAAGTCATGATTAGTACATCATTTACTCTCAAATTCAAAGATTTTTTAAATCTGGTCGAGTTAAAATTAGCGCTACGGTTTATTGTAACAAGGCACAAACAGATATCTTTAATTATGTTATATATTACATAAGATATAGGTTACACTAAACCAGTTATAAACGTAAAAAACTATGTCACAGCCCTCAAACGTAGATACATATTCAGATGTAGGTATTCGTGTTCTAACGATAACTTTAATATTTATTACTAAGAAATACGTGTCTTTTATGCCGAATCAACGCGTAATGCGGTAATAAATATGAATTAAGCTATAATGTCAGGAAACGGTTTGATTGAGATGGATCTAGAGATGGGAAATGCAGTGATTATTCGTGTACTCTCAGTGAAGGATGGTGGCACTATGAGTTAAGTTAAATAAGCGTCTTAAAATATTTAATTGCTTGTTTGTTCGCATTGCTTGAACATTGCATGAAAATATATAAACAAATATCTGGGACATTACCACACACGGTCATCTGTTCCCAAACTAAGCAGAGCTTGTACTATGGGCGTCAGAGACTGATATACATACATATATTTTTAAAAATACATATTTAAATACATAATCACACGCAAACACGGAACACACACAGGTGTTCATCACACAAATATTTGTCCCGAGTGGGAATCGAACCTACGACTCTTGGAACCGCCAGCCAGAGTCACTAACCACTGTGCCACCGAACCGATTCAATAAAGAATATGATAGAGAGTACTTATACATAAAAAAAATATAGCAAAAGATTTTAGGTCATGTCGTAGTACGTTAAAACATAACATAGGTAATGTATGAACGAATCAACATTTTATAAAATAGTGCTATAAAACACTTAGTAAAATGAGTTAACTCATTGATTCAAAGCGTTAGCGTTACCCATCCCGTTGGAGCTCAAGAGTTAGTTTAATTCGGGGCATGTTAAGGAATATGTGTCGTAATATTTTATTTGATGTAATATGTAGGTACTAACTGGATTGGCGCGTACGG
This sequence comes from Maruca vitrata, assembly GCA_039566165.1. Taxonomy (NCBI): domain Eukaryota; kingdom Metazoa; phylum Arthropoda; class Insecta; order Lepidoptera; family Crambidae; genus Maruca; species Maruca vitrata. Next base: position 3,579,683 of record CM076918.1, on the reverse strand, counting down.
ATAGAAATACCTATACTCACTACTACTTTTTTTTTTACTTAACCCGTATCATCCCACTGCTGGGCAAAGGTCTCCTCCAAACCTGTCCACGGCTCTCTATCCAAGGCCAGCACTTCCCAGCTCCTTGATATCTGGGCCAAATCGTACTACTAGTTAACTAGTGTTGTGTTTTTAGTTATTTTGGTAAACATGCTTTTATTGTAATCGACGAAAAGAATTTTTTTTATGTATGTCCACCGGTATCTCCGTCAATTTCAAACCCGTAAAAATTAAAAATATTTTTTATTTTCAACATTGTAGTGGAATAATTTATGAACTTGACTCAGACTAGAATTCATCATCATCAGCCCATATACGTCCCTATTGCTGGAGCACGGGCTTACCCTAAACTAGGGCGATAAGGCCATAACTGACCACGCTGACCAAGTGCGGGTTGGTTGACTACACAATCTAAGAATTCCTTCATAGGTGTGCAGGTTTCCTCACAATGCTTCCCTTTACCGTTAAAGCGTCGAATAGTCGTACATATGAATTAAAAATTTTAAAAAAACAAAGCGGTACGTGGTGGGGATTGAACTGGCGACCTCTCTCATGGCAAGCAACGATCTAAACCACTCCATCGACGCTTTTAGATTAGAATATTAATTGCATTTACTTTGACTTGAAATTCAGCCAGTCTTCAAAACGACTTTACTGTACACAACCTTTATTAGCGCTGCGTAGTGAAATTAGGTTCATTTCCGTCGAATAGAGCAGACATACGGAATGACAAATGTCCCATCTTCATTGTGAATGGTGCTTCTGTTTACGCAGTCGACACACCCTGTTGTTATTTGGTTAGGATCCTGCGAATTTCACCAAATTCGTGTTTGCCAATTAAGTTTACACTTGTGTCGTTACTTACGAGATTGTACCGCGTTTGTGTCCCATTGTCTTCCTGAATGGCATTGTTATAATGATTGTTTCAGTGTGTTACTCCTGAAAAGCGTCGATAGCCGAGTGGTTTAGGTATTTGCTTGCCATGCGAGAGGTCGCTAGTTCAAACCCCGCCACGTACTACGGTTTTTACGTTTTTAAAATTTGAAATTCATTTGTACGATTTGTCGAAGCTTTAACGGTGAAGGAATACATCGTGAGGAAACCTGCACACCTATGAAGAAATTCTTAGGTTGTGTAGTCGACCAACCCGCATTTGGCCAGCGCGGTTGACTATGGTCTGATCGCCCCAGTTTAGGGTAGGCCCGTGCCCCAGCCGTGGGGACGTATATAGGCTGATGATGACGATGATGATGTAGCTCCTGATGTAGGAGCTTTAAATCGTCGTCTCGTCCATGGTGAGTAAAAATTAGAGTTGGTATTTTCACTGAATTTTATAAAAATCATTTAAGTTGTAATAAAAAAAGTTTTTCTTATCTTTATTATTGTACAAAATAAAACAAACTAAACAAAAACCAAAATCTATTAAATGTAACAGACTTTAAACCTAAATCTTCTTTCTTATAAATAAAAATGAATTGCTGATCGTTAGTCTGACTAAAACTCGAGAACGCCCGGACCCATTCAGGTAATTTTGGTTTTAAAATGTTCGTCGTAGTCCAGGGAAGGTTTCAATGAGAAAATATAGAAAAATAATCAGTATTGGCGGTATGAAATTCGCCGGGACCACTAGTTAGAAATATAATAAGGTAGAAATAATTCAATGTACAAAACATATGAAGTTTGTACCTACGTTATACATCACTAATTTACATGTGTGTGATAGATTAGAAATAATTAATCTCTACCTACATAAAATTGTACCTGACTACAATAATATATTATACTTTTAAACTGCTTAAAAAAATATTATAATAATATTATTCTTTTGTAGTACTATAAAAATAAATTCATTAATTATCTTTTGAATAATAATCATTTTCGGAAAACCACAAGCTTAGATAAAAGTCATTCCTATAGCGCACTCTCCCAACAAAGACAATATTGTCACTAGCATTTGCGAAATATCTAGACTTTAAACCCTCAACCGTCGTCCCTGGGAAGCTTGGTCTTAAAAACTTCAATATAGGTCTAAGGGCACGACATTATTAATGTACTTGGGAGTTGCAATATCTCTCCCTTGGCGACGGTTTGACAACAAAGCTTGAAAGTTTTCAAAACGTGTTTATATTTCCTCCCATCCTTCACAATGGATACGAGTGTTTGTTTGTTTGTTTAAGTACAGATTTAGTTTGTATTGTTAATTTTAATATAATAGGTGCTTCTCCACACACAGTAAGTACAGTACATACGTATTGTTAGAAGTTTTATTCAAATGCGAACTGTTTTATGTCACTTACAAAAAAATATGTACTTTTATTTAGAAAAGCGGAAAAATTCAACTGTCTCACCGCAGCCCGGGGATTCGAACACCCGTCCTTCCGGGAATCGCGCCCAGACGTGCATTACCATCACACCAGACCAGCAGCTGGAATGGCGCTGATTGTCAAAAACGCATTAATCTTATGAGATGTACGGACATCTAACAACGGTGTTATTGCTAGCGGCGGCCGTTAGTGCTAATTTCACTCCATAAGATTTAACGAAAGAAACGCCACCAAAATGAGGGCAGCACCGTCGTGTACGCTCCCAATTTTTCTCGTTCTTGAAATACATCCTATTGACAGATAAAGACAAACGGACGGACAGAAGCGGAGCGAAGTCTTAGTAATAGGGTACCGTTTTTATAACTCTTTGTGCACGGAAACCTAAAAATATGTGTGTACCTGACCCGGACAACTTTATAAACAGAATGACGTTTTAAATTAATAACCAACTAATTAGAAACAGCAACCGTTGAATTCCAATTATCCCAGCTTGTATTTACATAAACTGCCCAAGTTTTAATGTAAAGTTAGTTGTACTAATAATAGTGCAAGTTTTACATAAAAATAAAACTTGTATTATTTAGCAGAGACGATGCACAGCATCTGTGAGAGTGCGTCCTCTTCCGGTCAGCAATTAATGGGCGATCAAAGCGCCCTCTATATTGAAATATCTTAATTATTTTAGTAGTTGAATTCACTTACTTCCGTTTGGCGCCATTTTTAGTCACCTTAATGGGTCTCGTGCCGAGGATCCTCATAGCAGTCTCTCACCAGGAGACCTTAATGGGATGCTGTGCATCGTCTCTGCTAAATAATACAAGTTTTATTTTTATGTAAAACTTGCACTATTATTCGGCATGTGACGATGCACAGCATCTGTGAGAGACGTGTTTATTAACTCCTGGTGACTTACCCGACGACGCTATGTGATAGGAATCAAATAGAAGTACCTGAAACATAACTATTGTAATATGTTGTCTTGAAACGTTGAATTAAATCTTCATTACAACTATTACGAAGTCAATTAACCAACATAAATTAATATATGTTTGTTAATCACAAGCTTATGAAGCACAATGTATAAAAATTATAGGTGTTTATTCAAATTTACTGGTTGGAAATTTGATAAATAAAGCATCTGATGAAATATCAGCATTACTTTTCTCTTTTATTTGTTTCAAATAAAATCTTGAAAGTATTTTCACTAAAAACCTCGTGAAAAGCAAGGCTGATAGGCATATTATCCCACCAATTTGATGATGTTACAGCGGAGCGCACATTAACTAGAAATGCCATTATGCCGGCGTCTTAAAATACGACTTTTACCCTTTGGAATACCACTAATAGATATACAACGGCATTAATAATGCCGTCCTTCCGTCATCCAGCTGTCCTTCTCTGCTCGCTTAGTTCAAATACTTTACGCAACCGACGGATTGCTCAGGCTATACTGTAACAGTTTTTGAGCAATAAAGTTAGTACATAACGCTACCTGCGTTGATTTTTTGGATCAATTCAAAACAGTGTCAAGTCATAATTACATCATTTGACCTGATGCTAAAAGTTAATTACCTGCCAATTTACTTTATGTCTCAACAAGCTTATGAGTACGTGAGTGTACTTAAACCAGGAAACTAAGAAATCTAATGGAGATGTGCTATCTAGCACATATCTAGCTCAATAATCTGTTGTACGAAAGAACCACCGGCAGGGTGTTTAGGGTCATGATCACGAGATTGTTCATCATTGAATCCAACGGAACCAAGCTGGTGTACAAATCTAGTGTATATGTGAGTACTGATGAAATGAGGCTGGAGGGAGTCCTCCAGCATCATTTTAGAAGAGAATTATTCAGCTTCTGTCCAGCCTGTGATGGTGTCTGCCCACCACCAAGTTACCATGTAAAAAGCTTCATGTCGTGTGTAGGTAGGTACTTTACTCATGGGCTGAGCTACAGTCATATGCCGGGAAGCCAGAATTCATTTTCCAGTTGTGCTACATGTAGTAGTGTCCGATGCCGTATTAAGGTAATACAGTACCACAAGCGAGTAGCATGGTGGAAATAGCCATGCTTGAATGTCCAAATTCTTCTGAAAGCTTTACAATAAACTCGAGAGGTGATTTACAAATCTAATTTGAATACACAAGTTACTATACTATGCTACTACTTTTGACAATTTTAGAAGCAAATATAGCCTGGTCACCGTATTTCTACAGTGTAATAATGGGCACCACAGATTCTCTTTTCAGACGCCATTCCGCAGCTAATTTGTCTTGTAACAGACGGTCGGCTATCTGAATAAGGCGGTCAGGTATGTGACGGAATTAAGAAAATTGTAGGAGGGCAGAAGTGAGAAATATGTTCCATTGGCCTAGAAGGCGCTAATAGGTGTTTCAGGAAGAGCAGATGGCTAGAGTTAAGGGCATCCCCTCCCCCCCTCTTAGTTTTGGGAGACTGATTTAAAAATTACTTACGCAGTTTTTGAAATGATTTCATATCGAAATGACAGCTTGTCTGGTCCAGGGTTTAGTTTCGCGACACTTCGGTCGGATTCTTCGTCTAGTAGGCGTATACGGCGTCCTTTGTCAAAAAATATTAAACAGGAATCTCGTATGGAGGTTTCCTTATAAGACCTTGCCTTGCGCTCTTGAGCCACGATTTGATATGCGCACTCATTTCTGATATTAAGGCAAATTCTTGACAGACTGTTATCGCATCAAGAGAATGAGATATATGGAATCCCGCCTTTTCTTTCAAAGTTACAAAGCTGGCAAAATTTACTAATTGTATGGCCAGAATTTGCTGGCGCAATTACAATGATACTGCATATGCATCTAGTAAGGTAGGCAGGACCTCGCTAATAAACGAGTATATCTTTTAATAATTGTATTGGACATTTAAACATAAGATCATCTGACCCCAAATTAAAAAAATAGTTATGAATACATATATACACTTGCATGCATATTTACCCTTCAGACACTGGAGTATCTGGAGCGTCTGGAGACGCTCGAACAAACTCGAATGCAGCTCACTTAAATGTTTGTCCCGGGTGGGAATCGAACCCACGACTCTTGGAACCGCTGGTCACCAACCACTGGTCCACTGAGTCATGTCACATATATGTTTGCGGAAGAACTTATGACTTTACTTCCGTATTCCATACAATACCTAGGTACTCTTGTGTCCTGGGTGAAACAATTAAGGACTTTTCGATATCAATAGTTCATCCTAATAGCTGTAGGAGGAGAACATAAGTCGATAATCACCTGAAAATATTGTTCTCATCTGCTTAACGATTAAATTGAACCGTTTTGACATTAAATTATGTACTTGACCACATAGTATTATATGAATACCCCCATACCTTCGTTTCAAAGTATCCGAGCCACCCATTTGTTAACTGTTGCAATGATTTTGGTACGCAGGATAGGCCGAAGGGTAGGCTGTTCATCAGAAAGGTTTGTCTTTGATATAAACCTGCGATGACTTTCCGTTATCGACACGTGGAACTATAATTTTTCCCATCAGATAGTTTGCTTCGGAACCATCGCTCTTTGTGCGGATAACATGAATGAGAATAATCTCATTGATTCTCCTTGGGCTTCTCGAGAACCTTTTGTTCTAAGAGGGTTTTGATTTGTCCGCTCATTTCTGTACATTGTCAGGTCCTGAGACGTAGTAGATAGCTCTGTGTTGTAAGACAAGCACAGGCTTGGGGGTAAATGGCAGACACATCCCCAGTATCATTTTCTGGTTGGCCTACGGAGCCAGATATGCCTGCCACTGCCTCCGATACGCTCGGGAGGCAGCCCCCTCTCTGAAACACTGTAGATTGCTCTGTGTTGGTAAGACAAGCACAGGCTTGGAGGTGAATGGCAGACTCTTTCCCAGCATCGTTTTCAGGTTGGTCTTCGGAGCCAGATATGCCAGTCACTGCAACGCCGTAGATAGCTCTGTGTAGGTTGATGAGACAAGCACAGGCTTGGAGGTGAATGGCAGACGCTTCCCCGACATCATTTTCAAGTTGGCCTTCGGAGCTCGATACGCCTGCTACTGCCCACGATACGCTCGTAAACAGCCTCCACGAATGGATTTCGAGGTATGAGGTATATTTTGAGGTATAAAAAAAAAAACATAATTAACAATTACAAAATGTGGCTTCGGTGAGATTTAGAAGAATCTCGTCACCGAGAACAGGAACGTTAAACCAGTGTTGTATCCACTGATCCATTCTATTTGGGTTTATATGCGACAGCTCTTATCAAGTGAGGCATCTCCATTTAACAAAAAGTAAAGATAAGTAAAGTGAAAGTAAAGTATAAAGCAAAGAGAGTGACCTTGAGACGTTGCCTCTCATACACATACAGAAATACATAAAATCACGCCTTTTTCCTCGAGGGGTAGGCAGAGATCATGAAGACGTAGCCTCTCATGAACTGACGTAGTTCATCGTTAATGCAATGTTCCACCAAAATTGGGTTGTGGATATTAGGTTATTAGGTTTCAAATTTACGAATAACGTACCTCCTTCCAGTTTTTATGATATAACTTTTGTAGTTCTTCCAACCTATTAGCTTAATTTATAAAGCATTTTATGTTTTCGATGCTATTTTAACTTTCCCAATGTTCGATCGTGGGTTATTTAAGTTTATAGCAAAATAGAGTTATAAAAAAAATATATATATAATAATAATAAGTTTCGGAATGTTCGAACGTGAACGATTCGTTATTTTTGGTTGGGGGTACCTTATTCAAAACGTGCATTAACAATTTGTTAAAACATTCTTTATTCAAAGAGATCACTCATTATATCCAAAAGAAGGTTAAAATTCAACACTCGAACGTACTTTGTTTTGGAGTCTTACTTTGTATTTTGTGCCACCGTTGCGCAGCTTAAGAACCTACACGCAGGTCATTGCATGCCTCCTTCGAGGGAGACGGCGGCGGCGTGGTCTTCATTGACCACCATCAATACACTTTCTATCACTTGATTCACTTTTTTCCGTTTTACAAACACTTCTTACTAGTGAATTAAGGATAAGCGAATTATATTTAAATTAAAACAACTTTCGGGAACGATTAAAGCAGCGTTTCTGCTTATGATATTGCTAACACGAAAGTTGACGACGCTATGAGGATCCTCGGCACGAGACCCATTAAGGTGACTAAAAATGGCGCCAAACGGAAGTAAGTGAATTCAACTACTAAAATAATTAAGATATTTCAATATAGAGGGCGCTTTGATCGCCCATTAATTGCTGACCGGAAGAGGACGCACTCTCACAGATGCTGTGCATCGTCACATGCCGAATAATAATAATTTGAATCAAATTATTTATATCTAAATTATTTGTAGCGCTCTAATTATTTTGACAATATTAGTTAATCTAGTTTTAGACAAAAAGTGACTCAGCGAACTCATTAATATGCGATCAAATTAATTAGTATGCCGATAAATAAGCTGGATTTAATAATGGTTATTGGTATCTAAGTAGGGACAAAAGATGGAATTATTTTACCACCTAATTATATTTTTAGAAAAAAATCATGGCTCAAGTCTAAATAGTATTAAATAAATTTTACGCAACATCACAGTACTAAGTATTCAATAATTTTTACGCAAAGTCACATTATTGATCCAGTGGTAAATATAAGCACTTGTGTTACGGATATGAGAATCAACAGTGGATACACAAATAACCTTTAATATATTTAATAACACAACCAGACACGGAACAAACACCAACATTCGTCACACAAATATTTGTCCCGAGTGGGAATCGGACCCACGATTCTTGGAACTGAATGTAGTGAATCTGTGGTGGAACAGTTGTCATTAACAGACTGATATAAAGATTAACTGTCATTTGTAGTGTTCTTTAAAAAAAATGGTAAATACGAGTAGCTTAAGCACTTTTGTTACGAGAACCAAATTCAACAGTAGAATGCACAACTGGATACGGAACAAACACCGATGTTTGTCACACAAATATTTTTTCCGTGTAGGGACGTACCCTTTATTATTTTCGAGATTAAATTGTACCAATATGCTTGTGCACACATTATAAAACAAAGTCCAAGTAAAATAAAATAAAAATACCCATTTAAGATTTTAGACTTTCGCGTTCCATTACACTAAATATTAGTCTTGTCTTTATGGGTTCGCTCGCGACCATGATTAGTGTAACCCAGTCGAAACGTCGGGCAGTAAGTAGCTATGTAATTGCTACTCCTAACTAATATTTAGAAAAATGCCTATTGTTGGAGAGAAGTGATGTGCAAAGGTTAGTATGCAAAATGACTTATTTATCTTAAGTTCGTAAAATTGGCTGTGAGGGAAGTTGCCGCGGTGCCCTCGAGAGACGCTCAGTAATTTTTTTCGGCGCGAGCCGCATACAAATCTCATTATTTCAAAGTAATAACTGAACTTTACACCATTTGTGGGCACTCGATAGGGATGGGTATCGTCAGATTCATAACTCATTTCTCTAAGCTGGGTGTAAAAGAAACTATTTGAAATTTTGACTATCTCTCATGACCACGCTAAAAGGGCTTGAGACGTCCCGATTTTATTGTTCAACATTTTCTTACACGAGTAGAATCCGCAAAGTTAATTTATTTATTTATTTGGTACAGCAATGGAACACAAATCCAGGCTTATACAAAAAATATTTTAGGTAAGATAACAGTTAAATTTGCGCCCCGATCATAACATGGATGGATGGAAAGTTATTTTATTTTATTTTGTGCAAATAACAATACATATGATATAAATGACAATAATAACTATAAAGAAATAAATACAGAAATAGTTACAGAAAATTAGCCACGTATGTGTCAATCCGTTTAAGAAGTCAACTGTCTGTCAGTCAAAAGCTCGAAAATGCGTCATCATGACATGAATTTGAGTTTACTAGTGAAATATCGCTGCGCTACCTACCCATCTCTAGAACTTGGTGATCAATCGCCTACTCCGAAATATTGCCTGCAATTTAGAAAACATGCTTCCAAATTAGTAGTTTAGTGAATTAAGTAAGTGAAAGTTTTAATATATTACCTAAATAACTATCTACATTTCAATTTATCTTTTTTCAAATATTAAAAACAGAATTATACACTTTTGGTCATGTTTTTTAATGTACTGTAATTTACTTACACTATTATATTTGTAAATGTTCTGAAACTATTATGGCCCTTATACTCGCTACTAAATAAACGCACTAGATCTACCGAGCTAACGACAAGGTTAGCGATATTACGACAAATACTTAACGACATTACCTACGACAACCAGAGGCATGTAACTGAATACTTGAGTAGAAAGCGGCGGCCATTTTGCAACTAGCAGTGCCGGGTGTCCCACTGATGGAGTGCAGCTGCGGTGCGGGCGCGGGACAAATGCGGGACATTTGTCGCCGCGCAAGGCGCACTCCGGGACAACTGATGACGCTTGCGATTTTCACTTACCATAGTGTGCAATCCATTTTGGACTTTAAAAGTGGTTGTTGTGCAATGTGCATGCCTCCTCTACGAATAAGTTAGAATTCTACGTGTTTTGTTCAAACCTTATTTCACTTATGAAGTGAAATATATAACACAGTATCTTTTAAAAAAGGTTACGTATCAAAATAACTAAAGTTGTTTCAACTACTGCCGATTCAACTATGCTCGACTCACCTAAAATCATTATGCCTAATGCACGACTCGCCTAATGCTTAACTCATATAATTTTGTTTCAACTAAAATTGTTTGCACTAAGGACCAATTCATCTAATGCTTTTTTAATCTAATGCTTTTTCAACATAATACATGTTTCGAATATGTTTGAAATACCTAATCAACAACTCGCCTACTATTTATCATTACTGCGCGCCACGCGGTTTGGGCTCGATCACGGCTCTGGCGTTGCGGGGCTCCGGCAGTCCCACGCAAGCTTATCGTCGCAGAATGGTTTCGCTCACCACCGCAGCTTCGGCTTGCTGGCCGGCTTCGCCGGCCATCCTCAGCTGCGACGGCGTGTCTTGAAACCACCTGCTCCTTAGTTCGCGGGCCGCCTCGCCCCTCCACGCCTATGCGAGCTTGAATTACACTGTAGGGGTAGGACATACAAGACTACGCGACTATGGCGTCGGGTTTGCAGCTATTTGCTTCTGTCCGAAAGATTTCAGCCATGGCGGCCGATCTCAATATAGATCAGCCAAGTGCGCAGGCCATATGCCAGTGCACAAGTGTGCGCGCAAACACAAGTGCACTCTGTATTCCCTTACTCTCGGTGAGACGCAAACCGACATGACCGATGAGAGATCAGACGCAGGACCATCAGCTTAACGCGCTTTCCGAGGCACGGTCGTTCAACCGCCAACTTCTGAACTCCGGGCTAAGTAATTTCGTTGCAGAAAAACTCAACACAAATTTTGCCTGACCCCTCGACTCTGACTCGAACCGGGGACCTTTCGATCCTTACGCAGTGCTTGCTACCAATAGATCAACGAGGCAGTTACCAAATACCTAAGTATAGGCCTTAGGTGAATTCGCTCTTAGGTGAGTAAAGCGTTAGGGGAATAAAGCGTAGACGAAAAAAGGTTAGGTGAGTCGAGCGTATAATCGTCCATTAGGGATTGCGTGCATTAGTTATTATGAAATTATGTGAAACGATCATTAGGTATTTCAAACATAAGGTGAGTCGAGCATAGTTGAATCGGCAGTAGTCGAAACAACTTTAGTTATTTTGATACGTAACCTTTAAAAAATGCGTGTGATCGTTTTAAACTCAGCAAATTACAATTTAATCTGATAATATGTAACTGAGTTTATATTGAATACGATTAGATGGTATACCTACGCCATTAATTAATGAAATATTTAACCAAGCTCTTCGCATCGCATTTGAATTTTTAGCCCAGGCATTTCGGAAAATAGGTGTCTATTGAGTTTCGTTAATCTAACTTTCTTAAACAAACACACAAGATTGATTACCATAGCGACACGTGGCTGATTAATAGACGCATGTCTCAGGCACGGAGGCTATTATTTAACACCAACATCCCACGCGAACATTACGGCATTATTATTTACATATACGTAATGACGTAAGTGATGGCAATAATATTAAACACTTAGGTCGCGACCTTTGCCGGGTTGTTTCTATGGAAATCTACTTAAAGTGAAATTGGGATTGCGATAAATAAGATAAGTATTTAGTTATTTCTTAGAATTATGTTTAAGTTTGATCATTGTCTCTTAGTAATTATAAAATATCTTAATTCAAATAAATTCTAGGACATTTCCACATACGGTCATCTGACCCCAACATAAGCAGAGCTTGTACTATGAGCGTCAAAGACTGATGTACATACATAGATATTTATAAATACATACACGGTCCATACACCGATGTTCATCACACAAATATTTGTCCCAAGTGGAAATCGAACCCATGTCTCTTAAATAGTTATTTATATCAAAAGCCAACGGGAAAAACTAACAAGTGAAATAATAATCTTTATTTGCAATTTACAAAATATTATAAATTAACCTAGTTACATACAACGTACAATCAACGAAATAACCTAACGTTTTTCCATGGGCTTGTAGTGTACATATAATTTTGACATAATTATGAAGTCACTCTTATCAAAGACTATGCTAGTAACTGTAAAAAAAATTTGCTCGGATTTAGGTAAACTTAACTGCTATGAACTATCAAAAGCAGCTGGGCATTTCTTTTCAGGCGAAGTTCAGCACAATTGTCTTTCTTAACTACGCCTAACATAAAAGCCGAATGCCTATTGTTGCAATTACTTTACTTACTTAACAGTACTTTGGCAATTGTACGAATTGTCACGCACAGAACACATTAAGCGTTCGAGAGTGACGAAGATTAAAATATAATCAGAGAGATGCGTGACGACTCATTGATTCTGTTTAATCGAGATTAAGATTTCGTGGAACACTTTGTCTTTCGACTGATTACGATAACGCTTCGGTGGAAAATTTCCTTGACTTGAAAATGCTTGGATGTTGTTTTGTTCGCATGTAGGTCGGTACGTGACCTATTAATGTAATTTAGTCCCATTCCTTGCAGGATTTTAACAGCATTAGGATACAGTATACTTTATATTGAAATTTAATAACTACTATTAACTACTATTAAATTCATATTATTCGACGTTTTAACGGTGAAGGATAATATCGCGAGGAAGGAATTCTAAGATTGTGTAGTCGACCAACACGCACTTGGTCAGCGTGGTTGACTAAGGCCTGATCGCCCTAGTTAGGACAGACCCATGCTCCAGCAGTGGGGACGTATATGGGCTGATGATAATGATGATTATAATTAACGAGGGAACAAAAAATACATAAAGTACCTACCAACAACAACTCGTAATATACTTGTCACCCAACATAAGAATTTAGCACATTGTTAAAAGCTCCTACGAATGTGACAAATATAAGTCTAATACCTACACCCTAAGGGTCCTTACCGTGCCCTTCATACGCTTTTCTCGTAATTATCTCCTTTGGCTATATTGTTCAAGTAATTAAGTGTTCTGAGTGATCTGCCTTCGGAGCTAGAAGTGGTCTGAGGGTCTTTTGTTGGGTCTAATCAGTTTGACGCCGCCGTATATACATAAATATATAATTATACGGTACAGGCTATATACGGGATTACTTTTGACTGAGCGTAGGGGAGGCTTTTTAAGGCCCGTATATGTGTATATAGGTTGACAATGATGTAGTTATTTTTGTACATGTGAGATGTGCCGTACGTTACACAATTGTTATAAATAAAATCTTCATTGAATACTGTACGCTATGTTTTTGACATCACTAGGAAGATAGTTTAAAAAAAATGTATCATATGATATAACAGAGTTCTAATACTTTTGACTGTATTGATTAGGCCTGCCCATGTCCGACAATCGGTGATTTTTGTCGGAGAAAAATGGAACGTAGGTACTGATTGCAAAGGAGAAACGCATTCGTCCTGCAAAAAGTCGGTCGAATATAACAAACAAAATAAGATACAAAACTTTAGTATGTGCTTTTGACAGCTTATTTAAAAATGTCTAACGATACCATGACAGTGTTTATGCATAGAATAGTATGTTAATCAGTCATCCTTAGTATGTTTATCGTAAAATAAATCGTAACAAAGCTATAGTTCATAAAATAAAGCCGATCATTAGATATTTTAAAAAATGTTAAATTGTTTTCTAACGGAAATCACAGTCGTTATAATTCAACCATTGAATTAATATCGCACAATCAGATATGAATCCGGAGTGAAACAAATTGTTATTACACTATTGTCCTCATCTCGGGAAATAAATCAGCTGAATGAAACGTAATGAACAGTCCCATTCATTGTAAACAATTCGCTTTTCGACACCATAAATAACTTTATCTGAATTTCGTTTTAATTTACCGTTAATAACGCTTCATTTTCTGAGTGTTATTCTTTCAACGGAAGAGGACAAACACTTCATTACACTTCCATTGGAATAATTTTTCATCTCTATTTTTCTACTTGAATGTCCTTAATTATGAAGCTGACGATTCTCAAATTGGGTAACGGGACTCTAACTTGACATCAAACAATTAGGACTAAGCCCTAATGAGCTTAAATGGATGTCGCAAAACGTTAGCTAGTTCGTTTAGGAATATTAATGATAAAAAATAATTGAAAGTTAATGTCAATAGCAGTAAATTCTGATGACTTTGATGTTTTTTTTATCGTATCTTTAGTTCGTCGTTATAAATTAGCGACAATTTCGTTTTTAGAACATCCTTTAGTCCTTTTGTAATCTGTCCTTGTTCTAATATTATTTAATTGTCATATTTTGCGCGTTTATTTGCACGAGTTTTTCAATACAATTTGATTTGGACCATGATTTACGTAACTAAGTCTAAACTTCGGGAAGTTAATAGTTAGGTATATATTGTTATGTTTTCGTCGTGTGACCCCTTAATAAATATTATTAATGTTTGGTTTCCAACGGAAGCTTTAATGAAGGCTCGGCCACAAGAACATTGCAGGTCTCCTTTAACATAAAGTTCAGGTCGTAGTGGGCAGTTTAACAACAAGAACAAATTATAATCGTGCAGTAGGTCCGTGCAGTGCGATGTCATCTGCTAACTGCTAAAGTTAGATTGGCTCACTGAGGACAGTATAAGCCGGATTGTACTTTGATGTGTTCTGACCAGGTATCCTTTTCAGATTGCTGGACTTGATGTTAATTGATGTTACAATTTACTCACTTTGTGATTTAACAGTACATTATAGTATGTAAACCTTAGATGGGTGGGTACTGTAGTTTGTTTTAAAAAGTAGGTATATGTACTTAATTACAGTATGTACTAAATTGTTGTTTTTATTACCAATTCCTGCGATTACTGAATAGGTAATTTATATTTAAATAACAAGATACAACACTGAAATATTCAGAGGTTTGATAAATATTGCCATTAAAATATCGTGCTTCCATAGCTAACTTAACTTTCTCTACATTATTTATAGAACCCATATCATTAAATATATTTAATCTAGTATTTGTTAAATACTATCTTGATAATAAATCAAAATATTTTGTTCTAACTTCATATAACTAAGAAACTGCTCATCACACTTAGTCTATCATTTCTTAAGTAGTTTAGTACACCGATTTCAGAGCACATATAGTATAACTTTGAAGTGGTTCAAGACGGGCTTCTTCTATTGGTTAACGAATTTATTCCCCCAGTAAACATTTAATTGAATTCCCTTTTACTGGGTTCCGTACGAGAGCCACTCTACAAACACAAGTTAGATTAGTTTCCCTGCTCCCCATCTAAATCGCGGCTGTTTTAAGGGAATTTTTAATGTCAAACCTTTAACTAAGAATCTTGGACTGTAAGTAAGATGTAAGGGTAGATTGCTTGTTTATCTTATTCCCAACAGTATTATCCCTTAGTAAAATAAACGTTTTTTTTAAAAAGTATTTCGTCTTAAATCCTTTGACTTCTTGTTTAAGAACTTCTCACTTTTTGATTGAAGCACAAAGATCTTCATTCTGCTTAAGTCCAAATCATAAAAATATTGCAGAAACAAATGTTAGTAACAATTATATTATTATTTTATTGGGAAATTAAGGTTTCATCCTTCTTAATATAGTGATTTCCAAAATAAATTACTGTGCCTCGTCGGTCCGTCGCGCTTTTTTGCCAAAACTGAGCCGATTATAATGATTTTGGTGCACAGATAGTCAAGCTAGAGTCTGAGAAAGGACAAAGGTGACTTTTCAACAGTTTCTGCTGTATAGAAGTAAAGTTTTACGCGAAAACGACTTCACTAGAACATAATCACGGGCGGAGGGTAAGTGTATGTTCTAGAATCTCAAAAAATCGAGCAAACCGCAGATATAAGCATTTTTTTTATAATAAGCTAACAAGATGATAAATGATGATGATGATAAGATGATGATGATGATGAAGATGATTATCTCAATCTGTGATCGGATATAATTCTTTGTGGCTGGCAATACCCATATAATTTTATTTTCTGACTCATATAATTCATGCCAATGTATTGGCTCAGCACAAAAGTGGTATAGTGAATATAAAATGTTCTTTGGACCGTGAGTGATAAATGTCGGGTAAATGATGGTCTAATCCCTGCGAATGTATCTGATCTCGTAACCAATGTGTTTGTAATCGAATTCTTTCAAGGGTTACACCTATTCATGAGTCCATACAGAGTATTTAATAGGAATTTGAACAACAAACACAGGTAGTTTAGAAATGATCTAATCTAATTATTAGATCATTTCTAAACTACCTGTGGAACAGTGTCTGTCTGTCTCGGTGGAACAGTGGTTAGTGACCCAGGTTTACTACCTACGGTTTCAAGAGTCGTGGGTTCGATTCCCACTCGGGACAAATATTTGTGTGACGAACATCGGTATTTGTTCCGTGTCTGGGTGTGTATTAAGTATATTTAAGTATATTTGTGTATCCACTGTTGATTCTGATATCTGTAACACAAGTGCTTAAGCTACTTACCACGGGATCAGATCAATGTATGTGATGTTGTGTAATATTTATTTATTAATTATGTACTAGGTACAGGTTTAGGTGTTCTACGATCTGTAGGTGTACTTATTGAGTTCCAGTTCCAGCAATTTTTAAAATAGCCTCAATTCAATTTCGAAATACGTAGTAGAGTCTTCCAATGAAAAACATTTTATTCTGCCGCGAAAGTTACTAACCTCAAACCAGTAAAATTAAATGACAGTAACTGTGTCACAAAAAAACTGATTTAGCTCCCTATTTATATGTCCTTCTCGATGGAATACGGTTTAAACTTTATTTCAAGATCTACAATATAACTTACACTAAGGAATACCTATCTATCCAAAGAATCTGAATAGAGACGCAGAAATCCCCGGTTGACACACATTCCGCATTTCTAAACGAGTCCGAACAAAACTAGTAAAAGAATTCATTGTGTGAGCGCGAGCGCCGAGACGCCATCTTTGAAATTACTAAACCGACGTGCATGACTCGCGTTCAAGAGGTTTGTGAGAAAATCTGGGACATCAGGCTAATTATAAATACCAGGGAGGAAGGAAAAAGTACAATAAACTTTATGGTTCGAGGAACATATGGTATTTCTTTTGGGGGTAAATAGCACCGGAAGCTGCGGATTCAATCCCCACTCGGGACATTTTTTTCTAAGATGGATACAGTGTTTGATCCGTGTCTAGATGTCAATAAATATTAGTTAGGGTTGCACTAATCATGGTCGCGAGCGAACTGATGATTGGTGCAACCCAGTCGAAACGTCGGGCAGGAAGTAGCTATGTAATTTGCTACTCCTAATACCGCGTGTAGACCCATAAAGACTAATATTGAGTGTAATGGAACGCAAAAGTCTAAAATTGTGTATTTCGCTGTTGATTCTGACTTCCGCAACACAATTAGTGTTTAGGATACTTACTACAGGAGATCAGTTCAATGTATGGGTAGTATGTACCGATTAAGCAAAGCATCAAGTCAATAGGTATCTGCTCACCAAACAGTGAATATTCTCTACATTACTTTGTTTTGTACATACTTGCAAACAGTGACTACTCTATGCAAAAGCCACCACACTAGGAGAAAATATTATAAAATAAACATGATTGTAAGATCGTATTGCTAAATGACAATTGCCAGTATTTACTGGACCAAGATAGTAGTTCCATAGTGCAACTAATAGATGACACTGTGCGTAATTATTTAAATCGCGGTATCAACATTTGTCTCTGACCTCATCCGCTCCCCCGAAAGTCCGGTGAAGACGACGAGGCTACTCCAAGCCAACATCGTATGTCAGTTAGAAAAAAAGGTCGCGTTTAGCTATCCATCAATGGACAACATTGACTGCGAAGGCTTTTATTAGCAACGCAACCCAGCAACTCTCTCATCGTTTGAACATCATTATTAACTTCCTACTACATAAAAGATCTAGTAGTCCCGCTTAACATACAACGTTACATTGCGAGTAAGTTTTAATTCCTAAAGCTTTCGGACAATACATTATGAGACTGTATCTTTGTGATAACTGCTAAGTTAGTGCGCCATTGTCTGGCCGGCCTGAGCAAACGTACTAACACAATGGACTCGAGACTGAGAGCATTAGTACTAGAATATCGTGGATTTCCCGAACACTAGTCATGCTAAAATATAGTCTAAATACACTCTGCGAGTATTTAGTTGCATTCTGTAGTTTATAGAATTTACAACAATACAATTTTTTAAATACTCAGGTTCCTACATGTTGGACGAAATATTTAGTTTTTTTTCTAACTGACATACGATGATGGCTTGTTGTAGCCTCGTCATTTGAAATACCTATTTTGGAATTGGAAATATTTTGTGTAGTATTTTGAAAGTGAATTTTCAAAAATTAAAAATACATTCTAAAGAAATCTGTATTTTTCAGTTTATAAAGGTTATTTATTGATACTAGATTTCGGAGGTTTTTATTCAATAAAATGTTTTAGTTAGTTACTTATTATGTAGGTACTTACAAGTTTCTTTATTTATAAGGTACATAGTAGACAGGGAAGCAAATTAAATAAATCCTGAACTACTTTTAGGCAAAACAATAGGTAAAAAACGTATTCATCAAATGTAGTCAATATTTAATGATGGAAGAAATCGTTCACAAATAAAAATGTGACTGTAATATGATATTCCGGAAATTTGCAACTAGTATAAATGATCTGATGTTCCGGATTCCGGATATTTTAGCGCAATCACTCGCCAACTTTCGGATATGCAATTATTCACACCGCAGACACCCAACCTAATTGATGTAAATATCCGAGACAATTCGATTTTGCGTGCGGATTTCTCCCCGAGCGAGACTAGCACTTGCCTATCGAATAACATTTAATACCTTCCCAGCATCCCTCATAAATATGGAAATCCATGCGATTCAGCATCTATTATTCTAACGTTGTTCTAGTGTGAAATTTCCCCAAATTTCTCTTTCGGATAAGTTTTGTGAATACATTAACTGTATTTTACCTCGATTGTTAGGTTTAGCCCGGATCCGTATCGTATAATTTATCAGTCACTAAGCTAATCGTACAATAGGCCCATCAGCACCATTGAAATTTACTTAACTGGCGACAATGGGATCTTTGGCACCATTTTGGAATACTCCCCGATTTAAGGAAATCTCTTGGAATAGGGAAGATAATTTAAAAGTAATTAGAAATCCAATATTGTGTAAAAAGGGTTGAGATATTCAGGCCTTTTGAGTTTAAACGTATAAATTCGTTTAAAATTTTGGTCTTTTTTATTTAGTTTGTCCTGTTTTAATATTGAACAGTATTGTTATTTTTTTATATGTTGTTTTAGTGGTACTTAAAGCCATAATGTAAATTTTCAAGTGAGAAAAGTTTTAGAATTCATTTTTTTTTCAATTTTACAATTTATACTTAAATTTAAGGCATCCTGTATAAAATCTTTGGTGGATGTGATGTTGATGTACTTATACTATTTTAGATACATTAAGTTATTTGGCTTGAATTTTACAAGGTTTTATAAGGCTGTATGTGGCGGCTTGGAAGCCAAATCCTTTTTGCACTCAGACTTTCCGACCGTGGCGGAAAACCACCAGAAAACTTTCGTGTTATTCCAATCACGGACGTTTTCCCAGGGTGGAATAATTATTAATAGGTTAGACTAAGTTAATCTTGGACGTAATTCTCCATGGACTAACTTGCGAAGGATTGGGCAAAGAAAATTAGGAATAAATAATTGCTACGTGTTGTTTTGGACAACATTATTATACTCAGCTTAACCAACCTGAGCTCTTGATAAAACCGAATTATATTTTTACAGCTACTTAATTGGTAAAAACTTGTATTGTGTTTTTTTATTTACTTTGTATGTATTTTCATAATTGTACACTTTTGGATTTAAATCTAGTTTTAATACCTGTAATATAAATAAAGTGGTTGTGCATGTCATATAAAATAACAAATTATAATAATCAGTATGTATACTTAGGGAATAAACACATTACCTAAATAAAATTAAGAAGCGAACTATGTGAGTAATAAATTATTAAGTAAAACTACCTTATACACCGTGAAATTTGAGCGGTTGTTTTCCCGTGGCAGAACGATTTGCCTTCAGTAATACTATCGAATCATGCAAATTATTCCTTGAAAAAAGATTTTTTTTTTAAGTTTTTAAAATAATAATTTTCCAACTCGGAAACCAGAGAAGCTATCGTTATTTTTTAAGATGTTACGTAATCAGTTACTGCTTGCCGCATGAAATCGATGCTTAAAGTTAAAGAAGCTCTACGCTCGATTATAGACTTTCGCGTTCCATTACACTAAATATTTGTCTTTATGGGTCTATACGCTCAGTCAGGTCAGTTCGCTCGCGACCACGATTGGTGTAACCCAGTCGAAACGTCGGGCAGTATGTAGCTATGTAATTTGCTACTCCTATTAAATGCGGTTCAAATATGCTTTCGAGTTCCGGTTATACCTTTTTCCGGCATTTATTGATTGTGATTAAAAAGAACTGCACTAATCTATTGTGCTACTAAGATATAATCATTTTACTGCGGGAAAACCACCACTAAAGTTCACGATGTTTAATACTAGTGACCCGCCCTCGCTTTTCTTCGAGTAGTTCGAGTACCTAATCCTTTCTTAGGAGATGCCTACGTCATAATCATTTTTGTTTTTGTCCATAAAATTGTCGATATAGGAAATAAGTTTCTTTGTAATTGTATCTGAGATAAAATAATAATAGTTCGCGAAATATAAGCGACTTTTTTATAATTTGTAATGCCAAATTAGCTGAGCATAAAAATGTTGCTTTTGTAATAATTCAAACCAACAATCATCCATCTTAATTAGGTACTTATCGGGTTTCATTTTCCCTGTAATCTTTAACGAAATGTTTTTTTTTTATATTAACGTTATTTATGATGATAGGATTATCTTTCACAGTGTTATTTGGTGGATATTATTTCATAAAATATTTTGGCAAAAAACAGCTAACTAGCTGTTTGGATTTTTTTTCTAGATTGTAATACTAATCGATGATTGAAGTAATTGTTATCCTATATACATTTTGATACAAAAGTTACCAATGCTAAGCAATAATAGGGACATAGGACAGAGCGAGGTCGCGAGGTCATGCGTAGGTACGTATGGTAGGTATGTTTTTTTCTTTTTATTAACTGACTACCTACAACGATGGCTTGAAGTAGTCTTGTCACCATTGCCACCAAACTACATGTGGGGGAGCGGATGGCTCTCCGTTTTATACCTTTTTATTATTTCATTTATATTATTTTATTAATTTATGTGTATGTTACTACAGTCACTCGGGGTACGGCCAGACTACCAGCGCTGCAGCGGCTGGTGTGGTATATGCTGAGGCCTGTACCTCGTTGACCACTTTTATAGTCCTTGCCTATGTGTGTTATTTCTTTGTTTGAGTTTTTGTGTCTTGTGTATTTATGTATCATTGTAACTTCTATGTCGTGGTCAATAAATGTTTTTCTTTCTTTACCTAAAAGGGTAGATGTCCAGTATTGAATTTAACATCACACATAAGACCGTCTTGTAGGTGATCGACGACTTCTATTTCATCAATTATGAAGGACATCGCACCCCTTGCACCCCCTGGTAAAGACGGCCTGCATATACGTCCCTTCTGCTGGAGAACGGGCCTACCCTTAATTAGGGCCATCAGGTCTTAGTCCACCACGATGGCTAAGTGTGGTTAGTACTCGTAGACTACTCAATACACATATGAAATTCAAATTGGAAAAACATAGTGGTACGTGGCGGGGTTTGCAATGGCGACCTCTCGCATGGCAAGCAACGACTTTAATCACTCGGCTATCGACGCTTTTTGTGTGTACACATTTACGATACGATATCTAGGTACTAGATGTTATAAGTATCACTTCACTGCCACCTTAGTACCTTGTAGTATTTGCTCTTAGTACCTAAACCAGTAAAACTTACCTTCACCTGTTGGTTATCTGGAAAATCGCCTCAATTGTACTCTTCTTTTGCAACGCAAACTCTTTATTTTATACATTTGCGATAAAGTTTATCCATCGATGTATTGTTAATTTTATGCCAATGCTTCTACTAGCTGTTTTATATTTCGAAAAAAACCTCCATAAAGGCGTGCTTTCGAATCCTCGACTCACGGTGGAGTAAGTCTTGGTTCTTTTTTTATATAAATATCCATCTCTGTATTTGTCCAACCATCTCCCGTCATAATGCCCTAGACAACTGTCACTGTTCCCAATAAGAAACTAGTTAGATTAAGCGGCGACTGATCAATCTAAGTTCGGTATAACCCTACGATTTGTTATCCCGCAGGCACACTTCGGAGCCTTTGTGAGATATCGGCACCATGATTCCACTTTGATCCCATGTAATTACTTTCGATTGTTGATTAATAGGGACACGTACTCAACACGTAGTTCTAATTAAGACGTTACTTACTTTGTCCCTTACAATCGTGGCTGGGAAATTTGAGGCGGGAATTAATAGCTGTAACGGACCAAGCTTGAGCGGTTCACGAACTATTATTGTCCTTTAAACCGTAATTTCTTAACGAGGATTAGGTACGGATTAACACATTGAGACTAACGGATTATAGGGCGGGTGTTGTGGTGGAATGATAAATGAGCGCTTTGGTCCTTGACTCTCGTTTTCCGTAACTTTGAAGTGCTAACAAGTTGTCAGTCAGCGATGCATAAGACGCGTCACATTGACTTCTTTAACAACCTCAATAATTTATTAACACAGCTACTTTCAAGCTGTGATTCTAACCGCGACTTTTCGGTCCTTACACGGCGCCTCTAATAGAGCAATATGGCAATGAATTATCCATTTACTTTGCAATAATATCCTATTTACTAACACATTCTTTATTGAACTCCATAAAATCACGGTATGGCATGTTTTCCTACTCAAATCATTGCGTTTCATAACTATATCTCTACTCTTCTCTCTACTCTCTACTTAAAGGTATAAACTACTATTGAGAGACTTATTGTACCTGTCTCAAACTACGTGTATCACTTTGTACCGAGTAATGAAACTTTCACAGCACGTGTTCGAAATCTAGTTAGCAAAATCTAGTACACGTAGAAAGATTAATCTCGGTGAAATTGGCAAATTTCAAACGTATTCATTGCTTTCTTTACATGCAAATTTGAATCTGAGCTTTAGATATATTTTTCACTAAATTAAAATTTTACTTTTAAAGCTTGATCAACATTTTGTCCGATGATGTTAAAAAATATTGGAAGCGATATATATTGGTAAGAATATTTTTTTAAATTTTATTTTCATCTTTTTTTCTTTATCATTTGATTTTCATTGAATACAAGTAGCTACATTTGAATTGAATTTAAGTACGTAGTATAGTTATTTTATTAAGCTATCTACTATGAAATAAACAATAAAACAGTTTACTTAAATATGAACAGTTTATTATTAAATGTGAATGTTACAGTGTAAAATGGCGGTTATCGCCAGCATGATGGCCAGCCAAACGTTGGTCTCCGATGATCTTGCCTCCCCCCCTTGATGCAGCTCCGCTAGGCTCTCACCTGAGAAATAAATAAATAAATTTCGGATGATTCTAACTTATACAGGGTGTAACAGGAGGGGTGGATCATCGTAAGTCAATCGATGGGGGACTTCAATACCTATCGATATAACCCCCATGTATGTTCAGCGATTTTCAATAGTTCCAAAGTTATTGAGATTTTCGTGAATTTTTTGTAAGAAGCCGGAATTCAGTATAAAAGTCTTCACTGTAGCTTAACTACTGGATCTGCTTGCATGATTTTTTTTCTAGAAATAGTTCAATAGTGGGTCTTTATAATTACGATACCGATTTGAGTCATAACCCTATCATATTGGAGTAAAAAAATAATTCTTCACAAAAGTTTTACGAATCGAATTGTGTCTATCAACTTTCAAAGCCTCCAGTGAAAAAAAAGTGCCTGTGTTTTTTTTCTAGAACTTATTTTAAAAACTACCTACATCCGTGGATAGTATACCCTGAAAATTTCATACCGCTACTGCCAGAGCATCAAAACGAAAATTGAACGCGAATGGCACAGGTGCCATAAATCAGTGTTTTTATTTTTCATGTAAAACTTTAATTTTAAATTAAAACGATACGTTTCAGCAAATTTATGCTATGTTAGTAACATTAGTAGCAGTAATTTTACAGAATTGAAAATTAAAGGGGTGAAAATCAAACAAAGAAAATTTACATAATTTTAGTTAATTTTTTTTTTTACAGTAAGTGTTCACAATGGGCATTATTATTGGCTATGCATAGCTTAGACCTTCTAAAAAGCTTTTTTGGAGGTTGTGGAATGCTTCTTTTTTGTCAAATTTTTCAGGGGCCCAAATTGTGATAAGGCAAAATGTAGTAGTAGCATTTTGCAACATCCGAAAAACCTTTGTAAAAAGGTGTAGTATATGCATAGCCAATAATGGTGCTCATTATGAACACTTACAGTAAAAAAAATAATTAACAAAAATTATGTAAATTTTCTTTGTTTGATTTTCACCCCTTTAATTTACAATTCTGTAAAATTACTGCTACTAATATTACAAACATAGCATAAATTTGCTAAAACGTATCGTTTTAATTTAAAATTAAAGTTTTACATGAAAAATAAAAACACTGATTTATGGCACCTGTGCCATTCGCGTTCAATTTTCGTTTTGATGCTCTGGCAGTAGCGGTATGAAATTTTCAGGGTATACTATCCACGGATGTAGGTAGTTTTTAAAATAAGTTCTAGAAAAAAAACACAGGCACTTTTTTTTCACTGGAGGCTTTGAAAGTTGATAGACACAATTGGATTCGTAAAACTTTTGTGAAGAATTATTTTTTTACTCCAATATGATAGGGTTATGACTCAAATCGGTATCGTAATTATAAAGACCCACTATTGAACTATTTCTAGAAAAAAAATCATGCAAGCAGGTCCAGTAGTTAAGCTACAGTGAAGACTTTTATACTGAATTCCGGCTTCTTACAAAAATTTCACAAAAATCTCAATAACTTTGGAACTATTGAAAATCGCTGAACATACATGGGGGTTATATCGATAGGTATTGAAGTCCCCCATCGATTGACTTACGATGATCCACCCCCCCTGTTACACCCTGTATAATAACTAGCGGCAACGTGGAAATGGTTTTGGCAGAAATGACTTATTAAAATAGCTTAATAAATAGCTAATTTAAATATTGTACCTATTATATAAATGAGCTATTTATTAGTGAAAGTCCCGTCAAAATTGGTTCAGCCGTTTTAGAGGTTAGTGGAAATAAACAAACAGGCAGACAGACAATTTTTTTTTGTTATTGGTACCCGGTATAGTTTCTTATCTATTTAGTAAAAAGTCCTTATTTTAATATTACAAACACACGATTCAATTTTATTTAGATTAATAGATTGTGAAAGTAATTATTTCACGCTAAAATGAAAACTGCTAGATAAATAGTCTAGAGACATTAAAAAACGTACACACGTTAAAATGCACACATATAATTTTATATGATACTTTTTAATTGACTTCTCTTTATGGGAGCAATGTATCACGAGAAAAACTTATTTACACGGAAGCAGACGAAAAACTAACATCAACCATTTTTCGTTCAAACATGTCCAGTTCTGAGGCCTATAAATGTAAAAGTTTTAGTGCTATGGTAATAATTTAAATGTAAATAGATGCCAGAATTGATCAATTTATAAAAACATATGTTAACAGCCCTTACACTATGTATGTAGTAACTAGTCCTTAAAATTAAGAAAATATAAGTAGTTTTTCTTGTTTCATACAAGTTTATATGGGATGGAAAAAACCTCCTATGTTTGCTACTTTTTGAAGAAATTAGAATATTTCTGGAGTTACATTTAGAGTTACATTTAAATTATTTACCATAGCACTAAAACTTTTACATTTATAGGCCTCAGAACTGGACATGTTTGTTTTAAAAATGGTTGGTACTAGGTCAATATGCATCAAAATTCGTGGCCAGCCACTGTGTGCCATATAAATCATTATTAGACATACCAATAAACCGAATAATTAGTGCAGTATTCATGTTCAAACAAATTACGAACCTCATTAGTGATTTTCACTTTGTCAATTCACTCTATTTCGCTCTGAAACCAATTTCATGCACCCGCTCCCACAATCCAGGTTATTACTACAATTATTTCCAGTGCTAATGTGTTGTTCCTACTAAATACTACTTAGGTTAGCTTAGGTTGTGTACTCAACTAACACGCACTTGGCCAGCGTGGTTGACTAAGGCCCTAATTTACACCGTGAAATCTTAGTGGTTGTTTTCTCGCAGTAAAACGATTCTATCTTAGTATGTATTATATATATTATATATTACAATAGATTTGTACAGTTCTTTTTCATTGAAATCAAAAAATGCCGGTTTAACGCAAGGTTTAACCGAAACTCGAAAGCACGTTCAAACCGCGTTATTTCTTAGGGCGTAGAGCTTCTTTAACTTTAAGCATCGATTTCATGCGGCAAGCAGTACCTGATTAAGTACCATCTTTTAAAAGAACGATAGCTTCTCTCGTTTTCAAGTTGGAAAATATTAATTAAAAAATTAAAAAAAATATATATATTTTTCAAGGATTTATCTGTACTCCACGCGAACGGCGACATCGACTCCGACGTCAAGGCACGCATTGCTGCTGCGTGGGATAAATGGCGGGAGGTGAGCGGCGTCATTTGCGACCCTAAAATGCCGGTTAAGCTGAAGGGACAGGTCTATAAATCCATCATTAGGCCTGTTCTCTTATATGGCAGTGAAGCATGGCCAGTACTTGAGCGGCACAAGCAAGAACTGCGGGTCACGGAGATGAAGATGCTTCGCTGGATGTCGGGAGTTACGCGAGCAGATCGCGTAAAGAACTCTCGTATTCGCGGCAGCCTTCATGTCCGAGACATCGCTGATAAATTGCAAGAGTGCCGCCTACGTTGGTACGGACATGTTTTACGAAAACCGGCAAACTACGTAGGGAACAAGTGTCTCGCAATGTCGCTACCGCCGGGTCCCGGAAGAAGGGGAAGGCCCAAGAAGGCCTGGCTTGACGTCGTAGTGGATGACATGCGTGCCAACAAACTCTCCGCGAAGGATGCTGAAGACCTTGCGAGGTGGAGAGTTAGGAGCAGGAAAGCGGACCCCGGGCTCCGCAAGGATGCAACCGGGAGAACGCTGAGATGATGATGATGATGATGATATTTTTCAAGGAATAATTTGCATGATTCGATAGTATTACTTAAGGCAAATCGTTCTGCCACGGGAAAACAACCACTCAAATTTCACGGTGTATAGGCTGATGATGAACGCAAAAGTTCGAAACCTCATTTGCTGACCTTTGCTGACGTGCAGTATGACGTGGGCGGGCGGCGGCGAGGGCGGCGGCGCGCGCGCAACGCTACTCGTGTAGGCAGTGTAGCTTAGGTTGTGTACTCAACCAACACGCACTTGGCCAGCGTGGTTGACTAAGGGCCCGATATATAGGCTGATGATAAAAGCAAAAGTTCGAAACCTCATTTGCTGACCTTTGATGACGTGCAGTATGACGTGGGCGGGCGGCGGCGAGGGCGACGGCGCGCGCGCAACGCTACACGTGTAGCGGCCGGCGTCGTCGTTGCGAACCCGAGCCACTCGTAGCACGGAGTTCGCTCCGTTCGACCCGAACTCTGTTCGAACGCTGTGTAGAAGGAATGAGGTATTAGAAAAAGAAATCTGATAGAATTGTAAACAGAACGCATCGAAAAAAAAATACTGTGCTGGCGACATCAAAACTGCATTAGTCACAGTCTACAGCAGTCGACAATTGCAACACTGAATTAGCATGTACGCTTACCATGATTGTAAATATATATAATTTTATTAACTAGATTTATTAAAATAATACATATATGTAAAATGTGAATTGCTTCTCAGACTTTTTGTGAATCTGTAGATAATCAAATATGGTCGAATAACTAATTAAGCAACCGATTAAATAATTGTAACTAAATTAATCCTTACTCAGACAACGTGAGTAATTATTAATTTGATATGGTACACAAACAGATTACTGTCTTAAGAACAGTTAGGTAGTTAAATTAGTCAATATCAACAAATCAGTCTCGAAGTTATTGTATTTAAATACCAACCTAATCCCTCCTCTAGTGGTATCGTCGTTCAAGAGGGCCTCCCTCCTGAACCAGAGCAGCGAGGGCCCTCCCTCCATACGGAGGCCCCTGACCTCGCAGCGCAGAGCAACCGTGCTGCCCAGCTCGCATACCTGCTCCGATACTGCTGCTCCAGCACCGTCTACTATACGGACTGATACCTCTGGAAGCGAAGGATTTGAGGTTAGACATGAAAATTGACCGGGAGATGCAATTTTTTCAAAATTTGTTAAAAAAAAGTCCGAAAACTTCATCATCAACCCATATACGTCACAACCGAGGGGCCGGATTGCTGATAGTTTAGGGTAGGTAGACCCTAAACTCAAAATAAAAAGCGTCGATGGCCGAGTGGTTAAGGTCGTTGCTTGCCATGCGAGATGTCGCTAGCTCAAACCTGGAGGGGTTTACCAATGTGTTTTTCAAATTTGAAATTCATATGTATCTTCATCATTCAACGCTTTAACGGTGAAGGAAAACATCGTGAGGAAACCTGCACACCTACCAATTCATTCTAAGCATGTGTAGTCGACCAACCCGCACTTGGCCAGCGTGGTCGACTAAGGCCTTATCGCCCTTGTTTAGGGTAGGCCCGTGCCCCAGCAGTGGGGACGTATATGGGCTGATGATGATGAGACCCTAAACTATCGGCAATAAGGCCTTGTCGTTGGCCAAGTGCGGATACATCGACTGCACAAAACCCCAGAATTTATTTGCAGGTGTGCAGGTTTACTCACAATGTTTTCCGTCCCCGTTTGAGGATCGAATCGCTCGTCAGTCGTCGCTATACCACGGGGACACCGTATCATTGATAAGATTGATTTTATTTTATGAAAGGCTAACAAGATGACCTCACTCCACCTGATGGTAAGTGGTAGTGAGATCCAAATATGAGGTCGACAGGCACAATACATCATAGGCATGCCTCTATTTCGAAGGGTATTTACAGTACCCGAAAAGAGTAATTATGTATTTAAGATTGTTCTATACATAAGATCTGTAATGCTCTACACTAAGTTTGCAATAACTTTGACTTTCACTTTGAGTGGCTTTAATGATTGCTTGGATCAAATTATACTGATCTATTTAACTAAGCCGGGCTGTGAAAGGCTATATGATTTATTTATTTAAAGACATGCGATAAATTCGTATGTCTAGACGTGCGTAATAAGGTCATTTTTTTGAAGGGTCCTAACTAGATTTTTCGGGCACTAACAGGAAATTAAATAAAAAGCTTTGAAATAAAACTAATTTGACGGATTAACCTCGCGTGTATTCTAAACATACTACATATTTAATGACCCTGTATGAGTTGTGTTCTTGCAAATAATAGACAATACCAATAAAAAATAAGTACCAAATATACAGTTCAGTTCAGTACATACAATTTCAGACCTATGAGTAAAGTTATAAAAATATGAAGTAAAAGATAACGCCTCCTCTGGAGTTAGTGCTTAAGACACGTTCGTGTCTTTTAAGCATTTTCCTAGTTTTTTTAGAAAACAATGCGTAATGATTGACTATTTGGATTTGTT
This sequence comes from Maruca vitrata, assembly GCA_039566165.1. NCBI lineage: Eukaryota > Metazoa > Arthropoda > Insecta > Lepidoptera > Crambidae > Maruca > Maruca vitrata. The sequence continues at coordinate 3,550,007 of CM076918.1, read as the reverse complement.
TTGAAAGTAACGTAAGGTCCAACGCGCCCTCCTTATTCTTATTATTTTTTTCATAAAGTACTTCCAGTACCATCCATGACCTTACTTCACCTAAGTAAGTAAGTGATCTATATTATGAGGTCGACCCCTGAAGGCCTGCTTAGATGCCGTTTCATGCCCCGCTTGAAGAGTCCGGCATAATAAGAGGAAGGGAAAACATAAGGAAGAGCATTCCATGCCTTAATCAACTGATTTCTGAGCACCTTAATGCTTTATCCCAAACTTCAAACCCAGACTAAGGCCTTATCGCCCTAGTTTAGGGTAGGCCCGTGTCCTAGCAGTGGAGACGTATATGGGCTGATGATGAGCAAACCCAGGTTCCTACAACTCACCAGGCACATGAAGGGTGACTCTAGCAGTCCTTGGAGGGTGGGCGGACAGCTGGCAGTCGTAGTGAGCCGCGTCGGAGGGCCGGACCTCCCGCACTTCCAGCCTCCAGATGTCTGGCGGGATGAACCGGGCTGAATACCTGGGGTTAATGAACTTGATTATGCCTTCAATTATTCTGTATGTCTAGACGACACTTAATATTTATAGGTTGTGGAGGTATTTACTGATATAAAGTCTATACGTATTACTTATTTTTCTGTATGTGTACCTACTATTAAAGAGAAGGGAAGATAAGATAATATATATTAAATTAAAAAAGCAACATGTAGACAAATTGAGAACCGTCTCCTTTAACTAAATTTATTTAATAACTTAATTAACCATAAAAAATCATGTTTTTAGAAATATAAAAATTAATTATATGTAACAGGCATTTACATCTATTGGATGATTCAAGTAGCATCTCGCGGTCTATCACGCGTTGCTGTGTTCGTGGCGGTACTACCGGCAACGCTGGCAGTAGTACACTTTTCAAATAGATTTCTTTAAACACCAATAGCCCCGCCCACTAGCCAATAGAAGAGCACTTAAAGAAAATCTGACAAAATCCAAGCAAAAACGTTCCAATAGTAGGAGAGCTAGCAAGAATTTTTTGGTAGGTATTTGAGGCAAGCTGAAAACTTATCCTGAACCTCTCCTATTATATCCCAGCACGACACTGCAGACCTGGCTGGTGAGTAGCGGGGCTAAAGCAAACCCCCAAAAATATTTTTCATATTTATAACTAAAAAATAAGACTCACGTTGTAAGACAAATTATTTCGATGGAACTTCTACCTGTCAGGTGAACTGACAAAGTATATTTTTTTGGATTATAAAATATATTTTAAAATAAGAAAAATTGGGGGTTTGGTTTAGCCCCGGTACTCAGCCAGGTCTGCGGTTTTGTGTTGAGTTATAATATTAAAGGTATAGGACAAGTTTTCAGCTTGCCTCATATACCTACCGAAAAATTCTTGCAGGCTCTCGGACCACAATTTGGGCGGGGCTTGCTTTGACAGACGTATAAGCGCCAAGCGATTTTCACCTTATAGGTGGTCGACCGCCAAATACTCCGATAGTACAAGCCGATGCGAGACTAGATGATATTTTCAGTCTTTGTGTAAAATATTCATTTCATTAATAAATAACATTAACCTAAAACAAAAAGTACCTGTCATCAGCTGTATACTGCTGAGTCCCAGTTGTGAGCAGCTCCATAGGTTCTTCGTCATTTTTTCTCCGCACCCAAGACACCTGCAAAGTTTGTTCCCATTAGCAAAAGTATACACAACTCTTTCCTATTAAAAGTATGCCTAAAGCCGAGTAGGAGGACAGAGTGCTCACTAATTCATCCATAAATCTCGGAAAGCCTGTTGGCTTCGGGCCTAATCCGACCCGGTGAATTGAGGTGATTCCTGTTTTTAGGGTTCAACTGGAGTGTGCTTTCTTTTATAAGCAATACAAATGACTACTGCTGTGACACATATGTCCCGTAAAGAAAATAAATATAAATCTTTCAGCGAATAATCGCTTTAAACTAATAGTATTTCTATGTATTATCATTGATATCAATTTAGGACCCAATTCAGCAATTTGAATCATGAGCTGTTTTGTATATTGTACAATTGTATCTTAAGACAGGCAATAAAAGTGTGAAACCTCCATTTGATTCTGATAAGTGCCATATATGGTACAAAACTGACAAGTCACTTAGTACCTCTCCATTTTGACACGAGGGGGGATGTTAAAAGAGTTGTTTCAACGAACATACTTATTACCAGTTTATCGTGCAAGGCGTCCACTTTGCAATCCAAATGCGTGGTGGAGCCAACCAGCGCCTCTATCTCGGGGGCCGCGGCTGCATAAATACTGTTCCCAGGACTTGCTCTGTGAAGAAAAAAAGATAATGTGAGTATTCGCGCGCCTCTATCAGCGAAATTTAAAAAAAGAACGACACTTTGACGGTTTTTAAAATAAATGACGTCATATAAATCAATCAAGTCGATTAATACATTTTCCGTGACGTATATTGTATTGAAATACTGTCAGTGTCGTTCTTAGACAGAAATTTTGTCACTTGACACTTGTTAGAGTATTTGTTTGGGCGCTCTAAATTGACGAAAGTGTGTGCGTGCCCTTGCTATTTAATATTCTTATATCCTACCGCCGGATTTTGCAGATATATTATGTTTATTTGATAAAACTATATCCAAATGAATATTTAATACTCAATAACCCTAGCTAGCTTATTTATAGCTGCTATATATGAAATTTGATCCAACGATACTTGGATCAGAGGATATATGATTTAAGACTTTCGCGTTCCGTTACATTTAATAATATTACGTACAAACAGTAGCAAATACAAAGACAGTATTGCCATCCAAAAGTGTAATAAAAATAATCGTTCTTTCTATCCAACGAGCTAATCTAATCTTCCACAACACAAAAACAGCAGATTCGAGTGTTTGTTTTTAAAATTCAGCTAACGTAGAAAGAAACGTATCTGCATAAGATATTTGGGAGGTCGGGTTTTGAAGCCACTCTTTTTATGGGGTTTAAATCCTAAAATCTTCCCTAAGTACACCTCCGAGGCGCCTTGAAGTGCTTAATTCCTTTTTACGGTTTAAGGTTCACGGTCGGGAATGTTCTGAAAAAAGAAAGAAAGAAAGAAAAACATTTATTGACCGTTAACAAAAACGTTGAATGTGGCATTGTTTTAGATGTCATGGTTATGGTACGTAGCGTTTTGTATATTTTTCAAACGTGACGTTATTATATTTTCAAATATAAGACAGTATTTTTTAAAAGCTCATGCGTCCTAGTCTTCGTTCATAAAAATCATTTTGTAGAGAAGCAGCACATTAAAAATACAACGCAAAGAGTTTTTTTTTAAATTCTTTAATATTATAGTCTTGTTAAATTACAAATGCATCTAAAGTAACACGTATTAATACCATTAACATACACAATTCACCAAGTCAACGTAATATTTTGCAAAGAAAGGGAAAGTTTGTGTACTACATAAAATTTGAAATAAGGTAATAGCTCGACCCACAACAATGACCAGCATTGTGCTAGACCACAATGGAACCCGCAATCTTGTTAATATGCTTAAATGCATAGTTTTTACATACATAGGTACAGTGTATAGTAGGGTAGCTTTGTTACTAGAAAGCTCCAACTGGCTTATTTTCAACAGTTCCGTAGTTTGCCTTGAAAATATCGAGTCTGTAGTATTGCTTCATTCATTGATTCACGATATTCGTTAGTACTGTTGGAGGTCTTCTTCTTCTTCTTATCGTATGGTTGATGACTAACCTGCTGTCAGAGTTTTTAAACCGCCCGTAGGCCTCTGACATAGCTTCACACACCGTTGAAAAATCTCTCAGGTGTGCTGGTTTCCTCACGATGTTTTCCTACACCGTTAAAGAGTCGAATGATGGTACATAAGAATTTCAAATCTGAAAAACACATTGGTACCTGGCGGGGTTTGAACTGGCGACCTCTCGCATCGCAAGCAACGACCTTAACCACTATTAAAATATATTTTTCTTTTCTACTACTTATAATACTGAAATAAGAATGACTCGTTAGGTGAATTTACCATTTGGGAATTCTTATAAGTTTTTAGATGGTAAAACATTAATGGAAAATGCATTAATCTAATGTAAGAACATGAGCTTAATAGATACAAGATTATAATGTTTGATAAAAACTTTTTCGAACATTAAACAGAGATTATCGAATTTACTAATAGTCCATTGAATTTCAAAATTTTCTGGCCCTTAATTTGCGTTAAGAGAAAGATTTTACAGTTCATACCGTAAACTATTGAACTAAAAAAGAATTTAAACATTTTTTGTTGCAAACTAAATTATCCACAAGTTATTACCGTAACTTTTACAACAATTAATTCGACAGTTATAAATCAAACTACATTTAAGTTCAAAGACGTAAAAATATGCCTTATACTGATGCACTCTACACATCTAAAAAATGAAATTGCGTTCTCTAAAACGCAACCCTAATGCAACTTTTTAATGAACTAAAAACGTTGGGCTCTATATAACTTTGCATTCGTACAAAGTAGTAGTAGTTTATAACAATATTCCTTTAGCGTAAATAACAATTCAAATGTTTTAAAAACAAAATACAATACATAACAAACACAAATCGTACCCCTTGCTTACCATGCCTAGTGCATTGAAATGTTACATCTTCTGGTCGTTACATTGCGTTTCTACGATATATCTCATTTAAAAAAAAATTTTTTGTTGCAAATTTAAAATATGAACGCATACGGAGACACTTACTTGCTATTTCTATGCTGATATGTGTTTGAGTACGTGTCGAAGATGTATTGAATTTTCAGTAACGTCATAAACTCCTGATACACACATGACACATGACACATCACTACTACTTTGCGTCGCGCAGTCATATTATATTCATTTTTTTTTTATTTTGACAATATAGCGTCCAGGATTTTCACTAACGTCATATCTTTAGTGATCTCGCCGAACTATGGCAAATCGATTGATATGTAAATTATAAACATCGGCCCAGGCGAATGGTTTTTATAGTCAATATACATGTATAGGCTGATAAACATTACCCCTGCCTTGCGTCGCGCAGTGGGGTAAAAACAAAACACAACGTTTAACAAACACATACCGTGACACTTACTTGCCATTCCTATGCTGATGTGTATTGGAGTACGTGTCAAAGATATAATTGAGCAATGGTGCACTGGATCCAGTCTCCCCTGGCTTCCTCCTCCTCTCCATGACCGGAGGAGGGCTCAACACAGCCGTGACCGTTGTCATTTCACTCGCACCCACTGTCATTTCGACGTTCACCAGTCTCCGTCGTCTATTCACTGTCTCGTCCTCACTAGTCACTTTGTTAACACTATTTGGTGATTGTAAAACTACATTGTCCGAACAACACTTGTTTGTATTTAGTTTAGTTTGATTGTAGTCCGCACTGTGTAGCATTTGATATAGGATGTTTACGGTCGGCTGGACGCTCAATTCCTTGTCGGGTACATCACCAGGTTTCTTTGAAGTGGTGTCCGTGTCGATACCTGAAAAAAATATATTGAATAAGTAAATGTTATTTTAGAAGTAAGCATTGCTGCGAAGCCGAAGTTATTATAAACTTTGCATCAATTGTTTTTTTTTGTATAATCTCGTAACATTGAGATGCTTGTTTGTCATCAAACATTAAACAGATGATTAACAAGTAAACTCGGTCAAAAATGCCAAATGACAGGACTCTTGCCATTTGACATTTCACTTGTGACACAAATTAGTCACCCTGCGAAAACATACAGCAAAACATTGATATACTAGAAAGAATACAATTTGAACGGTGCAATATTCTACAACTACTATTTACTCATACAAGGCTCAAAGTTCCAAGAGCTATAATAATTTCAATTACCACTGTCAACATCTTTGTTATATAATGAGGTTACCCATTCGAAATAATTGGGAAATGTAATGTATGTGTGCCAGTCAAAGCAATTAGCAAATCGCATACAATGTACCGTATTTGTATCAGAGGTTCTCAAATCGTGCAAAACGAAGGCAACTTAAAGGATGAAATTTAAATAATATGCATTAAAATATGTTAAAGAAAAAATATAAGAATACTATTAACTTGGCAGCAATGACTGCCTAATTCACAAGTGTTTAAATTTAACTGTTTTTTTTGGAATTAACTTGTTTTTATACATAAAGATCATTATACTTTATCTGTAACTTTGATCTATTTCTGAACAATACCAAAAAACAAATGCCACCCGTTCTACGCATAAGAATAACGATTGCAAAAATAATTTTGGATTTAGTTCTTGGTATTAGAAAAGAATAGATCGTAACTTTTTACCCACAACGAATTGAGAATAGCCCCTATTATAAGTAACTAGCAGTGCCAGCGACTTCGTTCGCGTTTCCCCCACATTTTCCATTGTATCTTTGCTCCTATTGGTCGCAGCGTGATGTTATATAGCCCAAAGCCTTCCTCGATAAATGGTCTATACAACACAAAAACATTCTTTTCCATTCGAACCAGTAGTTCCTGAGATTAGCGAGTTCAAACAAACAAACAAACAAACTCTTCAGTTTTATAATATAAGTATAGATTATTGGTCGGTGGGTACTTTCCGCCCGTCCTCGTTTGGGCATTGATTGCTTTGTCAGTTGAGCACATTTATTTGATTTTGATATCCTAAATAGGTTAGGTTTTATATTGATTGGTTGGCATAAAAAAACAATTCAATTAATTAGAGGCGCTGAACAACGAAAAGTTTTTCTTTTACTAGAATTTGACACGTTAAAATGGAGTACTATCTAAACACAAACAGTTAAAAATAGTGTGTAATTTGTAAAGATAGAATTCCTGTCCGAGCTCCTCGAATAATTATAGTGCCTTGTTAAATTTACCTACTTGCTATTACGATTGAGAAGCGTTGGCTACATTACATGTTGAACACAGAAACACATTGTAGGCAATCAGTCAGTTGAGTGCTCGTGTTTATGCAATTGTATACATGCAATCACTAAGGTGCACGTTGCTTGAAAAGTTAAATTAAATTCATGTTTCCGATGTACAGTAAATTAAATCCAATTTTTCCTTGAACACTAGAATAAAATACTTACAATTATATTTGTTACTATGCGGCGTAAATGTTATTAGATTCCAGGGCCCGCAATGTCCTGAATGTTAGATTGAATCATCTAATCTCATGTGTCTAAATATATTGAATTTATTTAAACCGAAAATACTCTTACATTACATTTTTTACAACAACTAATATAGTCTAATACAATAAATGGTAGAGATATTAACGACATATAAATCTAAATACAAATTGTATCTCTTTAAAAAAAGTTTAGTATAAATTTCATATAAATACAATGTAATATCTCTTTGAAATTGATATCAAACTTTTCAGTCAATCAGAAATATCTTCAGCATTTTCCCCAACTTTCCACTTCATATATTTTGCATTCTACAACATCGCCTAAGAGGTGTAAATGCTGGAACATTTTAAAAATCTTATTAACAATCGAGCCTTTTGAAATTAAATCGCTAGGCCGAAAGCTCTCAACCGGTATTCCTTAAGTGTCCTTATTATATTTTAATTCGGGAAAGATTTAAATACAGCCTGCTCCGAGAGTGGCATTCATTCCGAGATCGTTTAGCTGTTACCGAATTACCTTATTTTGCGGTTTGTTTATACTTTTGGTGACCTTTAGTGAAATAAAAGGGTACTTAAGAATCTCATACTTTGCGGAAAGGGCTTTTACTGGGTGCTTGCAATGTTATTTTTATCGGTAAGTAAACTGAAACGAGTGTTGAAGTTACTCGGTATTTTATATATAAGAATCTTTAGTACTCTTTAACGAGTCTATTTCAGTTTAAATGTCACCTGAATGCAAATAATTCTGAAATCCTGAAAGTAAATAGGTTTGCTACAAATAAATTAAGAATGGCGTACCTTTCTCTATGTTAACATATTATTACGCCAACGATAATTTTGACTGGTTCACTATTAGGCCCCTGCCTCTTGCTTGATGATTATCGGAGTTAATGGCGTATATGTCTAAACAGTAGTCTGTTTGTCGGTCTTATGCAGTATCGGTGTTTCTACATATCAATGAAGTATATTAGTGTTTCACTTTATACTGATTTTCATAACAAAAGCTCTGAAGCATTTTACCACTGGATGAAATCAATTATTATTTGATTTTTATTCATACATACATAGAATCTCGCCTTTTCCCAGAGGGGTAGCTAGAGATCACTTCTTGGCATGTGCTACGGTCCTGGCACACCACTTTTGCTTTCCACATCCAACAACCTCTTCATGCATGTTACGTCTAATATGAACCCGGATACAGTGAGTGTGGTGTGTCAGACAAATGTGGGTAGCTGTACAAATGACATTAGTGCTGTTTCGGGGGTGGATCAAGAAATTCACACCCGCTGTGGCAGACGAAGACGGGCGGCGCCAGTTTGCTCGCGACCACGATTGGTGTAACCCAGTCGAAACGTCGGGCAGTAAGTAGCTATGTAATTTGCTACTCCTAATATCGCGTGTAGACCCATAAAGACTAATTTTACTATTCATGCATGCTCGTTGATTACGGGTACTTTTGATTTGAACTATTTATATGTATGTATATATCGTATATATTATTATTTATTTACCTCGGCAGGGCAGGGCGGCTAGGGCGGCGAGCAGTAGCGCCGCAGCGGTCGGCGCGCACATTTTCTTCTACATCCTCACGAACGCTGAAAAAGAAAACTACAGTTAAAAAGCTATAGATCCATTGTTACCTAACTCATTACTACCATTTTCTATAGAAGATGCTTTAATAAACATTCCGTTCCAGGCATACTTTACTAGACATACGCGGTATGTTATGATTTTTGAATGTTTAACAACATCAAACGCTTTTTATGCAGAGGTGCTAAATATTGGTCAGATTTTTGCACAAAAATGGATAAATTAATATCTAGGACATTTCCACACACGGTCATCTGACCCCAAACTAAGCAGAGCTTGTACTATGGGCGTCAGAGACTGATATACATACATAGATATCAAGTCAAGGATACAAGTAGGTAAGGAAAATAATTGTATCACATAGAGTAAACTTTCTCGTAGTACATGGTAATAAGCTAATTGTTGGTACAATTAATGTCATGCTGTGGCCTGTGACAATTGTAGTTAGTAAAATTTTAATGAAAAATCGCTAGATTACATTATAATCCAGTCCGAACGAGCAAGTATATACCATCTATTACTTTCCATAAAGAAAACATATAGTAATCAATTTCCTTTTTTGCTGGAGAAACTTGCATAGTGCGACGTCGTTTCGCACGCCTAATGATTTGGCGTATGCAATGACCTTATCCATATTAAACAGGGATCAATCTATTATCACGCTTTCTTTCTTGTCTTAAGAGTCCTTCAGTTATCTCCAAGGATATTGTTTCATGGTTCCTTAGCACCGAATATACATAATGGTTTCTGCCCGCGATTCCTTCCGCGTGAAAAAAAAATGAGTTTATTGCATTGTAATTACCATTTCACTGCAGACTTCTGAGGTTTATATTTTGTGCCTCATCTTAATCCGTTCGTTATTTGGAGATATAGCAGTTTTTATAGTATTCCTCTTCATATCATTTAAGGATTTCGCGTTATGTGGCAATGTTCATAGATTCTTGTACATAAAACAATTTTTTTTCAAAAAAACACGTTACAATAATGCTTGTAAAAATAAAATGAATGATTTTTAGACGGTAACCAAAAGGTAACTTCAACACCCTTTTTTTCAGACTAAAAGATTATGTGTAAAAGCGAATCAACACAAAATGTACCTATTGTATTGAGCTCTTTTCCATTTCAATAACTTGGCAAAAGTCCTACACCTCAGTACCTAGATACTCGCTACAATAAACTCCAAAGGAGGGGGTCAGCCATTCACTGCTGCCTTCTATCAACTAGATTAGATTGCATCGATCGTTTCTATTCTTGTATTGTGAAAATGCAAACTCCATCACTGTGGGTAAAATTACCAATTCAATTCTTTCACTATCGAGTGTCAATTTTAATCGTATTTAGGGCTGCCGTGCCACAGTTAGGCTACCTGTCCACCGGAAACGAGCGAGGTTGCGGGGCGGAGAAACTAATTGACCGATACGAGGAAGGGACCAAAAGCGTCGATGGCCGATTGTTTAAGGTGCTTGCTTGCCATGCAAGAGGTCGCCAGTTCAAACTCCGCCACGTACCAATGTGTTTTTCAAATTTGAATTTCATATGTACCATTACTCGATGCTTTAATTGTGAAGAAAAACATCGTGAGGAAACCTGCACAGTGTACACCGACGAAAAAATTCTTAAGTGGTGTAGTCGACCAACCCGCACTTCGCCAGCGTGGTCGAATAAGGCCTTATCGCCCTAGTTTAGGGTAGGCGTGCCCCAACAGTGGGGACGTATATGGGCTGATGATGATGATTACCTAATGGAGAAACATATTCCGAGGCCAGCCGTAAACTGGAATACCGAAGGAAAGAGCAAAAATCCTCAAGATAGACCTGGCGGCGGACGATCATCGCACAGGCAAAGAGTATAGAGCATGGAGAAGAATGAAGAAGTAAAAGCGTGAAGCTCAAGATAAACCAGGACGCACTGTGGACGCCCTCTGACCCAGCTAAGGGTCATAGGAACTTAAGTCAAGTAAGTCAAGTCAAAGATACAAGTAACCGAGATTTGGTGAAAACCTATTGATTACAGGTTTTCCAGTTTTTTCCATACTCTGTTTCGCTTCCTTGCTCCATACCGATGCCTGTACCTGTTTGTTGTACCTTCGTACAACAAACCAATGATCAGGCTTGCTCTAATAGCGTAATTATTATCTTAACTAAATATTATATATCAATTAAGATACTGCCTGGACTAACCGTACCTTCTTCTAATTACACGATATCACATTACATTGATCTAATTCCGTGTTAACTTATTATTTAGGTATGCACATGTAATACAAAAATATTCCACTAATTTTTGAAGCGAAAAACGATATTAATGGAAATGAATTATAATGACGAAGGATTAAAATACATACAAAATTGGGTTTCAAAACAAAGTGAGGGAGAGCGTCAAAGTATACCTAAGTAAATTAAAAACCTTTCTGACTATAGACATTGTATACTTACAGTCATAATTTTATTATCATTTAAAAATATGTATTTACTGTACCCTAGTGTGTATGTACAGTCTAAATTACGAATCAAGTTGTACAGTATCAACATTTTTATAATTTGATTAAATATTTTGAGTATGGCTACTCACATAGTAATTTGGTTGTAACTATAAATGACCAGGAGTACTTTCGGAAATGGATATCTGCTTTGTTCTTATGTAGGTAAATAGTAATATGACACTCGATATAAAAGCAACTAAAGAGGCCTTTCCCGAAAGTAATAGTACTCCATACTTCTTATGTTTTTCCGGGAAACGCTCCTTCGTACTACGGGCATTAGAGAATGAATAGGTTGTACTTTTTCGTAAAAACAAAACATTTTATAGTTGGCGTCACAAAAAAAAAGTACAATATTGACGATCTTATCTCTATTAGGGATCTCTTCCAGACAATCTATCTAGATAGAAGACTCGCTCGGTGGAGCGGTGGTTAGTTACCCTGGATACGGTTCCAAGAGTCGTGGGTTCGATTCCCGCCCGGGACGATATTTGTGAGACGTACATTGGTGTTTGTTCCATATCTGAGTATAACACAAATATTATTTAAGTACATCCGCAACACATGCGCTTAAACAACTTATTCCGGAATCATAACAATGTGGTGTCATATTTATTATTTAGAAGTTGAAGAGAAACAAGTGTTATAGAAATGGGAAGGAACATGTACTAACGGAATGTTCAAGTTTAAAAGTAACGGAGTTAATTACAATGGCGCTACTGCACCATCATCAGCCCATGTATGTCCCCACTGCCGGGGCACGGGCCTACTCTAAACAAAGGTGACGTGGCCTTAGTCTACCACGCTGGCCAAGTGCGGGTTGTTCGATTACACAACCTTAGATTTCTTCGTGGGTGAGCAGGTTTCCTCACAATGTTTTCCATCACGTTAGAGCGTCGAAAAGTCGTACAAATGAATTTCAAATTTGAGAAAAAAGTATTTGGTACTTTGCGGGATTTGAACTGCCGACCTATCGCATGGCAAGCAAAGACCTTAACCATTCGGCGATCGACGCTTTCACTACTACATATTCAAAGACAAAAGCTGACAGCCCTAATTGCTCACCTACCCTTTTAATTTCCATCGGAGCCGATACGAATATTAATGAAAAAAATGTACATAGATTTAATTTAGAACGAAAAACAGTTCGGTTACGGTGTAGTTTTTTACGGAGTCAATTTTACGGATTATATTCGCATGTATTGTTATTCTAAACATATTATTTAGAGACCCGACGTTACGTTGGTCAACGAGCAAGACTTGCACGTGACCTGACAAGCGCTGTAAAGAGTGAGGGAGTCTCTAAATTAATATTTTAAGAATCAATACACGCGAGTTTTTTAACATTTACATTATTTATATTTTGCACTATAATATGTCTTGTGCAGTTGGATGATCTCCATTGAGATCCGAGAGCCGTCCGTAAAATTAGTTTTATTTCAAACTAGCTTTCCACCCGCAACTCCGTTTGCGTAGAGACATTTAACGGGTAAAACATTATTTCTTTAAAGCGCAGTCGGTTAAAAAGTACACTATGTCCTTTCTCATGCTCTGGACTAATTATCATTACCAAATTTCATTTACATCGGTTCAGTATTCTATGCGTGAAAGTGTAACAGACAGACAGGGTTACTTTCGCATTTATAATATTAGTAAGGATGTTTAGTGTTCGGCGAAATGAAAGACAATAATGTACTATGTACAGTGTAGTTATTGAATCTAAGTTAACCGAACTATGGGCCCGTGTATTCACTGGTATCCTAGGTATCTTGGAGGTGGCTATGTGCGTTGAGTTTATAGAGATATCGCGGAACCACAGAGCATTCAGAGTGTTCAAACATTACTCGAAATAGTTGGTTTGCGTGAATTGGCTCAATTGTAAATGAACATTTTGGTATACCCATTATCATGTGTAGGAATATTATTATGTTGACTTTTTGGTGTATTTTAATATATGATTAAAACAATCAATACAAAGATCAGAATAAAATTCAGAATATCGTTCAGAATAAAATTATTATTTTCATGTCTACTTTGTCGTGGTTCTTTAACGTTAGTCTACTATTTCAAGAATATTAGTTTATACGTTAGGTATATAATAATACGCGAAATAATTATAACGTAAACCAATGTTTTAGTAGATACATAAATCAATTATATAATATTTTAAGTAAATAAATGATATCACGAAAGATAAATTTAAAATAGAAACGAAAGTAAGCTCAAGTAGGAATATTTTTATCAGCCAACCCTGATACGAGGTCATTGACCTTTCAATGAACTCGAGTACTTACAAAACACCTTCTCCAAATTACCAAAATTATCTGATCACTTACCTTTCGACTTAAGGAGCGTTTCATCGCTACATAATGTGTGTTGCCTTCGTAATTTTCGTTTCCCATTTTCCTTACAGGAAATAAGTAATCTAAGAGGAAAACCACTCATCGCATCTTTCAAATTTCACAAAGCAAATTTCGCTTTGCCATATCTCAGAAAAGCACGAGTATTCTCCTTTAAAGAGAATGTAATGAACCATTTTATTTAACAACAATTAAATAAACTTTAAGTACAAGTATTTTGGATTTTGAAAGACATAGTACATTTTAGGGTCAACACGCAATTTAACAAATGGCTAATACATAACTACTTACTGCGCGCGTTTCGACTGGGTTACACCAATCATGGTCATTCACGACGCATGGCGTAGGAATGGAACGCGAAAGTCTAAAATCTTATAAAATACGAGTTACGAGTTACTTTATGATCGTGACCCATAATATATTTAGTTTAGTTTTTATTAAAATCTTATACATAATACATATAAGACGTTAAACCTAATTCAGAACCCTATATAGCATCAAAGCGCGGACTAGACCTTCATTGCGTTGGCAAATGAAGATATGGATTTAAGCTCCTAAACCGAGGATAAGGCAGTGTTATAGCCCTATCATAATTTTGGTGGTGATAACCCGCCCGTCTTACGTTCCCGCATTAAACTTAAGCGCAATATTCACAGAACTGACTTACAACTATTAATGCAACTTGCTCAAGTTAATACGAATGAATATAAATCGTTCAACGCGCACATTAGATGAAAACTATTTCTGTAACGAGGAAAGAACCAAGAAGTTGATCTCATGTTTTATTACAAAGTTGGAAGTTGGTCGGTTGGTCTTGTTGTTCGCAACATTTTCTTACGGAAATAACGCTAAATGGATACTCTTAGCTTACTTAATAAATAATGTATTTAGTTTAACGCTCTTCTTGTCCAATACTCTTGAATTTAACGATAGATCCCACATAAACTTAGCTGATGTCAGAAATTCTTTGAACAAGATTGAGATTTTTATATATCTACCTATTTAAAATTACTAGAAGAGTCAAGTTATCAAAAGTAAAAGTAAGTTTTAATCTACACTAATATTATAAAGAGGAAAGATTTGTATTTTTGTATGTTTGTAATGAATAAACTCAAAAACTACTGGACCGATTGCAATAATTTTTTCACCATTGGAAAGCTGCATTATTCAGAAGTTACATAGGCTATATAATATCACGCTAGGTCATATAGTTGTGGAGCAGTAACCGAAAATGTTTCAAAAACGGGGGAAAGTATCGTTTCTGAGGCCTTCCGTGGCGTGCGCTGAGCATATAGTTAAAGTTATACAAAAATGCTCTATGGATGAATTGTTCATCTTAACATTATCTTTAAAAAAGTCCGCGAGAGCATATGTCTACCTTTTATAGTTTACCCATAACAATCGTTTTAATGATTTAGATGTTTGCTCCAAAGTAATCTTCTATATTAATAATTTCGTCAAGGGGTACGGTAGACTCGATTAAAACCTTACATGAATAATAAAACATCAAAAAATAATGATTTCGAGTCGACAACATATATCCGCAAAATTCGGATTGTCGAGTATTTTGTTAAATTCAAAATGTGTTGACAGACGAATCACAGTCACCATCTTGCCGGAATTATTGAGTGAATATTGTGTCAAAACTATTTTTCTTCAGTCATTGACGTTTCGCGGAAACATTGTTTTTGACACATTTTTTATGATATACTCTTTCAGGGAATCAGGGCGATAACAGATACTGATGAAGAATAGATAATATAATTTTATAAGGACCTTGGCCAAATTCTAGGATTAGTACTCATTGCAATTTGTTTTGTTGATTGATGTTCCTTAATTTTAAATGTTAAAAATTAATTGTGTAAAAACTTTTGCAGTTTTTATTCACTAGATTTATTAAACACAATGAAAGAATCTATGTCCTGTTTAATCATTTAGTATTCCTTGAAGAACCGATGACTACGGAAATATTTACCTATATTTTGCTCCTCGATGTTTATTATGAATCACATCTTACCCGAGCCAAGCCGGGTTCTTATCTAAATATATAAAAGGAGAAACTGACTGACTTATCGACGCACAGCCTAAACGGCTAAACGTAGGCACTTGAAATTTTGTACCGGACGTAGCTTAGGTACCGTAGTGGTGCACTAAGAAAGGAATTCTCGAAATTCTCACGGGAACGGGAATAATCGGGAAAATCCTTTTGTATGAAAAATCTAAACCGCTGAAGTTAGATGCTGTAAATTTGGCATGCGGGTACCATAGTTAACTTAAAGCTTAGTTGGAACAGGATATGGAAAAATTCTTACGGGAACGAGAGTTAGCAGGATAAACTTTTATATGTTAAATCCTGTAGTCCACGCGAACGAAGTCGCGGGCACAGCTATATTTTATATAGAGATAGAGGTATACCGAAGCGAAGCGAGGGCGGGTCGCTAGTTAAATATAAAGTTGACAAGTTTTATACTCTGTTTATTATTTGTAGCCTTCCCACGCTCGACTCCATACGGGAAGCCGTTGATTATTATAACTATTGGTACTTCCGAGATGATTTCCCATAAAAATATTTTACACGTGTTTCTTCTTTCTATGAATAACCTTCGTACTGAATTTTATTTCACCCGTTTACACGAGCGCTGTAAGAAACAAAACGTTGGGTCTCATTTAGAATAGTAATAGACGCGAGTTTAAGTCATAATCTTAGTTTAATTTTTAAATGTGTAGTGTTCGCGCAAATAGGGGATAATACTTAAACTTAAATAAACAAAAAAAAATAAACTCTGTAATGCAAACCACGTCTCATATACCCCGAAATGACCCGATTAAAATCAAAGCCAACGATTTAGTATCCGCTCTAAATTGTGTTTGCTCCGCATCCGCGGTACAACCGACAAAGTTCGACAATTGCCGACTGTGGGCTATCGCGAGGATGTTTCGAGTTTACAAACGATAAAGAAGTTAGAATGGGGATCTCACAATACGTTTTATGGTACGGGGTAAGTGGGGGTTGTATTCTTTGCATTAGATGGTTTGCTGATGGCCAACGTAAAGACCAACTTTTTAAATGGACCAGAAGGGAACTTTTATGGATTCATTTTTCGCCTCCTTGGTTACTGTTATTTGATGTGCGCTTTGATAACACTGCTATACAGTCATTTTGCGGCAGGCATAGTTGAAGTCGATTTTGTATAAGACGAGTGTGCTGATAACGGGAAAAATACCAGAATTGTCAAATTGACTCCAGTTGTTGAGATAAACGCTTCTAACATTTTCCATAAAATGCTTCAATTCCAAAAACAAAAGATGTCTTTAAAATTTATTTTTATTGTTTATCTTTACAAAAATACACATAAATTATAGTTTGGGGTACCTTTAACTAGAATAAATAAATGAAGATCATGAAAATCTTTTTCTTTGGGATTTTCCCTTATTTACTATGTCAGGACAATCTCTTTTCAAGGACCAGCAATAGTCAGCCATCATATGGCTGTCCCATCGACCTTGATATCTTTATTCCATTACCCTAATATCCTGATGGAACCTTTCTCCTTGTTCCTCACTGTAATCACCCAGGTTCTGCGGGAATCGGTCCAAATTGCTGTGTAAGAAATGCAATTTTATACTCATGTTGACTCCTACTCTGTTAAAATTCTGTAGCATTTTTGCAACTAGTTCTTGATATTCCGGCGCTTTGCGATTCCCCAAAAAGGTTTTTACTACCAAAACAAAGCTTAACCATGCTTCAGATTCAATCTGTGTCATATGGGCTACAAACTCAGTGTATGTATTTGCGGTCCATCAAATATGCCTGATACAGATTCCGAAATATTCTCGGTAGACTGTTTTTACAAACTCTGTGATCTCTTTTCTTTGCTTTTGTAACGAAACTTGCCACAAGTAAAGCAAAAACTGTTAGGATTGGTTAAACAAGGTTTACGTGGAAAACTCATGTTTTTGAAAGGAAAAATGCACTTTAACACAAAACAACCGATTTATAACTGATAACTTTAGGGTCTGACAGCTATAAAGTTAAGTTGTTGCAAATAAATACGTGAAAAGATAACAAAAGTAAGTGAAAACAAATCACTGAACCAAAATGTTTGTAGGGCAGTTTGAAATTTTCAATTAATTCTTAGTTCCGTTTATCTCAATAACCAGAGTGAATCAAAAATAAATAAGTATGCAGCGTGAAGGTCTAATATGAGTATTAACAAAAACCATAAACAAAATCCCTGCCGCAGATTTCTTTATTTTTTTTGTATAGCAGTGTAATTTTCTTTTAATTTATTCGATTTGAGGTAATAGACGTGGCTCCCACATCATAACTATTTACAGCTTACTTTTGTTAGGTTGAGTAAAAAATTATAAAGCTTGGCGAACATACACTTTGAAGTCAATTTCAAATGATACCAACTTACCAGTAGAAAAGGTTTCCTAAAAATATATGCCCACTTATTGAAAAATTGAGGAATATTAAAAAATCTATTTAAATATAAATTTCTTTTTGATACAATAAGTAGACTGTATCTGCTTGACCAGAGACAGAGGTACTTATCATTTTGAAGAGTAAATGGAACCTCATAAGATATACGTACTTTTAGATACATTTTTATTATCATACTATCCCCAGGATGCAATAAGCAAAACATATATTATATCTACCCACACACTACCTAGGTCGTAATATTTTTACGTCCGCCATTCCAAGGCGAAGTTTATTACTGATTTGAACTAACCAGATTCTTACTGGCGTTTTGATGTGTTCCGTGAGTTAAAGTCGGATTGCATTTAAGTGCCATTTCAGTTTCAGCATCTAGGATCATGTCACATACCTAATTGTGTAAATCAAATCACTATCCATGATAAAAGTCTTTATTCTTACTGCACATACTTATAATAATAATTAAGCTTTTTATTTCAGTGCAAAGGTATGTTTACATTTCAAAGTGTTAGTAGATTACTTAGGCTAGGTTAGTTTATAATTATGTTTGGTAATTAATATATGTATTACTAGCGGCCGCCCGCGACTTTGTCCGCGTATTAATGGGTTTTAGTAGCAATGATGTATTAAAATAGCCTACATGCCTTGTAAATTTTTTTATTTATTAGTGAAAGTTACGTCAACGTTCTCCCATAGTACGTTCCCCCCCACCCCGGTCGAATTTCGAAAAAAAAAGTAGCGTTGGTGTCTTTCCAGTGTGCCAGCTACCTCCATACCAAGTTTTAACAACTGACCAACAACAACGGTAAACCCCATGGGGGTTGTTATAAAAAAAAAGTAGCCTCTATGTTATTCCAGAGTGCCAGCTACCTTCATACCTATAAAAATCCATAAACACTTATAATTTCGCCCATACTACGTTTCACCCCCCCCTCCCCCCCCAATGAACCCCATGGGAGATGAATTAAAAAAAAAGTAGCCTATATGTTATTCCAGAGTGCAGGCTACCTTCGTACCTATAAAAATCCATAAACACTTATAAGTTCTCCCATAATACGTCTCCCCCTCCCCCCCACCCCCCCATTAACTCCCATGGGGGAGGAATTTCGAAAAAAAGAAAGTATCGCTGGTGTCTCTCCGGAGTGCCAGCTACCTCCAAACCACACGTTTTATAAAAATCTATAAACACGTAATAGTTCTCCCATACTAATTTTCACCACCCCAATGACCGCCACGGGGGTTGAATTTAAAAAAAAAAAAATGCGCTTGTGTCTCTCCGGGATGCCAGCTACCTCCATACCAACTTTTATAAAAATCGACAAATACGTAAAAATTCTCCCATACTAATTTTCACCCCCCCAATGAACCACATGGGGGTTAAAAAAAAAAAAAAGTAGCCTACATGTTATTCCAGAGTGCCAGCTACCATCATACCAAATTTCATGAAAATCGGTTCAGTCGTTTGAGCGTGAAAGAGTAACAAACATCCATACATCCTTACATCCACACATCCATACATACAAACTTTCACCTGGATTAGTTGTTCTTTTACACGAACCCCTTTCGGGTAAAGGCCTCCTCTAATTCCTTCCATTTTTCCCTATTTTGGGAAAATGTCAACCAATCTCTGCCTGCTAGTTCTTTTATATCGTCAGCCCAACGTTTAAGTCGTCTGCCTTTGCTTCTTTTTCAAGCAGGCCCTGCCCATTTGGTAGTTTGTAAAGACCATCTCTCTGTGTCTCTTAACAAAATAATGACCAGCACATTTCCACTTAAGTCGCAAAGCTTGTTCGAGGGCATCTGTAAGCCTGGTTTTCTGCACATACTTATTAATCCGAAATTAAACTACTGAACCGATCTAAATAAATACATATTAGGGACATTTCTACACATGGTCATCTGACCCGAAACTAAGCAGAGCTGGTACTATGAAAATGCTGTGCAGTAGCGGTACCATGAGTTGGCTATCGAAAACTAACGTACGTTAAAAACCTATCGAGTTGTTTTTTCATACGACCGATTTTAGTTCTTAGCTAACCACCAGGAGCGCTGTACAAGTTTTTCATGGACATATTTACGTAGGCGATATCGAGTCCGTAACTTTTAAACTCATGGTAGCGCTACAGGAGTAATGATTGGCGCAATAAACCACTCCACGTAGACGGAGACGCGGGAAGAGCTAGTAAGAATATAAACAAGAGTTATCTCCATACTGCAGTGATTATTAAGAAAGATCGCGATGAGCGTTAACGATGTTTCCTAATAATTACTTTAACTTACAATACTTAAGTTGCATTTCAGCATACCAGCTGATTAAGCTATAATAAATAATGCTGATGACGCGATAAAAACTTTCGATGTCGGCCGTAATAATGTGCGGATAAGCGTCCAGAAAACAGAGCCATAATGAATAATCTCAACATTTTGCAGTTCGTGGGCGTATCATCAACCGTTCGAGTTTCGTAAACAGGATTATTCTAATCTCACTTGAATATCCTTCGTGGCTATCCTGAAGTATCTCATCTAAATGTGGGAAAAACCACTTCAGCTCTCCTAAGGCGCGAACACTGGAATGGGTAATCGACAAATATACTCAACTCAGTAACGCTAACGACGCCCAGCGTAATTTGGGGCCGGATACTAAATCTTTTTCTCCTTTTGATTTTAATCCCTTGATTTAGGGTAAGCCGAAACATGGCAAGTTACACGTTGTGGTTGATTTATGTTACTGGGATTTTTTATTTTGTATTCTTTTTATCAAGGATCTGCCATTAATAATTAAAATATACTTTTATTATTCAACTAGTGGTCCCGGCGAATTTCATACCGCCAATACTATAAACCTTCCCTGGACAATCACGAACATTTTAAAACCTAAATAACCTAAATCCTATCCTATACCTAAATTAATAAAGTTTTAGTCAGACTAACGAACAGCAATTCATTTTTATTTATAAGAAGATTTATAATGTTTTTTGTTTGTGTATCTGTATTTCCACTGATCTCCGAAACGGCTGTTCCAATTTTCAGGGTACATTTACCAATAAATAGCTAGAACACAAGGTTCAATATATCTTGATCAAAATATCTTTTCCTCGCGAACGAAGTTACTGGCACAGCTAGTTACCAGTAATTAAAATATTAAATTAGATTCTGCTTTGTTAAAGTTTTTTTACCAAAAAAGCTTATATTCCACATACTTTTAATTTATAAAATGTTAAGATTTCAAAACCACGCCGTTTAACTTCCGCCACACTGCTTCGGACACACAAAAAATTCATTAAAACCGCTTCCCTCCAATACCCATACCGTTCTGGTCGTGCTAGCAAAAGTTCAAGAATATAAAATTGCTTATTTGAAAGCATTGTAGCGAATATTAAGTCTCTCCTTAACTTTAAATTCACAAAGTGAGTAGCTTCCCCGTGAGATAGGAGTTACGTAACGCTCTACTCTTAAGGTAAAGCGTGTGTAATATTTTTCTAACGGTAGGTAGCAGCTCCTAATATTACCTACTTATCCTTATTTTCTTTGCTCATTCGAGTAAAAAAACAAAGAGGCGAAAGTATTACATTGGGTAAGTATGTGAACACGAGGTTATAGTAACATAATATGAGAGCACCTAATATATCGAGATGGAACCATTTGTACGTTGACTTTGTTTGTCTTAGGCGTCTATGAGATAATGTCAAAGATCCATCCAAATCCGGCTACAGCCAAGTCACCTATACAACTAAATAAAATTGAAGTGTCTGTTTGTAATATTAAAATAACGAGTTTTTACTTAATGGGTCTATATCGAAGACTAATAAAAACACGTTTGGATTTTTTTGCCTGTCTGTCTGTGTGTTTGTCCCTGCTAATCTGGACGGCTGGATCAATTTTAATGGGAATTTCACTTTTATGTAGCTAATTTTACAAGGTTTATTATAGGCTACTTAAATCAATCAAAGTTGCCAAAACCATTTCCACGCGGACAAAGTCGTGGGTGGCCGCTAGTATTGAAAAAAAATTAATGCTGTCTATTTAAAAGTTTAGTCAATTCAGATTTTTCTATGGGTCGTATTACGACCTCTTAATTAAAGTCAATTTAAAAAAAGCATCGGTAAGTATATGAAAAAGAACTGTTTTTACTACACTTATATTTATACATAGAAGATGGAGGGGTTATATCAGTCTGTATGATTCCACTACCCAAGCGCACATTATTTGTGTACCACATACACGGAGTTAATCGAAGCCCATTTTAAACTGGCTGGAAAGAAGAGGTTGTAATACGGTCCCTGACCTTCTAGGACTATCTGTTCTACTGAATGAGGCGAGTAGTAGTTTACACGCGAAAGTATATGATAGAAGTACGAGTACAGACTGTACTACATACGCATTCGTAGGATTGTAGTATGTGTCAGTTATCACAATAAACACTTAATTGCATTTAATGTCCTTTGAATTAGCTTAGCACCTGTAAGATCTCAATTGCTATGCCCTAACAGGGCGTCACATGTAGACCTAATTTTTTTTCGACCACCTGTAAAATGTTAATGTGACACGCAATAAATAATTTGATTTTATTTGATTCGGATTTTCGATACAGTGCGTACACTTTTTACCCACCAATCAATGTAACAGGTTCGGAACTTAATTAATGTCAGAAAGTGTCAAATCGCAACCGCTTCAAATCGGGCAATCTACTATACGTGTCGAAAGTGAAAAGAACCGGAAATATTTCCAATGGACGTCCTAACCGCCACCATATGTTAGGCGTCACGACAGGAAGTGGGGGGGGGGAGGGGTCTGAGAAATGTTGAGAAACGAGCGGATTATCCGCATCTCTCGGTGTCCGCTGGAGTAATGTCGGATTGAATGAATGAACGGCGGTATGGCGGTATGAATGATCGTACTTCTTAAGATGGTCAGACAAATGCTTGTGGGGATATTGTATCTACAAAATGTCAAGAATAAGCTTTAGATTTGGGGCTTTAGGATACTGAGCGTACCTTATTATGTAATCTAAATAATAACATTGACATAACGACGTTTTTCGGCAAATGACTGACTGAAAGATGCAAGTTTTATTTTATTCAGGTTTTATGCTAATTAGACGTTAGTGTTATCAATGTTTTTCTACTGTATATCTACAAAGTTACGCAAAATCCTGTATAAAAAAGCAACGATAAATTAAATAATACCACTTTTATTTCAGGTGGGTAAAATAATATAAATCTATGTATAGATGAAATAAAAATGAGATTTGTTATATTCTATTAATGTGGTAAAAAAAAATGGCGCAAAGAAAAATACGACTAAATTATTCATAGCTTTTGAAAGATTACCTACAACCAGAATCGATTTTCATGAACAGATTTACTCTGAGTGCTTACTAAAGGCATTGTGGATGCTGGTCCCCATGAAATACGATGAATTTGTTCAGATCGAGCTGTTCCAGACTAGCATAAGGCGGAAATACACGGCGCGCAAAAAAAAAGATGTCACGTGGAAGCTGCTCATTTATTACTCAAACTTACTTATTAAGAATTATTTATACAATATAGGTAAAAACACTTCCGAATAATTCATCGTTTAAAAAAAAAACAAGATCCGAAATCGGTTGACCCGTTCGGGAGCTAAGTTGCCATAGACATCAAACTTAAACACCCCAATATTCTTAAACCGACTTAAGTATTTATGTTAATATTAATAATATAATTACCGACATAAAAATTAAATCACACACAACGCAGTCATTTGAAACGGGATATCATAAACATATAGGCATAGCATCTGGTTGTAGTTCACTGAATGCTTATGTTTGTAGAAACCATTACAAGCAATGGAACACATTGTTAAAACGTGACGCTACCCGAAGAAACACTATGCGTATTGAGTCAAGTTATTAATACAGTAAAACAATCTATGATATTCTATTTATTTATTTATATTTATTTATTTACATGATTTAATGTGCATAGAGGACCTTTTGTTTACACGTTGAGTTTTATGGCAATTTATGAGTGGGTTTACGCTGTATAATTCAAATCAAAACGAACAGCGTTCATTGGTTCGTGTCGCGTGTTATCTTACCGTGCACGAAGCGTTGTGAAGGTAAGGAGTGAGGTAAAACATGAGCTGGAAGGGCATTCCATGCCTTAGTGACACAGGGCAGAAGCACTGAACCTCAGCGCCTGCATTGTAAATGGATGGCAGCGATGTCCAGTCCAGCACGTGTCGTTCGGGAGTGGAAAGAGAGGTAGTAAAATTATCGTTTTTTGGACTAGAAAAAAAGCCTTTGCATTTTCATACAAATGCGACATGTTCCATGAACCATGTGTATTCGTGCCATGGTCAGACTGTCTGTATCTAATTTGTAAGAGTTAAAAACCAGCCAATTGGGAGTCGGACTCACGGACGAAAGGTTTCGTAGACACCATTGACTAGGTGTAATGAAAAATATCACGATTGTTGTATGAGAGCCCGCCCTTCAAAATATTTGTATATAGTTGTTTTAAAATCAATGGAAATACCTAGTTTATGAAAATATTAACCGTCTGGCTGTAGCGGTTCTTTAAATGCATGATGCTTGTACTCAATACTCAATACTCAATAATTTATTGCTTCTATAAGTGTCATCAGGCAATGACAGAATGACGAACAGACAGTGTAATCTCGGGTATTAGGGTCACGTTTTTTACCTTTCGTAACGGTTTCGTAACTCTACGGAACGCTAAAATAATAACTTTTTGAAAAATATCATTATGCTGCATCTACATTAGCGGGCTAGGGCAACGTTTTTTTTCTGTATCTGTCTGTCTACGTCTTGTAGAGCAGGATAGTCGCACGAATAATCGCCGTAGACCGCTAATGTAGCCGCAGCATAAATAGTGTTTTAGTTTAAATCGCCACTATCGAAAAACATCTTTTTAATTCGTGGCGAACCAAAAAGAAAACTATTTCGTGTATTGTGTCTTATTATTATTAATTACGTTTTAAAATACACTTCGGATTGGAACATGTGTCTTGGAGGTTCACGAACTTATAATAGACATCCGGAGTTTCACTTATTGACCAAACTTTTGAAAAGCAAACAGTGTGTTTAGATTACTTGCTAGTTTTACTAACTAACTGGAAATAACTTGGTACTTCTTACAGAATAAACAGGAACCAATAATAATTTATCATATACAATATTTCCAATTGGGTCACTATTGTTTTTATGGTTGCAGGCCAGTAAAGGTATTGTTGTATCACTCAATTGTCCGTCAATGAATGGTCATCATCATCATCATCATCAGCCCATTTCTGTCCATTGCTGGACATAGGCCTCTCCAAATGCACACCACTTCTCTCTATCCTCGGCCACTCGCATCCAGCACCTACCAGCCGTCCAGCCAGCGTCCTGGTCTAAGATCCGAATATAAAAGGCTTTCATGGAACTGATTAAAACATGTAAAGTACTTTATTTCAAGTATATTTATGAGTACGAGTATATTTTGAGTGGATTGCTAGTATCTCGAGTTGATGTGTGTTGATGCTGATTATATAATGTATCTGCAATTATCAACTCTATATCCAAGAGTTGTCACCACATATTTTATGTCGATTAGATAGTTCACTCACTGTCTTAAAAATATATTTTATTATATTTCATTTTATTTGTATTATTTTTACATAAAAATAATTAATAAAATAGGGTTATGTAATGTAATAAATTCTTCTGTAGTGTAACTATTCTTTTTTTTTTGTCATTGTCTTTATATATTTGATCTGTAAATTTATGGCATCACTCAAAAGCTATGCTAAAATTAAAAAGAATAAAGCTACGCAGCACATGCTGAGGCAGGACCAATTGATCATTTTACCTGTATGTTAGTTAGTTTCAAAAAAATCATAAATTCAAAATCAATCATTATTTATTACGAAGCACTTTAAAACCACAAAGAGAAATCAATGAATTCTTACAGTGTTGTATTCATTCACAATATTCTATGATAACCACACTAGAATGAATCTGTATCGTTGTTATCCATACGATTTACTTAACGTTAGCGGCGTCATAATGTAATTGTGTATAAGTGACCAATGTTTTCTTCCTTTCTTCCTGTTCTTTCAAGTATTATACACAGAATGACAAATAGCCATAAAACCTCCTACACAATCAGAAATACAATCCAATGCACGTCGGTTGCCTCATAAGACAATAAATCAAATATCTCGTACAGTAATCTACAACGCTGCTTCTGAGATATGCCAGCAATTTGAAGTAATAACTTATTCCTGCATTTAGTATAGCGCAGTAGACGTGTTTCAATGCGTGCCAGCAATTCATAGTCGAAATCCACAAAGGTTTGTACGTTAAATAGTCTCAAGCTGCTCTGTAAAACATGTTAAAGTGTTTGCTATACCACTCAGCGCATTGCAAGTAGTTTCAATATTTAAAACGATAAATGTACATGTTTTGAATATGAAATTGAGTGTTTAGCAAACACTCAATTTCATATTCAAAACATGCAAAACAGGTCGAGGTATGTAGTAGGCTAGATTTACATACACACATACATAAAATCACGCCTTTTTCCCAGAGGGGTAGGCAGAGATCACTTCCTGCCATGTGCTACGGTCCTGGCACACCACTTTCGCTTCATCCACATTCATCAACCTCTTCATGCACGCTCGTCGATTATGGGTACTTTTTATTGATTTCAATTTAATAAGGTTCAGTTTATATATAACACTTTGAAGTTGTAAAGTTTTGCACAAAAAGGAAAGTGACATTAATAGAAATAATAATCACTTTTGGAAAGCGTCGATGGCTGAGTGTTTAGGGTCGTTACTTGCCATGCGAGAGGTCGCCTGATCAAACCCCGCACGTACCACTGTGTTCTCAAATTTGAAATTGACATGAACGATTATTCTACGCTTTAACAGTGAAGGAAAACATCGTGTGGAAACCTGCTCACCTACATTCTAACGTTTTGTCAACCCGCACTTGACAAGCGTGGTTGACTAAGGCCTTATTGCCCTAGTTTAGTGTAAGCCCGTGCCCCAGCAGCAAGGACGTATATGGGTTGATGATGATTTTATTTATTTATTGCGAAAACCAACAGCGTCTATGCAAACAATAAACCATGAAATGTTACATAATATAATAAGGCCAATAACAGGCTTTCCTTAAAAAAAATTAACATTATGTTATTGGATATAAAATATGAAATTTAGACAAAATTATAAAAGCGATTAGTAGTCGTCAAGATCTTTTACTTCAGATTCGAACAAATTGCCAACCCATTAGGTAGAAAAGGGGAAATTTTAGAAAAAATAAATAAATAATAATAATTGTACATGAAATTCTTGCAATACTTGCATCTTGTAAGTAATATATATATTTGTGAATAATAAAGAAATAAATATATACAATATAGTTATTAATATTAAACAAACGAGCTAATAATTATTATTATGTACGTTATATATATGACCTAATATATGCGTTCTTTAAGAATGTCAAACACATCTCTTTTTAGTTTGCATCTTTTTGATAAAAACAAATCAATGTCACTAAATAAATCATTGTATGTGCGTGCTAAACGAAGCATGACTGCATTTGTCGAGTAATTAGTATGACGTACCGGATGGTTGAATAAATATGTGTGCCGTGTACGATACTTTGGAGTATTGTACATAACTTTAGAAACCAAGTCAGGGCAATCTATATGATGATAATTACTTTTAAAAACATTGGTTATGTCATCAGTATATTGTGAAATTACAATTAGTAAATCATTAGTACATGAAATGTGTGCAATATTTTACATCAAAATACCTACATTGAACGTCCGTATACTTTTCCGTTAGGTAATTTAATCTAGTATAACAAAACGAGCAATACAAATACCACAAACAATTGAAATATAAAAATAACAAGTCAGTATTAATAACAGTCTAATAGTATTGAAAGTTATTTTTGCTGCAAATTTCATAGAACAACAGACCAAAATAGATCGCAGCCAAGCCAGGAGTAAACAACCCTACTGGGGGAAGGGTGTTTTAACGCTCCTTTGATTTTTACTCGGAAAATAACACATTTATTCAATTACCTTACTCCTATCGGCGTTAAAATCACACGGCCTCGGGCACGAAGGGTTCCGTACCAATTATGTAAAAAAAACACGTTTATTGTATCTTCTTCTTCTTATCGTATGGTTGATGAACAACTTGGTGTCAGAGTTTAAACCGCCCGCAGGCCTCTGACATGACTTCACACACCGTTGAAAAATCTCTCAGGTGTGCTGGTTTTCTCACTATGTTTTACTTCACCGTTAAAGCGTCGAATGATGGAACATATGAATTTCAAATTTGAAAACACATTGGTACCTGGCGGGATTTGAACTGGCGACCTCTCGCATGGCAAGCAACGACCTTAAACACTCGGCCATCGACGCGTTTATTGTATGAAGACCACCCTTAATATTGTATCTCTTTTTTGGTGTTTGTCATTATAGCGGCATCGGACATACATCTTTTATGAAAATTTGCGCTGATAGCGCAAATTTTCATAAATATGTGATATGTGATATAAATATGTGATATGTTCGGTTTATGAGATACAGCTTGCAGACAGATAGACGGACAGACGGACCGCGGAGGCTCAGTATTAGGATCCCGTTTTTTTTTTACTTTTAGGTACGGAAGTAATAATTTAGAACTGGTCATATATTTATGGATTGTAAATTGAATTGATGGAAGTATTATATGTATTATGCTAAAGAATTGACATTAAATATGATGACATTCTATTGTTATTAATTTTGACATTTATCATGAACTTTTTGTTCCTATTATTATATTAGTCTTATTTTTAATAAGGCAATGGCTGTAATTAATAAAATTCTTCCTAAGTAAGCTTTGCCATGCAGACTGGATTTGTTATGGTATTCTGAACATTGTTATCTTTGCTCTGTTGCTTTGTATTTTAATTATCGTTATTTTTAAAAGTAGTAAATATTGAGCTGGTGCTTTTTGCTATGGCACACCCAGACTGTATGACTTGGCTCATTTACATTTTGTAACATGATTGTCGTTAAAAAGAGCAACTATCGAGTTTCTTGCCGGAGTCTTCTCGGTAGAATCGGCGTTCCGAACCGGTGGTAGAATCTTATTATTAGTAATGTGACGATTTATAAGTGCTTGTAATTGCCTATATAAATAAAGACATTTTTGATTTTGATTTTGATTTTGAAAGTTTCTATCCAAAATAATTATTTTCGTAAGCAATTTATTTTTTTAATAACTTGCCTACGTACATACGTATAATAATACTTTATTTTTTATTAAAGCAATACTTATTAAAATGTTCACAGTATCTAAGTTAAAAGGTGATATAATTGAGGAAAAATAGGAAGTTAACATGAACATAACATAAAACTAACCTAGAAATTAAAGCTATGCTAAAATTAAAAAACCGGCCAAGTGCGAGTCGGGCTCGCGCACAAAGGGTTCCGTAGCAGCAAGTAAGCACAATAACTTAACCAAAATTACAGTTAAATCAACCTATCTCAAAAACTATAAGAGATACTTTGATCAAACCAAAAATCGTTGAAAGAGTTAATTAGCATGCATCACCTCTATTTTTTTTAGAATTTTATACCCCGTAGTTATAAAAATAGAGAGGGGACATACTTTACGACTTTGAGAGCTGATATCTCAAAAACCGTTCACTTTAAGAAAAATGTTTTTTAGAAAACTTTATATCATTTTAAAAGACCTTTCCATTGATACCCCACACGGGTATGTACATCGAAAAAAAAAATTTCATCCCTCAGTTACATGTATGGGGGGCCCCACCCCCAATTCTTTTTTTTACTATTTAGTGTCATATTTTTGTAGCGGTTCATACAACACATATTCCCATCAAATTTCATCACTGTAGTACTTATAGTTTCCGAGTAAATCGGCTGTGACAGACGGACAGACGGACAGACGGACAGACGGACAGACGGACATGACGAAACTATAAGGGTTCCGTTTTTGCCATTTTGGCTACGGAACCCTAAAAAAGAACAAAGCTACGCAGCACATGCTGAGGCAGGACCAATTGATCATTTTACCTGTATGTTAGTTTGTTTAAAAAGAATCATAAATTCAAAATCAATCATTATTTATTACGAAGCACTTTAAGAACCACAAAAGAGAAATCAATGAATTCTTACAGTGTTGTATTCATTCACAATATTCTATGATAACCACACTAGAATGAATCTGTATCGTTGTTATCCATACGATTTACTTAACGTTAGCGGCGTCATAATGTAATTGTGTATAAGTGACCAATGTTTTCTTCCTTTCTTCCTGTTCTTTCAAGTATTATACACAGAATGACAAATAGCCATAAAACCTCCTACACAATCAGAAATACAATCCAATGCACGTCGGTTGCCTCATAAGACAATAAATCAAATATCTCGTACAGTAATCTACAACGCTGCTTCTGAGATATGCCAGCAATTTGAAGTAATAACTTATTCCTGCATTTAGTATAGCGCAGTAGACGTGTTTCAATGCGTGCCAGCAATTCATAGTCGAAATCCACAAAGGTTTGTACGTTAAATAGTCTCAAGCTGCTCTGTAAAACATGTTAAAGTGTTTGCTATACCACTCAGCGCATTGCAAGTAGTTTCAATATTTAAAACGATAAATGTACATGTTTTGAATATGAAATTGAGTGTTTAGCAAACACTCAATTTCATATTCAAAACATGCAAAACAGGTCGAGGTATGTAGTAGGCTAGATTTACATACACACATACATAAAATCACGCCTTTTTCCCAGAGGGGTAGGCAGAGATCACTTCCTGCCATGTGCTACGGTCCTGGCACACCACTTTCGCTTCATCCACATTCATCAACCTCTTCATGCACGCTCGTCGATTATGGGTACTTTTGTATTGATTTCAATTTAATAAGGTTCAGTTTATATATAACACTTTGAAGTTGTAAAGTTTTGCACAAAAAGGAAAGTGACATTAATAGAAATAATAATCACTTTTGGAAAGCGTCGATGGCTGAGTGTTTAGGGTCGTTACTTGCCATGCGAGAGGTCGCCTGATCAAACCCCGCACGTACCACTGTGTTCTCAAATTTGAAATTGACATGAACGATTATTCTACGCTTTAACAGTGAAGGAAAACATCGTGTGGAAACCTGCTCACCTACATTCTAACGTTTTGTCAACCCGCACTTGACAAGCGTGGTTGACTAAGGCCTTATTGCCCTAGTTTAGTGTAAGCCCGTGCCCCAGCAGCAAGGACGTATATGGGTTGATGATGATTTTATTTATTTATTGCGAAAACCAACAGCGTCTATGCAAACAATAAACCATGAAATGTTACATAATATAATAAGGCCAATAACAGGCTTTCCTTAAAAAAAATTAACATTATGTTATTGGATATAAAATATGAAATTTAGACAAAATTATAAAAGCGATTAGTAGTCGTCAAGATCTTTTACTTCAGATTCGAACAAATTGCCAACCCATTAGGTAGAAAAGGGGAAATTTTAGAAAAAATAAATAAATAATAATAATTGTACATGAAATTCTTGCAATACTTGCATCTTGTAAGTAATATATATATTTGTGAATAATAAAGAAATAAATATATACAATATAGTTATTAATATTAAACAAACGAGCTAATAATTATTATTATGTACGTTATATATATGACCTAATATATGCGTTCTTTAAGAATGTCAAACACATCTCTTTTTAGTTTGCATCTTTTTGATAAAAACAAATCAATGTCACTAAATAAATCATTGTATGTGCGTGCTAAACGAAGCATGACTGCATTTGTCGAGTAATTAGTATGACGTACCGGATGGTTGAATAAATATGTGTGCCGTGTACGATACTTTGGAGTATTGTACATAACTTTAGAAACCAAGTCAGGGCAATCTATATGATGATAATTACTTTTAAAAACATTGGTTATGTCATCAGTATATTGTGAAATTACAATTAGTAAATCATTAGTACATGAAATGTGTGCAATATTTTACATCAAAATACCTACATTGAACGTCCGTATACTTTTCCGTTAGGTAATTTAATCTAGTATAACAAAACGAGCAATACAAATACCACAAACAATTGAAATATAAAAATAACAAGTCAGTATTAATAACAGTCTAATAGTATTGAAAGTTATTTTTGCTGCAAATTTCATAGAACAACAGACCAAAATAGATCGCAGCCAAGCCAGGAGTAAACAACCCTACTGGGGGAAGGGTGTTTTAACGCTCCTTTGATTTTTACTCGGAAAATAACACATTTATTCAATTACCTTACTCCTATCGGCGTTAAAATCACACGGTCTTAATAATGATCGATTAAAAATAGGCGTGACGACTGGGTCAAAATCTTATTATTCTATTTAGTCCGTAAGTTAGTTTATACAAAAATATGGGACACGTATTTTTTTGTTTTTCAATTGATTGAAAAATGACAAAATTATAGCTTATCAAACTTCTGTTTGGGGGCTTGTGACGTCACAGTTACGCAAAAATTGTACCTAATCGTGACGTCATACGAAACTTCTAAGCACTATATCTTCATAATTTCTTGTTTTTGAAACAAAATAAAAAATACGAGTACAATATTTTTAAATAATCTAAATAACGGACTAATTATATTTTTTTAGTCGTCTCGCCTATTGGAACATAAAAACTGGTCAAGTGCAAGTCGGCCTCGGGCACGAAGGGTTCCGTACCAATTATGTAAAAAAAACACGTTTATTGTATCTTCTTCTTCTTATCGTATGGTTGATGAACAACTTGGTGTCAGAGTTTAAACCGCCCGCAGGCCTCTGACATGACTTCACACACCGTTGAAAAATCTCTCAGGTGTGCTGGTTTTCTCACTATGTTTTACTTCACCGTTAAAGCGTCGAATGATGGAACATATGAATTTCAAATTTGAAAACACATTGGTACCTGGCGGGATTTGAACTGGCGACCTCTCGCATGGCAAGCAACGACCTTAAACACTCGGCCATCGACGCGTTTATTGTATGAAGACCACCCTTAATATTGTATCTCTTTTTTGGTGTTTGTCATTATAGCGGCATCGGACATACATCTTTTATGAAAATTTGCGCTGATAGCGCAAATTTTTCATAAATATGTGATATGTGATATAAATATGTGATATGTTCGGTTTATGAGATACAGCTTGCAGACAGATAGACGGACAGACGGACCGCAGAGGCTCAGTATTAGGATCCCGTTTTTTTTTTACTTTTAGGTACGAAAGTAATAATTTAGTACTCGTCATATATTTATGGATTGTAAATTGAATTGATGGAAGTATTATATGTATTATGCTAAAGAATTGACATTAAATATGATGACATTCTATTGTTATTAATTTTGACATTTATCATGAACTTTTTGTTCCTATTATTATATTAGTCTTATTTTTAATAAGGCAATGGCTGTAATTAATAAAATTCTTCCTAAGTAAGCTTTGCCATGCAGACTGGATTTGTTATGGTATTCTGAACATTGTTATCTTTGCTCTGTTGCTTTGTATTTTAATTATCGTTATTTTTAAAAGTAGTAAATATTGAGCTGGTGCTTTTGTTATGGCACACCCAGACTGTATGACTTGGCTCATTTACATTTTGTAACATGATTGTCGTTAAAAAGAGCAACTATCGAGTTTCTTGCCGGAGTCTTCTCGGTAGAATCGGCGTTCCGAACCGGTGGTAGAATCTTATTATTAGTAATGTGACGATTTATAAGTGCTTGTAATTGCCTATATAAATAAAGACATTTTTGATTTTGATTTTGATTTTGAAAGTTTCTATCCAAAATAATTATTTTCGTAAGCAATTTATTTTTTAATAATTTGCCTACGTACATACGTATAATAATACTTTATTTTTAAAGTATTCTTTATTAAAGCAATACTTATTAAAATGATCACAGTATCTAAGTAAAAAGGTGATATAATTGAGGAAAAATAGAAAGTTAACATAAACATAACATAAAACTAACCTAGAAATTATGGACAAACCGAGAACCATTTACTTGATACCTAAACATATAAACATGAGTCGTTCGATGTAGATGTAATATTGAAGCGGTAAACGAAAAAAGGGGTTACAAAAGTGTTCCTTAGATCATATCTCGAGTCGCGTGCGACCTTTGCAGTCATCTCTCTGCATCATAAACCGTTCCTGAATAGGTCATTCCGCTAATTTCGTGCCTAAAACACGTACCCATTTCGTTTTCACCCCATTGTGTCACTTCTGCCCCTATTTGCAATTAGGCACTTGTTCAAGAAAGCCTGCTCCAGAGGTTAACACAAGTAATTTATTCCGAAATTGGCCGGTTGTAAAAGTTAATAGGAAAGAGTTTTTACCAAGGATACGTCATGAGGCTTGTAGGGAAAAATGTTCTGTAATATAATTCTGTTAACATGCGACGTGTCGTATATTTTTTTCTGTGGAAAATAAACATTTGGGCTTTTAATGGAAAAAGAAAGAAAATAAGTTTTAAATGCAAAAATTAAAAATTAAAATGCAAAAACTTAATATTGAACTACTAATAGACTTGTCACATTAGGGATTGTAGCCCCCTTTTCCGCTGAGCTAGGCGATTCCGCTTTTCAGTCTCTTTAACTTATTTCCAATACTTTATTATTTACATAAGAGTTCTACGCAAGAGCGCGTTACAAGTAACGAAACACTAAATATGATAGTTTTGTAGTCCTTATTTAGGTACGGACCCTATATTATAAAATATCAATAAGTATGTAAGTAATGTTGTAACTTTTCACGTGTCATGGCCAAGTTAGCCTATTTTAAATGAATATTTTGAGAAATCTCACACTCAGCCATCTGACCCCAAAATAAGCAGAGCTTGTACTATGCCATATGTCAGAAACAGATATACATGTATACATAGATATTTATATTTAAATACATTCACACCCTGATTAAAAAAACAAAAATATTTATCACATTAATATTTGTCCCGAACGGGAAACGAAGCCACGACTCATTCACAACACTAACGACTATTCCACCAATCCCAGTATTTCTTAATTAGATCAGGAATTTAACTGGATAATCAACATTTTAGCACAAAACGTTACGGTTTTTTATTACGCGATAATTGTACAAAGCAGATCTTCCCAGAATCGAGTTTCAGAACCTAACGAATTTGTACTTACTGTAGGTTTGCGCGATTGCTTTGATGTTCCGACCGACCTCCAAAGAGGGTCATAGAGTGAAAATATAACGACTCAAATATAAAATAAAGTACAAATGAATTTAGCAAGAATCGCTAATTGACAAGAATTCAAATTGATCCCTGTTTTGTTTGTTATCGTTAGATACCAATGCGCACTCTTACATTTGCTCCAAAGTAAACTTTTCTTGGAAAAACCTTCGCTAGACTATACTCTGTGATTAGAGTATACTCACAAAAAACAATTCTCAAAATCTCTTGAAGTACAATTTTAGAGTCAACCCAGTAAGTAATGTAATACTTGTGTTCGGGTAGACTGGCTCTT
The DNA here is from genome assembly GCA_039566165.1 of Maruca vitrata. Classification (NCBI taxonomy): domain Eukaryota; kingdom Metazoa; phylum Arthropoda; class Insecta; order Lepidoptera; family Crambidae; genus Maruca; species Maruca vitrata. Next base: position 3,514,440 of record CM076918.1, on the reverse strand, counting down.
TCCTAATTATATATCTGAAGGGATATAAATAGAAACATACTTATTGCTTACATTGAACTTCAAATTGACTTTAAAACCAAGAGTAAAACATATATTCTATACACATTTTACATAATAGGAATAGAATATAATTATGTTTTACTCTTGGAAATAGAGGTCTAATTTGTGTGTATGTGCGTAAGTATTTCACTATTTACCTTTACATTCTGTGTTTCTGTACATATATTTATAAGATTTTATGTTTGCTCATAATTTAGTCCTCCATCAGTCCATTTAGTTTTTTTACATTCATGTAGTATTTGATGGTTATTTTTTGATTCATATTCATATCAGCAAGTTAAAGAAAAGCTCCATCCGGTAAATCATTAAAATAATTAATGTCAGTAAACTGGTAATTCTACACACACTTCAAAATTATTTACACTTTTTCATTACCAAAACATCAACTCAACATCGTCATCATTATCATCATCATCATCATCATCATCAGTATTTTATTATATCCCACTGCAGGGTAAAGGCCTCCTTCGTAGAACGCCATGCACTTCGATCTCTAATGTCACCCTATCATTTAACAAATAAAAACCTTAAAAATTCATGCGTAAGTGTTTAAAAATATACAAAGTACTTTGTTAAAAGGGTTGTTGAAGTGACGTTCGAAGTTGTATGTAAAGTAAAGTAATAGTAAAGTTACCTAGGAGGTCGGTGGCAAAATAGTATATTCATTTGCTTTGCTACTTCTAATCCAAGGTTCATTCTCCGATATCTTGGCATACACTGCACGCAAAAAAAACTAAAAAGGACTCCAAACAAGCAATACCATAAGTTAGAATCCCAAAACAATAAATAAGAGGGAAAAAAATAAACTCACGCGCGAAAGGTTGCAACAATATTTTCATTGTGAACGATCAGAGAACCCGTCTCAATGGAGGAAATTATTTTCCAATAAGTTTTTACGATTAGTCTGTTTGGCAAAAAGCTCAAGAGAGAGCCATACATTTTTCGTTATAAAAAAAAAAGAAGTATAAATCAACCAATCGGGCGCGTCTCATAAAAGTCAGCTGTCGGTAATCATAAAAATCAGCTTAGGCTTAGAAATAACATTTTCGCAACGTATTTGTCGTTTTTATACCGGAATAAATGGTTGAAATGGTGTTATGAATTTGGTGGCAACGTCTTTTATGACACAATATTACTATAAGCTGTTTGAACTAGACTCTGATCGAAAACAGATAGATATTTTAATAGAAAGTAAATATTGGGTTGGTGAATAGTGTACAAAGAAATGGATTTAGTAAATATACATTTTTGTTTTCGCAAATTTGCCTTTACTTAAGTAGTCTTAACCGTGACCACGAGCGCTGTAAAGAGCTCGAAACCAAAGAGAATATAATCACTACGTTTTACTCGAAACGTCGGATCTCTAAATAATGTTTAGAATACCAATACACGCGAGTTTAATCCGTAAAATTAGTTTTATTTCAAATGTGTAGTGCTCGCGCAAATAAAAATAGACAATACTATTTACTTAAGTATTATTGAATATACAAAAAACAAAAGTTAATTTTTTGGCCTAGCATGCTCATTCTACACATTTTAAATAACTATGTCTAAGCTTATTAAGTGAAAATGTATGTTTTATCTTCGATTAATAGGATCAATTTAGTAGAAGTTAAATATTTAATTATTGTTTCAATCAGTATTGATTCATTGTAAATATCCCTTGGGCGTACAGTCAACTCTTATATCTTATTTAACATAGGTTTTGATTATTTTGTTCTGAGGGCCTACCATGAGTTGGCTATCGAAAACTTACTTACGTTAAAAACCTATCGAGTTGTTTTTTTCATACGGCCGATTTTAGTTCTTCGCGTAACCACCAGCCGGCGCTGTACAAGTTTTTCATAGACATATTTACGTAGGCGATATCGAGCGCGTAAGTTTTAAACTCATGGTAGCCCCACTGTATACCAAAGTTAAATAGATACATACATACATAAAATCACGCCTTTTTCCCAGAGGGGTAGGCAGAGATCACTTCCTGCCATGTGCTACGGTCCTGTCATACCAAAGTTAAATAAATGAATAAAAACAGATAAACATACGCATTTAATCAAGAGAGTTTCAAAAACACCAATCAAATACCTTTTAATTGCCCATTTGAACTTTAAACGTATGCTTAGCAAAGATTCAACCAGTAAAAACGTATTAACGGGCAGTTTGACGGAAGTTCTTCGCGGCACTTGGGCCTAATGGCAACATTTTCCAAGACTCATTAAGCATCGCACGGACAACTTCCGAAATTCTCATGTAATATACATTCATTAACAAGATAGGGCGAGAACTGGCAGTGTGTCGTTGGTAGGGTTGAAACCTGCGTGTGTGAAAAAATAAAATTAATGACAAAATTAAACATTTCAATCGAAATTAAGGATGATCTTTAGTAGCAGCTTACATGACTGGTGTGGCGAATGATAAAAAAAACCATTGCTCATACGCAGATTAATTCAATTCACACATATGCAATAACAATACAACATGGGTAATATCCCGACCGATCATATTTAGTTGTGTAATAACAATACAAATCACGTCTTTTTATCAGAGGGGTAGGCAGAGATCACTTCCTGGCATGTGCTACGGTCTTGGCACACCACTTCCGCTTCATCTACAATAGAAATTGTACGAGTACACTATGCAGTTTGCACTTAAAGACAAAAGGCAGTTTCGACTGTTTAAACCAATCATGGGCGCGCGCATTTTGTTAGAACGCGAAAATATAAACCCTCAAAAGCCTTCGCAGTACAATAGCGGTCAAATTGCAAAAACTAGACTTTCAACCCCGTTCAACCCTACCCATGGGATACAGATCGAGGTCAAATTTTAATCAAGCCCCGCAATCCTGACCTCTGTGTAATGAATGGAGCGAAACAGTAAAACTGGTTCTCGACGTGGTCTGACGTAACGATTTCGGGTTGGCTAACAATCACGGTTTCCACAGCTGCGGTTGTAGCGGGGCTGGTTCGGTATAACGGGGTTGGTTGTTAACGGTATGCAGAATGCAGTTAGGTTAGGAATAGTTTGGAAACTGGTTTGAATTGTATCAATAGGTAGTGGTTTGGGGTTAATATTCCGGTTTTTGTTGTTGCTTTAGATACTCATAATATGGATCAATGATGCATTTTTCTAAAATTTATACTTTCACATTTTTATCATTGAAACAGCATTGGCTCTTTTATCCACCTTATATTTTGTTGTAGCTAAAAGTCGTAAAGGCAAAGGTAGTATCTATTCTTACTGAAAAAATATACCAGTCAATCCAAAGTAACTGTAAAAATATTCTATCAAAATGTCATTGCCGGCGCGCATTTGGCCGGTGAATTTGGCAAATTTGTTGTTAGTAATGCGCGATTTCCAGTTTGATAGCACATAGGCTGCTAGAATGGTAATCCAGCTTTCCGCATTGGCAAATGCCACACAATTAAAATGGTTCTAGGCAGAGAACGGGTCAGCCAAAATTGTACATTTTATGGCTCATTTATATCAAAACCACGAATATATATCCAAATAGGTATTTAAATTATCTTGTTATGGGCATCGAGTAGGGAAGAAAATTAGTAAAATAATTTTATCGATTCCGCCATAATACCGTGAAATTTTAGTGGTGGTTTTCCCGTGGCAGAATGACTTGCCTTTAGTAATACTATCGAATCATGCAAGTTATTCCTCGAAAAAAATCATATTTTTTTTTCGATTTTTCAGAATAATAATTTTCCAACTCGAAAACGAGAGAAGCTATCGTTGTTTTTGAAGATGTGACGTATTCAGGTACTGCTTGCCGCATGAAATCGATGCTTTAAACTAAAGAAGCTCTACACCCTAAGTCATAAAGCGGTTCGAACGTGCTTTCGAGTTACGGTTAAACCTTTCGTGAAACCGGCATTTATTGATTTTACCAAAAAAGAACTGCACACATCTTTTGTACTACTAAGATAGAACCATTTTACTGCGGGAAAACAACTACTAAAATTTCACGGTGTATACTTATTATGGCAGAGCGATACCTTTTGTCAAAGCTAAAGGCTACTCTATAATATGAACCACTTCGCGGCCGCGGCGTCCGAACCGATACTTGTGGCAAGCCCCTAAGGGTGTCTTTTGAGCTCAATACCTGTCAGACGCTTATCCTTTTGAATTTCGTGTTTTAAAAACAAATTTCTCCCAGCTAATATCCCCAGGGGCGTGACCGGAGTCTTTGAGTTCGAATTCTGTAATGAAAGCGAATAAAAGATCCATGAAAAGTTTTTTGGAAATATGAGAGCTTGTCTTGCGCAGGCCGTAATGTTTATGCAACGCAGAGGTTTGACGGATTGGAAGGGCGAATTTTAGGAGTCAAGAAAATGTGTGAATAATTTTTAAGAGGGAATTTCAATGGAGTCGACTCGGGTGAAGGATGACCGACTTTTGTTTTGACAGCGTCGTCTTTTGTTTTCATTTACTGGCTCGGTACTAATTATTTGTGGATTTATTCGCGCCACAAATTATTTTCTACATCATAAAATTTCTCATTTATCTAATAGGTTTTTTTTTTACTCAAATTAGACGACGTTTAAGTAACTTCAATTTTGTGTTTTGATGGATGTGCTCGAAATTGACGTATTATATAATAAATAATTTGACACTCTAATAGAGTGTCAATTTTCTATACAACTTTGAAATAATACAAAAGTTAAATATTAGTCTTTATGGGTCTACACGCGTTATTAGGAGTAGCAAATTACATAGCTACTTACTGCCCAACGTTTCGACTGGGTTACACCAATCGTGGTCGCGAGCGAACTGGCGCCGCCCGTCTTCGTCTGCCACAGCGGTTGTGAATTTCTTGCTCCACCCCCGAACCAGCACTAATGTCATTTGTACAGCTACCAACATTCGTCTGACACACAACACTCACTTTTCCAGCAGGCAGTAAGTAGCTATGTAATTTGCTACTCCTAATAACGCGTATAGACCCATAAAGACTAATAGTGTAATGGAACGCGAAAGTCTAAATTCTTACAATACAAAAGTTTTCAAAATAATAGGGGGGGAGAATAATGTGTCTTTGACCTTCAGATTCCGAAAATCTTACACGGTCAAAAATGGTTCGGTTATGACAGAAACACACCCTAGTAATATAGATTTTGTCTGAATTCGAATCGGATTCCATAACATGTACTAAGTAGTACCTTCAGCTATAACCATTATCCACGGCACATAGTTTTATCATATTGATTTGATTCCAATTTATTATCGGTATCTAAGCCAAAAGCTTTGTTCAATGACTCGGAACAGCCATTGGTTAATTTTGAAACCGCCCGCTTAATTACAGTAACCGGTATTGCATCCCGGACATTGGATTGGTCATTCACATAGCTGCAGAATGGGTATGTGTATACCAATATGCTGCCTTGTACGAGCATATATTTGAGGGGATAGCATGAATATCCATTTTATATATAAACACATGGGTTTAAACTAAAGTGTCAAAACCATCAACTCATGTTGATGACCTTAACCACCATCTTAACCTTGATCTTAAGGTCGTTGCTTGCAATGGGAGAGGTCGCCAGTTTAAGCCCCGCCGCACACCACAGTGTTTTTCAAATCTGAAATTCATTATTCGACGCTTTAACGGTAAAGAAAAACATCGTAAGGAAACCAACACACAAATGAAGAAATTCTAAGGTTGTGTAGTCGACCAACCCGCACTTGGCCAGAGTAGTTGACAAAGGTCTGAGCGCCTTTGTTTAGGGTAGGCCTATGCCTTAGCAGTGGGGACGTATATGGGCTGATGACGATGACGAATCTTCAACATCATCAGCCCACCGCAGTTCACTCCTGAACATAGACATTAAAATGTCATCATCATCATCATCGGTCCATTCCTGTCCACTGACGGACATGGAGGCCTATGTCCATCAGTGGACATGCCAAATGCACGCCACTTCTCTCTCTTCTCGGCCACTCGCATCCAGCTCCTACCAGCCGTCCTGCGCAGATCGTCACACCACCTGGCTGCGGGCGTCCTACACTACTTTTGCCGAGACGCGATCTCCACTCCAGAACTCGTCTACCGCAGCGGTTGTCGGGTCTACGGCTGATGTGGCCATTACTAGTTAGTGCTCTCGACCTTTACACTGCCAATAGATTTTTTTCCTTCTGCGTAATTTCCTTTTTTTTAAATTGTTCTTGAGGTTTACGCCTAGCAACACATGCATCTATTCATTTTATGATATTTGAAATTTCGTGATGAATACTGCCCGTCCGTATGTTAGAGTTATAAATAGATAGATATTAATTATAACATTCCTAGAAAAATATGTTTTAATGGTCATGTATCATATGCATCTAAAATGGACAATTAAGCTCTTTTGAAGACGGGAACTGACAAAATAAGTCCATCGACAAGTAAACAAAGCCATACCTACCCAAGATCCATAAAATATTAATACTTAAGTCGAAAAGATGTTAAACAGTTAAATCTCAAAATCCGTCCCATATTTTATGAGCCAATAAACCACAAAACAATATTCTAATAAACTTTCCTCTAACGGTCTCTAAATTAACAATCTTTGCAATAAACTTCCGTTATTAAAAGGTAATGAATGTTATTTAACTTGTGGCTGAAGTTATAATTAAATTCTATTGAATAATGTAATCAAAAATATGTAAGAAGATACTTAAAGAAGACAGATTTGAACGATGGATTTCATTTGGGCTTTTGATTGGTTTTAGAATTAATAGGTTATAGACATAAATTAGAGAATGTATATCTACAAATCAATTCTGTCTCTCTGGGTAAAGGAACAGAGAGTGCACTTGTGATTGCGCGTATGTCCGTCGTAGTTGGCCGAGATCGGCCGCCATGGCCGAAATCGGTCGGACGCATTATTTACTTATTTGAGTTCATTTATGTAACCAATGTTGTTTCTGATGTCTGTATCACAAGTGCATAACCACCTCATTTCGGTATCAGAAAAATGTATGTAATTTTGTGTAATATTTATTGATTTGATGCAAAATACATCTACCTTGGCTGGATATAAACTTTACGTTCATCGCATTGTTGTTGTGCCGCGTCTGGGTGTGTTTATTTATCAAATAAACACACCCAGACGCGGACCCAGACGTATTTATCAATTTATGCATAATTCTGTGGTTTCTGCTATCTTTAATACGAGTGCTAAAGCTTACTCGGAATCATATCAATCAGTTATGTGCCAAAATCATATCTACAAGCTAAAAGCTATGTTTTTAACATGTAAAAGACCGATATCACATACCACTATCTATTAAAAGTTTTATATGTATAATGGTGTGCAATAGAATTTTTTAATTCACTCATTTTCTCGACTAACCTGTCTTTATCATCATCATCATCATCAACGTTAGCCTTTTATTATATTCCACTGCAGGGTATAGGCCGTAGAACGCCATGCACTTTGATCCTGTCCCAGTCTTATCCAGAGGCCTGTCTTTAAAAATAACAAAAATTAATTTAATTGAACCACTGCATAGTATGCTGATATATCCTACTTTACTGGTATTCAGGAAGCCTTATCATGGTCTATGCAGCGCGTTTGCATAGCCGAGTCTACTGCAGCCTACTTACATACTATTGCGTGAGGATAGTAATGCGTCTTGCTGTGTGTCAAGATATGCGTACTTTACATTTTGTAAAGTAGTTTGTTAATTTTTGACCGTTGCATAGTTGATAGTTTACAGTTCACTTTGTAAAGTTAACTGGCAATTGCTGCTATTCGTATGCCATTGGACGAAAAAACTCATAATTGAAATACATTCACGTGGAGCGTTAAAAAAAATTATCTTTTTGAAAATAAATTTATTTCCATTCACTTTAACCGATTTTATATATATTTATTTACTCGTAGGTACCTTTACATAATAGTTTCTTAACGGCACATTGGAATTTATTAGGCTTGCTTCAAAAAAGGCGATCAAGTATATTATTAATATTAAAAAAAAAATATATATATACACATATTTACGCAAACACTTCACATTGATCACGTTGTGAAAGTTGTTTTTTTCAATCTGTCGGTTAGAGATAATAATTAAGACCGTTTATGTTTCTCTGAGTCATTACTTAAAAAAAAGGTCAAATACAATACTTGTATAAAAAAAGAAGATTTATATTGTCGTTTCGTAAGCATAGAACTTAAAAACATAAGTCTATTGTGAAAGTTCAACGCGTCAAAGCAAAGCCGCTAACTTCAAGGTATTCCTGTCGTTTGTTCGAGAACATTAAAAATTCACAGCGCGCGCTTCAATTTCTTCGTAAAAGTTATTTCTCTCGTTTGTCTTACTTTAAATATGGACAAATCGTAATGATGATTGTTTTATACATCCCATCTGTGTTACCCTTTCACACCCCAGTTTCAAAGCGTGGGATTATTTGATACTGTATTGTTATAAACGAATCGCTGTGAAGCTTCAAGACACAATTAATGACTTTGGCGAAATATTTCTTCAATACTTTATTACATAGTATAAAATGAAGGCGTGCCCGCTGTCTGTCTCGTTGTATATAAAAATCTTAGAAACGACTCAACGGATTTTGATGCGGTTTTTTAAATAGATAGAGGGATTCAACGAGAAGGTTTTTATGTATTATTTACCCATACGAAACGAGGTCGGGTCACTAGTACTAGTTAATTATAAATTTTAGTTAAGTATCTTGAATCTATGATTGTTATTCATATTAATATTGAATTTTGTCATAAACAATACCTGGATCGATTTGGAAAGGTAATATTTGTAAGTATACACCGTGAAATTTTAGTGGTTGTTTTCCCGCAGTAAAATGATTATATCTTAGTACCTAGCATAACAGATTTGTGCAGTTCTTTTTAATTAAAATCAGTAAATGCCGTTTTTACGAAAGGTTTAACCGAAACTCGAAAGCACGTTCGAACCACTTTATTACTTAGGGCGTAGAGCTTCTTTTGCTTTAAGCATCGATTTCATGCGGCAAGCAGTACTTGATTACGTCACAACTTATAAAAGAATGATAGCTTCTAACATTTTGAAAATTTGAAAAAAAAAATATTTTCGAGGAATTATTTGCATGATTTGATAGTAGGTAGGTATTACTAAAGGCAAATCGTTCTGCCACGAGAAAACAACCACTAAAATTTCACGTTGTATAGTTCACCTATGAATAAATTATACCTAGTATTGCTGTAGACAGCAATACACTACTAATAATATAACAATACATTTCCAAGGTTTCCGAGGTTAAAAAGGACTTATACAAAAAACCTGCCAATAATAACATTTTCGCCTTCCACTGAAGCACGTTTCTCTCAGTAATACCTGTCTAGCCAGAATCCTTTTTAACGAGTGACGTCACTAGTAGATAACTTCGACACTTTCCTCCACCGAGATAAATCATTCTGAGTTATTGAAGGAACAGCCAATATCGGTTTCTACTACATTTGCATTATTAAAATATTCAGGACCGTTTATATTACGAGAATTTAAAGATTCCCCAGTTTAGAACCGGAATGTGTCCGAGTATTTACCATGTTGTTTTGTTTTAAGAAACTCCCGATATCGGACTCCCGATAACTCCCGATGGCACTGTTGCAAGCGCCATGTTCACAGGTTAACTTAGATAAATCAGTTTCATAATGTGTGTAACCATGACAGGTTAAAATTATTTATTTAAAAAATATATACTTACAGGTTACAGTCACAATAGTTTAGACATATATAATAACTTACGTAAAAAAGCAAGAAAGAAACCCACAGGTAGTGTACATAGCATAAATTATATATCCTCTTTATGTCTACATCCTAATGATCTTCAGTCGTAAGTATTGTCATTTATCAGTGAATCAAGGACAACATTTAAAATAGGAGTCAAATTTTATTGAATTAAAAAGAGTAAAAATAACACTCATACGATTTTAAATGTGTTTCTATCAAAAACTTCCGTCTTTGATGTTTGTGATGAAAACATGAAATAAATAAAAGACGTGTGGCACTCGGGGACTGCCGCGGTATAGCTATTGCATAGCATCGTCCGATTTCGGAGCGGCTCGTCTCGATTCGTGCGAGTTTCGTAGAGTCGTACAATACGTCTAACCGCACGCACACAAACACCGTGCCGAAGTCTACCGAACTGAAACGACGTTAGACGATTGTGAGGTTTTTTTCGTTACGGAATTTCATGGTTCGGTCGCCGCGCTCAAAGCCCGCGATAAAAGCTATGCAATAGCTTAAAAAGGTTCAACTTCGGAACTTCGAATTCAAGTGTAAAAATAAGTAGCAACCTAATTCGTCCATAATGAATAAATCATTTGAAAATCAACAAATTTCTTCAGAAGAATCCCCAACAACGTTTCCCGGCACTTTTCAATATAAATGAAAATCTTCCTCTGTCCGAGGTTTTCTGATGGCATTCAATTTATTTTTCCTTTTGTATCGGGACAATTAATGATAATTACTTTGAAACGTTAAGGCTTTTTATCCCAGTTTCCTTTCCTTGTTTACTTTCAGCGAATCTGTTTAGTCCTATGTGCGTTTTGTTTTATAATAAGGGATGTGAACAACGGGATACTCATTGATTGTCATTAGCAATTAATAAATTAATTATAAATGTTTTTAATACTAGCTATACTATACTACTAAAATAAAAAAAAAACTAATCTTAATTTTTGACGTCTACATACACCGTGAAATTTTAGTGGTTGTTTTCCCGCAGTAAAATGATTCTATCTTGGTAGTACAAAAGATGTGTGCAGTTCTTTTTTGGTAAAATCAATAAATGCCGGTTTTACGAAAGGTTTAACCGTAACTCGAAAACACGTTCGAACCGCTTTATGACTTAGGGTGTAGAGCTTCTTTAGCTTTAAGCATCGATTTCATGCTGCAAGCAGTACCTGAACACGTCACATTTTCAAAAACAACGATAGCTTCTCTCGTTTTCGAGTTGGAAAATTATTATTCTGAAAAATCGGTAAAAAAATTTTTTTTTTTCGAGGAATAATTTGCATGATTCGATAGTATTACTAAAGGCAAGTCGTTCTGCCACGGGAAAACAACCACTAAAATTTCACGGTGTATAAAAGTCTTGTCAACATAATAAATACGCTATTTTGAAATTATATAAGGATAGTATACATAAGGTGTTAGACGATTTGACGATTGTCTGGACTATAATCTTACTATTTTAACCGTTTATCATTCAAAATAGAATGATGGCGACAAATAAGTAGTTGCATAAATCTTACCAATGATAAGAATCAATAATTATCAAGCTTGTGAAACTAAAAAATTAAGGTACTTTATTAATACATTTATAAAAAATAATTACCGCTACACAGAGAAAGATAAAGAAATCCTAGTTTTACAATAGGCAAAGATTTTGTTATGTTGGTAGAGAAACTTTAACCATTCATTTAAGCATAAACAAAGTGGGAGGGAGGCTCCTTGCATTTTTACTGCGTAATTAATTCAATTAAGCTTAATCTTGCCTTCTGGAACTATAAGAAATAAATTCTTTTCGCTCTTAAATTTTGATAAAAACTCCTCAGGGATTACCTGCAGGGTTGTTAATGAATGAAATAGAAAAGAGTCTAAATCATCTTAATTTGACATTTTTATCCTTCCAATTTATAATTTTGGTACTGTTAGTTAAGTAAATAATTGTTTTAGAAAGATTTGTTTCTAATGTCGATTATTGATAAAAGTAATTATAAGGAATTATAGACGCTTTTAATAAGACGCTATTATTATATTAGTTTAAAGGAATCCTCCCTCCATACACTACATACATTAAAGGTATTATTAGGAAATTAAAAAATCTTCTAATTTAACACAAATATAATTGTTCATATACATACGAGGATAGTAAAGTAAACATAATGATGTCTTTTTTATTATATTGTCTTTGCTTTCAAACAATTACTTGAATTTTTATTATTGACTTACTTTCAGACCACGTATCAACTGGTTAATATTATGTATTATAAACAGGCAACTAGGATTTTAAATAAACCACATTTTAAATTGAAATCTCATACTTCTTTATTGTCTCCATCACATACAGAAAATAATATAATTGCCATAAGTTAATACATATTATATACTTAAAAGACAGTTGCTTAAATTTAATCTCATCTTTCCGAGAACTAGTATTGATGTAATTTCACACAATATTTCATGAATGACTTAAATAGACGAAAAAGTAGTAACTAAATACGCAAAGAAATAACCAAGTGTTTATTGATTGTCCGGACCGACTAATCCCTTACAGATGGAGTAGTATTTTCTAGCCAGTAGTGGCAGGCAGTTAAAACAAACCACAAATTAACGGTGAAATTAATTCCCAGCCCGTTTGTATACGTAATGACTGTAAAATTACAGTGACGAGCCACGAGCAATTTAACCTGAAATTCGCCAATTTAATGATGGAGTACTCTCGAAGCAACATGCTATAGGACGACTGCCGTCAAATATTTATGAATAACTAATCGTTTGCAAACATATTCGCGCAAGTAGACTTTTATAAGTGGTTTTAAAATGTATGCTGCGTAGTCATTTTTCAACTGCCGGTAAAACCTCATGTACAAGGTGTATACCTTGCATCATACACATGACTAAGGTCGTTGCTTGCCATGCGAGAGGTCGCCAGTTCAAACCCCGCCAGATACCAATGTGTTTTTGAAATTTGAAATTCATATGTACCATCATTTGACGCTTTAACGGTAAAGGAAAACATCGTGAGGAACCAGCACACCTGAGAAATATTTCGACGGTGTGTGAAGCCATGTCAGAGGCCTACGGGTGGCTTAAAAACTCTGACACCAGGTTGTTCATCAACCACACGACAAATGTATTAACAAACAGCTGTATTTTTTTCCTAAATAAATAAATACCACCCGCTGCCAACAATAACATCCTATGTTAACGTTATTTTATATTCCATACCTACAAAATCAAAACACATAATAACAGTAACGTAACGTTTTGAAATCAAGTAATCCGATTTAATTTATTGCTTTAATAAACTAGTAACTAAACCACTCCTGTATGATCGATGCTAATCACACCGTTTGTGGAGCCTAGCTCAATTATAGTCAAGTTACTACATTCGAATTACCCTCAATTTAGCACTTAATAAGTTGAAGGTCTTTGAAAATTGTTCGAACAAACATTCAATGTTTCAAATTCTAAAATACGATTTATTTCACTTGTCCCGAATCTATTTTTTTTATGAGCACTCAGTTACATAATATACGATTAGGCATCTAAAAATCGCATTACCTAACTTTTTTACATAAAAAGTTTTTCTAGAAGAAAGACTTAGTATACATATAGACGATAGACATCAAAATCGGCAGTTCCACCACAATACATTTAGTTTTTTTTTTTATTTAACCCGTATCATCCCACTGCTGGGCAAAGGTCTCCTCCAAACCCGTCCACCGCTCTCTATCCAAGGCCAGCACTTCCCGGCTCCTTGATATTTAGTTTAGTGTTACTAAATGTACTGGAGTGCACAAGTGGAAGTGAACCGTGCAATCCCTAACCTTTGTTTTTTATATAAAGTTTTTTATTATGATCTGCCAGTATACATTCACAATGTAGACATTATAAAAACCGTCCCAGTTAGGTCCACCATACCCACTCAGTGCAGGTCCATCTCAAGTATGAACTTTGACTTTGTACAATTTTGTATAGTAATTAATTTGCATAATAAGGGAAATTTCGCTTCTCGATCGTTAACACACTTCTGTTACTAGGAAATTTAGGTTTGCGTCTGCAAAGTTCAATGTGGAAAGTTGGTCCTTAATAAACAAAAGCCGTACTAATATTATGTAAAATATGAAGTTTCTTCCATTTTATCAGTTAATAATTGAGTTTGGAGTTTACTGAATAGTGGCAACAATTAGCGGAACACATAATTTAAGTTAAAAATATAGAAAAGAAGTTAGCATTATGATTTTGAGGATTTTCAATATATTTACGTATTTTTTAAGTACATAATAGTGTGAGTCGGATTCGGGCACGAATGGGGTATGAACCTTAAAACCTTAAAAACTAAGACTGTGACAACTACAAGCGATATGATCGAGATTTCACAATAATATGTAACAAATCCCATTTTTGAGATGGGATTAAAAATAACTGCGTGAAGACGACAAATCAATTGTAAAAACATATCTCGCTTTACAACTTGCCCAGGCTAAGTAACATGAAATCAAACGTGAGGTTTACATACTGCGCCTATATCTAGGCAAACTATGGTGCAGACAATAACACACCCTCTAACAACAAGTTGTAACAGGCAAATTGGCGAACACAAACAGGTCACGTAAACACATCACTGGGGAACCGGCATAATTAAATGTATCCTCAAGACGCCCCTGGGGCTAGCGAATATTCCAATTACGTCAATGTCAGTTAGTAATTAGTGGGAATTTGAACGTAATATTTCATTTTGCGCTACATTGTCGTTTTTAATTTTCTTTCGTGTCAGGTATCGGCCGTGAAATTTGCTCGGTAAATTCAATTTGCATTGTTGTTTTTTGTTGACTCGAAAGTAGGTATGATAGATGGAGTGACTAATTATTATTGATAATGTAATTACTGTCTGGCATGTTCTGTGGTATTTTCACGAAAAAGTGGTCAAGTGTGAGTTGGACTCGCTTTTTGAAATACCTCCTATGCTAATAAAATTAATTATGATAGTCGTTAGTGTTTTACTTACAACCGTAGAGATTTCTTCAAGTGTTTATAATGCTAACTGACTGTTTAGTATTAACTTTAAATTGAATTGTCGTTCTCCTAACTTGTGATAGCTATAAAAAGAAATGTTTTAACACTTGTTACTTTAAACAGGAAATTACCTTCTACCTTCATATAATACCTACTTCAAAATAAAAATCAACCTCTACAACTTCACAGGCTTTACATTCAACCCTGGACTATTCACGGTTGCCACCTTTGATGTTGATTTCCTAGGTAGGTCTCTTAAGACTGTCTCCTCCATTAATCTCAAAAAGAAACGTCTATGAAAGTCCGTCGAGCGATACCAAATACCTGAATGAAACCCGGTGTGGACATCATCCATCCATATACGTCCCCACTTCTAGGGCATGAGCTTACTCTAGCCGAGGCCAATCAGGCCTTATACAACCAACCTTTTTTTTTATCCCGATGAAATACGTAGCGCACCTTCACCCCGAGAGGGGGTTCTCTCCGGATGGTGCGTCTACCCAGCGACTGGCGAAAAGATGGTAAATGCCAGCCGCGACTCCTGGACGGACTGCAATGCCCAGGGGGTATACCGACTAAAACACCGGGGTGTACCTCATCACCTATTTGGCGGTGTCGTGGCACCTGGCATAGCCTTCACTCGCAACACCGTCAGCAATTATACAACCACCCTGGCCAAGTAAGGGGTTGGTTGACTACACAACTATAGAATTTCTAAACAGGTGTGCAGGTTTCCACACAATGTTTTTCCTTCACCGTCAAAGCGTTGAATAATCATATCTGGTGAACGAAATCTGGTGTAAGAGTCTTAAACTGTCTAGTTAAGAGTCTCATTTTGCCAAATGGGGGCAAATGTGGAACATCTGCAAACAAGTTAACGCCCACGTAGGTATTTAAATCCCCTGAGCTGACATCGAATTACATTCCTACATTCTGTAGCTTGCCATCTCTCATCAATCAGCTGTGTCGTGACTATTAGCGTATATATTTACCAAATAATACTCTCGTTAAGGCCGAACACCGAGGTATACAATATCGGTGTCGCTATACGTTACTAGACTTGCTTGGCAACATGAATAATAATAATTATTTATTTTATTCTCTTCAAAATCTGGTTAAGTAAAATTGTAACATTACAATAAGCATAATACACGGGGTTTTTTAACCTAGTTGGTGAAATATTGGTGCTTAAAGAAGGTAAATAAATACACCTGTGTTTTAGGTCACCAGGTCCTTCCTCAGGGTTCTTGTTACTAACAATATAGTGACTTATGAAGTCTTATGGCAACTAAAGTATGACTTAAGCAATATTGCTAAAAGTAATGTCTTTATATCATCACCAGATGTGTCAAGCTAATCGCTGGCTTCACTTGACATGTCGACAAATGGCGTAGGATATTTGTCACCTAGTGTATGCCTGGCTTTAGGCTGCCTGTCCACTGGAGAAGAGCGAAGCTGCGGAGAAATAGTGACACAAGGAATCGAGATTTGCTGAAAACTTTTTGGTTAACTTCTCCGCTCCGCTGTCTTGCTCCGTACCAGTGGACATACAGCCTTAGGAAACCATTCCAAGTGCAAATTATTTTTTACATGAACTGCGTCCCCCTTTCAAATATACTACATATTCGGGGAAAGAGGGCGTATTCTCACGCCTCGGCGGTCTTTTGATTGAATTATTTACTGTTAAAAAGAGTAACTATTGAACTTTTTCGATAAATAAAATAGAAACGCTGCATTGATGTGTTAAAGTCGTATTTTTTTTTCCGACTATTGAAATTACTTTCGCGAAGTCCATAAGAGTAGTTAATTTTATATGGTTCAATGCTTGAATACAATCAACTGTAGTAGTAGATGTAACTTTTTTTTCTATAATAGGGTTATTAAAATATTGATAGAGTGTTGCCATCCATTTGTCGCTATCAATTGAATATCGTATTTACCACATCTATAAGATTTTAGGACAGCAATTTCGAGAATTCACCACAATGTGGAATCGTAAATTTAAAATAAGTACTTTAGTAATATTTAAATTATTCTCGTCACTGCTATCAATAAAGGGATCTGAAGCTAAATTCCTCTTCTCGTCAGGCGTCGAATAACGTCCCAAATTCATGATCTCCCCATAACTTTAATAGCGACGCCATCAAACCTAATTGCGCCTGTAATATCCTACTTTTCCCATTTAAAATAAAAACGGGAGATTCCTTAGTGTAACACTTACATATAAATGGTATAATTGGCCCAATTGTATTGTGCCACAATCTTTTTCACCAAGAGTCTTGTCTGTATGTGTGTGGTGTACCACTAATTTTTTCTCGCGGGGAATTTCTTTACCCACCTTCACTCAGGGCAGGGGTTTGTCCTGAGCGGTGTGTGGGACTCCCCTTGACAGAGACTGGGACTCCCGACAAACTGCTCCTGAGAAAGTGTCTCAGGGGTTTACCCACTAAAACTCCCCGGTGCAACCACAAACCTGAATGGCGGTACGGCGGGAAATAGCATAGCCTTCCGTCCGCTGGACCGCCAACTTACCCTTTTGGGTCCTCTCAGGCCTCCCACCGGGGGGTTCCACTATTATTTCCGATATCCCTAACACAAGTGCTAAAGTAACTTACTTCGAAATCGGAATAATACACCGTGAAATTTAAGTAGTTCTTTTCTCGCAGTAAAATTATTCTATCGTAAATACCGGTTTTACGAAAGAGGTAAACGAAACTCGAAAGCACGCTCGAACTGCTTTATTACATAGGACATGAAGCTTCTTTAGCTTTATTCATCAATTTAATTCGGCAAGTAGTACCTGATTACGTTAACATCACTTAAAAGAAGTATCGCTTCACACGCATTCGAGTTGGATGAATGTTTTTTTTTAATTTAATATTTTTTAAAAATCAAACACTATCGGTCCGCAAACATTTCCTTACAGAAATGTTATACAGAATGGTTGCACTCAGCAATTATATTTTTATTTGTTGTTTTTAATGCTATTAAAGCATAATATATTTTTTTTTTAAATGTGTATTCTTTTCACGAAAAAGCTAGCATGATTCGATAGTACTACTAAAGGTAAATCGTTCTGCTTCGGGGAAATAATCACTAAAATTTCACGGTGTAGGTACAGTTGGTGACAAAGAGGAAGGCCCAAAAAGAGATGGCGAGATGATCTGGATGCCTATAATCGGAACTGGTCGGCCTTGTCTGGAGATCGACAGCTTTGGAGTGAATTGGGGGAGGCCTTTGCCCAGCAGTGGGACAGTATAGGCTAAGTAAAAAAAAATTTTGGTGAATGACAAAACGTTTATACATTTTACATGCACTTACGTCAATACGAGAATAGTTTGGAACGCCGTTTCTACTGAGAAGCCGCCGTCAAGAAACTGGATACATTATGTAGTTACTATTTTTACAAGCTTTTATTATCATGTTTACATAAATAAAATTACACAATTATGTAAAATTGTTACATGGCTTTACTATTGGTTTCCGTCGGTTTATTATTTCAAACAATTTGTCCGATCATTTGAAGATTACGTAAGATTGGCGTAAGAAGTAAAAAAATCTCGCCAAACGTACAAATATTTCGGTCCTCAATATTATTCCTTCTTTTGTACCATTATTTTAATATAAATGTTCAAATAAGCAGCATGACCGTAAGCGACTATGATTGCTTTTATAAGTAGTCACCTAATACTATTAGCCTCAATTCCGAGACTGTTTAAATTTCTGATTAATGTATTTATTAATAGGGACTGACTGACTTCCGTGTTTGATTTCGGATGTGCTTTAAAATATTTTATCAGAATAAATATTCAAATATAAACGTGCAAAAGTATTTCATGAAAATCTATTTGCAGAATAAATTATTTCATTTCATTTCAAAATTACAAGTACTTGAAAAGTAGATTATTTGTTAATTGAGACAACGATAGATGTTTATTAACTACACTAGCTGTTCCAGTGACTTCGTTCGCGTTTTCCCCTGGTTTTTACATTTTCTACTGTTTCTTTGCTTCTATTGGTCGCAGCTTGATGTTATAATATATCCTAAAGCCTTCCCGATAAATGGTTTATCTAATACAAAATTACGATTGTTTCAATTCGAACCAGTAGTTCCTGAGATTAGTGCGTTCAAATAAACAAACTCTTCAGCTGTATAATATTTATTATATATTATATTAGTAAAGATTAAATATAGAAATATATTATTTCATGTTAAAAATACCATAAATATTTACAACTTTCGTAATGAAACCATTTCATTTCCACTTATGATTTTTAATCAATTTTCAATGTTTGTTACCAAGCTATAAAATTCTTGTTAAATCGTAAATGAAAATTCTATACATGAGTGGCTGTGGTTTGATAATAGCCTGTCCCAGGGAATCAGAATGGGACACAGTATAACTTGACAATGTTATTTGTGTCCACGTCACGAGACGGCTCCGCGTCGCAGTGACAAATACCCACTAGTGACAAAATATCAGTGTGCTCCAAAATGACATAAGGCGAACTGGCAATTTTGGAGACGGAGTAACTTAGATTAGGTTCTCGAGGTAAGTTATACAAGTTATATAATGATGCAGCCTCAAAATTGAGGAATTTTGTCCGCATTCTTTGCCAAATACATACAGCGACCATATACAATTATTAATCAAGTACTTTTACAAGGCCTAAAAGTCGATGAACAGAATGAGTCCGAACCAATATTTTATTTCATACATACTGTATAATTAAAAGATTGAGTCACCTTAATAGCTACCTTATAATTTCGTAATTGTATTGGGTTCTTATTGTGTATTATCTGTATAAATGTATAATGTGTATGTACTATAATTACTGTTATAATAAAATTTTCTTAATTTATTTCACAGCCACTGACTTCATGTGAAGTAAAATATGGACATAATAATATTTGTTGGTTGCCGTGCGGAAAATCGTTCAGAAATAATATAAACCGATTCGAAGAAAATTCCTCTGCCTTTCAGAGGTAAAAACATTACAGGTCCAATCTGTGCAGCATAAAACGTTTTTTTTTATCAACAGCGGTGAGAAATATCTTTTAATTTGTAAAAACGGTTTGTACCAGTCTAATTTGGTTAGCTGTCAGCTTGTCTCAGATTTTAGATAGAAAGAATAATATTTATTCAGAACATTGTCACACACTTACACAAATGACTACAAAATCACTTTAAACTAGACTAAAATGTACCAAAAAGGCTTAAAGCAGAATGTAATCTTAACCTGGCTAGATCGTTCCCGTACGAACTAAAAATATAGTTCTAAATCCGGCCTAGTCTTTCGGAAAAGCCTGCCCTGGATAACGGTCAACGAGTTAGCTGTTATGTTGGAGGGCACTTGAGTGTCTTAGAGCGAACGAAGATAGCGCCTCTATACCCGAGGTACGGACCGAGGGTGACTGAACAAGACTATCAACGTGAGGGCTCAAAGGAATACGCGTTGTGATTAAAGTCGTCGAGGTATAATGAACGAAATTGACGTATTGTCACCTCCATGTAAACGGATGTAATCGAACTTTTGAATAATAATTCGCTACAAATCCAAATAAATCAATGGGATTTCTCTCAAATTTAAGGTTAAATTATACGCGGGCGTAATCTATTGATTACGCTACACACTTAAGTGTGTAGCGTTTACGCAGATAATAGGTTATATGGAACGAACGGAGCTCTACAAAATATTTCAATTTGAAACTTTAACGGTTTATAAGAGTTCATCATTAGCCTATAAGTCTGTCCACAGTTGGACGTAGGTTTCCTCACATCTTCGCCACTCTCGCCATCAGATTTAATTACATATATAAAATAGTAGGTACGTAATACGATCATAAATAAAATGCTAAAAATATTCAAGGTAATATTATATCATAGAGCCTAGAGGTCACATTTTGAACTTTTTGACTGGACATTATTTTTTTTAGGATTCGTGACATTACAAAGTCTCTGTATCTCTTAAGATATTTATTTACGACATCTATTTCATTGTTAATCGAATCGGAAATTAATGGTATGCCTTAAAGCTCCGCCAATGATTTGGTCAATGAACAAAATGTCTAAATCAATTAGCAACGGTTCACTAAATGGGCTGGACGGGTGTGGTTACAAAATGGTTCCTGTGTTAGATTGAACACATAATTCGTTATTTATGTTATAGGCAATGTGTATAATGCAGGCATTCTATACAATGCCTAGGAAATGTATAGAATACCGAGGTTGCTTAGGCAATGTATGAAATGATACTCAATATTTGAAGTATTTTACACTTTACCTAGGAAATGTATAGAATACCTAAGCATTGTATAGAATGCCGGTTGAAGCTTAGGTAATGTATTTAATCGATTTTTCTTCTCCGTAATTTGGTTAGTTAGATAGCCAACTGCCTCGTTGGTCTATTGTTAGCAAGCGCTGCGTAAAGACCCGGTCCCCGGTTCAAGTCCAGGGTCGGGAAAAAATTGTGTGAGTTTTCTGTAATGAAATTACTCAGCCCGGAGTTAGGAAGTTGGCGGTTGAACGCCCGTGTCTCGGAAAGCACGTTAAGCCGGTGGTCCTGCGCCTGATCTTTCATCGGTCATGTCGGATTGCCGTCTCACCGAACTATGAGAGTAAGGGACCAGAGAGCGCACTTGTGTTTGCGCGCACACTTGTGCACTATAATATGTCCTGCGCACTTGGCTGATCTCAACTGAGACCGACCGCCATGGCTGAAATCAGTCGGACGCCTTATTTATAGTTAGATGGGTACCTACTGATCTTTTGAGATCTTATCCTAATTTTAACTGTCACAAGCAGATTAAACAAGAAAGAGAAGCTGATTAAACATATTGCATTTTATCGGTTGGTATGCCGTGTTTTTTGCGTAGAGAGCGTTTGTCACATAGGAATTCTAGGAAAAACTAGTTCGGCCTAAGCTAAAATAGTTTATCCGTCACAGGTATATATGGGTGGTTTTAAAAAAATTAACACAAAGAGGACTCTTTTTTATCTCAGTTTAAGGTGCCAGGAAGTCCCGAGCTCGCAAGTACTACATAGTTTATCCAAGGCCAAACGAGTTTGTCCTGAAATCGGGTTTGTCTGGTAACATGTATGATCATGATCAACAAATTGCAACTACAGCTATCACTGTTCTTGAGTTAAAGCCTGGTGACATTTGGACGGACGGACCATTCATGGGTTAACGGATGGACTCAAAAATTAATGTTATCTAACAACTCTACGCAAAGCAATAACATATTATTCAAAATATACCGAGGTTAAATTTGATTAACCCTTTCAAAATCAACATTTTGAACTTAACACCAACAGGAACATTACTCTGCCAGAATAATAAATAAAATAAAAATGTTTAAAGTCCTACCCGTGGTCGTTCATTATACACATTACCTGATGCACTTCGGGCATTTTATACAATACCTAGGCAATGTGTGAAATTAATCGTATTATACACATTGCCTGAACGTTTTAGGCATTGTATAGAATACCTAGGTAATCTATACAATACCGGATTATACACATTGCCTATAACATATACATACGTATAACCTATAATATGTATGTATGTACTTTTGAATGGTGACCTCATACTTTGATTTGTAATTTATAACCTTAAAAAGATGGATACAAGGGATATTTTTTTTGAAAATCGGATCATTCGCTTTTTTCATGCAGAAAAATGTCGGTATGTATTGAAGTTTTATGTCTACAAAAAAAATCTGGTCAAATATGTATATTACAAGAAACTAACGGCAGAATCTAAAAAGTTAAGTGTCTAATATTTTTTTGTTGTTAAAAATTAAAATTTGTTTTAATTATTCTGATCTTACCTGTACGGTAAACAATTATATGAACTATGATCATACACATTTTAGTAGTTATCTCGATGTAGGTATTAAATAATAATATTTGAATAGTATTAATTATTCATTTAATATTTAATTATTTTTTATATGGATCGTTAAAAAGTCTTGGTGGAGAAATTATAGTTACTATAATAGTTACCGGGTTTGATTCCTCGTTAGGCTAATTCGGACAACTTTTCTAAATTGGGTCGAGTTTGGGAACCGCTCCTATTAGTCATTCATACGTGGCGCTCAAACTTCTAGGAAAACTACATTAGTTCGGTGGATCGGTTTGTTTGTAAGGACAGAGTTTCTAGAATTTTCGTATAATAATGTGCCCCCTTGAAAAAACATTAAATATCTGAAAGAAATGTATTAATTTGTGTTAAAATTAATTAAGCAACTTAAAGTGAAAAATGTTAACCTGCTAATAACCTGGATAAGTTTATTAAAAAAATCCTCATTTTTTATAAAATATGGAAAGTGTGAGAAAATATTTTTTTTTTACAATTTAATAAGTATAACTATTAACTTCTATTGTGGTATCCAATTAAAGTAATAGTAAAGTAATTTTCAGATACAGCAGTTCACTTTTCAAACGTCGGGCAATTAATTTAGTAAGATCAATAAAATAATATTATGTACCTTGATATTGAAACTTATTTCAAACATCTAATGTGTTCTAAAACTATACACACACTTATCATACTCTTTATTCAAATGTCATAAATTATGTATTAAAATTTCCAAACTTACCGCCAACTTAAAACACTTCACTTCACCTCACAGGCACTGTCACACGCGCGAACAAGCTGCACCGTAGCCGATCGTAGCAGGTTCGTAGTCGCTACGAGTGCGCAGTGCTACGGCGTGACCGCGACTGGCGTAGCGGTGCGGTATGCGCGCCAACATGAATGAATATCACTGTGTCTTATTGAATAGACGTAGTTAGAGGATTGACAAAGTGTTCTAGTCGGTTGTTCTGTGGTGGAAACGATTAGGATGGGTTCAAGTACCGTCCTGATACGGATTTAGAAGAGATCTATCTCTATTCGATTACCCGTTTACGGATCGGTTTGAACTTTTGTACGACCCCACATCTCTTTATCGTTGATACTTGCCTAGTTAAAACTTATAAAGTTGATGTAAAAAAAGGATTATTTTGTCATTAGAAATTAATTATAATCTGATAGAATCGCAGTTTTAAATTATAATTTTCATTGAGATTAAATTCTTTAAAAATGGAGTTGAATCAAATTCAATATTCTAAATGCTAAAAATCATTACTAATATTATAAATGGGAAGGTTAATGAGTTTACCTTATCAATATTTTTGAGAGAAGACAGACAGCCATTGAAGTTCATAGAAAATGGACGAATGCTAATAGCTCTCAATGTAGCGTCTGTAAGTTTTTCTTAGCCCTATATTATTTATTTATAAAGACGCAAATTTTCTAGCGTGTTTGAGAATTTAAAGTCATTTCCGTAATAAGACATAAGTGCAAAGTAGTAAATCAATGATCTCCGTATTATTTTAGTTACCTTAAATATGAAAAAACAACTATTAAAAAAAATAGATTACCCGCAACAGAAAATTATTCGGAATCCCAAAAACCTGGAATGGTTTTTTACTAATAAAATAATGTCAGTGTGTTGTTACACATAAACGATAAAATGGTTTCGCTTACAGCGTAGAGGGCAATATGCTAGTGAAAATATTTGGATGATTTGTATTATACGTAAAGAAAATATTAGCAATTTATTTTAAAGAACGAATAAAATTCATTTTGCGATGGTTCCATTTAAAAACAATTGAGGTTAAACTTGCTTTTTTTTAATTGAATAAAATATCTGTCATTCGGCCAAAATAAAACGGCCGATTTCAACAGTCGGCCTCAGTTGGTTTTTATAATACAAGATGAAATAGAATTTGTAGGTATGGTACAATGACAAGTAGAGTACTATATTTTTAGTGCTAGTGACTTCGTTCGTGGGAAATAAACTTAGGTAGCGTTTTTTGTATATACGCCAAGCGACTTTCTTCAAATAGCATACCATTTATTTATCAACTGATTGACAAGATCCAAATACTAAACCAAAGTAGAGATCACCACAATATATTACTGAAAACCGTAATCTAGATTGTATAAGCCGTTTCTGAGATTCTTGTACACAAACGCACAGACAACGAATTAAATTTTTTTTGAAAAAAAACGAGTAAAAAATTGTTTTCGAGAGAGAGAGCGATGGAATAAATATCTAACTGGTTATAAGTACCTCTGTTGAGTTTTGCGATGAAATACGGTATCTATATTTTCTGATGTCCTATGCAGTTTTATTACATAGCTACATAAGGAGAATAAGCCAATATCAATTGGCTTATTCTCCTTATGTAGCTATTTATAGAAGCCCTATCGATAAGACCTTAGTCAACTGCTCTGGCCCATTGCGGGTTAGTTCACTACACAACCTAAGAATTTCTTCGTAGGTGTGGTGCAGGTTTCCTTACGAGGTTTTCTTTTACCGTTAAAGCATCGAATAATCGTACAAATGAATTACAAATTTGAAAAACAGTGGGACGTGGTGAGGTTTGAACTAGCGACCTCTTGCATAGCAAGCAACGACCTTTACCACTCGGTCATCGTATCATTAAAAAAATCTAGCGTTTTATTTTAAAAGTAATATTGAGACCTGTGAATCTAAAATATTTTGTCAAATATAAATTTTGCAAAGTTTCCGACCGTGGTGGGGAATTCTGGACAAACTTTGCATGATTCAATACAAAACGTGATGTTTTTCCAAGACTATTGCATCAGAGATTGAAAGTTCTTTCACAACAAACACGTCTGATAGATTTAAGTGTGTGGTGAACAGATCGAAAAACATTTTCAGACTAGTCAATGTGGTTACTTTAGCTGAGTACATATTGCATTTCATAAACGTAGTTCTTAACTTACCTTAACCACTTTCGAGTTATCCTATTCATTTTATTTGCGGATTTTACCACTTGGCTCGATGGAACAGTGGTTAGTGACCCTGGCTGGCGGTTCCAAGTGCCTACAATTAAACCTAACCATGTATTTTTGAATTATTACAGATTTATTATTTTTATAAAACATAAAGATTTCTCATATTTAGATGTTATTTTCATGGAAAAGTTCCGTTCAGAAGTTAATAGATATATAGCTAAAACGAAGAGATCAAATTTAACGATTGACTTACCAAAGGATTTTCATTTTCATTGACACCTTTTGAAGCGTGAAATACTACGGAAAAATTAAATATCTTCAAAGTTTAAAGTAACTGTCACGGGGGCAGCGAGATTTTAATATAACAGCCTTTACTTTATATTGGATACTGTTCAGGTAGTACGAATTGATTTTTTTTATATTAGCCATAGTAAGATGTTTTAATTGTATACCTACAGGGGAAGGTTAGTCTATAAAGGAGACGGGCGAACGTCCATACAAAATTGGGCCTGACTGTACAGCAACAATTACTACACTATTTAGTTCTAATATTACTGCCATTTAAAATAAATAAACTTTTTTACAACTGCTACACGGGAGAAAAAAGATATAGGGTGTTATAATTTTCTTCGTAATGAATTATTCTAACAAACTCTCAGTGCTCTCACGTTGTATAAAGACTACTACTGACTAGATTTTATCAGATTGTATTTTAGGACATTAACACATTGCGGTTTCTTAGATTATTGTAAAAGACTAGCTGTTTCCCGCGGTTTCACCCGCATCCCGGGGCAACTTCTTCCCGTATCTGGATAAAATATAGCCTATCTTACTCAGGGTGAATCTAATGGTGAAAGAAGTTTTGAAATCGATTTTTGAGTTTATACATTACAAACATACAAATAGACACACAGAAATACAAGTATTTCCTCTTTATAATATTAGTGTAAGTAGATGGGTATAAGTATGAATGAAGAACACATTTCTCTCATAATAATTATTTATTGATCATCTATCTCATCAGAAACAATTAAAATATCGTCTTAAAACTGTGCAGGTGGTAGGTATTAAATACTCTTGATGTTTCGCCCAGCCCAGGTACCTTATGGACATTATGTGACAACAGCAGCTCACATTTCTTTTTCCTACCAAGCAAGAACAATAATATTATGCTTTCCTCTTCTATTTGATGTAATCCGCCGCCAGCTAGCTATGCCGCAATTGATACAATGAAGTCGTTGATCAGTCATTGTATTCTCGTAATAACCATAAGAATCTATCGTCGCAAAATAATACTAATTGAATAATAAAAGCACACGAAAACACAACAAAACGAAATATCCGCTATCGTAAGTTCAAGCCAATGATGATTTTTTAGTTTGACGTTTGACTTTGATGTAACATGAGGTCTACTTTGTTGCCAGTACAAGAAAAAAATAAACCTGTTGATCAATTTATTTTTAAAATATTTTTATAAACGTTGTTATATAATTAATTATTTAAAACGTTTTTTTAAAACATAATCTAAAGACAAACACACTTTATTCACTTTCATTGCTTTTATTTTCTTTTTTATATCATTTCTTTATTTATATCATTACTTTATTTTATTTGGCAACATTGTCAAAAAATTACAGTAAAGCTAGGAAGTAAGGAAAGTCAATAATATTATGATTATATATTTTATTTAATATCCCATGGTAAAATGGCTTAATATTTCGTGATTAAAAATTATAAATAAAGAAAAAAATATTGATAAATATTTTATTTGTGTACACGATAGGCCCAGATTCGCCCGTCTCCTTTGGTACGCATTTATACAGCAGTCTTCTGGCCATCAGTCTACTTAATAAATGTATATACGTACATATCTTAAATTTGAATTGGTATAAGAGTTTTAAATTTGAAACTAACTTAATCGGGAAACCAGCGCTCAAATATGCAATTATAGTTTTAGTATCCTGCCGTTCACTAGAGTAGCTAACAACTAAAGTTCAACTCAGCTTTATGGTATAACATGCAGTGTAAAGTCCACTTATACAGCCTGAATCCAGACGTCAATTACGTACGATGCGAATAGGTGGACATTTGAACCTATGAATACTAAGAATCCATATTCCGTATCATGCAATACCCTTTGCTCTCTGGAACTTCCTGGAAAACAGGACAGGTGGCGTTGGCATCGCCTGACTACAAGCTCACTTCAAGTCAGTAGTTTAAAGCTGTTTATTCGCGAGTGTTCACTCACGCTACGTTTGTCACGTGGTCAATAGAACCTTTACCGGGTCGACACAGGATCAGATAAGCCGTGATGCGGTGGGGCGAAGGCCGAACGAAAGTGGGAGTCACGTAAACAGGAAACGTCAGAGAAATTTAGTTTTTACTCGTTTATCGAAGTTTAGGGCGAACCTCTTTCGATATTGTTGATAAAAACTTTTAGGAAAAAGTTTAACTGCTGTTTGTGAAACGCGTTCCACTTCCGTATGGAGTTATTTTGAATTTCTATAGCGGATGTGATTTTATCTTCATAATAATCATGTTGCAAATTTGAAGAAAATATTATTCCGTTACAGTTTACATGAAAGTTAAAACCACCAAAATAAATACAAAACGCTTGTTGAGTCATATAAAGCATGTTGAGAGTGGAAACGAAAATTACGACAGTTCGCATTCACCTTTTCACAAAGCTAGGTAAGTTATACCTAAAAATCTTATCCTTCATCTCAACGATGGGCATATTTAACGCATGGCTAATAAATATAACTCTACCATAACAAAGGTATTCTCTCTATCTGGACTCCAAATAATTCGCATGCATTTCTCAAAGCGTCATCGCGTAACCGCCAGTATATCTTCGAACAAAGGTCGCTATTTGAGTAGGGCCGGGACTTGATATATGTATCTTTTTTATTCAATTCTGACCCTAAAGGTACCGAGATAAAAACATCCGGAATGTTCCCGTACTTTTCCGGGCTAATCCAGACGTGATAGGTAGCGGACTATCGGATTTATCTGGGCCCGTTTAGTCTCTCTTTCCACTTTTTGATCGTAAATATTACCGGGAAGGTTTAACCTGAGTTAGTGTTTTTGCTAAGCGGATAATTGCTTCGTCTGGCTCGTTGGTCTAGTTGAGAACGCCGTGTGAAATAGGAGGTTACCAGGTTCAAGTCTGGAACAAAACAATTGGAATAAATTTTGTCAGTTTTATTCCACCAAACGGTTATTAAAGCGTCGATGGCCCAGTGTTTAAGGTCGTTGCTTGCCATGCGAGAGGTCGCCAGTTAAAACCCCGCCATGTACCACTGGGTTTTTCTAATTTGTAATTCATACGTAGATGACGATTATTCGATGCTTTAACAGTGAAGGAAAACATCGTGAGGAAATCTACGAAGACATTATTAGGTTGTGTAGTCAACCAACCCGCACTGGGCCAGCGTGGTTGACTAAGGCCTTATCACCCTGGTTTAGGGTAGGCCCAATCCCCAGCAGTGGGGACTTATATGGGCTGATGATGATGAAAAGGTTATTAGGGTCTGTACAAAAAATTGGAATTGGATAAACACAAGTTTGTTCACATGTATTTTATTCTAGTTAAGTGTCATATAAACGTGAAACATAATATTCTTTAAGCAGTGGCTTAATCTTTTAAAATCTGAAATGTCCGCTCTCTATCCTGTGATTTCAAAATATGAAACACATTTCATAATAAAATCTGTTTTGTTAAAAAAACATTTTAGCTTCGCATCTCCATGGGATTGGACGACTATCATGACCAACTTTTGGGTGTCTTTAATTCATGGGTTTTCGAGCGGAGGAAAACGATAATTTTGTCGGTTCCTTTATACGGTGATGTGTGACTTTAGAATCTTTGGTTTGAGAAGATGAATGGAGGGATTATTTATATTCAAAGCTGTTTTTGTTGTTGAACGATCAATACAAATATTGATTGGATGTAATACGGATGTTATGTATACCGATAATAAACGATTATGGTTTCCATATTACCATGAAGTCATTAATAAGGAATATGCATAAACCGGCAATCTTGATTTTTTTCAACAACTTATGCAAATAGACTTCAAAATATAATAAAATGTGAATTTGAAGTGGAAATCGGTTCAAAAACCAAGGCTTTAGAATTAATTAAAGTTAATTTTCCATCTCTTTCTTACAAAACAGAGTTTTGTATGGATTGCCTATGGCCGCAGTGTAATTTGACGTCATCTGTCATATCGGATCACTCTGTCTATTCAGGAACTTTAAACAGGTATATCTCTGCTGTCGTTACAGTAAATTGAAAAATAAATTTATATTCATATTTCTTCAATATTAAAGATTTATTTAGGATAATGAAAAAATGTGTGCATATTCCCCATTAACATTCAAAAGTTATCATCAAGATTCAATAAGATTAAGAACATTTTCAAAAGACGAGTCCATTATTATATGGATACGCGTTTAGAAGAAGCTGTTATTACTAAAATACATAAAAACCTAATTAAAACTCATCTTATCTACGCAAACATCCAAAAGCCAGCAAGAAAAATATCTTGGAGGATTTATCCTGAAAAGGAGTAAGTTTGCGTACCGTGAAAATTAAATTAGGCGGATGTTGTTTCCATAGGCGAGTCGAGAGGCCCTCGGGTCGGGCCTGCAAATAGTGGCCACTTCTTGTGTTTGATGACAGCCTGGTACCTGGTGTCAGGACAAGTGGTGACCACGAAATAATGATGACAAGGAAATTAGGCATTTCAATGACAACAGCGAAAACATAATAACGATAAATAATCACTACATATGTAGTATTTAAAGCAAACTCGCTTCCCGCGTCAATATGTTTGTATGTATGCTGAAATCTTTAAAACTATACTAGTTAAGTATTTTGATGAAGTTTTTTATATAGATAGAGGGATTCAAGAGGAATGTTATAATGTACCCGAAACAAATCGAGGGTCACTAGTTTCGAACTATTTTAAGCTCGTGCAAGCTTTAGAAAGAATAATACAATAAATAATGTAAGTAGAACATCACATACGTTGACCTGTTCCCGTGGTAAGTAGCTTGAGCACTTGTGTTACGGGCATCAGAATCAACAGTAGATACACAATATATGTAGCGAATGGGAATCGAATCCACGAGTCTTGGAACCGTAGGGACCTAGGGTCACTAACCACTGTTCCACTGAGTCAGTCAACAAAGTATTGTCTGATGTTCAGAGTAATGATTAAGGAAACACGTGCAGATGAATAGATATTTATAAATGAAACCGGCCAAGTACGAGTCAGCCTCGCGCACGTAGTATTAAGTACCATGAAGGGCGACAGATAGACAGACAGTTTTAGTAATAGGATCCCGTTTTTACCATTTAGGTATGGTACCCTAACAAACCGTTTGAAATAATTGACTTTTATTATTTTGATCCTTTATCTTTACTTGATTAAATTACATCCCGTTTACTTTACAAGGGTGAAATTGGGTTCACTGCAAAATTACTGTGTGTTTAGCGACCCTTGATGATATTGGATAAAGCTTCAAAGATATATATTTTATATATTTTTCCACAAAATTCCTATATAACGTCTAGTCATCTTAACTTAATTTTTTTAAAAACATCGTTTGAAGTGGTAATGAATTATTCAAAGTTATATGAGTAGAGGCTGGCTCGGTGGAACAGTCGTAAGTGACTCTGACTAGTTTTCTAAAGGTCGCGGGTTCAATCCCCACACGGGACAAACATTCATGTGATGAAAATGTGTGTTTGTTTCGTGTCTGTGTGAATATTTATTTATAAATATCTCCAAATGTGTGTCTCTGACACTTATAGTAGAAGTTCTGCTTAGTATGGGGGTAAGCTGTCCCTAATATTTATAAGATTTTACGTATTTTACAATACATACTTGTAGCTCACAATTTTCAGGCAAGTGAAATGAAACTTGATTTTATTTCCTGTCCGGAATTGACAAACATATTTAATGTGGAACGACATAATATATTGTATGATAATTGTACAAGCGTCGATGGCCGAGTGGTTAAGGTCGTTGCTTGCCATGCGAGAGGTCGCCAGTTCAAACCCCGCCAGGTACCAATGTGTTTTTCAAATTTGAAATTAATATGTACCATCATTCGACGCTTTAACGGTGAAGGAAAACATCCTGAGGAAACCAGCACACCTGAGAGATTTTTCTACGGTGTGTGAAGCCATTTCAGAGGCCTACGGGCGGTTTAAAAAAAAACTCTGACACCAGGTTGTTCATCAACCAAACGATAAGAAGAATGATAATTGTACGTAAGTAAGTATATCACACTTTATCGTTCAAAACTGTGCGGCCATATTAGGCGCAATTTGATTTCCCCAGTTTCCATTACACGGATATTCTCGTCACGGAAACTCCCATCTATTAACAATCTGGTATACAATAAACTTAACATACGTAGGCATCTAACTAGAATTTCTCATTATCAAATTTGCAACTACGTGTTCAATATTACCGTATCCACAACTAGTGGTGGTGTTGGTGGTTAGCCACCAAATTTATTGTTTAGAAGTGAGAATTTAAATGGTAAACTGTTATTTCTATCAACAAATAAATAATAAATATCTGGGACATTATTACACGGTCATCTGACCCCAAACTAAGCAGAGCTTCTACTATGAGCGTCAAAGACTGATATATATACATATATATTTATAAATACATAATCACACCCAGACACGGAACAATCACCGATGTTCATTACACAAATATTTGTCTCGAGTGGGAATCGAACTCACGACTCTTGGAATCGCCAGCCAGGGTCACTAACCTTGTTCCACCGAGCCAGTCAGAAAAGTAAAAATAATCTTAATCAAATCTATAAACCTATTTTGCATACTTTGTACTCGCGGTCAATTGAAAATTTAGACGATATATCGTTTTTCTAACAAATGGCAAAACTTAGCAACAAAAAGATTTATAGATACTCGTATTTTTTCAAGCCTCAAATGGAGAAAAGGGGAAGGATGGATAAAATTCGGCAAGGCTGCGCGTATTGATACATAAATTTCCAAAACAAACAGAATGTTCCAATAATACCGGGTAAATAGAAATAAATTTATTCAATATATTCATCTGTACGCTCGTTCGTCTTATGGGTGTCGAAATTGTGCCTGTGTACCGGTTATGATTACGGAGCGAACGAGTCCTGTGACGCAATAAGTATTTATTTAGAATTACAACCAACTTATTTTAATTTTTTTTTTATAATAGGCAAACAAGATGACTTCACTCCACCTGGTGGTAAGCGGTAGTGAGATCCAAATATGAGGTCGACAGGCACAATACATCATATTGAGCCTATCGCACTCACCCATAATTTAATCCAAAATTTCGAATGTTGCTTCACCAAATCACGTAGAAGAAGAATTTAGTCTAAATTTAATATTAATAATAAAAACTAACGTAGGTACGTTAGTTTTTGCATTGTCCGATATCGGATAACCGATTTCATCTCATACTAACTCGTAAGTCCATACATTACTATACCTATTAAGTACTAATACCTATTACTACTTATCACCTACCTAATTACATTACCTAAAATTTTTAAAATCTAAAATTTAAAACATTCAAAATTGTTTAAAATCGACTAGAGTAGCATATAATGTCTAGTATAAAATGTAGTATTCCTAATATCATTATATGAAATAAGGGTTTGATTTTTACTTAGTTATGAAATCTCTTAAGTTAACCCCTCATTTGCAGTCATCTTAATGTAATCTATGAGATTCATGATTACCGTTAATTGCATGCATTACTGTTGCATCATGATAGTCCTAAGTTGATACCATTACACCAATTGATTTGTAGCACCGGATTATGTAAATTGTAGGTAATAATTGTGACTTGGCAATGTCCCAATATTGCACTGTCGAAATACAGCGCCGCATTCATTTGTCAATTAGCGATAAATTAACTCAAACAGTTAATTCAACTTGTTCTTTTCCAAGAAACTACTACGTTAATATAAGCCCTTAGCCAAAATGGATTGGCAAAATGTAACAAGCTAGATTTTCAATAAAAAAAATTTGGTATTAATATACATACATACATACATAAAATCACGCCTTTTTCCCAGAGGGGTAGGTAGAGATCACTTCCAGCGATCCACTTTTCACCACTGTGGGAAACGTGACGTGACGGGTTGTGGACCACGTCGCCGCCATTCTGCCTTGTGCATTGTATTAACAAGGTTATTGCGTTCCCACGAGTAGCAAGGATATATGACGGAGGAAGGAAAAGGGGAGGAAGGATACTATCGCCCCGGATGATTTGGACTGAGTCGATAGTAGCTCGAGGAGCCTGGGTCGCTTACCCGTATACCGTTCACGAACCACCGGACAGATGGTTGTGACTGGTATTCCCTGACTAATTGGTATCAATATGACACAGGAAAATAGGTTAACAAGGAAATGAAGTTGATTCAATAACCGCTCTAGGAAAATACAGGGATGGGCAGTGGCAAGCCTGTCAACTTATATTAGTTATCTCCTCCCAAAATTATGAGTAACTCTTCAGCAGATATACTTCTGCCTCATAATTTTGGGAAACCAAGACCTCATGCCGTAGAAAAAGTAACAATATCCAAACGATAACGAATTTCGAAAAGGATAAAATGTATGGAATTGACAATATTAGACGCGATAAATCACGTGGTCAATCCCATACATTTTGTTCTTTTCCAACTTCGTTATCGTTTCGATATTGTTACTTTGTCTAACTCAGGGGGCTTACCCCCTGGAGTTTTAGAACCGACAGACTTACGTGGCAGTCACCAATTCATCAAAATATTCATTTAGAATTTAAGAGACTTGGTGGTACTCGTCACATGCGTAGTACTGCAGTAGGTACATTTTATCTGAGACGTACGCACATGTCGGACCAAATACGTGTTCAAGTATAACCCCGGAGGTTGTATGCCGAACAAAAAGCAAGGGAAAATACGAAAAGCGCCGATTGACCCACATCACATAATCCGCAACGCTTCTCCGCGCGCTTGTACGCGGTGCGAAGGATTTCCTTGTTCGGAACTCTATGCCAGTTCACTAGAAAAACGACGTTCAACTAAGCCCAAACTTGAATCCTTTACACGCGATTTGAGACGTGTTTCTTTAGAATTGAAGGAAACGCATTATTCGATCGGTAAAATAAAGTGCCAGAAGTTTGTGTGTGTGTGTGTAGTGCGAAAGTTAACAATATTGGTTAGTCCGGAACACAGTTCGTCAAGCTAAGATCTTGCAAGTAATCTGAAGCATATGACATTGATGAACCACATGTACTTGCTTATTTTTCAGTATTTTGTTCATAAATTTCAAACAGTGCAGTACTCGTATTGTATTATGCCTGTAAGTGTTGTGTATAAGTGTGTTTTCTTTTCCTAACTGACATACGACGATGGCTTTAAGTATCATCACCGGACTAGCGGGGGAGTGGATGACTCTCACCCCTAAATATACTTACGTGTGTGTGAGTGTGAGGTACAAGAGTGTGTGAAGGTAGGTTAATAGGAAATTTGCATGGCTTTTTTTTATTTTAGTATTTTTTTTATTCTTATACTCGTGTATATTACATAATAGGATATGATAAAATAGGTAGTAGTAGCTTGGAATTTTTTTTACACAGTTCAAGGGGCAGGTTTGTCACACAAAGCAATAGCCACTAATAAACGAATAAGGCAATTCATCTAATGCCCACTCACTGAATCTGAGCGGTATCAAGTTAGACCCAAAGACAAACTTGACACAGCCCTGAGCTCCAGCCATTTCGGCAATTGGCGGCTCGGTCGGTACGCTCGCCTAGACAAGCGTTATCGATGGCTCCCGTTGTACTCGCTCGATACGCTTGCCTAGGTGTGATATAAATGTGGTAAGCCTCCTGTATTGTGTACTAGATAGCAATTGGTTAGTTGACTGTCCTTTTAGTGTAAACATTTTCAAGGACTTTTAGTGTGACCGATTAAAAAGAGTAACTATCGAGTTTCTTGCAGGTGTCTTCTCGGTAGAATCAGCGTTTCAAATCGGTGGTAGAATCACTTATGTATTACTTATTTATCTACTGTACCGACGATTTATAAGTGCGTGTATTTTTTTTATAAGTAAAGTAATATTGACCATTTCTTTTATTTACTGTCCAATGATTCGAAATAAAAAAGCTATTTTTCTCGTTAAAATAGCAATTTACTAAGC
The DNA here is from genome assembly GCA_039566165.1 of Maruca vitrata. Taxonomy (NCBI): domain Eukaryota; kingdom Metazoa; phylum Arthropoda; class Insecta; order Lepidoptera; family Crambidae; genus Maruca; species Maruca vitrata. The sequence goes on along the minus strand of CM076918.1, from coordinate 3,478,607 downwards.
AATATTATTTTTACAGCCTTCATTATATTTAAAAAAATAAAACTAGACGTTACCTTGCTAATTTACTAAACTAAACTAAACGTGTTTAGTAATTCCTAAAATGCTAGAATAAAAAAGTCGGTAGAATATTAGATGCAGAAATAAATAAGAACTCTCATAAAGCCCCAATGCATAAATTTTAATATTAAAAGCAAAAACTAAAGCGGATTTGTGCAAAAAAAATATAGGTCTCACTTAAAGCACTTATAAATATATAAAAGAGGTCAGTTAGCCACTTATGCCGCGTAATAGTTTCTCTATAGCGCGTAAGTTGGCAATAGTTGAGGTTATTTAGTGGCCATATATCAATGGTACAAAGGTTCTGACACAAAGCCCCTGCAAAGTTTCGGGGCTAGTCGAGAGCTCCCATTCGAAAGTATTTCTCTGATGTTATAGTTTAAATGTGTTTATTTTTTGCTAAACGGTAACCTTGGTCAGTCTTTGTATACTAAACTCTTTTGTGGCTGTTGACTGCCTAGATGGCATATTCGGTAATGAGTTAATGACCGTAGGTTCAATTTTATCCACATGCTCTGTGTTAGGGTTGTTTGTAATTATGTTTGTGTATCCTACTGTTTCTGATACACATTTAACTCAAGTGTTCAAAAAAATAGCTCAGATACGTATGTGATTTAATAATATATCAGGTTCTTTATTAAAAAAATAGTAACACAATATTCTTAAAAGCACGTAATTAAGTAATATTCGCTTATAATATTACTCCTTATCCTTTCTCCATTATTTCTTGCAACAGTTAAGGTCCAGTTGCAATACGTACGCACGTAAATACATTTCAAACGGACCGTGAAGGACTCAGGCCATTTCTTCCGGCTAATTGCCGGGGCCAACGCAACGCAACAGCCAGCAGAGCCATGCCGTAAGTAATGTTGTGTGCAGCGAGATGTGGGCACGGCCTGTTGGATGGATCTGTGGGTGGAGATGGTGAAGGGAAATCCTTTGATGATCTATATTATTCTTGTTTTTTTTTGCTATAAAAGACGTTCAGGATGACCACACTCCACTTAATGGTAAGCAGTCGTGGTCCACATGTTTACTTTTTAGAAGCGGATTCCGAAACACGCAAATGTCTTTTTTGTTGATTTTGAAATCCGTCAATAAAGAAAAGAAGGAAGTAACAAAAGGAAGGACAGAATGATAGTAAATATATGTATGAGAAAAGTATTAAGCCTCCAAGTCAATGCTTTAAATTAAGTTTGAATGTATTATTATATTTTAAAATTAACTAGATCAGGAATACAGAATAGAATATATTGTGTGCACATGTGCACAGCACTCCATTCCTTTGCTCTTATTTTCGGGTAAGATCTTCCAACATGACCAAATAGAATCAGGTGCAGTTATTTGAAGACTACTAAGAATACCTACTAGATTAAACCATAAGTAATTTTCATTGAAGACGATAAGTTTGAAATCAAAATCAATATAAAACTTTTTCGAAAGCATTTTTGCTCTGAAACTCATAAGCCGCTTGGTTTGCACCTTTAAAAATAATATCAACGCAGCGAATAAAATTCTGGGAACTTCAACAGATTTGAAATGTTTTTTTTTCATGAAAGGTTTTATTTTCAGGATCTGAAAATATGTAAAAATATTTACAAAATATTTAATAATATTATTCGGCCGTAGTCTCAGTCAGTTTATAGTTAGTTATATACAAATCATTAAATTCAAAACTCCACTTGTCCGGAGTTAATGAATAATTTTCAATACCTTGCTAGCTTTCATATTTTACTGCAATGCTAAGAATTAATTTATTTCCACTTAGGTATTTTATTGAAGCCAATTTATTAAGACCGGTTGTATCTACAAAGTCATTAAAAACTATTTCAAATGTTATGATTTATTTGGTTTATGAAGCAATTTCTACCTGGGCAGTATACCCGTTAGATTCAACGAGCCATTGTCCAAAAATCTAAGTTTAACCAATCAATAAAATGGCGCAATTTAAACAAAAACTCTCCAATTGCGAATCAGCTTCGGGTACGAGTTTGTACCATTATCTATATACAATTTTAACGACACGTGCTAGACAGCGCTGCCATCCACATACAATACAGTCGCTGGTGGCTCGGACTAAGAGGTTCAGCTCTTCATTTCTGCCCCGTGCCATTTAGGCATGGAATGCCCTTCCAGCTCATGTATTCCCTTCCCCCCATGATCCCGGGCTCTTCAGGCGGGGCGCGAAACGGCATTTAAGCAGGCCTTCATGGTGAGTGCGACAGGCTCAATATGATGTATTCTGTCTATCGACCTCATATTTGGATCTCACTACCGCTTACCATCTTGTTTGACTATTATAAAATAAAAAATAAAAAAAATTACAATATAGCAAAAACAGCAAATAAAAACTAATACCCCATTTGTTTTGAGCTTAAGTATTCAATTAATTTATTTATAGACGAGTGTCCATGGCATACATACAGGTAAAACTACTGCATCTTGGCAAAAAGCTCCTGTTTCTCTCAATGGGCACGGAACCATAAAAAGTCAAAGAAGATAATAATATCATGCTAATGCACCTGGCATGTGCTAGAGAGGGCTTTTAACGACGTTTCGTTAATCCGATGTTCCTACAAATCCTCTGGCTTTCAGCGGTGCAGTTTACGTCATTTCACGTATTAAACTCCATTTACGTACCCATTTCAGTGCTCACGTCCTGAATGGCCGCTTCGTTTATCATAGCATGCTTACAGGAGACTAATCCGATAGGACTTGTAGTGAGCAAGCATGTACGTACGTAAGTGCATACCATGTGCATTAGTTGAAATAAAATATTACTCAATACTGACCCCGTGGTAAGTAGTTTAAGCAATAGAATAGAATAATCGATTACTATTTAGCACAAATATCTTAAAAATTTGGTAATTTAGCGGCGGTTCACACCGCCGTTTTTTTCTGATAACGGTAACACAAATGCTTAATTATCAAATATTCTATATATATATAACACACACGGAACAAACACCGCTGTTCAATACACAAATAGGTATTCGTCCAGAATGGGAATCGAAAACACGACTGGTGGCGCATGACTGGGGTACAATTCAATGGATCATCTAACCAGACTGATAAGAAAAAGTTTTTAAATAAAAACATACATTATATATGTACCTATATACGGGCTCCTACCAAGTTAGTTGATTTCGATTGAAAGCCTGTCTTAGCCGAAATCAGTTGGATAAAGTTAAATATTTTACGAATTCATTAACTGTCAATTTCAGTGAAATATAAATTATTTTCAGACATTTTTATTTCTTTGAAACGTCAAATCTCGTCTCGTACTTTTAATTCTTTTTATTCTGTCTATCGACCTCATATTTGGATCTCACTACCGCTTACCATCTTGTTTGACTATTATAAAATAAAAAATAAAAAAAATTACAATATAGCAAAAACAGCAAATAAAAACTAATACCCCATTTGTTTTGAGCTTAAGTATTCAATTTATTTATTTACCTACGAGTGTCTATGGTATAAATACAGGTAAAACTACTGTATCTTGGCAAAAAGCTCCTGTTTCTCTCAATGGGCACGGAATCGTAAAATGTCAAAGAAGATAATAATATCATGCTAATGCACCTGACATGTGCTAGAGAGGGCTCTTAACGACGTTTCGTTAATCCGATGTTCCTACAAATCCTCTGGCTTTCAGCGGTGCAGTTTACGTCATCTCACGTATTAAACTCCATTTACGTACCCATTTCAGTGATCACGTCCTGAATGGCCGCTTCGTTTATCATAGCATGCTTACAGGAGACTAATCCGATAGGACTTGAACTGAGCAAGCATGTACCTACGTAAGTGCATACTATGCGCATTAGTCGAAATTAAATATTACTCAATACAGACCCCGTGGTAAGTAGTTTAAGCAATAGAATAGAATAATCGATTATTTTTGGCACACGTATCTTAAAAAATTGATAGTTTAGCGTCGGTTCACACCGCCGTTTTTTCTGATAACGGTAACACAAATGCTAAATTATCAAATATTATATATATATATAACACACACGGAACAAACCCCGCTTTTCAATACACAAATAGGTACTCGTCCAGAATGGGAATCGAAAACACGACTGGTGGCGCATGACTGGGGTACAATTCAATGGATCATCAAAAAGTTTTTAAATAAAAAACATACATAATATATGTAGCTATATACGGGCTCCTACCAAGTTAGTTGATTTCGATTGAAAGCCTGTCTTAGCCGAAATCAGTTGGATAAAGTTAAATATTTTACGAATTTATTTACTGTCAATTTCAGAGAAATATTAATTATTTTCAGACATTTTTATTTCTTTGAAACGTCAAATCTCGTCTCGTACTTTTAATAGTTAATATACCTAACCTATAAAAGTGAAAAACGAACGAATAAGACGATGTTTAAGCGAGTTTGTAATCTATCACATTACCTATGCATAGTGTTCATAGTTTGTTCATTATGGAGATGTGTATCTTTATTACTTAGATTAAATCCCAAGTAAACATTATAATAAAGTATACAAGTTTCAAAGACGCTATTGAGACCTGCTAAAGGTTATTACGTGAATCCATTTACACCGTCGTGGACTTGGTTTACTTCAAATCACCTTCAGATTGGGCTATTTCTTACTTCAAAATTCTAATATACTAATAATATAAAGTACATACACATACACACATAAAATCACGCCTTTTTCCCAGAGGAGTAGGCAGAGTTCACTTCCTGCCATATGCTACGGTCCTGGCACACCACTTTCGCTACTTTCACATCCATCAATCTCTTCATGCATGCTCGTCGATATATAGCACAGTTTAAGAAACTAAGTTTTACAGGAAAGGGTAAGGACAACAACAAAATAAATTACTCAGCTCACATTAAAGAACATAAATGTTCATAAAATACAAAATCTAAAATACTTTTAATAAGTTCATAAATAATCAGATTCATAGATAATTCAGTCAGGGGATACCAGTCACAACTATCTGTCCGGTGGTTGGTGAACGGTATACGGCTCCTCGAGCTACTATCGACTCAGTCCGAATCATCCGAAGCGATAGTATCCTTCCTCTCCTTTTCCTTCCCCCGTTATATATCCTTACGACTCGTGGAAACGCAATGACCTTGTTAAAACAATGCGCAAGGCAGAATGGCGGCGACATGGTCCACAACCCGTCACGTCAAGTTTCCCACAGAGGTGAAAAGTGGATCGCTGGAAGTGATCTCTGCCTACCGCTCTGGGAAAAAGGCGTGATTTTATGTATGTATGTATGCATAAATAATCACACCAAAAACACACAATTTTCATGCATTTTCCCCCAACTGACATACGATGATGGCTTAAAGTAACCTCGTCATCAACACCGGACTACCGGGGAGCGGATGGCTCTCACCCCTAATGTATTTACGTACAGTCTTGATGTGGTATTATCTTATGTATACTTAAATAAAAATATTTTGAAAGGCGCATCACCCACGGCTCATCAAATACTGGCCGCTAAGGGCGACGACAAAGAAAAAACATAATATAATTCATTTTTGAGTGACGTTGTCACGCCGGTTATAACGGCCTCTGATTTATATTCCGGAGTGAGACGTAATTGAAAAACACTCCTGGACATAGTGATGAGGCGTGGGTACCTTAGATTTAGATTAATTTTAGATTTACTTTGGCGTTCACGCTAGGGGAATGTTAAAGTCGCCACTCGGCGAAGGCCTAAAGTTTAGTTAATCCAACTAGATTTAATACAATTTTGGCACAGTTCAAAAAGTATTAGAAAGTATTTAAATAAAAGTTCTTATATTACTTTAGAATACATACGCTCCAAATAATTACTAGAATTTGGAATATTATAATGCACGTCAAAATGTAAATTTCCTGCAGAATCAAGTAGTTAGTGGTTTATTGTACTTTTTAATAGTAAGTTTGCTAATAGCTGCAATGGCAGATATAATGATTCCAAGTAAAATTTCGTTTAATATATTATTATTTTACAAAGAAAAGGGTCGATGGCCGAGTGGTGAAGGTCGGTGCTTGCCATGCGAGAGGTCGCCAGTTCAAACCCTGTGACAAAGTGTTTTTCAAATTTGAAATTCATATGTACCATCATTCGACGCTTTAACTGTGAAGGAAAACATTGTGAGGAAACCTGCACACCTGAGAGATTTCTCAACGGTGTGAAGCCATGTCAGAGGCCTATGGGCGGTCTTAACTCTGACACCAGGTTGTTCATCAACCATACGATAAGAAGAAGATTTAACAAATATTTTTTAAGTTTCATAACAATCTATATAATATGTTTTATTCTGGAAAAAATCACATTCATACCCTGCTGAACGAGGACCCCTTGGCCACGGGTGGCGCCTCTCCGGAAGGGATCAAAACTATCGGTCCGCCAAGCCTATGCGTGAAGATGGAAACCTCCATATTCATGACGTAACGCCTGGTAGTCTAAACAGTAGAACGTGTGGCTTGTAACCTCAAGATCGTGTGTTCGAGTACCTATCCACTCCGCATAAATGTGCTTTTTTTTTCATTTTTAAGCACTAAAAATACAATAAAAAAAATACCTATTGAAGATTTTTTATAGCCTGACAATTTCAAAACTGTTTTCCACCAACTTGCAATACAAGTGACAACTGACAGCTGCTGTCACTTTTGCTTTTACTAAAGGCATGTGGCACATCCCAACACTAGTACGGTAACTCGGATGAGTTTCACGCTAGGCGCAAGAGGCGCGAGTGAACGCAATATTGCCGTGAACAAGTGATGACGATGTTGTTTATTACGCGTTTGAATGATAAAGGCGTCGAGTGATATACTACTTCAATTAGACCCTTTGTTGGGACAATGGCTTTATACATTGCCAGGGAGTTACACGGTAGCTCTCACCTAGGAATCATACACGAAAGAGTATGGACACAATGTGTTTTGTATATGCTAAATATTACTAAAATGTATATTCATCAAAATATTTACATTTATCCTTAAATAAGCAATTTTTATACATACTTTACAAGATTTCTTAAATGACGTACATACAGATATATGTATATGTTTTGGTGTGTTTAATGCATACAATTACCTAATTGTATGAGACGAAGTACAGAGCTACGAAAATAAATAAGTTCAGATTAAGACACATCCAACATCCAACAACAAGATGCAGCCTAGGAAGATCCTCTACAACATCTTGTACACACCATCGTGTGATGCTAAAAACGCAGGGGCACTCTGGATGCGATTGGCGCAGGACCATTCGTAGAGATTACTGCGGTGCATATGCCCAGCAGTGGACGTCTCTCGGTTGATATGTTGACATCCTGGTGCAACAGTAAAAGGCACTAAGCAATTGTAATGGTTTCTAAAACTGCTTGTCCACCAGCACGGAGTGAGGCAGCAAATCCGAGAAAAGGATAAACTTTCAGCCAATAGGTTTTTTACTAACCTCAAATCCTTGTATCGTATAAGTCTCTCCGGTGGACAGACAGCCTAAGGGGCACGCTTCGTTGATACGTATAAAATTTTTTATTGAATAATAAAGCTTAATCTCGATCGCCATTGTTAACAAAAATGCAACTGTTGTGAAAAGGGGAAATTCCCTTACATTACCAAAAGCTTTTACACTGCTTATAAAAAGCTTTTATTGATAATATCATTTTCGGAGAACGACACTCAGCTCAACTACTTCCTATGATAAACCTTAAACGAAAAAGTTAAAATATATTAATAATTAGCACTTGTGTAAATTCATAGGGAAATTTAAGAGTTTAATTCTACCCCCTATATTCACCTTTAATAGCCTCCCAGGAATTGAACCGGGTAATTAGTGACAAAGTCAAATCCATACATGTGCCCTTCGAGCCTGTCTAATGTAAATTATAATTACAAGTCATTATTTACTACTTTGTTTCACAAACCCTCTGAAAGGCATCCTGGGGACCATTAATGATTTCTAGATAGGTCCCGTTTTTACTATAACAATGGCCAATCTATGCTTAGTATCTTTTGGCTAATAATTTACTGGAAACTAGGAATTTGGCCGAGTCTTTAAAATTTACTTTGTGTTTATTTTATAAGATAATGTTCATAATATTCTAAAAAATCAGAATTCATTTATATAGGCATGTTACATTTACATGTAAATCGTAAATAAATCAATTTACTATTTCAACGTTAATGTTTTTTAATGATTTATAACCGTAACAAGAGTACTTAAGAGCAACCCAACCAAAGAGGTAACCTATTTGCACTCAAAAACTACTAAACTACTGTATGAAATTTGAGAGACTAAATGTTCATCTTGGTCATGTTACGTATATTATATTGTTAATGTAATTTTGTTCGTGATCTTAAATAAATAAATAAATAAATGAGACTGACAAAGCTGTGCAGAACTGAAGAATCCGTCCGTCCAACTTATCTTCAGAATGCTAGTCTAAAAAAAGTTGAAAAACGCTGGCTGGAAGTAGAAGTTTAAAAATATCAACAACTGTCTAGTATTCGGCACAGAGAAATTCGAAAGACATTTCAGGACAAGTAACCATCTAAAGGTCAAGACGAGGCTGTAACTCATTACCTAATGGAGCAAGACGCGTAGGTGTTACAGGTTTCTGGGTAACGCGATTACCGCACATAAGAACAAGAACATGTTTGCTGCAAGATGTTTGGCGGTTTTTATGTGTTTCTTATGACACGATTGTGTTATACGGGGTATGTTTCTGTTACATATTTTTTCGTTAAGGAACTGTGAGTTTAATGTTCGCATCACTGGTCACAAATTTGACTACTAGAGCTTAGTTTAGTAAAAAAAATTTAAAAATTATAATATACTATAAGTACTATAAGACTGGCTCGGTGGAACAGTGGTAAGTGACCCAGGTTTACTACCTACGGTTTCAAGAGTCGTGGGTTCGATTCCCACTCGGGACAAATATTTGTGTGACGAACATCCGTGTTTGTTCCGTGTCTGGGTGTGTATTAAGTATATTTAAGTATATTTGTGTATCCACTGTTGATTCTGATATCTGTAACAAAAGTGCTAAAGCTACTTACCACGGGATCAGATCAATGTAAGTGATGTTGTGTAATAAAAAAAAAAATACTTGGCTGCAAGTCGAAAATTGCTGTAAAACACTACATCACTACATACATAGAATAAAACAAAGTCGTTTTCTCTGTCTCTCTATATCCCTATGTATGCCTACTTCTTTAACAGCGTGTTCACATTAGCGCGATGTCATCAGAACGAACCTGCGCTATAGAATGTGGCGCATGCGCTAAGCGGGTAGGTTGGATGAGGCGAAATCGCCCAATAATCGCTAGTGTGAATAGGTACATAAACTACGATTTTAATGTATTTTTCTAAAAGGAAGACGGATTCAAGAGGAAGGTTTTTATGAAAATTCACCCGAAGCTAAGCGAGAACGGTAGCGCTACCTGAGCTATGAGTTTAAAAGTGACAGACTCGATATCGCCTACGTAAATATGTCTATGAAAAACTTGTACAGCGCCCCTGGTGGTTACGCTAAGAACTAGAATCGGTCGTATGAAAAAAACAATTCGATAGGTTTTTAACGCACGTAAGTTTTCGATAGCCAACTCATGGTACCGCTACGGGTCACTAGTTACTAATATCATTGACGAACATCGCCACCATGATTACAACGACATCTTTTCAAGGTTTACAAATACAATTAAATTACTAAATTACTTTATTTAACGGCTTTCTGTTATGTAGTATATTTCTATTATAAAAACAGCCGTCCGTGACTTTGTTCGCGTGGAGTTAGTAGTCGTTCTATTTCGGACAATTTGTAGTATAAGTTTGTTTTTCTGATGTAAGCTATACGATTCGTAATATTTAAATCAGCTTCAGAACTTTAACATTGTATGTTAACAAGCTATATAGTAGTATTGTAAAGTTTCATCAAAATCCCGTAAATAGTTTTTGAGAAAAGAGCAACAAAAATCACATCCTCATAAATATTCGTGTAGATATAAAATAGTAGAGAGACTCATATTAAGTACTAAATACTACTTACGCTTCCGTTACGACTCGGTGTAAGCGGCGGCAAGAAACATAATTCAAGTATTATGATAATAATCTGCCGAGCGAATCCGCATTATCACCTACCACAACTCTGTTGCCAAACATAACTTAATAGCTTGTACAGTCAGCCAAAAATGTGGTCGTTTGAACGTCATGAAACAACAAGGTCAATTTTCCCTGGACTAGGGACTAAAACTGTGTCAGTGACTATATTCAACCTTAGTGATCGATACTTCGCAAAGAAACTTTTATCAAATGTGGTAGACAACTTTCTTGGCTGACTGTACTTGATCAACTCGCTACGTATCACAAGAGGACCATCTTTACCTCTATACAAGTAAATAAAATGGAAGTGTCTGTTTGTAATATTAAAACTAAATAGGTATGAATCTATCATCATCATCCCGTCTGTTTATTCCTGCTAATCTCCGACACGGCTGGGCCAATTTTGACGGGGACAAGGTCTATTATAGGCCATTTCAATAAATCCTTGCTGCTAAAGCCATTTTTTTACAACCAAGTCGTTGGCTGCCTATAGTAGAGAATATACATGATTTAATTTTTCTGTTTAAAATAAATAAATATTGCACAACATCACATACATTGATCTGATCCCGTGGTAAGTAGCTTAAGCACTTGTGTTACAGGTATCAGAATCTACACTGCATACACAAATATACATAAATATATTTAATAACACACCCAGACACGGAACAAACACCGATCGGGGAAGCAGACGAAGTCGCTGGCACAGCTAGTGAAATATAATAGTGCAACCCTGTATGAAATGCACTTTAAATTGATGGTGGAAATAAGTATGTTAATTTTTAATGATTCATGTGTACGTACGCTGGTCCTTTACTTGAAAAAGATGAATAACGAATGATGTAGGAACATTAATTAATAATAGGGATTCAATACTTAATGACGACTGATTGTTATTTTAAACGTTGAATACAAATTGAAAGGAGGGAATTTTGGATAATTATTAAAATGAAGTTTTTCGTTTCTTGCCAAATTTTGTAAATTTTTAATAAAAAAAATCTTTAAAATCAAATTTAAATTTACACGGATGAGTGGTCAATGTAGAACTAATTTTGTAACAAATAAGATCAAAGCAATTAAAAAAAATATTTACTGGGTAAATTCTCAAACAGTTACACTTACATACTAGTATCTACAGATAAAAGATTATGTTTTAATAAAATTAACATAAATTTTATTTCATACTCTTCGATTCTTAATCAAATAATAACGCAAGGAAACATTAAAACCTATTTTAAAGATACAGGAATTCCACACCAATATTTTGTGCCTATTTCAGCGCATGTCTTAGACCACAGACAATTTCAAAAGCCGTTTGTTGGTGACATGGAAAGGTCTTCATCAATCCTGTATTCGTACACTCACAGACAAAAGTGTTGAGCATATTCTTTAAATTACAAGGCGAAATTGCCAAGAGAACTTAATCTGTGCCTCATTTTTTTGTATCTACCATAATTTAGGAGTCCGAAGCAAAATATTTTTATTCATTTTAAACCATTAAATGTTCGGATCAAAAAAAATAATGTTTATATCATTTTTATAAAATTTCAAAATAAATCATGAAATGTTTTAATTGTGAGCTAACAATCCAATTAATTTGGTTTACAGCAAGTTAGTGGAAGTATCTAATATTTAAAATCATATATTTAATGTTACGATAATGAATCAATATTAAAATTTACTAAATAAACCTGATTGAAACCAACAACTTACCTAAAGAGAGAACATTAGTTCAACACCCGTACTATTGATACGATAGTCAAAACACATAATTATTTCACCGTAGACTTAAACCGCTTGTACATACATAGAGGCCACAATAAACCAACGAGCCAGACTTCATTGAAAACTACTCGAGCATCAATGATTTGAGAAGGCGAGAAATGATCATAGCTTTACACCTTGTTTTGTTATTGTGACCACAGGGCCGGACTCAGAGAGCCAAGGCCTCTAGGCGCGCTTTAGCCGTGCATGTTACTTTATTACTAAGTCCTGAATACGGCTGGGCCACACAGATATGAGAAAGGAAGGAAGGAATTTGATTGGTGCCATTTTTTTAACTTATTACTAAATCTACTCTAACGTTGCAACCTAAGATTTAATATAGGAGTAGTGCCAAACGTGTGTCAACATCTATAATATAAAAATGAATCGCAAAATGTGTTGGTAAGCGCATAACTCAACAACGCCTGAACCAATTTGGCCAATTATTTTTTTAAATGTTCGTTGAAGTCCAAGGATGGTTCTTACGGCGAGAAAAAATCGAATGATTGCCGGGAAAACCCTAAAAAACAGCAGACAGGACGAAGTCTGTCGGGTCAGCTATTTACAATAAAGGCTTACAATGCGCAACCAATAAACTTGTGAAATATTGTATTCCTTAGCAACGTTTGTTCATGTAATAATTAAGTTTAGAAGCCGTTTATTGGCCGCTGCAAGACAAGCCAGTGGCTTAGGGCAGCGACCGCTTAAATTGTACTGAATGGATTTTTTTATCGGAAATAAAAGTTATTATTATCGTTAAGTAATAACAATGTCACACGGGTTACTGCCCTGGCCGACTGGATCCCTAGTCCTTGGTCCTAGCTATCGTGGACTCCGGCCCTGCATGTGTGAAATTCATGCTCAAAATCCCTACCCGTATCTACCACCAAACTAACAGTCCCTGTTATCAAATTGACCTGCATCCGCGGACCTTTCTCAACCCTTTTGTTTACTCAGCTATATAAGTCACGGAACCATCGACACCCTTCGCTCACGCTTGACTGGTTCCCGTCGCCATTGTCGAAGAAGACACAGCGGTAGGAAATTGGATATTACGAGCCGCTGAGGCCGCGTCATACAGTATTAGCAAAATAATATATTTAGCAAGGGAGGGTGGCAGTGTATTTTATGACGATAACTTTAAAGTGGACGAGTTACACTTTTAAACAGGTAAGACACTTTATTAAGTAACAATGGAAATCACGAGTTGATCTTAGTTTTAGTTCATTGATCACAATAATTTACAATTTATTTTAAACAAGCTTGCTCAGCATTTTAAAAGGCCACCATGTTTTAGGGTAACAGAGTAATCCTCAAATGTGTGAGTCTCTTAAAAAAAAACTTTTTACCATGTAGTTTTTTGTTAATGACAAGTACCTAGGGAAAATTTAGACTATTGTGTATACCAAAATAATGAAATGTAATTATATCTATGACAATACATAATTAAAGTAATTAAGTCCAAGCAGGGGCATATTATATATTTGACTGGCTCGGTGGAACAGTGGTTAGTGACTCAGGTTCAAAAACCTACGGTTCCAAGAGTCGTGGGTTCGATTCCCACTCGGGACAAATATTTGTGTGACGAACATCGGTGTTTGTTCCGTGTCTGGGTGTATTATTAAATATATTTAAGTTTATTTGTGTATCCACTGTTGATCCTGATTTCTGTAACACAAGTGCTTAAGCTACTTACCACGGAATCAGGTCAATGTATGTGATGTTGTGTAATATTTATTTATTTATTTATTAAAGCAAACACCACCCGCACTAAGTATTGGTAAACCATCAATTTTTATTTGGCTACGATCTGTCTTGAAAATAAAATGTCTCTGTCTGTCTGTCTCCTCCAAGGTTCACAAGGTCAATATGTATGACTTATTTACACAAATGGCAGCGCTTACTGAATGCGGCTTATATTAGTAACCCTTTTAGACACCTAAAAAAGGAGTATAGCTCAATAAAAGATATTTACGATTGCATTAAGGCTAGCTGTTGTTTTCATGGTAATGGTGTCTGGGTTGCTTATATGAATACTAAGACGGGTAATGGAAGGTTTCTCCTTTAATTTTCCTTCTTTAGTGTTTGGATATGAGGTTTCACAAAGTTACATTAGTGGCGATTGATAACGATATTATTTAGTATAAATTCTTATTATATAATGCATAAATAAAAAAAAGCTTTTTGCTAAGCATTGGTTGCTCAGCAAAATATTTAAAAAAAAACTAAAAGAAAAACTTTTTTATTACCGCTGTATAAATAAATAAGATGAAATATCACTGGAAAAACTAGTGTATCAGTCTTATGAACCCAAGAGTAGGATTAGTTCAAGTGTACATACCTCCCATAAATCCCTCTACACTAAAAAAAACTTTGTTACTCACATTTCCCTCCCACCGCTCGCAACTAACTAACCGCTACTGCTAGAAAAAACCATCCTCGTACGTTCTATTTGTACCCCAAGATTCAAGTAGACATCAAAATTTACTTACCCCATAAACGGGTGTTGAAAACGCTGCAAACGCTCCAATGCCATCAAATTTTTTTCTCACCCCAAACAGACATAAGTCGGTCAATTTGAATGTTTGAATCCGACACACGTGCCCGTGTGGATTCGCCCTAATGACCCCCTAATGGTTTGCGCGAACGTGGGCAGAATAGGTTAGTATTACATGTGCCGGCATCAATGAACGTACGTCAGGTGAACACATGATATGCTTCGTGTGATTATGTTGCAGGTGGAGGGGAAATGTAATTATTGCGGGGAGCATCCGATTGTGGGTATTATCTTGGGTTACTTCTTATCCTTCTATCTTTAATTCGAATTTTATGATATACACCGTGGAATTGAAGTTGTGGTTTTGCCGCAGTAAAATGATTTTATCTTGGTAGTAAAATATATTCATGAAGGTTTTTTTATTGAATACCGGTTATACGAAAGGGGTAAACGAAACTCAGAAGAACGTCCGAACGGCTTTTGACCTAGGTTCTTTAGCTTTAATTATCAATTTCATGCTGCAAGCAGTAGCTGATTACGGCACATCTCTTAAAATAACTATGGCTTCTAACGCTTTCGAGTTGGATGATTAATTTTAAAATGTGAATAATGTATATTTTTTTAAGAAATAACTAGCATGATTCGTTGGTACTACTAAAGGTAGATCGTTCTGGTACGGGTCGTGCTAAAACAACCGCTTAAATTTCATGATGTATACCTATTACCTATATTTGTGTATACCTACTGCTTTGTATTATTTTAAATGTGTCATTGAACATCGATGTCATGTTACTGATAAATGTTGAGGTTTATCCACGTGTGACGTTTATTGCATGCCAAATTTCAGCCCGATCCGTCCAGTGGTTTGGGCTGTACGTTGATAGACCACTATGTCAGTCACTCACCTTGGAGTTATATATATTTAGATTAGTTCATATTTTAGCAGTATTTTTTGACTTGACTATTCCAATTTTTTTTCTTAGGACACCTGTAAAACTGCCTTCTTATTGTAGTAGTAATGTTTACTCATCTATCCCAACTGTAATGTGTTAGGGTATTATCTTAAATGTGATTATCATAGATATCGATATTTGTCCCTGGTACGTTATTTATTTTGTCAAGTATATTTTTGTTTACCACTGTAGTTTCTGAAGTCACAGTGAAACACAAATGCTTAAGCAGATCAATAGGATGTATTGTGAATATTATTTATTCCTTATATTTGAAACCAAAGGCATACTCTATTATACTACTGAAAGATACCAGGCAGCAACCCAGCTTACTTCAAAACTTGTATGTTCGTTACTTGTAGTGTTTATATCCTATTATGTCGTATTTTCGTTAATTTAACGTTACAAATTCCAAGATAACGGTGTTATTAAAACTAAATAGGAATTACGGAATAGGAAGAAGTAAGTTACGTTACATATTACAGTAGCGTATAAAATATACCCACTACATAGGGTTGCCAACTTTATTTACCAGAAATAAAGTATATCTGACTTTAAACGAGGTAAATAAAGAGTACGGACCTACAAAAAAGAGTATCATTTATTTTTTACTTTAAAACGGTAAATAGTCGACTTTTTTGTTCTGATTCAGGATTTTTGCATATTATTACAAACGTGCACTAGTTTTAGTAAATATTTTGTAAAAGAGTATTTTTGCGTACTTTATTAGTGTTATAGATTATAGAGTACGCCTACATGATATAGAGGACAATACTCTATTTTAGAGTACGGTTGGCAACCCTACCACTACACCTACTACTGCATACAATAGTTACTTCATACGCGCATGCATGAAGAGGTTGATGGATGTGGATGAAGCGAAAATGGTGTGCCAGGACCGTAGCACATGGCAGGAAGTGATCTCTGCCTACCCCTCTGGGAAAAAGGCGTGATTTTATGTATGTATGTATGTCGTTTATTTGAATGAGATCACTAAGACCGATTATCGCCTAAACTGTAACTAGGTACTCTCTTAAAGTAACGCCAGCTGTGTAAATTGTTTTATGTGTAATAAAGTATATTTACCTACCTACCTATCTTAACGTTAAGTGTTCAATCAATAGCTAACTGCCTATAAAGTTTAATTAAATCCGTTATAAAAGGAATTCTTGTTGAGTGCTGGAGGCTCCGGATCCTGCTGTTTGACGACACTCTAAATGTTCGATGGAGTATAAAGGGACACTAAAAGTTCAAGGTTATACTCAAATTACAATAGATTTATCGCACCTCGGTGCACAGACTTTGAAGCTGTTTATTTACACAGTAACTTTTAATATCCACTTAAAATTGTCCCTTCCCCCCCTTTCCACTCCCGAACGACACGTGCCGGACAGCGCTGTCATTCACATACAATGCAGGCACTGGTGGCTCGGACCAAGAGGTTCGGTTATTTTTTTCTGCCCCGTGTCATTAAGGCATGGAATGCTCATGTTATTCCTCCCTCCTATGATCCCGGGCTCTTCAGGCGGGGCGTGAAACGGCATTTAAGCAGGCCTTCGGGGTGAGTGCGGCAGTCTCAATAGAATATAATAATGTGGATCTTACTACCGCTTACCATCAGATGGAGTGAGGTCATCTTGTTAGCCAATTTAAAAAAAAACTCTCGTATATAGTGTCCTGTATCGGAAGGCTAAAAACAGGTCTGGGCATCAGGTCTGTCTTTTTATCTGAATTACTTTGATAGCTATCTGGTTGCTTATACACCGTGAAATTTTAGTGGTTGTTTTCCCGCAGTAAAATGATTCTACCTTAGTAGTACAAAAGATGTGTGCAGTTCTTTTTTGGTAAAATCAATAAATGCCGGTTTTACGAAAGGTTTAACCGTAACTCGAAAGCACGTTCGAACCGCTTTATGACTTAGGGTGTAGAGCTTCTTTAGCTTTAAGCATCCATTTCATGCGGCAAGCAGTACCTGAATACGTCACATCTTCAAAAACAATGACAGCTTCTCTCGTTTTCGAGTTGGAAAATTATTATTCTGAAAAATCGAAAAAAAGAAATTTTTTTTTTAGGCATAATTTGCATGATTCGATAGTATTACTAAAAGCAAATCGTTCTGCCACGGGAAAACAACCACTAAAATTTCACGGTGTATATTATGAACAAATAATATCTCCGTCTGCTCAAGAGTTCGCATTTAAAGAAGGCGAAGTGAAGTCAAAGAGGGCTCCCATATACCAAAGATGTTTTCTTGCATCATATCAATTATAAAAGCGTCGATGGCCGAGTGGTTATGGTCGTTGCTTGCCATGCCATTGTCGCCAGTACAAACACCGCCACGTACTATGTTTTTCACAATTGAAATATTCGTCGCTTCAACGGGCAAGGAAAACATTTCTTTTTTACCCTAACTTTTATCTCTACAACATATTTTCACAATTTTATGCATAAAAGAAGATAATTACAATAGCCAATGTCTTTTAGTGAATTACCAAAGTAAAAATTTCTCTCAGTTTCGTTTCGACCACACTCCACCACAACGTGATACACGTCTTCAGCAACTCCACACTAATCACAATTAGGTGATGGAACCTTTTTCATCATGTATGCAAACTTGTTTAGCGGAATATGGCCGGAACGAAGTCTTAACGCCATGACTATAGAACTTCTACTTAGTCTGCAATCTATCCACGGGGAGTTCATAGGATGTGGCTGGATAGTTTTATACCATATACCTTTTTCAAAAGTATTCTTGCCACATTTCGTAGCATTTTAATTTAATAGCCGGTAAGTGTTGAGAGTAATAAAGCTCCACAAAGAAAGGTATACCGTCAATACATGCCTGTTTAGCTAGTGTGTCAACATCCTCATTGCCTAATAATCCAACATAAGAAGGGATCCACTGCAATTTTATTATTTTGTTATACTCCAGATTAAGAATGCTTTTTATAATATCATAGGCAATCGGAAGTCCTCGTCTATACGAGGTGCACCGAGCCAAATGTTGCAGCGAACATTTAGAGTCTGTCAAAATAACAAACCGGTCATAGTTAAGTGCATTAATATACGACAATGCTTCCGCTATAGCAATAAGTTCAGCGTGCATAATTGTAACATTCGAATCAATTTTAACTTTACGGAGCTTAAATTATTGACATCTAAAAATGCAGCTCCTATCCCGTCTTTCTGTTTTGAACCATCCGTGTAAATAGGCCAATAATATTTATAATTTTCATCCAGATAATTTTTGCACAAGGATCTCAATTGAACTTTGTCATATTTACGTTTGGCACTATCTAATTGAGGAATTTCCTGAATTATTACATTCTCTAGGTTAATACTACTCACCCATGTATCTAATGAAAACTTTTCTAATTGTTTACTATTTCTTACAGGTTTAGTTTTTAGATAGTTGCTTGATAAGACTAGCACCGGTATCTTCCTTTTCCATAAATTAGAATCGCAAAGGGTGCTTAAAGATTTTAATAAAGTATTAGTAGGATTGTCTGAGAGTGATTTAGATTTTAACCAAAATTTTGCCCCTAAATACCATCTACGCAAATCCAATGGGTGCAGACACAAGGAAAACATCGTGAGGAAGCCTGCACAGTGCACACCTACGAAGAAATTCTTAGGTTGTGTGTGTTTTCAACTAGCCCGCACTTGGCCAGCGTGGTTGACTAAGGCCTTATCGCCTTAGTTTAGGATAGGCCCGTGCCCCAGCAGTGGCGACGTGTATGGGCTAATGATGATGACGATGATGATGATCAAT
Organism: Maruca vitrata; assembly: GCA_039566165.1. NCBI lineage: Eukaryota > Metazoa > Arthropoda > Insecta > Lepidoptera > Crambidae > Maruca > Maruca vitrata. The sequence goes on along the minus strand of CM076918.1, from coordinate 3,459,487 downwards.
TATAATAGCAACAGGTAGCCATTCGATGATTTTATAATAATAATAAATAGTGTAATCTGGGGGCACGGCAGTGCCCCCGCCAAGTCGAGCGCGAAGCAAACACTGCCGTACCATCCTTTACTGGAACCATTTCGCCGCATTTTCAGGCCCCTATTTGAGAACCTCTGGATAAGACCAGAACGCTAAAATTTTTATCATCCAGTAACCTATGATAACATACTTAAAATCCAAAATTTCAAGTCTGTGGGACTTTTAGTTCCGAAGTTAAGCGAAAGCAAAGTTTCGCATTTATGAAACACACTCACACACTCACCTACTCATGATCATCAAAATATAACTGGTACTTCCCATTAACTCAGAGCGCTGAAATTTGGTACAGAGTTAGGGTTTATTAGCCACATAAAGGGAAAATTATAAAAACTACGATAATCGAAGATCTGGAGTACCTGGTGGTCCTGATTAGAAAACAACAGCCTAATATTATAAAGTCGTCTAAAAATATTAAAAAAACGACATACCGCCTTTACAAAAAATATTTAATTTGGTTAGCTGCTTCTACAAAAAGAAGTGAAATCCCATCAAAAACATCCTGTAAAAAAACTAGCCAAGTCTCGATGGAGCAGATTGCTCATCTCTAAAAAGTAATGAAATCTAGACAAAATCGTGCCAAGCCTAAGGTTCCTTACTGCGATTTCTTCATTATAGTTAGTGTTGTGTGACTTGGCTGTTGAAGGGTACTCAAGGGTACAAAACCAGTATCAAGCCTTAATTTTCACTTGTTATTCATTCAACGTTGTTCAATTGGCAATTTTTCATCGTCAATAGGTAGCGGTTCTGGCGACAGATTGGTATAATATTGTTACGGAGAACCTGGTTATGTACCCTTGTGTTCCCTTCAACGGCCAAGTCACACAACACTAACTATAATAATGAAGAAATCGCAGTAAGGAACCTTAGGCTTGGCACGATTTTGTCTAGATTTCATTACTTTTTAGAGATGAGCAATCTGCTCCATCGAGACTTGGCTAGTTTTTTTACAGGATGTTTTTGATGGGATATTATTTACCTAGTCAGATCTCTACAGAATCTCTTTATGCACGAATCCGAGTCGCATTTGTCTACCTTTTGTGCCAACAAATTCAGAAGGAAATCCGTTTAAACAACCCGTTACTTTAAATTCACACTAAACAATAAAGTAACTCATGATAGTGCAGTAGATGTACTATTTTTGTTTTCATTGCCCTAATTTGAAGCAAATGTAGTACATCTTTATCTAATCACCAAACACATTCAACCCTTGTGAAGCCGCAAAGCAAACGTTATTTATACCGTTTTCTTGTAACTGCCGTATTTATTCTCAAACACGAGCCCGAATAATAAATTGTCGTGTCGGAAGTTTCCAAATTACCGCTTTACCGTTTTAGGGTTTCACAGCTTCCCTCAAAACCCTTAAATCTGTTTGGAGCCGTTATCAGTGTTGTGTGTATGTGTGGCGCAATACTGAAACAGCTATTTCCACTATAGATGTTTGTCTAGACCTGGGTTTAAGAAGCTATAAATGTTTACCCATTTCTCTAACGAAATATAACATTTTTTACGGCTAAATCTCGTACGTGTATTGTGAATTGGGATGTTACATGTAATTGTGTATTTACAGCCTTACGTTTTATAGACTTCGAGATGAGGATTGATCAATACTGAAATGTTTAATATTTTTGGTTTTTTTGCATAATGAAATTGTAAATGTTTAAGCGTGTACGGAACTCGTTTTATGAGTGAATAGACAATGTTAAATGACACAACACCTTCTTCAAAATTCCTTCCTTGGTCAACGCCCAAAATAGCTCCACTGCCACACGTAATAATTCAATTATAAATAAGAATAAATAAATATTTGGGACATGTCCATTGTCCACACACCACCAAGTGGCCCCATATTAAGCAGAGCTTGTACTATGGGCGTCAGAGACTGATATACATACACACATATATTTTTATATACATACTTAAATACTTAATCACACCCAGACACGGAACAAACAACGGTGTTCATCACACAAATATTTGTCCCGAGTGGGAATCGAACCCACGACTCTTGGAACCGCCAGCCAGGGAAACTAACCAGTGTTCCACCGAGCCAGTCATTCGAATGTTCATCACATAAATATTGTTCCCAGAACCTACGGCTCTTGAAACCATAGCCAGCACTAACCACAGTTCGACCAATTAGAAAACTGACCACCAAGCCAGTTAAACTAAAAATTAAAAAAAAAATGCGTATTTACGCCCTCAGTATAATAGTTTCAATAAAAACCAAGTGCCACTCAGTCCGCATTGCACAAGTGTGGTTAACTCATGTCTCCGCCAAAGAACTGAGCATATCCATATTATCCGTAATGGATCAATAAGCCACTGTTGGGCGGAATATAAAGAGATCCCTTCGTATTCAGAGACCGTGAGTGCCAATATCCAACTCTCATTCCGTTTTAAATGTCTTCGCATTCGCTGGGTACGACAAAAATTTCGATTTGAATACGTACCTGTAAGATAGCGTATGTATGTGTATCTATGAATATATTTGCGTAGTCATAGCATTTTCGGATGCTAAATTTGTAAATCGAGATCTAGGCTATCTGAACGGTCTGGCTGGATTTATCTCCTTAGCTTTTTTATTATCAAATCGTTGTTGGTTTTGTTTTTTGCGTTTTTGTATAGCAAAAGTGGAGGTTAACCTTCATAGGTACCTTATTCACAAAATATAATCACTCACAAGTAAAATGTGTATTGTTTACAATGAGATCTTACCATTATTAATATAATAAATTACACAAACAAAAAAATTAAACGAACCAAATCTTCAGGATCGATGGCAGCAATTTCCTTCTGCAAAATGAACGCTCACTTCCTATTAAATTCTTTATTAGAACGCCCTAATATTTTATCGGCGAAGATGCTCACCAAATAATAACCTCTGCTATCAATATGTCTGGGTCTTTATCAAAGACGTAGTCTTTTATTTAAGCAACGAATTAGCATTAATATTCAACATACATACATAACATACATATAATCACGCCTTTTTCCCAGTGGGGTAGACAGAGATCACTTCCAGCGATCCACTTTTTAACTCTGTGGGAAACGTGACGTGATGGGTTGTGGACCACGTCGCCGCCATTCTGCCTTGTGCCTTGTTTTGACAAGGTCATTGCGTTCCCACGAGTAGCAAGGATATATGACGGGGGAAAGAAAAGGGGAGGAAGGATACTATCGCCTCGGATGATTTGGACTGAGTCGATAGTAGCTCGAGGAGCCGGGGTCGCTTACCCGTATACCGTTCACCAACCACCGGACAGATAGTTGTGACTGGTATCCCCTGACTGTTGATTATAATATTCAAGTCTTACTTTAAATACTTCCGGTGTCAAATTAGGTAATGTACTCGTACATAATATAAAATAATACCCCTGTCTCTTGCGCCAATAATCGTGGGTTCGATCTGTACCCGGGACAGCATATTTTTTTTATATAAATATACACCCACGACTCATGGAACCGTAGGTAGTGACCCTGGGTCACTAACTACTGTTCAACCGAGTCAGTCAACATATTATAAGGTCTATAATATTGTAAGTTTCCTGGTTGTACCTGATCTCTCATCGGTCATATTGACCGTCTCACCGAACAATCTGAGTAAATAAATAACTGTCATTATAAATAGGTTACACATACACACATTATAAAACTGAACTTAACTTTCGGCTCATGGAAACCTGTGATCATGGCAAAATATCGGGAAGTCTATAAAATAGTAAAACACGGTAAACATTTTCAGTTTCCTAAAATAAGAGTAAAGTACAAGAGAAAGTACACTTGTGTTTCCGCTCACACATGTGCACTATAATTACGTCCCGCGCAGTTGGCAGATCTCCATTAAGTTCGGCCGCCACGGCCTTCGTTCGGAAACCTTAATTTAAACGAGGTTTAAAGACAAATAAATGATAGGCTATCTCTGCCACAACACCGGTTTAAATTGGGCGAGGCGAGTGTGTGGTAATTTAAGGCAGGCCTGCGCTCTATCCCTGATTGATAGATGCGTCGAGCGCAATGGACTCAGGTGAAACGTACCTACATGAATTGGTGGTTTGCATCCTGAATAAGGAATAAGAGGAATAGTGCACCGCCATTTTTAAAATTGTAGAGCTCTGTGATTGGCCCTCTGGGACAGTGAGGCCATTTACTTGTGGATTGCCGTTCTTTTTTAGGCTATTATGCACTCAAAATGGCTAGGATGGTTAAAACATTCCAGTATAAGCAGATCATTAAATCCATTTTGTCGTATAAATGGTTTCTTTCTCCGTAAAAGCAAATGTATATTAATTTACAACTTTAGTTAGTTATGTCCCGATTTACTTTACACGTTAGTTAACTTTTTAGGATAATTAATTTTCTACATGAGATGTTTGTACATTAACAAAGCCTCAACGCCACTGCTTTGTGGGTGTTACTTAATTATATTTTTAAAAATATTTACGATTTAGTAGTTTTGAATTCTGTAGCAACTTTTGTTAGTTCTGATACCCGTAGCACAGGGCTAAATGTATTTACAGTACAAGGTATCAGATCCTATTTTGTATGTGATGTGTTCAAGTAAAGTAAAACTGGATTAAACAATTTTCAGACAGCCAATATCTGTGACAATTACCATTAGAATCATGTTATAATTACAGTACAGTAGTTATGGGTAAGTAAATAGTTTTCCCGTAGCAGAACGATTTACCTTTAGTACTACTATCGAATCATGCCAGTTATTTCTTGAAAAAAATAAACATATTTTTTTCAATTAGAAAAAAACAACCATCCAACTCGAAAGCGTGAGAAGCGCTAGTTCTTTGAAGCGATGTGACGTAATCAGGTACTGCTTGCCACATACAATTGATGATTAAAGCTAAAAAAGTTCTATACCCCAAGTACCTAATAAAGCGAACGTGCGAACGTGCTTTCGAGTTGCGTTTTATTGATTTCAATAAAAAGACTGTACAAATCACTTTTACTATTAAGATAGAATCATTTTACTGCGGGAAAACAACCACTAAAATATCAGGGTATATAATTTTTTACTTATTTTTTGGGCATACCGATACCCACCATAGTTTTCATGTTAATTACCTGGTCGAACGAGATATAATTCGGGCTTCGTCCTGGTGTCGCGCGTGTCGCGAACCCAGCGTGAAATTGGGTTCACATCAAATAAAATAAATGGGATTGATGTCTGACATGACCACCACTAGATCTTCCATACTCGACCTGGTGACAATTACGTATTAGTATAATATAAAAAATTTAATGAATGTGTAAGATATGAGTTTAAAATACAACTAAATGCACTTTCGTACTTAAATAAGAATAACTCTAAGGAGTTAAAATAACATAAATATTTAAAGTCTTTGCAATAGCAATTGGAGGACTTTTGTCTGAAATTAAACTCTTGACTATTTATTTTTTTCTATTACTAACAAAACATATATGCGGTAGTAGCCTTATGGTCTTTAGATGTTTTTAAATAGAGGCAATAGATAACAAAGGTATTGTTATGGATTTAGAGTAATTCATTTCATTCTAATCAAAAGAATTGGTAAAGCTACTTATAAGCCAGCAAACCTACACTCCCAAAAATGTTTCCTTAAATATTCTTACCTTGATTTTCATACCTAAGTACTTATATTTTTCTTAACCTCAAGTTATGAAGACTTAAAAACTAATATTTACGCATAAAAAATGAAGTCAGTCCTCTGAATCTTTCAGTTTCTTCAGAATAATGCGCAATAATATTATTGTTAGCTCTATCTGTTCTCAAGTTAGGCGGCGTTTGGTAAAGCTGTCCTAAAAATAACTTGTCAGCTAAAAAAGTAACTAACTGTACTTATATTATGTGGGAAATCATTTAGGTTTGTTTATTAAATTGATACTTCTTTATCGGCGTTGGAAAAAAATTTACCGTCACATTTTTCGGTTACGCGTCACATTTTTCCGTTACGCGCCATCTTAGTTTCACTTCTTACGTGTGTACACTAGTACACGCACACATTTTATTAATGGAGTTTCAACTCTTTCTTATTTTTATGGAATATACTTAAGTACTTAAATAATTTTTCATAAAATACAAATGAGGATCTGGAGTATTTGCTTATTGTTACGACCACGAGGGACCGGGCAGGCGGAATTAGTCTTATCGTCGTATGGATAGGGTCTATATTCGCTTGCACGGTCGTAGCGAGCTCTAGTGTGTTCTAGAGTAATAATAATGTTATGACCTTGAGAGACCGTGCAAGCGAAATTAGTCTTATCGTCGTATGGATAAGGTCTATATTCGCTTGCACGATACTACGTCACACACTCTGGTCGGTCGGAGCAAGCTCCAGCGAGTTCTAGAAATTTCGATCCCCGCGAGAATATTCTCGACGCCACGCGAAGAGCTGCGTCTCTGGGTATAAAAGCGGGATGTACGACGCGACGGGACAGTTCCGATTTGGAAAGCGAAGCGAATCAGTCTCCTGCGAACTAGAAGTGATCGAGTGCGTTACCTGCGAATAGTTTCAGTAAAATTCAGTGTTTTAGTGTGATTCAGTGTTTTAGTGTAATTTAGTGTTCCGTGTTTAGTGTTGTAATTAAGTGTTTTTAATTGTGTTTTTAAGTGTTTAATTGTGTAATTGTTAGTCGATAAATAAATTAATTGTCTTTTGGTGACTTTTGGCGTATCTTGAATTAAACGTACCCCGTTCCCGCAACAATTGGTGTCAGAAGTGGGATTCAAGATGCCTCTTACACCACGAGAAGACAGTGAGGGTCGAGTAACAAGGAGTCAAACCGCGGCCCTGCAAGAGGGTGAAGGAACTTCAACGGAGGGATCAATTCAAACATCAATTGGGCCTGTGGAGCTTGCAGATTTATTTAAAATGCTGCAGACACAAGCCAGCCGTCAGGAGGAGCAAGCCCGTCGCCAGGAGGAGCAAGCCCGTGAGCAAGCCCGCCGCCAGGAGGAGCTAGCCCGACTTCAGGAAGCACAATTTGCTAAACTGAGGGAAGAGCAAGCCCGTCGCCAGGAGGAGCAAGCCCGTGAGCAAGCCCGCCGCCAGGAGGAGCTAGCCCGATTTCAGGAAACACAATTTGCTAAACTGAGGGAAGAACAAGCCCTTCGCCAGGAAAAGCAAGACCTTCGCCAGGAAGAGCTAAGCAAGAGTTTGTTGGGGGCTATTGAGAAGAAGCACGAAGTATTAGAAAAGCAGATTGATGCTCTCAAGGATGATGTGCTAAGCGTCAAGACCCAACACGAAGATCGACTCACCCAACACGAAGATCGACTCATCCAACATGAAGATCGATTCACCCAACATGAAGATCGATTCATCCAACATGAAGACCGATTCACCCAACACGAGGATCGACTGAGTCAGGTGGATGCTGAGATGCGACAACTGCATACCAAGATGGCAAGAGTGGGGACCCGGGGTGCTACGGTAGTGTCGGATTCTCCGAAAATCGAAGTACCCCACTTCGATGGAACGACGTCTTGGGCAGCATTTTGGTACCAGTTCGAGACGGTGGCTAAAGGAAAGGGGTGGAACGAGGAAGAGTCCTTGATAGCTCTGACTCTGGCTCTTCGTGGAGATGCCCTGCTCACGTTGGAAAACCTGCCTTCGGATAACCGAACTTTAGGTGCTCTCCAAGGAGCACTAGAGGGCAGGTACAGCGACAAACACCTGGAACACGCGTATAGAGCACAACTCCGCGACCGACAGCAGAAACCTGGTGAGAGTCTGCAGCAATGGGCAACGGAAATCGAAAGGCTAGTCAGACGTGCCTACGTGTCATGCCCTACAATGGTGGAATCAATGATCCCACAAGCTTTCTGTGATGGAATTAGAGACGCAGACGTCAGACACACCGTGAAATTGAGCCATCATCAGACCTTACAGGAAGCTCTAGCCCATGCTTTGGAGGTGGAAGCCGTGCGTCAAGACGCTAGAACTCAACGACTTCGGGAGGTTGTGGTGAAGGAAAAACCTTCTTTGGGTCCGATGTGCTATGGCTGCGGCGAGAGGGGCCATATTCGGAGTAGTTGCCCCAAGCGAAGATGGCCACGTAGAACGACAGTAGCGTCCTCTACACAGGTGGACGCAGAAGAGCTGTCGTTAAACTAGAAGAAGCCAGGGCCGTGGGGCGGGCGCTGGCTGGTCAACATCGAGCCCCTACCGTCACTGTTTCACAGATTGGTAATGGGAACAACCTTACAGTGGTTGGACAGCTGAACAGCGTAACGTGTCATTTTACTATTGACACCGGTGCTTCAAGAACAATAGTGCGTCCGGAGCTATTGAAAAGGACTATTATGTGGAATCAGAGACCATCCGTTCAGCTTCAAACAGCAACAGGCCAGCCAGTTACCGTCTTCGGTGAGACGATGGTGAAGATAACCATTGGAGAACAGACCTTTGAATACGGTGTACTCGTAGCAGACATTACGGACGATTGCATCATCGGATTGGACTTTAAGCGACCAGAAGTGTGTGGTAGACGTCGCTAAAGGAGTACTTAGTTTCCCGGAACAAGAGGTATTCCTGGAGGGAGCAAGATCATGTGCAGTTTACTGCCTGAAAAATACGACCCTACCGCCGAGATCTGAAACTCTGATCAAAGTTAGATTCCCTTACACTATGTGTCAAGGGCGAAGCGTCGTCATAGAAAATTGCGGCGACCATCCGAGTTGGATCACAGCAAGAACTCTGGCCATGACCGGAAAAGGAGCGCTAGTGCGAGTCATCAATCTTAGCGGAGATGAAGTGCAGCTACGAAGAAACTGTGTTATCGGACGGTGCGATGCAGGTCAATCCATCAGAAGGCTGAAAAGGGCCCGGGAACCGGAATCCTGTCAACGAGATGACGTCACGCCGCTCCTAGCAAATTGTAAGGACAAGCTCTCTGAGCGGGAACTTCAGCAAGCCAAAAGGTTGTTACTCGATTTCAACGACATATTTTCGAAGGGTGACCATGATTTGGGAAGGACAGGTCTCGTTAAACACAGAATAGACACGGGAGACGCGCCACCAATAAAGCAGCGGCCTAGACGCCTTCCATTTGCCAAAGAGAAGGAGGTTGCAGACATGGTTGCTGAGATGCAGAAGAACCGCATCATAGAACCTTCAACAAGCCCGTGGTCTTCGCCAGTAGTCCTGGTTAAGAAGAAGGACGGCAGCACCAGGTTTTGTGTGGACTACCGTTTGTTGAATAATGCAACGAAGAAGGACAGCTACCCTCTGCCTCGTATAGACGACACACTGGACATGTTGAGCGGCATGAAGTGGTTCTCAACAGTGGACCTTAAGAGTGGGTACTGGCAAGTAGACATCCCTCCAGCAGACAAAGAGAAGACGGCATTTACGACCGGAACTAGGAATGGATTGTGGCAGTTCAACGTCATGCCCTTTGGTCTTTGCAACGCTCCGGCGACATTCGAGCGGTTGATGGAAAGGGTACTGGTTGGACTTCTGGGTGATGCATGCCTGGTCTATCTGGATGACATCATTGTCATGGGTCGAAATTTCACAGAGCATGTCAGTAACCTGAGGAAGGTTTTCACCAGAATACGAGAAGCAAACTTGAAACTCAGCCCAAAGAAATGCACGTTTTTCAAGGAAGAAGTCGCCTACTTAGGCCACATTATTTCATCGAAAGGTGTAAGGACCGACCCAGAGAAGATAAAAGCTGTCCAAGAATGGCCTGTACCAGCTAACAAGACCGACGTGAGATCATTTTTGGGTTTATGCGCATACTACCGGCGCTTTGTAAAGAACTTCTCTGATATAGCGAAACCTCTTCATCGGCTCACGGAAGATAAACGAGTATTCGCCTGGGACTCTGAATGTGATCAAGCCTTCGTCAGATTAAAAGAACACCTCTGCACCAGTCCTATACTTGGCTACCCGAACAGAGAAGGAAGGTTTATCGTGGACACCGATGCCAGCAATACTGGCATAGGCGGAGTTCTGTCGCAAGAGCAAGGTGAACGGGAAGTGGTGATCGCCTATTTCAGTAAGTCACTTTCAAAACCTGAAAGGAACTACTGTGTGACTCGTAAGGAATTGTTGGCGGTAGTGAAGACTCTACAGCATTTTAACAAGTATCTCGTTGGAAGACAGTTTTCCCTGCGGACAGATCATGCTGCGTTAAAATGGCTCTTGCAGTTTAAAAACCCTGAAGGACAAGTGGCGCGGTGGCTAGAGCAACTACAGGAGTACAATTTCACAACAGAACATCGGAGTGGTAGAACGCATTTGAATGCCGATGCCCTATCAAGGAGACCTTGTCCTGTGGCCTGCAGTCATTGCTCTAAAACGGAGACTAAAGAAGAAGTCCGGATGATTACCACCCAGGGACTTGATAATGAATGGAGCGAAGACGCTATCAAAAAGGCTCAAAAAGAGGATAGTGACCTGAGGAAAATATTTGAATGGAAAGAAGTAGGTCAAAAACCTTCTTGGAGCCATGTAGCATCATCAAGCCCCATCACGAAAAGTTACTGGGCGCAATGGGACAGTTTGGAGATTAAGGATGGAGTTCTCTTCAGGAAATGGGAAACACCAAAAGGGGATCAAACGACACTACAGCTGATTGTACCCCGTAAACAAGTTGCTTCGCTAGAGGTACATACACGATGGGGTATCCGGGGGACATTTAGGCGTGAAGAAGACCCTAGAGAAGCTGAGACAGAGGTTCTACTGGATACACTGTCGGGAGGACGTCGAAGACTGGTGCAAGAAATGTACGACTTGCGCATCAGTAAAGGGCCCACAAACCAGAAGTAAGGGCAAACTCAAGCTGTACAACGTCGGCGCTCCATGGGAAAGAATCGCAGTAGATGTAGCTGGCCCCTTTCCAGAATCCGATGAGGGAAACAAGTACATCATTGTGGTCCAAGATTACTTCACTAAGTGGCCTGAAGTCTTCGCTACGCCTAATCAAGAAGCAAAGACGGTCGCCAAGAAGTTAGTCCACGAGGTAATTTGCCGATTTGGTGTACCTCTTGAGATACATTCTGACCAAGGAAGAAACTTTGAGTCAGCACTGTTCCAGGAGGTCTGTCAACTGTTGGGTATGCATAAGACCCGTACTACACCAGCACACCCGCAATCCGATGGCATGGTCGAGAGATTCAACCAAACGTTGGAAAACCACTTGGCCAAAGTTGTGGACGAGCATCAACGAGACTGGGACCAGTACATACCGCTTTTTCTTGCTGTCCTACCGATCTGCGATCCACGATAGCACCAGCGCAACCCCAGCAATGGTAAACTTCGGTCGAGAAATGCGGCTTCCGGTAGATGCGTTGACTGGGACACCGCCAGAAGCTCCGAAACCAGTAACCGAATACGCGGCTGACCTACAGAAGCGCCTGGATGAAGTACATGCTCTCGTTAGAGACTGCAGTCTTAAATCCAGCGAAAGAATGAAAACCCGTTACGACCGCAAAGCCAACACCGACGGTTTCGATGAGGGGAGTCTGGTTTGGTTACACAACCCACTCAGGAAGAAGGGCAAATCACCGAAGTTCCAGCCAAGGTGGGAAGGACCATACAATATCATCACTAGGCTGAACGACTTAACCTATCGGATCAAACAAGGGACAAGAGGCAAGCCGAAAATTGTTCACATTGATCGATTGGCTCGTTACCATGGGTCAAATGATGCTCGGGACGAGCATGACTAAGAGGGGGATAATGTTACGACCACGAGGGACCGGGCAGGCGGAATTAGTCTTATCGTCGTATGGATAGGGTCTATATTCGCTTGCACGGTCGTAGCGAGCTCTAGTGTGTTCTAGAGTAATAATAATGTTATGACCTTGAGAGACCGTGCAAGCGAAATTAGTCTTATCGTCGTATGGATAAGGTCTATATTCGCTTGCACGATACTACGTCACACACTCTGGTCGGTCGGAGCAAGCTCCAGCGAGTTCTAGAAATTTCTGATCCCCGCGAGAATATTCTCGACGCCACGCGAAGAGCTGCGTCTCTGGGTATAAAAGCGGGATGTACGACGCGACGGGACAGTTCCGATTTGGAAAGCGAAGCGAATCAGTCTCCTGCGAACTAGAAGTGATCGAGTGCGTTACCTGCGAATAGTTTCAGTAAAATTCAGTGTTTTAGTGTGATTCAGTGTTTTAGTGTAATTTAGTGTTCCGTGTTTAGTGTTGTAATTAAGTGTTTTTAATTGTGTTTTTAAGTGTTTAATTGTGTAATTGTTAGTCGATAAATAAATTAATTGTCTTTTGGTGACTTTTGGCGTATCTTGAATTAAACGTACCCCGTTCCCGCAACATTATATTTTTGTTCATATCACTTCACCACGTCGTGTAAAACAAATTTTATGTTTTAAACTACCTACAATTACTGTTATTCAAGAGAAAGCTTAATACATAATAAACCAGGATAGCGAATAGCGTGTCAATATTTCTAAACTACTAAAAACACACTATATGTAAATCTAAAATTATTATACCATTGAAAGCACATCGCATACTACTGTAGAAAGTTACCAGCTATTCCTTCAATTTGCACCTACTCCTGTACCTCTTCCGGCGTAAACGCTAAGGCCAAACCCTCAAATTTTAGTGTGAGCCAAAGTAGAATTTGGAGTCGCTCGTTAATCCAAAGATTCTTTTTAACTTTTTCGTCGGGCGCGGCTTAATTAAATTTACTCGGTGAGTGGAGCGTACTTTTGAACCGCAGTGTGTACGTTTTTATGTGACGGCAAAAAATATGCACATCCTCCCAAATGAACCTCCGAACTGTACAGGGATTCGGTATATTTTTCGGATATACACTTGAAATTTTCACTTCACAGCGCAAAGAGCCAGCTGATTGGAACCTTCATTGCTGACCTGGATTTCAGTCACAATTGAACGGTTTAATCCAAGAACTCGGAAATAGAAGAAAAATGTCCTTAGTTCTGTTGCAAGCTAGGTGGTTTCTTTATGGAAAACATTGGATTGCAATTGCTAAAGAATGTGGCTTGATTTCCAATTACTGTAAATGTAAGCGTTAAGTTACTTCACGTGATGTCTTTAAAGATACAACCGGATATACTCGTAGTTCGATATGTTCACAGTTTGTTTAAAGAACATTATTTCTCTTATAATACATTAAAGTTTCACGTAAAATGAGACATAATGAAACGTCATTAAAATAAATACATAATTTCTCTAACTATTATTTGACTGATCATAGAGACTACTAGCGTTCGCCCACGACTTCGTCTGCGTGGAAATGGTTTTGGCAACAATTATTTATTTAAACAGCCTGTAATTGTAAAAAATTCCAATTGTATTTTTTTACAATTAAAGGCTATTTAAATAAATTGTAAAATTAGCTGTTTATAAGTGAAAGCCCGTCAAAATTGGTCCAGCCGTTTCGGAGATCAGTGGGAACAAACAAACAGACATTTTTTTTGTTGGTATTCGGTATGGATTCCTGCCTATTAAGTAAAACCTTGAAAATATTACAAACAGTGTCAATTTTATATACAAGTATTTATAATTTTATATACAATTATATATACAAGTAAATAAAATTAAAGCGTCTGACACAACCCTCCAATCGTTGTTGTATAGGATATACACCTCTCACCTTTAAACCCATTGCGGTGTGTGGGTGCAAAACTTCAATTAGAGCGAGTACGTGTTTTTTAAAAGCGACAACTTGGCTTCGACCCACGAATACTAATGCGGTACGTGCCGGAGCCGGATGACTGCGGGCACGGCCACTAATTACCTTCAACACGGCAATTAAATGAATCGTGAAATGTATAAAGTGGGTATGCAATGGAAACGTGTTGTTTCGTTCAATGATTTGCTTTTGATTCATCATTCAAAGTGGATGATAGAGATCATTAAAGGAGATCTCTCTTTTGGCGCTATTTTTCTAAGCTACAATTTTGCCGTCTTATTTAATTGTTAATGTGACACATCAAACTTTCAGGAAGTTTATATATCATCATTGTATCGCTTCCCGGCCAGTTTAATTTCAAAATTTATGATTATTTATTCTATTTGGTAATCAAACTATGCACAAAAGACGTTAAATTTGCATTTTCTTGAAACACTTATGTAAAACAAAAGGTTTAGATAAGGAATATGTATCTCAATCTTAAACACTTTTTCTTGAGACTTCTTCAGTTAGATTTGCAAGATTCCGTAAAACACGTTAAAGGATTTTTAAATTTGAAAAAGACAAATTACTGGGATCCGAATTAATATTCGTAGGAATATGTATGAATGGTAATTTTCCAGCCAACACCTGTGTTACACAATCAGTCAAGAACATGGATGACACGGAAAATTTCCTGCTTACGTACGTACATCAGCAACACACATTTCCTGAACCACAACGGAAAACCAAAGAAACACACGCAACAAACCTTAAACGACGGGTTGATCCACGAAAAATACACTCATTGTGTGGATTTCCGGAGCTTTTATGTAGCTGTATTCTTATTTAGATGCAACACCTTAACGATCACCCTTCGAAGTACTATAGAGGGTGAATTTTAAGGCAACAAAAAGGTATCTTATCACAGGTATCGATGGAAATACATTTAATCATAAAGCAATCATTTGTGATAGACTGATTCCTAAACTAGCGTAGTCCCTATGTGATAGATCACCAGAATTCTATCAAACTATTAACTTAAAAATTTACCAAATAACTTTCTCTATTCTTATTCAGTAAATACCTTAAATGTTCTATCCAGTACTGCACAATTAGTTTCAAGTTCGTGAAAAATATTCATTAGTTGAGTCCAAGTGTTCATTCCACTTTCAAAATAAGCTTATACCGTCATTAATCTTTACATTCCCAACTTTTTCATCTTCTTATAAAAAAAGGTTCTTAAAGCAGTACTTTGCCGGGAAAGAAACAAAAAACATTGTAAAAATACAGATTCACCCCCGCTTAAACTCGCGAGATAACCTTCTTTCTGTATTTTACGATGTCTGATTTTTTTTATTCGTCCGCTAACCCGGTTTAGGGATGTCGTGAAATATTTACATGTGCGGCATATGTATTAAGTTACTATATTGAATGGTGCAATACTCTGAGGGATAACAGATAGGGATTTCACCCTGAATTCGGGCACTTTGTTTGAATAAAGTCTTCATTGGTGGATGTATTCTTTGGATAAAATAAATAATATAATGTTTATTGTCAATATTTGAGCATCCTACATATTTTTTGTTATTGTTGTGATAAAGTATTTAGATATGTATGTTGTATGTGTGTATTAAGTAAACGAAGTAGACATATTGTCTTTTTGACCATTATTTAATTTGGTGCAGAGTGTGAGAGCTGTAACTTTGAATTTTATAAATAATCATGTTTTAAAATACGATAAGTTCCCACTCAATCTTAACTGCGCTAGTTATCGCTTGTAAAATCAAAGTTAAACCAATATATAACTGTAAATTGGCCCTGTTCTTCAGTTAGGGTCGAACAGCAATCAGCAAAAAAACAAAAATGTTTGTCAATTTTACGTCTCTTATCTGTAATTTAATATTGCATAAATCGAACCATGAATTGGTTATGTAGATAGATAGTTATTAATAAGAAAATAAACATAAATACTAAACAACACGAGTTATACTCTGCATACCTACATGATAAAATGGAATCCAAAGTGCTGTCAAATGGAGGGAAGATTCCCTTTCCGTCTCTTTATTGGAGGGATTACTTTTTACGTCTCTTTGACGGTGTATTCAATTTCTGAAACGCGAACACTTATGGGGCTAACGCGCGAAAAATGTACCGATTGTCGCACTTATTCCTAAATAATAAGGTCCATATTTGATAGGTGTATTTTTTCACGTGTGTTGAGTTTATGCAAGAGTGTCGTACATATGTTTCTCTGAATATTTGCTTACCTGTTATTTCCAAGAATGTTTCGTTTGTACATTTGCAATCGGAAATTGGAATGTCGTTAGGGTGTACAGAGTAATTGCGGGAAAACAGATATACTTGATATATTTAATGGGTTTGTGTGAAGATACGGCGGGAGGTTTTAAGCTATATTTAGATTGTACTGTGTTGGCAAAAATCATAAAAGCGGG
This sequence comes from Maruca vitrata, assembly GCA_039566165.1. Classification (NCBI taxonomy): domain Eukaryota; kingdom Metazoa; phylum Arthropoda; class Insecta; order Lepidoptera; family Crambidae; genus Maruca; species Maruca vitrata. The sequence continues at coordinate 3,443,334 of CM076918.1, read as the reverse complement.
TACTTCTGAGAATTTACTATCAAACTAGAAACAACCAGGTGATATAGTTTTTCGGAGTATGGTGCTTTAATATTCAGAAATGGTGAATGCAAGAACATTACTTACAATATTAGTCTTTATGGGTCTACACGCGTTATTAGGAGTAGCAAATACAAAGCTACCTGTTCGCTCGCGACCACGATTGGTGTAACCCAGTCGAAACTCGGGCAGTAAGTAGCTATGTATTTGCTACTCCTAATAACGCGTGTAGACCCATAAAGACTAATATTTAGTGTAATAGAACGCGAAAGTCTAAAATCATACAAAATTACATTCATGTCACATCATGTGGACTACTCACGTAACTGAAAATCCTGGTACCCTCGTATTACCTATCTGTTTAAAATACAAATAGTGTTACACACTTATAACGAACTACGCCTAACAAACAACATTTCTCATTTCCTTGGAATAAAGTTTTAAAAATAAAATTATTTTCAAAGTTAAGCCGTAGCATGCATTTGACACCAGATGTATTTGTGTGAATTTTGCTGGAAGCTGGATAATAACGCCGCTAAACTACCTGAGTATTTTACATATAATAGAGCACGATATTTGATTAAATTCCATGAACAATCTCAGTACTTGCTTTCGATAAACTTTTTTAAGCTATTGCATAGCTTTTATCGCGGGCTTTGAGCGCGGCGACCGAACTAAGAAATTCCGTAACGAAAAAAACCTCACAATCGTCTAACGTCGTTTCAGTTCGGTAGACTTCGGCACGGTGTTTGTGTGCGTGCGATATGACGTATTGTACGACTCTACGAAACTCACACGAATCGAAACGAGCTGCTAAGAAATCGGACGATGCTATGCAATAGCTTTACCGCGGCAGTCTCCGAGTGTTTTTTTACAAAGTATTATGAACCTACATTTTCTAATGCATATTTCTACTTGCTCCCATTTATAAACATCAAGCACATAAAGGGAAATTAGAACTGTCTAATAGGCGTGACGACTGGGTCAAAATCTTATTATTCTATTTAGTCCGTAAGTTAGTTTATACAAAAATATAAGACACATATATATTTTTTTTGGTTTTTCAATTGATTGAAAAATGACAAAATTATAGCTTATCAAACTTCTGGAGTCCCCACTCCATCCTTGTGACGTCACGGTTAGGCAAAAATTGTACCAAAACGTGACGTCATACGAAACTTCTAAGCACTATATCTCACTAAATCACTATGTTTGTAAAATAAAATAAAAAATACGAGTACAATATTTTGATATAAGTAATCTATTTAGATGTATGTGTCCCATATGTTTGTATCAAATCAATTTTACACAAATTATCTCCAAAGACACAATCCTCTTTGTGGTACAGTCGGGTTTTAGGTTATTTAACGGACTAATTATATTTTCAGTGGTCTCGCCTATTATCAGAGGTGCATCCAGATGACAGTCGGTATCTTTGTGAACAAAGTATCTAAGGATTCCGTTTATCCCTTCGGATAAGGAACCCTAAAAGTGTAATGCAACTTGCTCTCCATTAGTGACGCGACGCGAGCGCTACTAGTGTGTACGAAAATGTAACCTCTTTAAAGGTGTCTACATACGTGAGACTTTTTTACCCGACTGTACCAGAAAGAGGATTTTTTGGAGGTTATTTGTGTAAAATTGATTTTGTATTTTGTTTACAGTACAAAGTAAAGGACTGGCTCAGTAGAACAGTGGTTAGTGTGGGTCACTGTTATGATTCCAAGAATCGTAGGATCCATCCCCACCCGAGACAAATAATGTGATGAAGATATTATATGTGTTTGCTTCGTATAAGGGTGTGGATATATATTTGAGTATATATTTATAAGTGTTTATGTATACATAGTATTTTGATAAGGTCTACTACTTCAGTCAGGGGATACCGGTCACAACTATCTGTCCGGTGGTTGGTGAACGGTATACGGGTAAGCGACCCCGGCTCCTCGAGCTACTATCGACTCAGTCCGAATCATCCGAGGCGATAGTATCCTTCCTCCCCTTTTCCTTCCCCCGTCATATATCCTCGCTACTCGTGGGAACGCAATGACCTTGTTAAAACAATGCACAAGGCAGAATGGCGGCGACGTGGTCCACAACCCGTCACGTCACGTTACCCACAGAGGTGAAAAGTGGATCGCTGGAAGTGATCTCTGCCTACCCCTCTGGGAAAAGGCGTGATTGTATGTATGTCTACTACTTAGTTTGGGGTCAGATGGCTGTGTGTGGAAATACCTGTTTTGCACATATTTCATAATACTTGTCTTAAGTTAAGTCATAGGTAAGATCAGTCAGAAAATTAGCTTTATGCTAGTGCAAATACTTTGTGATGCGACACTTTCAAATTTAATTTTTGCATCAAATAAACATAAAATAATATATGTTTTTTCAGCATTCGGCCGTGAAAGAGTGGAGTCATCCTTTCTCAATTTTCTGGTGCAGAGAAAAAATTAACAATAACAAATTACAAAAAAATAACTGTGTAAACGTCTTAAATACATCCCTACATCAAAAATGTAGGCAGGTATTTCTGGTACGTGTCAACAAAAGTGTATCCTCGACCTTATTCCGGTCTCTTAATGGAAGATGCAATCCGTGTTCCACTGGTCCGAATAAAAATAAAAGAAATAAAAAATACCTCACGCGTGACATCTGGTGGGAGCGGTGAAAACATCGCATTTGCCGAAATGGGAGTATACGTCATAATTGCGAAGTGATGTACGTTCGCACCGCGATACTGTGAGCAGTGTTGCTTTTTTTTTTCTTGTTAATGGCTAGGTGTATGAGTTTATTATTAATATGTATAATCCATAGAATAGAAACGAGAAGGTGTTTTATTTAGTTACTGGTTGTTTGATTGTTTTGGTCATGTGCCTAACATCTAAGGTAAATTATTTTTTTTATGCACTAGTAAATTTATATTGAGATATATTCATTCTAGGATTTCTCTTTAATTTGGTGGTCGATAGTTAAATGAATGGGGAATATGCACACATTGTTTTTATTATCCTAAATAAATCTTTAATATTGAAGAATCTTTAATTTTATTTTCAATTTACTTTAACGACAGCAGAGATATACCTGTTTAAAGTTCCTGAGTAGACAGAAAGATCCGATACGTCAGGTGACGTCAAATTACATTACGGCTATACGCAATCCATACAAAACTCTGTTTTGTAAGAATGAGATGGAAAATTAACTTTAATCTATACTAATATTATAAAGCTGAAGAGTTTGTTTGTTTGTTTGTTTGAACGCGCTAATCTCAGGAACTACTGGTTCAATTTGAAAAAATATTTTTGCGTTGTATAGACCATTTATCGAGGAAGGCTTTAGGCTATATAACATCACGCTGCGACCAATAAGAGCAAAGATACAATGTAAAATGTGTAAAAACGGGGGAAACGCGAACGAAGTCGCTGGCACAGCTATTTCATTATAAAGCCTTCGTTTTTGAACCGATTTCCACTTCAAATTCACATTTTATTATATTTTGAAGTATATTTTGCATAAGTTGTTGAAAAAAACAACTTATGCAAATATTTACAAGATTGCCGGTTTATGCATATTCCTTATTTGGCTAAATGAGCCGGAAGAAAGCCGTAAAACAAAATAATACAAGGAGTTAACTATTCGCGGGCATTTTTAATCGGATTTATCTTTGTCCCGCCCGGCGTTCCTCTACATTGTTCCAATTTGGAACAATTGCGGATAATGAGATCACTTTGTCCATGCTTTGTGAGTGCTGGGGACGAGTCTCGACAATGACGTAATGAATCCCCATTTGTCGAGTTATTGTCCCATTCACAATACTTAAAATTCTTAGGGCCTATTGCAATTTGGTAATGGCGTCTTGCTGCGTTTTTAAATCCTTTTTAAATTTTGTATGGTCTTTTTTTAATCATGACAGTTAATATTTGCAAATTAATTACTTCAATATTATGATTTATTTCACGGGTCAAGTCAACTATATTTATTTAACGGTAAAATAAAACTCTCTTCTTTTACTAAAAGTGGAAAAAAGAACACTTAGTGCAGATGCACATTCATACGATGGCAACGTTCATAAAACACATTCTACTACCTGCCGAATAAAAATTTTACATACATACATACATAAAATCACGCCTTTTTCCCAGAGGGGTAGGCAGAGATCACTTCCAGCGATCACATTTTTAATATTCATATTCTTTACATCAATATTCTCTTCCTGGTAAGTCTGTCAGTTTATTTTATTTTTAGCTAAGCCTATTAGTCTTGCGGTATTTTAATAGGATTATTTGGGTATGGGTCGGTCTTGCGCGGTGTAATAATATTTCTGTCGGCTCGAACAAGATTTTGTAGACCATACCCAAAATATATATCGGAAGGTGTCTTAAATCCTTCGCTTGTTGAAGTAAATAGACTCTATCTTTATCAATATACTTCTATGGGATTGAAGTCAGATTACGACGATAATATAATGTACTGCCTGCCTTCTTACCAGCTATTATATGCTTATACATATCACTTTGGAACTATTGAAAATCGCTGAACATACATGGGGGTTATATCGATAGGTATTGAAGTCTCCCATCGATTGACTTACGATGATCCACCCCCCCTGTTACACCCTGTATAAGCCAGGAGATACCAGTCACAACTACCTGTCCGGTGGTTGGTGAACGGTATACGGGTAAGCGACCCCGGCTCCTCGAGCTACTATGAACTCAGTCCAAATCATCCGAGGCGATAGTACCTATCCTTCCTCCCCTTTTCCTTCCCCCGTTATATATCCTTGCTACTCGTGGGAACGGATTGACCTTGCTAAAACAATGCACAAGGCAGAAATGCGGTAACGTGGTCCACAACCCGTCACGTCACGTTTCCCACAGAGGTGAAAAGTGGATGGCTGGAAGTGATCTCTGCCTACCCCTCTGGCAAAAAGGCGTGATTTTATGTATGTATGTACATATCGCTGCTTTGGAAGAATAGCGTATTATTGCCAAATACTACAAAATTGAGTTTTCAACACCATTCAACGTAAAATGATCTGTTTTATATACTCAGTAAAGATCGTATTTCTATAACAACAATTGCTCGCGTGGCGCCATCGAAAGACTGTTTCCTATTGGTCATTTCGGCCGCCATTTTTTTTATATATCGTTGTATCGCCAGTTACAACTTGTCTTTTGAAGCGAACACTCGGTTACCTTTCTGGAATTTGGTCATATTACACAATAATACCAATTTTCAGTGCGCAATTATCGAGGACACTGTGTTATTTCGGGATGTGACACTATTATTTAAAATAATCTACAGGAACGTTTAGACACTTCTCATGAACAAAGTATCATTTGGAATAACAGCATTGTTCTGCAAAAAGTAAGTATAACTTGAATGTAATAAAATTAGATATTACTGTTTTTTATAACAGATAGGGAGGATAGTATTTGCACAATTAAAATTAGGACGTTTTTCTAGATAAAAATCTTTCGTGACTGTGATTGTGTTTTTTGTATTAAGACTTTATCTGTTAAACAATCTGTCGTATTGTAGTACTTGACACAGTATTTCAGATAAAAAGTAACTTGAAAACGCATTTATTTTTTAAATGTCAGACACCTACCTAACTAATTGTAATGAGCACAAAGAACCTAATGTTTGGTATCTTCTATTATTTTTAACTATTAACTTTTTATAGAAAGCTAAGCAAGTAGTTACTAGTTAGCTCCATACTAGGAAGCTACCCCTGCGGTTGTCGGTTCCACGGCTAATGTGGCCAGCCCACTGCAATTTCAGCTTGCTGATGCGATGAGCTATGTCGATCACTCGACCAGCCGTGCCATCAATGTCCACGTTTTGGCTCAATACCTACGGGTAGGACGCACTGATGAAAGACTTTCGTCTTCAGGCTTTGTGGGATTGACGATAACAAGACTCGGCGTAGTTTTTCAAATACTGCCACCCTGCAAACCCAACCCAGCTGAATTTTTCTATTCATCTCATCCTCAAAGGCTATGTGGTCATCCAGTTCTTCAGAAAAGGTGACAAAACCTTTTTGAAGAACTATCGACCCATTTCCCTTTTAAGCCACATCTACAAGCTATTTTCTAGAGTAATCACGAACTGCCTTCCGCGAAGACTCGGCGAATACAACCACTGGAACAGCCTGGATATATCGGAACGGATACGGCACCATAGACCGCATTCATACTGTGGAAGATTATACAGAGGACTGAGGAGTATAATCAGACCCTGTGCCTAGCATTTGTGGACTATGAAAAAGCCTTTGACTCGGTTGAAATCTGGTCAGCTCTGGAGTCCCTGCAGCAATACCAAGTAGATTGACGATACATTCAGGTAATGAGACAAAACCCATACCATTGCATTGAGGAGTAAAACAAGGAGATGTCAACTCCCCAAAGTTGTTCATAAATGCAATGGAGGATTTATTCAAGACGCTGAACTGGAAAGGACGTAGCTTATTAACTTAAATAGTAAATTAGTCTCTCACCTGCAATTTGCAAATGATATCGTCGTTCGGGCAGAGACGCTGCAGGATGTTCAACAGATGCTGAATGACCTGGCTGATTCTTCTGCATGCATCGGCCTACTTGGACAAAACCAAGGTCATGTTCAATGAACATGTACTACTGGGACCGATTGCGAGTCACGGCACCGTCCTCTATGCAGTTGGATCGAAACAACTTTGAGGACGAGGTGAATAGAAGAATTCAGCTGGGTAAGGCAGCATTTGGGAAACTACGCCGAGTCTTCTTATCGTCAGTCCCACAAAGCCTGAAGATGAAAGTTTTAATCAGTGCATCCTACTCGTCATGGCGTATGGAGCCAAAACGTGGACATTGACGGCACGCCTGGTCCACAAGTTCTAAATCGCTCAGCGAGCTATTGAAAGAGCTATGCTCGGTTTGTCTCTGCGGGGTCGAATAAAAAATGAGGCGATCCGACAGAGAACGAAAGTCATCAACTTAGCTCATCGCTAAGCAAGCTGAAGTGGCAGTGGGCTGGGCACATTATCCGTAGAACCGACAACCGCCGGGGTAAACGAGTCCTAGAGCGGAGAACGCGTCTCGGCAAACGTAGTGTATGACGCCCTCAGGCCAGGTTGTCGCAGGACGGCTTGTAGGAGCTGGTTGCGAGTAGCCGAAGAACGTCAGAAGTAGCGTGCATTTGGGGAGGCCTGTGTCTAGCAGTGGATAGAAGTAGGCTGATGATGTTGATGATGATACAAAAACAAGAGTAAAAAGAAGAAACGAGGATTATTATGTTTACTACCTAGGAATACAATTCCAAATTCTTACTCTAATGAGTAACAATTTAAAAACCCTACAGATTCTCATAGACTAATGTCTATGATAGACTAATGTCTATGAGAATCTGTAGGGTTTTTTACAATACGGCGTTATGGTTACTGGAAGAAAGATTATAATAATTATTTCTTTCAGTAACCAAACACTTCCATCTAATTTTTGTATCATCAGCGTAACGTTTAACGGTAAACGTTAACGTCGTTATATCAATATTATATTAATTAGGTCTTCGCAGAAATCACAGGTAATTATAATGACACATTTTTTTTTTTCGTATTAATAATGCGTTATGTGATCTGTTTATTATAATCTCAAATCACTAGAAACTAAACTAACTTTTTAAAAAGGCTGTTAAAAATACAGACTTATATAAAGTGTCTTTTATCTGTAACTTTTATCAACTTAAAATTAGGAATCTCATAAATTCTAAGCTTTGTGTTTAGAATTTATGAGATTCTCCTTATTTTAAGTCAGAATCTAAGCTACAACAATTACTTAATACTTCATCATCCATCATCATCTACCCATATACGTCCCTACTGCTGGGGCACGGGCCTACCCTAAACGAGGGCGATAAGGCCTTAGTTTACCACGCTGGCCAAGTGCGGGTTGGTCGACTACACAACCTTAGAATTTCTTCATAGGCGTGCAGGTTTTCTCACGATGTTTTCCTTCACCGTTAAAGTTACTTAATACTTAAGTGTTAGCTATTATAAAAGATGTTAAACTTCTATTTTTCCTATTTTAGTATATTCATTACTTGCTGTAAAACCAGTTAATACTTTACTTTTCCATAAAACATGTTTAACACAGCAAGCATTTTTATAAAACAATGACCGAATTGGTATGGTTACACTATTTATTTAAAAATAAATAAAGCTAAGATGTCACAACTCAAAATGTATCAGTATCACTGAGAAGAATATAATAAATATTTTTGTATTATTTCGAAAAACACCTCTGTTATTAAAAATAACCTAATTTTTTTCTAGTATTTTTTGTAATGCGGCAGTAATCTTCAAAATTTTGTCTATGTTATTTTGTTGTAAGTCTGAGACTTAGTAGTTGTTTTGAATTTTGAGTACTAAACAAGTATTTTTTTCTGAAAAACCTTTATTTAATATAATCTATACTATAATAAAAACGTAGAGGCAAAAATTCTTGTACTTTTCTTAGAAACGCAAAAAAACCAGTCAGGGATATGTTTTGAGAGTAGTAGAACACAACCCCATACTTAAAAAAAAAATTGTATCTCTGTCTGTTTGTTTGTTTGTTTCGACTGACCTCTTAAACGGCTGAACCAATTTAAATGAAAGTTTACACGAAGGTATTTTAAATTCCGGAAAAATGCATAGGATACTTGAAATCACTGACAGTTAACTGGTTCCCGTGGGATATTCAAAAAACCTAAATAAATGACTTATCTCTGAAACTATTACACCGATTTAAATGAAATTTTGCATGGTGGTACCATACATCCCCGGTCAAGATCTTAAATACTTTTAGTCACAGAAAGTCCTGTAGGATAGTTAAAAATCTAACTATATTAGATCACGTACAAAAATGGTAAAAGTATATCGACCAAAATAAACCTTCTGACTAGGACTATACGGACTACTTTATTGAGCAAAACGTCATAGTAGGGGAGGTAAATAGCTAGATTTGCAGTTACTCGAACGATATGGAATCGGAATAGAAAGATTATGCTAAATAAGAAAAAAGTTTATTACACTTTCTTTATAAGTGGGGGGACTGTGATTAATACAGGAGGGCTACCTGGTAACAAGCTGTTGAAAGAAAGAAGTTATTTGACCGTGTCAGTCATTCAAAGTGCATGTTAAATAATCCCTAAAAAGTGTCATTGTAACGATTTGGACCAGAAAGTTATAATTAATCTTTGTGTTAGTTGAAAATCACGTAATCTTTAGATACTTCAGCGCGTTACATTTTTATGCAGGAGGTTCAAGTTTATATCAAAGTCCTGCTGTATAATAATCTGTCATTTTTTTTGCTTAACCTGTATCATCTCACTGCTGGGTAAAGTATCCTTCAAACTCATCTACTACTCTCTGTCCAATGCTAGGACTTGCCAGTTCTTTGATACATGGACAAGATTGTCATACCACCTTTTCTTGGGTCTTTCCCTTCGGCGAAAATCGTCTTCAGACACGCGATGTATAACGATTCTGGTCCATCTATTGTTCTTTATTCTGCAGACATCCCCCGCCCATTGCCACTTCAGTGTTGACTAAAAACAACAACAGTACGGGAGTGGATGGTGTTATATTTTATTTTATCTTTTAACCTAATACCTATGATACTCCACTCCATAGCTCTCTGAAAAACCTTGAGTTTAAACATCTGATTTTCGGTGAGAGACCATGATTCTGCCCCATATGTTAGGAAAGGCAGTATGAAAACGTCGATGAGTTTGTGGTTCAGTGATATAAGAAGGTCACCCTTCATATACCTATTCATAGACCAGAAGCTTTTCCAAGCGTTGTCTGCTCTACGGAGTATTTATTTGTCCTGCCTGTTTTCGAAAGAGGCTGCCTAGCCCAAGTTTATACTCCTCTATATATGGCTTTACCTGCCTGTTGACTGCTATCCTATCGTTGGTGCTGTTGGTTACGACCTTGGTTTTGGATCTATTCATCGTCAGTATAACCTCAAAGCTTTCTGCGCTCAGTTGATGCTCGATTAATTGGTTGATTTCCTCATCGCAAATAAGTATTTGCGATGAGGAAATGTCATCTGCAAAGCAAAAGTTTATCAGTCATCTATCCCCTACACCAATTCCTTTTGTTTCCTAAGAATTTATAGTGACCTGAAGACTTCTTGGAGCATTCTACTAAAAAGCTTTGGTGAAGGGAGTCACCCTGTTTAACTCTTTTTTGTATTTGAATGTCAGGCGTTCAGTGTGCAGTTTGATATCGGCTGTGCTTTGTTAGTAAATGATTTCGAGAATTTTTATGTATGTGGGTTCAACGTTTTGCTGAAGAAGAGAAAGCTAATTAGGTTAATGTGGGTGATACCGTCAAAGACTTTTGAAATATCCACGAAGACCACGTACAAAAGTTTATTAAATTCGCTAAATTTCTATTTTATCTGGTTTTCGGTATGGAGGTGGTCAGTTGTCCTATATGTAATTTTTTTTTATATTTGCTTGCTGGCTTGCATTGTTGGTTTTGTGTTTTTCCAATTGATAGGCTGTTCGGTATTATCTGAATGTTCATATAGTGGGATATCGCTATTCTAAGCATATAAAGGGGAATTTATAAACATTCACGTGAAAATGTTGCATATTATAAAATTCCATTTAAAAATCTTATAAAACAGAGTCTGTGTCTGATCAAGACTGCAAAACCCCCGTTGGGCTCCCCAACTATCACGTTTTTAGTTGGCAAGTCATGTCAAATATTGTCAGAATTGATATGACAAGAAGGTTTAGTTCTTGGTTAGTTCAAGAGATGTCACTGTGCTTTATTACTTCGCAATATTTCTTTAAACAATAAAAGTAATTAATAAGTTCCATTTTATTAAACTTGCGTTATAATGTTATTATCTCATTGTTTCATTACGAGTACAATACAATCCACGAGAAATAAAGTAGCAAAGCAAATACTAATTAATATAATTCGTCACATGGCGACACACATCCTTTATAGATACTTCGAGGCAGTGGATCGGTAGTTTGTATTTTTTACCTTTTTTTGTGTACTAACTACATAGGTACAGTATGCTGTTTGCAACCATTGAAACCTGTTTCTGTCAAATAAAATAAATTGTTTTTATAGTTCTAAAATGTGAAAAATATTTTGTGAGTCCTAGCTACCACTCTCCTCATCTGGCTAGAGCATTGCTTGGACAAAAAAAATATTGGCCGAGTGAATCCTCTTTTATTTATTTGGCCGATTTATAATGTAAAATGTAGTATAGTATACCACCTAATAATCAGTAAACAATTTTAGGTTCTTCCCTGTACCTGTATGTGTTCCCTGTGTGTATTTTACCTGTAATTACTTTAAAAAATGCTTCCTAAAATCAAAATGCTGGCGAAAGTTACTATTTCACGCAGACGAAGTTGCGGGCACAGCTAGTTTTCAATATATTTTTAATGTTTTAATTCAAGTCTCGCCAACATTTGCGCAATAAATAAAAAATTATGGCATTTGAAAATTTTTAAAAACTTTAAAGTGCTCTACTGAAAAATTCACTCATTTTGAGTTACCACAGTATTCTTCCAAAGCAGCGATATAAGCACGTATTTGTTAGGCACTCGTAGTAGTTCAGCCTACATCTCCGCTGGTCCTAAGAAAATGGCCGCAGTGTTGAAAGTATGTAAACTACTAAAAATGACATAAAATACTCAAATTGACCAGATTTGAGCATTTGACAGTGCTCCTGTCTCTTGTAAAAAGATAAATGCGATATCGAGGCAGTCAAATCTGTCAAGTCTGTCTCGTTCTTAGAATAGTGAAAGTACAGATTTTCCTAATCCGAACATCAGAGAGATATTTACAAAAGGCTGGAAGGAACGCTGTAGAAAGAACCGCGTAATACTATTTTTTAATGGAACATGGCGACTCAACGAACTCCGGTGAAAACAGCCAACGTTTTTGATCGCAATGTGAAATATTACTGGCTGTTCATAGCTGCCGTCCTTTAGCTATAATGCCGTTATGTGACAAAACCGCATTCGGAGAAAAACGGGTTTAAAGAGCGCGAAAGAAAAAAAAATCGCTAAACGAAAAGGAAAAGGTTTATATACAAGTGATATATATCATTACACAGGTATTTACAAGAGCTTTAATATGCTCAAACTCTCATAATTCTATGTGTTATATATTTTAAAATATTTTAATTTAAACGTTTTAAATCAGGATTGCTTTAGATTTACTTAATAGAAAACATAGCTAAAATGCCGCTATAGATACCTTAACGGCATTTAAGTGTTTGATTTTGAATAACTTTGATAAATTTGTAAAATGAGTTTCTATCTAATATATTTACTAAACTTAAATGCCGTTAAATGGAATAACGGCGTTTTAGCTCGGTAATCTTATTCTTGTGTCTTGTGCATTACTTACCAATAGTGCAGCTAACTGTTCATAACGGCATTTAAGTCGAGCATTTCCAACATAAATTACATAAGTTTTACTATGCATCTTTTACTAATGTTTATTACTAGACTAAAATGCAGCTAAAATCAAAACCTTTTGCCGTAACGGCATTTTAACTAAGCATTCATAAGTTGATAATTTAGAAATTACAATGTAGTGCATTTATGTAAAAAGTAATAAAACCGTTTTAAATCACTATTTAATTTAAAAATCAACTGTTTCACATTTTTAAAATAAATTGAGATCAATTTGTATCAATTAATCATCAATTTAACTGAGACTGAAACGATTTCATTCAATCTTGGGCCGTAAAAAATTATAACTTGTAATAAGACTAAATCGGTATTAATCGATAGGCAGGATACCTTATCAGCTTTAAGAGAAAATTTTGCAAGTATTGACATACGAGAAATGAGATAATGGAATCGGAAAACTCGAAAAGAGTGAGCTAATTCCACCGGCCGGCACAACGCCCGTCAACTGTCAATGTCAGTAATAAAGACAGTCGGGTAAATAGACCATAGATCCATTTATTGGAATTGAAATCAATTAATTATATTATCATCATTGTACCGATATTATTGTTTTTTTGCAATTGATACGACACATCACTATGTTTGAACTGTGTTGTGTAACGTTTAACGTGCATTTACTCACAATTTGGGTTTACTTTCTATTGCAAAATACTTTTTGCCTGTAAATAAATCGATTAATATGAATAATCGATTTTTTTACGAAAAGTAGAATCTTTTTCATATTTCTCAGCACGCAGAAACTAATTTTTTAGACCATATACCAATCCATTACAATTGCGGCCCACCATTTTCAGTCTCCTTTAACAGGTAATCAATATAAAAAGCCAATTTTTATTCTGAGAACTGCAATTATCTAACCATAAATGTATATTTGGAACATCTCAATGGAAGAGAAGCAAAAAATTATAGAAAGCTGACTATATAATTTTGTTTTTTTTTTACAGCAATTGCGTCGTGCCAAATAACTGTCAATAGTTTAAAGTGAGAAGTGATTTTCCCTACAGGAACAAAAGTTTCATTAAAAACAGTAAACAGTAAAAGGATATATTTAAAGGTTTCCATTTTATGGTAACATTATGGCTTTTTCAAGATTTACACTAAAATATTTCTCATAATCATTGTTGATTGATTTGTGTTCATTGTACACGTACAGTTCCCTTGCTTTTTTATATTTTTCGCGTTGTTTAGCCCAGTCAACACAAACAGCACATTCATAAACAATACATTATAAAATTTAGCATCATGTTTGGATTACTTTTTTGTACCCTATAGGCTTCGCACAATTCACTCTCTTCGTTTCTGAGCTGAGTAAGAGTTTTACATTAAAATCGTTCTGTAAACAGCGTGGTTGATGTTCGTTGGCGTTTGTAATGAGGTGCCAATGGGTTAAATGTTCCTATATATTTGTTAATAAATCCCGGTCAAATGGAAGCGATGTTTGATGCTTGCTGCGCTAATCTTTCGATTTTTCGGTAAAATTATCATGCAAAGGTTTGTCATTCGTTTTTTCACAGACTGAAGATGTTTGTTATTTCTTTAGGCATTTGCTTGATAATTTTACAGAAAAATCGAAAGACGCGGCAAGCATCAACAATCGCTTCCTTTTGACTGGGATTTATTAACGCACATATAGAAACATTTAACCCATTGGCACCTCATTACAGAGGCGAACATGATCCATTGCGACGCTGTTTACAGAACGATATTTACCAACCCCCAACTTACCCTGATAAAAAAGTATCTTTTTAAACATATAGAAATCACGTAAAAATATGAATCTAAAAGGGAGTGAATTGTGCGAAGCCTGGGTTACATAAAAAGTAATCCAAACATGATGCTAACCTTAATACTGTTCATGAATGCGCTGTTTGTGTTGACTGGGCTAAACAACGCAAAAAATATAAAAAAGCAAGGGCACTGTACACTGTACAATGAACACAAATCAATTTAAAATGATTGAGAAATATTTTAATGTCGATCTTGCAAAAGTCATAATCTATAATATAAAAATGAATCGCAAAATGTGTTGGTAAGCGCATAACTCAACAACGCATGAACCAATTTGGCCAATTCTTTTTTTTAAATGTTCGTTGAAGTCATGGATGGTTCTTACGGCGAGAAAAAATTTAATAATTGCCGGGAAAACCCTAGAAACAGCCCTTTTCTTTTTCTCATTTTTTTGACAGGACGAAGTCTGTTGGGTCAGCTAGTTTTACCATAAAATGGAAACCTTTAAATCTATCATAATATTATGTCAACGACTTGCTGTTTAAATGAAACGTTTGCTCCTGTTGGGAAAATCACCTCTCACTTTAAACCATTGATAGTTATTTGGCACGACGCAATAAAATTGCTGTAAGAAAACAAAATGATATATATGTAGTTAGCTTATTATAATTTTTTTCTTCTCATCCGTAGAGATGTTCCATATTTATATTTATGGTTAAAGAATTGCTGTTCCCACAATAAAATTAGGTTTGGTTTCATAAAAAAGAATCCGAATATGATGCTAAACTTTATATCGTTCATGAATGTGCTGTTTGCATCACAAGTTTTGCGAGTTCATGTGCTCTGTGATACATCCTCTCTTTCATGCCCTTGGACTGAGACTGCGACTTCTTTCAACGTTTGGTACATAGTCGCATTATAGTTAAGTAATGTGGGTTAACCGCATTTAAGTCGTGCAAATTGAATGACAGAAAATCTATTAAGCAAATTTAAAACGCCGTTATTGGACTTTAACGGCGTTTTTGTTTAATAATTTTACTTAACGGCGTTTTAGTCTTGAAATGCCATATAAACGCTTTCCGAAGAACAGCAAAACAATATTGCCGTTAAAGTACTTTAACGGCCCTATTGAGAAGGAAATTCAAATAACGGCAATTTAGTTATGTAATTTCAGTAAATTTTTATCATTTTCAGAAGTTAAAATCCTTTAACCGCGTTTTAGTTAAGAATCTTAAGGTAACTGCATTATAGCTATGTAACCTCGCAAAAACGGGGCACTCACTCGTAGTTAACGGCATACTATCTCAGAAACTACTCAAGATATAAAAAATTGGGAAAGATGGTTAGATTCCGCATATTTTTCTTATTCGGATAGTATTCAAAAGTCAAAAATGACCAAATGTTAGTTAACGGCATTATAGCTAGAGGACGGCAGATAGGCTGTGTACACATGAGCGATAGTGGTGCGTCCGCGGCGTGCGTGCCGGCAATATAAATGCAAATTCGCTCTCGCGTCACCGCTGAGATGCATTGCCCTTACTTTGTTTTGGGAAACGAATATTTAATATTTGGTAGGTACGAGTAATTGTCGGAAGAAAAAGAGTTTTATTTTGTAACAAGATGGTTCATTGTCTGCTCTTGTTTCTGGTTAATAAGCTATGTTACTAAACTAGTTAGTTAAGTGAAAAAATTTGATTAATACCAATATCAATAACATTTATTATTATTGTAACAACCAAAATTGACTCAAATACGTATGACAACAATCAAATTATTGTAGTACCTATCGATTCAAAATAGTAGTCGAATCCTGAACATCTCTTGTAAGATACGTTCTATTAATAGTTTGGAAGGATTAGAAGCTGTTTGACCACAATAATACGCCACACACACAAAGCAAGCAGACACATTGATGCATAAATGGTACTAATCTATCTATAGCCTGTTCTAATAGTACCGACACAACCGGAACCTATGTTCAGGGGTCTGCATGAAAGTTTATTATTGCGGCTAAATTTACACCCCACAAAAATGACCATTAAAAATCTGAAAAATGCCGTTATGTGGTTCTACTTGCGCATAAATCCGGGAGAGCGACGGACATTTTGCAAATTGCGAAGCGACAAACACGCGCGGCCGAAATGTGGCAACAATGTGAAAAATACGTTTTATTGAGATAAGTTCGCGTGTGACGTAGTGCAAAGTGTTAAAAAGTTTATTTGAAAAGAATATAACAACACACACGTGTTATTATATAAAAGTATAAGTATAGTAGTTATTTAAGCTGTTAAACATGATTATTTTTTGTTACATTATTAGGTACATGATTATTTTTTGTTACATTATGTTACATTATTAAGTATAAGTATAGTAGTTATTTAAGCTGTTAAACATGATTATTTTTTGTTACTGTTTTTTTATGTACATACATACATACATTCATAAAATCACACCTTTTTCCCAGAGGGGTAGGCAGAGATCACTTTCTGCCATGTGCTACGGTCCTGGCACACCACTTTCGCTTCATCCACATTCATCAACCTCTTCATGCACGCTCGTCGATTACGGGTACTTTTGATTTGACATTTTTTTAAGATTATGTTCACAATAACTGACCTGGACACCTGGACCGATTTGCAATTTTCTATTTTTGCACGTCAAAATTTCTAAATTAGAATATCACCGTGAACTGTTTACTAAGATATTAGAGTCTGTATCGCGTTTTGGGCACGACCATCCCTTTGGACTAAAAAATGCATCGGTCGAGGTGTTGTGGCCCCAACACCCGAGCATCGCATCGGATAGGCTTCAGCGTACATTGTGCACAATCGGTTTTATTTCCCTACGGCGAGCTCGGATTTATCGCTCGCCGGCAGAATGAGGGTTGACAACTACTGGCAGCCTGCAGACCTGGATAGCAAGAATACAACCAACGGGGACGGGAGAGGCGCTTAGCAAAACAGTGCCTGTTTTTACCCGACTACGGCAAAGCAAAAGGAGGGTTATGATTTTGACAGGCTATGTATGTATGTATGTATGTTCATCTGTTTCCACATAACTTCTAAATTGCTTGTCAGAATTCGACAAATGACATATCATTAGAAGCGTCTTAATTGTCCGCTGGTTATAGGCTATATAGGGTTTCACAAAATCTAATGTGGCGCCCACTAGCGGACAAAACATACAGAGTAAAAAAATAAAGTTAAGATAAATACGCCGTGTTTGGTATCATTGGAAAGCGCTTTACTTGTACATTTTAAATATATATATATATATTACTAGCATTTGCATGTGACTTTACGTATATTCATGGACTGATTGCATATAGTTCACATCTTTTCGTTCATAGCTTCTTTACTACGTCCCCTTAAAATATAAAACATGTTGGTTCATCAATTTAACTTTTGATAATATTATGCGCCACAAATACACTTTAACACCAAAATAGTACAAATAATAAAAAGTTAAAAACTAAAACCCAACTACGACAAAAAACGACGCTGAAAAAGTATAAAACAAGACTTTTAGAACACTGAACTGAACAAAGTTGCTTATGTAGTTCCAACTATGTAGAGATAAGTTTTCATGTTTGGAAAGGCGTAGTCACACGTTCCATACACAAGTACCTACCTACCGTAGCACTTTGACAACGTGTGACTGCGGTTTTCCAAACATGAAAACTTATCTCTACATAGTTGGAACTACATAAGCAACTTTGTTCAGTTCAGTGTTCTAAAAGTCTTGTTTTATACTTTTTCAGCGTCGTTTTTTGTCGTAGTTGGGTTTTAGTTTTTAACTTTTACTTATAACAATTGATTGATTATAAAAATATTGGCGTTAACAATAAAGCAGGCTCCAACTACGAATCAGTGTCCTCTTTTAAGCATAGAACAGCCTCTGTCAGGGGACACTGCTCTTCCATTCAGAGTGTCTTAACTATTTGCCTATGTTAATATAATAGTTGATTAACAGAACAAAAACAATAGAAAAATAATGGACGAAAATTAAAACAGAATAAAAAAAATGTACCTTAGTGTTTCAAAGTAATAATATGATTTACGTGTATGTTTTTTAAGAATATTAGAAGATTTGTTTTAGTGAATTGTATCATATAAGTGTAACTGAATAAAAATTATATCAGTTTACAAACGCATTCATATTCTGTTGTTCTTTTTTTGTAATGGGGAATATACACATGTAAATAAAAGCCAAGCACTAAATACAGAAAACAAAAATAAAACCAGACTCTTTCTAAAAGCATGTATCACAGCTAATATAACTTGGCACCACTTAAGCATACTCTAATGATCATCACTGTTGTCGACGAAAATTCTGTGTGTCAGGTATGCGTCAACCCTAAGTGTGTTCTGTTCAATTCCAGGACTTTTTAACTGTGATAGTTTTGGTTCCCAAATACTAATTAAGTACTAACTTTAGCCGCCGTACTTAGCGGCATTAGATCAGTCTCTATTTACTTCACTTTCCCTGTTTACGAACCTAATGGTCCAAGATCCCAGAGCTGCCAGACATCACTTATTTTCTAATGGACAAAATATATACGATTGAGTAGTGTTGGGGTCTACTATCATCATATGACTAGTTGCTACCTTGACCAGACGGCCATTTTTCAGATATCAACCAATCAAGGTACATCGAAACACTGCTCACCTCACTTAAATTCTGATGGCTGATTCTAACATATATTTCACACAATATCATTAAAAATCAGGATTCATTACTCCCAGACACATGCGGTCGGCGGTTTTACCTTACAGACGCTTTAAAGCTATGAAAAAAATTTTACTTTTACTTATTTTCTGATGCTTGATTTTTATATATGTTATTCAAACAACTAAAAAGTGCTCATCTGACCGCAATAATTATAGAATTGTACCTTACAAACTATTTTATTAGAAAAACTTAACTAAATTCAATTTTTAAAAAAAATCTATAACAGTTGGGTCTGGTGAATGTTTGGTCCCTTGGATCGGTCTGTCCGTTTGCAAAACGTTTTAAAATAGTTGTTTGAATAACATTTATAAAAATCAAACATCACAAAATAAGTAAAATTAAGTAAAAGTAAAATGTTTTTCATAGCTTTAAAGCGTCTGTAAGGTAAAACCGCCGACCGCATGTGTCTGGGAGTAATAAAACCTGATTTTTAATGATATTGTGTGAAATATATGTTAAAATCAGCCATCAGAATTTAAGTGAGGTGAGTAGTGTTTCTATGTACCTTGATTGGTTGATATCTGAAAAATGGCCGTCTGGTCAAGGTAGCAACTAGTCATATGATGATAGTAGACCCCAACACTACTCAATCGTATATATTTTGTCCATTAGAAAATAAGTGATGTCTGGCGGCTCTGGGATCTTCCTCTATAAGTAAAGGTTGACAATAATGTCTACTTTCTAAAGAGCATAAAATTACTGCGGCTACGAGCAGACCCTTTAAATGAGTAAGTTACTGTTTCTCACCACTCTTACAATATTGTGTTGATGTCATTTTTTTTCTAGTTTAAAGTTCAAATCGGCTAATTAAAGTTGAGTGCCTTCTAAATAAATAAGTGTATACTTTAATAGGTGGGTAGGTAGTGCAAAAGGAAATGGTACAAAAAAATCAAGTTATTAAAAAAAATTGTATTTATTGTTCCAGTAAATTAAAAAATCGTTACATACCGTTTATTGTTATGAATCTCGTTTATTTTTCTTTCTAGATTTCAGTGTCATGTAAATACTCATTCTAATAATAAGTTTTTTCAAGTGGTCTTGAGGGAAACACTGGCATGGATTCATCGGTGTAACAAAGCCTTCAACTTTTCTTAATAAATTGGCTCCCACTTGTTTTCGCAATGCTATGTTGTCGAATTCATCACAAATAACCGTTTGGCATTCATTCACATATTCATTGAAATATTTTGGAGGATCAACCTCAACATACGATCTCTGATCCGCAAAGATATTTTCACTCGCATACCTTTTCAGATCGTTACAATAGTGTATCGTTAAACAGTCATTAAAAACATATTTGTGTATATCTGTAGACTTAACGTT
Organism: Maruca vitrata; assembly: GCA_039566165.1. Lineage (NCBI taxonomy): Eukaryota > Metazoa > Arthropoda > Insecta > Lepidoptera > Crambidae > Maruca > Maruca vitrata. Next base: position 3,423,063 of record CM076918.1, on the reverse strand, counting down.
TCTATAACCTGTGGTTCCCACCCGTAGGGGCGACATATTAGGCGCGTTCGGCAAGTATTCTTCAAGCAAAGAAAAGTCTGTTTCTTGCAATTTGTCGTTTCCCGTTCTGAGCATTATATCCAAATCGGTTTTACTATAAATCACTCCTGAGTGATTAATCAATTGTTTCAAAGCTAATTTTGAAAAACTTCTTTTGAACTCGATTGGCGTCAATAATTTTAAATTTCGTGGGGAAGATTGACTCGTGAGTTCTAAAAGTAATTTCTTTGAATTTAGATGGAGAGCTTTGGTAAACACAGATTTTATGCCCGAACTAACAAAATAATTGTGCAATTGCGAAAGACCTTGTAATGTAATCAAAATACCCTGAAAACAATCACTTTGATTTTTTTGCAGGCCAGTAATACTATCAAATGTTTTGATACCAAGGAATATTGAATAAGCATCTAAAATACATTTGTTTTGGTAATCTGCACCTGTGAAGGGCTTTTTATAATTTCTCGGTTTCTTCGTTTTGGTCGAACTTAGCACATCATAGAGGTCGTTCATTTTCATGATAAATTCAACTGTCCCTAAGGCATCCGAGTTTTGAAGGCCTAATTCTATATCTGACGCTATTCCTACCGCAACGGAATAACTAAATACCTCTTTCGTAATTTTTTCCATGTCACATTGTGAAAGTGCTGGTTCTATGTGAGATGAAGAAAGTTTAGGAGCCAATTTTATTTTTCTCAAGCTCTGATTGTTATGAAATGTCTTGATGTACTCCCATGAAGCAAGTTTATATTCTTCGTACACGAAAGTACTCGTTAGTAACTCATTACGAATTGAATTCATAAGATTTGGTATGTCAAATAAAAAGAAAATTCGTTTTATGCCAACTATGAAGAAAGGCTTCTCTGGCGTTATTCCTTTCACGATAGCTAAATTGTTCATATGGAAAGTTTGATTGCAAACGACAGCACATACTATATAACCAACTTCAAAAAGGAGCTTTATAGTGTTGTTTAACCACTCGCATATATCCTTATAGTCGTCGGTATTCGCAAAAAGACCATAACTGATGAGTTGTTCATAAGTATAAAAACAACCTTTTATACTAATGATAAAGGCAGTGGACGCTGTTTTCAATCGTTTCTTACCATCAACGTCGCAATATCCAATAATTTCGTCATTCCTTATATCATAGTACATATGATCACGAAGATTCATTTCATTTAAACACAACGTGATATATTTTGCATTAGCTGGCATTTTCTTTAATTGTTTGGACACAAGTTGTACAAAGTTTTTATTACAACCAGAAGGTAGATTAATTTTAGTTTGAAGAAGTTTTTTCCCTGACGGTATTGCCAAATAATTTTGGAATAGTTTATATACTTTAGGAGCATTAAAATATAAATTTAGGCAAAACAGTCTGAACTGTTTGTAGTAAGTGTGACCTCGATATTTTTCCTTTAGCATATTTCTCATCTTTAAAAACTCTTCTTTTAATATTGGAATGAAAGGTAGTGATTCGGTAAGTGGAGAAGACACAGGTCTTGAGACTGATGGAGCATCATCTAATAATGTGGGTACTTCATCAGAAGCTACTTTCACAGGCGCTAGTCCAGGCGATGTTGATTTGGTGGGTTCTGGTAATGAATCATCATCAGATATTTCTATGATACAAACAGGATCTGTTGACACGTCTTTATTTCTTGTAGGCTCAGTTTTTACGGTTATCAAATTACTATTTTCATTTTTTACTTGCGGTTTATCAAATCTAGAATTGATTAAGCCATTGATATCATTTTGTAGCTCTTGTATTTCATCGTCGTCGAAGGATTCGTCACTTTCTTCTGGTTTTAGTTCAATTTCAGTATCTAATAAGTTCGATGCAGGCTCGTCGATGACGCTCTTATGAGTTCCTTTATTGTAACAATGATTATCAAATTCCGATGTCTCAGGTAAGAATTGTTTTATTATACTTGCACTGAACGTTGAACATTTTGCCATAGAAGATATCGAAGCTTGCTCGTGTTTAGATAAAACTTCCGATTTTGAATCGGAATCCGAATCGATAACCTCCACTTCTACGTCCTCCATTTTTTAAGAATCAGCAAAGCTTTAGCAACGAATTCAACCAACAGTTTAATGATAATTTTCGATCATCATAAAGGATAACTTCATCATCGCTTGTTAGATGTTACCGTCTGTGTGGATTTTACAAACATTTTACCTGGAAAAAAACAGAAGATTGTACTAATGCCAGTGAGTATAATTCTATATTAAATAAAAAAACTCACCAGTTATTGACGATAAATACAATTCAATTAATAATAGTAAGCACAACGTTTATGTATTTTTATCATGTATTTAGTTCTCAAAATGCTCCCTATTAATACCAGGTGGCGATACTCGGTGACATATCACAAGTTATCTGTCATTGAGCAATGACCTAAATATTAATGACTTGTGTATTTAGGTTACCACTAAACTTATGTTATTTATTATCAAAATGATCAGGTAAACGTCGAATTAAGAGTGTGTAACATGTATATAACAATAACCACAGAATACAAAAATAGAAAATATTTGTGTTCATGGCTGGTGCTTTACCATACTTTAGAAAAATATAAATAATAAATACCAATCTACCTATATCTTTGTACCATGTTAAAAATCAAGATTGATTTCACATCACAATCCACATCCAATCACACCTAACCTCACATCACGTGGCAATACTGTAAGTATCTTAATTTAACGTTAACAAAAAATACGTAAAACAACTTACTTTCACACGAGATTCCGTTACAAAACCACGTTTTCATCAATACACTATTGATTTCAGTGTTAAATCGCAAGTTATACCATAATTTTAGTCACTAAATCCTGTTTGAAAGCGTCAGTGTTTTGTTTAGTGTTACGTTCGCACGAGTCGTAGCTCGGCGCGCACTGAGCGCGGGGTCGATGCGGGGGGAAGATGGCGGCGGGAAGATGGCGGCCGGCGGGCCCCGCTTGCCTAGCAGGGCTGGCACAAGTCCACCAGTCGAGTGATTGCATGATTGTGGTATTTATAAGTTGAATTCTACAGTTTTTTTTGTTGGCTACTATTGATGAGGGTGGTATTGAATACAAATTTCATATTTTAATTGTATGTGCTTAAGTAACTATTGAATTAGATGATAATTATTGCTTGTAAAAATAATATCGGGAGCTCATTAAAAAAAACATGGTAAATATCCCGGATATTTTAAATTTTCTAAAGTAAATTTAATTTTTATTATTTTCTGTTAATGCAAAGATATTTTATTGTGTTTACATAGGTAGGTAGGTTACTTTATTAAATTCTTGTTTTTTTTAATGGATATTATTTAAAAATTTAATTTAACTTTTAATTACAAATGTTTTGGCAACTTTAACTATATTAATCAAATTATAACAAAGCATGTTAAAATTTTTCATTTATTATCGAATTAAAGATAAATACAACAATATTAATTTTTAAATAGGTAAACAATTGGTTTACCCATTTATTTTTAACCAAATGTACATCAAAATAATTACACCCCTATACCTTATTATGTTAAACAATTATTTCTTGAACTCCGTGAGTCGCAGCAATGGCATGCGTTGTGGATTGGCAACCCCGTTCGACTGAGCGACTAAGCGCATGAGTGCGGTGCGGTCATTCAGCTGTCCCGGCCGTCATTGAACGACTCCGCCCGATCATTTCCGAACGTAATCATTGCGTCTATGACGTCACCCGTATGGGAAGTTATACATAGAGTAGTCGTATCGTTCAGTTACAATTTGCTATCGGTAGCTCTATTAATGCTTCGATAAGTATAGTTAAATTAAAATACTGTACGTAATTTACTTAAATACAATAAAACAGGTACCAATTTATACTGGTGTTTAAAAAGTATTGCTGTATGAATAATTTAGGTACGTAGATTTTACAGGTTTAATGAATGGTGCCGGTAACTGGTACTCGTGCAAATAAATAAACAAACATAGCAATTTAATTTAATATACCATCATGGATTTGCATAGAATGGAAATTAGAGAGAAAACATTTATACATCATTTTATTAATAACTATAACAAGAATTTAATTTAATAAAGTCAATCTTCCTAGTAAATGCGTTCCATTCCATTCGCCGAAGCGTTCCAAAGGGCGAAAATCATTTACAATCCCCTTGTTCATTTCAACCGAGTGAGTTGTCGACGAGTGAAAATAAAATTCAGTTAATCCACTGAGCCTGCTATGTAATCCGAGGCCGCAATATACAGCGGTATGTGCTTTAAATAACTATATTGTGCGTGTGTATATGTATTTGTATTGTTTGTTGTTTTTGGGTTGGGTGTTTTCCCGTAGCAGAAAGATTTACAGTACCTAATTATTTCTGAAAAAAAAATTAAAAATATATCAATTTTTCTTTTTATAGCGAAAGTGATGAACGTAACAGACGACCTGTAGCGCTACCATGAGTTTGAAAGTTACGGACTCGATATCGCCTACGTAAATATGTCCATGAAAAACATAAACAGCGCCCCTGGTGGTTACGCTAAGAACTACAAACGGTCGTATGAAAAAAAAACAACTCGATAGGTTTTTAACGTACGTAAATTTTCAATAGCCAACACATGGTACCGCTACTGCTTGCTGCATGAAATCGATAAAAGCTAACGAAGCTTTACACCCATAAAGCGGTTTAAGCGTGTTTTTGACTTTTGTGTATCACTTTCGTAAAACTGGTATTTATTGATTTGAATAAAAAGGAATGCACAAATCTGTTGAAGAACTTTGATAGAATCATTTTATTGCGGGAAACCCACCACTAAAATTTCACTGTGTATAATTTTCCACTAAATTATGTTGGTCAAATTAATGACCTGTATGTAAACTATACCTAAGTCTGTTCACGTTTGTGTACTCAGACATCGAAATCTGATGTATATAGGTATGAGTGATATACACCGTGAAATTTTAGTGGTTGTTTTCCCGCAGTAAAATGATTCTATCTAAGTAGTACAAAAGATGTGTGCAGTTCTTTTTTGGTAAAATAAATAAATGCCGGTTTTACGAAAGGTTTAACCGTAACTCGAAAACACGTTCGAACCGCTTTATGACTTAGGGTGTAGAGCTTCTTTAGCTTTGAGCATCGATTTCATGCGGCAAGCAGTACCTGAATACGTCACATCTTCAAAAACAACGATAGCTTCTCTCGTTTTCGAGTTGGAAAATTATTATTCTGAAAAATCGAAAAAAAAAAATTTTTTTTTCGAGGAACAATTTGCATGATTCGATAGTATTACTAAAGGCAAGTTGTTCTGCCACGGGAAAACAACCACTAACATTTCACGGTGTAGATATGTTCAGGCGCTACTAGACTAGTTAGATATAAACTCCGCTAAAACCATAACATGTACCATTACATCGGGAACTCAAGATAGTAACTGTACTACAAACGCCTATTTGTAGATTGTCCTTACAAACGATCAAAGAAGGCAGTATGAGTTGGCTATCGAAAACTTACGTATGATAAGAACCTATCGAGTTGTTTTTTTCATTCGACCGATTGTAGTTCTTAGCGTAACCACCAGGGGCGCTGTACAAGTTTTTCATAGACATATTTACGTAGGTGATATCGAGTCCGTAACTTTTAAACTCATGGTAGCGCTACTGATTAGGTATACGTTTCTGAATCGAGTCAGAGATTAACCCAGTTACTACTGTACTAATACCATACACAGACAGACTAATCATCAAAGTGACCATAGCTGGCTCCATTAAAAAATAACACAAACGTAACATTATACAACTAAGACAATTAGTAATGCAGCTTCAAAATAAGATTTTAATTAAAACACATCCGAGTCTGTGGCTAATTGCAGTTTTATCTTAGAATATTCCTTTGAAAGTCGTTTAAACTTGTTTGCTGGTCGCCCGCCTGTGGGGCTTAAGTGCCTCATTTAGCCCCACGGGGTTATCCCCAGGGTGCTAGAAACTATTGTAATTTTATGGCCCTTTGATGGTTGTTAAATTATCGGTGCTTGATTGGGTAATGTCTGTTGATAGCGGGTATTATTCCGTTCGGAAACATGGCGGTTGTAGTTTGTGAATTAACTGCTCCTGCTGCTGTTATAAATAAAATAAAATAAAATATAAAATATAAAGAAAACAACATGCAACACAACATTTATCAGTGGTCAACTAGGTCCCAGCCTCAGCATATGCCACAACGACATGAAGCCGCTGTGGCGCTGGTAAATCATCAAGGTAACCATAGCTGGCAGGTACAGTAGATGAGGTAAGAGAGATTTTACTGTTCTTCTCATAATGATTCTTATAAGTCTTGTTTTTTCTTCTTCTTCTTGTTGTATGGTTGATGAATAACCTGGTGTCAGAGTTTTTAAACCGCCCGTAGGCCTCTGACATGGCTTCACACACCGTTGAAAAATCTCTCAGATGTGCTGGTTTCCTCACGATGTTTTCCTTCACCGTTAAAGCGTCGAATAATAGTACATATGAATTTCAAATTTGAAAAACATATTGGTACCTGGCGGGGTTTGAATTGGCAACCTCTCGCATGGCAAGCAACGACCTTAACCACTCGGCCATCGACGCTTTTATATAAAGGCCTTAAGTATTAAATATACTTATGCATCTAATAACTTTAAATTCTCATGGTGCGTAAACTTCTCACGCAATGTGTGTAAGAAAATTAATTATGTCCAGGATATTAATCATGGCTTGTGATCTTATATTGGCCCATATAAAGCTATAAATAGCCATGTAAGTAAAAGACTACAACATTGCTCTGTGAAGGCATCGTATCGTTTTCGTTTGTCGAGAAAAAGATCGTAACAAAACACACATTGTCACAATAATACCATCTCTGGAGATGCTATTATGGAATTCTCTCATGTCTAATCACTTTCAAAAGGTTTGCGCTAGCGTAGATACAGTGTTTCGCCACAAAGCTGCAAGAGTCTTAATGTAGATATCTTACTTAGGCACTTTTTATGGACACATATTAATAACAAGATGTATCGTTGAGAAAAAAGCGACGCGCAAGGTACCTAGAGACCGACGTAGATGATTATTTACCTTCTTAAAAATCCTATCCTAGATTTATTTGTTCTTTAATATTATTTTTTCACTGTATCCAAGTTGTGTGCTTGTCCAATTTAGACTACGAGATCTAATTAATATATAAAAGTCCGTAAATATATAATAACCGTCGACTGGCTCGGTGGGTGGTGATGGCTGCCTGGCGGTTCCAAGAGTCATGGGTTCGATTCACACTCGGGACAAATATTTATGTGATGAACATCGGTGTTTGTTCCGTGTCTGGGTGTGTAAGTATGTATTTATAGATATCTATGTATGTATACATCCGTTCCTGAGGCCCATAGTACAAGCTCTGCTTAGTTTGGGGTCAGGTGACCACCGTGTGTGGAAATGTCCCAGAAATTTATTTATTGAGGTACTTCAAAATATAACTCGTATAACAGTAGGGCTACCATGAGTTTAAAACTTACGCACTCGATATCGCCTAAGTAAATATGTCTATGAAAATCTTGTACAGCGCCGCTGGTGGTTACGCGAAGAACTAAAATCGGCCGTATGAAAAAAACAACTCGATAGGTTTTTAACGTACGTAAGTTTTCGATAGCCAACTCATGGTAGGCCCTCTGTGGACAGTTTAGATGTGACGCATACATACTTAACATAACCAACAATAACTTCTGTATAAAATTTCAATCGACCTCGAATCAACCGCGTGGTTTGATGGCAAGTTATCAGACGATTTTTTTTCTGATTCAGGGTTTTTTGTCCTCTGTGGACTGGTCAAACATCCATCGTCTGCAGACCTGACAATTCTAAGCCAGACCTGTAATAACCGTAAGTACACAGATTCAATTTGACGACTCTTTGTACGACTCACATGTATATTCGTGGACATTTAGAGAGGATAGATTACATACGCTTCGTTCCGTCGCAAACAAAACATGATGCGAAATATATTTGAGGTATTCACATGGGATCGAGGTACGGGTTGAATAAATCATATTTATTTATATTACATGTGATTTACTGGAATATACTCGTAAATACTTTATTGTGTTATAGCGTAGCAGTCATAATCATAAGGGCTATTCTCTTACGCAGTATGGGATGACCTACATATTTTTGGAGCACATAATATGTACAATAAATGTGAAAGTACAGTTAGTAGGTAGTAGATTACCGAAATACTCATATCTTCTTATATATAAAAATGAATAGCAAAATGTGTTGGTAAGCGCATAACTCAACAACGTCTGAACCAATTTGGCCAATTCTTTTTTTAAAATGTTCGTTGATGTCCAAGGATGGTTCTTACGAAATAATCGAATAATTGCCGGGAAAACCCTAAAAACCCTTTTCTTTTTCATATTTTTTTGACAGGACGAAGTCTGTTAAAAAAATATGAAAATAAATGTCTTTTACACCTATTAGTATTGGATGGAAGTGCCTTCTGAGCAATTACCTGAAATGTTTCTATCCTTAACGCCTTATTTAGGTGTGTGTCTTCTTCTTCTTATCGTATGGTTGATGAACAACCTGGTGTCAGAGTTCTTAAACCGCCCGCAGGCCTCTGACATGGCTTCACACACCGTTGAAAACCGTTGAAAAACTAGTTTAGTAATAGATACTTAAAAATTAAAAGCACACGTTGTGCCTCTGATGCTCCAATAAATTGTAAATTTGATGTGCACAAAATTGTCTCCTTAACAGTGATCAGACCAGTATTGTATTTGTCAGATTTTTATAATTACGTTACACATAAACCTGTTACCTAAAGTTATCCACACAGAAACAGTATATAATATAATATACGAGTACCTACGTATTAATGTATGAAATAAAATATAGGTAACCCTTACCTCTGATGCAGGCAACACCAGTATATTGTTTAAGACGCGTCGATAACTAACAAAGGACGAACTATTTCATTAACGCGGTAATTAAGCTCTACAATATTAAATATCGGCTTCCGATCATCAGTCAACGTCGCCACTACAACAATATTACTACGTGGGAGATTGATGCCACCCTGCTTTGTCCATTTTATTGTTCGCTAAAGCAAATATTACCTATAAAAATTACAGATTTACCCGAGCCAACACTTGATCAAAAACTAACCTTATACTTACCACGTATGGTCGGTTTTGTTTTAACAACAAGAAGACAATTGCTCTTTAGAAGATATTAAAAAGAATACAATTATATGCCTAGACCGCCATGCTAGACCGTATACAGTAAGAAATAAGGTTCAATTCGGTATATGAAGCTTAAGAAAATTGAGTTCATATTATGATGCCTAAAGTCAGTACCCTCGTTTGGGATGAAACTTAGGACGGTCAGCTATTGAAGAGAAAGTATTGTTTTTCAATAGGGTCAAACGCGGGTATACCTACCATAAATATATTCATTAAGGTCATTTACCTACTCTGTGTAGGACAGGATGAAAGTTAATTTTCTCATTCTCTGGCAAGGCCTTTATAAAGGCCTTTTACTAAATCAATCCTAAAGAGTATTTTAGAACGAAATGTGTAGGTAATATTCTGGAAATACACACGTATAAGTTTTGTATTTTAAAGAACATTAGTAAACAATATTTTTTTGTAGAACGTTAGTTGACCCTTTTAAAAGACAAAGCTAGCTTATTAGACGGTTGAAGAATTCTTCAACTTCACATTTAAATAAATAATAAAAACATATTTTTTGCAATTCAATATTATTGCGTACTATACTTGTGATTAGATAAATATGTGTATGTGTTATGTAACTAAATTATGTATAAATAGTGACCCGCCCTCGCTTTACTTCGGGTACACTTTATCGTAATTTAAGTAAGGATGCCCTTTTTAGGGTTCCGTAGCCAAAATGGCAAAAACGGAACCCTTATAGTTTCGTCATGTCCGTCTGTCCGTCTGTCCGTCTGTCCGTCTGTCCGTCTGTCACAGCCGATTTACTCGGAAACTATAAGTACTACAGTGATGAAATTTGATGGGAATATGTGTTGTATGAACCGCTACAAAAATATGACACTAAATAGTAAAAAAAAGAATTGGGGGTGGGGCCCCCCATACATGTAACTGAGGGATGAAATTTTTTTTTTCGATGTACATACCCGTGTGGGGTATCAATGGAAAGGTCTTTTAAAATGATATAAAGTTTTCTAAAAAACATTTTTCTTAAAGTGAACGGTTTTTGAGATATCAGCTCTCAAAGTCGTAAAAAGTATGTCCCCCCCCCTCTATTTTTATAACTACGGGGTATAAAATTCTAAAAAAAATAGAGGTGATGCATGCTAATTAACTCTTTCAACGATTTTTGGTTTGATCAAAGTATCTCTTATAGTTTTTGAGATAGGTTGATTTTTATTATATTTGCTGCTACGGAACCCTTTGTGCGCGAGCCCGACTCGCACTTGGCCGGTTTTTTAATGAAGCTTATGCCACTCAGGAAAAATGTAGCTTTTCAACAGTGAAAGAATTATTCAAATCTGTTCAGTAGTTTCGGAGCCTATTCAATTCAAACAAAAAATCAAACCTTTCCTCTTCATTATATTGTAAGACTAGCGCTCTGTAAGTTGTTAAAAAAGCGTCGATGGCCGAGTGGTTAAGGTCGTTGCTTGCCATGCGAGAGGTCGCCAGTTCAAACCCCGCCAGGTACCAATGTGTTTTTCAAATTTGAAATGCATATGTAACATCATTCGACGCTTTAACGGTGAAGGAAAACATCTTGAGGAAACCAACACACCTGAGAGATTTTTCAACGGTGTGCTTCAGCCATGTCAGAGGCCTACGGGCGGTTTAAACTCTGACACCAGGTTGTTCATCAACCATACGATAAGAAGAAGTTGCTGTGCCGCTGCGGGGCGTCATATAACGGACTGTACCTTATCTGTAATAACGTGTGACACGCAATAAATATATTGAATTTGAATTTTTAAGAGAACTTTCTGACTGACGTCACCCCACCTGATGATAAGCGGTACTGAGTTCTCACAATAGACCCTATTGAGTCTGTCGTACGCACCCTGAAGGCCTGCTTAAATGCCATTTCATGCCCCGCCTGAAGAGCCCAGTATCAAAGGAGGGAGGGAAAACATGAGCTGGAAGGGTATGCATTCATGGGCACAAGACTAAGAGGTTTAGTTGAACCAGTTGAACCTCTTAGTCTTGTGGTGTACTTACAATACAGTAGTCGTAAAAAGCGTCGATGACCGAATGGTTAAGGTTGTTGCTTGCCATGCGAGAGGTCGCCAGTTCAAACCACGCCAGGTACCAATGTGTTTTTCAAATTCGAAATTCATATGCACCATCATTTGACGCTTTAACGGTGAAGGAAAACATCGTGAGGAAACCAGCATACCTGAGAGATTTTTCAACGGTGTGTGAAGCCATGTCAGAGGCCTATGGGCGGTTTAAAACTCTAACACCAGGTTGTTCATAAACCATACGATAAGAAAAATACAGTAGTAAAATCAAATATCAATCTATTGATGTGATGTGATATTGTTGAATTTATTTATTTAAAATTAATATTATTATGCACGTTGCAGCCTATATATATAGTTGTATAGAATAAACACGGTAATACAATACATGCAAAGCTTGGAATCCAACTCGCAGCCACTGTTTAGGATATTTGAATACCAATTTATCATTTTCAGTAGGAGAGAATACACAGTATACGCATATTTTGGTTACTGGGGTCGGCTTTCGCGAACGTGATTTGAAAACAAGTAACAATAGTTGAGTTACATCATTGTGATACTTTGTGTATGTTCGTATAGTGATATTGAAAATACATTCGACCATTCGTGCTCAAATTGATACCCATGCAGTCTCTGGTTTGCTTTTGTAACTTCTAAAAGCTTTATTGTGTCAACAAGAGGCAAGGTGGAAGTAAACCAGACTGGAACTAAAAGGTTCAGTTAGACATTTTGATTACTTTTAGTTGATGTATCGTGTTGTAATGAATGAACTGTTAATTTAAGTAATGTAATGTAATCCTTGTTTTATTCTCATGTAAATGCCGCATAAATTTCGCCTGAAAGAGAATATGTATGTATTCTTATGAAAAATAAAAAAGAACACCTTAAAGTTAAAGTGAAAACGGTGACAAATTAATAATAATTTTGCTATCCGACCAGCATTTGACCGGCTTTGTTTCTAATTAAAAAGTCAACTCTCATTAAGAAAACACACTGAAAAGTGGTAAGAGAAATCTAAATTGCCGAACTATACGTTTTTACCTATATGTTTATGACCCGTGGGACATAATGTGAACCGAGAAATATTACTACACTGACATAAACGACTCTAGGTACCTACTATAATACATTAGAAGAACGTGTTACACCATCATTGTAAGTTTTATTTTTGCTTTCACATATACCGTGAAATTTTAGTGGTTGTTTTCCCGCAGTAAAATAATTCTATCTTAGTAGCACAATATATTTGTGCAGTTTTTTTTTTATTGAAATCTAAGTTTTACGAAAGGTTTAACTTAAACTCGAAAGCACGTTTACCTATTATTTTATTTATTTACTCTCACGCGAAACCAGTTTTATTATTTACTAGTGGTCGATTTCATGCGGCAAGCATTACCTGATTACGTCACATCTTATTAAAAAAAACGATGGCTTTAGTTTTCGAGTTGAAAATTAATTATTTTGAAAATTTGATGTTCGTGTCCTATCTGCAATTTTTCTTAAATGATAAGTATTTGTTAGCTTTTCTAGCATGAAAGAACGGGTTTACCTATTAATTTATTCTCACGCGAAAGCAGTTTTATTATTTATAAAGAGATATGGACCAACATTTGAACAAGAAAAAAAAATTCCCGATCCTCCTCCAGTTTTTGAAGTCGCTCAAAACAAAAAAATCCTTTTCGTTTACGGTAATGATTAAATACATTTCTATTCAAGCTACACCCTATTTACACATCTCTTGCCTAATTTAGTACCAGATCATCTCTTATATCGACGTGTATTCAATAGGTGTCTACACGTCAAAACTACATATACATATACCAGATTTATCCGCAACGCAGTGCCATGAACTTTATCTCAATTTAATATTTATGTCAAACGACTAGAAATAAATGTCGGAGAAAAACGCACGAGAGATATCCGACTCTACTGAAATATTTGGTTTGCGCAAAACATTTTTCGTGTGACCTGATTCTATGGAAGTATCCTGCGGACACTGTGATACCGTGACCTTCCAGCTTATTATCGTTTCGTTACACGACACAGACCTTTCTCTAATACGTGTGCGGAAATAGCAGGACAAAATAAGTACAATAATAGATATATAAGTCCTGGTGTTGAAAAATAAAGTGTTTACCGAATGCAGATTGCATGTAATAGGCGTGACGACTGGGTCAAAATCTTATTATTCTATTTAGTCCGTAAGTTAGTTTATACAAAAATATGAGACACATATTTTTTTGTTTATCAATTGATTGAAAAATAACAAAATTATAGCTTATCAAACTTCTGGAGTGGGGGCTTGTGACGTCGTAGACGTCGACGTAGGTAAAAATTTTACCATAACGTGACGTCATACGAAACTTCTAAGCACCTTAAATCTCAAATGGCGTAACCGCCAATTTGGTCAAAATGACTTTTTAATGCAGTTTTATTCAGTTTTTTTTTCTCTATCGATCTGTATATTTAAAATCCTCAAATTCGCAAAAAAAAGGTTATTACGACCCAATGTTTTTAATAGATTTGAACACTTTTCATAAGGTAAACAGGTCGTAAAAGGCTTAGTCTAATTTACTTGGTGTTTACGCCCCTAGAAATTATTGTGACGTGAAAAAAATGTCAAAAAAAAGGGTGTAAGTGACATAATTTTCTGGCGTAACTCGTAAGACACGCTATTTTTCGAAATTGCAATACAAAAGAAAGGCGTTTACACCCAACATCGCTGAACACATGATTGTCATTATTATTGTTAGTATTGATGCGCGGGGGGATTAAGAATGCGGAGACATTGGCTATTTGTTGCTTTTCCTTGTTTCGGCATTTTAAATCAATGTCCAAACACAAATCAGAATCAAAGACCAATAACGCGCCAAAGTCAACGTAACGGTCACAAAAAACAATAAATACACCGAGGAACGTAATCTATGCGCACAAGTACGCAAATGGCTGAATACATAGACAAATGTATGGTGAATACACATCAGCAGGGGTTTCAAATGACAAAATTAATCGATTTAGATACGTAAAAATCTTAGAGAAGTTTCCCATATTCCAAAATTTTTCCTCCAATTCTAAAAATTACGCGTTGAGTCACTATGAAAAAGTGTCAAACGGCGTAACTTTGTAAAATCGTAATACAGAGTGAATATTTTACGTTTTCTTTTATTATTAAATGAGTTTAAAGCACAAAAAACATTTTTTTATTGGAGATACGACCTTCACCTCTTAAAAATCGTGATTTTTATGGGGCGTAAACGCCTTTTTGTAATATTTTCACAAGTCGTAACCGACTTCTAGTTTCTAAAATATAAGATTTAGGTACAAAGAGTTCCTACTGAAGCCCTTATCTCAAAATTCTAAGAAATTTGATGTATAAAACATTTTCAAATTTGATAAAATTATGAATAAAAAAACATTTTTTTTTTGTTTTTCTGCTCTCCTGAAAAGTAGTGTTTTGGTGGTTACGCCATTTGAGATTTAAAGTATTATCTTCACAATTTCTTATTTGTGAAACAAAATAAAAAATACGATTACAATATTTTAAAATAATCTAAATAACAGACTAATTATATTTTTTTAGTCCTCTCGCCTATTATACGACATTGCTTACTAGTCCAATCATTTAAGCTTAAATTAGGTAAGAATCTCGGAATGCGAGATACCCAGCTGTAAGTCTGTAAATACTTGTATATTGAAACCCTTAAAGTTGTCTCAAAACCTGCATATGGTAGGGTGTACGCAACGATTAAATTTTCAAGGTCAAATGTCACAAATATCAGTTTTATGAACTTTTGAGCGAAACGGGAAGATTTATCATAAAAGTGTGTAGGAGAAAATTACTTATCATCTATTTATCTATAAAAATTGTCTGTACGTTTTATTCCTAAGATTCACCATTTCAGAGATACAGCGATGCAAATAGTTGAAAAAGTTGTATTTTCAAAAGCTTCCAGACCCCCGTGCGATTGTACTAGACATTTAAAATTTTCACGACTGATGTATTTCAGTAGCCTCTATAACATCTAATACTAGAAAAAGCTTAAAACCAATGTTTAAGTGGGTTCTCTTACAAAAATTATGTTTTTTTTTCTCACACTTGGCCGGTTTTAAACGTGGTTACCCCAGTAAACCTATTCCAGACGACACCTTTTATACGTGAAGAACATGTGTTTATATGGAAGCCTAGTTAAATAATTGTTTTGTGTTGTTTTCAGTATTCAGCAGGCAGTTGAATTTTTTCCGCTTTTCATAATATTATGTATATTTGTTTACAAAATAAGCCAAGTCTCGCACATCTTTTTCCTAAAGGACTACGGACAACCAAGTCAAGTATGCATCGTCTTTTGGAAATCAACTTGTTCCGGTCAACTAGTCAGATATCACTTAGACACTAGATATTATCTGTATTAAGATTCCATTCATGACCTTGCAGTTCTTAAATCACTTCGGCATGACGTCACAACCGGATGCCACCGCGCAGGACGGGCACGCGCCGCCCGTTTATATTTCGAAAAGCGCAAATGCCACGCGTTCAGTGGACGTGACGCGACTTCCGGGTTCCGCAATTGTTTTTTCAACAATCATTTGCTGCCCGTTTCCTATTTCAAATTTGGCGCGCCACATGAAAAATATGGCTCGGCTCAAAATGTTTTCAGTTTTTTTTTTACGCCTGTCAAAACATGTAGATGAGATGCTGTACAAGTAAATAGATTACTTAATTCGATAGTTACTGAAAATCAATGTTAGTTTTTATAACTTGCTTTGATCACACTCTTAAGTTATACTTCACTCTCAAGGGCCCGGAGGTAGATAGATAGATAGATAGATAAGACATTTATTCACATTCAAGTTGACATAAACACAAAAAAAAACATGACAGCGAGAAAATTTAAATTACATAATAGAAAAGGTACAATAACAACAATTGAAGAGGCTAAAATTAATACATATAAAATTTACATAGTATAAAGTTACAAAAATGTACATTGCAAAATTAAAGGTAGGTAATACGCTGCTTCAATACACAAAAAGTCATCTGTGTATGTGTTTAAAGATTCAACTCAAATATTAATATTTGGATGCCATTGTAGTTCAAACATCACGAAAGTTATATTCCAAAAAAAAAATTCCTTTGATAACGAAACAAGGCTTAGCTTTTATTCATGAATATTTATTGTGTTTGTCTAGGAGAGGTTTATATATCCTTTATTTGGATTGCCAAAAACACAACGTTAACAGAATAACTAAAACTAGAATAATAAAATTTCCATTACTAAATATTCAATAGAATACACCAAATGAAAAACCTTACTGTTGTTTTATAACAACTAAGTCTGTCCAGTTTGTAGACAACGTATAAACCAATCTTTCATATCAACATACATTCTGTTTATATCAAGTAAAGTAAATTTAATTATATTTTGTTTCGTATTTATAAATATTGTATTTTGTAATTTTGTATTCGTCTTAATAAATGTAAGAGTGTGTAAGGAAGAATTACAGGTGCTTCTAGCATTTTATAGGAAAGGTCTTCCTCTGTCCAAAGTTTATATATGTAGTATTGATGAAAAACTACCTCATTGGTCTATTGGTAGCAAGTGCTGCGTTGGGACCGAGAGGTCCCCGGTTCGAATCCGGGGTCGGTCAAAATTTGTGTGAGTTTTTCTGTAATGAAATTACTCAGCCCGGAGTTAGGAAGTTGGCGGTTGAACGCCCGTGCCTCGTAAAGCACGTTAAGCCGGTGGTCCTGCGCCCGATCTCTCATCGGTCATGTCGGATTGCCGTCTCACCAAATTATGAGAGTAAGGGAATAGAGAGTTCACTTGTGTTTGCGCGCACACTTGTGCACTATAATATGTCCTGCGCACTTGGCTGATCTCAATTGAGATCGGCCGCCATGGCTGAAATCGGTCGGACGCCTTTATTTATTTATTTTTATTATTGATGAAAAAGATTACTTGTATTTGTTTTCCTTTTTCCAGGCATCTCCATATATTGTCACAAATCTCCTCTACTTTGGCGCAATGCAGTCCCTGATACTAGGTATATTTGACATATTGATGTTCAAAAACAGGTACATAAAAGGCCCCTATATCGCCCGCACGATCCGTGGCCGGCATAGCATGAAATTTTATAATCTCCAAAAACAATGTATCGTTCACACATTTCGGGCGTCCTGATTTCACGTGCCATCGCGTTGGGACCCCATTTGGGCCCGATTGATCCGGTATTCATAAATTTCAGCCCTTACAATGACAGTTTTAGTGGTGTTACGGCTTTTTGTTATGACACACTATTTATTTGGAGATGCAAATCTCGAACGGTATCATGTAATACATTATCCTGCTTGTCTGCTATGTTAACTGCCTCGTTGGTCTATTGGTAGCAAGTGCTGCGTTAGGACCGAGAGGTCCCCGGTTCGAATCCGGGGTCGGGTAAAATTTGTGTGAGTTTTTCTGTAAAGAAATTACTCAGCCCGGAGTAAGGAAGTTGGCGGTTGAACGCCCGTGCCTCGGAAAGCACGTTAAGCCGGTGATCCTGCGCCCGATCTCTCATCGGTCATGTCGGATTGCCGTCTCACCGAATTATGAGAGTAAGGGAATAGAGAGTGCACTTGTGTTTGCGCGCACAGTTGTGCACTATAATTTGTCCTGCGCACTTGGCTGATCTCAATTGAGATCGGCCGCCATGGCTGAAATCGGTCGGACGCCTTTTTACTTTTATGTTGCTCTGATCTCTGCTCTACTTACCTCGGGATCAGATCTAGTACCTATGTGATGTTGTGTAATATTCATTTATTGCAAGTAAACTCATGTTTTTGTAAGTATTTTAAATATAATAAATAAAGAAAGTAATAAGTGTGCATAAACTATTGTTATGATAATAATATACACCGTGAAATTTGAGTGGTTGTTTTTCCGTGGCACAATGATTTGCCTTTAGTAATACTATCAAATTATGCAAATTATCCCATGAAAAAAAAAATCTATTTTCGAAATAATAATTTTCCAACTCTAAAACGAGAGAAGTTATCGTTCTTTTATAAGATGTGACGTAATCAGGTACTGCTTTCGAATTTCGGTTAAACCTTTCGTTAAACCGGCATTTATTGATTTTAATAAAAATGCACAAATCTATTGCGCTACTAACATAAAATCATTTTACTGCGGGAAAACAACTACTAAAATTTCACGGTGTATATTATACATATAAAGTAAGATTATTCTACTTTTATAAAAAAATCTTTATCTTAAATGTTTACTTGCATCATTACATACTTGCCTACCTGCAATGCAATACCTAAATGTAAATGTGGTTAGAATTACTAACCTGCATTTGGAATCAAACTAACACAATCATTATCTGTATATATGACGTAACGATGGACTTACGCAACAACGACAATACGCAATCCAAAAGGTTGAATAAAATACCTTTGGCCTCTGTAACAAAACTAAAGGCAAAACAAGTCAAAGTGTGAGCTCGTGCAAAAATTACAAGCCGCGAACGCGCGAGCGGAATATGATACAAATTAACACATTTCAGACACCCACACCCACTAGGGTTGCCTGTAGGGCTACCATGAGTTTAAAACTTACGCACTCGATATCGCCTACGTAAATATGTCTATGAAAAACTTGTGCAGCGCCGCTGGTGGTTACGCGAAGAACTAAAATCGGCCGTATGAAAAAAGCAACTCGATAGGTTTTAACGTACGTAAGTTTTGGATAGCCAACTCATGGTAGGCCCTCTGGGCATAATCTACTTTTGTATGATTTTAGACTTTCGCGTTCCATTACACTAAATATTAGCAGTTCGCTCGCGATCACGATTGGTGTATCCTAGTCGAAACGACGGGCAGTAAGTACCTATGTATTTGCTACTCCTAATAACGCGTGTAGACCCATAAAGACTAATATTTAGTATAATCTACTTTTGTTAAAGGGTTCCAATGAGCAAAAAGAAAAAGGTTTTTTAAATATACAATGCAGGCGCTGGTGGCTCGGACTAAGAGAGGTTTAGTATCTGCCCCGTGCCATTAAGGCATGGAACGCCCTTCCAGCTCATGTTTTCCCTCCCTCCTATGATCCCGGGCTCTTCAGGCGGGGCGTGAAATGGCATTTAAGCAGGCCTTCAGGGTGAGTGCGACAGGCTCAATATGATGTATTGTGCCTGTCGACCTCATAATTGGACCTCACTACCGCTTACCATCAGGTGGAGTGAGGTCATTTTGTTTGCCTATTATAAAAAAAAGATTTTTTTTAATTATCACTTTGTTTCTATCTCTTTGCCCTCCTATTTTTCTCGCAAAATCCGTTTCGCTTTATGCTTTTGATCAGCCAGGAAACCAAGACGTATCAAGATGAAATCAACATCTAATATTAATAACTCACCAAGAAGGGAAGAATTATGAAACAATTGAATATAATTATAATATACTAAAGCGTACCTGTGTTTTTTATGTGTGGTTTTGTTTTAAGAAAATTTCCTTGAAAATAATTTGAGTGAACTGAAAATTCAAAGTGAGTTGTAGTACTTGTGGATAGTACTTATGAATCCGTAAAATTTCTGCATTAACCAGTAGGTATGTAATATTAACTAAAAATCAATTGATTCACAATAAAAGTAGTAGCATCACGGACGCAGTAAGTAGCTATGTATTTGCTACTCTTTTTATCGCATGAAGACCCATATTAAACAGTTTTCAATGTAATGGAACGCTTAATCTAAAATCGCACGTAAGTATATGCTGCATAAGTATTATTTTTAAAGTGACAGCCCTGTCGATCCGTAGTCTCAGCAACAATCAGGCGAAGTTGGCGCAAAAACAAAAGTTCGTTAGGTGTTTAGGTACACATGCGGTTGTGGTCCGCACTCTGCTGGCTCGCGGGACCTGCTCCTAAGTAAATGGACGTACTGTCTGGATTTAAACGGCATAGGACATTCTTATTTCCTTTTTTTATTTAAAAAATAATGGTGATAAGATCATTTCCGTCACAGGTGCACTCTTTGCTCCAACATTATGAATCACACCTAGCCATCCGCTCCCCCGCAAGTCCGGTGATGATGACAAGGCCACTCCAAGACATCATCTATGTCAGTTAGGAAAAAAAATATGAATCACATGCCATTTTACTTTGTTTATCATGTTTATCGACTGGTCTATTGAATTTATATAATTTATAATATTGATTTTCGGTCATTTAAATTACCTAAAACGATAATGGAACAACATTGTAGAATAGACACTGCTCTTATAGGGTATCCATGATCCAATTTACGTTAGCCAAAATAATATGCATAAGTAAAATAGTTAGCCAAAATAATATGCATATGTGAATATATTGATGAACGGAGCAGTGAAAGTGGTGTACCAGGATCCTAGCACATGGCAGGAAGTGATCTCTGCCTACCCCTCTAAGGAAAAAGAACGACTGTACGTTTTTATGTATGTAATACTTAATAAGTTCGTTAGGTTTTTAGGTAGCTATACATGGGATTGCTTGTCCGCACATTGCTGGTTCGCGGAACCCTCTCCTAAAAAATGGACGTGTATTTAAACGGCACATAAATTCGAGTATACTTGTTATCGATATACCTTTTTGTTATATAGGAAAAAAATCCTCAATATCACTTTGTTGTCCGTCCGTCCGTTGGAGATATAAAATTGAAACAAATAACCTTTAATTTATAACATATTTTGTTAAGATCATACCCTCTAGGTATGGCGTAAAACCGGACTCTTCAGGCGGGGCATGGAACTGCATTTTAATAGGCCTTTAGGATGAGTGCTACAGGCTCTGATATGTCGATCTCACTCTTGTTAGACTTTTATAAAAAAAAACATTACTCCTTTGCCTGTGTCAATTTTAAGGTTGTAGATCATTTGTATACTAAATTTCGTAACACAGTTATGGCGTTAAAGCGTAACAGACGATGTTACTTTCACATTTAAATGTAATATTACATGTAAATAATGATCTTAATTGTATACACACTGCTTTTAATCATGAAATAATCACACTTGGCTACACAAGCAGTGTGTAACATTGGTTGTTAGGACATTACGAGACCAATTGATACCCACCCCAATTGCGTTCAATAGATCTATTGAATCTACACGGCTTTAACTATAGGGGGAACATCTACGGAACTGTTACACGTACTAATAGCGAAACGTGGGCTAACAAGCTATGGGCGTGCCCCAGGAAAGCTAAGGGTATGTTTCCAGTAAATACTATGTTACATTTTAGAAAACTAAAGCTGTCCGGGATGTTTACTAAGTTGTTTTGTTTTAATGAGCTTCCGATATGTCGGCACTGCTGCAGCGCTATTATCACGGGTGAACTGTAGGTCTGCGAGAATGACGGTAGGTCTAAGAACAGTCGTATCGGTCTATTCTCTTTCTACTACGTCATATTTATTGCAAAATTAAGAAAACGAACAGATTAATCCATAAAAACGATATCATAATGGCGTCATACTAAATGACTGTAAATTAATAATATCTTTACTAATATTATAAATCCGAAAGTAACTCTGTCAGTCTGTCGGTTACGCTTTCACGCATAGAGTACTGGACCGATTTAAATGAAATTTGGTACAGATATAGTCCAGAGCTTAGGAAAAGTTATAGGCTACTTTTTAACCGACTGCGCTATACTTAAGGAAGTAATGTTTTACCCGTTAAACGTCTCTCCGCGGATGGAGTCGCGGGCGGAAAGCTGGTAATTAAATAAAATAGTAAATTATGAATTACAAAGTTCTCCTAATTATTTCGGTTAAAGCGTGGAAGTGTATCCAGAAACACAGGTGTACTCCGTTAAATTATTCAATACATAGTCTATTTGCTCAAAGTTAATCCTTACTAATATTATAAATCCGAAAGTAACTCTGTCTGTCTGTCTGTCTGTTACGCTTTCACGCATAGAGTAAGGTACAGTCGCCAAATATCGTCCCCTTTTTGTAAAAAATACGGTAAAAATAGAATATTATAGCTAAAACTATAAATGAAACGCCAAACACTAGGCAGATTACTTCTTTATTAATAAAAATAATCAACAGATCTATAACTTTGTTAATATTTCTACAATCATAACTTTTACAATAAACTAGGAATTTTAGGAACGTAAATTTTGGCGCCTAATATCGTCCCCGGTACATTATAAGGCGTAACATATATGCAGTACTTGAATTTAAATTATATTCTAACAATAATCAACGCTAATAATTATATTCCTGGTATCTAATTCGAGTCCCATTAGTATAGCTTGAAATAAATAAATTTTCAAGTCAAATGGTGCGAATAGGCTGCAAATCAGAAGGAACTATAAACTGATATGGAGTCTCTGCATTAAAATCTTGAATTCTAGCACTTGATATCGATTCTGGCATTAAATAATGGAAACAAATAAATATTGAAAATAATTACACACTAAACTAATTAAATAAATTAAGTTGTAAGTATTGGCCCCGGGGACGATATTAGGGTCAAGCGGGGGGACGAAATTAGGAATATGCTACTTGTATTTAAAACATGAATTTCATCAAGAAACATGTCTCGTAACCCAAATGTTGTTCTATCCGAATAAATCTATGAAATAAAAATAAATTTTGAAAAAGAAAATATCACAGTATGTCAATCCTATCGAAAGTAAAACTATTTAGACAATATTTGGATCCAAAACTCAACCTCAACAATTTTTTACTTTTTTAAATATTTTGTGACAGGAGCAATATCTCACCAAGAATTGTTCGCCATGGCCGATTGACAGTTCGAACTTTTGATTTGGACCAAAAAAAACTAGGTGGCGTTAAATACAAAAACAGAAACCAAGGGGGACGGAATTAGGTTCGGGGACGAAATTTGGCGACTGTACCTTACTGGACCGATTTAAATGAAATTTGGTACAGATATAGTCCAGAGCCTAGGAAAGGTTATAGGCTACTTTTTAGCCGACTGCGCTATAAGGAAGTAATGTTTTACCCATTAAACGTCTCTACGCGGACGGAGTCGCGGGCGGAAAGCTAGTTTCCAATAAAATTGAAGTAAATATATAAAATTCGAGGTTTCTTATCTCTTTGCCATTCATTACCAACAATAGAACAACAATAATAGACTATACGGTATCCATGTTCTTATTTAGGAAGTGTATCGTTTCCTAAAGTAAGGGAAGCCAAACAAAATTTAAGCACAAAAGAGGAAAGAATACTGTTTAGAAAAAAAACAATTTAATGAGGCATTGAACATTATTGAACACGTTTCTCATTATTGAAAGACGGACTAAATATAATACAGATTTGTTTTATTATTACTAAGGCGTCCTATTGATTTCGGCCGTGGCGGGTGATCGCGATTGAGATCAGCCAAGTGCGCAGGGCTTTTTTAGTGCACGATTGTGCGCGCAAACCCAAGTGTACTATCTATTCCTTTACTCTCTTAATTCGGTGATACGACAATCCGTCATGACCGACGAAAAATCGCAGGACCCGCTGCTTGACGTGCTTTCCAAGGCGCGTATCCGCCAAATTCCTGACTTCTTGTTGACTAATTTATCATACAGAAAAACTGACACAATTTTTTATACGGGTGTGAGTCTTCCGCTCCCCCGCCAAGCCGGTGAAGCTGTAGAAGCCGTCTGAGGTTAACAGCTAAGTCCATCCGAAAAAAAGAAGAAAAAAACACACAAATTTTGTCTGACCAGACAAACCGTGGATCTCTAGATCCTCACGCAGCGCTTGCCACCAATAGACCAACGAGGCCTATATGATAACTACTGACGTATGATAATACCCTAATATTTATAGAAGCTAGTTGACTTCTTCGCTTCCCTTGAAGTGCCACCCGAACCTATTATTAATATCGTAAGCTGAAGCATATTGCATTGTGCCTGGTATTGCAAATTAACAAACATCGAACGTTGTGACTATCGAATACTTGATTAAATACCGATTGAACATAACAAGAGTCAAAGTTACGTACAATAAATATGAAAGCTTATTTACATGTAGAATTATACTCTGTCGTCAATATGTTATTGAACATGAAAGCAAATTAAAATTTGTAATAATTCGTATCTATGACAATGCCTGAACGGGTACTTGTTACATGGTTACATTGAGCTTTAATACATAGGATCTTAAACAACAAATAAAAATTATGAATCTGTAAGGCGATTAAGTATTGCTTTAGACACAAGCAATCGTTAATGAATAGACACTCTGATCGCACCTATGGATTTCGATACCTTGACTATCGATCTAGAGCAGCACTTCAAAAAAGGTTTTCGTTTCAGCAATTTAACAGTTTTTGATTCAAATGCTTTTCGCAGGGCCACCACCACCACCACCACCACTACCCACCACCCACATTACCACTTGAAATATTTTTCACAGCAGCGTGTGTCGCAACAAACGGCATTCGCATCTACTATCAGACCCTGTAAAATCTTATAAAAAGTGTGTTGCCTTGCTGGCTCGATGGTGCAGTGGTTACTGGTTAGTGACCCTAAAGTTCCAAGGTGCATGGGTGTTAATATGTATGTTTAAATATCAGTCTCTGGCGGCCATAGTACAAGCTTTGCATAGTAAGTATGGGGTCATATGGCCATGTGTGGAAATGTCCCAAAATCGTATTTATTTCTTAATTTGTAACTAAGTATAGTTTATTGCCCATTGTTATTCTATTCATTTATTAAAAAACCAGACCTAGCCGAAGACGGTATTAATTAATCGCTTTTAGTTTTATTAGCAGACTAAATTAGTTTTATCAGATTACCTTAAGAATAAGCTTTTGTAACATCACACTATTATACTAACCTATTCACTAAAGTCTATCTAATCAAATTATCGAAAACTAGTCCATTTAGAGCTTCATGAGTCTATAAAATAACAGCCTAGTCAGTATTAATCCTATCGCTTGCAATCCCACGCTTTAATAATTTCAAATAAAATATCTGAATGTTATCTGAACAGGCTTATCGTTAAACGGTTTGAAATGTTTAAATGTAATAAGCTCTGGCGTATTTGATAGTGTTCGCGTTTCAATTCTGAATAGTAACATTTTGTAGGTTCGATTCGAAGGTACAACCTGTCGTTGTAGTAGCTTAAAGGCTAGGCTAGCTCCAAGATGCCGCCAAGGATGAGGTACGTACACCTAGGCTTGCCAGACCGCCGGGAAATCCGGGATTGTCCCGGAATTTTGCCTCTTGTCCCATGTCCAGTAATTAGCGCTTATTGTCCCGGATTTCGCAAACTTTTTTTTGTTTATTACTATTCAATTTGTCATTTAGTAGGTATTCATTGCCTACCAAAGTTTAAAATTGGTAATTTAAGCGAAGTGCTCTTTATTTTCCTTATTAGTTTAACGTTTGATTAACTACCACAGTACTTTATCTTGTAATTATAACTATAGTTAATTATGTACTTAGTATAGACATTTAAGATATTTTCTATTATAACCACGAGCCAACATTGTTTTAGTAGAATTGTCCCGGATTTGATAAGTTACCATCTGGCAACCCTAGGTACACCACAGGTTTAATAGTTGGTACGCCCCTGGGATACCTTTGCAGGAGCAGTCACCGGTCGTTTTGACCTTGACACTGGCGGCCAGGAATCCAACAGACCGCCCAGAGAGAACACCCGTAGGTACCTAATACTGTATCAAAATGCAACGTGAAAACCGCTATCTCATCTTCTTCTTATAAATAAAAATGAATTGCTGTTCGTTAGTCTGACTAAAACTTGAGAACGCCCGGACCAATTTAGGTAATTTTGGTTTTAAAATGTTCGTCATAGTCCAGGGAAGGTTTCAATGAGAAAATAAAGAAAAAGAATCAGTATTGGCGGTATGAAATTCGCCGGGACCACTTATATTTACATAAAAATATTGCATATAGATACAAATATTCTAGTTGTGTGTATAGGTTGTACTTACAAAACACGGGTCTGTAATATAACCCTTTATAGCTCGATAGTATCGACAGGTCTGGCAAAGATGGTTGAATAGAATTTATTAAGCTGGATATAGATCGGATATCTTCTGATTCAGGAAATCCGTCCTCAGAGTTCCGCTAGGTGAAGTAATGTTCCAATTTCTCATGACGGATCTAAGTTTCCTTATAAAATTTAAGATAGAACATAGAAGCATATCAAGTTAAATAAAAGTATGATACAAGTGCGGAATCAGGATTTACTAAGAATAAGAATAAGAAAAAGTTTATTGACCACAAACGTACAGAAAAAAAAATGAAAGAAAACTAGTGTTATTAGTGTTACTTACTTCTTTTGACCGTCATCATAAAAAAGATAATTCAGTAATTGATGAAATCACTGCAGTCACAGCATGGTACTGTCACTTTATTGCGTCTCTATCGATACCTGAACCGAATAAATGCGAGTTAAAAGCTTTTAACATTTTCCCGCAGTCCATTAATTAATGTAATATTACACAACATCACATACATTGATCTGACTCGTGATGAGTAGCTTAAGCACTTCTGTTCAGGATATCAGAATCAACAGTGGGTTCGCAAATTTATATAATTATAAATAATAATACATATTGTTCGTCACACAAATATTTGTCCCGGGTGGGAATCGGACCCACGACTCTTGAAACGTTCAACCGAGCCAGTCGAACATTACATTAATGCCGTAACGTTAATTAAATTATTACCATTTAACCGGTTAATAAAGGTACATTAGTGACTCGTTGGTCTATTGGTAGCAAGCGCTGCGTTAGGGCCGAGAGGTCCCCGGTTCGAATCCAGAGTCGGGCAAAATTTGTGTGAGTTTTTCTGTAATGAAATTACTCAGCCCGGAGTTAGGAAGTTGGCGGTTGAACGCCCGTGCCTCGGAAAGCACGTTAAGCCGGTGGTCCTGCGCCCGATCTCTCATCGGTCATGTCGGATTGCCGTCTCACCGAATTATGAGAGTAAGGGAATAGAGAGTGCACTTGTGTTTGCGCGCACACTTGTGCACTATTATATGTCCTGCGCACTTGGCTGATCTCAATTGAGATCGGCCGCCATGGCTGAAATCGGTCGGACGCCTTATAAAGGTACATACTTTAAAAATAAACACCAAAATGTAATCAACCAGACCCAAGACAAACATTTGACGAGCGATGAACTCGACCCCAAAACTGAACCGAACGCCCCATCCTTCGATTCGGTCTCACGGCAAAAAGCCATTTAGCAAAGCGATCATTCACAATAAAATTACCTGACAAATAAACCGCGTAAATATTTGAGCAGCCACTTCCATCAAATCGTTGAGGAATCTCGTGCGGTACGTTCAACTATTTCGGTTACGTGTGAGTTTGGTTCGGCGGCTATTTTGGCATTCGCACAACGCAAACTACAACAGTATAGAACAATAGGTGGTTCTGTAGCGCTACCATGAGTTTAAAAGTTACGGACTCGATATCGCCTGCGTAAATATGTCTATGAAAAACTTGTGCAGCGCCCCTGGTGGTTACGCTAAGAACTAAAATCGGTCGTATGAAAAAAACAACTCGATAGGTTTTTAACGTACGTAAGTTTTCGATAGCCAACTCATGGTACCGCTACTGTTGCTGTTACAACATAAACATTTATTGTTCTATGTAATTTTTTTCAAGTACTAATTAGCGAACGATGTTAGACTTTCGCGTTCCATTACATTAAAACTATGTTCTATAAGTATCTCATAATATCTGAGAGTAAGCGGCCGTGAGGTCCACATAAGAGGTGTGTAATAGACCCTATTGAGCCTGCCGACCTCATTCTGAAGGCCTGCTTAGATGCCGTTTTACGCCGCGCCTAAAAAAACCCGGATTATATGAGGGAGGGAAGACATGACCTGGAAGGGCGTTCCATGTCCAAATAGCACGGGGCTATTTCTATTTCGTAGTAGAATTATTTGAGTCAGTTGATACGAACATTCTTTACTGTTATTCTAAGTGATGTGCGATTGTGTCTATCAATAATTCAGGTTTTCCCAACTTACTTAGGAGAGGCCTTTCAAATTTGCTGAACACGTCTATTAGTTTTATCTATCAATAAATTAATCTCCCAAATAACGCTATCTAACCTTTATGTTTTGATTGATTTATCAAGAGTGAAATTCAGTAAATCTCAATGAAAGAATGTGTAAAATAAGTATTGTTCAAAACAGGACATATATTTTTTGTGGTTTCATATCTATTAACATATCAGGTACAAAATCTAGAAGTAGAAGAATTAACATCGTGGTATAGGATAAAAAGTGCTAGTTATCTCTGATTACTCTGCAAGAAAAAAAATCGATACTAAGATATAAAATATAGCTATTTCAGTATCGACTTATTTTACTGTAGACTACTGATTTTATTTTTACAAAAAGGCTAAACTAATTAAGTTTATATACAGGTGTTAATGTAGACAGGCGCCCAAGTTGTTAGTTACATAGGTCTAAATCCGTCCCGGCGGCCTAGAAGATGAGGTACATCGCGGTGTTTCAGTCGGTATACCTCCTGGGCATGCACTCCGCCCAGAAGCAGTGACTGGCATTTACCATCTTCGCGCCAGTCGCCAGGGAGTCCGACACACCACCGAGAGATAACCCCTCTCCTGGTGACATGGCGTCAAGTATTTCCAGATCCGGATCAAAAATAAAGGTCTAAATCCGTCTCTGTATTAACGTTTAGATATAAACAAGCAAACCAATAGTGGGAAACCATAAAATGCGACATCGAACGAGAACCACCTTCATACAATTTCTTCTTTATCGTGTTTCCAATTCTTAAAAGTACTGCTCGTTAAATAGACAGTTATATAGCAGTTTAAAAGGAAAACAAAGGGGCACTTTTGAAAGCCTCTTATCATTATTTACGAGACAAGGCAGTACGTTACATGTTCGCCGCGTAATAGACCGCACCTATATACAAGTGTAGTATCTACTAAAACAACTTAGTGATGGTTAGTCTACCGCTACTCTCACTTTAAGAACACTTTGTCTATTAAATACTCGTAACAAAAAAGTATCAACGGCTTTAGATGCTTTTTTACATTAAAGATTACATTTTATTATTTTGAGTTCTGTATTTTCATATCAAGCTCTAATGGATCATTGACTTAAAGTTTTGTGACAACGGTTAAAAGCTTTTAAAAATGCAGGTATTTTTACCCCAAATTCTATTTTGCACTACTATTACTTAAACTTAAGCTCATTAAAACAAAACAACATGGTAAATATCCCGGACAGATACAGTTTTCTAATACTTAAACTTAGTCTATTATTTACGCAAACATGAAATCTTGAACGACAATTTGATATAAAACTAATTTTACGGATTAAGCTCTTTACAGCGCTTGAAACGATGGGTCTCTAAATAATATGTTTAGAATATCAATACACGCGAATTTAATCCGTAAAATTAGTTTAATTTCAAATTTAATATCAGTTTATGACATTCAAGATTTCATGTCGTAATGAAAACCATTGCCATGGGCCGTTGACTTTCTTTAGTCTGTAGAAAACCTCAAACAATTTTGATTTGAATTAATTAACTAAATTTTCGAAAACATGTTATGAGTTTTGGCATGTGTAAAGTAGTAAAGTATAGTATTTGTATTTCTTGATGGACATTTTAAACATAGCTTAAATTAAAATTCAGTTCGGGAATTTTGAATTTAAAACATCTAATCGAATTATTCTGTAATAATTCGATATTTGTACCCTGAAGCAAAGGGCGTAATAATATTATTTCGTCTTTTTTTGTGTGCTGTCTAACTCATATATACGAATAATATATTTTTTTATTTTATAACATATCATCCTAACACAGTATGTTTCATAGGGGTGAGAGCCATCCGCTCCCCCGCAAGTCCGGTGATGATGACGAGGATACTCCAAGCCATCATCGTATGTCAGATTGGAAAAAAAATTATTTTTTAACCAGTGATATCACTACTACCTTTTATTTATGCCGCGTAAAATGTGATGTTTACCAACTAGTCTAAACCCGTTTAAAAAGAAGTTTTATCCAATTTAAACTTTTTCCTAGAAATAACGTACACTAAAAAAAACATCCAATTTGGTGCAGTCGTTTGGAAGTTATTCGTGTACATTCTTTTTAACGAATACATTTTATTTCTATAGATTTTGCAATATACATGTGCTATCATATGAATTTGTAAACGTGTATATCATAAACAAAGTCCCATGTTTGTATGTTAACATCATAACATTTATACGGCTTAGGGACCGCGTCATATTGTCCATGATACTTCATGTCTTCGTCATGAATATGTAGAACGTATTGCAAATCGCGTGCGGTCGGTTGCCGCATTTCCTTGCACCTATTTATTGCTCCACCTTGTACTTTGTAACTAAGGCATCACTGCATAATAATATGAAGTATGTACCATTTTTATCGATTTATACAAGTGTGTGGTTAGGTATACACCGTGAAATTTGAGTGGTCGTTTGCAGAATGATTTGCCTATAGTAATACTATCAAATCATGCAAATTATTCCTTAAAAAAAATATTATCTTTCCAAATTTTTACAATAATAATTTTCCAACTCGAAAACGAGAGGAGCTATCGTTCGTTTACTAGGTGTGACGTGATCAGGTACTGCTTGCCGCATGAAATCGATGCTTAAAGCTAAAGAAGCTCTACGCCCTCGGTAATTGAATTTAATAAAAAAGCACTGCACAAATCTATTGTGCTACTTAGATAGAATCATTTTGCTGCGGGAAAACAACCATTACAATTTCACGGTGTATAAAAGAATATAAAACGTTTATTAGCCGTATATTACAATTATATAGCGATGAATATGTTTGTCTGAAATATAATTTTATACCTATTGATATTTGTTTTGGAGATAATTATTATCAATAACCAAAAAATTATGTCATGTAAAATTGTTTTTTCACACACGTTGCATAAATAACATTTTTAAGTTTGTAATGTTAGTTGATGACCTTATTTAAAAAACCAGGTCAGTTAACTAATCCATCGCCTATATTTATCCACAAAACCCGAAAACTGTTCAGAACCAGAACTTTCTTGTAAACAAGCACAAGTTATTCTTTTGAAAGATGGCCGTCGCCCCGATGATAGATCGTGGTTTTGTCTTTACAAATTGAGATCTACTGCTGAGCCTTGCGGACACAAATAGGAGCCTTAGCGATGGATTATTAGCTATATTTATTTTTTATTTTCCTCTCTGGTGTTTCTTATCCTAATTTCTTGTAGAACAAAAATATAAATAATAAATATAATATTATACACAACATCACATACATTGATCTGATTCCGTGGTCATTAGCTTTTGTTACGAATAAATCAGTATTATTTACACTAAAAAATATACCTAAATATATTTAATATCACACCCAGACACGGAACAAACACTGGCGTTCGTGACTTAATTATCTGTCCCGGATGGGAATCGAACACACGACTCTTGGAACCGTAGGTAATGAAAAAATCTTTTCATAGTACGTAATTGCACATTCGGCATTCTGTTATTCACGGTTTCCGTATAAAAACAATATCTGACTAAAAAAGTAAGGCAAGCCGAATGAATTACGCCAAAAAAAATTATTCAAAAATGTTCGACGAAAGAGGATGAAAACGCTCTAGGTTGATAAACTTCGTTGATGGTTAAAAAAATGTTTTTTTTTCTTCAAGGTTTTAATCAGCGACAATATTCAGATATTGAAAGCATAAACATTACGAGTATTATAACGACGTTGTGACACTGTTCGCAACATTTTAACCAAGCATTGAATAAAAAAAATATAAAATGTAGCAAGATAGAAACGTACGCTTTATGCTTGGGTTCCGTTGATGACTAAAAACTTTAATATCTACGCATAGAGATATTTCATAGGTTTAAAGTAAGTAGGTACATGCTTCTATCTGAATGTCATTCAATGGCCAGAAATAGGCTCAGACTTCTGGGAACGGCATATCCGACCCCAGAAGAATACAGGCACCTCAAACCCTATATTGCATTTGACCTTTAAAGAGTAGGTATAGACGTAGGGATAACACAGAAGATCCCTAAGGGTCGAATTGAACCGGTCTCAGTCTGTCTTGCTACAAAATAAGATAAGGTACTTATGAAATCAAAACACACAATTTTGTCATAATTATTTTCTACACATATAAATCATATCGGAAAAACTCATTCATCACACATCTCGATGAATTAAGAATATCCACTTGCTTTTAGCCAGTTAAATATTCATTCACAAACTCATTTTCACCTTATGTGTAAAATGCACATATATCAACACAAGTCGACCACATATTAGGCAAATAGTTGTCCCTACATTCAGATTAAAACGTCAGAGTTGGAGCTGAAAGTTTTATTCCGGTCCAAATACAAGTTACAGTCGTATCAGTCTCCAAAAAAAAAGCAACACCGTACCCCAAAATAGTGTACGTAAATCGCATATTCTGCGCGCCATGTTCCGAGAGTTTCCGCCATTATACTCGCTCGGAAATATTCGCGATGCAAACGCGGGCGTTGATAAAAAGAGAGGAGTGTCACCCCGATTGCCGGCTCCATATGTCGCGCTTAACGACACATCTGAATAACAAAAAAAGATGTTTATCGCGTCAGGTGTCGCGGCGAAAACCTGCGCATTTTAAAAGGGCATCTGGGTTGCTGGAGCGGAATTATGGGTACCTGTTTTGGTCTAGATTTTGAATGCAGTTTGAAACAGGGCAATATTAGGTGTGCAATACGACATTTTCTACACAAGTAGATTGAAGCTGTGTATACGACCGGGAGTATCGTGAAAGAGGACAAGATCAGATACTACGACACTGTCACAAGGCGATGAAGTCCACCACGGTTTTTTAGACGGGGGACTCTATCTATAGGGATTGTACAACGTCCAGAAGCCGCGGCTAGCAATTTACCATC
This sequence comes from Maruca vitrata, assembly GCA_039566165.1. Lineage (NCBI taxonomy): Eukaryota > Metazoa > Arthropoda > Insecta > Lepidoptera > Crambidae > Maruca > Maruca vitrata. The sequence continues at coordinate 3,389,881 of CM076918.1, read as the reverse complement.
TGTTGGCCAGTCGCCGAGGCACCGCCCGGAGAGATCTATCATTTCTCCAATAAAGACTTTCATAAAAAATACTTCACAACAAGTGGAAAATTACTGGCTCGGTGGAACAGTGGTTAGTGGCCCAGGTTTACAACCTACGGTTCCAACAGTCGTGGGTTCGATTCCCACTCGGGACAAAATTGTGTGACAAACATCGGTGTTTGTTCCGTGTCTGGGTGTATTATTAAATATATTTAGGTATATTTGTGTATCCACTGTTGATTCTGATGACACAAGTGCTTAAGCTGCTTACTACGGGATCAGATCAATGTATGTGATGTTGTGAAATATTTATTATTATTTATTAAAATTATTTTTATAATAAATAGAAAAAGATTTAGATTTATCTTAGGTTCCTTGCGCTTTTGCTAACTGTATTTTTTTCCTAACCGACATACAATGATGGCTTGGAGTAGCCTCGTCATCATCACCGGACTTGCGGGGAGGCGGATTGATCTCACCCATAAACTTACTGTACAACTTAGCTTTAGATTAAGCATTAGGTACGACATTAAAGTCACTGTTTCTGCTGATACTTTTGGAGATCACAAACTTCTTGTTTATGAAACAGTAAATGAGTAAACATGCGATCGTATTTCATATCTTTCCTTTCCGATATCTCACGTCGAGGGTAAATGAACCAGTGGCGGATTTACAAATTTGCCGCCAGTAGGCTATTGAATTTTTGCCGCCCCTGCTGACCTTTGAAATTCAATACGTTAGTTTAGTTCACAATCATATTAAAATACCTACACTATATGAACACAGATCTCACAAAATAATGTGTATGTGTAGTCGGTAAACGTTATTTTTGTTAAATATTTTGTATTGCATTTACAGTTTAAAAACAATACGAACATTTCTATTAAATAACATTGTTAACAATCCGGTTAATGTTTACAATGAGATCAAATAAGGTTTACATTATCTGTGGGATTGAAAGTGTATGCATTCCTGAACTAAATCAGTTAAGTTAATAAATGTGTGCGACGCGACCTCCAGTGTTACAATCTGGGGGCACGGCAGTGCAGGGTCGGACTGAGCCGCAAGGGCCCGGGTGGCAAATCACAATCCCAGGGCCCGAGTTTTTTTTTTCGGAAGTGACTGAGATGGCCGCCTGAGGCCTGTTCAGCTTCACCGGACTTGCGGGTGAGCGGATGGCTCATAACCCTAAGTAGCCCAGGGCCCGAGACTATATCACGGTGATGGGATGCTATCGAAAAATACTGAGATACACAAATCGAGATAAACAATAAATAAAAAAATGATTATAATACTAAAATAATAAGCAGGTATTATAAATAATAATTACAGGTAAATCCTATAACAAATAATATACAGGGTGTCCTAAAAATAGTGTCAAGCGAATGTCCTGAGTTAGTAGGTAGGGGAACCTGTTGTACCTAGGCCAGTTTTTGATATTTTTATTTTTTTTAAATAAATGGTAAGAATAAGATCCGTCAAATATGGAATAATGGAAAGATCAGTTATTCAACTATATAATAAATTCATAAAATGTGAGGATTTTCGGTAAAGCTGGAAACAAAAGCAACTTGAAAAAAAAAGGGAAAACTGTCCAAGGTACAACAGACCTGATGTACCTTGGACCGTTCCAGTTGTACTTTGGACATTCCAGGGTAGAATGAAGATAAACACTAGCAATTGCAGAAGGGAGTTTTATTTTTAATATAGGTAAGTACAACAATAATGCTTATACCTGTAATCAACAAAAACATTACTGTAAATAGCAAATTAACAGTTACCTAATTAATAGTCTCTTGTCTCTTTACTTTGTGACAATAACATAACAAATGTTTACATATTTAAATATTTATTTTAAAAGGTAATAAAAAACATGTTTTTATAAGGTTATATTATCTATATCAAAATTATCTATCTATTATCTATGTCCAAGGTACATACTCAGTTGGGGGGCCAAGGTACAACGTCATTACAATTTTAGGTTACAACTTGTTTAAACACACTTTTAATTGAGGTTGGGTTCTCACAACTATACTATCTAAAACCTTAATAAACTGAGATTATATCGGAAGTAAAAGATATTTTATAAATACATATCGTGACAAATTAAGAGGCCATAAGTAAATTCCAAAAAACGAACTTTTAAGGCAAAAAATAATAAATTTCCTTTTTTAACTGCATTGACGCGGCGCCGGCGAATCACAACTAACTTCACGTGAGTCTTATCAAAGCAGGCTTCGACTGCCATATACAATATTTTTCTAAAGCGCGGGAGTTTACGAAAAATTACAATTGTCCAAGGTACAACACTGTCCAAGGTACAACAGGTTCCCCTACACACACCCCATGTATGTTCCGCGATTTTTATAGCGTTCGAGTTATGGTTTTTTCCTAAACTGTTGAGAATAATTGACATAACCGATTTAGAAAAAATCCAAAGAGAAAAGTATTTAATTTTTTTGATAAATTCTGTTTGCAAATAAATTTTCATTAAAATTGTGATATTTTTTCATCAAAATTTATTTGCAAAAAGATTTTCTAAAAAAGTCAAATACTTTTTTTTAGAAATTTTTAATCGGTTATGTCAAATATTCTCAAAAGTAAAAAAAAATCATAACTCAAGAACTATAATTGGAAGTTTTCAAAATGATGGTACAAACTGAAAAATTACGTTCTGTAAATAATGCATTAAAATTTCAACTTCAAATTTTAAATATTAGAAGGTACCGTGAAACCTTACAACTTAGCCCTTGGCAGATAACTTTGCGCAATCCCCAAAAACAACTAAAACTGCCGGTGGAACTGTAGTTATTCAAAATAGCAACACTTTATTGTAATAGTAGTAAAATAGAAGGTATTTGTGGCAACATTATGTAGCATTTTCGTTTCTAACTTCACTCAGTCGCTCTACAGAAGTTGTCAAAGTGGTGGTGTCGAGAGTGGTGCAAATTTATAGTTGTAAATTTTTGTTTGGTGTTGGAGACGTAATCATCGCAGGTAAGATATTTTAATATCTATATATATAAGAGAAAGTGAAGCAGGCATTGTGTTTAGTAGCAGGTGTGTACTTGTTCTAATCAACGAGAAATCTAAGTGGGCAATGTTATGAGAACTTTCTTAGAAGCCGTTTGACAACTTTGCCCAGCACCAAAACGGTCCAAGGGTTGTCACCGTCTAGAAATAATATTAGGAAACTCTATTAATAAGCGATATTTGTTAATGTGTTATATAGGTAGGTATTTACCAACTTAAGGGCTCTTTCAATTTAGCTGTTTCTTTAAGCAGTTGCTGAACTCCTCTTATTTGTGTTGCATTAATGAACTTATCATCTTTTCTGCTTGCTTCCCTTTACAAAAAGGGTAAAAGAAAACTTTGTTTTTGCAAAATATTTTGATCTTTTCGTGTTTTGTGACTAATGAAGGCATGGGTTTGTGTGTGACCTTTTGATTAGTTGCTTTTTGAACATGTACCTATAGTAATTTTATTAAGGCATTTATTCTATTACTTACAGGATGGTAAAACCAAGAATAAAAAATCGGAAGCGCCTCGGCAGTCGACAATACAAAAATTACACATCTGAAATGTTAGAGCTAGCGAAACAGTACGTCAGAGAAAAAGTAAGTAGGAATTAAATTTAAAAAAAATCAATTTTTTTTAAATTTAATTCCTACTTACTAACAACTTCTACCTACCTACTTTCATATCTAGTTGTCAATATTATACCTACCTACCTACCAGGTACTTCACTAAATAATAAAAACATTTATATTACATAACTCACTTCTTTTATTTTTCCTATTTTCAATTTGTTCAACCCTAACTCTCAAAATTGTTTGTATGGAAACTCCGGAATTTGGTACGGTAACATTGCCCACCCTAATATTTTTTAAAAATAACGGTAATTTATTGTGATTTAAGTTTTGTTGGTAAGTTGGCACCATTCTCTGCCTTATATCTAAAAACCACAGCCATAGGGTCTATAGTTTCAGAGTTAATTGAACTGGGCAAAGTTCTAAGGAACGGTGGGTAACTTACTCCATGGAATCAAAAGTTATTTTTTCTATTCATAGTTATCAGGTCGTAAACGTTGGTTTACTCGATATTTCGGTTTATCGTGTTCGAAATAATGGTTTAAGTAACTCTGGTGTCGGGTGGATACCTTTAGAGAAATCTCTAAATAACTGAAAAAAGTGGGCAAAGTTGTAAGGTTTCACGGTACTTAGCTGCAAAGCTCTTTAGTAACCTTAAAAACTGCGCCAGACTCTCAGCTTTCATAATCACTAATAAATACTAGTACCTAATAGGCTACTTTTGCTGAAATCGGACTTCAAAGACAGAAAATGTGGAAAAATCATAAATTTGCCATTTGATTACGAAGTATTATTTTGGACATTTTATCATTTCTAAAGTTAATTAGTTTGTTAACAAAATTTAATACAGGAACACTCAGATGAAAACATTTGGATGTCATATTTTTTTTAAAATTTAGGTTCCATTGCGTTAACACTGTTTTCGCATGACGAATCCTGTTGTTACGACGAACTTTGCTTTCTTAACGGACTTTAAGTGCTATCACTAATATTTTTTTAATAATCAAATACACTTCCTTTTTTTCCATTTAAGGTCCATTTCAAAACTTAATAAAGTATCACAAATTAAACTCTCAAATGGTTAAATCTTACCATTTCTGTAATAATTTCGATTGTTAACAATCTTATTAACTTCAGAAATAATAAAATGTCCAAATAATGCTTTGTAATCAAATAACAAATTTTATGATTTTTCCACCAAAAGTAGCCCGTTAAGTACTAGTTTTTATTAATGATTATAAAAGCTGAGCTACATCCTAACATTTTTAATTTGAAGTTGAAATTTAAGACATTATTTACAGAACATATTTTTTCAGTTTGTGCCATCATTTTGAAAACTTCCATTTAAGTTATGGAGACAAATATTTTAGGCATTAAAGAAGAACTCATGAAAATTGATTTGCAAAAAGAATTTTTAAAAAAGATTTTTTTTTAAGATTTTAATCGGTTATGTCAAATATTCTCAAAAGTTTAATAAAAATAATAACTCAAAAAATCGCGTAACATTCATGGGGGTGTTTCAAAGCCCCACGGAGTGTTCTATCTCAGGAAATTCGCTTGACATAATTTTTTGGGATACCCTGTATAAACCTAGCTAGTATTATTTTTTTAAAAGAGAAGAAGCTTTGTACTTAATGACTTAGCCCATTACATTGAATTGTTACAATTTAATTACCGAGTATGTATTGCATTTATGAGAGAACGCAATTTTATTTTTAGAACATGTTTGTAGTGGTCATTTGGTCAATAGAACTTCAAGTATGTGGGGGCCCTTGTCCCCGGCCGCCATCTTGAAAAAGGGATGAGAAAACATTTTTTTCACGATATCTCGGAAACAATGCGTCTTTTTTGCTTTAAATAAAAAAAATAAGGGACGATCTCTTTATTTTGCTAATGACTTTTTAAATCTTTAATTTAGGATTAAAAGTATTTGTTGGCAAGGCAATTTGCTAATAGCATAAGCAATATTTTTGTGAGAAGCATAGTTTCCGAGAAATGCAAGCGGGCGACACAGGCCTGTGGGGGGCCCGCGCAGGCTGGGGCCCGGCTGGCAAATGCCACCCTGACTGTATGGCCAGTCCGACGCTGCGGCAGTGCCCCTGCCAAGTCGAGCGCGAAGCAAACACTGCCGTACCATCCTTTACTGGAACCATTTCGCCGCATTTTCAGGCCCCTATTTGAGAACCTCTGGATAAGACCAGAACGCTGAAATTTTTATCATCTAGTAACCTATGATACTTAAAATCCAAAATTTCAAGTCTGTGGGACTTATAGTTCCGAAGTTAAGCGAAAGCAAAGTTTCGCATTTATGTAACACACTCACACACTCATCTACTCATGATCATCAAAATAGAAGTAGTACTTCCCATAAACTCAGAGCGCTGAAATTTGGTACAGAGTTAGGGTTTAATAGTCACATAAAGGGAAAATTATAAAAACTACGATAATCGAAGATCTGGAGTACCTGGTGATCCTGATTAGAAAACAACAGCCTAATATTATAAAGTCGTCTAAAAATATTTAAAAAACGACATACCGCCTTTACAAAAAATATTTAATTTGGTTAGCTGCTTCTACAAAAAGAAGTGAAATCCCATCAAAAACATCCTGTAAAAAAACTAGCCAAGTCTCGATGGAGCAAATTGCTCATCTCTAAAAAGTAATGAAATCTAGACAAAATCGTGCCAAGCCTAAGGTTCCTTACTGCGATTTCTTCATTATTATAGTTAGTGTTGTGTGACTTGGCCGTTGAAGGGTACTCAAGGGTACATAACCAGGTGCTCCATCGAGACTTGGCTAGTTTTTTTACAGGATGTTTTTGATGGGTACTCTTTTAATCGAAAGAGCTATTGAACAGAATTGGGGGTCAAAGGTGTTTGTACAATTTCTCGGAAGAAGCCACAAAACGAGATTGCTCTTGGGCAGCTTAAAAATGGAAAAGCGGCTAAAGGCTGGAGGCAAACCCGTACCACAGAGCCATATTGACACGCCACTATACCGAAGACCTACCAGAAGTTAGCAATAACGAAATCGAGAATGCTCTTGGGCAGCTTAAAAATGGAAAAGCCCCTGGAGAGGACGGCGTTACAACAGAGCTGCTAAAGGCTGGAGGCAAACCCGTACTGAGGGAGCTTCAAAGGTTTTTTAACGCCGTCCTGTTTAAAGGGAGAACTCCGGAGGCGTGGAGTAAGAGTGTGGTCGTCCTGGTCGAACGATCCACTTATTTCCCTTTTAAGCCACGTCTATAAGCTATTTTCAAAAGTAATCACGAACCGTCTGGCGCGGAGACTCGACAAATTCCAACCAACGGAACAGGCTGGATTTCGGAGCGGATATGATAGACCACATCCACACAGTGCGGCAGATTATACAGAATACTAGCGTTTGTCTAGCATTTGTGGACAATGGTCTATGAGAAAGCCATTTTGACTCGGTTGAAATCTGGTCAGTTCTGGAGTCCCTGCAGCGATGCAAAGTAGATTGGCGATACATCCAGGTGATGAAATGTCTTCACCAAGCCGCGACCTTGTCCGTCCAAGTACAGAATCAGCAAACAAAACCCATACCATTGCATAGAGGAGTGAGACAAAGGGACGTCATCTCCCCGAAGTTGTTCACAAATGCAAAGAAGATTTTTTCAAGACGCTGAACTGGAAAGGACGTGGCATTTACGTAAATGTTGAATACATACTCAATACTCTGCCAGAATGACGATATCATCTGCGATTTGCGATGACATCGTCATTCTGGCAGAGACACTGCAGGACCTACAACAGATGCTGAATGACCTGGCTGACTCTTCTACGCACATCGGCCTAGGGATGAACTTGGACAAAACCAAGGTCATGTTCAATGAACATGTACTACCGGAACCGATTGCGATTCACGGCACCGCCCTCGAAGTTGTTCAAAAATATGTGTACCTCGGGCAAACTATGCAGTTGGGTCGAGACAACTTTGAGGACGAGGTGAATAGAAGAATTCAGCTGGGTTTAGCAGCATTTGGGAAACTACGCAGAGTCTTTTCATCGTTAATCCCACAAAGCCTAAAGATGAAAGTCTTTAATCAGTGCGTCCTACCCGTCATGACGTATGGAGCCGAAACGTGGACACTGACGGCACGGCTGGTCCGCAAGTTAAAATTCGCTCAGCGGTCTATGGCAAGAGCTATACACGGTGTTTCTCTGCGGGATCGTATCAGAAATGAGGCGATCCGTCAGAGAACCAAAGTTATCGACGTAGTGCATCGCATTACCAAGCTGAAGTGGCAGTGGGCAGGCCACATCAGCCGTAGAACCGACAACCGCTTGGGTAGACGAGTTCTGGAGTGGAGACCGCGTCTCGGCAAGCGTAGTGTAGGACGCCCGCAGGCCAGGTGGTGTGACGATCTGCGCAGGACGGCTGGTAGGAGCTGGATGCGAGTGGCCGAGGAGAAAGATAAGTGACGTACATTTGGGGAGGCCTATGTCCAGCAGTGGACAGGAAAAGATGATGATGAAACACTATTGTTTTCATGATCGCATAAATACCTATATTTGCAGTGCCTTTAGTAATCTTTAATATACGTCTTTTTTATTACGTCCGTAATCCTAATGTGCATACATATAATTTTAAGTTTTTTTTTTATTTTTGTATGATAAAAAAAAAATGGTAAAAATTTGCCGCCCCTCAAAATCTGCCGCCCTAGGCTCCAGCCTACTCAGCCTATTGATAAATCCGCCACTGAAATGAACTGCTGTTTACGAACGACTGGACTTCATTAGATCGGTAGATACTTGTTTGCCATCATTTCGTCAAACATAACTAAAATAACGACGCCAAAAATCGCTTCTTTTGCACTACAAATACGTTTTATATTTGTTTTTTATCTATGATGATAACGTACAGTTCAATGTATTCTGTATCTTTACAACTTCCAAAGTAACAAATATTTTGTCAAAAAACATAAAGCAGAAAATAGTTTGAAATGATTAATACATTCACTTAAAACATTTTGAAAGTTCCACGTACAGTTTAGCTACTTTATGAATTTTAATAAGTTAGTTGTAAAATCTTAGTGTATTCTCATTTGGTTATAAATACGTCTTGAAAGACAACATTTAGGTGATAATTATAGTCTGTTTTCATTAGAATGTTACGGATGTTTCGACTAATGGAAAAAGTTTTGCCTTTACAAACCAAATGAAATACTTTGCCGAATAAGATTGCCGTGGGAAATATTATTTTCAAATACTGTTCTGAATAAATTTTGATGAAAACCTATCATGTTCAAAAGCTTTCCACATTTTATTTAGTTTAGATGCACATCGTCAATGTAGGGCCTTGTTTTTATGAAAGTCTGAATCGGTGGAACAATAGTTAATGAGCCTAAGGTTCCAGGTTAAGGGTCGTAGGTTCGATTTCCACTCTAGACAAATATTCGTGTGACTGTCATCGGTGTTTTTTCGGTGTCTAGGTGTATTATTAAATACGAAAGCGTCGATGGCCGAGTGGTTTAGGTCGTTGCTTGCCATGCGAGAGGTCGCCAGTTCAAACCCCGCCAGGTACCAATTTGTTTTTCAAATTTGAAATTCATAATTATGTACCATCACTCGACGCATTAACGGTGAAGGAAAATATCGTGAGGAAACCAGCACACCTGAGAAATTTTTCAACGGTGTGTGAAGCCATGTCAAAGGCGTACGGGCGGTTTAAAAACTCTCGACACCAGGTTATTCATCAAACATACGATAAGAAGAAGATTAAATATGATTTTTGAGGTATATTTGTGTATACCACTGTTGTTTATGATATCAGTAACACAAATACTTAAGCAACTTATTTCGGCATCAAAACAATATGACGTGTTTGAAATTTATTTACATAATAGACGTTCAGAATGACTTCACTCCACCTACTGCGCGACAGTGAGGTCCACATATGAGGTCTGTCGCCCTCAACCTGAAGGTCTGCATAGATGCCATTTCACGCCCCGTCTGACGGAGTAAAAGCACAAATTGTGAGGGTTCGCGTGCGTCGTTCTAACGTTAATTACTGAGCTGTAATAAATGAGCAGAGGGAACTTAGCTAATCCATCATTACCCGCCTTTGTTCTAAGATCACGACGCATTTTTACTGTGTCGTAAAGGGACCCTAACTTCTCAGTACCGGATGGCACTCACAAGGTTTGTTCTGTCACTTCATTATAGTTGTCTTTGGCTTCCTTTTATTCTGGTACAAGTAATATCAACTCTCACTTACGGTTGCCTTTATTGACTGTGATTTATTTCAAAGTTATTTCATTTTGAATTTTGAAAATAAGTAATTAATAGAGGTAGTAGTGCATAGTGCAAGGTTTTTCAAAACGTGACACTATTTTACGTTGCGACTTGGTTGGGAGTAAAAAGTTATTTATTTACCAGTTTCGGCAGCGAAATTTGCTAGTACAGACATTAGATGAAATGGCAAGTTGTATGAGCTGCTATTTCATATGCATGAAACAATAATAGCGTTGGTTACGGGACATGATTGCACTTTTTTTCCAACTCGTGACTTTTCTTAAGGATAAATTAAATAACAAGGTCTAATCAAAAGTACCCGTAACGAGCATACATGGAGAGGTTGATAGATGTGGAAGAAGCGAAAGTGGTGTGCCTACTCCTCCGGGAGAAAGGCGTGTTTTTATGTATGTAAATTAAATAAAATATTAGTTCATGTGACCATTAACCATCAAATAAAATTAAAGTCCTAGTGTTGGAAATGTAAAACGATTAAATTATCCTCATGTTTTCTTTTGTTTATTTACAAAGTACCCTTACAATCATACAATGCAGTTAAACAACCTGTCCACCACATCTAAATAAGATGATTATAATCACTTTCGAATAATACCGGGTTGTCTATTCACCATAATATTAGTTAACCGTATTAATGTATACCGGAAAAGAGATACAAACCAGTGCACTGTTATAAAACTTCTACAATCAGAGGGCCTACCATGAGTTGGCTATCGTAAACTTACGTACGTTAAAAACCTATCGAGTTGTTTTTTTCATATGGCCGATTGTAGTTCTTCGCGTAACCACCAACTGCGCTGTACAAGTTTTTCATAGACATAAATATTATTTACGTAGGCGATATCGAGTGCGTAAGTTTTAAACTCATGGTAGCCCCACTGTTCGTTCGGCACGAATGGACAACATTTTCATAAGTAATCCCGCCACGCCAGTGCGGTTTTACGCGGAATATAAAAAAAGTTATTTAATAAACCACGAGACAGTTTTAGGGACTGACTTTTAATATACCTTATTGTTAATTTTATTCGGTAGTTGCGGAGCGGCGAGTTGGTAAGTTACGTGGTAAAATATTTCACGAGCAGAGCTCACTCGACCAACTTCCCTTATTTAGAGCGCAAGTATGAATTTTGTTGGTCGACGTGAAAAATGAGTTTTCAGATCTTTGTTACATAAGCGGTATTTTGTTTGCTACGCTGATTGGCAAAGTTTTGGGTCTACACTTACCGTTAATTTGTTTTGGAGTAAATTACTATAAGGAAGGTAAGCATAGAGCAAAGGTAAGCTTGAAATTCTAGGTAATGTTTACCTATCAAATCAATGGAGTTATGTATAAATATAGTTACACCTCTCTTTTTTTCTTTCTATTGATTGTTATAAACTGTTACAATTTGCTGATCTCTATAAAAATAACTCCAGCTATAGGAAGATTCAGTCAATGTCAAAGTATGTGGCTCAAAACTATCGACTTTTATAACTAAGTTAACACATTTTTTTGACGCAGTGAAATGCCTTATGCACCTTCACCGGGAAAGGGGGTTCTCTCCCAGTGGTGTTCCCCACCACTCCCCCCCCCCCCCCACTACTCCCCAGCGACTGGCAATAAGATGGTAAATGCCAATCGCGGCTCTTGGGCACAAGGGGTGCCCAGGGGGTAAAACACAGCGGTGTACCTCATCGCCTTGGCGGCATCATGGTGCTCCGGCTAAGCCTTTAAACCAGGGTGGACAGCCTCGTCAGACTCCCTCAAAAACGTTAAAAAGTTATCACAAAGCCAGATTTATCCAACCTACTGTATTGCCTGTAAACCATAGAAGTCGTAGTTTTGTTGCTAATGATAGACATAGATCTTTGTTCTGAATTCAAACAGTCCAATGATCTAAAAAATATTAAATTTTCCGAATTGAGGCATTAAACTCACGTTGAAATTTTATAAACTCTATTACAATGAATTTCGTCCACGAAAAAGGTTTCAAATAGTTTGCGGGCACCGGGCAACTTCTTTGCCTAAGTTACTTGGTCACGATAGTGCTGTTATTTTATCGTGTTTATACATTCTGGGAGTAAATCTTTATTGACCGTGGTTTTATTTTTTACTTGATATTAATAGATTTGCGATACATTCGTTTTCTCGCAGAAATTCTTATGATAGCAGCAGCACTAAGCAATATGACCACTGAAAACACTTGGTAGGTGTATACTATACTGTGCTATCTATTAAAATCATCATTATCATCATCAGCCCATATACGTTCCCACCGCAGGGGCACGGGCCTACCCTAAACTAGGGCGATAAGGCCTTAGTCGACTACACAACCTAAGAATTTCTTCGTAGGTGTGCAGGTTTCCTCACGAGGTTTTCTTTCACCGTTAAAGCGTCGAATGATGGTACATATGAATTTCAAATTTGAAAAACTCATTGGTACCTGGCGGGGTTTGAACTGGCGACCTCACACATGGCAAGCAACGACCTTAACCACTCGGCCATCGACGCCTTTCACAAATCTATTAAAATGTTACTTATTAAGAGTCTATCGAGCGAAGAAAAGGAGAGTTCACCAGTGTTTGTGCAACACGTGCACTAAAATTAGTCCTGTCGTTGCCATTAAAAGAAAAAATCATACAATAACATACCCATAATGTGGACCTCTCGGACGATTACCAGCAGGTAGAGTGAGATTATTCTGAAAGCCTTTTTATAAAAAAGAACACATTTGAGGTAAGTATATTACTTATACTTTTTAATAAAAGTTTATATTTTTATCGCGAGCACAACACTATTGCACTTTATGTATTCTTATAAAATTGTGATTTTATCGGCGGAGAAAATTTTCTCACCTAGAAAGTATCTTGTTTATGGTTCATTGGCGGTGACCAGCCGCCCCTGCAACTTTATGGCCTATTTTCCCACCTCCACTTTTCGAGAGTAACTGTGGTCTATGGTTTAATCACTGGCAAGAAAATTTACATTACGCTTTAATAGCATTAAAACAACAAAAAAAACACTGGAAGAAAATATATTTTTATTGTTTTTAACTTTGACTTGTATTTATTGCTTTTAAGAAAAATATAGTAAATTGTTTCGAATTCAGTGTTTTCTAATCGATATAATTATTGGTTTGAAATGTACTGCCTTAAAGTAATTTAAACTCAGCTTCTATTTTTAACTTTTAGCTTTTATGGTTTAGATTCTAAACCATAAAAGTTTAGAATTCTAAACTTTAGAATAATAATAATAATAATTATATTATTATTATTATAGATTCTAAACCATAAAAGTTTAGAATTCTAAACTTTAGAATAAATATATGGTGATATAAAAGAAACTCGAAATTTAAAAAAAAAAAAAGGTTTTTATTTTTCCACAATACACAAAATTGTTCATTTATTTTCTCTTAATGTAAAACGTCTTGAATTAGAAACCAATACAATACAATATGTACAAATTACATGTGCTTCAGTATTATTGATTAGTTCAATTGTCAACATAAAGTCCATTCAACTGCGGGAGTTCTTTACTAAAATGTTATTATATCGTCACGGTCATCTGTAAAGCAAACAGTAATATTAAAAAGATCAAAATGTCACAGAATATTTTTGCATCATCATTCTGAAATGAATTTCGTAAAATTAATTTTCCGAATGTATCAAAAGATATTAAAATTAGCGATTGTAAAAATCAAAGCTGTTGATATCAACGACTCTCAATTAAATTTCAATATTTATATTCCTTATACAATAAATTAACTTACAGCCGTCTGCTATAAAGATTTGGGGCAATGGAAGCGCCGAGGCCATCTGAAAATTAAAAATTATTTTTAAATGATAACGTTAAAATGCAGACGTATTTCTTTGGCGATCTCTTTGAGATGTCATTCGCCTCTTAATTCTGTAAACATTGTATCGAGATTATTTTCTACATGTCTGACTGTCTATAAGTAAAACCGCGGGGGTTGTATTCAAAGGTCAATAGCATTAGTTCACGAGTCATTAATGAAAATGAAAACATTGCTAAGGTTCTTGACTTTGCCAGGTAAATAGTGACTGTAAGTTTACTGCTGGGTGAGACAGCTTTATGTACTGTGTACATATCGACGAAAGTATCTAGCAACGGGAATAATTAGGCAATACTTCATATAACATGAAATTTTAGTGGGCGTTTTTCCAAAGCACGACGATTTACCTTTAATTGTATTATCGAATAATTAGGGGTGGGAACTATCCGCTCCCCTGCAAGTCCGGTGTTGATGACGAGGCTACTCTAAGCCATCATCGTATGTCAGTTAGGAATAAAAACTATCGAATCATGATGGTTATTTCTTGAAAAAAAATCAATTCATCAGAAAAATAATCATCCAACTCGAATGCGTCCAACTCTAACTCGAATGCGTTTAAAGCGATAGTCCTTTTACGAGATGTGACGCAACCAGGTATTGCTTGCCGCGTGAAATCGATAATTAAAGCTAAATAAGCTCTTCGCAAGTAAAAAAACGGATCGAGCATGCTTTCGAGTTTCGTTTATCACTTTTGTAAAACTGGTATTTATTATTTGAATAAAATAAATACATAAATATTGCATAACATCACATACATTGATCTGATCCCGTGGCAAGTAGCTTAAGCACTTGTGTTACAGATATCAGAATCAAAAGTGGATACACAAATATACTGAAATATATTTGATAACACACCCAAAAAAACTGTACAAATGTTTTGTACTACCTAAGAAAGAATCATTTTACTGAGGGAAAGATACCACAAAAATGTTACGCTGTGTAATATTATATTTTGTGTACGTATGTACTATGTAGTACCTTATCATAATTTATCGGTGTACGTACACATACATTGGTTGAAGGTTGTCATGGTGGTTAGGACTGCAATTTCACATTATTTAAATATATCTAAGTATATTTGTGTATCCACTGTCGTTTCTGATTTCCGTAACACAAGTGCTTAAGCTACTTACCACGGGATCAGATCGATGTATGTGATGTTGTGAAATATTTATTTATTTATTTTATTTAGTTTTATTTAGTTTTAAATTTATACTCATATTAAAAAGCTGAAGTGTTTGTTTGTTTGAACGCGCTAATCTCAGGAACTACTGGTTCGAATTGAAAAAATCTTTTTGTGTTGGATGGACTATTTATCGAGGAAGGCTTTAGATTATCAAACATCATGCTGCGACCAATAGGAGCAAAGAAACAATGGTATATAATGTAAAAAACGGAGGAAAACGCGGACGAAGTCGCTGGCACATCTAGTTTGATTCAAATTCGGAAGTTATTTCACAATTCGAGAGTATTATACACCGTGAAATTTTAGTGGTTGTTTTCCCGTGGCAGAACGACTTGCCTTTAGTAATACTATCGAATCATGCAAATTATTCCTCAAAAAAAAAATTTTTTTTTTTAGATTTTTCAGAATAATAATTTTCCAACTCGAAAACGAGAGAAGCTATCGTTGTTTTTGAAGATGTGACGTATTTAGGTACTGCTTGCCGCATGAAATCGATGCTCTACACTACACCCTAAGTCATAAAGCGGTTCGAACGAGTTTTCAAGTTACGGTTAAACCTTTCGTAAAACCGGCATTTATAGATTTTACCAAAAAAGAACTGCACACATCTTTTGTACTACTAAGATAGAATCATTTTACTGCGGGAAAACAACCACTAAAATTTCACGGTGTATTATTTCGAGTTACTGCACAAGCGATCACAAATGTTGTATCTGCAAATAAATGATATTATACTGTATTTATTTATACCGATTATATTAAATACGAGCATTTACCTTTATTATATTAAATATTAATGTAAGTACTGATATATATGTTAAACAAATGCGTAAGCTGACAAAATTTAATTTATCTTGCAATCCAATCAATGTTTGTGATGTTTCCCGAATAAATATTGAATTGTAATTAGCAGTCCGCAATTACGATGTTACATTCAAGGGTTTAACATTGTTATAATGACATTATATTCGATGTACTTTTATTTTGAAGTAGACCTTACTTCACTTCGGGTTAATTTGAAATAAAAACCTTCATATTGAATTATCTTAGACTCTATCTTTAAAAAAAACAAATAAATCCGTTGTGTCGTTTTAAAGATTAAAGCATACATGGGGATATAGGGACTGGCAGCAACTTTGTTTTTTTTTTATACAATGCAGTGATTGGATTTATGTTTAGACGTCTGCAGGTTTAATACTTTCTGAATTATTATCAGCATCTTGAGGGCAAACAACTTTTACTGATATTATTACAGCGATACAAGGGTCAATGATTTGGAAAACAAGTAAGTCTGGAGTCCCGAAGTCTCTGCCGAGAAACGATAATATAATCTATTGCGGCTCGCATTGAGCGTACACGACAATTTAAGCCTCTTTGATGCTGTTGATTTTCAATTTGGAAACAGAATGAAAAATTGGTTATTCCACGGAATATTCCAGAAATAGGTGGAGGTAGAGGCGAAGGGAATGAATGTTTACCTCGACATTTTGATATGTTTTTAAATTGAGTTTGTGCTACTGTTAATGATTTTGTAATCTTTAAATCCCTGAGTCAAGAAATTGGTAGCCACAACAAGGTGATTACCAAATAATAATTTTAATTTAAAAATATTATGTACAGCGTCAATGTGATATTGAAATAAATGTATCTACTTCTTATGAATGAATGAGTGATTGATCGCACAAGTATCGTAATGTAATAGGTACCTAGTACCTAATCTGTGCGTGTGCCTAATCTGAAAAAAGCGTCGATGGCCGAGTGGTTAAGGTCGTTGCTTGCCATGCGAGAGGTCGCCGGTTCAAACCCCGCCAGGTACCAATGTGTTTTTCAAATTTGAAATTCATATGTACCATCATTCGACGCTTTAACGGTGAAGGAAAACATCGTGAGGAAACCTGCACTCCTAAGAAGAAATTCTTAGGTTGTGTAGTCGATCAACCCGCACTTGGCCAGCGTGGTCGACTAAGGCCTTATCGCCCTAGTTTAGGGTAGGCTCGTGCCCCAGCAGTGGGGACGTATATGGGCTGATGATGACCTAATCTGTGCACTTTCTGTATAATTGCAATAAAGGATAATTGGAACAAGTGAGTGACAATCATGAATAAAAAAAATAAAACAAACTACGCGCCACAAATTTCATAAGTACGCGCGTAAAACAAGCAGTAAAAACGAAAACGTCACGTCCACTTTTCACATATTTGCCGATACAGACTTTGTGACCAATAAAAACTGCAGCAGTCACGCGGATGTTTACTAGCCCCGGCGCAAACACCTGCCGATGTGCGATCACTCACTCACTTTGTATTGCTATGCCAATAAAACAAAAACGTAAACTTTGTGATGTGACATCGACCGGGACTGTTCAGTTCAACGTGATACTAATACTAGTCATAGTGATACTAGTCATAGTATCTAGATATATTATTAATTCTTAGTCACTTTTAACAAATTTTATTTGAGTTTCTTTTTAATTTTTTCTGCTCACATTGCTTCTCGTGGCAGCCTGTAAATGAATCTGCACTTACATATATTCCTATTAAGTACCTTCTGTAAACTGTTGTAAATTAGTGTAAGATTTGTTGGTTGTCCATAATAAATAAATAAATCATCAAAGGATGCGACGCAACGCTTTAGTCATAAAAAATGTGTTAACTTATTGCCATATTTATATATTTGTGTGCTATCAATTAAGGCAGTCGGTTCTGTAGCGAATCTAATACGCTTATTAAACTATTATATTAGACTGCCTCAATGACTCAGCTATATAGTAGTGCTCCTGTTTCTGCTGTGAGTTCGATCCCCACCGGCGTTCCCAGTTGATCATACAAATATTCTTATAACATCGGTGTGTTCTGTACCTACTGAGTTATTTTTAAGTGCATTTATTTATTACAAAAACGAAAATGCGTTTTCAAAAACTGTGATAGGTGACATGTGATGAGTATCTACCTAAGAATCTTACAACAAAAAGGTTTTGAGACAAAAAGTTATTTTTGAGTCAAAAAGGTTTGACGTCAATCGGTTGTTTGTCTTGTTGCAGCCATAAAATGCAAAGGCCCTGCATGTGGAGAATTTAAATGTTGTTATGCATAAAATGTTATGTTTTCACTCATTCTCTATAGGAAGGTAGCGTGACTGGCGGCGAGCCAGGGCTAGGCCAGGGAGATAGCGGACTATCTACGTGGCCATTATTATTTAGATACCTCAGGCCGCAATTTTAAGCCTCTTGCAGCTCTTGACAAATAGAGCCCCCGAATGTTTACCGAATGTTCAGATTAGCTTTGTGGTACTAATTGAAAAAGCATATCATAGCAAGGAAAATTTCCTTGACAATGCTGTAAATACTAGTGCAAATCAACAACCCAATAAGACTTTCCGACTTCGGACTTTCGCGTTCCATTACATTAAAAACTACATACTATAAGTCTACGCTCGGGAGAATACAAAAGAAGTTTAGTGCAATCCAGTCGAAACGTCGGGCAATAAGTAGCTATGTATATGCTACACTTTTTGTCGTGTGTAGATCCATAGTCTATAGTTTTAATAAGTTACTCTATACCAAAGCCGCTCTAAGTTGGCCGATTTGCTACATGTCAGACTGACTGCACTAGTCTTTGAGTATAAAGCCACTGGAGATGCCTTACACGGGCGACCCCCTCCGGCAAAGTACATTGGTCAACTGTTCAAACACGTTTAATAAAACTACTTGTCGCTGCACCACCGCCATTTTGCATTGATCCCTGTCGCGTGACGTTACTCTTGAAAAATGGTTAGTTGTGCAGTATTCTCATGTAAAAGGCGATCGAGAGCTCAAATTCGCAACAAGAGCGCGTTTAGTATCATATCTAAGTGTTTTTATTAACTTTTAAACGTGTATTTAAGAAGAATTGCCATTTAAATAAAAAGTCGTTGCGATACGTAAACGACAGAAAAAAATAAACAAGAATACAGTGGTACGGGGGCTAGTGATGTCACAAAGTCAAAAAAGCGACTCGACATTTGAATGAATCATTCACTCCCTGCAGTTAGTTGTATAATCCGTTTTTTACTTTAATTTTGAATTAAATAAAAGGTCTAAACATATGTTATATTTAAATCTTGTAAGATGAATTAGAAAAATTACTTTTCTTTCCTCTGGTCATACGATATTGAAATTTAGTCTGAAAATGAAAAAGAAATTCTGTGACTCCCTTAGAGATATTTTTAAAGACATAGATATTTTAACCGTATCCTCTCAGTACATTTTGGACTGTATCTTATATGTTTACAAGAACATACAATCATTTAATATCGGATCCTCACCATTTTAACACCAGTAATAAACATAAGTTTGCCGTTTCAAGGCTCAGGCTTCAAAAGACTGGAAAGTCGTTCTTGGGTTTAAGCACAAAATTGTTTAATAAGATCCCACAAAATGTTATTGAATTACAATAATCAGTACAAGATCGTTCAGTTCATTCACCAAACTGATTTTATTTTATTCTTTGTGTCATCACTATTTTTTTCGTATGTGTGTTGCGTAGTTACGTGAAAACTTTGTTTGTGTGCGTGTATTGTTTGAAGTGTTGAACATTTTTGTAGTGTGCGTTTATCGTTACAGCAAAATTTGTGTCTGTTGAGTTATTAATTTTTTGGTGGTGTGCTGTACGTGTTTACCTCGCCCCCGGCTAAAAGTGGCGAAAAAATTTGTTAGAAGCGTTGACGTTATGGCAACTCCAGTGGCTTTATACCCAAAGCCACTAGTGAGCCACAACGGTAAAATTGCCGAAGTATATAAGTAACAGTTATTTCCACTTTATAACCAAGCAAGGTCTAATTATAACAAATTTTTATTAAAAACATTAATTCACATCCAAAAGATTGAATTTAAGTTCCTTATTTATAAATATATTTATTTTTAAAATACAATACTTATTAAATCCTTCATCCTATTTTTAAAAATACCTGGTGAGTATTACCCACTACGTCACTATGAAAACGTGTCAAACGGCGTAACCTTGTAAAAGCGTAAAACAGAGTGGAAATTTTACGTTTTCTTTTTATAATTCAATTATTTTAGGTAATAAAAGACAAATACTAGATAATTATACCGGAGCCGTTCTTAGAAGACTGATTTGACACTTTTTATTTTATATTTTGCATTTATCCTTGTTAAGAGGAACATATTTACGCGAATCATAAAGAACAACTTTTAAAAAATAATACGTTATTTCAAAATTTCAAATGCACATAATTATATAATTATTTGTATTTTATTACCTAAAATAATTGAATTATAAAAAGAACACGTAAAATTTCCACTCTGTATTACGCTTTTACAAGGTTACGCCGTTTGACACGTTTTCATAGTGACGTAGTGGGTAATACTCACCAGGTATTTTTTTAAAATAGGATGAAGGATTTAATAAGTATTATATTTTAAAAATAAATATATTTATAAATAAGGAACTTAAATTCAATCTTTTGGATGTGAATTAATGTTTTTAATAAAAATTTGTTATAATTAGACCTTGCTTGGTTATAAAGTGGAAATAACTGTTACTTATATACTTCGGCAATTTTACCGTTGTCCCTCACTAGTGCAGTCAGTCTGACATGAAGCAAATCGGCCAACTTAGAGCGGCTCTGGTATAATTTACACCCGCTGGAAAATTCTTCTTTTCAATGCACTATGTATCAATTTATAGCACAGTTCCGATCGATTTCACGTACTTAAAGCAGTTGTTTTACATGAGTACTATTTAAAAGGTTTCTAATTAAAATTTTTTGGACAAACAACAAAAGGCGTACCTTGAAGGCGATAGCAAACAGCCCCGCAATCAATAACGCTTGAATAAACCACATGTCTCTCCTCTGATTGTTTCCTTCCAATTGTTTCGATCTCACGTATGTTGATCCGTCTGATTCACTTCTGATGAATGGTTGTGTCTGCAACACACTATAAAACAAACGCAGGTATAGTATAGTGATGGCCGTGACGCATATCGATAGTAGATATTAGTCGTTTAAGTAGGGGTTAATTAGGTCATCAGAAGTTATTTAATTTTGTAACCGACGAGTTATCTATTCGTCTGTTTGTATTTATTTAGGTATCGTTATTTTCTTCTTCTTACGTCGTTGTCATCAAGATGACCTAATGAATTGAAAGATATTTTTTTTTTAAATTGGAAAATGACAAACGGAGTTGTCATATTTCATTTAAAAAAACCTTCAGCGGTGGTTTTAATTTTACGTATAACGTGACTTGAGACTTGCGTCGACTACCGACCAACAAAAAAAATCTAATAATAAATACCCACATCTCTTTGAGAAACTATTGTTAGGTAGGCAATATTGCTAATTGATCGACACATTAATCGTTTGTACCTTAAAATAACGACTATAACCTAATTTATTGTTCAATTAATGACTAATTCATGGAAACAGACAGATAATGGAAACTAGATCAAGGTTTTCCGTTTGTCGTAAAAAGTTATTTATAAAAGAGGTTATTTTAATACAAATATCAGCAAAACCTGCCTGTTATATTATTTGACGACTGACATTTGCATAATTCTACTTCATTGTGTATGTACCACTCTAAAACACGTTATAATAATAATAATAATTTGGTGATCTCCAGCACTGGCGTGGTCCCTAAACACCTACTTACCGCCTTAAAGACCATTAATCATTCGTAGGTTCCTACAGGACGACTCCTCAATTCAGCCAGAATAATCTAAAACGATAGCTCACTTGGTTAATGCCCGTGAGCTATTCGTCAAAATACCGAAATATAATATTTCGAGAATTTAAAAACGCACCTTAAAAATAATACTAAAAACTTTGCCTTGTGTTTTAAATAAAACAAATTCTGTGGTTAATGACCCTATGTTACAAAGTGCGGTTCCAAGAGTCGTGGGCTCGATTTCCACCCGGACCAAATATTTATGTGACGAACATCGGTATTTTCTTCGTGTCTGGGTGTATTATTTAATATAATTAAGTATATTTGTGTATCCCCTGTTAATTCTGATATCCGTATTACAAGTGCTTAAGCTACTTACAACGGGTTTAGATCAATGTATGTGATGCTGTGTAATATTTATTATTGTTATATGGCCGAAAACACCAGATCTAAACATACATATTATGATTGTAGGTAAATATTATAATCAGTTTCCTGTAAGTATCCGAATTTATTTGACAGCGTCGCGAATTCATGGCAACGGGACCTTACGCCCGGCGAATGATAAACAAGTTGTTTTTGCATTCATTAACCATTCAGAATAATTGTTAGCGACAAGTCTTAAATGAATTTCAGGTCGCAATACGATTGCTGGATGTCGGCGCCTTCTCTATAAATTGAATTAATTTCGTAAATGGCTTTCGAAGCACACCCTGAGTTTTAATTAAAGCCTTTTGTTTCGTTTCCGATTGCAAATAAATATTCAAGGGCAGACAAAATTTCGGGGGGACTTTGTAATAGTGAGGGATGGCCGGGCGCGGAAAAGTGGGATTTCTAATGGAGTTGAGAAAATGATTCTACATTGTTTCAGATCATCTTTACAGCTCATACAAAGGTAAAACGGAACCCGTGAATGATCGCTTTGTTTTCCATTTCTGTGAGACCGTAAAGAATAATAATAATTGACTAAACTTGTAGTTAAATAAATTTACATTAATTTCGGCAAACTGAAAATTATTTTTAAGACTCTCAGGATGACCTCACTCCACCTGATGGTAAGAGGTCGTGAGGTTCACATATGAGGTCGGAAGGCACAAGACTTAAGTGTCAACCCCAACTGAAGGCCTGCTTAGATGCCGTTTCACGCCCCGCCTGAAGAGTCCGGGATAATAATAGGATGTAAAGCATAAACTGGAAAAGCGTTCCATGGCATTGCGTGAACATTTTTTCTTAATCTACCATTTCAAGCAAATTGTTATAAGTAAGTACATAGTTAAAGAAGACCAGAAATCTGAAAATAAAGCAGCGTCTTATATAAAAGTTATGCCATGTTCTATAGTTTCTAAAGACCTGACTATGCCGTAGTTGCGAAGAAACCGGAAGATGTTCTACGTGGAACGAATTCAGGCGTGAGATTTTGTCTTCCTACCTGAAACTGTTCACGTACGGCGAAACATAAAGTTATTTGCTATAGATGTCCATTTCTGGACATACTTATAGTCTTTCTCACCTAAGATGTTCCCTGTGACACTTCATTGTGTTCTGAATCACGCATTTTACGTTTGACAAACGAAAATAATTTTATTGCACGTATACGAACGGCATAGGTACTTTTTTAAAATTTTCTATTACATTAAATTAAACTAAACGATACTGTTTCCATTTTAAAAGTTTAAAATTATTAATTTAATATTTTTCCTAATGAAGCCGCAATAAAATTAAATAAGTGTGCAATATTATTATTTTCGTTTGTCAAACGTAAAATGCGTGATTCAGAACACAATGAAATGTCACAGGGATCATCTTAGCTGAAAAAGACTATAGCAAGTACAAGCTTCTCAATACCTTGAGAATTACGTACATGCTTACTAACCAAGATTATTTATATTCTTTTCTGCATATAAATTTGTATATTTAAGAAGCCTACGGCCTTATGGCTTAACACACTACTAAAACAAAAGAGATTTTTTTTTCTCCTATGTGTTTAAAGCATTCATCTAGCTATTCTCTTTTATTCCTCCCTGTTCTTACAAGTATGACCTTTACAACGAGGGTTAATTTTTTATTACTCCGAAAGGCTTAAGACCAATATTTTATCGAGTCACAAATATCCCTTTTAAAAACTTCGATTCGCCAACGATCACCGAAGACCGTTGAATTGGAGCTCCCATAAATGACGGTATAATTGCGACCATTTCTAGTGACATTTAAAATGCAAATCCCCATGATATCGCATTTGGCAAGCGGCTTAATACCCGCCGCATGATATTACTTAGCATAAGGCTTGCGTTTGACAAAATAATCGCGACAAGCCAATGGTTCGGCGGAGTGACAGTCGGGACATCGGCAGAAATGGCCCCATAAGGACAGGTGTTCAGAATTTCCAATTTAGATAAGCGGATTTTTTGAACCGTGGAACGGTTAAATGCAATTGTTTGTCTTTAAGTGCAAATGCAGAGTGCAACGATGTAAAAAAAAGGTAATGAAGATAAGGTGTGCGCGTTACCGACGCAACGGTGTCCGATGCGATATTGAGAAAGCTGGAGAAAAAGCTTTCGTTCTAAGTAAAGCTCTGCAATTGTACATTACGATTAAGTACTGAGACTTAACGATGCTTAAATGAAAATCAGGATCTTGTTTTACCTCGCTTAAGCCATTTTATGTTAACAGGGTAATTAGGATTACATAAATGGTATACCTTTGTACACTATTGCTTAATGTGGAGCAGACGCAATGTAAAATCGTGTACAACTAACAACCAAATAGCAAAATCAAGTGAAATAAGTAGGTATAACTCGTTTATCACGAAAAACATTAGTCCCTTTAGACAAGTATGTTTAACAGCTGATGTCTTTTCTCTGCACTCTGAGTATTATAAATACTTTTAGTTTTCTATATTTAATGTATTTTTTGCGTGAACGACCTGAAACAGCAATACAGAGTTACTTTCACATTATACTTAAATATTAGTAAGGATGTCAAAAAATAGGATTGAATATCGTGTATGTAGTTTACATACTTTAGGTAAAGTCTAAGTAAAAATTGAGTTTTGGCGCAGCGTACGTGCCACCACTAAAGGTTTAAGGGCTATCTTCAGTTACGAGTTTAGGAGCTCCTTAATGGCGTTTCCAGTAGAATTTACGAGGAAGCCTCTAAAAGAATCGGAGTACCGTTCGCTATTTAGCGTGATCCTGCGAAACTTATTACGCGCTTCAAACACGTAAATTGAGGACGGACTAAGCTTCCACTCGAAGATTTATGGAAAACTGTATTTTACTATCACGAGGATTTTTGTTAACGTTCCATATGTATCACTGCATAGTATAAAACAAAGTCGCTTTCTCTCTCCCTATATCCCTATGTATGTTTAATTCTTTAAAACTCCGTAATGGATTTAGTTGCGCTTGTTAGAGGGATTCAAGAGAAATGTTTTTATATAAAATTCACCCGAAGTGAAGCAAGAGTGGGTGACTATTTTATATAAATATCATTAACATTTTCTTGGTAATCAAAAATTTTTATGAAAATATTTTTCTTGTAATACGAAGGCAATGTTATAAAAATTATATCATATTATGATACTCTTGCATGCATTATATACCTAAAGACGTGTTTCCTATATCAGAACAGCTTCTTCTTAATAAATATAACTATTATAATCTTAAATTAGTTTTATTTCAAACATTATAATCTGTATTACCAAATTTCATTTGTAATCTAACCTTCAAATATAAGTAGGTGGGTATTTAACAATCTAAATTAAACATCACGTTCCAATTTTCATTCTCATCACGAAGATTGAACGACCCGTACTTTGAAAGTCGGCCTGAAACCAGTGACATTAGCCCTTCACCATTCTAGACATCAGCAGATTAAACTTTTCATATTCTCGTTAAATTTACATACCATCTAAAACTAAATTTCTTTTATCTTGCTGTAGCTACAACGACCGCTGAAAGATGACCACAATTTCGTTTACAAAAGAGGTCGACATCATTTTCCTGACCTTGTACTACCTTTTAAGCTTAATATCTAACAACCAAGCTAAGTTGACCTCACACCCGTTGACCGATCTTGTTTGGGGCCTCATTTTGTTTCAAGAGAGAGGGTCTAGGTTATATGGGCGTTTGAGACAGGCATCCCTTTAAATAAATGCCTGTCGATATATGGAATGGTGATGAAGAATGGATTGGGGGCTTCTTTGTTCATAGATGTAAAATATCACGCTGTAGTTTAGAAAAAATTAACGCTACTTCTTTGTTGTACTAGTAAGTAATCATAACTGGCTCGTTGGTCTACTAGTAGCAAGCGCTGCGTTAGGACCGGGAGGTTACCCGCGCTTACCCGTATACCGTTCACCAACCACCGGACAGATAGTTGTGACTGGTATCCCCTGACTGAACTTATTATTATTATTATAAGTATATCATAGATAGATATTGATGATTAATTGTACCAAATATTTATTGCAAATATAATCTGAAAGTTTATTTTATTAAAAACACGTCGAAGCCCGAGTTTTTAAGGTCGTTGCTTGCCATGCGAGAGACCACCAGTTCAACCCCCGCCACGTATTACGCGTATTACTGTATTTTCAAATTTGAAATGTATGTCGGATCAGAAGTATTTAACGACATAGTGTGGGCGAATGTAGGTATCGTGCAAATAAAAGTAGCGTGATATCAAAGCACTAGATTTATTCTTGGTCACTATTTCCATTAGATCGATTTACAGAACAATGAACACAATCACACCCGACACTAATTACACTGAACGGAAGTATAACGATACGCGACAGTTTCTACGATTTGCACCGTGCGGGCGTCCGGAGATAACTGAGCCGCTGCGCACGACCGCCCGCCCTAACGTAGACTCCGTCTAGCGCCACCGGGTGGCGCTTGCGTGCCGTAGCTTCCACTCACTGCCTTCAGGTGGCGCTGGCGTCGTAATTATTCCGACACGGCCATCCTGCTTGCACACGTCCTCGTGTGTTAGTCTGAAACAATAGAAAACCAAGCACAGTATTTACCGTTCGGTCTATCCTGACCTAACACAAAAACATTCAGTTTCTAGATTTTCTAGAAAGTCATCAGTACTAAGTACTAGAACATAATTAACACACTTTTTTTTTTTGTAAACTGTATTTACTAAAACTATGAAATTTTATCCAAACAATTCAGTGATTATAGATGGTCCGGACAGAATCAAGTAACAATTGCACGCATATCATAACACACTCTTAAATCTCCATCTAAGCACAGGCTCAATCCATCCAGACCAATACGGCTCTACAAGCCCAGGAAACCATCCTTATGCGACTCCATCTACCAGGATCGCCGAGTCATCTCCGACTCTACGGTCTTAATATCCCATAAGACCCGACCCCCGCCAGTGTTCGCTGCATTACCGCGTGCTCACGGTGTACTACAAAGAGACTATGAGAATCGCAAGAACTAATTCTTACGATCCCTAAACATCACTAAGCTTACATACCGATTTCAACTGAACTACGGCTACAGCGACACGCCTGGTGCGGTCAACACATACGGTCAACTTTGACCCGGTCTAGGACTAGAGTGCAACCTTGCTTAAAACAAAAAGAGTAGACAATCTACTCCGACTCAGACTAATCTTCAGCAACTTCAATTGGTACTTGACCCTCTGGAATACGTCTAATCCTGTCATGGGCGTCTACTTGTATTTACGCTTTGAATTTAATGACTTTAAAATAAGGGAAGCTTCTAAAATTATTTACTTTCATTTTCATCAAATCTTTACATGGTTTGAACACACAAGATTACATTTCACATGAAACAAAATCAATTTCAATTGTGACAAAAGAAAACAAAACATTTTCGAGTAGCCAGAGTCACGTACCATTCGCTGTACAAATTAATTCTCACTATTAATTAACTGTGTAGCATTACAAATCTCGAGTGACCACTTCAACGCCACGGCACCATAGCCGATAGAGACTCCAAAGTCTCTCATACGCGCTTCAACATCCACGCACGTGTGCATCACCCACTGACTACACACTACGGTCTCGTTAGACCACGACCTCCACCAGAGCCAAACGCACATCGCGCACCCACGGGCTACTTGAGTTTCCCCAAAAGACACCGATTTCTAGCGGGCTACGACTACGAAATAGCTACTGGTACAGTCGACTCTACTATGGCCGTTAGAGTTTACACTCGAGCTCTCATAACATCACCAATTTATTGTTTACACATTACTCATCAACGTTAGGCTCACGATGTATCTCTACTTCAACTTCGACTGGTACATGACCTTCTGGAAATCCTCTTAACCTATCACTATCCAATAACTCACGATAAAAATGAAACCAAAAGAGTAAACCGTTCGGCCATCCCAGCCAAAAGTTAACAAATAGCTTCTGCTTACAAAATGTTACTTTACTTAACATTTGAACGTTTGACCGACAAGTTCCCAAGTTCAAATCTGCAACTAAGGCATTACTCAGCATATCCAATTAATTAATAACACAAGTCTAGACACACACACTCTCTGACCAGTCCGTCGGCCTAGAACCAGTCCGTCGGTTCCCACAGTGTTCAGTCCATCGAACACACCTAGTATCCAGTCCATCGGATACTCATGGCTCAGTCCATCGGCCATTTCAACTAAATGTAACTCAGTCCATCGGTCACCCATGCCATCAACATGTGTCATTAAATAAACCAACAATCATCATCAACAAAACCATTGTAATTAGCATTTTCCAACTCTTTGGGAACCTATCGTTCTACTAGAATTCAAAGATTTCAAAAATTATCTGTCCCATTTGGACGGAGAAAGCCAAAACCAAAACTTCAATTACTTTAAAAGGGGCCTTTAAGCTTAGGGTCCAACTTGGTCTGATTACTTTCCTCATTATCAAAGACAGACATTGTGTGAAGTGACCATCACATACTGTGACTAACTCAGTGTCACACTTCCTAGGTAAATCAACCTCAAAGGATTTCTGAAGTCTAAACATAAAAACAATGCACCTGAAGTAAGGTATCCTCTCAGCATCTTTCTTGCATTCCTGGTATAAGGACTTGGTTACTCCGTAGCCGCCCGTTGTGCTGCAGCTCAATCTCAATTCCCAACTGTGTCCACACATGCCTGGAGTACAAGGCATGGCAACTGAAACAAAGATTTCCCACAGTAGACAACTGACTGGTAAAGTGTTGAGAATCACCGTTCCATTACTCATCCGTATGAGTTTAAACAATGGGTTCGAGAGACACAAATTGTTTATCGCATTCTAATGACAAGCGAGGTTTTCATTGCACTGACATTTTTTTTGTTGTTAAATATTGGTTTAACGGCCTTGACAAAGATCACACAGCCAAATCTTCAGTTTAATTGAATAAGTTTTATTTTTAACTAATTTTAACTAGCACACATGCACACACGCACACACATCCAGATTCACACTTCCTGTTTTTCTAGGCTGCCGGTAGCCACACAACCACAAGTTGCATGAGGTCTAATAACTTTAGCACTTAGTGGCATCAAGTACAAAATAGGTAGCTAGGCATTTCACATAATCTTTCACACTTTTCATGTGGCTACTTTTAATTTACAAAAAAAAAACATTACTTTAAACGAAACTATTATGAAAATGTTTGCATTGAAACAGACAATACTGACTTTCAAATAAAATCGCAACAGTATGAAAAAGACTCACATGATCATGTAGTTCGCTTACAAAGCAACATCCACTCGTCACTCGTTCCGGGATGCACCGCCGCCGCCGCCGCCGCTGCCTCCGCCGCTGCCATCGACCTGATGGCCGCCGCTGCTGCACCGGCTTGCGATGTGTCCTGGCTTCCCACATTTGAAGCACATGAAAGGCTTCGCTGCTGACTGCTGGGTTGCTTGACTCGATGATGCATGCGTCGCAGGTCTTCCTCTCACATCCACAGGCTTGCTCCTACATTCGGAACGTCTGTGACCCATTTTTCCGCAACTATAGCATTTTAGCGAGGTCATCTTAGCTCGCTTCACATCGGGCTCACTAGACGATTGACCAGGAGTATTGATCTGGCGCTTCAGATATGAGAAAGCGTATAGCTCTTTCTGCAATTTATCTCTTGAAGAAATGTCGGTAGTAAACGCTAAGCGTTGTAATCGCGAGTCGAACTGCGAAATATGCGCTAATACAGCTGCTACTGCAATCTGCTCCTTATCTGCATCCTTCCATCTATTAGTTAGCGATGCCATCAACCGACTCGCATAGGCGGAAGGGGCCTCTTTTTCGTTGGGCTTACTGCCGTTAAGATTTACGAAAGTACCCGCCAAAGTCTCTGTAGTAACAAATCTGGCCGTGAAAAGAACCTTGAACTGCTCCCAGGTCTTACCTTGGTATACAATCTGCGATAGCCTTCAATGCCTTGCTGATCACAACAACAAATTCACCGCCGCTTAGTGAATTATCGGCAAAACACAAATCCGCGGTCACGCACCATGATTTCGCATTAGAATCTTGCTTATCGGGGTTAAAATCAGGCAGCACTACACTATTTGTTCACATTTGGAGTCTTCAATGCATGAATCAGTTCACGCATTTGTTGATTTTGCAATTCTAAAAGTACCCGCCACTGACTTTCATCGCCGCGACTATCATTTGCACGATTCGATCCCACTTCTGATGTCGGATCAGAAGTATTTAACGACATAGTGTGGGCGAATGTAGGTATCGTGCAAATAAAAGTAGCGTGATATCAAAGCACTAGATTTATTCTTGGTCACTATTTCCATTAGATCGATTTACAGAACAATGAACACAATCACACCCGACACTAATTACACTGAACGGAAGTATAACGATACGCGACAGTTTCTACGATTTGCACCGTGCGGGCGTCCGGAGATAACTGAGCCGCTGCGCACGACCGCCCGCCCTAACGTAGACTCCGTCTAGCGCCACCGGGTGGCGCTTGCGTGCCGTAGCTTCCACTCACTGCCTTCAGGTGGCGCTGGCGTCGTAATTATTCCGACATGTATATGTACGATTATTCGACGTTTGATGGTGAAGGAAAAACATCGTGAGGTAACTTACACACCTAAGAAGAAATTCTCAGGTTGTGTAGTTAACCAATCCGCACTTGGCCAGGGTGGTTGACTAAGGCCTTATCGCCTTAGTTTAGGGTAGCCCCGTTCCCCAGCCATAGGGGTAAGTACTAAGTATATAGGCTGATGATGATGACTTTATTAAATAATAATGATGTAAACCAATCGATTTCGTTAATACTGGTCAAAATAATATAATTCAGCCAACAACAAAGCAATGACTTCGTTAAATATGGTTGGCTTTTAAACAATTTCAATGGTATACTATCTCTGGTACTCTGTTTATTAAAAAATAATTACTTACGAAATATTGAAAATGGCAAAAGTCACATTGTTTTCGTAACGAGTTGTTATTTGGGTGTAACTTGCTCCTTTGTGTTTGTGGTGATTGCTTCTTTTGAGTAACAAACTAGTTTAAGAACAATGAACAGTTAAAATAAAATATAAAAACGGTAGGTTATCTTCAAATTACTACTTGAAATAGAAAAAAAATCATATTTAGTTTTAGAATTGGATTCAATGTTAATAATATTATATTACTCGACTGATATAAAACTGTGTAAAAACATCAGAAGTAAAGGTACGAAAACAATATATTGCTTAGCATCCATTCGAAGAAACCTGACTTATTTAATTTGTGAAGCAAAATATCAGTAGAGTAACTGTTATAAAAGCCGTTATTAATTTCAGCGCGGATCCGAAAATTATTTTCTCCAGCATTACCAGGCATAGACGGCTGAAACCGGATGATTGTTCTACTTCCCCCGGATAGCTATTTTCGCAAGAAATACTGAGTACAAAGTGCTCACGAACACTCGAATAAAAATCCGTTATGAATAATTTATGCAAATTTATGTAACGAGCGGGGGCATCGTTATTATTCCGGAGTTTATCCGCCGCTGATTTGATAACGGCTCACCCTTAGGGCGTTTCTACGTATCTGAGTGATATAGGGCAGCAGTTACAGATATAATGCTCCCGACATTCGGGAAACATCCCTTTTCGCCGAGCCCGCCACAAATTATATGGAGGAATGGGACCGCAGAATATTGCCTGTGTAATGCCTGACACATTTTTGTTACTTTTTTAATTGTTCTATTGAATGAAACTCGAAAGCAATCGTGTAGTCTCGACAGACCCGTTGGCTGTTTCGGCATAAAGCTATTGTAAGAATTGTTTTATTTTTATTTTTCTTTTTATATCATCCCGACTGATGTAATTACCGCTCAATAATACACAGACAATAAAGTTCTTTACCCTTACTTACTCTTAGGGTATGGAACTCTTAAATTTATTCGGATGCATCGAAAAGACCTTACAAAAACACA
The DNA here is from genome assembly GCA_039566165.1 of Maruca vitrata. Taxonomy (NCBI): domain Eukaryota; kingdom Metazoa; phylum Arthropoda; class Insecta; order Lepidoptera; family Crambidae; genus Maruca; species Maruca vitrata. The sequence goes on along the minus strand of CM076918.1, from coordinate 3,357,894 downwards.
AGGAATGCTCTTTGTGAACGATAAGATTACCTACTATAAAAGATAAGGGACAAGTATTTTGTTTAAAAAAGTTAAAATAAACGTGCAGTTGTCGGGAAACATTCACGAACTTTCGAGTAAGGCCTTATCGTTTTAGATACGCAAACACATTATGTATAGCTTTTTGTTGTAGTCTGGGTCCCGAATGTTATTTTTCTTATGTATAATTAAAATGTTTTTTCAATTTGTATTGCAGTAGTTGAATCTAACAAATTACATAGTATGGGGTGTGCCAATAAACGCTGTAAAAAGCTCAAACCGTCAGGTCGGGTCTCTAAAAATATCTTTAGAATAACAATACACGTTTAATCTGTAAAATTAGTTTTATTTCAAACTCGAAAAAAAGTAGGTATTTGCTACTCTTTTAATCGCGTGCAGACCCATAATACACAGTTTTGAATTTTAAGTATCTTTCAATCGTCTAGACGTCAAATATTTAATTTATCGGTTATATAATCGTAGTTCACTAACACCATCACAAAACTCACATGAATCACATATGCACTGCGCCTTATCCCCTTACGGCAAGTAATCTATAAAAATACCGCACGATTTTTATGAGACCATGCAAATCACCATCTCCCTACGACACAAGATGAATACCACCTGTGATTTTTACGACACACGTATGATACTAGGACCATTATCGGTGGACTTTATCTTCGGATTTATGAGCGTGTAAATGTCCACTGTCCTTTGATATAGGTTTTGCCCAGATGTGGCAAGATATGATGAAGATATATGGCGACACTTTGCTGTTAAATCTATGCGAGAGACGCTTATCGGAAACTCGTTTTGATTTTAGCCAGGAAGGAGTATGGAACTTTATAATTATTGTAATTGGTGGAGACATACGTAAAGTGAATCCTTATTAATAAATATACACCGTGAAATTTGAGTGGTTGTTTTCCCGTGGCAGAACGATCGCCTTTTGTAATATTATTGAATCATGCAAATTATTCTTTGAAAAAAAATTTTTTTTTTCGAATTTTCAAAATAATAGCTTTCCAACTCGAAAACGAAAAGAGCTATCGTTATTTTTTAAGAAGTGACGTATTCAGGTACTGCTTGCCGCATGAAATCGATGCTTAAAGCTTAAGAAGCTCTACGCCCTAAGTAATAAAGTGGTTCGAACGTACTTTAAAGTTTCGGTTATATCTTTCGTAAAACCGGCATTTATTGATTTTAATAAAAAATAACTGCACAAATCTATTGTAGTACTAAGGTAGAATCATTTTGCTGCGGGAAAACAACCACTCAAATTTCACGGTGTTTAAGCGTAATTAAGAAAGTAACTTTGTATATCTATGGCGCTTTCACGCCAAAACCACAAACACGATTTAAATTTATTATGAAGACTTAAAAAGGTAGTCCAATTTTTTGCTTTTTGCTTGCCAAGAGGGATATTGCTAGTTCTAACCCCGTCACGTACCACTGAGTTTTTCAAATTTGAAATTCATATGTAAGATTATTCGACGCTTTGAAGGTGGAGGAAAACATCGTAAGAAAACCTGCACACCAACGAAGAAATTCTTAGGTTGTGTAGTCAACCAGACTGTACTTGGCCAGCGTGATTGACTAAGGCCTTATCGCCTAGGTAGGTGGGTAGGTAGAGTAGCCCCGTGCCCCAGCAGAGGGGACATATAAGAGCTGTTGATGAATGGTCAACAAATCGTGTACAGTATAAACTTGATAACTCATCGTGATCGCGAGAAAAAGGTATTGTTAAACAAAAGCACAACCAGTCAGGGGATACCAGTCACAACTATCTGTCCGGTGGTTGGTGAACGGTATACGGGTAAGCGACCCCGGCTCCTCGAGCTACTATTGACTCAGTCCAAATCATCCGAGGCGATAGTATCATTCCTCCCCTTTTCCTTCCCCCGTCATATATCCTTGCTGCTCGTGGGAACGCAATGACCTTTTTAAAACAATGCACAAGGCAGAATGGCGGCGACGTGGTTCACAACCCGTCACGTCACGTTTCCCACAGAGGTGAAAAGTGGATCGCTGGAAGTGATCTCAGCCTACCCCTCTGGGAAAAAGGCGTGATTTTATGTATGTATGTATGTAAAAGCACAACAAAAGTTTTTCTTTATCAGTTACGGAGCCCCCATGTAAAGCGGTCAAATAATTTGCCATAATTCAATCATTCCGGCCCAAAACCTCCAACCAAGCAAATTAAAACTATCCATTCACAAAATACGATCCAATTTCCAACGCCATGCCAAAAGCTGATTAAACTATGTAATCTGAGGCTAATTAATTAATGGCAATAGCCCGGGTTCGATTCCCGATTGTTCCACGATAAGCCTTTTAATGGGCGGATAGTTATTTTAATTTCACGGCATAAGTAATTTAACATGTTTGCGGTAATATTTCAAACAAAATTATAATTTGATACGAAACTAGCACTATTAATCACTATATTATTATTAGTCAACCGCGTAACTAATACATTATACATCCATTTTATTTTTTATACGCATCATTTTGGACTGTAATTGTATAAAATGGGCAAACACACCTATCTTACTAAAACGTTGTACCTAAGTAACCATTATTTTGTTACTTAAAAGCAATAATGTAATTTCCCGCACAGATTGCGTCTTGTCCGTGACCACGAGCGCTGTAAAGAGCTCGAAACGTCGGGTATATAATATTATAATAACAAAACACGCGAGTTTGATCCATAAAATAAGTTTTATTTCAAACAAGTGGTCCCGGCGAATTTCATACCGGCAATACTTATTATTTTCTCAATTAAGCAGGTTTAAATAAGCCTTCCCTGGACTACGACGAACATTTCAAAACCAAAATTAGTTAAATAAGTCCAGGCCTTCTTGAGTTTTAGTCAGACTAACGAACAGCAATTCGTTTTTATATAAGACTATCAAATTACGTCGAAAAGTATAGAACCGATAAATTAAATATTTCACGTCTAGACGATTGAAAGATACTTAAATAAAAGCGTAGTGTCGCGCTAATAAAAGACAAAACTTTAATATAATTTGTCATTAACATAAACTATCAATCTTAAGGCGCGCGTACGACTCGCATTTGACCTGTTTTATGCCAAGAACTTTTTTTACTTAAGTCCAAAACTTATATACTTTCTGTAGGACATTTCAGCCGAGCAATTATTTCAGGTCCGGGACGTCTACAAAGGCCATCTAGGCTATTTTTCTAATCTTTCGCTGGACCAACTGTTTAATGTGCTCTCCAAAGAATAACGAACGCGCTTAATCAAAGCCTTGATGATTTATATCATACTAAAATGCTGAGATATTTTATCATGAGCGGAAGGGAAACTCTTTTGCTGTGATTCCTTTTTTTGTAGATATTTTATTAATAAAAGCTTTTACGGCTCTGTACTGTTAGCTTCCAGGCTTGGAAGACAAATTAAAACATTATTGGGACTTATAAGATTGCTTGTGATTAAAAAAGAAAAGTATTTTTTTGTAGACTCGGTTGTAGACAAAAAAGTCTATAAAAAAAGTTAGAAACGCGTTAATTGGAGTTGCCGTCTCTACAAACAACATTCCATTATCAAATAGCAATAATGCCAACAGTTCATCAATTAAATGGTTTCTCGTAAACTGTGGCGTCCCCGAACAATATTGTCGAGGCTTTCAGCCGTCCGCGGCGTCACCCATACAAATGCCATTACATTTCTTTCGGGACTTGAAAATTCGTCCTTCGAAATCCTTTTCGAGGTACGTCATTAATTCGGCCGAGTGAGATGTTTGGGCCCTTCCATTAGTGCCCATATACGAGTGTGTCCTTATAATTGAATTCCTTCCGTCGTTATATCTGTCTCTGATTAAAGGGTCATTTGCTGGTAAACTCGGGTAATGTGGATGGACGTACCAGTGTTTTGGATAAGCAAATGGACGTGGGAATGATGCGTTTAATTTGGAGATTAAGAGGGGATAAGCTCTGAGGGTGAGGGATATCCGCACCCCCGCAAGCCGGTGATGATGACAAGGCTACTTCAAGACATCTTAGTATTTATAGTTAGTGAAGTGAAAAAGAGAGATGAACTGATAAGACACGTACGTACACCTTACAATAATCTAAGCATAATACCTAACATACATACACAAAAAAGAGGCGTAGCTTAGAATACCTAACGTAGTCGTGGGCTAAGGTAAGGTCACAGCTTTGAGGCCTCATCCATCATTCTAAGTGTTAAAAGAGGCCCGTGAGGTATGAGACCGTGGGCGACTACTCAGTTATCCCACGCCTTGCTACGCCATTTGACTTAAATTGTACTTGAACTTATAAGAGTCAAGCTACGAAAACGGAACAAGAAATTGTAATGGGTTTTACTGAATATAAATAACTAATCATCATTAGGGAAAAAGGAATTTCCCAGTCTTCCAGGTCCTATTTAGGTGCTCTGTCTTCTGTCCAAGAAGTAGGTACATGAGGTAAGAAAGACACATTATATGGTCGCAAATAATTAACAGGCCGTAGGAATATATCTATTACTAACGAACAACAGGCACAGAACTCATTAATAATCATGTCGGATGTACAAAACTAGACTAAAGAGTAAAGGACCAAAAGCACACACATTTTTTCAATTCTATTCAGGCACTCATCTTATCTCAGATTGGCCACAGAACCAAAAAATCAGCTTGGACACAATTATTTGGCCATTTTAAATGATTACTGGAAGACTTCTGAAGGTGACACAAAGGATCCGTAAGAGGAAAGTTCCTTGTCCATGCCATGGCTAACCCGGAAGTCCTTGAACAGACTTCGTACCCAGGTTGGTCGAAGCAAGGAAAACAGGCTCAGATGGGGATTCACCGACGCAATTGATCAGTGTAAATTTTAAATTTTTAAAATTTTTATTTTTAATTTGCTAAAGCTTGCACTAGCTGTTCTAATATTTAGAAAAACGGAAAAAGTTGTCAGTGTGTATCACTGATAGTAGATGGCGCCACCTGTGGCTTAACATGTCATATACGGAAAAAATTCGACGGCTTCAATAGATAGCTGCTGATCTGGTGTGAATTGTGGTGGTAATGCACGGTTAGGCGCAATTCCTAGAAGGATGGGTGTTCGAATCCTCGGGCCGCGGTGAAGCAATTGATCAGGCCAGCGAAGGTGTTTTCATCATTGTGCCACTTAATGTCTTGTCCCGCACGTCCGGCATCTTGCTCACTGACTGACATAACGCGATTCGTGTGGCCAAACACGTTTGATTTTTCCAGAGTCTCCAAAAAAATAAATGATTACTGAATTAACATTTAACAAAGCGAACATACTTGGTTAGCAAAAGCCAAAACCGCAGAACTGTTTATCCAGAGAATGTTATTTAATTTCCCTTTAGGGATCTAAATAGGACAGAGTCTGTTGACACAATTACTAGGTATTTGTATACAGTTGAAGTCCTTAATGGAGCTTCGTGCCGAAATGTTCTGAAGGTTGTGTTTGATTTTGCTGATTTGAAGATGTTTTAGATTTGATAGAGACGTCTTCGTTAATTGCGTTTGTATGAAATGGTATTATTTCACTTCAAGTCTAGACAATTTTGTACAGAAATTTCATCTAATAAATTGGAGTCATACCAAAGTAATGAAAGTACTTTATTATTTCAGGACATGAAAGTACATTTCTTTCAATTTGGTAGTTATAAACTAAGCGAAAAAACTACCTGATGTTAAAAAAAATCTTATGAAATATTACGTTAAGGAACGTTTTTCGAACGAAAAACAGAAAATAACTATTCCTCCACTCGGGTAAGTGTTGTAGGTATTAATTCTGTATAGGGTTCCATACCACTCGGGTAAGTGTTGTAGGTATTAATTCTGTATAGGGTTCCACACCACTCGGGTAAGTGTTGTAGGTATTAATTCTGTATAGGGTTCCATACCACTCGGGTAAGTGTTGTAGGTATTCATTTTGTATAGGGTTCCATACCACTCGGGTGTGTTGTAGGTATTCATTCTGTATAGGGTACCATACCACAACCAAAAACCGTAGATCTTCCTTAACGAAATCTTGATGAAAACAGCGAGCTCTAGTGGTATTTTAACCGAAAATGAGGACGCCACGACATCGCCTAAGTGTCTAACCTCTTTCGGAAGCAAAGCGAAAGTAATTAAAATACTTGAACAGAACTAATCTTAAGTCGAATGTAAGTTTTTGCACGAGTCGGTGCTTCGGACGAGTGCCGAGTGGCGCATCGCACCAGGATAGGGAGGATTTTGGATGAATTTCTGTACCTATATTTATCTTGTAAGATTTTAGACTTTCGCGTTCCATTACACTAAAATTAGTCTTTATGGGTCTACACGCGATATTACTGTGCCCAATTACACCAATCGTGGTCGCGACCACGATTGGTGTAACCCAGTCGAAACGTCGGGCAGTAAGTACCTATGTAATTTGCTACTCCTAATATCGCGTGTAAACCCATAAAGACTAATTTTACTATATATATTTTGTTGTTGTAACTGCCTCGTTGGTTTATTGGTAGCAAGTGCTGCGTTAGACCGACCGAGAGGTCCCCGGTTCGAGGCCGGGGTCGGGCAAAATTTGTGTGAGTTTTTCTGCAATGAAATTACTCAGCCCGGAGTTAGGAAGTTGGCGGTTGAACGCCCGTGCCTCGGAAAGCACGTTAAGCCGGTGATCCTGCGCCCGATCTCTCATCAGTCATGTCGGATTGCCGTCTCACCGAATTATGAGAGTAAAGGAGAGATCTAACCTCATAATGTTAGTTGTGTAAGCATTTATAATATTCTGGTGGAAAATAAATACAATTTTATTATTTATTATTATTAAAGGAATAGAGAGTGCACTTGTGTTTACGCGCACACTTGTGCTCGCTGATATGAAATGAAAATTGGCTGATCTCAATTGAGATCGGCCGCCATGGCTTATTAATCTTGTATCAAAGACATCCGTCTCCGACAGACAGTAATGTTACCTACTAACTATCATCGAAGGCCAAATGGTTAAGATTTATTTGTCATGCGGGAGGTCGCCAGTTCTATACCCACGTACCTCTGTGTTTTCAAATTTGAAATTCCTATGTACGATTATTCAGCGCTTATCGGTGAAGGAAAACATCGTGAGGAACACAAAAGAAAATAAACTGTGTTTTTAGAATCTCAAATCTAAAATCATCATGTTTTTTTTTCATACATACATTGATTTTAGTTAAACTGTAACTTTTATTCCTAATAACTAATAAGTCATGAAAATGAACTTTCTAATAATATGCGTCTTGTCGTTATTGGTCGGTGGGTACATTCTGCCAATCGTCCATTGAAATTGATACTAAATTGGACGCTCTACAAAACACATGACACCACCACAACCTGCATGATACAGACTTGATTAGCGATCTATGCCTTTGGGTTTACCTTCAATACTCTGCTCTTTGATTTCCAACCTTAAACCAATGTATTAAGGATATAAATCGAGACATCTTGGCCAACTGCACTAGTTGATATCGATTCTCTGATTGGAGTAAGACTTGGTATGCTTAATTGAAACTGGTGTCTGGAAATGTAACAAGTAACTCTACGTGAACAATATTGATGAGCCACACGGTTGCATGGTTGTATGTACTATTTAAGCTTGTTTAACAAACCTGTTTTATCAAAAACTCTAAATTAAGGGTCAGTCTGAGAGACATCCACCCCCCCGCAAGTCCGGTAATAGTGACAAGCCTTCATTGTAGTAAATTGGAAAAAAAATCGCCTTCACTGGTGCAATCCAGTCGAAACCGGGCAATAAGTAGCTATGTATCATGTGTAAACCCTTAATGTATTTGAACGCGAATGTCTAAAATCGTATAAACCTGTTTCAAAGGGGTAGTCCACGAAAAAAACACACGAGAATAGCACCTGCACGAATCGTACTAGCTTAGTGGAACAGTAGCTAGTGATCCAGGTTCACTACCTGCGGATCCAAGAGTCGTAAGTTCGATTTCCACCCGGTACAAATATTCGTGTAACGAACATCGGTGTTTGTTCCGTGTAAGGGTGTGTTATTAAATATACTTAAGTTAATTTGTATCTCCACTGTTGATTCTGATATCCGTAACACAAGTGCTTAAGCTATTTACCACGGAATCAGATCAATGTTTGTGATGGTGTGTAATTTTTCTTTATTTGTTTAGTCCACGAACTACTTGTGTTAGTTCTATTCGCGTAGGTGCTCTTCGAGGACTACATCGTTTAAAATATACACTCGTTGTGCCCCGCGGTTCTACGCTAACTGCCTCGTTGGTCTATTGGTAGCAAGTGCTGCGTTAAGACCGAGAGGTCCCCGGTTCGAGTCCGGGGTTGGGCTAAATTTGTGTGAGTTTTTCTGTAATTAAATTACTCAGCCCGGAGTTAGGAAGTTGGCGGTTGAACGCCCGTGCCTCGGAGAGCACGTTAAGCCGGTAGTCCTGCACCCGATCTCTCATCGGTCATGTCGGATTGCCGTCTCACCAAATTATGAGAGTAAGGGAATAGAGAGTGCACTTGTGTTTGTGCGCACACTTGTGCACTATAATATGTCCTGCGCACTTGGCTGATCTCAATAGAGATCGGCCGCCATGGCTGAAATTGCTCGGACGCCTTTTTTCTACGCTAATAGTCGTAGCGTGCTACATCGTAGTCGGTAATGTCGGTATATCGTATCTAGCCCATCCTGGCGTGACTGGGAACAGCGAACATCAGCATATTTCAGTAGACACGAAAATTTATGCAGGTTCACAATAAAAATATTTTATGAAATACCAATCTTTATTATTCGTTGTCGGAAAATGCTGTAAAAGTTTAAATGATTTTCGCTGGACATATTTTTTATATGCTAAGAGACTTGAAAGGTATTTTTTTTATTTTATCGTTATGAACTTTTTGTAAAGCTGTTTTATGTGCGTTAGTACATTAACAGTTTTCTATCTTTGTAACTGGCGTAGTCAACATAACACCTCTGAGGGAATGTCTACTCAAAGATGTAGCTAAAGATAAGTTTACAATGACTACACTAAGATCAGGACATATTATAAAGCTGATGCCAGCCGACATTGAAACCTATAAAACAATAAGAGATAACCTGATTAAAAATAACATCCACCACTACACCTACAAACTTAAGAGTGAAAGGGCATACAGAGTAGTGATTAGAGGGTTACATGCGTCAGAAAATACGGATAAAATTAAAGAAGAACTACAAGATAAAGGACACCTGATACGCCAAATAGTCAACGTATTGCATCGAAGCACAAAAGAAAAATTGCCTCTTTATTTTGTAGATCTAGAGCCACAAACGAACAATAAAGACATCTTCAATATTAAATACATTAACTACGTAAAGGTCACAATTGAAGCTCCGTACAAGAAAAAGAAGTGTTACAATGCAAGAGATGTCAAAGGTTTGGGCACTCAAAGAATCAATGCTTCAGACCATTCCGATGCGTCAAATGCGGAAAAGATCACCCAACAAACAAATGCACCAAAACCTCAGACACTGAAGCAGTGTGCGCCAATTGCGAAGGTAAACATCCGGCGAGTTACAAGGGTTGTTTAAAGTACAAACAATACAAAGAAAAAGTTCTTAAACTTAAACCTACCCAACAACTCAAACAAATACATATTAGTCAACCAAGCATCAACGATAATGACAAACCAACGCACCTCACAGGTCCTAGCTATGCCAACGCGCTTAAAAATAAGCGTGTCGACCCTGCCGATCAACCACACATTCCTAACCAGGATGCAAGCCAACAGAATATAACAAGCGTACTTAACACTATGTTCGATAGATTTCAAACAATCATAAAAGATATGATGGACAGCATGATTGATCAGATGATCAAATTAATCACGAGACTTACGACACGGAGGGACTAAATATTCGTATTGTAACCTGGAATGCCAATGGGCTGACAGACAGACGGGAAGAACTTGAGTTATTCATGAACACTGAAAACATTGATGTTGCCTTAATATCTGAAACGAGACTCACGCCTAAAACACACGTAAAATTTCAGAACCATACGATTCACAGAACAGATCATCCCTCTGGGAATTCTCACGGCGGGACCGCAGTGATACTAAAAAATAAGATTCAGCATTACCTTCTCGAACCACACCAAACGGATAAAATCCAGGCAACATCAATAAAAATCCAACACAAAAATGCCGAGACGACTCTAACTGCAATCTACTGTCCTCCTCGTCACAAGATCGACACTAATGAATTTAAGTTGTTTTTCAATAAACTTGGCTCAGTATTCATATGTGGAGGAGACTGGAACTCCAAACACACATTCTGGGGATCGAGATTAATTAACCCCAGAGGCAGACAACTATATCGAGCCACACTGGATCTCAATCTCGAATGTATCTCACATGGAGAACCGACGTACTGGCCAACAGATCAAAAGAAAATACCGGATCTGCTTGACTTTTACATCTCGAAAAATCTTGGGCATAATCGTTCAAAAATTGAAACATGTGACGACTTGTCATCTGACCATACTCCTGTTATCTTAAATATTTATAAACAGGCCATTGTTTCCAAGCCAGTACCCAATATCTACAACAAAAATACTAACTGGGAGCAGTATAGAGATTGCATACATAGTAATACTGACCTAAATATAAGTCTAAAAACAAACGACGAAATTGAAGCTGGTGTTGAAAAATTCAACTGCATTCTGCACTTGGCCGCTAATGTTTCTACTCCTGAAAATAGAAAAACAAAAACAAGCCAGAAGGAATACCCAAGAAAAATAATATTAAAGGTCGCTGAACGACGCAAAATGAGAAGACACTGGCATAACACTAGATATCCATCAGATAAAACTAAATTCAATAGGATAACAAAAGAACTAAAAGACATGATAAAAGAACACGAAAATCAGTGTGTACAAAGTCAACTATCTCGACTTACAGCGCACAAGGATACTAACTATTCCTTATGGCGGGCAACAAAAAGCCTTAAGCGACCTAAAGATCATATACCGCCTCTAAGAATACAGGACGGTAGCTGGGCTAGAGCTGATGTAGAAAAAACAAAAGTATTCGCTGAACACCTAGAAATGGTATTTACGCCACTGCCGTGCTATGATCCCGATAAAGATAAAGATGTAGAAGATTATCTACAATCGCCAAATCAATTATGCCTTCCATTAAAACCAGTAAGTCACAACGAAATAATCGGACATATAAAAGCCCTACCATCTAACAAAGCCCAAGGATATGACCAAGTGGATAGTTTGTTGTTAAGCAATCTTCCAAAGAGAGGTATAATGTTCCTTGTTGTACTCTTCAATGCATCTCAGTGGAAGCTTGCTCAAGTAGTCATGATTCTCAAGCCCGGAAAGCAGCCTGAAGAAGTTTCATCTTATAGACCAATTAGTCTCCTTCCACTGCTTGGGAAATTATTTGAAAAAGTCATGCTCAATATAATGGCAACCTTACTTGAATACTATCCTTCCTGTACATCAATTTGGACTTAGACAAAAACATGGAACTATTGAGCAGGTTCACAGGTTGATCGATACAATCAGCCACACGCTAGAAAATAAGAAGTACTGCTCGGCTGCATTTCTAGATATAAGTCAGGCATTCGATAGAGTCTGGCATAGCGGCCTGCTATACAAGATCAAAAAATACCTTCCACACTCATTCCACTCCATATTAAAAAGCTACCTAGATAAAAGATGCTATGAAGTAAAACTTAATTAATAGTACTACATCTGATCTGTTCGAAATCAGACCAGGGGTATAGGGGAGTATTCTAGGACCTGTGCTGTATCTCATCTACACCGCCGATGTTCCCGTGGATGACCAAACCCTTATTGCCACATACGCTGATGACACCGCGATAATGTCAGCGAATGCCAATCCAGTAATCGCATCAGCAAATCTTTAAAGACATATTAATGAGATAGAAAAATGGCTACTAGCCTGGAGGATAAAGGCTAATCAAAGTAAATCAGTTCATGTCACTTTCACGCTGAGAAAGGGTGACTGCCCCCCAATAACACTGAATGGACAACAAATTCCACATGACGTCACTGCGAAGTACCTAAGAATGCATTTGGATAGAAGGCTCACTTGGCAGAAACATATCTGGAGAAAAAGAAAAGCCCTAGACGCAAAACTTCGATCTATGTATTGGCTGATTGGCAAGAAGTCTCAGTTAACCAATGAATGCAAGATGAGTGAGTGAGTGAGATGAATGAGGCTGTTTACAAAACTATCTTGAAGCCAGTCTGGACATGGCATATAATTATGGGGTACAGCAAGTAACAGCAATATAGAAATCCTGGAACGGTCCGAGACCAAAGCTATTAGATCTATGTTCAACATTCTAAACTGCATACAAAATAAATATATTCTTCACGACCTGAGTCTTAACACTGTGAAACAAGAAATCGCTGCTCGAAGCTTAAGCTATCAACAAAAATTAACCACACATGTTAATGCTCTAGCTAGCAAATTAAAGGGTTCTGGATGTACTATATACACAAGACTTAGAAGAAACAGTGTTCCAAATCTTTCAAAACGATTTGACAAAGAATAGTGAGAGTGGTCAATGGACAACTCCCTTGCTTCATGAAGACTAAATAATCAGACATAGTTCAGACAAAGAAACAACTAAATGTCTCAATGACAGCTTGCTGTGCTAAGCGGGATACATAATAAAAAAAAAAAAAAAAAAAAAATTAACAGTTTTAAAGAAACATTTGGTTTATCTATGACACTAATAATTATACCTCTTACCTATCTTATAAACACCACGTAAAATGTCCTTTTAAGGTGCCAAATCTGCCAAAGCCGTTAGACTAATTCTGTGTGACGCCCGTTCCAATTACTTTCAATTTAGTTTACTTAAAGTCAAAAACACAATTTATAAATTATACACAATTTGTTGTTTGGTCAAGCCAGGAAGTCTAACTAACTAAAGAAAGTCGTGTCCAGTCCAAGACAATTCATTGAGATCATACTTGAAGGTCAATAGACCGAAAAAAATACTCTTACGAAAGCAATATAAACAAATTCAAAATTGGAAACTAAATTTGACATTTATCATTCGAAATACAAATAGATGCGAAAATGTACTTAAACCATAATAATAACCATATCAAACGACACCAAAAAGTTTAACGGGCGCCCTCTGAACGTATCCATATCGCTCTATAACTACTCTGTTTGTAGCAGCCCTGATTCCCATCAGCAGACCGTAGCCATGTAAGTCCCCTCCTTGAAAGGGAAACATAAGGAAAGAAACAGCCGGTCGAACATTGATAAACGAGACCATTAATTTTGGCGTGACGTCAACCTGTGTTTCATTTCACATACTTAATGAACCGCTGGGACAGGAAAAGAAAAATGAAAAGCTATTTTTCTTACACAATAGGACGGTGTTTTTGTTGCTGTGTCAGCCAGTTAGCTTGTCATGACGGTTGGTGAAACCCAGTCAAAATATAGGGTAATAATAAGCGACGGTTGGTCATGGTCAAACCAATAGTTTTTTTGTGACGGGAGAAATAATTAGCTGTAGTATTTGTTTGATACCTACTTTTCCTAATAATAAAGTAGCACTTTTTACAAAACCATACAAGTGAGATCTTAGACTTTCGCATTCCATTACACTTAACATTTCTACACGCCATATTAAAAGTACCAAATACATCTAACTGCCCGATGCGCGACGCTTCGACTGGATTACACCAAACATGGTCGCGAGCGAACTAATCCTATTAAAAATCATTATAAATTGCACTAAATTTTCCCCGGTATGTCAGGTTCATATTATTAATCTAAATATTTTGAATTTACATAAAGGTCAAGTTACCGTGACCACGTTCGCTGAAAATGTTTGCACATATAAATTACATTACTTTAACAAATAACATGGGAATGAGAAAACAATAACATAATAAGATTAACACAATATGAAAACTAAGAAAGTTTAAGAAAAAAAGCAAATCTTGGCAAAGCGTAAAACACGATATCATAAAATAACTTCATCCTTTATCGCCGCATTTAAACGGATCCCGTATAGTATATATTTGATGAACAAAATTGGTGCTACCCTCGTAAAAGAGAGTTCATTATAAAAATGGTTCGGGACGTAAAGTAAATCCCAATTACTGACACACCTGCTTACTAGTGTTGTATTTTTATCACCAGATAAACAAAACCGGGACACGTTTCAGTCAATTATTATCTATAATTGACTGAAACGTAACTAACATCAAGCGATTTGTAGTGTAAACAATTAATTCAAATTGTGTTTCTTGAATTGGATTTAAAATAACCATTTACGATATGCTTAGAAACAATTACAATTGGTTCAGAAAGCAGAATTGAACTGTCAGTAGAATCCGTGGAAATATTGTGAGTTATTACGGATAACAAATACCTTTTGGTATGTGACATTCCTGTCTCCTTTCTCACAAGTAAACAAGACCATGTCAGAAAAAGACCAGAAAGGAATACTGCCAGTTATTGAATCCGAAACCGATTACTTCACATCATAGTGGTATCATAAAAATCGGGACGTCCGATAACAAACACAACTGTCCCACGGGACACAGGACAGCTACGCAACACTAGGGCTCTAACAAGGTTATATGTACCTTTGCCACTCAAGGAAGCCCGTCTTGCCTCTTGTTTGGGTAGATCTTGTTATATTATCATTTTACACGAATGGGGGGCGAAAAGAGAGATTATGTGGTTTTTAACGTGTTGTTTAGACGTATCTTCGAGCTACATTAGCGTTGTAAAAAGCTTGCGCCCTAATGTCCTTAGGAGGGAAATTATGAATGTCGTCTAATGTTTTTGTGTAAAAATAATAATGGGAAAGATAAGCGAAGAATTATGGTTTATGATACGATAAGTTTTTACCGTTTGATTTGGTAGGTAATAAGTATCCTTTATTCATGCAGAAAAGATGGTTAGAATCCTTTCATGATTCAGCTTGCTTACGAATAATTTATTGGTCTTAATTGTACACTTATTATTTTTAACACAACTCTCTTATCAAAATTTAATTTTAGAACCAACATACTACTTGATAATCAAGCTTCACGTTCTTGTCTTTTAATAAAAAATACAAGAATATAGTCATCCGTCCCCATGATATTAATATTGCAATGTAAATCCGTCGAACACAATATTAGGTCGCAAAACGCTTGATTTTATTAAATTCGTGTAGACAAACTTCCTCTTTCCTCCGTCTTCTTTCCATTTTTCCCGATTATACATCTAGACACGCGGTAGCGTGTCAAGCCAAGTTCAAGAAACAGAACTGGCGGACCGCACCGTGTGTAATATTACACGAACCATTTGGAACCTCTTTTGAACCCCTCATAAATCAGAAACTATTTCACATAAACGTATCAAATTTGGCTCATATATTGTGACTTGCGAGATAAATATGTGTTCTAAATTTCATAAGCTTATCTCAAACAGTTATTTAGATATTAATGTCCAAAAATCCTCATTTTTATCATTGACTGACTGACAGATCAAAATTCTAACCCAGTTCCAAATGACCTAGAGAGTCAAAATTTGGTATGCAGATAGGTAATTACATGAATACAAAGGAAAAAATAAAAAACTGGCAATTTTTTAATAATTAGTTTTTTTTTTATTTTTTTTTATTTTTATAAGAGGCTAACAAGATGACCTCACTCCACCTGATGGTAAGCGGTAGTGAGATCCACATATGAGGTCGACAGGCACAATAGACAATGTTGAGCCTGTCGCACTCACCCTGAAAGCCGTGAAAAAGGAGACCACTGCTGCGGTTAGGTTCTATTATGAACGCTTAACATAAATACCTAATTAGTGCCTAATCACGCCTATATACCGGAGAAGGCAGAGCACTAAGTATATATTTAGGTATACATACTTACTTATTTACAATTAAGAGTAGGTACTTATAGTCGGTTCTCATATTTATTACTTAGGGTTATACCCCGTAAACGTAGGAAAATACAGTAACTGATTCTACAAAAAGTAATGATATCCAATCAAAAACATAAATGTGAAATGAGAGCCAAGTTCAATATTATGATAATTGCCTTGGTTGTTGACTTCAACGCCAAAAGAAGTGAGATCTAAATGGGTGCCAAGTTCAATGGTCAACCCTGAAATTTATTTATAAGTAACACTATAACATACCTATCATATCTTCTTATAACATAAGATAATGTATGGTGGTAGCCTATGAAGGTCTGTCTTGGCTAGTTTTCTTTATTTAGTTAGTTAGTAGTCTAGTAAGTTGTCTTGGTTAGTTTGGTATTTGTCGGTATTTATTTTATAATTCCGAAAATTTGGATTGTTGGTAGAAACTAGCGAGCGAACATAATAATACGTTGGTAGGTTTATAGAAACTAGCCAAGACAGACCTTCATAGGCTACCACCATACATTATCTTATGTTATAAGAAGATATGATAGGTATGTTATAGTGTTACTTATAAATAAATTTCAGGGTTGACCATTGAACTTGGCACCCATTTAGATCTCACTTCTTTTGGCGTTGAAGTCAACAACCAAGGCAATTATCATAATATTGAACTTGGCTCTCATTTCACATTTATGTTTTTGATTGGATACAATATTTTCTTAAACAACGGATTGGCAGAGCAAGCCGATTATACATCACACAGCCTGCACAGATATTGAGGTGGGCCGTGAAACCGAGACATTATGTCAGTTTTTCACAACCAATAATATTACGCGTTCATATAAAAAGTAGCCTTCCCGCTTCTTACAGATTTTCCCTCACTTTTATTGCGACAGTTTTTATTGGATTGAACGATTGGTATATTTCACAATAATGTAAGGCAGTCTTTCAGTGGCCATTGCGTGCTGAAAAAAAAGTATTAGACTCCAATTTCTAGTGTCAAATGTATACTTATAGATTGCACTCCATAGGTTCAATAGGTCCTTCAGGACCTAGTTTAAATCTGAAATAATTTTGTTTATACTTAAATATTACTAATAATGGGTCTAATTAAAAAAAACAATTATAATTTCACACAAAGAGATCCAAAACCACCTTGGTTTATAGTTGTCGCTATTAGAGTGATAACTTCAAATGTTTTTTTCATAAGCACAAATTCTGAGTCGCCTAATAAATATACGAGTATACGAAGAAAAGTTTGTGATTCCAAGCGAGTTTCGTTTATGTAGCTTAAGTCCACCCCCCGCTGTTCACATCTTTGTTTCTGATTCTCCCTTGCTGAGTTATCGACTCAGGGCCATTTCCTATTTCTTACTCAACTGCCGACTAAAAACAGCGCGGCAAAATTCGTCCGGCTCTTAGATATTTGATCGCGGGGCAATCTATTCAAAAGTGATAGTCATCTGATGAAATGCGATGATATTTCATAAAGTTTTAAAAGGTGTTTAGTACAAGTATCTATAAACTAATGGTCTAGGTAGGTATATCAAAACATTCCTCGCCTATCATAATGGGGTATTGGGAGCGTGAACGATGGTGCTGCCCTCATTTTGGTGGCGTTTCTTTCGTTAAATCTTATGGAGTGAAATTACATAGTACCAACGGCCGCCGCTAGCAATAACAACGGACATCTCATAAGATTACATGCGTTTTTGACAATCAGCACCATTTCTCCCTCCGGTCCCAATACTTGATATTTAAGGTGTAGGTAAGTCATTTATTGTAGTTTATTAGTAGTAATTACGTATATATGGCTCGATGATCAATGTGCAAAGGTGTTGATCATAGCTTCACATTTTATTGGATTGGGTTGCATAATTTTGAGTAATCTTTGACTTCATAAGTGGTACCACGTTGTTACGTATTTTAACGTTACATAATGTATTTGTAACACAACAGTTCTTAACACCGCTCCTTCTCACACAATGGACCACCGCCGCTCCAAATTGTATTGTGTAAATATTGGAAATACAGAATTCATCGCACTAACTTGTAGGTAACAGGGAATTCCGAGATGTCATACTCGACCAAAACAAAAGAGATCAAACAATAATACCGGATAATTGGCCGGCGAAAATGTCCTTGGTGGAGATTGATGGCACAACTTTTGGGTTTAGGCACTTGTCTCAATACTGGGCCAGCTATTGTCTGTCGTTGGTAGGTAATTATGTCGTTCGATATTGCGTGGGTGCTTGGGAGGGGTCAGAAACTCGGTTAATGTCAAGTAGTTGAAGCAATTATAGTATTTTCGATCTACTGATCCATCGTAATTGAATTACGAAAAAGACGTTTTTAAAATGATTGATTTTTATTTAATACTAGCTTTCCGCCCGCGACTCCTTCCGCGTAGAGACGTTTAACGGGTAAAACATTACTTATTTATAGCGTAGTTGGGTAAAAAGTAGCCTATGTCCTTTCTTAGGCTCTGGACAATATTTGTACCAAATTTCATTTAAATCGGTTCAGTATTCTATGCGTGAAAGCAAACAGACAGACAAACGCGGGAAGCGAGATTGCTTTATACTATTTAGTGATATTGAATTAATTAAATATTGATTGTGCGTCTTATAATATTCATGGAAAGTAGAATAATGACTTTTTTAAATATTATATTGTACCTAATCAATAAGGCATATTATGACTATTCTTTCTGAATTTTCAAGATTATTGAGTATATGTATAAGAACAAATATTAATGTGACTAAATTTTTTGCTCTTAAATGGAAAATTTGTAGTAATTCCTATCATAGAAAACACCTTTGATAAAGATATTATGTATGTGTAACTTACGTATCAGCACGTATCGTATACGTAATGAAATATTCGTATACTTAGAATAAATATATAAGGTATATACGTATCTAATAAAATAAAGGGACAGAACAAAATAAATACGTATGATAAAAATAAATATAAAAAACAGTGTTCAGAAAATAGGCAGAGTACACGAAGCCTTACTGTTGTGAATGATCGTAAATAATACGGCCTTTCTTCGTTGTTTACCAAACCTGTAAGTGAAAATAAACAATATTCACAAATACAAAAGGTCAATTATGTAATGTATGTAATGTATGTAGGTATTCATAATATTTGTAGACATAGAAACAACGTTCAGTCAGTACCCACTTCGTACAGACTCTAGATAAATTTTAAAGTTACGTTAAAAATGTATTTCAGTTCGCTCGCGACCACGATTGGTGTAACCCAGTCGAAACGTCGGGCAGTAAATATCTATGTAATTTGCTACTCCTAATAACGCGTGTAGACCCATAAAGATATCTACCTATTTAGTGTAATGGAACGCGAAAGACTAAAATCTTACAATAATGTATTTGCTTTGAATTTGGTAAATTATTGATCTGACTACATAAGTACTGTCTGTACTGTATTTATTGGCTACTATCTAGTTGGGTAGTATACGTTTAGATAAGTTTTTCAATATCTGTATTAAATAAAAATTAAATTTAATAATCCTTTAAATACGAATGTAAATGGAGTTACTCTTATCACCGAATATTAAAGTCATTAGTACGAAATTAATATGAAAATATTTTAATTTCAAATTACAAATTTTCAAATTGAAGTTTTCTGATAAATTTCTGGGAAACGTCAGCAGAACCTCGATTTGAAATGGTAAATTTGATATTTTCCCAGATATATTCGTTCCAACCAATCTTCGTGCTTACTGAATTCTTGCTTTATGCCATATCACCAAAATCAATTTGGCAAGGCACCTGGGATATGTATTTGAGAACTTGTTCCACTTATTACTTCCTCATTTGTCATACCTAAGCTTATATTATGTTAAGCCCACTATGCTCTTTCGGTTTGGATATTTTATATTTAATTTACCTATGAAAGGAAAAATAATTATTGTAAACTGAAAAACTGAATACAAATTTGTCAAAACATGGACGAGATTCTCGTAAATTTAGTAAAAGGTTTATAATCTATCCCGGGTACGAAAAGTAGACACAGTGCTTGCTGGTATGGAATATTTATAAAGAAATTTTAAAATTTAATTATATAAGGCTATTCTTTATCTTGTGATAGAATATTTAAAAACTGTTTAACTATCACTTTTTTTATCGAATTTATCCCATCAGGCAAAGAAGTCCTAGTCTCAAGTAGTTTCTTATGTATTGCCTAACACTTGTCAGAACGGACCATAGATGTAGGATTATATACCACAGACTATGGAGCAAGTCTGTTTACTATGCCTTATTTACTGACCTCTAAAGTTTCAAGTGGCCGTGGCTCCTGCTGGTATATTTTCTTACTAATTGTATGTATTATTACAAAGCCAGTATAAACAAATCCTTCCCTTTTGTTTTTCTACAAAGCTCTAGTCGAATTGCGTCCCATGCCATGGTTCAATTAAGAAGCAATTTCGCAACTCGATTCCAGCTAGTTGCTTGAATTCTAATTACAGCGAAGCAAGTTACAAGGGTCCGAACTTTAAATCTTATTTAGTCTGAAAGATTAACAGTTTACGACGGTGGCATTAGGGCGAGGCTTTGCTAATGGACGGGTGTTCTGATGGGGTTTCTGTGTATCGGACTTGCACGGCTGTTTCTGCCTCGTTAGCGACGGAACCTGCCTCCGGTTCGTTTTCTGATCTAAGTCCGTTGACAGTGTTTTAATTAAGTGACCTTTACGTTGTGCGAAGTTGTAACCGTGGATTTATAGGAGTTCTACTTATTTAAACAACATCGGAACTGTTAATATAGTAGGAAATTGGGGTTTATGAAGATAATTTTTCACATAGCAGTGGCAAGTTTTTAGATTTTTGAAAAAAAATATTTTAAAATGTAATAGTGTAATTTTAACTGTTAAACTATAAAGCTCCCATTACACTGAGGTACATAAAATAACTAAATTATTTTCGCTTTAAGTTTGTGAGATTTCACAAATTTCCAATCCAAAGAGCCGCATAAAATGCTTTTATGTAATTTATTGAAAACATTTTTTTTTTATAATACGAAATGACCACCAGCAGTTACTACGTGCCCGCTATTATATCCAAAACGACTACATGTATGAAATAACTGATGCTTCAGGTGATTACTAGCTATCGATACAGCACTGAGACTCGTTAGTTAGACGACATCTGATTGGTTTAGCCGACGAATTGAGCTGTTCGGATCGTTTTACGGTTAGTTTGATGGTTAGCACATCCTGGGTAGTGTCGTAATCGTTCAGCGATGATTTGGGTAGTTTACATGCTGTATAACTTAAGTGTAGAGGTATGAGGGTAAATGGATTTAGTGAGATTGAAGATAGTTTTAGTTCTATTTATAAGTTTATAATGACTGTCTTTTATCTTTTCCCGATATTGCGGCACTGTAGCAAGTCCCATGACCCGTGATCATTGTTTGTAAAAGTGCCAAAATATCGAGAGCTCTTTAAAAAAACAACATGGTATTAATCCCGGACATAATTCAGTTTCCAAAAGTTTCTCTGTCTCGTCTGTCTGTCACGCTTTCACGCAAAACGACCTCTAGTTTAGAGCCTGGGAAAGGATAAAGGTAAACTTTTAGGATTTTTTAACCGACTTTTTGACAAATAAACTTTTCGTAGACGAAGTCGTGGGCGATAAGCTAGTATGTACACGAAACTCCGATATTGTCCCCTAAAAGTGAAAAATCACAAGGTAAATTCCGAAGATATTACTACTTCCCTTTTTACTACTTCTACTGCACGAGAAAAATTAACTCGATATAAAAGATTATAAATTCATAACAGGTCTCAAGGCACAAGTCGTTATAAAGCGACCCTGTAACAAATGCGGTCGCTTTTGCCGGTACCGTCTCCAGTGGAGAGGAGCCCTAATTACTTTGACAAATGCCGACGGCCTCTGCCTCTGTCTCAGAGTCTTTCAAATACAGAGGACTCGGTGTTGTCAGCATTAAAAATTAGGAATCCAGATTAGCATTTGTTCCTATGGAAATGTTCATGGTTTAGTTTGAATGGAGCATACTGTTCATGCGTTGTGTTTTGCTCATTTAAGTACGACGAATGGCGAAATACGTGATGGATGATGACGGAAAATAGGTTTTTTTCTTGCATTTCTTTTCTTTTTTTAGATATTTGCATTAAGTAGTTACGTCAAGAGATAAATATACTTATTCACATCACATAATACATGTATTGTATACATTATCATAAATTTTCACTCGCTAAATCAAACAAGCCGTCATGAAGTTAATTTGTCATTACTTCGGGTCATTCACAAATGTCAACAATCAGCAACACATCACAAATATCAGCTAAGTTGCGTTGCAAACATTATCATTAGCAACATAGTGCACACAACGAAAATAGAGGAACTTCAAGACATTTCCGTCGTCTGGCAACACCGACCGAACGTCAGTTGTATATCAGCAGTAATGGCATTGGTGCGTGAGCTCAGGTGCCCAGAGCCGTAAGAACTTACCCGCTTTTAGTGTCATTGGAAGAGGTCGCAGTACCCATGTGTAACATGACTTAGTACTTGTCTTTATTACTCGATAGAACAAACCCATTTGCCTTATTAAAAAGCTCTCTCAACGTAATTAAAGACCCCGGCTTTGATGCAGCGCAGATTTTTATCAGTAAATTGAATGGTTTGCTTTGATTAACCCTTTGGAAGTTAATTACTGGAAACAATTGTTTTGTAAAGACAAAGAGGTGGCGTGTCTAATAAACTGTGAAAATGTGAGTTCAAACAAGTACACGTTGTTTTAAGTATAGGCACCTAAGTGTAATTAAATTGTTTTGTTTTTGTTTGGAAACCTAATTATGTTTATGATACCCTTTGTTTGATACATAAAACATTTATCATATTATATTCTGTATAAAACGCGTTTTCAGGCAGTAAGTAAGTAGCAAATACATAGCTACTTACTGGCCGAAATTTGACTGAATTGCGCCGTTTTTAATTGCGAATATTGGATTTTCATTGCAGCTTTTCCCGTTGCGGTGCCAGGGTTAAACATAACATCGATTAACATAACAACAGGGAACTTCCCCTGGCCTTGCTCATAATAAAATCTGCGACTGTTCAATGGAAGTCTGCGAAAGTTTAGAGCGGCGGCGGACGTGAGTGGCGTCGGGAACAGTCACGTTTTACGGCCGGCCAGGGCGCCTTTACGTTTTCCGAGGTTTTTAGGTCGTAATAAAATCGACGCTCTAATCCCTTTGTTCAAGTACGTGCCGATGGAGTTGGCAATACTCCGCGGTCTCTTCCGTGTTTGTTTTAAATTTAAAAAGATTTCGCGTGAGGCGGACGTGTCTCTGTAGGTTAAGGTATTATTTTTTGTAAGCTTAGGTTTTTTTTTTCTGATCGTCAGTCTCGGCTCGCTATCTGAGACTTCCGGGAAAAGTTAAATGACGTTTCATCAACACACTTATTTAAAAAATACCTGTATTTTTTGTGAACAACACTTTCTTTTATCTATACATAGTATAAAACAAAGTCGCTTTCGCTGTATGTCCGTATGTATGCTTAGATCTTTAAAACTACGCAACGGATTTTGATGCGGTTTTTTTTAATAGATAGAGTGATTATTAAGGAAGGTTTGTATGTAAAATTTACCCGAAGCGAAGCGAGGGCGAGTCACTAGTATTATATAAATAAAGTTTTGGTCAAATTGATGTTTGTTCCGTGTCTGGGTGTGTATTCAGTATATTTAAGTATATTTGTGTATCCACTATTGATTCTGATATCTGTAACACAAGTGCTAAAGCTACTTACCACGGGATCAGATCAATGTATATGATGTAGTGTAATATTTATTTATTTTATATAAGCTGTAAACTTTTATTTGTCTTCGAAGAAATAGAAATCAAGATCTTATAAAGCTGTAAATTTATGAGTATATTTCAGCTTGATTTTAACAACTTTAAAGGAATTCTGACTTAAGTATTGGATATTAATTCCCAATAGATAATTTCCCAAAACCAGCCATTCTTCGAACGTGATAAATCCCAGTCAGACGAGTACAAAACTGAAATTCTCATGATTATAAATTTGAGCCCGTTATTTGTGTCGAAATTAATGATAACAAAAAACACATCGGTTCCCGATAAACAATTACGTTTAACCTTGGGAAGGTTGAGGGGGATTGAGAGGAATCCGCTCGTACATCAACCAGTTCTAAGATTTTGACTGATTGGAACACCCTTTGGCAGATTTTGTGAGGGTAAGGCCGGGTTTTGGCGCGAGCGGAAATCACTGCGAAAATAGAGTACAAGTTTATATACATTTTTGATGTGAAATATTCGTTTTCATACATGAATGTTGTGTTAATTATGTACTATTATTTTATTTTAATTATTATTTTTCTTGTAATATGTGTGTATGTGACCAATAAATATTTATTCTATCCTATTCTTCTCTGAAAGCTCTGATTTGTATAATTTGAAAATTGTCTTTAATTACCCAAATCGGGGAAGTTTCTGAGAACTTCCAAAAACTCTTTTTTTACTAGTCTAAATTAAACCGCAAAAGAAGGCAATTTTTTAGTTTTGTTGTAACTAATAACGTAATAGTATCAAAAACAAATATCAAATATTATCAAACTGCCTCGTTGGTCTATTGGTAGCAAGTGCTGCGTTAGGACCGAGAGGTCCCCGGTTCGAGTCCGGGGTCGGGCAAAATTTGTGTGAGTTTTTCTGTAATGAAATTACTCAGCCCGGAGTTAGAAAGTTGGCGGTTGAACGCGCGTGCCTCGGAAAGCACGTTAAGCCGGTGGTCCTGCGCCCGATCTCTCATCGGTCATGTCGGATTGCCGTCTCACCGAATTATGAGAGTAAGGGAATAGAGAGTGCACTTGTGTTTGCGCGTACACTTGTGCACTATAATATGTCCTGCGCACTTGGCTGATCTCAATTGAGATCGGCCGCCATGGCTGATGGCTTATTATCAAAAGCAATTTTTACATAATGCCATAGATTATTATCATTTGGTTATAAAATGTTTGAAATACACAAGATTCAAGATTTTTTTTATAAGATTCTAACAAGATGACCACTGCCGCAGCAACAACGAGACAAGGCGTGGAGTCTCGCATTGGTATTGAGCTGTGCGGGTCGGAGTTGGCCAGTCCGCCCGACAGAAGGGCCGCACAATACCGCCGCGAAGACTCCACTGATCCGGAACTTGCCGCAACAATGGTCCCCCCTGGCTCCGGTTCGTACAGTGCTGATCCCGGAACGCGACCTGACCGAGAGAGGTCAGAGTCACTTGGCGGGTTTTACACACTGTATGGAGGTAACAGCAACCGGTCGACAAATTGTCTCCCACCTGTAAATATGATCGTGCTTATCTTAAATAATATTACATTTGATTTGAATTTTCTTTTTGAGTTCTTTTTTTCTATGCTGGAATCATAAGTTAAATCAAATATAATCATCGCTTGCTCTCCGACCATATGTCAAAAACAGATATTGACGAGTTGGGAGGAGTGGAAAACGTCGTTCCAACTTTTTACATTCTATTTTCATTCTAGGTAAAATAAAACAATGAGGTAGATTGAATACCTTATTATTTCTAGTTTCCCGTAGGTATTTTGACTAAGCTCGAATTGTTTATATAAACGTTATTTCACAAAGATAAATGAAATAATCAATATAACATCACACAAATTGATCTGATCCCATGGTAAATAAGCATTTGTGTTACGGATATCAGAATCAACAGTGGATACACAAATACACCGTGAAATTTCAGTGGTTGTTTTCCTGAAGTAAAATGATTCTATCCTAGTAGCACAATAGATTTGTGCAGTTCTTTTTTTTTTAATCAATAAATGCCGGTTTTACGAAAGGTATAACCGAAACTCGAAAGTATCGAACCACTTTATTGCTTAGGGCGTAGAGCTTCTTTAGCTTTAAGCATCGATTTCATGCGGCAAGCAGTACCAGATTACGTCACATCTTAAAAAACAACGAAAGCTTCACTCGTTTTTGAGTTGGAAAATTATTAATATTAAAATTTTTTTTTTTTTTTTCAAGGAATAATTTGCATGATTCGATAGTATCACTAAAGGCAAATCGTTCTGCCACGGGAAAACAACCACTCAAATTTCACGGTGTATACTTGATTATATTTAGTAACACACCCAGTCAAGGAACAAATACCGATGTTCGTCACACAAATATTTGTCCCGTAAAGTCGGGTTTCTTTTGCGCTAGGATAAGATGATACACCGTCTTATTCAATTAACTGAATGTACATGAATCATGAAAACAAATGAAGTATTCATCTTGTGTAATAATAAAGAATAAAGGCTACTCTTTTTAAAATAAAAATACTTTTTTAAATGGACAATTTTACCCCCAAAGGCTAAAGTAACCCAACTTTACCATTCATTAATTAATTTATTAATTATGCTCTCGCTTGCTTTGTAACCTTCACCCAATGCTTGATAGGACCCCCATTGAGGCATGTTAATCTACAAGAACAAGGTAATTTGTAAGCGTTCTTCTCAACTCATCTTTTCAAATTTGTTTTTCGTTTGAACATTTTTAGGGCCTCGTTTGGAATATCAATATCAGGGAAGTAAAAAGTTTATAATCAAAATGTTTAAGGTAAAGAGTTAATGGCGCGGTATGTACCTCAAATATTCCTTTGTTTTACTGATTAATGTTTTGACTATTCATTGTTTTCTTAAACTGGAAGCACAGCGAAACCTTAGTTTTGAATCCTTGAGTTTTGAGCATACATAGGGATATATGGACAGAGAAAGCGACCTTATACTATGTTTAATAATAATAAATAATAATCATTTATTTATTTTCTCTTCACAAGATAGGTATAGTTAATTTGACAATAATAAGTAAAACATTTACATACAGATTTTTCTATACCCAGTTTGTGCGAGACTGGTGCCTAAAGTAGGTAACTAAATACCTGTGTTATAGGTCACCAGGTCTCTCAGGTTTATAAGTTATTGTAATGTAAGTACCTACCAACACCGATTTACGCCAAAATTTAGGGTTACTTAATAATTTCCAACAACTCTAGTCGAAACAGAATAACGAGTGAGTGAGTGAGTTATATAAACTAATATTTTACAATTTTATTTAGACACGGCTTAGCTTTTCAGAGCCTGAACTTCTAGGAGTGTCCCCAATTAAGTCTGCCCACGCTAATTCGTAAAAGTTCCCTTAGTAAATTGACCTGATCGGTAAACGAACCCCGACTTCGAATAGAAAGTTGATAATCAAATTAATTTTAACAATTTACCCCAGATAACTGGCCTCTTTTAAGGGTGCTACCAAACGAGCAGCCACTCGTTCGCGACGATTTGCGACAGCCACGGTACTACGATTTTTTGGAACCGGGGAAAAACCGTGATCGCTTCGGGAGTGGTCGCTAGGAACCATGACGGCGCCAAGGCGATGAGGTACATCGAGGTGTTTTAGTCGGTATACCCCCTGGGCATTGCACACTCCGCCCAGGAGCAGTGATTGGCATTTACCATCTTCGCGCCAGTTCCGGGGAGTCCGACACACCACCGAGAGAGACTCCACCTCCCGATGACGGTGCGTCAAGCATTTCACCGCGTAAAAAAGGGAATCGCGTAGTGCCCTGTAATACTGTACGAGATTGTAATAAAACAGATTTAATTTCTTCCCGGATTTGCGCCCTATGAAACTGCAACCCGGGCAAGTGCCCCCAGCCCCCCTTCCTTTTGATGCGGGGCTGGTTGAGCGTTCTATCGGTGGGTCTCAGATAGTCGCGATACGCGACTATCTCCGACACACAGCGACAACTATTATGTAAATACTGTGCAAAATTTCATATAAATAAATATCTGAAACATTACCAAACACGTTCATCTGACCCCAAACTAAGCAGAGCTTGTACTATGGTCGTCAATGACTGATAATATACAATCATAGATATTTATAAATACATATTTAAATCCATATTCACACTCAGACACGGAACAAACACCGAAGTTCATCACAAAAATATTTGTCCGGAGTGGGAATCGAACCCAAGACTTTTAGAACCGCCAGGCAGGGTCACTAACCACTGTGTCTTTGTGAGTCTATTGGAGATAGTCGCAGGTGACAGCCGCCTACCACAGTCGCAAACGGTCGCTCGTCTGTCTCGACCGTAAGGGTACAGAATCTCGCAAGTCTGTGATTGTCATTTATTTAACAGTATTTGGGTAATGACGTCAAACCTTTTATCGAGAATTCAAGACAGTTGAATCGCTCATCGATCAAAAGACGACCCATTAACGGCGGTTATTATACCTACTGTTTGTTGATAAACCGATATTTAAAGAGGGTCGACGCGTTTGTTCTGTGGATCAAGGGAGGAATTATTTAACCGACACAAAGTGGTTCCGCGGGAGCATATTGTACACACCAAGGAGAGTACAAGTGGAGATGCGAAGTTTCAATTCATCTTCGTTTGTGAATTATTTAATGTATCCATAATGAGAAATAAAAAAATCTTCAACCAAACTCTTATTACTTCTGTTTTTTTTTAAACACTCCCTCAATAATTATAATATTTACATTAAATTTATGTATAACGACCTGTCCTAATAAAAGATTGAATGCATCGTACGTGCCCATTTTGAACCGACTTCAAAAAAAGGAGGTTCTCTGTTCGATTGTTTGTATGTAAATATGTATGTACTCGTAGGTATGTTTGTCCGCGATTGTATCATATTTTCTATTTTAAAATTCAAAACTGTATCCAGAATAACAAAATAAACTTTTTAGAATTTATTGGAGGAATCGCAATATAGATACCATGTGTATCTGAATAACAAATATAAAAATGGTAGCTTGCTGATGCAATTCAATTATTATTGTATTTCATACTCTTCTGGTGGCGTTGGTTTTGCGTTCCATTTCTGTTCGGATGTTAAAATATTACATATACTGGACTATTATTTTTATTTTTATTTATTAAGAATAACAAACAGATACACATTACATGTAAGTAACTACATATTAACTTATTCAAAAGAATCTTAAATGTGTAACCAACACCGTTATCCGCATATTGATATGAACACATTTTGAGCTGATAAAGATACAGGTACGACAAGTGAGGAAAAAAAAAACAAACAAAAAGAGACTACAGGTATAAAGTAATTGTATTAAGACAATAAAAATATAAAGTAAGTATTAAGACTATGAATATAAAGTCTGGAAGAATGCAATCTGTATTTGCGTACGGACGCACATTAATTAATTAAAAAATCTTCCTACTTAATTACTTCGTTTAATTACTCCATGCTACTTTGGTAGTGCCTATTGATCTTCGATTCCCACTCGACAATTATTTTAGGTCATTATATTTATTTCTTGCCTGCGTGTTTTTTAAGTCTTGTAAATGTATAATCAACTGTAGTTCTATCCGCAAGACTAGTGCTTAAGTTACCTACTTATCCCAGGATCAGATCGATCACGGTATGTGATGTCATCTTGTAGGTACTGAAACAAAAATAACTTTTTGGTAAAAAGAAAAGTTAAATGATGTTTCAAAGGTTCTTAAATAGCCATATTAATTTGAAATAAAACTAATTTTACGGATTAAACTCGCGTGTATTGGTATTCTAAACATAATGTAGTGCTCGCGCAAATAAAAGACAATACTAAGCCATATTAATTTAAATCGAAATCTCATGTTCATGAAAAAACGGAATTCATTTGACTAAATCTCATACCGTTGTCATATAAACCGCTCTCATAATTGTATCAATTTAATGAACACAGAAGTGTTTCGCAAAATAATATCTCAAATATCTCACTCCCCCGGAGCCTTGTTGATTGATGTAAAGTAATTGTTTGGTAACAGTATCCGGAAATTTGAACACACCACTGGAAAGAAACATTCATTATTCATTGTGAAGACGTTCAGTCAACACGGCTTACATTCGCGGAGAAAATTAACAAACCAGGAAACGTTATTAAGTGTCGCGGTAATGTTGTTTATTTAATCTACATCTTATTAAGGCGCCATTTTGATAGCATGTCTTCCTCCGACAATATAAATGTATTATTATTATCATTCGCCGTGTGGTAGCTGGGACGCAACGCTTGCGTCTTGGTAATCTAATCAACGTTACAGCTAATTAGAGAACGGTTTTAATGCTTCTTACTGAATGTTTTATTTCGTCTTTAAGTTATCTGTAAGAAATAGAATATAACAATTTAAATAGTGTGTATTATTTTATTAACAAAACCAACAAAAATGAAAACATGGAACCCAGGATTAGGATTTTTAGCTATTCCTGTTTATCATTTATTGGTAGCGCATGGAGATATCAAGTAATAAATAATAGATATTACTGATCATATCAGTACCTAGTCCTTTGAGGCGGTAAAAAACAATCATCAAAGTCAACGTAATTCAAAGATATACACGTAATATATTAGATTTTACTCCAAAAACTTAAACAGTGTAAAGTTCCTAGCGAAATTAAGGCGAAACACAAGTATGCGGCTTGATCGTTCATCCTGATAAACAAACTGTAACTATTAATCGTCTCCAAGGCAAACGTCAAAACTTGAACGCACCTCCAAAATAATATAGCCACTCACCTGACACCTTTCAAGATGGTAACAACAAGGAGGCAAACATGCCACAAAGTGCGATGCGGGTATTAATTCCCCATTGATCCCGGGAAACGCCGAGTCAAGTGTCAAACAAGCGCTCCCCGGGACAACTTGCAGCCGGGAGTGCCGGAACACGTACGGGAACGTGCGTGCCACACTTTAATTGTTTGTTCCTAAACTGTTCCGCGTAGGAACAAACTCGTAAATTGTTCCGTTTGAACACAATGTATCATACACGCTAATGGTAAATTTGATATAGTAATCATGTTTGTTCCTATATTGTTCCACTTGTTCTTCGCAATATTAAGTATTGTGTCTACTGTGTGCGTGTTTGAGTGTCAAACTCAAAATATTTGGTAACAAAGCATAATATGCTTCTAACGAATAAATTCTTACTTCCTTACTAATATTATAAATCCGAAAGTAACTCTGTCTGTCTGTTTGTCTGTCTGTCTGTCTGTTTGTCTGTCTGTCTGTCTGTCTGTTACGCTTTCACGCATAGAGTACTGGACAGATTTAAATGAAATTTGGTACAGATATAGTCCAGAGCCTAGAAAAGGTTATAGGCTACTTTTTAACCGACTGAGCTATAAGGAAGTAATGTTTTACCCGTTAAACGTCTCTACGCGGACGAAGTCGCGGGCGGAAAGCTAGTATTTAATAAAAATATTTGGGACATCTCTACACACGGCCATCTAAACCAAAACTAATCAGAGCTTGTACTATGGTGGCCAGATACTTATATACGTACCGTACATAGATAAATACATAATATATTTCACAAACCTACATTATTGTGATTACGAGATAAGTGGTTTTAGCTACGTTGTAACTGTTGTTACCAGAAATAACAGAGGAATACACAAATACTACCTACTTTAATAGACTACACACTAGGGCCAAATATTGATATTTATTACACAAATATGGGTGACATCGATTGTTTTTCTATTTCATATCAGCATAGCTACTATAATTCTTTAGTAACAACACATCAACATTCCTCAAACGTCCCGAAACCGTCAATATCGAGCCCACAATTTTTCATGCGTTCGATTTCCAATTCCATCAAATCTCACCTATCCGGCGACTAGCGATAGTAAATCCGCCTGTCGCGAATCCGTACGTACCCGCGTTAGTGCCTATGGAGGCACCGCCGGCGGAACAATGCACGGGAGGCATCCGTGATCCGGATTAGAGCAGTAAATTGCTCTAACCGCTCTGCAGGGCCCGATCGCCTAGCTATTTTAACAGATCCGGGCGAAGGTGAATTTTATAGGCTCTTTCTGTAGGTGTAGTTAAAGTAAACAGATAACATTTTGTCAAGTTTGCTTATAAATAACACAACACATTACTTCTGATTCCAAGATAATTTCTGAATTCTGAATATTCGTATTACGGTACGCTTATCAAACGGAATTGATATTTACATATCATCAGATTGGTGCAGTTTTTTTTAATCAAATCAAAAAATAAGTACCGGCAGTACATTAATACGTCACATTACTTAAAATAACTATCACTTCTCACGCTTCTGAGTTGGATGAAATATTTTTGAATAAATTAAAAATAATGTTTATTATTTTCACGAAATAACTAGCATAATTCGATAGTACTACTTACTTAATCTAAACCGTTCTGCTACGGGAAAACAACCACAAAAATTTCAGGGTGTATGTATATCGAATTGTCAGTGTTGGGCACCCCTTAAAAACTGTCAACTGTAACTTGCTCATCAGCCCCTGGGTCGGGCCCTGTGCTCTGTTCGGCGCGATAGTGCTGTAGCTTTGCGCTCGACTGTGCGCTTGCCGCCAAAGGGCCTCAGCTTTGCCAATTTTAAAGGTGATTAAAATGCGAGATCCGCTTAAAAGGTTTTCGAGTGCGCCGCCTTTTTAAATTTCGAATTTGATATTCGACGCCGCCATTTTGATTTATAAGGCGTTGTATGCATTGATTTGTCTGATTATTCTGGTATGGAGATGTTTTTTTATGAATATATGTATCTTATTATTGATTTATTTACTGAATATTTGCATGCAAATCACTTTTCATAATAACTGAAACATTTTTTTTAATGTTGGTTATCTAAGAATTTTAAATTTTTGTATAAATATGTGTGTATTTAACTTAAAACTACATACTTATTCCAGTTTGAAAAAAAAATCATGAAATTCCAGTCTTCCCATTGAATTGGCATTTCCAATGCAATATTTTAACAACAAAGTGCATTTATTTGACCTAACACTAAAATACTTCACTTTATGTATGACCGTGATTAAAATGCTCGAGATGACATTAGAATTCGCTCAAAGCTTTCAAAATGTGAGTCTTTGAGGATTAACCTGAAATTATGCAGCACTTTCCGGATTTCCGCAGTCCATTGCAGAACTATTATTCACTTTGTTCAATAGGTACTGATTTTTTTTATCTAGGTATAAAAGATATGTTTTAATCATGATGTCATATATTTTTTTCTATACTGTTGAGTGTAATATAGTCCGTTCTCGTAAATACCTTTTGGATAAATGAGTTCAATCCACCTGGAGTTTTTTGAACGGCATACTTTCTATTCTAGACACTACTTACTTTACTTTCTACACGGAGATAGGAAATTTGCAGAATAGCAAAGTTAAATTGCTAAAAACGTCGGTCAGAGGCCAGTGCCAAGAGCCGACACTCCGCTTGCTAAAGGACACTCTTTGTGCAATTTTAAGGTGATTAAATGCGAGAATTAAGTGCACAAATTGATGAATCCCACAATGACTTTGAAAGCATTTTTGAAATTAAAATTCGTGGTTGCACTGCAATTGCGGAAAATGGTGTATGAATAAAGTTGCTTTTATATTTTCTAGTTTAACGTACGAAATTACTTAAAGTAACGTAACAAGCAAATAACTGAATACTGCAATTTGAAGTCTGTTCTAAAGAGCAATAGATGTACAAAAAAGTTTAGGTGTTAACCTTCATGATAGAAAAATCTTCTAAACTTTCTAAACAAGCTTGAACAGGAAAATCTATTCTTTCTCTTTTACATTAAAAAAAGGAATAAAGTGAACAAACATTTTTATTTTGTTCTTCAGAAAAATAATCAAGCCACTACATTTTCTGAGGAATGCTTCACTTTTTTCGCAGTTAGGTTGTGATATTTTACTATTTGGGGTACCCGAACTCAAAATTCCCTTATACCTTATTCCAAACTCAGTGTTCCTAGAGCATTAATCAAAGGGAACTTAATTTTACTGGTTCAACTTTATACCCTAAATCATGCGGTTTTAATGTAGTTATTCCGATGCGGCACGAAGTTAAAAACCGACCAAGTGTGAGTCGGACTGATGCACAAAGGGTTCCGTAGCGTGATCAATTTTAAACATTATTAAAATATATCTTTAGGTGCTCACCTTTTGTTATAGATATCGAGCAAATAGGGACAAAGAACTGACTGGCTCGGTGGAACAGTGGTTAGTGACTCAGGTTCAAAACCTACGGTTCCAAGAGTCGTGGGTTCGATTCCCACTCGGGACAAATATTTGTGTGACAAACATCGGTGTTTGTTCCGTGTCTGGGTGTTTTATTAAATATATTTAAGTTTATTTGTGTCCACTGTTGATCCTGATTTCCGTAACACGAGTGCTTAAGCTACTTACCACGGGATCAGATCAATGTATGTGATGTTGTGTAATATTTATTTATTATTATTTATTTAAAGAAATCACGTTTACTGCACGTGATCCCTCTTTAAATATTTATCTTACAGCGACAACAGAAAATACCTTTCTGTGTAACTTTCGTCATTATAGAGCTATATCCAGGACAGATAGTCAGACAGACTACTAAGCCTTAGTTACACCAGTTACATGGTTCCGTTTTCGCCCCTCGAGTAAAAAACCGCAAAAAGGAGTCCACGCTTATTAAACTATAACTTTATTACCTGAATTGGAAATTAGGTTACGTTAACCTTTCCTTGTATTAATTCGAGTTAAAAATAAACTTTCTAGGTTGGGAACTTCGTTACGGCTAATAGGCAAAGCCGGATGTTAATTTGATACAGTTCGAATGTATTGACTCTATTGCGCCTTTTAGTACCCCTGACTCTTACGCCAGGAGTTTTGGGCCATGGCAGCCGCCAATTTTGAGGTCAGCCAAGTACGCAGGACATATTATAAAGCACAAGTGTGCGCGCAAACACATGTGAACTCTCTGTTGCCTTACTCTCATAGTTCAGTGAGACTGCAATCCGATGTGACCCATGAGAGATCAGGGCAGGACCACCGGCTTAAAGTGCATTCCGAGACACGTCAACTTCGTGACTCCGAGCTGAGTAATTTCTTTACAGAAAAATTCACACAAATTTTGCCCGACGCGCCGGGGACCGGGAACCATCAATCCTTGTGCAGCCCTTGCTACTAATAGACCAAAGAGGCAAAGTTGTCTGTAAACTTATGTTTCTGAAATGTACCTCATCTGTAACACCTATGTAAGTAATGTGATACGCAATAAAAATTTTGAATTTCAATTTCAATTCATCCTTTGCCTGAGTATTTTATTTAAATTAATTATTAAAGTACTTAAGGGATGAATACCATCATAAAATATGTATTAAGTCGTATTAAATAATTAATTAAAAGTCTATTTTTACACGTCCCGCGTTTTAATTCTGAATCTGATTTCTGTATTGCGGAATCCTAGCAATGTATGCGATGTTGGCTGATATTTATTAATTTAATATTTTATGTAGTAATGCGATGCCAACTGGATTTTACTGCGTACTCAATAATAATAGAACGGATGTTCTTTACCCGTCATCATTAGTTAATACGTCACCTCTGAGAGACACGAGACCACCCTAAACTAAGGCGATTAGGCCTTAGTTGGCCAAGTGCAGGTTAGTCACCTTTCAAAACCTTAGAAATCATTTCCAGGTGTGCTGGTTTCCTCATGATGTTTTCCTTCAACGTAAAAGCGCAAAATTGAAAAGACATTGGTCAGGTTTAACTGGCTATCTTCTCGCATGGAAAGCAACTGTAGCAGTAGAAAACTTGTATTTTAGTAGATATCTAAAGAGATTCCCACTTGACAAGTTTCGTGCAAAAACTCAATATGAACATAGTGCAAAGTGGAACCCAATCGGGATGTGAAGCATTTGACACAATGGTTATGTTCTCTCTCGAGTGATAAGTGGTGTGGAACCTTTTTGCACCAAGGCTATAATATTATATGCGGTTAGTTTCTCAATCAAATATACCAACAAGATAAAAGTTCATACCTTTTTTTCCAATGAATATCACAACATGATAGAGTTTATAAAATATTCTTAAACGGGTTTTTAAGCAAATCAAAATAATTGTGCGCAAAGGAAATCTATTTATTTTTGCAACGTATTTAATTTCACGTTATCGAATGTATGCGGCGGTTTTTACTGTAGGTATTCTTAATAAGACAACTATTCGTATGCTGATTTATTTATACTCAACACTGTACCTACCATTATTAAAACTAAATGCATTTAGAAGTCGTTTTTTTTTAACTAATCGCCGTGCTTAAACCTTAACAACATAACTTTATTACAAATACAAGATCAGATTTGAAATCGATGCATGTACGAATACGTTATTAGTTGTTCAAAAATGTTGGCGACGCCTGCCAAAAGACACGTAAGTCCGGATTCACCTCGAGTCAGTTTGGCGAGGGGCCAGCCGATGCCGCTGCCGCGATTAGTGTTCGATTCCTATACCAGCTTGATATACTGCACTCGATATAAACGAATTGCATCGTTAAGATCTGAAGATACAACTGACCGTAAAATGTTGGTCTGTTCGTATTATGTAATAATATTTAAGTAGGTTTTGGAATGGCAGTTCACCTTATAATGAGCTTCATGGAACAAGTAAAAACAAATGAATGAAAAGGGTCAATCTTAAAAGCCAAAAAAAACACTGTCCGAGGGCAAAAACTACCCATAAAGTTTAAGTTTGAATGTAAGATTTTTTATGCTGTTTCTTTAATGTGTAAATTAAATGGGGCACAACAAAAAAGGTGTTTATTTCAGCTGAAACCACCTGAAAAAAAATTTGGAAGCCTTAATATTTGATTCCCTTGGGCTGTCCCTTTGTCATTTTTTTAACAAACCGTTAACAATTTACCTATTTATAGTCATAATTTTAAGATTTTTTGTGATTTAATAGTTAAAGGGTGAGTTATTTAATGATTTAAAAAATACACCAAGTCTGTGCACATCACTGTTTTGTGATTACAAAATGGTTTGTGTTTGTCCGAGTGCAACGATTGATTCCCCTGGCGCGTCACTAAATGCCACCTGTCTTGCTTTTATAAAAGTCTACGGCGAAGGCGTGCACATCAGCAAGTAGCTCTAGTCGCGCTCTTTACATCATGAGGAGAGGTTTCCTGCTCGACCGTTCCAAGCCGGATTTATGAAGGTTTGAATTTGATTCCCCTGCTTTTGTTTCACTAGGTCATTGATTACCCTGACCACTTTTAAAAATATTTTTTGATGATTAGGACTTTCTTAACTAGGATTAATAGTAGGGTATATAGGACTATCAATTGTTTTTATAATAATCATTGGCAAAAATCAATCCATTGAAACAAAATCGAAAGAAGATTAACTTTTCTTGACTCCCCTGGCATTGATTCCCCTGGCAAAATGCCAGGGAAATCAAAGCTTCCTTACATTATCATACTCTCATATTATGATTATAGGTTACGCACCCCAGAAGAGTCAGCCAAGTCATTCAACATCCGTTGTAGGTCCTGCAGCGTCTCTACTGACGATGTTGGTGCCTCGCCCTTTCCAGTACAGTGCCTTGAACAAATCCTCCATTGCATTTATGAACAAATTCGGAGAGATGACGTCCCCTTGTCTTACTCCTCGCTGCAATGGTATGGGTTTATTTGCTGATTCAATACTTGGACGGATATGGTCGCGGCTTGGTAGAGACATTTCATCACCAGGTTGTATTGCTAATCAACTTGGCATTGCTGCAGGGACTCAAGAACTGACCAGATTTCAACCGAGTCAAAGGCTTTCTCATAGTCCACAAATGCTAAACATAGGGGCTGATTACACTCTTCGGTCTTCTGTTTATATGTCGCACTGTGTGGATGTGGTCTATGGTGATGTATCCGCTCCGAAATCCAGCCTGTTCCGATGGTTGGAATTCGCCCAGTGTTTGCGCAAAATGGTGCGTGATTACTCTCCGAGACTGCCGACTTTGAAGCAGCAATGTCCCCATTCGCTGTAGTCAGCTTCGTCAGTTGGCTTCCTTCGAGAGATTTTAAGAACACCTTTGACCCCCGATTTTGTTCAATAGCTTTCTCGATTGAGAGAGTATTGTAGCACCGGCGGTCGCGTGGCATAAGTTTATTGATCTCTCGGTTGAGTGCTCGAGCTTGCAATGTAGTAGCGGGTGGGTCTTTACGTCGCTGCCTCACTAGCCTCAAAGTCTTCTCGGAAAGTTTAGACTTCCTGCCCCGGCCCCTCATGCCGCAAATCTCGATCTTTCCTCCCTGAGGACATGCATCATATTTTGATTTGATTTTTCAAGATTCTGGTTGATGTCAGTTGAGGTTTCTACTACAGCAATTCGGTTCGCCCGGTTTGACAAGAACGTTTCAGATCCTTTAATTTTCTGGAGCGGTGTAGGTCGAAGCTTAGACCTCATCAAGCGAACACGTTTGGCTTTGAAGTCGATATTCAGAGTGCCTCGAACAAGTTGGTGATCACTGTTGATCTCGGAGATATCTCTGAATATGTGCCGCCTAACCGCCCTAATGAAGTCGATCTCGTTCTTAGTTAAAGTGTCGGGACTTTGCCACGTCCACTTCCTTTGAGGCTGCTTCTTAAAGAAAGAGTTCATCAAGAAGAGCCCCTCACGTTAGAGGAAATTGACAAGTATTGTAGGGGGTCTTAGTGGTAGAGTAGAGGGCCTTCGATATGTCATCGAACATTTTCTCCACTTCATCGTCAGAGGTTAGTGCGTTCACTTGCACCACTTTGAGGCTAAGACTCTTGGTGAGCTTAATCATGCTACCCTCGAAACACTAGACATTTCCACTAAGTTGTCAAAGAGGGACTTATTGACGAGAAAATCGACGCCACCTTGAGAATGTTAGTCTCGCTCGTGGAAGTACAGTAGGTGTCCTGATTCTAGGGTTATGGTGTCCTCTCTCGCTTTTCGGACAACCACAGAAAGTGCCACCTAATCTTCTCAAGCTCTACCTCAAGTTGCGCCAGATGCGAGTCGAGCCGTAGCGTGCGTCCGTTATACGTCGCCAGGGTCAGTGTGTGTTGGTAGCCTTTCGTAGCCCGGGGATTCTTACCTCCCGCCGTCCAGCTGTAACCATGGTCGCCACCATGACCAGGTATAGCGGCGCTGCCGGGAACTAGGGACCGTAGCCTTTTTAAGTATAATTTGATAGTTTTTAGATAATTATGTTGATTTGTTATAGTAGATTGATAGTTCCTTAAAGATAGATATTGTTGTTTTGTTTATTATAATTAATTCAATGTTTATTAAATTTAAAATCAATAATGACTCTAAAGAACCAAAATGAAACCAAAATACTGGTAATTTTAAATAAAATAAACGATTATTCTATACAAAATGTTTTTATTTTGATTCCCCTGGCATCTTGTATTGATTCCCCTAGCACCAAAATTTTAAAGTCATATATCTTTTTATCTAAACATGTGACAGTGATGCCTATTAGAGAAATATGTTCACAATGAGGTGTTATTTAGCCTTATGATAGTAAAAGTTTAAACTCTTATGTTTTAAAAAGTGCCAGGGGAATCAACCAAATACGTCCAATTTCAAGATTGACCCAAAAGTATTTCTAATTATTTAAATATGATTAATATATGAATAGATTAAAATAAGTAGTATTTTGAAAAAAAATATCAGGTCCATAAAAGTCGGTCAATCTTCTATTCGGTCTTCAGTCGAATAAAAAGTAGCCTATATCCTTTCCTAGGCTCTGGACTATATCTGTACCAAATTTCGTTTGAATCGGTTCAGTACTCTATGCGTGAAAGCGTAACAGACAAACAGACAGACAGACAGAGTTACTTTCGCATTTATAATATCCATGTAATACAAATATTTCAACGACCTAATGCTAAATCGTTCTTTTTTTTTATTAGATAATATTCATTATACACACATCCCCACCGGGCTTATGCCAATCCTACACTATGGCAAATATCAAATAACTAAATGTTGAAAAATCGTGTCACTAAATTAAGAAGACTCCTGAGTGTGTACAAACATAAAGACGCACAAACTTACCGTGGTTACTGGTGCGAACTCGCAACTTCAAGCTCCGTCGGTTGCGCGAAACTTTTAGCGCGGCGAAATTCAATACATGGTCGGGTTTTAATTAAATCCCCATACGGATACTTCCTAAGACTGCCTTACTTGCTACTGAAGGAAGAGATTAAAATGTTCGTGTAATTTTGTCTTTTACTTCTACTAGCACGAAAGCTTTGCACTGAAATATTTTTTGCATAAAAAAAATCACTGTTTTTTTTCAATTGTGAAGAACTTTGACCAACTCATGGTGCATTTGGTAATGCGCCAAGAGTCATGGATTCGATGCTCAGTCGGGACAAATATTTGTGCGATGGACAACGGCATTCGTTCCCTGTGTGGGAGTGTTCTAGTGATCTGTATAACCTTACTAATATTATAAATGCGAAAGTAAATCTGTCTGTCTGTCTGTAACGCTTTCACGCATAAAGTACTGAACCGATTTAAACGAAATTTGGTTCGATATAGTCCAGAGCCTAGGAAAGGATATAGGCTACTTTTTAACCAACTGCGCTATAAAGAAGTAATGTTAACCTGTTAAACGTCTCTACGCGGACGAAGTAGTGGGCGGAAAGCTAGTTTAAATATATTTGTGTTAACTGTTACACAAATGCGTAATCAACTTACCTTGAAACCAGATCAATGTATGCGACGCTGTCTAATCTAACTACAGTATCTAATTCTTACTATAGTAGAAGTGTAAGTGTAGTACTGTAGCCTCTATATTCGGTCTATAACCAATATTTATTAGGTCAAGACGAATCCGACACCGAAGCCAAACTTAGAACTGCCAGACACTAGACAGTTTATCTATTTTTGATCGTGTTACCGAGTCAATCTCAAACGCTCCCACAATATCCGCCGCTAAACTGTTTAACATTTCACTTCTCCACAAGTGCACAAGTTTAGACGGTAAAGGGTTAACATAGATACGATGGCCCATTGAATAATAACCCCTACTAAAGGGCC
Organism: Maruca vitrata; assembly: GCA_039566165.1. Taxonomy (NCBI): domain Eukaryota; kingdom Metazoa; phylum Arthropoda; class Insecta; order Lepidoptera; family Crambidae; genus Maruca; species Maruca vitrata. The sequence goes on along the minus strand of CM076918.1, from coordinate 3,317,039 downwards.
AAGAAGACCTTGCAAGTCATGTTAAATATATTTGAGATATATCGCTTATAATAATTCCTATCGTGATCAGGCGTTACTGAAAATGCCATAAGTCATAACTGGTAATTACGTACGAAATATTAATATTATTGAATGGTCTTGACACGATAAAGCAGCATATACATACATAGCTCTGTATTTGAAATTTTGTACTGCCCGACGTTTCAACTGAGTTACACCAATCGTGGTCGCGAAGTTCGTAGAAGTTAGTACCATGTTACCTAAAGTTTGACACAGACCAGAATAAAAGCGAAGTATTGGTTCGTATTCCACTGATCTTTCGAACCTTTTGTTTCAACAATTCCTTAGATCTTGTTAAAATTGAAATTACTATTCTAAAATGAAATCCATTTCAAATCCTAAGACAACATTCCGAGAAAAGGCCTCCGTTTCAAACGTATAGAATCTCTAGTAATATACTTTGAGTAGTAAATTGACTAAAAAGCACCGATGGCCGAGTGTTTAAGGTCGTTGCTTGCCATGCGAGTGGTCGCCAGTTCAAACCCCGCCAGGTACCAATGTGTTTTTCAAGTTTGAAATTTATATGTACCATCATTTGACGCTTTAACGGTGAAGGAAAACATCGTGAGGAAACCAGCACACCTGAGAAAATTTTCAACGGTGTGCGAAGCCATGTCAGAGGCCTACGGGCGGTTTAAAAACTCTGTCACCAGGTTGTTCATCAACCATACGATAAGAAGAAGAAGAAGTAAATTGACATACTCAATTTAAACACAATTCCATTCATCTCAAAGCAGTCACCTAAGGGCAGATAAGGTGACAAACCGAAGCCCAGCCGAGTATCCTGCGTTTCGCTAGTTGTCACTGAAGGCAGGGTTGGGAAGGGTCAGGCTAAGCCCGTGGAAGTAACGCGGTGTAGAGATGGGTGAGGTGATAGTGAGTCAAGACATAAATCCCAACGGTTGACTCAACTAAAAGTTACAGTATTTTCGTAGGTCAACTATTATAATCCTTACGGTGTGCCCACTGATTTACCTGATAATAGTTGTTTCTAATTACATACACATTCAAGAATCTGTCTTTTTCAAATTCATATTTATTAATGAATGAAGTATTATTCATAAAAAAATTAATAAGAAGAAGTGACAAATTATATTACTATGTATTTTTTCATAGTAATTAATGCTCTATGCACAGTATCTCATTTAGCAAATGTATGTGTAAAAACGACTCAGAGCAACGTAAATCGTCTCTAACACGGCGAATGTAACAGGAGCGAGCTTTAATGGAGCTTATTGTACGAGTCAGTAGGCTTTGTAGCTTATAATGGAGACACGGCCCAATGCTACATAGGTAGGCGATTGGGATAGGATAATTACGAAGTTGAGTTTCCATAAATTTCGCATACGAATTCTGAATTTAATTTAGAACTTCCTAAATCGGTCAATGTACATCACAGTCTCTGCAAACACCTACATAATCAATGCATACAACAAAAAATAATAGGTAGGGCAAAATACATTTGATTTTACTAGTACATCGACTCGAAAATAATTATAGGTAGGTATACCACTGATAGGTATATAGGTACTATAGGTAGGTAGCATTAATCATACAATATGTAGAATAAGAAGTTGCAATGTGAAAATACCCAAACATCTATCAAACCAGACTGCCCAAGTATTCTTTCCAGACAAGTTCTTTCCACTACCAAAACCGCAGACTTATTACCAGCAGCTACGGAGCGTAAAATGTATCTCGTATCGTGCTTATCTCGACCATGCCAATCTGGTCATCCACGACCGATCGTCCGACGGGGTCGGCCCGATCGCAGAGTAACGACGTAATGAAAGTTCCGATTTCACGCGCCGACGCGCGCCCGACGAGGAGTCGCCTGATGTGTCCAGAAAAAGATAACGTTTTTACAAGTTGGCCCGACGATCAATCACGCGGTTATTACTATTATAGCTTACACTGCGTATATGAAGTACATAAAGTAAATAAGTAAGAAATCTGGTCTCTTACCCAGCTGTTCGTAACCTTCGCATTTATAGGTACTACTTAAGCTAAGCCCGTTCCTTTATGCGGAACTATAAAGTTGAACGATTTCTGATATCATTTTAAACTGTCATGGTTACCCACATTAGAAAACTGAAACTGTCCGGGTTATTTACCATTCGCTACCTTAAATCTCAAATGGCGTAACCGCCAATTTGGTCAAAATGACTTTTTAATGCAGTTTTATTCAGTTTTTTTTTCTCTATCGATCTGTATATTTAAAAATCCTCAAATTCGCAAAAAAAAGGTTATTACGACCCAATGTTTTTTATAGATTTGAACACTTTTCATAAGGTAAACAGGTCGTAAAAGGCATAGTTTAATTTACTTGGTGGTTACGCCCCTAGAAATTATTGTGACGTGAAAAAAATTTCAAAAAAAAAGGGTATAGGGGACATAATTTTCCGGCGTAACTCGTAAGACACGCTATTTTTCGAAATTGCAATACAAAAGAAAGGCGTTTACACCCAAAATCGCTGAACACATGATTGTCATTATTATTGTTAGTATTGATGCGCGGGGGGATTAAGTTTGCGGAGACATTGGCTATTTATTGCTTTTCCTTGTTTCGGCATTTTAAATCAATGTCCAAACACAAATCAGAATGAAAGACCAATAACGCGCCAAAGTCAACGTAACGGTCACAAAAAATAATAAATACACGGAGGAACGTAATCTATGCGCACAAGTACGCAAATGGCTGAATACATAGATAAATGTATGGTGAATATACAGCAGCGGGGGGAACGAATGACAAAATTAATCGAATTACGTATAACTGAATTGAAACGTATAACTAATAAGTGAAATTTCCCATGTACAAAAATTCTTCATCCTGTTATAAAACTTACAAGGTGAGTATTACCCATTACATCACTATGAAAACGTGACATATGGCGTAACTTTGTAAAAAGCGTAATACAGAGTGGAAATTTTACGTTTTCTTTCATTATTAAGTTATTTTAAAGCACAAAAGACAATTACTTTCGGGATATACGACCTTCACCTCTTAAAAATCATGTTTTTTTATGAGGCGTAAACGCCTTTTCGTAATATTTTCATAGGCGTAACCGACTTCTAGTTTGTTAAATATAAGATTTAGGTGCAAAGAGTTCTTACTGAAGCCTTTATCTCAAAATTCTAAGAAATTTGATGTATAAAACATTTTCACTGCATTAAAATTGACAAAGTTATATAAAAAAAAAGACTTTTTTCTTCGTTTTTTTGCTCTCCTGAAAAGTTGCGTTTTGGTGGTTACGCCATTTGAGATTTAAGGTATCGAATTATGGTTTTGTTTTAATGAGCTCCCGATATTACGCCACTGTTGCAAGCGCCATGATCACGGGTGAACTAGTTCACAACAACAACATGGTAAATAACCCGGGCAGTTTCAGTTTTGACCAAATACGAAGATGATATTATACAACAATAAACTAAATTATAAATAAGAGGAGACCGCAGAAATTATTGTCAAACTAGGCCATTTATTATTCATTAAGTAACTCCAGTGAGGAAAATATAATCTTTAATGACTGGCGTCCCTTCGGGGAAAAATGCAGTACAGTGCATCCTAACCTCATTTCCTTTGATTAAACTATATTTCACGCCTCATTGGACCACGGGTACTGTTATAAAAACTTCATGGTAATGAGACGAATCTCCATAATTTATGCGTAACGCCATTTCAATGACTTACCAACTAAGTTTTGACGTAAATTAGTAGCAAGTAATATTTTTTCTATAAATAAACACGTTCCGACATTGCGTATGACAAAAGAAAGACTTAAAAATTAATTTAGTTTTGTTAAATAACGACGCCATTGGAGAGTTAGTTTAATATTCATAATTAAAAGACAGAGAGATTCTGCTACTTAATTATGCGAAGTGGTTTTCACGAAACTCTGTATTTCAAGCAGAGTAAGTTTAGTTTCAGCAACTGTCATCTTATTCACGACTTTTTCAAGTCTGAAATATATTACTTTTGACGAAAAGAATCCCTGTTAGTCTCACAATTCGTATCAAAAGTGGTAAAGCTATTTTAGTACGGGATAGAAAATAAAATAATGCTTTCCGTTTTTATTTATTTTTGAAATATTCACACGATCCGCTGCTTTAGTCTCTGAAAAAATCGTGGCATGATAAATAAAATATACGGTAGATAAGATGTAACTGCCGATGGACTGGTATTTGGAGGCGAGCTTCGACTGTACAATAAGAAGAGCTTTATTGAGCTTTAGTGCCTCGTCCCAAGCCACCCCTGGCAGGTGGAATGTGGGTAATGACCCTGCCACTCACTGCCCAAACAAATGATTTGTTACTTACTGGAAGGCAACGAAATTAGTGTTGTGTGTGTGACGGACAGCACTTTGAACGGTTATGATGTAATTTGATTCAATTTCGGAAAGTGTAATTAAAAAATGTCTTAGTGATCAAACGTCGCCTTCACCACTGTTATTGGTGAAAAATCTGGTTAAAACCAGACCTAGTTGTTATTGTCTCAAGGATTTACTGAATTTAATAATAAACACATACGTGTTTTCGAGTATGCGCATAAGAAAAGGTTAACAGGGTCTAATGACAAACAAGACTATACAAGTGCGTAGTATGTTTTACCCTAAAAGCCTACATAAATGTAAACGATTGCATTGATATAGGTCGACTACGACCTACTCTGGGTAGTATGTTGAATTTAATCACATAAATTCTTAAAACATTTAGCGTTCAAGTGCCTGAGATACTGTCTTATTGCTGAGGACTAGGTGAATTTGAATTCCAAGGATATCCCACGGAAAACACGGGACGTTATTTGATCGAGTAAGCGCCAGCCGATCTGATAGATGTGGGATTTTCAGGCTAAAAGACTAGCCGCCGCTCCTAGATGAAAGTGCAACATCAAAAACTTCAGGGCTGACGTCGTGTAGTATAAAACCGTCTTTTTTGGACCGTCCGACGACATATCGTTGTTAAAATGCACGTTGGTGCAAACAGTTGTTGCATTTTATCCCTGACTGATGGCTTGGAGTAGCCTCGTCATCATCACCGGACTTAAGGGGATGGCTCTCACCCCTAATACGCTAGTTGTGAGAACTGTGGAAAGGGCAGCCATAAAACGGTCTACGCACGCCCCTCTTCTCCATACTGCATACCCTAGTTGTTATTAAGAAAACCCCGCCAGGTACCAATGTGTTTTTCAAATTTGAAATTCATATGTACCATCATTCGACGCTTTAACGGTGAAGGAAAACATCGTGAGGAAACCAGCACACCCGAGAGATTTTTCAACGGTGTGTGAAGCCATGTCAGAGGCCTACGGGCGGCTTAAAAACTCTGACACCAGGTTGTTCATCAACCATACGATAAGAAGAAGAAGATTAAGAAAACCCATATAACTGGTTATCTTTATTGTTTCTAATAGAATTTGAAAGTGATTGTCTATCAATCAGTCACCTTTTCACTTCATTTCTATCATGGTCTAGACTTCTAGAGTCTCAGAATGGAAAAGGGCTACTTTTTAATCCATTGGGCTAGGGTGTTCAATCCACGCGGACTGAGTACATTCATCGCTCGCAATGAGCAAATCTAATATGTTAGAAATCTGTATCTGTTTTACGTCCTGGTACTTACTTCCCCCCGAGAGGTCCCCGGTCCGAGTCCGGGTCGGGCAAATTTGTGTGAGTTTTTCTGTAATGAAATTACTCTGTCCTGAGTTAGGAAGTTGAACGCTCTAGAAGCAAGTTAATCCTGCGCCCGATCCCTCATCGGTCATGTCGGTTGCCGTCTCACCGAATTATGAGAGTAAGAATTAGAGCGTGCACTTGTGTTTGCGCGCACAATTATGCACTACAACATGTACTGCGCACTTGGCTGATCTCAATGGAGATCGGCCGCCATGAGCGAAATCGGTCGGACGCCTCTCTTTATTTATGTTAGAAATCGTCCTGAACTCCTAAGGCTCGGTGGTTTAAGGTTCTGTATGTTCCTAGTGGATCGCAGCACGACGTCTCAATAAGAGCTGTGACGCGCGATGACCGCTCGGCCTGCACTTCATTAAACGGGTCACATCGCCACATGCCGACTGTACAGCTCATTTGTGTACGTCCGGAATACGAATATACATAAACTAAGTACATAATAGCGAGTAAGTTCTATTCTAAGTACTTACACGCGACTGAACTTTGAATAGAAACTATAAAAGGAATGTAGGCTTTAAGAGATACGTTTCTAAAACATACAATCAGATCAGATGAGAATATGTCAGTTACTTTTACTCGTTTATAAATGCATGTTTTTTAAATCACTACATAGTATAAAGCAAATTCGTTACCCGCGTCTGTTTGTATGTATGCTTAAATCTTTAAACTACGCAACGAATTTTAATAGTTTTTTTTTAATAGATAGAGGGGTTCAAGAGGAAGGTTTTTTGTATAATAAGGCGTCCGACCGATTTCAGCCATGGCGGCCGATCTCAATTGAGATCAGCCAAGTGCACAGGACATATTATAGTGCTCAAGTGTACGCGCAAACACAAGTGCTCTCTCTATTCCCTTACTCTCATAATTCAGTGAGACGGCAATCCGACATGACCGATCAGAGATCGGGCGCAGGACCACCGGCTTAACGTGATTTCCGAAGCACGGGCGTTCAACCGCCAACTTCCTAACTCCGGGCTGAGTAATTTCATTACAGAAAAACTTCACACAAATTTTGCCCGTCCTCGGACTCGAACCGGGGACCTCTCGGTCCTAACGCAGCACTTGCTACCAATAGACCAACGAGGCAGTTAATAATTAATAGTTAATTAATTAATTTTTGTATAATATACCCGAAGCGAAGCGAAAGCGGTCATTAGGTCATTAGTGGATAGTTAAATATGTAATAGTTTGGATAATCTAATTCTAATATAGTACAAAACAATTACTGTAGTGCTGTAATTAACCATACATGAGCTTTCGCTTTTAACCATATTTAAAGCATTTAAAATAAATTATCAGTCAAATATACATAGGTAACTAGTATTTTGTGTGAAATTGGCTTACTATCTATTTGAGTTCGTCAACTTTTGTTTAGGTTTGTATAATAATAATAAATTTATTTATTTTTTCTCTCACAAAGAATTACAACAAACGTCTTAAGATACATGTCACATTACAAATTTAACATCTAAGTGAGAGACTGGCAACTGTACTAGGAGAACCTGTATGACAGATTGCCAGTCCCTCCTAACCGGACCGAAGGAAATTCTAAACATGTTACTTGTTTACATAAAATATATACGTTGTTTGTGGGTTTGAAAATTTTTTTTTTTTTATATATTTAATTTATTATGTTTTTAATGTCATGTGTATGTTACTGTATGTGTATAAATATAGAAGTGTCGATTGCGAGTGCAAAGTTGTGTGTGAGTGTATGTGTGTGTGTGTGTGTGTGTGTGTGTGTGTGTGTGTGTGTGTGAGTGTATATGTGTGTGTGTGAGTGTGTGTGTGTGTGTGTGTGTATGTATGTGTAAGTGTACGTGCCAGTTGTATGTTTATATATCGATTGTACCGTTAGAGTTCTTAGAATAGGACTGTTAAAAGTTTTTCAGTCTCGTCGTATTCTAAACCTTTTAACCAATTGGTTACAGCCTTTTTACATTGATATTTAGTTAGTGGATATATTTGGATAATTTTGTTAGTTCTATTGTATAGAAAACTGCCCATACATCCAAAAAATCTTCTAGAGAATGCTGTAGACCACTGGGTATTGGAACGACAGACAGTGTGTTTACGTCGCTTATCAGCATTTAGGAGGGGGTCGTAGCTAGTTAATGAGTGTTGTTTCAGCACAGTGTTTAGTACATACAATTGACGGACACTCAGTACATCGGCAAGAGTGTAAAGGTCTTTGGTAGGATACAGAAATGGTTTAGAGTAGCCTACCTTTAGTACTACTCGCTGTGCCCTCTCCACTTTTAAAAGGTTGGTTTTGCACGAGCCTCCCCAAACCGTAATGCAGTAAGCTAGGATAGACTGGCAGAGAGATAGGTAAACTAGCTTTATTATTGATGTGTCAGCTATATGTCTGAGATTCTTAAATATATAAATAAGTTTCCTGGTTCTGGAGGAGAGCAGATCTAAGTGATAGTTGAAATTAAGGGCACTATCGACCACAACACCAAGATACTTTATATTGTCTGTCATAGCAATCTTGTGACAGTGGCAATGCTGGTATGTAGTACATGAATGTGCAAACAGGGGATAGGTATTGCCTATAGGGTCGGATTTTATGGAGAATGGTATGAATTTAGTTTTTTGTATGTTAAGAGTGAGTGCATTGTTTCTGAGCCAACCCATAACCATATTAAACCCTTTTTGAGCGAATTCGAACGTCTCCTTCCAACCATTCCCGTGAAACACAAGTGCAGTGTCATCTGCAAACGTTATAATTTTTCCATTATGAAGTTGGAGCTCACATAGTTCGTTGATAAAAGCTAGAAATAAAGTTGGTCCTAAGACACTTCCTTGTGGTACTCCATAATATATGGGTAAGTCATCACTAGTTATGTTGCCTATCCGTACTCTTTGATATCTATTAGTCAGATAATTTTTGAACAAATCGAGCTGTACACCCCGAATACCGAACGACTCCAATCTACCCAACAGTAGCGGTGCAGAGACTGTGTCAAATGCTTTAGCTATGTCCAAAAATATCCCTATTACCTTATTTTTTTTGTCAAGTTTAGTAACAATATGATCAGTTAATTCATGTACTGCGTCATTTGTTGACGTACCAGATCTGAAACCAAATTGGGAACTTGAAATTAAGTTGTTTCTTTCAAAATAGTTAATTAATCGTTTGTTTATTAACTTCTCAATAATTTTTGATACGGTAGACAGTTTAGAAATAGGTCGGTAATTGTTGACACAGCCTCTGTTACCGCTCTTATAAACAGGAATCACCTCTGCCTGCTTAAGTGTGTCGGGGAAGACTCCAGTCGAAAAAATGAGATTAAATAAATATGTAAGCGGTGGAACAAGAATTTGGCAATAACGCTTGAGAAAGGCTCCCGATATGTTGTCTCGTCCAGCTACACTGTCTTTTTTCAGATTTATGATACACGATTGGACTTCGGATTCATCAGTAGGAAGCAAGACGAAAGAATATTGGGCGCAGTTCATCCTATTACACGTGCTATTACGGTACGCTTTTTCCGCGAGATCCTTTCCAATCGAAGCAAAAAAACTGTTAACATTATTGATTGATTCTGTCGAATTTACTGTAGATATAAGGTCGAGCGCAGATATATTAGTATTATCAGAATTTGTTAATTTTTTAAGAGTGTCCCAGAGTGTTTTGTTATTGGTTTTAGCAGCTTTCTGGAGAAGGCCTTTCTCATAATCTTTTTTTATTTTTCGTAGTAGTGAGTTACAGAAATTTCTATACCTCTTGTAAACTATCACAGCAGTTTCATTATCAGGATGTTTTTTAAGTTTTTTGTGCAGTTTATCTCGATGCCTTACACATCTCAAGAGACCCGCAGTCATCCATGGTTTAGTGATTCGCCTACGATTTGAGATAATAATAGTTCTTGTGTTGTTTTCAAGTACAGTGTTCAATTTTGACAGTAGATATAAGGTGGCTTCATTAGCATCTTTGAAATTATACATCGGACTCCAGTTCAAGCCTGACATGACCTCATCAAGCCCCGTGAAGTCTACTTTTTTGAGAGAGGAGTAAGTGGATGTCACTTTACAATAATCAAGTTTGAGTATTAGCGTATCGTGGTCTGTGATTGAGGTTTCAGCAACATAGCAAAAGGCAGGATAAGTGCATTTTAGCATAACGTGGTCAAGACAAGTCTTGTGATGTGTTGGGAATATGTGAGCAGGTAATAAACTATGTGCAGCTAGCATGTCTAAGTATATCGATGAGTTAGCATCCTTGGTATTTTCCATAATGTCAATATTGATGTCTCCTATGAGTACTTTATTCGTAGTGTTGATTTCAGAGAGAACAGTATCAAGAGACTCTAAGAACTGGGGGATATTTTTATAACCAGGAGGCCGGTAAACTGCAATTAGTGTAACATTACCATTAATATTAACTTTTAAGCAGTTAGCACCACAGAGAGTGGGTTCGGATACAGATAGGCGCAAGTTTTTTTTCGAGAATATCACAACTCCTTCATTTTGGGATAAGTTATTTTCAGATTGGTTAAGGCTATAACCGTCAAGAGAAGGTAGCTTGGGTTTATTGCGTAGCCAGCATTCTGTAAGAACTATTAAATCCCAATCAGTTTTAGATCTAAACAGTAATGTTTGAAAATCTGAGAAGTTTCTATTTATGCTTCGAATATTTTGGTGGATAATTTTTAAACTCCTTCCTGGGGTGTTCATAAGTATCTGGCAGTCTTCTATTGTGCAAATAGAAGACTGAGCTACCTTAAATTGATCAATGTCGTTTAATAATTCAGTTGTTCTATTACCCATTATTAATAAATGACTCAGTAACAAATTTAAAAAAGGACAGTTTTAAGGAAGTTAACTGGTGTCTGTAGTTATGTTTAAGTATTGAAGACAACATCATTATCTGGAAGGTTACAGATTGATTATATAAGCTAAGGTATATTCTAAATAGATAAGGTGGTAAATATATAAACAGTAACTGTTGATAGTAAGTATAGATGTATTTATTGGCAGTGTTATGACATGGATGAGTAGTGTTAATAGTGTGGATGTGTGTGAATGTGATGTTCGATCTGAGCAATATTTCTTTTAACATAGGGAATAAAAACGTAACTATAATTGTATACATAAAACTTAGCAGAGGCGCGCGTTGATACAAATGACAAGTAAGAATGATGAAACTAACAAGAATCGTTTCAATATAGTAACTAATGAATAGCAAAATATAATTCTTAATACACAAGGAACAGTAGTTATGAGAGTAAGGTTTTCTAATTAGGTTATATAGCACTATGAGTCATATTCTCTTCAACAGTTCGGCTATGCATTTTTCTGAACGGATTAAGATAGGCTTACCAGCTGGATCAGTTCGCAGCAGTATTCGTCCATTAGAGTTCCAACAAGAATAATTATACTTCTTGGCAAATTGGCGAGTTTCATACATAAGTTTTCTTTGTGATGGCCCAAGATGTTCATCAATGTAAATAGGATTTTTTTCTCCTGGCAGATCCACAGTACGAGTATTTAGTTTATCAGCGACGGGTTTGCCTTTATTGTATCTTCGTACTCTGGATAACAACTCGTTTCTAGTCTGAACACAGGTAAATTCAGCAACTACAGGTCTTAGTGTCCCCGATTTACCTGGCAAGCGATATAGGTCACGTATATCTGCAGGTAATACAGACATTTCCATAACTTTACCGATTTTTGAGAGAATCGAGAACAGACTGTCGAATTTCTCGTTTTCGGAAATTGGTACATTTCTCAATTCTAGGGTTGCGTCTCTCGTATGAAACTGTATGTCCTGGAGCTGAGATTCCACAATATTTATAGCAGCAATATTAGATTTAATACCACTTTCAAATTCTCTTACTTTAGAGGTGGTCTCTTCCTGAACTTTATTAAAAAACTCCATTCCTTTTTCTATTTCTGCATTTGTTTTTTTTATTTCCTGGCATTCCTTCTTAAGGTGGGTTACTTCCGAAACCAGTTTGGCCAGAGTGTCGTCGAGGGAGGTCTTCCATTCGCAAAGGCGTCGGTCTTGATCCACTTTCCAGCTTGACAGCATGTTCAAGATGTCCGTTCTCAAGTCGCCAGAATCCGAAGATGATGTTGTAGAAGCACTTGGTGGGGAGGTCTCCATTCTTTGACGTTTGGTTCTGGTGGTGATATTCGTATCAGATTTTGAGATATTTACATTCGCTGGTGTCAAAAGATCTGATTCAGAACGGGAGCCTGATAACACCGTGTTGCTGCGAGGTGGCGAACGCTGTATATTCGGCATAATAATATACTAATAACAAAAGATCCTTTTTATTGCGTTAAGTTGTCCAGTACAATAGATCCCGCGTATCACAACAGCAAGGAGTCACCCGAGTGTGTACGTAGTAGTGTGAAATTTCGCCGCGTCGATCCTTGCGTGTTTGGCCCAGTGGCGCGGGGTCTTGGATCAAAATCCGAGCGGCGCAGGTTCAAATCCGCCACTTGCCGCAAAAAGATTTTATATTTTAAATTTAATTTAACAATTCTCACAGCACTTGACACAGTGGACACGTCCTAACGCTTTCGCGGTCCGGAGGGGAGGATATGGTGGATATGTATAATATGGTTTTTGATATGCGTAGAAAAATATCTTAAGCAAACCTAAAGTATACAAATGCTTTTGCTCGTAATAATATCGATATACGTGATATATGATAATATTGATCAATTTGTCTGCTTAAAGACCAACAGACAAATAGATAAGGATCTGCATGAAGTAAATACAGAGTGATCTGCCAGCGAAAAACGAAGTTGTCTCATAGAATTTAGGAATACAGGAGACCCGGACAATATTGTCTGACGAACGACAGCTTACTTCGACAGGAAGCGCCGCGGACTAACGATATCATCATTTAGATGCAACCAGCGACCGGTTTGATAAGAAACTAGTACACTGCTGGCTAACTCCGTGCGCTAACTTTAAAAAGACTACGGTAGCGAGCAAGGCATAAGTTGAATTGACTATGTGGCTTTATTTTCGTGACTAGGTAAGAGTTCTAGGTATTACAGTCACGACTGGGCTCATTCGCTTCCTACTGGCAAGTCATTGCTAGAATATCGCCGCTTCTTATTCAAAACTTCTTAAACCCACCTGTCTTTGGAGCTTTATATGGTAGACTGGATTCCGTTTACGTTGATACTTTTCAGTGGCACAAATATTTTGCTTACATTTTAGCTTTGGGAGATTTATTTTCATGATTAAAGGTTTATTTTCTCATTTCACTTGCATTATTCAAATATGATGTTTGTCTTGTGGTTTTGTAAATAAATTCTAGTTTGGTTAGTTCATTCATAAATACAGAACAATTCTTCAGAGGGCTTCATTTATTTTTTAAAATATTCTCAGAAAGGTTTTCATGAACATTGAATGTTTGACCAATGACCAATAACAACTCTTTGGTTTTCATTCAATTTAATGATTATGTAATAATGCTTGCTTTTAGCACTACTAAATATTTTAATCGTCGATAAAGCGTCGATGGCCGAGTGGTTTAGGTCGTTGCTTGGCATACGAGAGGTCACTAGTTCAAACCCCCGCCACGTACTACTGTGTTATCCGAATTGAAAATTAATTTGTACGATTATTCGACGCTTTAACTATGAAGGAAAACATCGTGAAGAAACTTACACACCTACGAAGATATTCTTAGGTAGTGGAGTCCCGCACTTGGCCAGCGTGGTTGACTAAAGCCTGATCGCCCTAGTTTAGGGTAGACCCGTGCCCCAGTGGGGGTGTATATGGGCTAATGTTAATGATCCTTTTAAATCGTAACATACTCTTACCATTTCTATATTTAACCAGTGTCTCACTTGCGAATTCAATTATTATCTCAGTGCCACTATCATGTAAAAAAGACTGAAAGTGTTTCTAGGCAGTTTTGTTCTCCTGTCTGTCAAGAAAAAAGTTTTCTTCGCACTTTGTCCTCAGTCCAACAATTCTCAAGCGGATATCAATCAAAGCAATGCGGGATTAGCCGAGCCCAAGACACCCGGATCGCGGAGACCGCCTCTAAACGGATATTATTCCACTTATTTAATTTCGGCCATCTGTTACTCTCACCCGGGAGATTTTATTCATTTAGCGTGTTTTAAGGAAGGATTCCGGATTGTGAGATGTTTTTTGAAATTCTGAAATTGTCTCTCTTGACATTGTATTTTTATTTAGGAATTGTGATGAACTGAAAAATTATCAGTTTATGAAGGATTATTGACAAAGAGCAAGATATCAATTATAAATAAAGCAGTGAATCATAAGTATGAATTATGATATTATAAAGGATTTGCAAACGCGCTTATTAAATTAAAACAGTATAAAATGAGGGTTATTTTTTTTCATTTGGTTTTAAAAATCCCCAAAAGTTTCTACGAATTTTTAGCTTAAAGCATTTTTTCTGTAAAATTCTTTTAGAATCCGCTTTTATCGAACGCTATTACTTTTTACGATTCAAAGTCTATCTTTTAGTCCTTTACTCGGGCTATAAGTATTCGGTAGTCTTTGGCCAGACATCTTTACGTAACCATAATCCTGATTGAAGAGCGCACCTAATCTTAAAATACGTGCTTTTTTCAAATCAAGCTCTTCAGAAAAACGTTATAAACGAATAAACCCCCCTGTTTTATCGCGTATTAGCTTAAATCAAATGTAAGAAAATATGAATAAAAGCAAAATCATGGGTATATCATTAGTAATGATCCATGACTGAATCTTGGAGCATTTAAAATTAAGCCAGATGGTATAATCTTTTATTCGGTACAAACTAATTAGAATGTTGCGACGACCTAATCAGTGCTCAAATGATACAAAATATGTGTTTTTTTATTGAATAACGATAAAAATGTGCACTGTTATGAATATTGTTTTAAAGATTGAAATAACAACAATATAAAAATGCCAATATTAACTCGGAATGAAGTACTCCATTGAGATTTGTCACAAAGCGAATGAGGGTGTTCGCGTATAAGATATCCACTAGATGGCAAGACGTAGATATTAGGTCTAACTGCTTCGTGATTGGTGAATATTGACATGTCTGTCAATGTCACGTCAAAAATAACCAATCATGCTGCAGTTGGACCTCACGCCTACGTATTGCCATCTAGTGAAGTTCTTATACGCGAAAACCCTCATTGTTTTAAGAAAAGCGAGACAATGTAGCAAAAAACAATTGCTTTCCGCTTTGCAAATCTATCCAGACGTCTTCAGAAGTCCTTCGTTACGAATCGTAGCGCCTGAGTAGCATTTTCGTAGCGTCCCCGTAGCACTGTTTCGTAGCACGAACCAGCTGGCGCACTCGTAGCCGATCTCGGGAGCGTAAACAACTGTTGTCTTGTTGCGTAATGAAATTCTGCAGTTCATAGTTACAAGTGTCTTGAAATGCAGGATGAGACAAAGTTCCGTCAGAGTCTGGAGTTTGCTCCTAAGTGATTTACGTTGGAGATTGAATATTCTGTTTATTTGTGATTTCGGATTTTGTGTAAAAGCTACGAAAGATTTGCAACTGAAATCCTCAGAATATCCAGATGATTTTGAACTAAGGCAATAAATCTTAGTGAAAATTATAGCCAACTGTGCCACTGTGTGTGTGTGTAGGCAAAAGGAATATAAACTCGTCTTCGTCCGAAATCAATATTTGTCTATAGATATAAACAGAGTACTTTACTGAAGTATATAATAACTTAAGCTTCCCGTAAACTCAAAACATAGTTGTTATGCGAGTTTTCAATTCAGGAACTGCTTAATAGTTTAACAAGCGTGTTACATACTTGACTGTTATTTTAGTACTCAGCCTAACTTTATAATATGGCATCTTGTATTTAATAAAAAACATTCGGTGGGTGATATAGCGAATATATCGGTCCAATCCATCAGTTAGCTACTTAATAGGTTTCTTAATCATTCCTACCACTATTGATGCCGACTGCAACACCTCTTTCAAAGTTCGAGTATTAGCTAATTAGCTGAGCTCCGGCAGGAAGTGGCTCTGATTGAGTGGTGAGGCTCTGCCGGATATTGCATCTTTTTGTTCGTGACGTCACCTGAGCATCAATCACAGATCACGTCTAGTGTTGTCGCGTATTCTTTGAACATTTCAATGTGTGCGCTTTCTTCATTCATATTCTTTTTTATTAATCACATTTTTTTATAATACTAGTCTTAAATCATAAGATAGTTCGCTAATCGTCTAGACATCAGTCTCTAATCTAAGTAAACTGAGTCAACACAAACAAAAAAAGGGTAAAGTTCTCTAAATGCGGCCACCTCTCACGGGAAAAGCTCAATTAGTCCAGTCAAATTAGGAAAAAATCTCGGAATTCGAGATACCCAGCTGTAAGTCTGTAAATACTTAGATATTGACACCCTAAAAGTGTTCTCAAAACCTACATATTGTAGGGTGTACGCAACTATTAAATTTTCAAGGTTAAATGTCACAAATATCAGTTTTATGAACTTTTGAGCGAAACGGGAAGTTTTATCATAAAAGTGTGTAGGAGAAAATTACTTATCTTCTATTTATCTATAAAAATTGTCTGTACGTTTTATTTCTAAGATTCACCATTTCAGAGATACAGCGATGCAAATAGTTGAAAAAGTTGTATTTTCAAAAGCTTCCAGGCCCACGTGCGATTGTGCTAGACAGTTAAAATTTTCACGAATGATGTATTTTAGCAGCCTCTATAACATCTAATACTAGAAAAAGCTTAAAACCAATGTTTTAGTGGGTTCTCATACAAAACTATGGTTTTTTTTTTCTCACACTTGGCCAGTTTTTAACGTGGTTACCCCAGCAAACCTATTCCAGACGACACCTTTTATACATGAAGAACACGTTGTTTATAAGGAAGCCTAGTTAAATAATTGTTTTGTGTTGTTTTCAGTATTCAGAAGATTTAAGATTTCTGCGTTTCATTAAATTAAATTTGGTTATTATGGATCTTCACGTTCATAATAGAGTTAGATGGACAGTTAACATTTTTAAAATGTATTTTTTTTCACTTATACTTCAAACAGAAATTCTAATAATTGGTTATTTCGTACTTTTTGACCCATAATAAGCAGTTTAAATGTACTGAAACGTATATGTATAGTACTAAAAACAACATAAAACAATTATTTAACAAAGCTTCCATATAAACAACGTGTTCTTCACGTATAAAAGGTGTCGTCTGGAATAGGTTTACTGGGGTAACCAATATTAAAAACCGGCCAAGTGTGAGAAAAAAAAACCATAGTTTTGTATAAGAACCCACTTAAACATTTAGGTTTTAAGCTTTTTCTAGTATTAGATGTTATAGAGGCTACTGAAATACATCAGTTGTGAAAATTTTAACTGTCTAGCACAATCGCACGGGGGTCTGGAAGCTTTTGAAAATACAACTTTTTCAACTATTTGCATCGCTGTATCTCTGAAATGGTGAATCTTAGGAATAAAACGTAGAGAAAATTTTTATAGATAATTAGATGATAAGCAATTTTCTCCAACACACTTTGATGATAAAACTTGCCGTTTCGCTCAAAAGTTCATAAAACTGATATTTGTGACATTTGACATTGAAAATTTAATAGTTGCGTACACCCTACCATATGTAGGTTTTGAGACCACTTTTAGGGTGTCAATATCTAAATATTTACAGACTTACAGCTGGGTATCTCGAATTCCGAGATTCTTACCTAATTTAAGCTTAAATGACTGGACTAAATATAACCAGCACACGGCGACGAAGCCTTTTTTGGCAAAAAAAATCAATCGAACCATGCACAAGCCGTGGAACGGTACAGTCTAACCCAATAGCAAACCTTTAGTGCCCTCTATCTGTACGTTTAAGTTATAGGATATCTCCAGATACTTAAAATAGGTGTACATTTTTCAAAGTTACCGTTAGTGATATGTTTTTTATTTTATTGAAACTATGGCTTATTCCGTTTATCCACCCTAAAACAACCACCCTAAGGCGGATATTCGGAAACGCGCGTCCGTCTATCCACCCTGAACGGGGTGGATAACCGAAATTCATAATAATATGTTTTTGTTTCACATTTTTTACCCTGTCAATGTACAGTCATTTATATATGTTGTTGTTGTTCATCATGCAAATATTTATCCCGAGTGGGAATCGAACCCACGACTCTCGGAACCACCAGGCAGGGTCACTAACCACTGTTCCACTCAGGCTTTCAATCAACGTCTTGGTTCGACGCCATTGTTCTTAAGTTTACAAGGTGCCGGCTTTTTTCTATCAAAAATGTACGTTAAGTTTACAAATTGCGTTCACAGCCCTAGCCCAAGGCTAAATCTCGATTCCGTCTGTGTCACTCGATTGCACCGCGACGTTGACTGATTCAGTTTTTTCCTTGAAGGTGGGAACCAATCAGCTTGAGGGGCCGCCATCCTTCAGGGCTGATTGTGTCACGCGTTGGATTACCGTCTACACGTACTTGTATAAAGAAAATCAAAGATTAGCTGAATTTTGTGTAAAATTGCAACAAGGTTGTGCATAAATATGATAAGTTAGTTTGCATGTTAGTTAATAATATTCAATAATAAAGTAAAAATGCACTCATGAGTAAAATGCATTAAAAAGTTTTCAAATCCCTAAGTGACTCAATAATTATGTAAATTGTATAATGATTAAGAAATCTAACCACATTTTGGAACCAACTAGCCAAATACATATCTTACAACAAAATGATTTTATCTTAGTAGTACAATAGATTTGTGCAGTTACTTTTTGTTAAAATCAACAAATGCCGGTTTTACGAAAGGTTTAACCGAAACTCGAAAGCACGTTCGAACCGCTTTATGACTTAGGGTGTCGAGCTTCTTCAGCTTTAAGCATCAATATCATGCGGCAAGCAGTACCTGATTAAGTCACATCATATAAAAGAACGATAGCTTCTCTCGTTTTCGAGTTGGGAAATAATTATTTTGAAAATTTGAAATAAGAATTTTTTTTTTCGAGGAATTATTTGCATGATTCGATAGTATTACTAAAGGCAAATCATTCTGTCACGGGAAAACAACCACTAAAATTTCACGGTGTATACTTGAAAACAAACTTACTAAATATCTGGGTTTCTTACATACTTGAATACTTCCTCTGAATTTTCCACCTTTGTGTATTAAGTTGTCTGTCGCCCGAGAAGCTGCTACGAAAGCACTACGAACGTGATACGTAGCTCAACTGCTACGAGTTTGCTGCTCCGTGTTTTTCCATGTATTGCTTGTCGTAGCGATTTGTGCAAAACATATTTTTCTCTGAGAAATGCTTCAAAGGCTAACTGATAACTACCATGTTATTTGCAGAGGCATCATAGGTGTATTCACGCATAATTTATAGGTAGCTATTTCTAGGTCTAATAGTCTAAAGATTTGCCAAACTGACTACAGAAAGAAGTTAGTTTCATTATTTAAATGCGTACTTCCACAGTACACTTTTTCAACAAACTGAAAATATTTTTCCACAATATGCCAGTGAAATTCTAAAAAGTCCTACAGCAAAATATGTCCATAATAATGAGTACAACACGAAGTTTCAGTTACACAGCTCAACTATACAACTTCATAGTAGCAGGTTTTATAATAAAATTGAATACGGAACACGTGTATGGGACTACTGCATTTTTTGTTGAAATCATTTCAGTGGCGTGTCATAAAATGTATCCTTAAATCTTTGCTGTTATTATAATAAAATCTTACTAATATGATAAAAATAAATCTATCTGTTGTGCTTTTATGCAAAAACTACTAAACCTTGAAATATGCTTCTTTTAAACCGACGGAGATAAAAGGAAGTATTGTTTTACGCGATTAACGAGTCCAAGTGGATGGAGTCGCGATCGGAAAGCTAGTAAACTTTATATGACTGAAAATACATTTTATATCGGTCACAGAAATCGCCTTCCCAACTAAGGATTTGCATGAAATGCGTATTGAATCGCTAGCGGTAACGACACCATCTGCTTTCGACAGCTTTGAACCATTCGATATGTTCTTGGGGCACTACGTCTTCTAGAAATGCGATCGGTCAACCGGTTTTGCTGTTGTAGCTAAACTCGCGTTGAATTTTAATCTTTCATATGTATTTGCTATATCCATGTTTGTTTGTAACAAGAAAATAGTCATGTATTTCACAGACTTATCAGAATCCCAGTTTAATAGGGTAAGCAGTCGAGTTGAGCGTATCAAAAAAATAAGTGCTGTAATAAATATAGGAACTTAAATATTCAATAGGCAGCACCTGGACACGACAAATATTTATTTATGAACCTTAATTTGAGAAGGTTGGTTGAAGTAGTAAAAACAAATAAAAAAAAAACATTTAATATATAAAATATATTGTTTTATTTGTGTGTCATGCTTAATATTTCGTAAGAGCGAACTCAAAACGTGGTTTCAGATTGATCCGAAACTTCTCAATCAGATGTTTAGGTGACGGGCTCGTCCCTAAAGTCGCTTTTTCCTAATTTACCTAATTATAACTCGACTTCATTGGATTCAAGAACGCGAGTGTCGCTTAAGGGATGTGAACGTGATAGCATTTATGACGAGAATAAGGAAACAGTATTATTTATGACTTCAGTAACACATTTATTTTTCTCATATTGCCATACCGTGTGATTTATTTCGAAGTCAACGCCACGCGACGACAGTCATACCGTATGTATGTGTAGGAATGTAAGGAAGAAGAATCACAAACAATAAATAGTAAGTATGCCAGTCATGAATTATAGACATTCCACACGGATGAAGGTACAAGTCTACTCGTACATAATAAGTTCCGTTCGGTTTTATTATTACTTTCCCGTGTACTGGACAGGGCCGGAACTAGTGGGGGTCACTATGTAGAAATACCCCATATTCAAATACCAATGTTCTACAACTAAGTATATGTAACACTTTTGAATATTACAATATGATTTTTAGTAGGAATCAGGCTGTTGTCGGACGCCGTACAATACTTTTACTACAAAACTTGACATTTTCTTAAATGCAGCAAAAATATTATCGAAGCGCAGCGACATAAAATTAACCATGTATCGCAATTTGCAGCAATGCAACTTATTGCTACTAGTAAAAGATTTCAGCGCCTCATAATAGAACAATCAACCATTCGCCAGACACGCACCTGCACCAGTTTCAACACTTCCGTAGCCGCAACAACACTTTTGTTCCCTCCTTTCGGAGTAGCACCCCTGGCTACGGCCCTGGCCCCGTGTGAAATTGCTTCGCGGTGGCAAGAGAACTTGCGGCTACAATCTGTATGCGTGGGAAAATCTCGGGAGTTAATGAATGAATTTGTATTCGCCGTTAGTAATCTGCTGACTTGTGTTCAGGCACAAGTTTATCAGAAACTGGTTTACTAATTTCTAATATACGTGAGAGAAACTAGGAAAATGGAGCTCCAACTTCCTATTGGTGTTTGTTCTGGATAACAACAGGGAAGTTGAGATGCGCGGAGTAGTTATCTCTAAGTTATCGTGGTATCATCGTGAACCAACAGGAACGATATGATTTTTAAATTGTGCAAAAATTATATAAGACTTTCACGTACCATTATAGGTCTACACTCGACAAAAAGAATAACAAAAAAGCATTATTGATGCAATAAACTCAGAACGTCGGGCAGTAACAAGTTACGTATTGGCTGCTCTTTTTATCGCGTGACTCATGATTAATTTATTTCACTATCTTTTAATGAACGTATCATGAAAAAATTAAAGCCCGGAATGTCCAAAATAAATGTTTTAAGCTACGACACCTGCAACCAGAAATCTCACAAACCTGCAGAAATCAGCATCCACTAATTTAACTTACTTGTAAGGCGAGCTTACACAAAATCCTTCACCGATTTCCAGCGACAATTTACTGAACCTAACAACGTCGATAGCCTAACAACCTCCGTCGAATACAGCAAAATATTTCCAAGGCAGTCCAATATCTGGGCTCGTAAGCTCTTGAGCCTCAAAACTAATGTATTCTCCATATAGAGATATTCCTGGTCGGTGGACGGAAGTGTTCAGGCTTTATTCAGAGGCAGTAGCATGTAACGAGGTTGGCAGCTTTCGGATTCAACGGTGCTCGAACGATATTCTCTATCAAATGAATATAGTATTCTTTACAGATTCTTCTCTCTATTCTATACTTATTAACTAGTGATCAACACTCGCTTCGCTTCGGATATATTATAAAAACCTTCGTTTAAATCCCTATAAAAAACCGCATCAAAATTCGTTGTGTAGTTTTGAAAAATTAAGCATACATAGGGACAAACAGACGCGGGAAGCGACTTTGCTTTATACTCTATGTATTTACTCTCACTTGCTTTAAACATAATGGCTGGCTCGGTCGAAAAGCTGTTAGTGACCTAGGCTCACTAACTACGGTTCTAAGAGTCGTGGGTTCGATTCCTACCCGGACAAATATTTGTTTGACGAAAATCGATGTTTGCTCCGTGTGTGGGTATGTTATTAAAAAGATTTAAGTATATTTGTGTATCACTGTTGATTTTGAAATTCGTTACACAAGTGCATTAGCTACTTACCACGAGATCAGATGATCAATATAATTATGTGATGTTGGGTAAATATTTTTTTTTATAAAAAAAACAGTATTATAATTATAGTAAATTTTACCCTATACGATATAAATTTAGTAGGTATAAAAGTCATATAGCTCTAACGCTCGACGGGTCTCTAATCTTTCAGCTCTATTAGGTAATATTTACGAAAGCTGCGCTAGACGAGGCTAGACCCAACTTTATACACTTAATGACGCTCGTTATCTACACAAAACTTTGAAAGCCAGTAAACTATCTTATACTTAATGCTTCACTGTTAACACAACCTAAGAAAATGTTGTTGAGGGTATAAACAGATACGAAGCACAAAATACCGAATTTCAATTCAAGCCATAATGTTGATTGTCTTTAAAATTACGGCTTGAGCCGTAGTTAGCTTGTCCAATCTTAACAGCATATTTATTTACTAATTTCTGTAATTTTGTCTCATCAAAAGACACAAGTTAAATAATTTCTTCCCTGTTATACCTTCACTGTGCTAGGAATATCTGAAGCTGTTCTATAAAGTTTGCTGCTTAGTTGTTAATCTGTAATAATACTACTCGTTGTGAAATATCTTGCATTGCAGATATTATATTCTAGATTGTAAGTTGGGTCGCTTGAATATTATAGGTACGTAATTAGAGCATATTGATGAAAGGAAATGAGATGAAATATTTTACGAAATAAAATATTTTTTGGATGTGCAAGCGAGCTTGTCATATCCATGAATTTTTATTATTATTCAGATATTCTTCTACTTTATAAAATCCTTTTTTAACAAGAATCGACTTAAAGATAAGTTTAAATTTATAAAAAGGTAACATTCTGTGAGATCTTATTAATAGCCATTTCAATAAATCTACTAATAGAGGAAGATCCCAGAGCCGCCAGACATCACTTATTTTCTAATGGACAAAATATATACGATTGAGTAGTGGTGGGGTGTACTATCATCATATGACTAGTTGCTACCTTGACCAGACGGCCATTTTTTAGATATCAACCAATCAAGGTACATAGAAACACTGCTCACCTCACTTAAATTCTGATGGCTGATTTTAACATATATTTCACACAATATCATTAAAAATCAGGTTTTATTACTCCCAGACACATGCGGTCGGCGGTTTTACCTTACAGACGCTTTAAAGCTATGAAAAAATTTTTACTTTTACTTAATTTTACTTATTTTCTGATGCTTGATTTTTATATATGTTATTCAAACAACTATTTTAAAACGTTTTGCAAACGGACAGACCGATCCAAGGGACCAAACATTCACCAGACCCAACTGTTTTAGATTTTTTTTTTTTAATTGAATTTAGTTAAGTTTTTCTAATAAAATAGTTTGTAAGGTACAATTTTATAATTATTGCGGTCAGATGAGCACTTTTTAGTTATTTGAAAAACATATATAAAAATCAAGCATCAGAAAATAAGTAAAAGTAAAATTTTTTTCATAGCTTTAAAGCGTCTGTAAGGTAAAACCGCCGACCGCATGTGTCTGGGAGTAATGAATCCTGATTTTTAATGATATTGTGTGAAATATATGTTAAAATCAGCCATCAGAATTTAAGTGAGGTGAGCAGTGTTTCTATGTACCTTGATTGGTTGATATCTGAAAAATGGCCGTCTGGTCAAGGTAGCAACTAGTCATATGATGATAGTACACCCCAACACTACTCAATCGTATATATTTTGTCCATTAGAAAATAAGTGATGTCTGGCAGCTCTGGGATCTTGGACCATAAGTTGATTGTGATACTAATCCTCTTACACCAGTTTTTGTGAAACGGAAGATATTATTTTCTATAGAATTACAGATCGCGATGCCGGGTTATTATGCAATAAAAGAAGGAAATGCTTATGCTTAACACTTCACCAATAATAATTACTATATTAAAAACGCATTATCGGCTGTTAATATGCGTTTGGTGTGGTGCTTCGTCCGTTCATCCGTCACAAAATGAATAAACGAATTCCATGATAAGACAACTAGGTCCTAGCAGATATAGAGCAAGTTTGTTGATTATAAATATTCCACAACATCACATACTTTGATTTGATACCGTAGTAAGTAACTACTTTTTATATTTAATAAAACACTCTAAAACGGAACATACACCGATCTACTTCACACAAATATAAGTCCCGCGTGGCGATCGAACCCACGACTCTTGGAACGGTAGGAAGGTAGTGATTCTGTGGCACTTACCACTATTCCACCGAACCATTAAAGCCAGTAATTAATTAAACATACTCGTTACAATTATGTTTTCAAATACACCGTCTGACTTCAACTAGTTTGACCTAGATGATTCAACGAAATGTGAAATTTAGGCCAAATATAGATTTACTTGTATGTAGTAGCAATTCCAAATCATAGGCTACGTTAACCTACGTTATTTTATGGGTTATTCATCTAGGGACGTTACAAATTATTGTTATGGCTGACATTAAGACAGGGTTAATCTGACATAATGTGGCTACCCTTAACTTACGGCGTAACTTAATAGTCGTGAACTACAAAATCTTGTTATCAGCAAATTACAGCTTCTACGCAAATAATTTACAAGAGGTACGACCGTACGATAATCATCATTATCATCATCAGCCTATTTCAGTTCACTCCTGGACATAGCTCCAAATGCTCGCCTGTTCTGTCTATCTTCGGCTACTCGCATCCAGCTCCTACCAGCCGACCTGCGTCACTCCACCTGGCCTGAAGGCGTACGACAATGTTGGCACAATATTTTATTTTGCTCTTCTATTATGTATAAGTTCATTTCGCTGCAGGCATATGAATAGTAGATGGTAATCTCTCTACAGCACCATTAAGAGCTCAGCTGCTAAAATATCGTACAACATGGAAAATTGTGCACTTAACTAACTTAACGTTAACTTCATCTAGAGGCACACACCTTTTCCTTAAACATTGTATTTATAATTATCTTAAGCGTATTGAATTTTTTTATTTTGTTGTTATGCTATCGATCTATAAATAACTATTATTTTGTAGAGTTCAAACAATTAATCGTTAAGCATTTACCGATACTTGTTTTAGCCTGTGAACTTAATAGTAAATAATAATTAATGATGGTTAATATTCACAATGTTTATAGTAAAATACATTTGGTTTTCTTAATATGACTATAAGTGTTTTCGTTAATTCACAGAAAATATTATTTTTCATTTTATTATCATATATTTTTCAAAACATAGTATGACATTTGCTCCAATACCTACTATTAAACTCTCTATTCAAACAAAAGGCCTAAATTAATACAAATAAATAAAATATTCAAGTATTATAATATTAAACAAAAACAAACAAAAGCTGCGTAAAGGCGCTCTTTGTTTCCCAGAATATGAAATGTTATGTTGTGATGTTCCCTCTCAAGGAGCCATTTCGGCCTCGACACGTACTACGTGCCCCCTAATTTTCGCTGCAACGCCACAAACAAGACGATAGATCCCCCGCATCTGGCGTATGAATATTAAACTGCGATATCTGTCCAAGGAGGAAGGGCCCAGCTGCTATCATCATTACGGGCCGTGCCCCACTCGTGTCCCTTAATATGGTAATCTTACCCCACACGATCGTTCTACAAACGACGGTTATCGTCAATCAACCCCGTAACATCTATGTTAACTTTAATTTGGCGAACGAGGACTGATTTACGCAAACGACTCCCGGACTACAGACGGAATGGGCAAATATTACTTAGCCAAATTGAGCGATATTGACTTTGGCGCTCGAGTTATTTTGTTGAGCTACCTTTTTTAATTTGCGCTTTGTTTACAAGAGATTTTTCAGTCGCGTGGCGTTCAAAAAGGAACTTTATTGCGTTCCTAAACGAGCATGTTGTCAATACAGCTAAAGAACATCATATAGCTGGCCTTCAGAATGAGAGCAACAGGCTCAATATGATCTATTGCGCCTGTCGACCTCATATGTGGACCTCACAACCGCTTACCATCAAGTGGAGTGAGGTCATTTTGTTAGCTTTTTATAAAAATAAAAATGTATCCTACTCTTACGGACATCGATTACCTACACAGTGAAATATCAATCAATAATATAAAAACCGGCTAAGTGCGGGACCGTAAGTTCAGGTGCGTGTCCGTGCCTTATTTCCGTTCCATTATTTCATAAAAAAAAAGCACATTCCTATATTATATAAAAATAAAACGACTTTGTACGGCTAAATAAAAAACAAAGTAATATAATATTATTTAACATTCGTTATTGTCAGAAGGTATTTCTTATTTATAATGAAAGAAAAAATAATAAAATTGCGCAGGAAGGAAAAATCAATTAAGGATTGAAATAAATAAAGACGAAACAAACACCGATAAAAACAACGAATTTCTATAGTCTTCTGTTTATTACATTATTCTAAAGCCTGGTGCTAAATTATACAGAAACAATGAAGGTCTATTGTTCCGTTGTTGTATGAATTCAATGATCTAATACACGTGGAACTTTATTTATTACTCCTCGCTTCTTAGTACGATTGTTCCTCTTGTATAATTACTTCCACGCAATTATAGGTGGGATAGAACATAAAGGCTTGCGAAGTCTTGTTACCAAAATAACAGTACATTCAGACAGTTAAATTGATAACAATAAGTGCCTGTTCACACCTAGCGATTTTTGCGCGATTTCGATCGCGGCGACATCGCCACCATTTCGCCGCGAGCCCGCCGCGATCACGCCGCGATATCGCCGCGATTTCGCCGCGTACTGCGTTCATATTTCCAACATGAACGGACCTGCGCTGTAGAATGCGGCGCATGCGTTAAGCGTGAACGCTGCGAGCTCGCGGCGAAATCGCGGCGATGTCGCCGCGATCGAAGTGGCCCAAAAATCGCTAGGTAGAACACGCTGTAAAATACAGATACGTATATTACCTATATAATTGTTAGCAGGGACCAGGCATTTTTCGAAACGGCTATTATATTAAATCATGATTTCTTCAAGTCACATTATTGTCGTGTTGATTTCATTGCAACTGGGCCGTATTCTTATTGCGCTACTCCTCGTTGCTAAATACGAACTCCTACCAATATGATCCAATGATCCAGATGATAATAATATAATAGGATAGTAAAAAAATAATGCTACAAATTTAAATCACCAGCATAATTTCTAATAGGTCCTCACCGGTCTATTTTAGTCCTACACCTATCTTAGTCCTGGGCCAAGTATTTCACGTTCCTGTAATCTGCGTTTAGAATGGTCAAAGGTGGAATTCCGATTATTCCAAGCAGCCCTATCGCGATCCCTTTAGGCCCGAGCCCTCAGCACAATGGACTGAAATCTTAGACGGGTTCCAGATACGTTTGTATTCAGTTTAGTATGGAAGCTATACCTAAACGTACAAACAAGATAAGATTTAGTAATATCTGTAAGTTTTCAACTTATCTGCGGTCATCCTCTTCTCTAATAAATATTCTAAAAGCTTATCCTTCACGGAATAACACTGCTACTTATTTGAACAAAGATAATTTTCGCCGTAACCAAATTAAGGATATTACAAATCGTGTTTCAAATTGCCTACTTACGTTTAAGCAAAAAGTATCACCATTAAAGATAATCTTGCTTAGCCTTTGCCGTTAAATGGAAACGGTTGGATCCCGTAATATACATTAAAGGGATAAATGGGAAAAAAACGGTCAAGTGCGAGTTGAACTCGCGTAATTTTTCAAGTGAGCATGACGTATTATTATGTATAATATTCTGTGAACTGACATCATTCAACGCTTTAACGGTGAAGGAAAACATCGTGAGGAAACCCGCTCACCGAAGTAATTCTAAGGTTGCGTAGTCAACCAAGCCGCACTTGGCCAGCAAGGTCGACTAAGGCCTTATCGCCCTAGTTTAAGGTAGGCCCGTGCCCGAGCTGATGATGATGATGATTCTGTGAACAGATCAAGCGCTTGCCTGTTCTCGTTATTAACATCACGTTTTAAAGGATAACCCCTGAAACAATTATTTGTTTTAATTAGTTTAACTTAGTACATGTGATTACAGCTGCAACTGAAACACTTCATCTGTACAATTTTCTTCAGGTTCTTTTACTTATAAGTTATGCCTGGTCTCATGTAAAGAAACAATAAAGTATTATCTAAAGAATAAAGGCATGGAACCCTAAAAATAATGGCTCTTTCAAAGTCTAGACCGAGACTGGCTGGAGGCTCAAAGGCGGATTTGCGAGGGTCCTCGATGATTCCTCCGGCTTAATGACAAAAGAATGAGGACCCTCCAGACTTGGTGAGAGGCCTAGGAGTAAGACCTACTCAGATATCCTATAAAGGATTATGGAGATTATGCAGATGCTAACCACTGATAGGTTTCCATAGAAGGTTGTTAGGATGCGAGAAGTGATCGTTTTAATGAATGAGCTTTTTAATTTTTGAATTTAAATAGTTTTAGACTTTCGCGTTCCATTACACTAAATATTGGTCGGGCAGTAAGTAGCTATGTATTTGCTACTCCTAATTAATATCACGACCCATAAAGACCAATATTTAGTTTTTAAAGTTTATTACTAATGTAGTAGTAATATCATCATCATCAGCCCATATACGTCCCCACTGCTGGGGCACGGGCCTACCCTAAACTAGGGCGATAAGGCCTTAGTCGACCACACTGGCCAACAAATTAGCGCACAAGTTAGGTGACAAAAGATTGAAGACTAAATTATCCCGTACATTTTTTTTTTCAAATACGGTCACCTGACCCCAAACTAAGCAAATCTTGTACTATAGGCGTTAGAGACTGATATACATACTTAAATACATAATCACACCCAGACACGGAACAAACACCGATGTTCATCTCACAAATATTTGTCCCGAGTGGGAATCGAACCCACGACTCTCGGAACCAGCCAGGGTCACTAACAACCACTGTTCCACCGAGCCAGTCCAACATTTACTGTTGTGTGCATTTGTTTGGACATGTCTCATTATCTATTTATTGAAAACAAACAAAGTGCGAACTAAAAGCAAATCGCGCGCTCATCAGCTTAACAGTTCATGCATTCAGTCAATCATAAATACATTCTATCACTCAGGAGTGGAAAATAATGCAATCCAAACGATTTGGCTATACTTAGTGTAATTTCCCGCGATATTTGTAACAACCAAACTAACTGAATGTAATAATTCCTTACACCAAGATAGATATATTTCTCGGTCCCGTAAAATTACCGTCATGAAATTATTTATCACCTACAAATTGCTTGTCACGACACTAAAATATGACATAGTGGGCGAAATGTAATAAACATTTTCCACATTACATCGTCCGGAGTGTCAAGGATATTAGCAGCGTTAGTAAAACATTAGACGTAATATCTGCCTTCACACATTTCTTTACCTAAAGTCTGATAAGGTAGTATTATACAGGGTGTCCCAAAAAGTAGTGTCAAGCGGAAGTCTTGAGATAGAACAAACCGTGAGGCATCCGAAACACCCCCATGTATGTTCCGCGATTTTTATAGTTTTCGAGTTATGATTTTCTTAGTTTCTAAACTTTTCTCGAATAATTGACCTAACAGACTAAAAATATTCTAAAGAAAAAAGTATTTGACTTTTTTGTGAAATTCTTGTGTATATTTGGTAGATTTTAACTACCTAGTTTGGCTGACTGTGATTTTACTGTTCAAATTAGATCAGGAACTCGAAAAGCAAACCTTAATAAAATATGCATCCGTGTTTCACTGTCAAATACCCCCTTTTTAAGCTTTGAAGCCATGTAGCGGGACGAAATAAAATATTCTACATTAGCTGGAGCATGTGGACAAATTGGAGGGTTTTAACGTGACTTTACCTAAATATTTACTACTGGACCAGTGGACCCACGTCCGCATTTAAAAATAATGAACCTTTATTTTCGTTCTATCTTTATCGCCTAGTTTATAATATTACTGTGGTAGGAGGGACTATGGAATTTAGGTGGACTATATTGTACGGACCAGTCTTTATTTTTTTATTTTACTCATATAACTTTTTTATTTTACCCGTAAAACTGAAGTAACTAATAAATTAACATAATATAGCTGTATAAATGGTCTTCACCCAAGGAGACTGAGATCCTATAACGGATTACAGGCGCAATATGTCAATGATTATAGGCGACCAGTCATCTATCAAAAAAAAAAACAAAATGCATCTTAGCGTCTTCAGTTTCTCCGCAAACCGTCACATTCCCGATAGCATCTTATCGTCCCCACATGATCCGCCATCAATCAGGGGTTAATCTTGGTCCGAATGGGCATTAGTCTCTCCCGATCTATCAGAATCAGTTAAACTTGTCCCCGATCGCCATTAGTTAGCCCCGGGACAAATCGCCGGGCGCACGCTTCAATGGCGTGAAATATGCCTGTTGGATTGTTCGTCATTATATAATAACCGCTGTCGTGGCCGCTCATTCTGGCGATAAAAGTGGGTTTGGAAGAAATTTTACATAGGTAGGATTCGTTATTTTACTACGAACTATTTTGTTATTAAAAAAAATTAAGTATGTTCCAGTGTTAATTTTAACACCTCACCTTTTTTTAAACTGAACAATACTCACAAATAAATTACTTTTCTACAGTAATAAAATATTATGCAGCTACTTAAACTAAAACGCGTACTTAGCTAACTTTAATTACTATTAAAAAAAATTGCCAATTTTAATCCCCACCATTTTATTTGAGTAATTTATTTTAATTTAATATTACCATCGAAAAGAAAAAGTTACGTACGTAAGTTACAAATATTTTAGTTATATTTCAAGCGTGTATCTGTAGCTATGCCTTAACCATGTGAAAACAATTTAAGAAGTATATTTATCTATAGGCTGATAATGATTATGAATAAGTAGATAATACTTAAAAGTAGTTAGAGCAACTTCCCACACACTCAAGATAACAATGTCACCAAACACAACGAAGCGTTGAACGGCGCATCTCATGCACTTCCAACTATTACCCGCCAAGTCGGGTTATCGCGCGGTATCAGCCATAAGCCCGCGCCCGGATATTGTCCCAGCAACGAGCCGTAATAAAACGCCAGCTTAGAGCTTCACAAACGCAATTTTCTTACACAGACACGAGTTTTGACCGGGCGGATATTAAAAAATAAAGTCACATCAGCGACCACCGTACACGAACCTGTCTCGGCCGATTTATTCGGCCATTTGAAATGTAAATTGAAGCGCGCGAATTGCAAAGAGTAGTGAACAATGCCAGTGTTCGTTGCCACGCTTTTCTTTTAAATTGCAAAAAGATTTTCTGAACTGTGTCTCTATTTATATTCCCTAATGACAGTAGCGAAAAGAGTAAATGTTTACAATGATTACTTACTAAGAAAATGTTTCGACGTTAGAAAATATACAAAGGGTTTTTTTAATTATCTAAAATATTGTTACACTGGGTAACGTATTCACACCACCGTTTAAATCATCCAAAAAGAATGAGAAAAACTTTGAATTAAAATTAAAAAAACACACACATATACAGACAGACACACAAGCTGACACACTCAAGTTGTTGTTGCATCTTTTCATTATTTATTTTTGTTACTCAAAATTTATAAAAGAATTTATAAGTTTTATTGTTAAAGGAACTGAAGCTACAAGATTTATAATTAAAGCATGTTAAACTTTAGACACCAATAGAAAAGCTGCGTTACCTGTGAGCCTAGTGCAGTATCTATGATCATAATATAAATGTAGGTAGGTAACCTATGCTTTATTATGTTTAAAAACTTTTTTTTGTTATTATAAATAAACATAAAACAAATCAATTAGTCCTACTCAGAGGTTAAAACACATGGGTATTATCACATGCATGGACGTTGAAGACCCTTTTAACTGCTACATGTTATCAACATTTGAGCTCAATGAACCCACACACGGTCCATATGCTGCATAGATGTGCAGTGTGCACGTATTAAGCGTTATTTGTATTGCGAATGTACGCAATCAATATCAAAGGGTATGATTTTCGAGGAATATAACTTTGAGTTCAAAGCGATATTCTACCTATTTATATTTGCAATTCAAGTGTATTAAGTCTTATTTGTTACGTTCATTTTAACTACTGTTTAGTGCTTTACAAGTATGAAACGCAGAAGCGAGTAGTTTCTACTAACAAAAAAGATAGGCAAATAGTTATGTAATATTAAAATATAGAAACCTAACTCTCTGTCGACAATGCCTTAATATTAGTTCAGTCTAGACTAGACACATGTTTCTACCAGTATTTGTTCCATGTCTGGGTGTGTTATTTATAATATTAAGTCTATTAAAATCTACATACATTGTTTAGTAAAGCTTATTTTGTCAGTACATAATAAAATGTTGTAATGTTGCATGGCGGCTATTATTAATGTCATATTTTTTATGAATCGTTATGTTTACACACCACATAAAGTTGTCGTATTTATTTTTAATACTTAACTATTGTTTTACATAACATTGCTCTCCGTAAAATACCAATCTAAAAAATAACGCTACAACTAAATAGAGTAATAACAAAAGTTACAACTCGCTCTAAAAGTAACTATTTACATGTTTTATTACAAGAGCATTAATCGTAGTCACGTCGCGGTCCCCCGTACGGCCGTAACTGAAAGTTCACAAAGATAACTGCGGGCGATAACATTGACCTCGGAGCGTAAATCTCACCCCAGAACCACGATATAGATTCACTTAGAAGGGCCAGTTTATCTTAAACATCACAGCGCCTTTCAGACCAGATTAAAGTTCGAGGAATGAAATGGGAATGCGATCAGCCAAAGATCAAGAGAAACTATTTTTATTTGACAGATATTGGATTGTATTGATACTTTTCATGGAGTTAGTATTGTCTTTGATTTATGTTAACACTTTACATGAAAAAAAAACTATCAGAATAATAGTTAAATTCTGTGTAAGAATATTACAATATATTTAAAGCGAGTTTAATCCATAAATTTAAACCGGTTCATTTCAAACTATGCAAGGACCTGCCTACTTAATTATATCAAAGTCTGCGATTATGACCATCGCATTCAGATTTTATTTTAAGTGTTTGGGCCGATATTATAATATAATATCTTATCATATTAAATGTAAGTTAAATATTTGTTGTCCGTTCCTTATAAATAAATTGATTTAAAAATGTTGTATTAAATAAACTTTGTAATAATTAATTAGTCTGTAATTTTACTAGATTGTATATCATGTTGTGTACACTGTTTTAGGCTACTGTCTAGTTTAAGCATATTGTTCCAATATTTACGTTTGAATGTGGGCTGTAAGTGTACCTAAATAAATAAAACGCAACTTTCTTCAGCTTATTTTGGTTTTTGTGTTAGTAGAGATTGATATGACTCATCTTAATCAGTAACTCGGCTACCCAACGTTTTATAACTCTACATTAAAATGTCACAGTTGAACTTTTAGCAGCCGATATGCCAACTATTTGGTCCGACTAGCGCATTCTATGGAGTCGTAAAAGCCGACAACTCATTCAGCCAACAACTCACTCAGCTAACAACTCACTCAGCCCACAACTCATTCCCGGCGCTGACATCTGGACTAACGAAGACATTTAACTCGCGAACTGTTTCCACTGGATTTATAGCGCGTGGCCATTACAGGAACAAGCATTTCATGAAATTAATTAAGTCCCAACTTCCACGGAAGAAGACGGATTGCGCTCGTGTAAGATTCACTCATCATTCCAATAAAATGGGCTTACAGGAGTACCTACTGTTTTCTCAATTGGAATTCAGGGAAAAGTTACAAATTAATTGGAATAATTACAAGGAAAAGCAAATTATGGCGAGAAGACTGCTTGCAAAATCTTGGCCTATATTAAAAATTACATTACATACAATTGCATTTGTTTCACGCAAGCTTACAATACATTAATATCGTAATACGAATAAGATAAGCATCTATCATCATATCCGTAATATATATTTCAGCATACCATAGTAATTTAAGTAGTAGGTACTACATAATATTGTATTAAAATGCTGATCCCTTGTTTCTATTTATGATTTCTGCTTCATTCATAACTAAAACAAGAAATAGAAAATTAACAAGAAATATGATTTTACTTCAGGAAGTGACGCGTATTCCAACGCGCAACGGATTCCAACCGCTTATCCTCTATTTACCTTTACGATTTTGTAATGAAACATTTTCAACTGGAACCCTATCTGATAACGGAGCAAATTGTTTGTATCCAAATCGAAATAGAAACCCCATGGCGATACTATTACGAAACAACAAGAAAAGAAGTCTCGAAGCGAGAGACCCACATAAAAAGATTAAACTAGCAACCCGACCGCTGCGGGAAATCGACAGAATAAAAAATCGAAATATGATGAGATATTCAAATGTTATGTTAGTTCTGTGAACAACATTAGGTAAATCGGTCTCTGGGGTGGGGACTGACAGGGCCGTAGCCAGTAGTTATAGTGCAAATGGTAACTACCTTCCGTGATTTTAATTTATACACTGTTGAAAGTGATTATACTAGGTTCCACGGTATTAAAACATTGTTAAATATTGAATTGCTGTCCACGTACCGTAATTTCTACTAACAACAATCTTTACAGTGCGTTCAAGTTCAACCAAACAGCTTTTACATCAGCTACTTGTTTGTTTACGTGACCAATACACTTACATCGAAGGACGTGATACATAGTTACGAGTATTAAAAAGTTATATCTAGATAACGAACTTTAAGCAAATTAACTATGCAATAAAATTTGATGTTACTAATTAAATTTAACGAAGACTTGAAACCATAGTCTTTGGGTTTCGCCCCTGACGTCTAAGTAAGTAACACTAAAAAAGAAAGAAATAAAGTAAAAAATATATTTTATTTTTAATAGAACAATAATGTAACAAATTATTTTTATTTGTATGTAATCTATAGATTTGCTTACAACATCTAAGGAGAGTGTTGTAGCTATATGGTAAATCTGTACACCAGTCAGCCAGGTGTGCCCCCTCTATCTCCCTCGAGCCGGCCCTGGCTGGGGGCGCCCGATCCGTCTGGTCGCGCGCAGGCTGCGTTAGTGGTGAATACGGAACATTTGCATTTAAAGAGACGGCCTTCGTACACTTCACTGTGTTTACGCTGATTTTTGGAGGCAGATATCTACTGGAACTATTTAATAGACATTTCAATTTAAACTAAATCACCAATTGATTCCAACACACTGAAAATATTGGTTCTATACTTACACTTAATTACTTTTTACTTCTTATATATCGCATTTAGTAAAAGCATATCCATAATAATTGTTATCGAGTACGATAACAATTATCACAAGAAAGTTACTTTACTGGTCTCGTATCTTTGAAAAAGATTCCCTTAATTCACTTTACCTTTTCAGTATTTTCATCCTCGTTCAGCGCTGTAAGCAAGGCCGGTGCTACTAAAGTTGGCTGATGAAATTAAAGCTATCCTTAACGTGGACTTTCTGCACAGAGTCGTGTAAAAGCAAAAACGTCTCCAATGTTATGCCTCTTATTAGCGTATATTTTGTACTTGATGCATCCTATGTATTAATTCCATTAACTATATGTCATGCAGAATCGAAAGCAAAACGATAATTTCACGGATAACCTATCTACACCGTGAAATTTTTGTGGTTGTTTTCCCGCAGTAAAATGATTCTATCTTAGTAGCACAATAGATTTGTGCAGTTCTTTTTTGTTAAAATCAATAAATGCCGGTTTTACGAAAGGTATAACCAAAACTCTAACGCACGTTCGAACCGCTTTATTACTTAGGGCGTAGAGCTTCATTAGCTTTAAGCATCGATTCCATGAGGCAAGCAGTACCTAATCACGTCACATCTTAAAAAAGAACGATAGCTTCTCTCGTTTTCGAGTTGGAAAATTATAATTTTGAAAATTTGAAAAAACAAAATTTTTTTTGCAGAAAAATTTGCATGATTCGATAGTATTACTATAGGCAAATCGTTCTGCCACGGGAAAACAACCACTAAACGGTCACGGTGTATACATGATTTTTTATTGACACTGTCTGCATTGTGGGTCATGTCTACGTTCACATGTGAATTCCATGTTACGAAGATAACTAGTGTTATAGAACTTAGTTAGTTTCACAGAATTTATGAATGTCAGCCGATTGAAAAGGAAGTGTAATCAAAACCCTTCAGAGAGCGGGCGAGACATGCATCTACGTAAACTTGAATTCCCTTCGGAGTAAACAAAGCAACGTGTTCATGCTACGCCGGTGGGTATATTAACCTCGTAGCACTTCGTAGCGTGCGTGAACCGGTTTATGCTACGACATCCAATGTAGTGGCATTACTAGTGGGGCTACCATGAGTTTAAAACTGACGCGCTCGATATCGCCTACGTAAATATGTCTATGAGAAACTTGTACAGCGCCGCCTGGTGGTTACGCGAAGAAATACAATCGGCCATATGAAAAAAACAACTCGATAGGTTTTTAACGTACGTAAGTTTACGATAGCCAACTCATGGTAGGCCCTCAGGTTCACAGTTCCAGAGCCCATGTATAGTCTGTAAAAATTTAATTTTTATTGTGCCTCGTTCACGTATAGTGTACTGGTCAAACTGTATCAGTAACCTATGTAACATGAAAAATACAATATTACTAATTACATTTTGCGGTTATTAGTAAACTAATATATTAAGTCTTAAGTCTAAGTCAGTCAATAAAATACTATTTTCTCAAGCCATAATTATTATTACATCTGAAATATTATCTCCATACTAGTCCAGCGAGCGAGCGATATATGTATCGTAACTGCATGTAAAGACATCAAGCCTGAACATATTTGTGCAATCTTTCATACCTGCAATTTCTTGTGGTAAAATAACGTTATGAAACTATTAGCATGATCTTCTTTTTGCCCCGTGTCATTAAGCTATGGAATGCCCTTCCAGCTTATATTTTCCCTCTCTCCTGTAATCCCGGGCTCTTCAGGCGGGGCATGAAACGCCATTTACACAAGCTTTCAGTATAAATGCGACAGACTAAATAAGGTCTATCGTGCCTTTCAATCTCATATGTGGACCTAACTGCCGCTTACCTTCAGGTGGAGTGAGGTCATCTTAAAAGTTTTTATATAAAAAAAAATACTATGATGCGTATTGGACTGTAAGTTACGTTAGTAAGTACGTAAATAAATGATAAAAAAAAATTACATTCATTAGTAATTTACAAAAAAAAAATATTTACATGTCCATTCCATGCTAGTCCAACGGGCTTGTCAGTCCGCGCGTCACGTCCGCCCCGCGTCCGCAGCGTCCGCGACACTAATGCGGCGCCCCAACATGTGTCCGGTTGCGGTCGCGTGTCCGGGAAGACATTTGAGCCGCGACTACTGATACGTTGTGCGGCAAATTAAATTCTGCTTTGGTTTAAATCTACACTTATTTATATATCTTCTATCTTTCATAGTGGCGTAAATAGCGTACAAGGCCAAAGGCCTAATTTGCTGTCCAAGTCACTGTTTCCGACACACTTCCATCCTCTTCCTGG
Source organism: Maruca vitrata (assembly GCA_039566165.1). NCBI lineage: Eukaryota > Metazoa > Arthropoda > Insecta > Lepidoptera > Crambidae > Maruca > Maruca vitrata. The sequence goes on along the minus strand of CM076918.1, from coordinate 3,279,175 downwards.
ATCTTAATTTATTTTATTTTATTTATTTATTTTTGGGAAACATACAATTACACTAAGCACATAAAGATAGAAATTACATAAATTGCACATAAATCAGTGAAGTTTCCACCGTTAAATAGTACATAACCTGAGCACACTAAATCGGCAAATAATTTGATCTAGATAATTTTAACACTAATAACAATAACAAAAATAAAAATGTTTAAAGTAACAACTTAACTAAGTTATGCTAAGCTATTTGATAGGGCAAGTCTTAATTCCTTTTTATATAAACCTATAGAGTAATTGAACATATCTATATCACTAAATTTAGAATTGTATTCTTTACATGATCTGTGCAGAAATGTATTCTGTGCATAATTTGTTCTACACAACGGAATATGAAACAGATCACGATTTCGAGAGTTTAACCGAGGGCACTTAATATTTATTGATTTCAGAAGAAAAGGTGAGTCAATGTTATTATTTAAAATTTTATACAAAAACATTTGATCTCTTTCCATCCGTCGTTGTTCCATTGTCAACACGTTGTTCCCAACTGTTGTAGAAGAAATACCCTTCCCTCTACGCAAGTGTTTTAAAAATTTTTGGTTGATTCTTTCTATGATATTTATGTATATTGCGTAGCGAGGATTCCAAACTACTGATGCATATTCCAATATTGGTTTTACTAGTGAATTATATAGAAGTATTAAAGTGCTAGACAGTCTAAAATCTTTAGCTGTTCTTAAAATGAATCCCAACATTCGATATGCCTTACTAGTTACATGGGTTATATGGAAATTAAAAGTAAGTTTAGTATCGAGGTAAATACCCAAGTCCCTAACAAGGACAACACGCTTCAAATGTTCATTATTAATGTGGTAATTAGATGAGACTACTTTAGTTTTCCTAGTATAAGAAATAATATTGCATTTTTTAATATTTAAATGTAAAAAATTGTCTTTGCAATAGTCAGATAGTCTATTGAGATCACTCTGCAATAAGAGACAGTCATTAGGAGATTCAATTGTCCTAAAAATCTTCATGTCATCGGCATACAGTAAGACATTGCTATTGTTGAATACGGTAATGATATCATTTATAAATAAATTAAATAATAGAGGTCCAAGGTGGGAACCCTGGGGTACACCTGATGTTACAGGAACAAATGAAGATGAGAAACCCTTGACAGTTACAGCCTGACTTCTCTCTCTAAGGTACGACTCAAGCCATCGAAGTAGATCACCGTGTATACCGACTTCTCCCAATTTGTGGACTAGTAAAGAATGTGAAATTTTATCAAATGCTTTAGAGTAGTCTGTATACACGACATCCACCTGAGAACCACGATCCATCGACAGTACTACGCGTTGAATAAATTCGCATAGATTTGTTTCAGTTGACCTTCTGCTAATGAAACCATGCTGCTCATCCATGATAACGGGTCTAAGAATGAATATAAATAAATGAATGATAAATAAATAAATAAAATTAATTAAGTAAACAGGATCTTTACTGAAATTGCACATTTCTGCACTGAAAACTCGAACCCAGAACTTTTCAGTCTTTTCTCGGCACTTGCCACCAGTAAACCAGTAAATTTCGTTAAAACTTTAGGTGGAATGGGAAATGAAATATAGATCAGTTATGCATTCTTTATAAAATATTTCAAATTTCTAGGAGGAAAAGCGAGTGATGGGTCCGAGCCACCTTTCGGTCGAGCGAACTAGATTGAATAGGTTCCGGTCGACCCCGATTCCGAACCGGCAAAGAATCTCCAGGCAGAGTCCGTTCGGAAACGTCCCTTCGATCGTACTGAATGCTCTCCCAAATATACAGGAAATATCTGTTACATGAATACAGAATTCAGAATGCAGAACGGGAAACAAATTGTGCCCTTGAACTTTTTGAAAACTGCGAAGAAAATGTTCATTGATTGAATGTTGTTTCTCACTATTTTTTTCTTTAGGTCTCCTCCAAACCAGTCCACTGCATACTTACGTATGATTTTAAGCTTTCGCGTCCCACTACACTATACATATACTCGTATTAGTCTTTAGGTATAGGTCTACACGCGATATTAGGGGTAGCAAATACATAGCTACTTACTGCCCGACGTTTCGACTGGGTTACACCAATCATGGTATGATTATGGTGCTTTTTTGTCTGTTGAGGTGAACTATAAAAATTATAGGGTTAACTCTACCATTACCTACCTTATTCCAAACAATATTTACACTATGTACCCAATAAATAGGTAACTAATGAAAATGTTTCCAATTCCATAACACCTCATAATAAATTTACCGGTCGATCAACATTACGTCTACGTCTACGTCCTTCAGTTAATATACTACTAGGTAATCATTTGTCGATGTCAAACATACGAGTATGATATCAAACTGCTGATCGAACGAAGTCATTACCAGTGCCTATCTTCAATGTGAACCTATAAAGCTTTCTGTTAAGTCAAAAACTTTGTACTTGCGTACAAAATATAAAATAATCGTTATGCAAAACTCTACTACGCCTATTATGTGGATGAAGTGTTTGTGCAAACTCGAAGTTATAATGAATATTCATCGGAAAATCCATGTTGCACCTAAAAGCAACCGAAACATTCGCCTTGTCTTTATTACTATCGATACATTCGTAACTTTAATAATAAGTTTAGGAAACATGAAGTCATTAAATATTTTGTTCTTTTACGACATAGCAATCTTACACTCCACAATAATTGTAACTTACTCCTACATAGTGTACAACCTGTTGACCACAGTTTACTTTGGCCCAGTACATAGTTCCGAATTTGTCAAACTGTTAGAGCATCTTAATATTAGTCACAAAATAATGGAATCCAATCCGATGTACAAGAAAAAGATTATACAACTTAACGTCAAATGTGCAGTGGTAACAATACTTATTATAATATTAAGAGTAATTACTAATGTAAATTTATTTATCCTGGTTATACATAGGAACTACTTTAGTGACCCTTTCGACGCTATTAGGATAGTCAGTTACTGTTTCTACAAAAATTGGTGTGAAATAAGAATGCTGGTGGAGATGGCGCTATATTACACAATACTACAAGTTATACTCAACGTATACCAAAACATGAATATCGAGCTGAAGAACAACCAGACAACAGAAAACATACAAAAATACGCAATGATTTATTACCACTTGTTGCAATCTACAAATATGATTTCGGAATGTTTTAACAATTAGGTGAGTTTATTTCTTGTACTAAAATTTATTCTGTACTAGGTCAGTTGGTTAACTAATGATTTAAAAATGTTTCAGATAATGTTCTCACTTATTATATTAACTATGCAATTTGTTTTCGCTGTTTATAAAATGGTGATGATTTTCATGAACATCCTTTTAGTTGTAAGTATTTTGGATATTGTCAATAAACAATGGAATATGAGTAGATTGTAGTGTATACTGTATAACGACGTTGTAGCTCAGCTGTCGAAATAAAAGGTCGTTATACCGGAGCCGCTGTTACTTTGGAGATGACTGATTTGACACTTTTTATTTTATATTTTGCATTTATCCTTGTTAAGAGGAACATATTTAGCGAATCATAAACTTGAGAATTGAAGGTGAATGGTAATTTTATTTTTGTTTCAGGAGGTCCATAGCCTGCACTCATCAAGTGCCTTAAGCATAATATTTTTCTACAGCTTGATATTAACGTTGCTCTCGAAATCCGGCCAGGATATACAAAATGAGACAGTCATTTTCACGAGAGCACTGGCTCAGATTAACTGCAAAGCCGATCATACAACAGGTTTCTCCTTTTATTCACTTTATTTGAAATTTAAAAAAAAATACTATCCCTAAAAAATTACGCATCAGGGGCCTGAAGCAATTTTGTAGTCAAAATAGATAGAGCGACGCAAAATCAATAAATTATAGGTACCTATATCCCATCTTGATGACGAAAAACTGTCGACTGCTACTTTTAATAAATGTATATTTCGGAAGAACTTTAATCTTAATATATATATTTTACGGAACTCAATGTGTCCTTATAACAGTCCAACATGATTGTTAGATTAGATTGCACCAATTAGAACAGCGAGCCTAGAAAAAAGTCATCATTACGTTACTACATAATTTGTTGATACAAGTCCTATTCTTCACGAAATATTGTACGTTAAATGTTAGTATTTATGGGTCTACACGCGATAGGCGACTGCGGCGATTCGGCGGTGTAACCCAGTCGAAACGTCGGGCAGTAAGTACCTATGTAATTGCTACTCCTAATATCGCGTGTAGACCCATAAAGGCTAATATTTAGTGTAATGGAACGCGAAAGTCTAAAATCTTACATATTGCACGTTTCTAAAAATATAACTTGACCTGGATATCAAGACTCGTATCGTACCGGCGGTGTCCTATTGATATCTATCGACAAAAATACCCAATATTTATTTATAGATAAACAAATACCTTTCACCTCTGGGATCAGCTTTTTTTTTTTTTTTTTATAAAAAGGCTAACAAGATGACCTCACTCCACCTGATGGTAAGCGGTAGTGAGATCCAAATATGAGGTCGACAGGCACAATAGATCGTATTGAGCCTGTCGCACTCACCCTGAAGGCCTGCTTAAATGCCGTTTCACGCCCCGCCTGAAGAGCCCGGGATCATAGGAGGGAGGGAAAACATGAGCTGGAAGGGCATTCCATGCCTTAATGGCACGGGGCAGAAATGAGGAGCTAAACCTCTTTGTCCGAGCCACCAGCGCCTGCATTGTATGTGGATGGCAGCGCTGTCCAGCACGTGTCGTTCGGGAGTGGAAAGGGGAGGGAGGGACTAGCTGGAATAGCTCTTCAGAGCATTCCCCATTATAGAGACGGTAGAGAACACTTAGACCGGCAATGTCTCTACGTAGCTGGAGAGGCTCTAAGATCTCGGACACCTCTACATCACCGACAATACGGATAGCACGTCGCTGCAACCTATCGAGGGCGTCGAGCAAGTATTTTGCGGAGCCATCCCAGAGGTGACAGCAATATTCCACACATGGGCGAACTTGTGCCTTATAAAGAAGGCAGAGTTGCACCGGTGTGAAAAATCGCCGCACTCTGTTCAGGATCCCCAGTTTGCGGGAGGCTGTTCTAATGACGCTCTCGATGTAATCCCGCTGGTTTAGGTCGCGGCGAACATCCATGCCAAGGATGCTAAGGCTATCCTGTATTGGTAAGGGGGTGCTCTGAAGAGTAGGATGGGAAAGGAAAGGAGACACTTTACTAGAAAAAACACACACCTGTGTCTTCTTGCAGCTTGGCAACATTCGGAATAAGATGCAAACGATGACAAATGTGTGCTGCGTCAATGCCGAGCCATAGATTATAAATGACGCCGGATTTAAAAAATTGAATATTCGTTCCGGGAATATCGTGAGCTGATTTTTGTATTCCTTTCTGTAAATAAAAACAAATCCTTCTTTTGCGTCCTGTAGAAACATGACGTCGAACGAATACGTAAGATATACGGAATATGGATTTTTTTAAACGTAGTTTTTTCTGATTTTTTCCTGGATTCGAAATTTCATCCTTCTAGGTCACCTGGAACCTGGCTCAAACTCTGAAAAATGAGATCTATATGTCCATCCATATGGATATAATTAAACAAGCGTAGTTTTATGTGTACAGGTTAAATAGGTTTTGAGTTATAGAAGGGTCCAAAGTGGCACCAAGTGTAAGTGGTTTATGTAATGATGATACACTCAGCGCTGGCTAACCAATTCCTTGGCGTGACACGCTGCCTCGTTGTATTGTCTATTATTTGCGCGAATACATTTTTAAATAAAACAAATCTTACGGATTAAGCTTGCGTGTATTGTTATTCTAAATATATTATTTAGAGACCCGACGTTTCGAGCTCTTTACAGCGCTCGTGGTTACGGGCAAGTGTCTTGCCCGTTTAATATTTATTAGTGTTATTTGACTGCCTCATTGTTTTATTAGCAAGTGCTCCGATAGGACCTAGAGGTCCCCGGTTTGAGTCCAGGGTCGGGAAAATTTGTGTGAGTTATTTTGTTTCTGTTAAGAATTTGCTCAGCCCGGAGTCAGGAAGTTAGCGGTTGCACGCCCGTGCCTAGGAATGCACGTAAAGCCGATGGTCCTGCGCCCGATCTCTCATCGGGCATGTCGGATTGCCGACTCACCTAACTATAAGGATAAGGGACTAGAGAGTGCACTTGTGTTTGCGAGTACGCTTGTGCATAATATGTCCGCAGTTGGCTGATCTCAATTAAGATCGGCCATGGCTGAATGTCAGTCGGACGCCTTAGTTTTATTTCAAACGCTGCCTCGTGTTCAGATTCATATCTGATGATGATCATTCATCATTTGGAGACCGCGTCTCGGCTAACGTAGTGTAGAACGCCCTCAGGCAGGAGTAACGATCAGCGTGGGACGGCTGGTAGGAGGTAAGAGTAGCCGAGGACAGAAATAAGTGGCGAGCATTTGGGGAGGCCTATGTCCAGGACGAAAGTGGGCTGATGCTATGATATGATCGTTTGGTCTCCAGGGTTGTCTAGGCTACGGGATCTGCGGCGGCTGGTGTCGGCCCGGCCACTGCGGGTGCGGCTGATGCCCGCGCTTCCGCTCGGCGCGCGCCTTCTGCCGGCCGCGCTCACTCTCGCCACCAACTACACCATCGCCGCTCTGCAAATAACTGATAACATCTGAACTGTTTCTAATGTACCTAACATACTAGGATAACATATGAACTATGTCTAATGTACCCAATGTAACATACTAGGAAATTGAGGTTGTTTGAGGAGTGTAAAGTTGTAATAAATCTATTTAGTAAGGTTTTTTCCTACTATCCACTATTATTTCGTTACTAGCTGTGCTCGCGACTGCATGACTGAAAAGTGACTTTGGTCCGCATTTTCTAAATATGTTTACGTTCATTAAAGACATAAGAAAGACTTAAAAGAGGAACTTTACAAATGCAATAGAATTTTTGTCTTCTTGTTCGTTTATATACGTCTATTACAAGGTAACTATATCATCTGTACTGTTGGCTACATACATACCAAGAAATTGAGTAGTTTGGCCTTTTAATAAATATCTATCAACTGTCATTAGGTGTTTTATTGCTTATTATTCAGAAATGCTCTACATTGATTAATTGATTTAGCCTTTAAATGTCTTCACCTGCGAACCTAGCCCAACGATTAGAGTATAATTTGATTATTTATCAAAAATTGTGCTTGAAAGCTTACTTAAAGTGCAAATCGCCACTTTACTGAATACTCAGTATCTCAAATTAAATCGAAATTTATTTTATAATACGATTGACAGGGATCATTATTTTAATTAAAGATTCACTAACTTCACTAGGACATCAATCCACAGAGTAATTTACAGGAGCATTCATTATTTAGTCAAGTAGAAAATCCCATAATATTTCCATTTGAAGCAGTTTTTCAAATATATATTTTAGATTAAGTAATCAGACTATAAATACTTTAACCTTCGTGGACAACGCAGCATAGTGTAGGTAATTATTTAGTAAAAAAACTTGAAATACGAGCCCACAGATCATGGGCCCGTCTTGCTATCGTTTAGTAATTAGGCGTCCGACCGATTTCAGCCATGGCGACCGATCACAATTGAGATCAGCCAAGTGCGCAGGACATATTGTAGTGCCCAAGTATGCGCGCAAATACAAGTGCACTCTCTATTCCCTTACTCTCATAGTTCGGTGAGACGGCAATCCGACATGACCGATGAGAGATCAGGCGTAGGAGCACCGGCTTAACGTGCTTTCCGGAGCACGGGCGTTCAATCGCCAACTTCCTAACTCCGGGCCGAGTTACTTCATTACAGAAAAACTCACACAAATTTTGCCCGGACTCGAACCGGGGACCTCTCGGTCCTTACGCAGCACTTGCTACCAATAGACCAACGAAGCAGTTAATTTAAATTATTATTTAGTAAAAAATCGTTAAAAACGAGCCCACAGATGTTTGGGCCCGTCTTGCTATCGTTTCTCGCAACGATACCGGTACAATTATTTCCACAACGCGCTTTATATAAGTAGTAAGTAAGAAGTCATTACTTTTCGTAAGCCTACGTAAAATAACTATTACCATAAGTGCGATCATATCATGCCCCTACGTTTTCATTTCATAATAAATCATGTGGTAAAGCACTTTTTCATAAAGCCCTAAGTAGTAGACCAAACAGCGAATCGGAAAAACAAAGTACAGAGTCAACAAAGTGGTGTGACAAAATGAACCCAAATATAAAAACGTTACAATTTATATTATCTTTTGAAAAGTTCATGAATATTCATCGGAACTATTTACACATAAGCAAAAAGAGGCGATTTTTATGGGCTCTGGGCATCTTCTTTGAAGTAGTTTTATCCTTAGTCCTCTATATAAAATGGTTTCGAAGTTCGTATAGAAATGAAACTTCAATACAATTTTATTTGGCTGCATTATTTCCTGTGGCATTTGTGTTATATGGCTTTCTAACTATAATGTACTTCGGGCCAAAATCTGGCCACGAATTTAACCAAATGCTCCATTACCTTAATAATGGCGATAAATTGACGAAATGTGACGTGACATACAAAAAATCGATGAAATACTTGAAAATGAAATGCAAAATTACACCAATAGTATTTATATCGCTGCGAATAATCTTTACGATTCGATTTACTCGAAGTCTCATCGATAGTGGAATGTTGAATAATTCTGAAGATTACATTATTAACATATTATATCATATTTTGAAATGTTGGGTTGAGCTACGATACTTTATGAGTTTTGTGACGTTTTATAGTTTTATTTCAGTCGTTAATTTAATGTTAAGCAATTTGGTTTCAATATTAAATTGCTGTGGTAAGGAAACAGAGGAAGAAGCAACGGACAATATAAAAACGTACACAAATATTTATTATAACTTAACAAAATGTTGCAAGAAATTAATATCGTGCTTTGGTGTGCAAGTAAGTTTTACTTTATCTTGAAAGATTTGCCGCCGAACAAGACAACATTAGACTGCGCCAGGTGGTGTCTAGTGGTGTATTTACCGGTGGATTAGCGCGATTATTAGGTACTAGGTTAATTGTATGAACCGTTCTAGTAGCAAATTATATCAATGGGCCCTTAACACTGTAGCATCTCCTCCGTCTTGTTTGTACCTCACAATAGCGTGAGTGAAAACGATCTCTTGACATGGACATAAATAAATATTGGTATGGTAAGTAGCTTAAGCACTTGTGTTACGGGTATTAGAATCAACAGTGGATACACAAATATACTTAAATATATTTTATAATACACCCAGACACGGAACAAACACCGATGTTCGTCACACAAATATTTGTCCCGAGTGGGAATCGAACCCACGACTCTAGGAGCCGTAGGTAGTAATCCTGGGTCACTAACCACTTTTCTACCGAGCCAGTCAATGTAAAAGTCATGACGTGTAATGAAAGTAATGATAAAAAAATTATTTTTTCATGTTAACATTTGAATTTGTAGATTTCCATGGCGCTAGCATTGTCTCAAATGCATATAATTACATTAATGTATAGGCACGTCCATCAATTTATTCATGTAAGTATCTTCCTATTCATGATTAAAAATATTGTAAATATTGGTGTAATTATATTTCATGTTACGAGTATACTTAGTGGCAAGCGATATGAAATCATATTGTGTACGAGTACATGATTTGTATATTTTGATGTTTCAGGGTGATTCAGTATTCGTTATTCGGTGGATTACAGTCGGGATAGCTGCGATATACGTGGTCATAGTCGTAACGGTGGCAAACGCTGGTCAGAGTCTTGAGAACCAATCACGTAATCTCAAATTGAAATTGGCTAAAATGTACAACACCGCCTCCGCAGGTAATTAGAAAATGTCTTGAATATCACACCACAATCTACACAAAGTTTATTTACCTACCGCATAATCAAAATATTTATTACTTTCTGAACTTCACTTCCAAAGTGCGAAGGCCCGAAAACCAATACTTATTAATTTACAAACTGAAGTATTTAATTAACTCAAAGTGGCTATTTCTAATAAAAACCGTTCATTTGGCCGGCTTCTTTGGCTATGCCCCAAATCTCACTCTCATTTGTTATGATTCGTATAAATATTTCCTTAAGGGCACGCCCCCGTTAGGCGAACAGTGAGAGGCTGAAAATTTGCTTCCAATTTTCCTCCCTACTTTATATTTTTTTTATTTATTTGTTGTTTGTTCAAAATCCACAGCTCTTAAATAAAAAATACAGATAATCTTCTAAATCATAAAGCAAAAGACGGATATTATATACATAGTTTTAAATTATATCACGCTATTACAATCAGAGAAGGTGCAAAGCTATATAAATGGCTCGGCTCATTCGCTACGTATCAGGTGCATACAGATTACAGAGTGAGTCGGCAAGCGAAACGTCCCGCTCTGAACTGACTACGATGACGGCTTGGAGTAGCCTAGTCATCATCACCGAACTTGCGGGGGAGCGGATGGCTCTCACCCCTAAAAAGTTTATTAGAAGTAATAACACTTCATTTAAAATGTATAAACTGGAAGCAAACTATCAGCCGCTCACTGTTCACCCAATGGAGCCCTTACATATGTTAAAAGTAAATAACAGCTATTTTCATTGTAAGCAATTTTTATAATTGACGTTCAGGATAACCTCAACCACTTGATGGTAAGCGGGCGTGAGGTCCACATATGAGGTCAAAAGCACAACAGACTTAATGAGCTCCCGACATTCGCCGAAATATCGGAAGCTCAGAACAAAACGACATAGTAAATCCCAGACATTTTCAGTTTTATAATGTTTGTAACGATGACAGTTTGAAATGATATACAATAGACCCTGTTGAGCCTGTCGCCCTAACGACCTGCACAGATGCAGTTTACGATTTGTTATATGTAACACCTTTTCAGATCCACACACGATCTCTTTGAAGAGCCTGAGAGCCTTCCACCGGTTGGTTCGGGTGAAGCCGATCTGTGTGCAGATGTCGCTACCGTCGGCAAGGCCGCTCGGCATGTTCATCTTGCCGGCGGCTTTGTCTTTGATCGTCAACAACATCATCATTATACTCCAATTGAACCATGACGTCTGAAGTTCTGTACTAAAGGAACGTTTAGACTGATTTTGACTAGTACGTTATCCACACACCTATGTACATAATATGCCTACTACTCCCAATTACGTACTTTGAAATAATAAAATAATATTATTTTAAGTGTGTTTTACATAGAGCTGTACTGCAAATAACAAGAAATATATTTCTGGTTCGTGTATAAATTCTGATGATGATTATGTTTTCCGTAACATTGGAAGATCTTTACAAATATAATAGGTTTTCTTTTATGTAACGTAGTACGTTATTTTTCTAATAATTTTTATTATTTAATTTCAATATATAAATTAAATAATAAATCATCAGTAAATATATTGCAATGGATACCAAAAATCCTAAGGCTGTCCATAGCTTTATTCTTTTGCCGCATGCAATTGGTGCACGTCAAAAGAAATGTCACTTAAAAATACAAACGTCAAAACCGACGGTATAAATAGAGGCGCAGACGCCGGGAGCTTCCTCTTTTTGCTCCTGATCATACTTTTGCAACTTATCGTAATTTAACGCGAATTTGCGGCTCCCATTGCCACGTTAACCTTCTACGTTCACATTTTTATAAAATCAGTGATACCCCAGATCGGGTGAGTGTGTTGCAATAGGTTAATAGGTTGCATTCTTAGGTCGTGGTTATGCCTTCTCATTGTTTAGTTTTGTTCACCTACCGGCATAATCACATTTTATAAATCTCGTTAGTTTTTCTTTTCCAAATTGTTTTAATTCCTTTGTTCTAAATTGTTGTTGCTGCTGTCTATGTGTTTTTAATCTTCCTGTCATTGTAATGGATTCCCTCACCTCAACAATTAATTAGTGGGAACGCTGCTCCCAGTGGTAGTTGTTCGAGGGTTTTAAGTGCGGGGCACACATTCAGCGGTACACGGGCTAGTGCAAGCGGGACCACCTACCTTCGCTGCCACCAGCAATCCCATGAGCTTGCCTACACCACGTGCTTGACCGCCTACCACGTGCCTACGCCTTACTGCGTGTCCTGACCCGCGCCGCCTACAACCTCGTGCAGAAGCTGCCTGCGCGACCTACCCTCAACGGCTGCGGACTACCCTACCAGGACAGTAGCTTTCCTAAGCGGTTTGATAATCACAGCTCAATCTCGACCCTCGTCCCTCGCTCTCCGAACTAATTTACCGAGAAGGTCTTTTCTAAAATAAATTTGTACTGTTAATTAATCTTTTTTTTATTTCCTCCCCTACCTACATACACTGTTACATTTACATTCACACTTTTGTTAATACATACATTAGGTATACCACAGGTAAATAAGATCGATATGTGACGCCCCGTCAGGGCACTGCCAACTTCACAAATGTAACTTTCCATGTACGAAAATCGTAGTCAATTCATAAGATGCCAATCTGAACCCACAGGAAAAGTCGCCAACTTCGATATGACTGCAACACTTGAAACTTTCCTAAATACACACACTCCTACTGACCACAAATACACCGTAAAATTTGAGTGGTTGTTTTCTCGTGGCAGAACGATTTGCCTTTAGTAATACTATCGAACCATGCAAATTATTCCTTGAAAAAAAAATGTTTTCTTCGAATTTTCAAAATAATTATTTTCCAACTCGAAAACGAGAGAAGCTATCGTTGTTTTATAAGATGTGACGTAATCAGGCACTGCTTGCCGCATGAAATCAATGCTTAAAGCTAAAGAAGCTCTACACCCTAAGTAATAAAGTGGTTTGAACGTACTTTAAAGTTTCGGTTATACCCCTCGTAAAACCGGCATTTATTGATTTTAATAAAAAAACAATTTCACCAATCTATTGTGCTAATAAGGTAGAATCATTTTGCTGCGGGAAAACAACCACTCAAATTTCACGGTGTATAATATTAAGAACTTCTGCAACATGCATTACTTGTCTTCAGTGCGTTCACTGAAGCATTCTCTGTTACCCTGAGCTTCCTATTTCCTGTCGTCCATTCTTCGCGGCCGGGGCGCTCGCCCGGAACGGCTGATAATGCGTGAAGAGGTTTATTTATGGCTGAGACTTGACATGTCGCTGCTCAGGCGATGTGTTAGCTCCTAACTAGTTAAGCTTGGTGTGAAATTAGATAATACTACATGTAATGGTTGTGTGATAGTTGTGCTATTAGTTCATTCGTCGATCGTGTTTTATGTTAAGGTAAGGCGGTAATATGAGGGTATCAATGCCGCAATATCTAGCCATTAATCTACTTTAAATCAATCTCGATCGATCGAACCATTGCACCATCTATCGATCAACTGATCAAAAATAGATTGGTCCATACCCGTATACAGACTTAAAATAACAATCTATGATCGGTCACAAAGAAAACAACCACTAAAATTTCACGGTGTATATGAGACTGAAAATACAATATTATTTTATTAGTCATGCGACCGTGAAAATAATAATGTTTTTAGACAATAGTAGTGGTTTTGAGCGCGTAATGCACCCGTATCAGAAGTAATCCGTCCCGTATCATATTTCGCTAAACCAATAAAAGTAAAAGCTTTTATGGTAAAGCTTTAAAGTAATCGTTGAAAATTCAAATTATTGGGCAAGTATTCCCGTTTATTTTAACCGCGGACGGGATCGTCGAAGGCCGCCGCAAATCCGCCAGGCAATGGATCGGACAGGGGCGTCGGTAGACAAATCCGTGCTCCAACTGCCATTTCGCATTACACTTAATACCCAGGATTGATCTTTTAAACACCTGTGATTTGGCTGCCGAATGCTATCGACTGATTGAGGCAAATTAACTTGATACGTGCATTGTTAGTTGAAAAGGCGTAATGAAATTAGTAAATGATAATTTAAAAAGAAATGGTAAATTATGGATCCAATTTAAGGGATTTATACAGATAAGTATCGAATGAAAGAATTGGCGAACCATAATGGGTTATGATTGTTTATTATCTTAATTGTTAACAAAAGAGATACTTGTTGTTTCTTAATGATTTTTATTAATAAAAAAAAACTGAATTAACTTCAAAATGTTACAACCAACACGTAAAAGTATGCCTATGTATTCAAATTCTACGTACCATTGTTATTTTGGTAATCGGTCGTTCATAATCACGTTCCTAATATTTAATTTAGACCTTGGCTCAATCAATTAACCCATTACTCAGTTCACACAATACGTATGGAGCAAACTATAGCGCTATATAACGTCCATGGCAGAGCCTCGCCTGTAGCTCATCAGAATAATTTTATTACACTGTTTCATTAACGAAATGTTGCAAAAACGCGCGCTTTCATAATTTACGGGCAAATCCTCGGGGCTTCATCAAAGGTAATGGCCGATGTGTCGTCGTTATCAGCTTTTTGTTCAACTATTCGACTCACTTACATCACTAATTTTCTAGTGTAAATACAGTGGGGCTGGTAAGCAATTTGTATGTTGTCATTTTCGGGGAAAAGATAAAGATTCAGATTCACACATCCCAGAGAACAAAGATGAAATTCACTCAAGTAAATAGTCGCAGATATTAATACTGTTACAATGTAACAATAACAACAACAATAATTATTTCTAGAGAGGCAATTACAGGTGTATTGATTACTTGTTTATATAATAGGATGGCTTTTCTCTTTAGACTCTATCTTACCCTTAGGAGTTCACGGTGAATAAAACCCTAAAATATAAATGTGTAAGTTTACGGATTAAATCCGCGTGTATTGCGATTATTATTTATAGATCCTGACTTTGAGAGACCCGTCTTGCCCAATAACACTTTGTTAGTGTTCGCGCAAAAATAGACAATACTAATTGACATCTTTATTAAAATAAATTTATGAACTCACATACAGCTATGATATTTTAAAAAATCAATATTAAAGTTAGCGAACACTACTCGTAGACAGTCCGTCCACGCCAATTCGATTTGCCACAGAGTTTGTATCGATGTATGGATTTCAATCATGCGTCGCAGTTTTTTTAACGAACTCAGCCAGTTGATCCCGATATTTCAACTTTTATTGTTTTGTGTAGCCGTTGTAGCCCGGTTGTGTCGGGAAAACATTCACAAGTGAAATATTCATCCAATTGAATAACTTTGGGTAATCGAAATTTATGAAACGGTAACATTTAGACAGGTGTATTGAAAAAGTGCAGTGATTGATGCATCTGTATTGGAACAATGTTCATTACTAGATATTGCCTCGTTGCTCTATTGGCAGCAAGCGCAACGTAAAGTTTATTCGTATTTCTTTCTTAAAGTAAATTACTCAATCTGCAGTTAAAACATTGGTCGTTTAAACCTCCTTGTCTCTGAAAGCACGTTAGGCCGTTGGTCCCTGCGCCTGATCTCTCATCGGTCATGTCATATTACTGTCTCGCCCTTGTTTTATCTTTTCTGTGGTTTCACTGAACTATAAGGCTGAAAGAAAAGAGAGGAGGCCTATATGTGTAAGCACAACTGCGCATTATTATAAACGACCTGTGTGATAGATATTTGCAGATGCAAATGACTTTGAAAATATGTATTTAAAAAAGAATTGAATATTTATAATAATTGTGTGTTTGCTTTCTTTTAAAATTATTAAACCAGCACGCGATGCTACTAAAAACGTGCCAAAAAACCACAACTCTTTGACAGCTTAATAGTTGTTTCCTCGTTTCTCTAATTTGAGG
The DNA here is from genome assembly GCA_039566165.1 of Maruca vitrata. NCBI lineage: Eukaryota > Metazoa > Arthropoda > Insecta > Lepidoptera > Crambidae > Maruca > Maruca vitrata. The sequence continues at coordinate 3,263,408 of CM076918.1, read as the reverse complement.
TGGAAAATGCAGGAAATGGATTCGAATTAGTAGGTAGGTCATGCGATTTAAAAACTGATGATCTAATTTGCGATAATTACGTAAGTTGGTATTATTTGCACTTAGGCGGTTATCGCACTGCACCGCGGTACGCTGGGCGACCGTACCGTATGTGGTGAGGCAAAAGTAAGATTTTTGACTTTCGCGTTCCGTTACACTAAAATTAGTCTTTATGGGTCTACACGCGATATTAGGAGTAGCAAATTACATAGCTACCTACTGCCCGACGTTTCGACTGGGTTACACCAATCGACAAATATTTAAGGCAAAAGTACTTTTAACGTAGTATGCAAATATTTAAATTAGTATAAGAAAACACGCTTGGTACGTACTACTCATTGAGAATGTGTCCCCGCGCGGAGGCGTTACGTAAAATAAGTAATAGTTTCTCCTTCACATTACTTTGATTAAATTTTTACTATAGTTTTTTTGTTTCTTTAGCTTGATAATACTAGTTCAGTAGTACTGTCCGTCTTGCAACCGTCCGTGTTGCAAACTTGCAAAGTCCAATATTCAACCGCGCACGCTGCGCACGAAAAGCGCGTCGTGAGAGTAGACTTTGTATTTTAAAAGCTTTTATTTAACTTGAATGTATGTATGTAGGTTGACAAATCTTGAAAGTTTAATTTGACGACTTCCTGGTATCCGATAGAGCTGAAACTTAGTAGGTAAACCTATGTTACTTGGATGACAACACAATAATATGGTTTCATGGAGCTAATCTGATGAGGAGTTGGAGGATGCCTATAGGAACTCCGATTCCTGCATCCAATTGAGCTGAAATTTTGTAGGTATCTTCGTAATTTAAAAAAAAAATGTATCACGGAGCTGATCTGATGAGGAGTTAGAAGAAGCCCTTAATAATACTTCGATTCCTATGGACCACTTGAACTAAAAGATTACACAAAATTAACTGGGAAGAGAGTCCTTGAAACAATGAAGCGTTTATGGAAAGGATAGACTGAGAAATATGTCCAACTAAAAATTTAAAAGTAAACTAGCTTTTATTATGCACGTGCTTAATATTACATACAAATCTGCAGCTGCCGCAACGGCCGCAATGGCCGCGGGCGCGGGGAAAAACCGCGCCATGCGTTCTGACCGTAATTAGTTTTATTTAATCCAATTTATCCCATCATGGAAAGGCATAGGGATCTTAGCCCGTACAGCCTAGTCTAAAGTAGTTTCTTTGTTATTGCGGCCGGAGCCAAGTCTTCTGTGGTGTTGGTTAGGCTAATAACTCTAATGAGTTATTTGTCTTTCTAAGTCTAAAATAATGTGTTAATATAAACTGTTTGTTTTCATAACAAATAAAATACCTGCACCCCGCGCACCTAAGCAGGCCCGCCACTAGCTCGTTCGACGCCCGCGTGCAATACCGATTAAGCCGCCCCATATACAACTCTTCTTTTTTTTTGACGCGCTGAAATGCGTTACGCACCTTCACCGGGAGAGGGGTTCTCTTCCGGTGGAGTGTCGGACTCCCAGGCGCCTGGCGAGAAGATGGTAAATGCCAGTTGCCGCTCCTTTGCGAAGTGCAATGGCCAGGGGGTCTACCGACTAAAACACCGCGATGTACCTCCATGGTTTTGGTGACGTCATGGTTCCTGGCATAGCTAAACTACCACGAAACCGCCGGCGATCAGCCCCAAAGGGCTCCATTCAAGCCTCCGCCGAGGGAGGTGACGAAGTAACCCGGTACACGGGGTCGCTCCCGTCACTCTTGCTCACTCCGCTGGAGTGTGCAAACTGGCGTACAAAATTGCGCCGCGCACGTCCATTTCTGCGCCTTCGATACGCCGGCGCGGAGGGATCATTCTCCCGCGCTCGTTCGGCCTCCACCTTCTGCGAAATAACTGTTTCGCAGAACGAGGCGACCGCCACCCAGACCTCCCTTTTTTGGACCATCCCCGACAAAAGTTGGGGAAGGGAGTCGATCGTAGAGGGCCGATCATTCTGCAGACCACGACGGCACACAAAGAGTGTGTGCTCCGCTGTATCTGCGTCCAACTTACACACCGAATCCTCCCGCTGGATGCGGTGCAGGAACTGGCCGAAGCAGCCGTGCCCGGTCAGCACCTGCACCAGGCGGTAACATAAAAATCCATGCGCCCGCTCGAGCCACTGTTCCAGCATGGGCCCAAGCGCATCCATCAGGTTGCGACCAGAGCAGTGGGGAGTAGCCACCCCAGCAAGTCCGCCGCCTTGAAGAGGCGCGGCGACAGCCCACTAAAATGTGGGAGAAACTGCCACCGCGCATCCAGCGCCAAACCCAGATACCTCATATGGCGCTGAATAGCCACTCGGACTCCCCCAACTAAGATGTAAGCGTTGGTGGGAGGTCCTTTCCGAGGCCTGTGGAAGTAAACGGCCGCGGTCTACTCCAGCGCCACACGAAGCCCAAGACGCCATATACAACTCTACTTATTTCAAGTATCAAATCGAATTCGAGCCGTTGTCCTATAAGAACATGAGCAAAAAAAAGAAATATTTTACAAAAAAATACTTTCTAGTACTTAAGTACTTTAATAGTCTTATTTTGCACATCTATAAAATATTTATAAAAACATTCTAAATCGAGTTGCAAATATATTAATTAGAATCTTACCAGCCCCCAGAAAAAGCAAAAAAAGGAGTAGAGCAAAGCTACCCACATACGCCGGCGTGGGAGGCTCAGCAAATGGCGGCGCTCTACGAGTGGCAGGTAGAGCAGCGCGAGATGAGCTCCCGTTGCAGCTGCAGGACCGCAGCGAATTTGTGCGCGACTCGCGTCGGCGGTCGGCGGGTCGAGTCGGCGAGCAGTCGCCTGCTGGATGCGCTCGGGCCAATTTTGGATATTTCGCTCAAGCGAGCGCACGGCTTTTTTTCGTTTCGTTTGGTGCAGGTGCTGACCGGACATGGTTGCTTCGACCAGTTTCTGCACCGCATCCAGCGGGAGGAAGTACCAATGTGCCGAGAGCATGGGGCACAATTTGCAGACCACACACTATCCGAGTGTCCGTCGTGGTCTGGGGAACGGTCGGCCCTAACATGCCTGAGCGTCCGGTCGCTCTCCCTACCCCAACTTCTGCGGGGGATGGCGGAGAGCAGGGAAGTCTTGCGGCGGTCTCTATCTTCTGTGAGACCGTCATGTCCCAAAAGTAAGCGGAAAAGAAATCGAGCTGAGGATCGATAATGCCTGGAAGAGCTTCTGGTCCATGAAGGACTACATGATAACTTTCCACTCTCCCTAAAACGAAAACTCATCGACGTCTGCATTCTGCCCGTCCTAACCTATGGTGTTCAGACCTGGTCTTTGACCGAACATCAAAAGTTCAAGCTCAAGGTTTGTCAACGAGATATGGAGCGAAGTATTCTGGGGATCAAAAGAACCGCCAGAATCAGGACTACTGTTATCCGCTCCAAAACCGGCATTATTGATGTTGGTGAGAGGTCGGCAAAACTGAAGTGGAACTGGGCAGGTCACGTGGGTCGAATGGACGCCGGGAGATGGGCAAAACTAGTCACCGAATGCTAACCGAACGGTCGTCGGCGCAATGATCTCGACGCTTAAGACCTAAACTGGCCATCTCTAACTACAGATCGGCAGAAATGGAGAGAATTGGGGGAGGCCTTTACCTAGTAGTCACAACAGGCTAAATAAAAAAGAACTATATTTGAGTAAATATAAGTATCTTTAATAATAATTATAACCACAAAATCTGTAAATTAATTGAAATGTTGTCGTCGTTGGGCTTAACCAATAATTAAATTGTAGAAATACCTTCATATTGTTCACAATTTGATGAATTTGAACATTGTGTGTGCGGTATCGCGGGGATTCCTGCCTGATGGAATGTCCCTAATTTAACGTAAAACTATTGGTAAAGAAGATCTGGGAGTCCCCCAAAGTCATTATTATGACACGATAAAAAGATATTGGACATCATGCAAATTATGAGAACGTTTCTTTTTAGTTTCCATATCTGATTTTGCCGCCCCCTTGACCATGCCGCCCTTGTGCGGTGCACGCCTTGCACGCCCGCTCCTGGCGGGCCTGCACCTAAGTGTGTCATTACGATCAGCAAGCGACAAATGAGTATACACGAAAGTTGAGCTTAGCTTAGGTAGATGTACCTTCACAGTTTACGTGAAGGTGCCTTTGTGTGCCTGTGTCCAATTTCGCATAGCGCATGTATGATGGATCTGTATCGAGCCGAATTACTCGAAATATCATGGGTTTGGTTAATCCGCGTTGTTCGAGGAATTATATTTGTACGAGTCCTGCTGGCTCTTTTTGGAAACGATTTTTGACGAAGCAGCAGGGATTTTATGGTACTTTCTAGTCATCATTCTGACAGTGATACTGACGATTTACAGTGAGTTTCGTAGTACTCTTGCCTTTTTCGGGTCTGGATCGATAGGTTTGGTTGAGTAGAGCTTTTACAAGGAGACTATGTAGAGGCCTACCTAAAGATTATTGTTATTTCGATTTAGGTATGTTCTTCTTCTTATCGTATGGTTGATGAACAACCTGGTGTCAGAGATTTTAAACCGCCCGTAGGCCTCTGACATGGCTTCACATACCGTTGAAAAATCTCTCAGGTGTGCTGGTTTCCTCACGATGTTTTCCTTCACCGTTAAAGCGTCGAATGATGGTACATATGAATTTCAAATTTGAAAAACACATTGGTACCTGGCGGGGTTTGGTCTGGCGACCTCTCGCATGGCAAACAACGACCTTAACCACTCGGCCATCGACGCTTTAGGTATGTAAAAAAGGGTAATTCCAAAATTCGTATTTAAGTATGTATTTAAAAATATATATGTATGTATGTCAGTCTCTGGCGCCCATAGTTTGTACTATCTTTTTCGTTTGCTCTGCTTAGTTTGGGGTCAGATGACCGTGTGTGGAGATGTCCCAGATATTTTATTTATTTAATTAACCAAAAACAATGGCGTGGATACTTAGTCAAAGACAAAGTTCTAGCTAACTCTATACATAGGGAGAGCCAAAAGATATTGTGGCTTTGTTTTACAACAAAGTCCCTTTGAAAGTTTGCTGTCTTTTCATAACCAAAAATGTTCAAAGTAAACATAGAGGAAAAAGTTATTTATTAAAAAATTGTGACAGATCCTTAGCCTATAGGTTACGATGGTGTAGAGGTGCGATTAATATCGATATTTATTTAAAGGTACTTGAGTTCCTATTAAAAAGATAGCTAGCCAACTTTAGTGAGCAGATTTCGGTAGTTACCAGAATCTGCTCACGAAAGTTGTCTAGATATAGATTTCGGTATATCTTGGACGCACGTTTCGTTAGATTTCACAGTTACACACCTTTTAGGTCCGATCTGTAGTCAAAATTGAACCTTGAAAATGTTTCCAAAGCAAATCGACCAGATAGGTATCTTAAAACCCGACCGTCTAGCGAATCAGGTCCCGTTTCCTCTAAAATAAAAATTACAAAAGTTCTCATAATAAGTCACCCTACAGTAAGAATAAAATAAATATAGTGTTGTCTCCCGGCGCCGCCCACCGCGGGCTGTAAATCGTTTACACGGAACACGACTTCTCGCTTTGCTGAGTCGCGCCGCGCCACGGGTATTCCCCGTTTCTAATAAAATTCCAATCAGCACTCCACTCATTTTTAGTCTGCTGATCTAGGTTGTCATAGGATAGCCAGTTCCTCGTTTTAAAGTAATTAACAAATGTACGACTTTTGAAAATAGAACAAGAACATTTATTTTACCTACTTTTCAATAATTCCGTTATGTTTTTTTTTTAGAAAAAAAGAACTTTTAATTACAATAAGAAATATCGTATAAAGATACGTAGAGTTCTAGCCAAATGCACATTTTATTTTGTTGAATGCACTGATAAATGTAAATAATTTATTATAATTATACAAAAATGTATCAACTTCATAAAGTCCCGGCTTACAGCTACCTCATATGACATCTTTTTGATGTTAAGCCAACCTGTCCAATACCTCCAGAACCTACCGGGAACCGAGATTAAGCTACCAAACGACTTTAGAATGACGTAAGAAGTCTTCCCGAAAAACAGTTCACAGGTTCACAGTTCTAGGTCGGGATCGGAGGGCGTCCCAATTAGAGCAAGTTCGGACCGAGGCTGGCAGCAATTAGCCGCTCCAGCTGGCCACGTGACGCGATCCCATTCAGCCGATATTGCCCCTACGACTTCACCTTACAATCCCCACATGTCGCCCATTGGGAATAAAACTCTTCAGAATAACCAACAACACCCCTTTAGAAGGAGCCAGTTATTGAGTTGGCCGAGTTAGCGACTCATTTTGGTAATGAGTTTTCCTTCTTTTTCATGCCTTATGTCCAGGAGTGGTGTGAAAAATACTTGTGAGTTAAAGTACTGATGAGCATATTTGTGCCGTGTAAGTACCGATATATAATATTATGTATAAGTGTAAGTACCAATGTTGTTTGTGATATCCGTAACACTTGCTTAAGGATCTATCTCAAATTCAGAACCCAGACTCTGAACGGTGATTACCGAGAGTTATTGTTTAACCATGTTTAAAATAAATATTTTTATTGACACGAGTAGATATACCTGACAGACCATAGTATATTATCCGGAATGCGTTATTTTCCGGTGCCACAGTAAATGTGTCGTAGTTTAGATAAATTGAATAAAGCTCGTTGCAGTAGTAAAACAATACAATAGGCGGGAATGAAAATATAATAGGCGACTGTTTATTTTATCCTAAGGATTAAACTACACTGTTCATTTGCAGGAACATAATGACGTAAGACGTCGAAAGAGAGAAGACAGTCAGGAGCAGGGAACACCGGATCGGCATCGAAGCCAACAGGTGCAGATCCACGCGCTCAATGGAGACGAGCCGGCCCATGTCTTTGACGGCCCTGCATTCTGCTGAGTCCGGATCTGTGCGAAACATTCGAAATTAAAATAAGTCACATTACTGTGCGCGCGAACGGAGTGTGGAACAGACGATATTTAGACTTTCGCGGTCACAGTAGCGCCCTCTTACAGTGGAGTTAACCAAGTTATTAGTCGGGCAACAAATATCAAGACATACCCCCCTATTTTATGTCACACGGGGAAGACCCATAAGATTTAAAGCTATAAAAATGCATATCTTACAAAATGTCAGAGTAGAATATAACTTGCTCAAAGATTTCCTCAGTTTCTCTCTTTGGTTGTGCGTCACCTGAGCAGCCAACACAATGTAAATAATCTCCAAACTGTAGTACATCAGAAACATTATGTTTTTGTGGTCGAAATGTTCGTAAACGGTCTGGAAAATATATTTTTTTAAATGAAATCATATTTAAACTCAGACTTCATTCTGTGATATTTTTAAAAAAATAAACAGTGTTTCTTTAAATACCTTGTTCAGTTCGATGTCAATGATCCGATAAATTATAGAAACATAGTGTAGCAGTGAATGAATCATCGAAATCATAATCTGAAAATAAATTACTTATCTTAACATAATTAAATAACATTAAATAATGCAAGAAAATATAATTAAAATATCTACCTGTTTGCAGAACAATAAATCCAAAAATTTGATACAAATAGCGACATTACTGTATATCATCGACCATTGATCTATTTCAGAAATATCAATCACCTTTTGTCTATTGTTGCACACAAACACGTATTTAAACGACTTCCATCTTGTCACATTTTCAACTTTTCTCAGATAATCGCCGACAGATTTGTTCAGACACTTAAGCGTACTATGTAATACCATTGTTAGCAAACAAAGCATTAAGTACTGCATATTAAACCGGCCGTGTACAAATATTTCGTAAAAATTTTGAACTACGGAAAAAACAGCGTGGCCCATCCCTCTCAAATGCAATATCGTCTTAACAATATGCATGACGAAAAAGGACAAGCGTGTTACCATGAAAAAAACTATGTTAAAACTTAAAAACATGCTCAATCTCTTTGTATCTGTTATGAACATTGCGTCGTTTTTATAATAATCGGATATTTTGTTCAAATGTACCAGGAATAATTGGTACTCTTTTGAATATTTAATGCTTAGAACTATCTCAATTATGGATTTGATACTTCCACATAATATGAAAAACGGAGGAAAAACAGTCATTTTAACACCAGACATAATTCTATACAAATTGTACGTGTTGAAGAATATAATTCCGAATAAGCAAATCATATCAACTGTGATACGAAGAATAGTTAAGTGCTGTCGCCTTATGCTCATGACCACGTAATCTCGATGGAGGCCTAAAAAAAGTTCAACTGATGATATAGAACCGATTAGTTTCATATTTTTATTTTATTTAGTAAACGCACAAGTAAATTACAAGCACTAGTTTTGGTGCTAAGTCTAAAGCTGACGACAACGAAACGGAATATGAAAGTATACATTAAAAACACCACTTTTAATTTAATAAATGCTAAGTGATCCATTCCGCATATATTGATTGGAATATTGGCAGTATAAGAGCTTAAGTAATTGACTTTTTAATTAAGTAAAACGGCAAATTTTTAATTTCAATACCTATAAGCTTACTTTGCAAGTTTATATTGCAAAAAGATATATATCATATTTGATTAAATCATGTTGTGCGCGATAACAATAAAATTAATCAACGTAATTTGACTGTGAATAAATTAAGTTTTGAAATTATGTGTAAACTAAGTGCGTTAACTAAACTCATCTGCAAAGCTTGTCATAGCGTAAAATATACGCAACATGATACATAGCAGTAGTATATCTAATTGTACACACACATACATGTATAGACTTCCGTAGAGACAAAGCTTGCCTTTATTTCGGAGCGTCTTCGGGGATTATTCCCTAGGGCCCCGGTACCTAACGTTTTGAGGGTACATTTTCCTTCACAACACTCTTGACACGGTACTTACAAAGATTCTAGTACCTACTAACGTCAAAGGTATGAGACAATGTTATAGTAATAAATGTCAAGTTCTGGGTTTTTTTTTCGGTATACCGGAATGCCAGGCTTTTAGAAAGTAAAAACAGATAACAATTTTATTTACTTACCTACTCTTCTTGACTTCAGGATGACCATTTCGTATTTAAAATCACATATTTAGGTCGTTTTCAAAGTATGCCCATAATGTTCCAAAACTGACAAAGTAAACATATATAACCAAAGTAAATCTAAAATTTTAAGAGCTAGAGCTATATAGTTATAGCACTAACTGATTCAATATTTTTGATAAAAAAAAACTGAAAATATTCTATTGCTTCCGAAAAATTCAGCGGCTTTAATAAGCTGTTAGATGGTCCGCACGTCTAGTGTTCAAATCTTCGGTTTCCGTTTTTCAAAATATCTTCTACTAAAACATTAATCTAATTACGACCCTGACACGATAATAATCCAAATTTCAGACGTTGTAAACCTCCCCTCGCCTACACTAACAACAAAAAACGTTTCCAAATAAGCCCGCAAAAGTTGGTAACACGATCGGGGCATATCAAGTTCCCCGCAGCTTTAGCTCTGAGGGAAACCTTGGGAAACGGCGGGCAAGTTGAACGACAAAAACCTGAAACTATGCACATTTAATCTCAACACGTCTCGAGTTGGGAACTATGAGGGCGCGACAGTGGCGGGACCCCTCGCATCATCAATCAAAGCCGACAACGAGTTACACAGCCACTGGCATGCCTGTCTTGTCACGGACCATGATATGACGTCATAGTACACGAAGGGTCAAAAAGTGAAGTAATCATTCAAGTTTAATAGTTTAATGGGATTAGATATCTATGACGTCGTTAAGGATCGAGTTAATTACCGAAGACTTAGGGAAGTTTCATTTTTAGCAGTATTTAGGCGCGTGCGTGACTCTCCAGTTCTCCCCACGCTGATAATCACTATTATACAAACGCACAAAACAAGTTACAAATTAATTAAGACAATGGAATAAAAATTGCCAACATTTTTATTTACCTTTTAATATACTTTATTCCCTATGTAGGTAGGTACTGTTATAACAAGGATGGGGCGATGTGTAAAAATTAAGAAAGTAGTTTAAACTAATTACGCAGAAGATTTTTATTTATAAGCTTTTAATAGCTTTAAGCTACCGCAATTATCTACCACAACATGTAATCGCAACTATTATACATTTTGTGATACCAACTTCGAGGTTGCCCAATTGTGGTAATCGTTTTTGTTTGACCACTCAGCTCGAAAGGATTCAGAACACTAATTACAAAGAGAATTACTATCCTCATTTGTACTGTGTACCCATATTTGCTATCGGCTTTCCGGCCGAACAGTTTACACCCTCATCAAATGCTCGAACCTACTGCAATGTGTCATTACGTGGCGACCACTTTACTCTGACCCGTAGCTATTAGCTCGTTAGTTCTTCAGGATGAACAGACGCTGTGTCCAGAGTGGCTGGTCAGTTAAAGAGCTTATTTGCGATGAGATGGTTTTCGTGAGAGTGCTATTAGTGGAGCAATAGACACGTGTCGAAAACAATTGTTCCTGAACTGTCTGGTCAGGATAAAGTAGGCCGGACTCGTCTGACGGAATGTGGTCAGCTGAATACGCCTTGCAAGCTTTTTGGATAGGGTTACAACGATAAGTAGTGTCTACCTGCCAATAGAATAATATATTTCATTAATAAATGAATAGAAAACAACATCATATAGCATATAACCATTTCTCTTACGGTGACAATTCTATTGCCAAGGTGATGGTTATGCCAAGGTGAATATACAAAATTTTCTTAAAGCTTTTTATAAGTACTTAAACACCTTTGCTAATTATATGATATACTTAGCTAGTCTCGTGATAGAGTAGTAGCTGTGATTGACACGACGAAAGTAGTAAGTAATATTAATAATTTTATAATAATTAATAATAATAATTATAACTTCTAAAATACCGGTTGTAAAACTGAGAAAATAAGATAGACCCGAAATAATAATATTAAATCATATAACGCGGCTTGTTTTAAAAATACATTAAAATCGTGCATTCAGCCAATTTGATCTAGGTAGGTAATTGAGTTTCAGTATCCCCGCACCGCCAATGCCGTAATATGCGCAAATTATCCGAGTGACAAAGAACGAACAATCGTGGCTTGTTTGGACAGTTGAGTAAATCTCATTTACTCAAAATGAATCACTTAAGGGTCGCACAGACCACTAGCTCTAAAGGAACTCTATTACTTTGTTTGACAATTAAATATCTACTGTTCCGTCACTCACAAAATTGGTAGAGTGGGGATATACGAGTATGCTATCAGTTAGATCCTATACCCGCTGAGAACGAAATTGGGTAAAAACTAAGTGTAAAAAATCACTGCCTGTTTATACACTTTTTCTGAAAAACTCACACTATTTTGCCTCGACACGGTTCTCAAACGAAAAAGGTCCTTGCGTGGTGTTGGTCACTATTACATCGACGGACAAACCTAATTCAATCTTCTCTACAATATTCCATCATGTCCCCGCATCAATTCGATAATTTAACCCATTTCATTGTTTTCGTCCAACCAAATAGACCCGTACAAGTGTGTACGGAGCTTAAATTCAGGTTCATCAAATTAAAATCCGTTTTGAAGCCAACCCATTTTGTTTGTGTATGATTGAAACAATTGAAACACAGCCGACGAATATGCATTATTCAAAATTAATTGTAACGACGAGTCCATAATTTTGAACAAATAAAAATTGGAATCCGGTTTCAACTCAATTTATCAACGTACATTTTATTTTTTATGTTGTTTTTCGGATATACATTTCAGGTTTGCTTTGTTTAGGGTTTTTGTAGGATTACCATTATTGAAATGTTTTAAGCTTCCAAAATAATTTCAAAACACATACGAAGATATCAATTTAAATTGTTTGAAATTATTTAGGATGTCGTAAACGTTGAAATAAATTGTTTTTTTTTTATAATGGACTCCCAAGACGACCTCACTTCAATAGACCCTATTGAAACTGTCTACCTCGCCCTGAAGGCCTGCTTAGATGCCGTTCCTCGCCCGCCTGAAGAGCCCTGTATAATCTCATCCTGAATTAATTTTAGCTAACACTCGTTCACGTAGTTACCTTAGAGACCCTACCTAACATCAAAAAGTACCTGAATTTTTAATTACATACACATTGATATACCAAAACAAAGAGTCGTTTGTGTATGTGATCGCCCATTAAAAATGTTCCTTTTATAACCCGATTTATCCCGTTTTCCGCCTGTCCGTAACAGCCCGGGTGCGTGCGTGTTGTTGACGTTTACAAACCCTTTTGTGGCGTCACAATGCATGTCACTACGTCATTCACCGGATCACACCGGTTGACTTTTATTATTAACACAGAATCCGTGAACAACGGTTAGACGTTAATATACTGTGCACGGTAGATCCTCGCGTGGGTGTATTGTATCTCATCAAGAACGTACGTCAAGGTATGCTGACGTCTTACTCTTCAGGTGGAGTGACTTGTACATATTGGTGTTATGTATCGAGTTTTTGTAACAGGAAACAAAGACAGAGAGTAACGTTAGTTTGTAATGTATCATTCGCACCGTGTACTCCACTGAACTGGCATGCCTTTGAGTGTTATATTACAAGTCAGTCAGTGCACTATTCCAGTCGGTAACGAAACGGAGGGGTGGTAGAAATGGAGCACACTTAATCTAAGCTGGAGTTGGAATGATACAGTCAATCGGTGTGGACGTATTGCAAATTGATCTATTCGATGATACATTACAAACCGTACAAGTCAGTTTCCGTTTATACTCTACCGCTCTGTGAAACGTAAATCCAAACGCAGCCTTCGAGGCCGGAGTAGCTAGTTTAGAGACTAAATATAGCACATTTACAGGAGTAAACGTGCTATATATTATATGCATCTAGCTATCTCTATAAACGAGGCAATGTGTAGGTCGCTAACGGTTTATTACGGCTTCTATCTATTAAGAAAATAATATTGCTGTACCTAGAAAATATAAATATAAATATATACCTTTTAAGTGTCCTTTTAGACTAATCAAAGGAATCATTAGACAACAAATAGACTGGTGAAATACAAATGTGTTTGTATTTTTTAAGGAAACCACAAATATCGAAACGCCCTACCGGTTTCACATAAAGAATGAAGTGATCAATGAATGTGTTCATTCTATTAACGATATAACCCATTAACTCAGATATTTTGGGAAATCGTACGTACTGTATAACACAGTTCCCTATGCCCGTAGGCTCATATCGTATGTGACTTAACTGGCAATGCATCTAGCGATTCCGGGTCTAACGAGTCTGGCCCCTTTACAAGGTTCAAAGCGGTCGTAATGGCCCCAAATAAACTCAAATCGCTCCTAATTGAACACTCACCCAAAATATGTGCACCGACGAAAAATCCCAAAGAAATTGAAATGGAACACGCCGGCCGGGGTACTTCTTCTTTGAAAAGCAATGTTTTAATTAAAGAGATTCGTTAGCGAAATTTCATTTACAACATTTAGAACGAATCATAATAGCCGGCTACAGTTACCTATTGGCCAGTTTAATAAGAAAAGGCTTCGATGATTGCGAAATTTAAATTATCTATATTAGTCTTCCTCATAAACGTTTTGTTTAACTAACATAAATAATCAAATACAGTTGTTTTAATATTTAAGTACCTACTATGAGAAAGTTGTATCGGGAAGTATAATTTGACTGTCTAATTGGTCTATTTATACGTTCGATTTTACTCCGACAATAAATCTGTCAGCGATTATCGGGTGGACGTCTCTTAACTACTATATTTGTGCTGTTAAGTAACAATAAACACATCAAACAAACGTTAAACCATTTTACATAATATCCATTAGCTAAAGTGCTTAATTACCTACACACGAAAAAAATTTCGCCACATTTTACGACAGACTGCCCATAAATTAATTAAATCTGTAAATTTATTTCATTAATAAAGAAATGTAGGCGCGAGTCCAATCCAATTATTATTTTATGGTGCGTGAAAAAACTGAGAGACTGTTTTCACTGAACGTTTTAATGGTAGGGGTTAATATTGAAGTGTCTGTACCTATCTTCTACATACTGTTACGGGAACGGGGTACGTTTAATTCAAGATACGCCAAAAGTCACCAAAAGACAATTAATTTATTTATCGACTAACAATTACACAATTAAACACTTAAAAACACAATTAAAAACACTTAATTACAACACTAAACACGGAACACTAAATTACACTAAAGCACTGAATCACACTAAAACACTGAATTTCACTGACTATTCGCAGGTAACGCACTCGATCACTTCTAGTTCGCAGGAGACTGATTCGCTTCGCTTTCCAAATCGGAACTGTCCCGTCGCGTCGTACATCCCGCTTTTATACCCAGTGAGGACGCAGCTCTTCGCGTGGCGTCGAGAATCTTCTCGCGGGGATCGAAATTTCTAGAACTCGCTGGAGCTCGCTCCGACCGACCAGAGTGTGTGACGTAGTATCGTGCAAGCGAATATAGACCTTATCCATGCGACGTTAAGACTAATTTCGCTTGCACGGTCTCTCAAGGTCGTAATATTATTATTACTTTAGAACACTCTAGAGCTCGCTACAACCTACCAGAGTGTGTAGCGTAGTATCGTGCAAGCGAATATAGACCATATCTATACGACGATGAGACTAATTCCGCTTGCACGGGCTCTCGTGGTCGTAACATTATCCCCTCTTAGTCATGCTCGTCCCGAGCATCATTTGACCCATGGTAACGAGCCAATCGATCAATGTGAACAATTTTCGGTTTGCCTCTTGTCCCTTGTTTGATCCGATAGGTTAAGTCGTTCAGCCTAGTGATGATCTTGTATGGTCCTTCCCACCTTGGCTGGAACTTCGGTGATTTGCCCTTCTTCCTGAGTGGGTTGTGTAACCAAACCAGACTCCCTTCATCGAAACCGTCGGTGTTGGCTTTGCGGTCGTAACGGGTTTTCATTCTTTCGCTGGATTTGAGACTGCAGTCTCTGACGAGAGCATGTACTTCATCCAGGCGCTTCTGTAGGTCAGCCGCATATTCGGTTACTGGTTTCGGAGCTTCTGGCGGTGTCCCAGTCAACGCGTCTACCGGAAGCCGTATTTCTCTACCGAAGTTTACCATTGCTGGGGTTGCGCTGGTGCTATCGTGGATTGCAGATCGGTAGGACAGCAAGAAAAGCGGTATATACTGGTCCCAGTCTCGTTGATGCTCGTCCACAACTTTGGCCAAGTGGTTTTCCAACGTTTGGTTGAATCTCTCGACCATGCCATCGGATTGCGGGTGTGCTGGTGTAGTACGGGTCTTATGCATACCCAACAGTTGACAGACCTCCTGGAACAGTGCTGACTCAAAGTTTCTTCCTTGGTCAGAATGTATCTCAAGAGGCACACCAAATCGGCAAATTACCTTGTGGACTAACTTCTTGGCGACCGTCTTTGCTTCTTGATTAGGCGTAGCGAAGACTTCAGGCCACTTAGTGAAGTAATCTTGGACCACAATGATGTACTTGTTTCCCTCATCGGATTCTGGAAAGGGGCCAGCTACATCTACTGCAATTCTTTCCCATGGAGCGCCGACGTTGTACAGCTTGAGTTTGCCCTTACTTCTGGTTTGTGGGCCCTTTACTGATGCGCAAGTCGTACATTTCTTGCACCAGTCTTCGACGTCCTCCCGACAGTGTATCCAGTAGAACCTCTGTCTCCAGCTTCTCTAGGGTCTTCTTCACGCCTAAATGTCCCCCGGATACCCCATCGTGTATGTACCTCAGTAGAGAAGCAACTTGTTTACGGGTACAATCAGCTGTAGCGTCGTTTGATCCCCTTTTGGTGTTTCCCATTTCCTGAAGAGTACTCCATCCTTAATCTCCAAACTGTCCCATTGTGCCCAGTAACTTTTCGTGATGGGGCTTGATGATGCTACATGGCTCCAAGAAGGTTTTTGACCTACTTCTTTCCATTCAAATATTTTCCTCAGGTCACTATCCTCCTTTTGAGCCTTTTTGATAGCGTCTTCGCTCCATTCATTATCAAGTCCCTGGGTGGTAATCATCCGGACTTCTTCTTTAGTCTCCGTTTTAGAGCAATGACTGCAGGCTACAGGACAAGGTCTCCTTGATAGGGCATCGGCATTCAAATGCGTTCTACCACTCCGATGTTCTGTTGTGAAGTTGTACTCCTGTAGTTGCTCTAGCCACCGCGCCACTTGTCCTTCAGGGTTCTTAAACTGCAAGAGCCATTTTAACGCAGCATGATCTGTCCGCAGGGTAAACTGTCTTCCAACGAGGTACTTGTTGAAATGCTGTAGAGTCTTCACTACCGCCAACAGTTCCTTACGAGTCACACAGTAGTTCCTTTCAGGTTTTGAAAGTGACTTACTGAAATAGGCGATCACCACTTCCCGTTCACCTTGCTCTTGCGACAGAACTCCGCCTATGCCAGTATTGCTGGCATCGGTGTCCACGATAAACCTTCCTTCTCTGTTCGGGTAGCCAAGTATAGGACTGGTGCAGAGGTGTTCTTTTAACATTCTGACATTCTGACATGCTCTGTGAAATTTCGACCCATGACAATGATGTCATCCAGATAGACCAGGCATGCATCACCCAGAAGTCCAACCAGTACCCTTTCCATCAACCGCTCGAATGTCGCCGGAGCGTTGCAAAGACCAAAGGGCATCACGTTGAACTGCCACAATCCATTCCTAGTTCCGGTCGTAAATGCCGTCTTCTCCTTGTCTTCTGGATGGATGTCAACTTGCCAGTACCCACTCTTAAGGTCCACTGTTGAGAACCACTTCATGCCGCTCAACATGTCCAGTGTGTCGTCTATACGGGGCAGAGGGTAGCTGTCCTTCTTCGTTGCATTATTCAACAAACGGTAGTCCACACAAAACCTGGTGCTGCCGTCCTTCTTCTTTACCAGGACTACTGGCGAAGACCACGGGCTTGTTGAAGGTTCTATGATGCGGTTCTTCTGCATCTCAGCAACCATGTCTGCTACCTCCTTCTCTTTGGCAAATGGAAGGCGTCTAGGCCGCTGCTTTATTGGTGGCGCGTCTCCCGTGTCTATTCTGTGTTTAACGAGACCTGTCCTTCCCAAATCATGGTCACCCTTCGAAAATATGTCGTTGAAATCTAGCAATAACCTTTTAGCTTGCTCAAGTTCCCGCTCAGATAGCTTGTCCTTACAATTTGCTAGGAGCGGCGTGACGTCATCTCGCTGACAGGATTCCGGTTCCCGGGCCCTTTTCAGCCTTCTGATGGATTGACCTGCATCGCACCGTCCGATGACACAATTTCTTCGTAGCTGCACTTCATCTCCGCTAAAATTGATGACTCGCACCAGCGCTCCTTTTTCCGGTCATTGCCAGAGTTCTTGCTGTGATCCAACTCGGATGGTCGCCGCAGTTTTCTATGACGACGCTTCGCCCTTGACACACGGTGTACGGGAATCTAACTTTGACCAGAGTTTCAGATCTCGGCGGTAGGGTCGTATTTTTCAGGCAGTAAACTGCGCATGATCTCGCTCCCTCTAGGAATACTTCTTGTTCGGGGAAACTAAGAACTCCTTTAGCGACGTCTACCACACACTTCTGGTCTCTTAAAAAGTCTAATCCGATGATGCAGTCGTCCGTGATGTCTGCTATGAGAACGCCGTATTCAAAGGTTTGTTCTCCAATGGTTATCTTCGCCATCGTCTCACCGAAGACGGTAACTGGCTGGCCTGTTGCTGTTTGAAGCTGAACGGATGGTCTCTGATTCCACACAATAGTCCTTTTCAATAGCTCCGTACGCACTATTGTTCTTGAAGCACCGGTGTCAATAGTAAAATGACACGTTACGCTGTTCAGCTGTCCAACCACTGTAAGGTTGTTCCCATTACCAATCTGTGAAACAGTGACGGTAGCGGCTCGATGTTGACCAGCCAGCGCCCGCCCCACGGCCCTGGCTTCTTTTAACGACAGCTCTTCTGCGTCCACCTGTGTAGAGGACGCTACTGTCGTTCTACGTGGCCATCTTCGCTTGGGGCAACTACTCCGAATATGGCCCCTCTCGCCGCAGCCATAGCACATCGGACCCAAAGAAGGTTTTTCCTTCACCACAACCTCCCGAAGTCGTTGAGTTCTAGCGTCTTGACGCACGGCTTCCACCTCCAAAGCATGGGCTAGAGCTTCCTGTAAGGTCTGATGATGGCTCAATTTCACGGTGTGTCTGACGTCTGCGTCTCTAATTCCATCACAGAAAGCTTGCGGGATCATTGATTCCACCATTGTCGGGCATGACACGTACGCACGTCTGACTAGCCTTTCGATTTCCGTTGCCCATTGCTGCAGACTCTCACCAGGCTTCTGCTGTCGATCGCGGAGTTGTGCTCTATACGCGTGTTCCAGGTGTTTGTCGCTGTACCTGCCTTCTAGTGCTCTTTGGAGAGCACCTAAAGTTCTGTTATCCGAAGGCAGGTTTTCCAACGTGAGCAGGGCATCTCCACGAAGAGCCAGAGTCAGAGCTATCAAGGACTCTTCCTCGTTCCACCCCTTTCCTTTAGCCACCGTCTCGAACTGATACCAAAATGCTGCCCAAGACGTCGTTCCATCGAAGTGGGGTACTTCGATTTTCGGAGAATCCGACACTACCGTAGCACCCCGGGTCCCCACTCTTGCCATCTTGGTATGCAGTTGTCGCATCTCAGCATCCACCTGACTCAGACGATCCTCGTGTTGGGTGAATCGGTCTTCATGTTGGATGAATCGATCTTCATGTTGGGTGAATCGATCTTCATGTTGGATGAGTCGATCTTCGTGTTGGGTGAGTCGATCTTCGTGTTGGGTCTTGACGCTTAGCACATCATCTTTGAGAGCATCAATCTGCTTTTCTAATACTTCGTGCTTCTTCTCAATAGCCCCCAACAAACTCTTGCTTAGCTCCTCCTGGCGACGGGCTTGCTCCTCCTGGCGACGGGCTTGTGTCTGCAGCATTTTAAATAAGTCTGCAAGCTCCACAGGCCCAATTGATGTTTGAATTGATCCCTCCGTTGAAGTGCCTTCACCCTCTTGCAAAGCCGCGCTTTGACTCCTTGTTACTCGACCCTCACTGTCTTCTCGTGGTGTAAGAGGCATCTTGAATCCCACTTCTGACACCAATTGTTACGGGAACGGGGTACGTTTAATTCAAGATACGCCAAAAGTCACCAAAAGACAATTAATTTATTTATCGACTAACAATTACACAATTAAACACTTAAAAACACAATTAAAAACACTTAATTACAACACTAAACACGGAACACTAAATTACACTAAAGCACTGAATCACACTAAAACACTGAATTTCACTGACTATTCGCAGGTAACGCACTCGATCACTTCTAGTTCGCAGGAGACTGATTCGCTTCGCTTTCCAAATCGGAACTGTCCCGTCGCGTCGTACATCCCGCTTTTATACCCAGTGAGGACGCAGCTCTTCGCGTGGCGTCGAGAATCTTCTCGCGGGGATCGAAATTTCTAGAACTCGCTGGAGCTCGCTCCGACCGACCAGAGTGTGTGACGTAGTATCGTGCAAGCGAATATAGACCTTATCCATGCGACGTTAAGACTAATTTCGCTTGCACGGTCTCTCAAGGTCGTAATATTATTATTACTTTAGAACACTCTAGAGCTCGCTACAACCTACCAGAGTGTGTAGCGTAGTATCGTGCAAGCGAATATAGACCATATCTATACGACGATGAGACTAATTCCGCTTGCACGGGCTCTCGTGGTCGTAACAATACTAACCTACCTTAAAAATCTTCAAAACTACCTTGGTTAATTACCATTTAAGCTCTTACCTACTCTAGTTCTTGAAATATTTGAAATATTACTTTAAATATTTCCTACTTAGGTTTGATTTACTTTTTTTCGGCAATTATAATATTCAATGAAAAGTTCATAACTCTAGCATTATGGAAGTTTTTATACTTATGCGATTTTTTTTTTTTTTGCTATTTAAGTATTTTTTTTATGACTGATATTATAAAGAAAACAATCGGAGACATAATATTTTCATTTCATATTATTCTCATACATAACTAAATACTTCCTAGATACGCTAGTGTGGATAATAACACTTGGAATGGTGATTTTGTACTACCTCTAATACTATAATTAATCGCGTATTATACATTCAACAAGATTAGGCAACATACTGTGCTTAGGGCGCCCTAGTTAGATCAACGTGAGCTGCGCTTAGCAAATTTTCGCTTGAATTAATCGCTAAAGCAATATTGCTAACCGGTTCCCGTCTAATTTGAGGTTCCTGGAAGGAATGATTTATTATGGCAATCAACATGTCAGTTCCGCTGGGGTACACGGCTATGGGTATTCTCGATTTTTAGATAACTCTTTTTTTTTCTTTCGTTTCGTATACAGGACTCTGGAAATGAACAAAAGAGTGCCTACCAACATAACGTTACTTACGTTGTACTTGCACTTGTGTGATTCAATATTTTAATGGTACAGTCACGAAAACTGCAGATGAATTACTCATTATATAAAAAAAAACATTGATTTAAAACTCCAAAATAAACTTGCCTATAAACGATAAGACAAGTAGGTACAAGTACTACCACCGTACACCAGACTCATTATAACGCATAAATATTCTACAACACTCTACTCTGAATTATAACTACGACTACAGCTCAGGAAGTAGGCGGAAAAGCAATAAACAGGAAACGTGCTAAAAGCCCCAGCCGCGATTCGGAACTCATGACTAACATTAAAATAACAAAATAAGCGAAATTAGCGATCCACCGAACGTTCCAGAAACTTCCCTAATGGGATTTGCTCCGAGACAAGTTGACCTTGCCTAACTTTGCCGTTGCGGAAACATCTTTTTAATATTATAATTTGGAACTGGTAGATACGGTAATGCAGTCAGCAGCACCTGGCAAGTTGCGATGTCGCCGCCAAAGTTCGTTCGGAGCTTGGAATGAAAGTAATTACGTGTCTGCATTAACATTTGTAATCATTAGACACATTGACTGGTTCCCCGTAAGTGTTTGGCCACTAAATCTCAGGCCAAATATTTAAGGCTAGTATTTCTATTCTAATCATGCGGACCATGTGTTTTAATTTATTAAAAGCTCTCTGTCCTTCAGAGCTTTAGAGTGTTTGGTTGCCAATATGTATTGTTTTTTTTAGTTTTCATTAAGGCATTTTTAAAATGTTTAACTGTCATGGTTACACATATTAGAAAACTGAAACTGTCTGGGATATTTACCATGTTGTTTTGTTTTAATGAAATATCGGGAGCTCATTAAAACAAAACAACATGGTAAATATCCCGGGCAGTTTCAGTTTTCTAAGGCAATTTTGTTTCTTATGCATTTAAAAACCTATCTAAAAACTGACATTTATGATCGGTATTGTTACACTGTAAAAGAGTTAACGAGATAAAATATGTAGTTAATTGTCTAGAACCTTTCATAAAGCTTTTACGGCGTAGTTATTTTCCACTAAAAGCGGATATTGCCAGATATTTGCAGTTAACGCTGGTCCAAGGCAGATATAACTTGATGAAATATGTGCGTTCCTCGCTGCCCCACGTTGGGTTCGTGCAGTTGTTTTAATGGACGATGATATTTTTAATGGCATTTGTTAAGGCAATTCATTCACATTGTTCCACTTAATTTAACGCTGAAATAAGTTCAATTTCTTTTAATTAAGTTTGCATATGTTGACAATTTTTTAAACCTGTGTAAATCTAACCAGATACACCAAATGTTTTTTTCTGGGTTTAATATCTATAGTAGAAGATTCGAAAATTACCTTCGCGACAAGTAAGCCCAGTGATTTAAGGAGAAATTCACATTTTTAATACACCTCGTAAGTACTTATAGCTTTCAGAGTACACTACGTGCATTCAATAACAAGGCCTCATGTTTTATTCACGCCGGGTCAAACAAGCAAAATAAGCGTAACGAGGAGCAAGGCGATCGCCGCCTGTTGTCCGCGAGGAACGAATTCATTATGGATTTTCTTTTCAGATTTTTGCAGAGCACGTGGCTTGGGAAGAATTTGTTTTTTCTCTTGTGCTTTGGCGGAAATACGAAATGCTTGTTGAAAACGTTAATTGTAGATGTTCTTTTCGCTGTTTATATTCCCTCACTTAGTTATGTATGATCAGTGTATACTTGAACATTTGTATGTTTGTAGCAATAGCAGAGATTTCGTAAGACAAATTTTTTTGGGCATCGTTTCTTTTGCATCGCATTTGATAACTCTGCTCAGTTTACTAAATTGTGTAACCATGACAGTTTAAAGTTTTGTACCTACAGTTACCTTCAGAATCAGAAGTAGGATCTGCGATGTTAACCACAGTAGGTACCAATTTATTGTATTCTACTCTACTCTCCCTTAGCTAAGACATAAATAGTTAAGTAAGGTACTACATGATTCACTTATCATTTACATGAGTGATCAAATATCATTACAACTCAGGAGTTGCATCATCAGTTGGAATCAAATAAAAAGCTTTGTATTATACATGCATGATATTTTATTACACTGTACAATAAATATTGGGCTGTATACAAAATATAGAGGAATTCCAAAAGATATTGTCGACACTCTAGCATACAATAACATGAGTGTAAAATGACTTCTAACACATGTTAAAATTCGTAACATACAACTAACTTTAACCGCATAATCATGAGCTTTGGGTAGAGCAGCCATATCATATGGAAATATATAATGGCAATTGGATCTCGAAATTGGCAGATAATAATCAAACTCGGATTTAACTCATATTATATATTGGATTATATATTACAGCGTACCTACATACTTTATAACAACAATTCTGCCAATACAAAATCCATCGCCATATTTCTCACCATCATTCTATGGTTCAAATATTTAATATTCTGTTGAAAATATCCTTTAGGCCTAGATGTCGCAATTCAATGTTCGGATATTTTCCTCGCGTAATACTAACATTTGTACCCTCAGCGTACCATTACATTATCCAAATATTATGAAGCATTCATTTACAAAATAATAAGAGTAACAGTTAAAACTTCATTTATCACTTTATAATCATTTCATTTTATAGGGGGATTATTTCTTTATACTTCTCAGTATTCTTCTAGTAATCGGTCTTCTCTAATAATCAGGAATTGAAAGAAAACTCTGAATATACGATATGATAATCATACTCACACTCTTCTGGTATATTACGAAAATTACTTATTGATAAACAGAAATCGAACACATTTGAAGAATAATCCTCTCAAATCTCTTACTCATTACATTGTAAACAAGTGCTCCACATATCCGACAATTCTTATCGATCACACTGTCCCTTGCCAACTTAGTCGCTACTGTTGAGACCCTTATTCCAACATCACTTTGCGTTAACACTTTAAGCCTCGGTTGCACCATCTAACTTGGAACGACGTGTTGGCTTGACAGCTGTCAACCCATTAGCCATTAAACCATTTTGACATCCCCATTAAGATTTGAACCTTAGCTTTTGAAAATAAGGTTCAAATTTTGAAAATCCTAAACTAGTAAAAGGTTAGAACCGTATTTTTGGGTGAAGGTTTGTCTTTCAGATGGTGCTACACAGACTTTATCTTGAAACAATGTTGCCATCTTATTTTCACATGCACTATGCATACGGAACTTTTTGTTAGAGCTGCCAGCTTACCAAATAATGCAATAATTATATGTATTTAGAAATACCGACTGCTGATAAGTATTATTTAACAAGCACCTTATTATAGCGTATTCTTGAAGATATTGGTCAACTGACGGCTCTGAATTACAAAAATTAGTGAAGATCAAGATAAGAATAATTTCATAGGATATTTTGCAGCAACAGTATCAAACATAGTATGTATCTTAAGATCAGTAAGACTATTTAACAAATTGTGTAGGTACAAGTCTATTACAAAAAAATCTTAATTGAACTTATTTCATATAAACATCTCCAAAGTCAAACCCAACCACACAACCTTTACAAATTGAAACTTTAAATGGTACAGTTCATCACAAAATGTGCACTTGACACTAGTGTCTTACAGAATAGCTAGTAATGTAAATGTTCATAATATGAATGTCACATAATAAAAGGTATATGTCATGACAACAAGAATAATGTAATCGGTTATTACCACCTTTCAAACACATATATTTGAAAATCAGACCCGGTACCTACACCATTTGAAAAATTATGAAATCCCATCCGTATTTAAAGTCGAGCCAGTATAAAATCTAGATAAGTTACATACTGTAGAACTATTCTGAAAATTCATGCTAGTCATGGTACAATCTAATTTAGGCCAAAATAATATCCAAATGATAACAAATTGTGCAGCGAGTCAGATCAAGGTGACCAGTCGTCTTAAGTCAATTGCTGTTGGTAAAAAATAATAGTATAATGAAAGCACAATTCTGTCACTACATTTATATACTACAATAAATATAGAGATATTCATATGTCCTTCGTAGTGCTTGTTAAGGCACAATCGAAAGATTCTTTCCGCTCTTCCAACAAAAATAAAAATGGCGGATACTGGTTATACTGACCAATCACCTTTCACCGAAAGCAGCTAGCCTCAAGCCCATATACAAATTAATGTTAGTCTCATAATATAGGATTTGATTATTCAGTTAAACACCTCAGGAATGCCTAGTAAAATTCGACCTTTGGTATATCATAGTGTTAGTTTTTATTTAAAAAATGTTACAATTCAACAAGTTGTCTATTTAATTCACGAGTAAAACGTCTTTGGAATGAAAATGTGACATGAGAATTTTGTGATTCGGCTTTTGCCGTGCCAATACTTTGATTGCTACACGCGTAAAGGTGAGATGCTTCATATACAATTGATAATTCATATTAAACTGTTACACAACAGAAACTGAAATGCACAGTTCGACCCAAACATCCATTATTGCCATACATACATACTTATTATTAACTGCAATCAATATGAAGTGGCAACTTTTTTTAATTTTAAATGCCACATTTGAGCAACACAGGTCCCGATAGTGAAAATTCTAAGGGACTGAGTATTTTACATACGAACTGTGCATTTTAGATACATAACAAAATACGCACATATGCATATCGATTTATATATTCACTAAAATCATCTTCCAACAACAAAAACATGTCAATGATACTTATGGTCACTTAGAAATGAAAACATAAAACAGATAGATTAAATCATGGTTACATACAATGTTTATTTGATTTACAGGCTTTGAAATTGGTATGTAACGGTCAGAACGAACATATTAAATTTTGAATAATCTGTTATTACAGAAGGAATGTAGGTACTCTTAAAACTATATGTGACATCATTATGGCAAATCATACTAATGCGGTATAAAAATTCTTTTATGTCAGATAAAAATGTTTAAAATTAATACATTTGCAGACAGATCATATTTTTTTCCATAAGAACTGTCTATTATTGCAAAACAAAATAAGGGTCAATGAAAATATACTCGTAAAATAAATCTAACATTTTGTACTTCAAAATAAACTGTATCTCTTTATCTATAAAAAAAAATCTAAATATGTAATCAAATAATGTACAAGGAGTTCATGATAATTACTTACAAATCAAATATTGAATATCAGGCACCAAACAATCCCTAGCTGCGGCGTTAACCAGTATGAGAGATAAAAATATGTAAAGTGCATTATAGTACGAATAAAATAAATTGGCCGGCCTCAAATGACGGTGTTTTCTTTATACACGCATTGTTTATTAAACATAATAATTATGTAAGTTACACTAAGACGAATAGGTAATTGTGAATGTGATCCTAGAGGTTAGCAAGGACATTTTATCAATGAGTAGTCTTATAATCAAAAATATACTAGTGCACCACGCTAATTTGTGCTGGGAAACAAATTATTAATGTTAAAAAATGCCAAAATTACTTATTAGGACAATAGACTCTTATATCATCATAAGTTCACGGATTGCACACCAAGTTCTCAAATCCACCAGTTGACTAAGGCCTTATCGCCCTAGTTTAGGATAGGCCCGTGCCCCAGCAGTAGGGACGTATAAGGGCTGATGATGAGGTCTAGGATCCAACCAGAGCCTAGACTATCATATTCGAGACCAGCGCATATCTATTATGTGCCAAAGTTATTTTACGCGTACCATACTATAGACAAACTCTCGCACTGACCAACTCCGAAGAGTAACACTAGGAGGTATTTACACATAGCCTCGATAAACGGTTCGTACAAAATTTACATTGAATAAATAGATAATGCTTTATCTAAAACTCGTAAATAAAGATAAGATCTAAGGTTTTAAATAAATACGCTTAGCTTACAGAAACTTACCAAACTAAATGAGTATAATTATTATGATCGAAATTATGCATTGCCGAAAAAAATAAACATTCACAGATCGTACAAGTCCCGATCGCGAATTTGAGAGTTCGATCAAATTTACATTAACATAACCTTTGTGCCCTTTATTACAAATTATGTATGTATAATTGTACAAAAATGTATAATTAAAAATATACACGATAGAAGCTAGTGAGATTACACGTCTTTGCATTAAATTGTGCCAAGGGACGGAACATTTCGTAAGAGTAGAAACACTGCAGACAAGTGATTGTAGAAAACGATAAACAACAGCGTACAAAAACGTCCTTTGGCGGACTCGGGGCGCAGGGCGTCCGCCGGCGGTGCGTAGGAGTCGCCGCCGGACGCCGCACGCACCGGACTACTCAACAATCCCATAACACGTACATTCGTAGCTGTTTACAGCCAACACTACTAATATTCGATCACAGAGCAAATCTAATTCATCGTTTATCTTTATGTACACATTTATTCCCCGGGGGGAGGTATCGTATTTAATAAGTCTTCCCTTTGTAAAGAGCACACGGCGAGCTCTATGTGTTTGTGGCACCCCATTAGAGCAATTTACTTTACACCTAATTGATATATATTAATTTATAGCCAATCTACGTTAATAACACTTCGGCTTGGCACTGTAGTTTAATGAACCAATTAATAAACGATCAGATTGTTGTGAGCGCGTCGGCCGAGGTTCACTCGACTTACTACACGCCAACCTAACCAAATCAAATCCAATTTTATCTAGGAAAAATCACTATATCCAATACATAGTATACAATTTATGTGTAATACTAATCCGTGTACATTGCAGCCAGTGTTACGCCTAGTCCCTTGTACGTAAATACGAGTACATGCGTACATACATACGTAAATTCATCAAAAAGTGATCAAAATATGTTTCGAGTGCAAAATCTATACATTTGGTCATAAATACACTGATATACAAACTTTTTATCATTACAATATGATAACTATACATAATGGCCGAACGTGTTCGTTCGGCGAATAAATATGCGCGTAATTACAATACATATTTTACAACCGTGGCTAAAAATTAAAAAATCACATGTTTGTCTTTTCCCGCGCCCTCGCGAAGACCGTATCGTGAAGTGCTATGTACAGTGTGCGAGGTATCACAGGCGCCGTCACTGCAGCATGAGAGATTCGAGGTTCCGATTGAGTATAGTGTCTTTGACGGAGTTGAACACGACCTCTATGTTGTGCGTGTCTATGGCCGTGGTGAAGTGGTGGTAGAGCGTGGTCTTGGGTTCGCGGCGAATGTTCGCGAACATGTTGAGGAGGAACATTTGCACGTCCCGGAGGCTGTGGGGGTCTCCGGTGAACTGGGGGTAGTACCAGCGGATGTCGGTCTCCTTGCTGGCGACTTTCCTCGCGAGCAGGTCCGACTTGTTCAGGAACAAGATGATGGAGATGCCCTTGAAGTTCACGTTGTTCACTATCGTGTCGAATATGTTCAACGCCTCCTCGAGACGATTCGTTTTTCTGCAATAGAAGTTTTCATGTCTATTAGAAACATAATTATAATACTTACAGATGCTAAGTAACTACTAAGCTTTGTTTATTTTCCAAGGCTTATTTGCACTTTTGCAGTTGCGCTCTCTAGAACTATCATTTGGAAGCCTATTTTTTAGATCTGTAAAACTTAAAATGCGACACAACTTACCGGCCCACCTAAAGTACCTATACCAATCAATACCATGAGAATAAATCATACATTTTGTACACAGTATACTATTATTAGAATGTATAACAGCATGCTAATTCAATTACAAATGTGAGTGTAATTACGCGTAAATGTAAGATTACATTATGATTAGGAATTCCAGTAAACAGTACCTATCTAAACATCGCTGAAGCACGCCAGTTATTCACAGAAACCATTTATAAGTATGATCTAATCAGGAAAATGTATCGCTAATACTCGTAGACTACCTAATACTATAGTCTTTTTCAGCTAAGATGATCCCTGTGACACTTCATTTATTTATTTATTTATATAAGGTACACTTACAGGTTACAGTCACTTAACAGTTTAGAAATATGTAATAACTTAAGTGTAAAAAGCAAGACAGAAACCCACAGGTAGTGTATACAGCATGATTAATTTAAAGCTATAATGATTAATAATTAGGATCTAAAACAAAATCTATAGGTAATATTGGATAAATACAAAATAAATGATATAATCTCTAAGCTATTGTCTGAAAGACAGTTCAATTTATGTGTGAGGCCGAGAACGCTTCAGCCTCCAGTATTTGTGAAATGTGCTTCTTAAACTTTGGGAAGCTGCTGCCAAATACATCGATGTCTCTGCCACTGCGAACTAGTTCATTGTAGGTACGACACATTCGGATAAGCGGGTTAAAATAAGATGTATTGTTTTTATACACTTTTAAAGCAAAGGTGTTAGGTGTCCGGATTCTATGGTGAGTGTTTATGTTTATTAACAGAGGAAAGAAGATCAGGAACTTCAAAGGAAGAGTGTATTATTTTGTGGAGGCAGAGCAGATCGTAAAGTTTTCGGCGAACCGAAAGAGGCGTCATTTTAAACCTGACCAATCTTTCACTGTAGTCGCGGAGTGATCGACCGTATTGGAACCTGCAGGAAAGAAATCTAAGAAATCTTCTCTGCACCCTCTCTATATTGATTACGTGAGTGTTATAGAAGGGATTCCAAACTGGGCAGCAGTATTCCAAAACACTTCTCACCAGACTAGAAAAAAGACGGAGTGTGCTTTGAGGGGGGTCATTGTGTTCTGAATCACGCATTTTACGTTTGTCAAACGAAAATAATTTTATGGCATTATTTATTTTAATATTTTTCCTAGTGATGCCGCAATGAAATGAAAAAACTGTGCAATAAAATTATTTTCGTTTGTAAAACGTATAATGCGTGATTCAGAACACAATGAAGTGTCACAGGGATCATCTTAGCTGAAAAAGAGTATAACTTGATACCAAATTATTTTTTATGGTAGGTCATCTGATGTGAAGCGTGAGGTCCGCATATGAGGTTGACAGACACAATAGACTCAGGAGAAAAACCATGAGCTGGAAGTGCATTCCATGACTTAATGGCACGGGGCAGAAAGGGGGACCTAAACCTTATGGTCCGGGCCACCAGTTCCTGCATGATACGCGGTTGGCAAAGCTGTCGAGCTCGTATTCTTAGAAAATGGAAAGGAGAGCTAGTTGAAATAACTCTTCAGAGCATTACCCATTATAGAGACAGTTGAGAACACTAAGGCTGCCCATGACTCTACGTTACTGTAGAGGATCAAGGGTCTCAGTCATCTCTTAACCCTTTCTAAGGCAGAATATGTTGGATTTTTAATTGGTTTTGAACCTTAAGTCAACACATTATGGTTCAAATTAAGGTGGCAATATAGTTGCTAGATCCTGAAGGGACTTGGAATTTAAATACACTTTTTAGGTATTTTTTGGTGATGGAAACTATGTCGGCCTTCACAGTCCGACGGCGGATGTACACTTTTCTAATCTTGCACCTGTTTATCCGTCTTATTAATAACTGCATCGGCTCTCATGAAGCGTCGGCATTAACATAAAGAACTCTCAATCACTCACTACTTAATCTATTTATTTGTTTTACAAAATAATATTTTTTTCTAATGTACGTTTCCTAGAATTAAACTTCCGCGTTTAAGCAAAAACTAATAACGTCACACCATTGAAATGTCAAGTATTGTCAAAAATCGCATTGGAACATAAAATTGAACGCAACAATATAATTGTTTTCAATTTACTACAGCACTTTAATAATATTTACAACGTGCCTTTTGTTATTGTGGATTGTAGATTAAAATTCTATTAGGGCAACATTACAACCCGACCGCAAACAAGAGTACTGTGGCGATACTATTAAGTTGATTAACCGTAATCGCAGCCTCTACATATAGTTAACTTTACAATCTACTTTACCACACTATAGGCAAATTCGTATTATGTAACAGTGATGTCCATTTATAATGTGAATTTTTTATTTATTTAATGAAATAACAAAAGTTCAAATTAAATATAAAAGTGTAAAAACTGCATATTTAATCGTAAATCAAGGATAAAGTAGCTACGTACGCACAAATAAAACAACATAACATGTGTCATGTTCTGCTTTGTTCCACTCACGGTTATGTGATTCACGCCAAATTATGTTATTATACTTATTGCCACAATACCAACAGAGCTCAGGCACTGCTGGAAGGCTATTGCGAATTGGATTCGAATTGACGCAACCTAGTTTTTTACTTTTTTTTCAGTAGTAATCATAAATTAGAATCTATTTGAAGCTCATATTCGATGGTTAAATTAATAATAACTTTTTAATGAAATCAATACTAGTCACAAAGTATGTATGTATGTGTATATGCATTGTTTGTGTGATAGTGTACTACGAGTCTAAGTTTAGGTACATGTTTGCATCGACCTAAATGTCAACATCGATTTTCCCACTTGTTTACACGAAAATATAAATAGACATATAATCAATCTATTTAAGCAAACATTCATATTCTCATAATACGATCGATATATTTATGTAAACTGAAAAGCGTGGACGGTTCGCATCGATCGTGCACTCGCGCGTAATTTTGTCACTCGCCGATAATAAAGTGTCAAAGGTCAAATACAAAAATGAATGAATTATCTCGATTGTAGCTACACCGAACGCGGACATAGTGACAAAGAGTATTGACACTGAAACTGATACTGGTCAAACATTGGCACGGATCCGAGGATGAGAATGGGATAAAGCTGCTTTCACTAAAAAAATTACGGGTTAGATGTAGTGGGTGAAGTCAATGCTAGAATAAAATTACATTATCAGCGCTTGTATAAGCTATATGGAATGTCTACGGAACATGGTTCTTGCAAATTTTAGCTGGCATCCTTTAAAGTAAACCTAATACCGAATAAGTTCACATAATAAGACCACATTACATAATTATCAGTACAGTTAAGTAATGAAAATGACTATTCAAAGAAAATACCAAACGATTGAAAATAAAAATACACTCTATTGGAAACACGGCCTAAGGCCGAATAGACAACGCGAGGATTTTGGTGAAGTGTAGCTCAAACAACCCGCCACTCTGACACGTCACACAAAGGCTCCGGTTACGCTACCTTTTACAATAAGATTCTTATTTAAATTGAGTTACGACGCTACCACATTTTTCTTTTAGCGCTACCTGTAATATCGATGGCCCCACCGAATAAACGTGTAATAGCCATTGCACAAAAAAAAATTTTTTTGGTATTTCGTTACATTAGCCTCTCCTCTACCTCCCCAATTTTTTTTTGAATTTTTTGATCATAAACAAGCCTGTAATTGCATTATAAACCTTTTTTCCACGGAAATAATATATTTTTTTGTCACAAGAATATTATTATAAGTGACTATTACATGCTTCATACTTTCTCTGTTTCACAAGAATAAACGTGTATAAACAGCAAAACGTTTGATATTGTTTGTTCTTAGTTGTTAAGTATAGGCAATATGCGTTTGCACGTTTATTCGTGTATATTTTTTTGGTGCTTTTTTGAGTAATGTGTCTTGCACGAGAAGTAACTTAGCAAATAATTTTGCATTGTTTCTTACCATAATAGATAAGTTTTATAATTTATTGCTATAAATCGAGCACCAGTATTCCATTATTCTTAACAAAATAAAAAGTAGAGTAAAAGTGCCTTAACCAAATATAAACGACAATCAATTTTTGCAATCGGGTCTCGCAGGGTAATAATAGATAAGTTTTATAATTTATTGCTATAAATCAAGCACCAGCCGTGTGGTTACGGCGTAAGAATACCAAGTGTTGAAGTGGAAGCTATGTATGAGGAAATTAGTAGGGGCCATACATAACTCCAAAACACATTTCACTGTTGTAATGGGAGACTTCAATGCAAAGCTGGGCCGTAGAAGCGATGGTGAGCTGAAAGTGGGACGATTTGGATATGAACATCGGAATCTCAGGGGACAGATGCTAGCTGACTTTATGGAGAAAGAAGGACTTTTTGTGAAGAATTCATTCTTCCGAAAGTCGCCGCACAGAAAATAGACCTGGTTGGGTCCGAACGGCTGAACTAAAAATGAGATAGACTACATCATGAACATTAGGAGACGTCATTTCAACGACGTCTCTGTGATCAACAGGATTAAAACCGGAAGTGATCACCGTATCGTTAGAGGCACATTGAATATCAACGTCAAACTGGAAAGAACGCGTCTGGTGAAGTCTACGCTCCGACCATCGAAGGCACATATCCAAAACCCCGAGAACTTTCCGCTTGAACTGTCGAACTTGAACAATGGCTGGACAGCTGTTCATCAGTGGAAGATATAAATAGCAGGCTGTAAACTGAAACTGTTCATACGGTACGGTCCAAGTTTTTCAAAAGCCACCGTAAAAAGACCTCAAAAACTATCCGACCATACCCGACACCTTATCCTCATCAGGCTAGTCGACGTGTTTTGACGCTGAAAAACTTCGGATGAAGCTGAGTCATATAGCCAGCTGAATAGACTGATTAGGAAGTCTCTGCGACATAATTTACGCTCCTTTAATACTCAGCGTATTAAGGAGACAATTAAGCGGAACCAAGGCTCCAAAGTGTTTGCAAGAGACGCGTCTATTGGGCAAAGCCAACTGACAAAGCTGAAGACTGAAGATAGACGCGTGACGTCAAACAAGTCAGAGGTGCTACGGGAGATAGAGAGGTTCTATGGGCAGTTATTTACCTCGGTCTGTGCTGAGCCAGCTATTGTGGCGACAGACCCCAGAGCCAAGCTAACCCGACACTATACCGAAGACACCCCGGACATCAGCCTGTACGAGATAAGAATGGCTCTCAAACAACTTAAGAAAAACAAGACACCGGGTGAGGATGGTATCACTACAGAGCTTCTGAAAGCGGGTGGAACACCGGTACTAAAAGTCCCTCAGAAGCTCTTTTATTTCTCCCCGCTCGACGGCAAAACGCCAGAAGCATGGAACAGGAGTGTTGTGGTCTTGTTCTTCAAAAAAGGTGACAAAACCTTACTGAAGAACTACCGGCCCATAACACTGCTAAGCCATGTCTACAAGCTGTTCTCTAGAGTCATCACGAATCGTCTCGATTGCAGGATTGATGACTTCCAGCCTTCCGAACAAGCCGGTTTCCGAAAAGGCTTTAGTACCATAGAGCACTTACATACGCTGCGGCAGATTATACAGAAGACGGAGGAGTATAATCGGCCACTATGCTTAGCGTTCGTGGACTATGAAAAAGCCTTCGATTCCGTCGAAATTTGGGCGGTTTTTAGATCTCCACAGCGATGCCATGTAGATTATTGGTATATTGAAGTGTTGAAGTGTTTGTATAACAGCACCACCATGTCAGTCCGAGTACAGGAAAATCGCACGAAGGAAATCCCCTTACAAAGAGGAGTACGAAAGGTAGTTGTCATTTCTCCGAAACTGTTTACTACTGCTCTAGAGGATTCCTTCAAGCTGCTGGAATGGCAAGGACTTGGTATCAATATTATTGGCATGGCGAAATACATCACTCACCTTCGATTTGTTGATGACATCGTAGTCATGGCCGAGTCGCTGGAAGATCTAGGACAAATGCTCGATGTCCTCGATAAAGTTTCCCAACAAGTGGGTCTTAGAATGAACATGGATAAAACAAAAAATATGTTTAATGTTGCACCCACCGTACAAACTTTACTCTCGAAATTGTGTGTGGATATATCTACCTAGGACAGGCAATCCGCTTAGGAAAATCAACTTTAGAGAGAGAAGTCAGCAGGCCGATGCAAATCGGCTGGGCAGCGTTTGGGAAACTGCACAACGTGTTCTCGTCCAAAATACCTCAGTGTCTCAAGACAAAGGTGTACAACCAATGTGTGTTACCTGTGATGACTTACGGCGCTGAGACGTGGTGCTTCACAAAAGATCTTTTTAGAAGGCTTAATGTCGCGCAGAGAGCTATGGAGAGGGCTATGCTCGGCATTTCTCTACGTGATCGAATCAGAAATGAAAAGATCCGTAGAAGAACCAAACTTGCTGACATAACCCACCAGATTAGCAAACTGAAGTGGCAATGGGCCGGCCACATAGCACGAAGATTGGACGGTCGTTTGGGCCGAAATGTCCTGGAGTGGAGGCCACGTACCGGAAAGCGCAGTGTGGGACGACCACCTACCAGATAGACCGACGACCTGGTGACCTGGGTTTTGTTGAAAAGCTTCGAAAGAGGCCTATGCTCAGCAGTGGGCAGCAATGGGCTGAGATGACGACAATTTCATTAAAGATTATGTTGGAATTTATTTAGTTCTCAAAATGCTTATAAGATAAGCCGTTTGTTTTTTTGTTGATTTTTGCTGAATTTCTATAGTAATGAGAAATATCTCTATGAATGGGGCTGGCTAGGCTGATTATTATAAAAAATAGTTTTATTATTATTATGATAATAAATAAAAATAATATATAAAAACAGAAGTTTTGTTTATTTTCCCTTTAAAGATTATGCAACATTTTAATATTACATAGCGTGAATTCATAATGTTAATATGCATAACACATTGTAAAACTAACTTAATAACACGAATATAAATGTAATTTTTATTACCATCCATAGATCACCAAATATTTCTGTTATACAAGCGTGCAAACAATTGCAGCCGCCATCAAAAGACGCGTGATTTCCCTAGAATAATAGTGTATCATTGCGTTACGTTCATCAACATCGTTTAAATTCACACGAATAAACGTGTAATGATCTATAACAGTCAACTGACTACACTAATTTCACTCGAGTAATTGTATAATATGGATTTTCTTGATTATTGACTAAATTAACGACTATTCCTTAAAATAAATTATATCAGCTTAAAGGTTATTTTTTTTTCTTTAATTTCATTATACATTATTTTAACATACCTATAATAATACCCGAGATAGTAAGGATTAAACGTTTTTATTCTCTCCTGTAAAATTGACGTTTTTCACTTGCACGTTTATTCGGTGGGGCCATCGATATGGTGTTCGTACTATCTTAACTGAGAACGTTCACGATCATTGGGGCGTGCCAGCTGGTTTCTTAAAAAAAAATACCCCCGACGAGTAAATTTTGTACGAAACGCAGCATTAGGCGTCAGATACCAAACAAAACACAATCACCACTCACCTATCCTCAGACAGCACCTGGTCGAACTCCGACGAGGAGACCAGAAACAGTATCGAGGTGACAGAGTCGAAGCACTGCGTCCACTTCTGCCGCTGCGTCCGCTGCCCGCCGACGTCGACGAACACGAACGGGACGTTGTTGATGTTGATCGTGCACTCCGTGATGCCCTTGGTGGCCTTCCGACAGTGCAGGATGTCTTGGTGGGAGGGGATGTAGTCGGGCCGGGCGATGCGCTCGAGCTCGTCGAAGAAGTAGCTCACCGAGTCGCTCTGGAAGACGACAAATGGCACATTTGAATTAAGGATCAAACTTGTTTGTAATAAGACGTGATATTAAATTAGGACCAGTCAAAACTTAAGTTATCATGGTCTTGAGAAGATATACTACGGCAGGCTTTAGAATCGCGCTGATGCGTTAAGATCTATTCTAAAAACTGCCATATAGCAGAATTCTGATAGATTTTATATCGGGCGTAGGCTACTTCCGGCCAGTATAACTTAAAATATTCCCTAAATCTTCAAGCATATTGATTTGACGGATCCAATGGTACGCATGCCTTCAGCGCCAATTCAAAACCAGCCAAAAATTTTAGAAGTTAATCCTCATAAGTGAAAACATTACATCTACAGTATAAATAAAAATAGAACAAACACTAGTCTTACATCCACAATTCAAAAAATCGATAACTTTATTTATTGTCACTCGAATAATGTGTCTGTCTAGAGTATAATCGATAGGATAGTCAGAAGTAGGTTAACGGTTCAACTGAAAGATTAATGCTAAGTTGAAAATACGCCTTTAATTATGGCGTCACGTTGTCATACACAGATATCTGTCAAACTACATATTAACTTGCTATGCGGGTGACGAGTTTCGAGGGTCTATTTGGTTCGATTAGTGACCAATCAAATTAAGAAACGGTCACCGGTGACCGAAGAATAGAGATCATGATATCATGGCATGGCGCCTATGATGTTGTGATAATGAGCATCATTCGCGTATGAGGTTTGGTTTTGAGTGAGTAAAGGTAAACAGCAAGTAAAGTTATTCTGGTATCTATTGTATACTTAAGGATTTCATATAAGCACTTTATGTTCCCCAAAGTAAATATATCTGATAGTATGCTAAAACAATATGGGAATTTGAAAAGTCTAGTGCAGCGATTATAAAACCTGACATGTTTGTTTAAACTCGGCACTGGTAAGATATCCCACGTCGTTAAAATGCTGAAAAAGAATCTAGGACGTTCCGACACTAACCTACAGACAGGGAGTACTTAAACGAACACTAATTGACGAAAGAGCTCGATCCACACGCATTAACAAAAAAGTAAGAATCGTATTACTGGAGGCGTTGTGTCTGCGAACAATAGTCCATTTGAGACGTTCCATGGCAGATATCTTCCACATTAGACATGAAACATTCCCGTTCCGAACGC
Source organism: Maruca vitrata (assembly GCA_039566165.1). Classification (NCBI taxonomy): domain Eukaryota; kingdom Metazoa; phylum Arthropoda; class Insecta; order Lepidoptera; family Crambidae; genus Maruca; species Maruca vitrata. The sequence goes on along the minus strand of CM076918.1, from coordinate 3,226,354 downwards.
GAGATACTTTTAAACGACCTTTTGAAATCATAATGTTTTCCAGGAACAAAGAACCTGTTCCCTTAGAGCTTAGCGTCGGTCACTCATGCAAATGAAACACAAGCTGTAATTATGTTTAATCGGAGTCCTCCACGCAACTTGGACTAAAAGATTTCTGAAGATCAAATTTTAGACCTTGTAACTTGGACAACGTCGTCTACCGCCATCCATATAAATCTATACTAATATTATAAAGAGGAAAGATTTGTATTTTTGTATTTTTGTATGTTTGTAATGAATAAACTCAAAAACTACTGGACCGATTGCAATAATTTTTTCACCATTAGAAAGCTGCATTATTCAGAAGTTACATAGGCTATATAATATTTTTAAAAAAATTAGGGATCCTTACTAAAACTCCAATAATTTACCCAAGGTGTAAAAAAATTACCTGAAAAATTCCTTACGTCGCGTACGCTGCGAAAACGATTGATGTTAGAACAAAATCATTTACTACGACTTTGTAGAACTTATCATTATCTATAAAAAGTGTCGCGACAGCATATGTCTAAATATTATAGTTATGTCACAGTAAGCGGTTTTTTATTCGAAAAATTTAATTTATATGCCGCCACATGAAAAGGCTCTTTATTTGTATCTTGGTATTAATCCTTATCAAAATAAATTAATTTATATGCAAGACGGCTTCAATACCTATTTAAGACTTTTTGAATTATTCAATTCGGACATTTCATTCGGAAGATATCACAAGTTTAAAAATGCATGTATTAGAAAAAAACGCGACTTTTTTGCCGCCACCGCGCTCAGTTAGCCAGCTTGCGATGTAGGCTCCATGTTAGCATCACTGGGGTACGGGGGAGTCAATGTAATACAGTAGAACCCGTTTAAGACGATCACGCTTAATACGATTTCCCGCATAATACGCCACTTTATGCCAGTCCCAGCAACTTAAGATATATTTTCATACATTTCTTAACGCTTAATACGATTCTCATCCCGTTTAATACGCCCAAAACCGACAGGTCGAGCACCCTAAAAGCGCATTTTTATTTTTGAAACGCATGTAACAGGGCCCGCGTCGTAGAAACTTTCTGTAACGCATGCCGTAGGGTTTAATGATTGAGGTGCTATGTATGGGAAGAAGTCCCCGAATGCCTTGATTCGGCTGAGGGAAGTCCACTAATTCGGGCTTAGGTATGACTGATTTAAAATAATACATAATTATACATTGTTGGTGTTATTTTCCTTATCCCGCATAATACGCTTTCTCGCTTAAGACGCGTTTTTCATAGGGTCCCTGAGAAATCGTCTTAAGCGGGTTTTACTGTATGTAATATAATATATATATATAATAATATTATAAAGAGGAAAGGTTTGATTTTTTGTTTGTTTGTTTGTTTCGAATAGGCTCCGAAACTACTGCACCGATTTGAAAAAATCTTTCACTGTTGGAAAGCTACACTATCCCTGAGTGTCATAGGCTTTTTTTAGATAAAAATAGATTTCTCTTACGGGGTTAAAATATATTACATAGAGATAGAGATATCCCCGAAGCGAAGCGAGGGAGGGTCGCTATGTTTGATATAACATGAGTAGGTACCTACGTGATAAGTTTTTTGGTAGTTCAAAAGATGGTACTGTGCTCTACGTATTACTTCGATATTATATGGTGGAAAAGTTTGTAGGTATGTAAACTAGAATCCATAATTCGACGGAGTAGTTTGACAGATAGAGTGTTACCATGTGATCGAAAAAATAAATAGTGATGAGGTTAATGGTAATATTTAATTATCGACAGAATTATCCGGTCTAAGAATAAAATCGCCGGTTATCTAACAACACCGCTCAATTTATTTTAATCAAATTAAAAAGAGAGTGAAAAATGTCTGAAACATTTTATTAATTTTAAGAGTTATTGTATAAAAATGTTGAAATTTAAATCCCGATTAACTGAAAAACAAAACAATACCTGTAATATGCTACATGAACAGAGAAATACAATCGCATCAAACAATCCAAGGTACGGAAGCCGAATGATTTACAAATGAAGGTGAGCGTCATCATGTCAACCATTATTTCACTGGCCAACAGTGCTGCTACAATTAAGTATGTAATGCAAAATCGTGCCAGTATCTCGGCTTAACAATAATCGAAATTTTCTTGATTAGTCCATCAAGTCAATTTATTTCATAAAAATATAAAATGGAGCTTGCACATGAAATTTTTTTATAATAAATTAATTCGAAAAAAAATCGATTTTTTGTTCTGATCGAATCAGATCACAAATTATCGATGCAAACAACACTATGCTAAACCTGGCAACATAATGCGATTTGAAGTTGTCAAACTACTCCGTCGAATTACGGATTCTAGTTATAAAATACAATAAGTTAACTATTTCATTTTATCAGATCAATACGTATAAAGCAATACGCACGTATAAAGTGAACTCATGGCAACAACACGCTTTTCATTGAGTGAAACCCTAATGGCGTTTACTATTGCTTCAGTATAAAAATGCCGTCTTGATAAAGCTAAATAAATTGCATTATTATGTTTATAACCAAGTAGCGCAATAAGCAAGTTCCACCAGTGACTAAGGAACAAAGGCTTTATTGCTAACACAGTGGTGGTCAACAACATTCCAATGCGATAAAGATTATATTGTCCATTCAAACACATATACATTCACATTTTTTTGCTAACATAAACATTGATTGACCAACTTCACTCAAGATAAAAATAGAAAATGAGGAAATTGGTGAAACGAATCGCAGAATAGGTCGGTCAATTTACTAAGATTAAATCATTACCATTGTTAATTATTATGACATAGCCGATTATGGCAATAACTATAGTCTTTACGATGTTAAGAATAACTTTAAAACAGAACATTATGTAACAAAAATAGGTTTTTTAAACAGGTTGATCTTGGTATTTTACAGACATCACAGAATCAGTTTAACCAATAGCAAATGAACGTCACAAACTTCGACCGAATTTCAAAAGTAAATAACCGATTCCAAAAATTAAAAAACGGTTCATGGTCGCGAAAACATCGCGGGAATATTTGTAAATATTAGTTTCCTGCGAAAGCAAGTTGTAAATTAGGCTCGGGGTCAGTGATCGTTGTATTTGTCAGCTTATGAGGGCACGAAAGGTGAGTGAAGGAGGATGCGATGACACGCGCAGCCCTCTCATTGTGTAGAAAGGGCCTTGGCAGATGGACAGAGGAAGTGTGCGTTTAGCGCCGTCTCGCACGCTTAAACAAATGGAAGCTTGCACTATATCGACCGAAGCGATAAGCATCTCTACCTAAATTAATTCCGAACCGTACAACACTTTACGAACTGACCTAATTAGCATGGAAGCCGTCCCATTAGGGACTATAAAAATTCCACGTAATGCAATTGTCTAAAGTAAACATGGACACTAAATTTAAACAACTCCATTTAATCGAAGTTCGTAAAATGAATTAAAATCGAAAAGAACTTGGTACATGCGGTGGGTGGTAATTCTATGCCGTTTGCTCATCAAATTGGCTATTACCCGTTACTATGCATAGCCTACGTCATGTACTGTTAGTAGGTGTTAAACAGAGCCGTACGTATCAGCAATTATTAAGTTTTAACCTTGAGCGTGGAGGCATTTTGGGTCTTAAAGATACCCTTATCACTGTCGGAATGGGAACGATTTACACCCATGCACGCCTCAGGCTGTGAACATCATAATTCGAAATTCGCTGTTAAAAATAAAGGGTGCGCAGAATAACACATTATTTCGTAATAGAGATAATAAAATGTTATCAGTTTTAACGAAATCATTGTCTTGGTGATTGTGTAAGTTTACATAACGTAATAGGTATCACTATTTGCTAACATCAATGATTCATTTAAAGAACATGGCAATGATTCACTTTTGTAAAATTCCATAATTTAATAAAAAATAACATGGTACGATAAAAAAATACACAGGTCGTGCTAAGTGTTAAGGATAAATGAGCTAGTATGGTCATCTACTCTGGTATCCACTCATAGTCTCCGTACTTCAAACGAAAATACCGAATCAATAGAATGTACATCAGATCTGTTTGTTATTTTCATTCATTCCAAAAGGGAACACAATCCTACAGGGTACTTTCTACAAAATAGAATCACGAAATTTGATAAGTAAGGTTCAATAAGGTGGTGAAAAATAACATAATTCACTCCAAATTTCAATTCCAACCTCAGTCCAGACACGAAATCATCGTCTTTTTATAAGGCATATCTACGGAAGAGGAGAACTAAGCAAGCATATTGAAAATACTACGGATCCACATAACTTTGGCGTAAGTATTATTAAAGCTGATGTTGCAAACTCCATGCTGTGACTAGTTACAATGGCATGTCAAATACCTATCCATAATTTAGGTATTAAGTAAGTACCAAGTATAACTCGAAGCGAAGAGCACAATGGATGGCTAAAATCTGCGTTTGGGTGAAAAAAACACAGTTAAAATTCAGACGTATGATCAAGACAAGTGATTGATCTCGTGCTTCTGAAAAACCTTACAGCGAAAATTAAGTCGTCTTCTAAAGCCATTATGTGGTTTTCACTGTCGTAGTAGAGAAAATAAAGTCATGGAATAGAAGGAAGTCAACGGAATTTCCGTTCTCTTCACACAGTGATTTTATCGAAATCAAATGGAGCATACTAGTAACCTGAAGTGAGGAAACCTGCACACCTAAGAAGAAATTCTAAGGTTGTGTAGTCGACCAACCCGCACTTGGCCAGCGTGGTCGATTAGGGCTTTTCGCCCTAGTTTAGGGTAGGCCCGTGCCCCAGCAGTGGGGACGTATATGGGCTGATGATGATGATGATACTAGTAACAGTTTTGTAAACAAACCATTCTGGGAATAAACGTTCTCAAATCTAACCTGTGGCAATGAATCGTTACTTCAGTGGCAAATCCATCTTAAATAGGACTTGGAAACAAGTCTTGTGAGATCTTAAAAACATTATTCAAACTAAACCTATGTATACATAAAAAGCAATTTGTGCTCGACTACGCCAGTTCAGATGGACCGACCATCGTGCATGTGGAGCCTTGGACATGACGCATGACGCAACCGAGCTGTGACTAATCAAATGAGATAAGGAATGCAATTACAATAATTTTATTTATGTCCGTAAGATTAATAAAGAAACATTAGAAATCTAAAATTGAAACTGATCGCTTTGCCGTGGATTACGTAGACGTACGATAGCAAAAACAAGTAGACGTGATTCCTGAACCTGTCAAAAGTGTACATGTACAGTCAGTGTCAGTTAGCAAACAAGGCTTTTTTTTCGTTATTACACCTTTAAAATATTGTTGTGTTTACCTATTTTCTAGAATATCAATATAGAAATGTATTGCATCATTAAAGTAGAAAAAAAGTTATCTTCTTTATTTTTGTTTCCATTAAAAAGATTAACCTAGATCTACTTTCGACGCCACTGTTTGGTTAATTAGAAAATAAACAAGAAAAAAAGAACTTTCCAATAACATTATGTCCCGCCTTCTAGCCATTTATAACATAGCACCTCCTTTTTAGAAACGCCTTATAAAATCGACCATATTTTCCTTTATATGAATAAATAAAACAATCATATTAAAAACTAGTATTTTATAATTATGCGACGACGACGCATAACATGCATTGGGAGAGGTCATGGTTTTGATGCCAGTTATGAACCAAGAAAATAGTTTGTCGCTCAGTAAGTCTTCTACACCGCAAATTATAACTTTATACAACACAACAGTTGAGAATTTGAGATACCTAGGTGATATCTCAAAAATATTTTTTATGTTATTGTCTCAGATGTATAAAGATTAAATTTTACTTTATTGGGATTTAATGTTCATTTCTGCTTAGCAAATTACAGACAAGAAAAATCTGCTTAGTCATACTCTTGTTACCTTAGCTTTTAGATCAGTGTGATGAAATGTCAGAAATTGTTAAGGCATCACAGTGAAGGAATATTCATGACATCTTAATAGAATTTCAACAAGAATGTGTGTTCTTAACACAACTTGAAAACAATTTAGTTCAGATATTTTGAACAGGATTTTATCAAACCTGGGTTCTAATAAATTATGAGAGATGTATATGTTATGGACCAAGTGATTAATGCGAGCATTATTAATAATGCCCGAGCATTATGTATAATGTCTAGCCCTATCGGGCCAAGTGATTAATTATTATTTCAACTTCAATATTTGTCATTATGCGCGGTCATTATTATATGGCTATGTGATGATTGGGCAATATGATAATTGTGCGTAATTTGAGAAAAATGATTGTCTTTTGTGCTTTAAAATAATCAATACATAGTATAAAACTTAATAATTTTTGTATATGGGAAACTTCACTTATATTTTTACGTAATTCGATTATTTTATCATTCGTAACCCCCGCTGCTGTGTATTGACCATACATTTATCTATGTATTCAGCCATTTTCGTACATGTGTGCATAGATTAAGTTCCTCCGTGTATTTATTACTAGTTGTGCCAGCGACTTCGTTCGCGTTTCCCCCGTTTTTTACACATTTTCCATTGTATCTTTGCTCCTATTGGTCGCAGCGTGATGTTATATAGCCTAAAGCCTTCCCCGATAAATGGTCTCTATACAATGCAAAAAGATTTTTTCAAATCGAACCAGTAGTTCCTGAGATTAGCACGTTCAAACAAACAAACAAACTCTTCAGCTTTATAATATTAGTATAGATTTTTTGTGACCGTTACGTTTGTCGCGTAACACGAAGCAAAATCAACGTCCAATAAGGACGTTGATTTTGCTTTGTGCTTGGACTTTGATTTAAAATGCCGAAACGAGGAAAAACAATAAATAGCCAATGTCTCCGTAATCTTAATCACCCCGCGCATCAATACTAAAATAATGACACTCATGTGTTCAGCGATTTTGGGTGTAAACGCCTTTATTTATATTGCAATTTTGAATAATAGCGTGTCTTACGAGTTACGCCGCCAAATTATGTCCATTACCCCCTTTTGTTATGACATTTTTTTCACACCACATTATTTTTAGAGGCTAACTACTTTTTATATTAAACTATTGTATATCAAATGATAAGATTAATTAAAGTTTTTTCTACATAATAAGTTTGTATTACTTTGCCCAAAAGGTGATAAACATTATGTATAATGCCCGGTCAAAGTGATTATTTGAATAATTATTATTGAATTGCACTCTCATATTGGGCATTTTTCATATGGACCGGGCAGTATGAATAATGCCCAATTTATCATTTGGTCCATAACATATACGAAATCTCTTTTCTGTAGCTATTTATAATAAGTAAGTAATAATGGATAATTAGTATTTTTTCAAAATTAAAATAATTGTCCCAGTGATAATTCCAAATTTATTTACTTATTTAAGTGTCAAATTGAAGATAATTAAATTTACCTACTATACTTATACTATATGTAGAGTGTTCTATGCTACTACTATCTTTATATAGAATTAGCAGAACTTTCAACGGGTTAAGTTATATTGCCAACCAATTTGTGATGCCTTTCTCTACACATTAATTATACTACAATAAATGAAAAATGGATATTTTATTGATAATTATTTTTAGTCATCAAGAACTAGGCATCTTTTAATTGGCACTGCAAACATATAAAAAAATTACATTCAAATATTTTCACTTTCAATATTGGTGTTAAGGGAAAGACAATAAATTTTAGAATATGGGTCAAAATGAGTTTTCTAGACATACAAACAAGGTAAATTGTGGAAAGTTATTGATTATAACTTATGTGTTATTTCTTAGCGTTACCACTAGGGGCGCTGTACAAGTTTTTCATAGACATATTTACATAGGCGATATCAAGTCTGTCACTTTTAAACTCATGGTAGCGCTACACTAACATTATAAAGAGTTTGTTTGTTTGGTTAAATGTGCTCATCTCAGGAACTATGGGCTTGATTTGAAATATTCTTTATGTGTTGGATAAATCATTTATTGAGGATGGCTTTTTGGGCTATATAACATCATGCTGCGACCAATAGGAGCAAAGAAACAGTAGGAAATGTATAAAAAACGGGGGAAAAACAAGGATGAAGGTGCTGGTACTGCTATTAAAAAATATTGATAATAGCTAGGTAGTTAGCTAATAATGTAAGGACCACAAAAAGTGGCCAAACTGAACAAAGCATGTAATAAGAAGACAAGGAACTTTCCCCACTAAAAAGGATTTCCTTAAACGCAGCAGTAAGTATGGATGGGTAGATGACAAAATAATAAAAAAGAATTCACCATCACTGGCCACAAGTGGCTGCGGTTGGTGGCCCAATTGCTCCAAGGCTTAAAGTAGAAGTGATCAAGCTTGATAACCGGATATGAGCCAACTGACAGTGATTTCAAATCAAACATTAAACAGACAACACAACAATAGCATACAACACGACATGAACACAATAAACCTTTATCACAGGAATACAAACATACAATATTGGATTGCATTATGCCAACATTAGTATGGATGTAACCAACCACTTGGCTCGGTATAAGAAAAAATATAACTACACAACACTCATACTTGTGTTGATTCTAGTAACCACACATGACTAACGGATATTTGAATTGTTTACATGCATCAACTCCAAATAGGCAGTATAAATTATAATATCTTCTACCAACCTACACTATTCTCAGTTAGAACTTTGTTTTGCCTGCATATAGCCTTTAATGCAGCTTTGTCCGAGGCTCTTCTATGATGATGACTAAACATGATTATCAACAAACAGTAGTTTTATAGGTACGGCTATTATAAAGATGAAAGAAGGAACTTGAAACCAACCTATTTCAAAAACCATAAGTCTATTATACTTCTGTAACGTTTATAAAATACATGTCCACTATGTGAAACCCATGCAAGCAGCGGGTATGGGGATTAAAGGGACATACTATCATTTCTGTTTCACAAAGTCCATTTAGTGGCATGTAACCTACAATTATGTCACTTTCGCAAATAATAATTACTTCTAGCACTTTAAAATAATGACTCACCAGTTGGAACTCTCTCCGCCTGTCGTAGGCCCTCTTGATGGCCCGGTCCAGCCACAGCGAGTGGATGTGCGGCGCGTAGTGCATGAAGAGCCGGCTGTCCAGTGCCTGTGTGGTGCTGAAGTGCAGCGCCTGCTGGCCCACGTCCAGGTTGCGCGGGTTCTCCCACGGGATCGCCAGCTTGTCCCGCGCGTCCACCAACACCTGTATCCCCTTCACAATGTTCTGGTATATCACGTGCTGGTACTCCCGCACCAGTTCCGGTTCGAACTTCACTTTGTGTATTATCCTCATCTGTTTCAGGAATGTTGATTTTCCGCTTTCACCCGCCCCAAGTAGCAACAACTTCACCTGCCGCCGTAGTGTTTGTTTGTCCTTCTCAAGTATTCTGTCTATTTCCTTGCTCCTGTATCGCTGTTCTATCTCCTCCGGTGACAGCTTCAGCCGCAGCCAGCAAGTCAGAGCCTCGGTACAACAGGTACATGACCACAAATCGTTGGCCATTTTGCATGATTATCAACGCCCTTTGGAAAGAACTTGAACTACCGATGAACTTTCATTTGAAAAGTTTAAGATTCACACATTGTCGCAATAACTTTGGGTCCGCACTGACAAAATAACAAAACTGATAAAAAATAATCCAACAAATCGGAAATAAGAAATAGATACACACGCATTCCACCCCTCCCAATACTCAAAAATGAGAATGCACAGATAAAACAAAGCACAATAAAATTAATTAACGTATGTTTGTGGTTGACTGATTGATGAAGTAAACGCAAAAAAATATTACTGAATAAATATAAATGGAGAAAGTATAAAAATAAGTCAAATTTAAATCAACAACACTAAATCGGGTGCAATCCTGACAAACAATGACAAAGAAATATGACATACAATGACAAACATGATGACAACAAGACAAAACTGATATACCAATAAATCTTGAGCCATTGCTATATTTTTAAAAATCATGGCTGATCATTGAAACTTCTTTGACCAAAAACAAAACTTCTATAAAAAAAGTATAAAGTCACAATTTTTTGCGCGACGTAGGATTGTACACCGCGCACGTGTTTTAATTCAATAAAATTACTTATTTACAGTTAAATTCCTAATCTTTTTACTCATATTTGTATAAGTAACTCTTCTCTAGTTTATTTCCTTTAGTTTCTCGAGAATCAAAGAGTTACAAAGTGATTACAATGTAAATTTTAAGTTGTGCAATGTCTAAAGAAGGTTATAGTGCTGAAAGAAAAGAAGGTGATAATAAAGTGGTTCTAGAGAGATTGCAATCTTATTTGAAAGACAAAAGGAGTACAGAGAGCTCAGAGTCGGCTCATAGTTATAGCAAGCCGAGTACAAGCTTTGATCCGAGTGTTAACGTGCCAGCGTTCGAGGACAGCAGCAACATACTGCGCGAAGTGTTGAACCATAAGAAAGCGGAGTTGCTACGTCAGCCTGAAATAGTAGAGTATCTAAAGTCTGTTTCGTCAGATCTCAAGAAGTAACCTCTACAATGGCAGTCGCGGCACAGAAAACGGTGTCATCTTTGATGCGAAAAACCCTGGAGCGACAAGCAGCCGTAGCGAAAGTAAAATTTAGATTTTCTGAAAAACAAGTGGAGAGAATATTATTGAGATACGTTAATGAAAAGGATTCTGGTCCGTACAACGAACTTTTGAAAGTTTTAAAAGATTACCCTCTCAATGATGAAAACTATAAAATACTCCTAGAAGATAGTTTATCCTGTGTAGTGTTATTAGGACGAGAATTGAACCAGTTCATTGAGCTAGCATGCAGCGTGGAGTGGGCGAGTCGGAGTGAGGACCTAGTGGAATTATTTAGCAGATTTGTTATCAGCCTAGTCACCGCACACACATACCATTGTCCCCGTGTTATGACATGCCTTATGAAATTATTCAAGAGTAAGTCATAATTTCTTTCCAAAGCTTTTTTATGCAGTCTAAAATATTATTTTATGTCAAAACTATTTATAAGTATGTGCCTAATTTTTCTTTGTCCCATTGACACTAAATTTGTAATATTTTCAGCTGATGGAGAGAATTGGGAGGAAAATCCACCTGAAGAAGCAGTATCTAAATGGTCTAATGTCCACACTATTATTGCACAAATTGTAGCCATTATGCCTATGTAAGTAATTCTTAATTTTATAGTAGTATAGTACTAAATTAGCTCATTTTAAAAGTTAAGATATTGATTTTTTTATTTACTTAAATAATAGAAATGAATTAAAAATGGTAAGTACTTGGGATTGAATTTTGTGTTAAAATGTTGTGAAATTTCAGTGTATCTTTGCTACACATGAATAGCAAAGTAAGTAGAAAATCATGAAATAACCAACATTATGCAATACTTTTATTGGCTTTCATACTCATGATACTGGTGACAACACCAACAACAAAAGTATGAAAGCTTCTACAACATTGTTATGCTACAATGAAATATTTTGTTAACTGAAGTGCAGTAGTATTTGCAATGGTGAATTCATTAACTGATATTTTCACATGATGTGCAAAGCGCAATCATCAAGATTGCATTTGTGTCAGTTTGAATGAACCATATGTGGATACAGAAGAACATGAAACCGATTGTAGCTTGGTTTGGAAATGTTCAAAAAGATGGCAAATAGACAATGCCCAATTATAAGTGTATTGAATCATCAACTAACAGTATGATGGCTAGAAACAGGTTGCACACCTGTAACAGTACAGTGTATTTGAATGACATGAGACTCCATTTCAGTGATAAGTGCCAGGGAAACCATCAATCATGATTTTGGGGGCTTGTATGGAATAGAGCTGTGTAATACAACTTTGCGACAACAGTCTGACAAATAGGTAAGACAATGTGGAACAGGGAATGCTCCATATTTATAATACAGTAGTGCAATGCCTACTAAATAAAAAAAATAACTTAACAAAACTCTTTGGAATTGGGAATTTACTATAAAAAAAACATGAAATAAAAACATTACACATAATCAGGTAATGATTTGACAAGATGTGAAGATTTTGCTGTGTGATGGTTTACTGTGCAAGATGGTTGCAATTTGGTCAGTTTTTCCAATTATATTGAAATGTCTGCTTTAGTTCCACTATTGCATGCATTTACACTTAAAATCTAAAAGGAACTGAACCAATTATGTAACAAACTTGGCAAAATAGATGCAAGCACCATCTATCACCCTACCATAATATGGGAGCTGGCTCCTTGTGAATGTGAACTATTCGAATGATATATAGATCACTATAAACATTGGTCGGTGAAGATGTGTGACTGTTATCATAACTATCACAGTAGTAAAACAAACAAAAAAAAACATTGCAATATTATTAATCCAATTACTTCAACTACATACTAATTCTCATGCTTGTCTTTTTTTTCAGGTCCAGTGACCTGCTAATGCAGACAGCAATAGACCAGTTCCCATATTACAAGGCTAGTTGTTATATCAACAGATCCTACATTCATAATTTAATTTGGATTAGCAAGTACATACCTTTACTACAAGAACAAATTGTGACAGCTATTATAAGCAGGTAAAATATTTATGTATTATTTATTACATTTTTCTTGTGCTGTATCTAATTTGGCAAATATACTGTGAGTGCTGCACTTTCGTTAGACAGGGATTATTCAGTCTTTGTTTATAATTTGCAATGAGGATTGAATAATGGTTCTAGATTTATTTAAAAAAAATGAATAAATAGATATGGAACTAAACAATGGTGGTTTTTTATTTCAGAATGATTGTCATGGATGTAAATTTAATAGACCGGTCAAAAAATAAAGTGCCTGCTGAGGTCCTCTTTGAAATGAACACAGAGGAGCAAGACACAATCACAGAGAGTTTGGACTACTGTATGCTGGAGATGCTGAGATGGCTAGAGGAGGAGAGGGATCCTGCTCTGAATATCATGTGCAATGTATTTGAGAAGGTGGTCCTGCCCACATATGGCATCAGGTAATAAGCTTGATCAGTTGTTTGAAAGTAGTTAGGACACTATGAGATTCTCTAAGATAGATTTTATATGTTAAAAAACATTGTGGTTCATCAACATAACTCAAATTCAAAATAATTATTTTTTTCAAATTTGGTCTGCTACACATGTTTTCCATATTAAAGACATGGAAAATGTATGTGGTATTAATTAAATTGAATTCATCTTCAGGATAAAGTATTGTACCAAATATATTTCCAGGATTTAGTTTAGTATTTTTTTACTTTTAATTACCTCTCTCTCGTTACACATCTCTCGTTTTACACCTTAAGGGAAACGGGAGTAGCTATCTATCATGTTTTTGTAAATAAATAACCCATAATTTGTAAATAAATAACAAATATTATGCTTTGCTGTATTATGTACATACACATGTTTTTGTAAATAAATATCTTTATATTTATCTAGGATACCGGATCCTTGACAAGCTCATGCTGAGCTATCTTCTATATCTACCTTCTGCTATACTGCCTGTTATTTTTATATTCTGTATGTGTGTGATAAGGAAAGCAATAAACTAATTTTATTTTATTTATTTATTTCAGGCACGTCCAATTCCTGATCCTGTACACGATATCGATCAGCCAGCAGTGCGCCGACCGGGTCCTGGGCGGGCTGTGGAGCGTGGCGAGCGGACGGCACGGCGCGGGGGCGGCAGGCGCGCGGCGCGGCGCGGCGGCGCACCTGGCGGGGCTGCTGGCGCGCGCCGCCCGCGTGCCCGCCTCCCGCCTCGCGCACCACCTGCGCGCCATGGCCGACTGGTGCCACGCCTACATCACCGCCACCCAGGAGGCGGCCACCGCCACGGACAACACCAAAGTGCATGGCGCGTTCCACGGGATATGCCACTCGATCTTCTATCTGGTCGCGTTCAAGAATCATCACCTGTTCATGAATAAAGAAAGTGAGTATTTTATGGCAGGATGTGATCTCTTCCTACCCCTCTCGGGGAAAAAGGGGTGTTTTATGTATGTATGTATTAGTATTTTATTTGTATGTTCTGCTTTTACAGTTTTTGCATGTTATAGCTAGATTCAGAAAATTTATTGTTTATAATTCAGTCAACTAGACCGAAAACTATACAGAAAACTAACGAACTAGACAGAAAATTAATTGTTTATAATCCAGTCAACTGCACAAGAGATTTGCAAGTTCATTTTGGCGGTAGGTCTATTAGGGGTGAAAGCCGCTCACCCGCAAGTCCAGTGATGATGAAAAGGGTACTCCAAGCCATCATCGTAAATCAGTTAAGGAAAAAAATAAAGCTAGGTCTATTAGATGATTTATTTTTTAGTAAATTTTTTAGTTAATTATCTTGACTCTAGCACAGGACGAAACCTATTTAGTGCTTTTTTTTTATATAAAATGAACCCTTATCATACAATTTGTGTTACCCATCATCATCATCAGCCAATATACGTCCCCACGGCTGGGGCACGGGCCTTAGTCGACCATGGTGGCCAAGTGCGGGTTGGTTGACTACACTACCTTATTTATTTATTTATTTGAATGATGTGTTGCCCGCAGAGCTCCAATTCGTCGAGTCGCTGAACCTGCCTCGCTTAGTGACGTGCTCCCTCAACCCGCTCCGTACGTGCCCGCCGCAGGTCACGCACGCATTCTCGTCCGTGACGCGCGCCCACCAGGTGGTCTACTGCCAGGCCATCATAGAGAAGAACGCCCGCCACACCCTCCAGTCCGCTTGCGCGCAGGAGTACGACGAGTGGTTCCCGTACGATCCGTACACTTTGCCTGTGTGAGTCATCTGAGATTTCATTTTTTGTTATAGCAAATAGATAAGATCTCTATAAGGACTAATTTGACTGATAGGGCAATAATATGAGTACACATTACAAAACTTTTGCAGTAAATCACTGCATTTATTTCATTGTATTGTAACAAGTCTTTATTTTGCTAATTTTGATAGAAAATTTCCTAAATTTGCATACATACATAATAGAAGATTGTCGCCTATAAGACTTGCTACATAATAAATCTAGCAAAAAACTTATATGATTGCTTGTTGTACTATTTTAAAATCTTTATTTTTATCATTTCAGATCTGGGAAAATGATATGGCCTCTATGCATAGAATACAAAGATTTCCTAAAGGACAGTGATACTGAGTCACAATTTAAGTGTATGAAAAGGAAAATTAAATTGGAGGAAGAAGATGACTACTTGATGTTGGCGAGCCCCATCAAGAGAATAGCTAGTTCTTTATCTAATACTATTTTACCAGGTTTTCGAACCAGTGAATCAATATTAATGTAATCCTACATTATCTTAATTTGTCCTAATGTACAAAGTTATTGATTGTTTACAAATGTAATAGGTACTATAATAATATTTACTTATGTTTAAGTACACTCTCACTACATTAAGAATGTGCTTAGTTACTAGCAATTTTTGATGCTAATTTTAGTTATTTTAAGGAAAGATACATCAAATATTCTTATTTGTGGCCTTTCAAGTTCTCTGTTCAGTGACAATTAATCTTTACATATTGATACTTTTCCAACAGTTAGTTCTGATTAGAAACTTATTTATTCCAGTTGTTTTTAAAATAAAATGCAAAACTATAATTTATCTTTTATTTTATCGCTCTATAACAGGCTTATTATAATAAACAAATACACACACAAAATAATAATTCCAACATTCACAAAGTGCACACACAAAACTGTAGACTTTGATTAAAATAATAATTCATATTGTACAATCATTGTTATGTAACCAAAGCTATAATACCATTTATGAACACACTGATGGTATTCAAATTTAAAGATCACAAGACACTTAAAGCTAAGGGAGTATGCACTGTCATTAATACTGAATCCTACCAGCCCTACAACACGCAGGCAAACATCGAGAAAAATTTTACATCTGTGTTAATAAATACAATCACTCATTTTGTAAAAACATTCATGCCAATTTATCTATTTGATAGCTAAGGTCAGGTGGCTAATAAAGCCCTAGTAGTTACCAGTGTTACTAAAACCATAAACTGATAGGGATATAAAAGCTATAAAGAGAAAGACTGATCATGTTAAAATTGACAATTAAAGTTTATACACTAATAAATTGAGATTAAGTGGTTGGAGAAAAGTTTGAGTTCTTTATAAAATATAAAATTTCATAATAATTATGTGAATATTACAAAATAATGAGAGGTAATATTTGTAACATTGTCATGGCATAAGGGAAGAAACTTTTTCTTGTTTGTTCTATGCAATCATTAATTTCTTTATCTTTTTTTGTGATAGGGATGTCTTCTTCTGAAAGATGTTTTGTTTGGCAGCTGATATTGTTTAGTTTGGTACTGTGCTATGACTGGGGCCTCATTTGCAGCCAGTTTATTTATCACAAAGTCATCCCCGGGTTTCATGTTCTCCATCATCTTAAGTTTAGCTTCAATAGATTGGATAGCTGTCTTCTTGCTCAGTTTCAATTCTGGTTTAGCACCAGCTAATGCTGGTATTCCTAATTCAGGCTTTGGCCTATCATGGTCTTCCTGTAAGTAATAATATTGATTAGCTAATCTACAGATTTGTTAAAGAAGTATTACCATTACTTACTAATCAATTAATCATAAGTCCAAACATTAAGAAAATATAAAAAAGTGAAGAGTGTGAGAATAATACACATCATAACAAAATAGTTGGGCATAAACTAAACCACTAGATAACTTGCCTATAAATAAATTCAATGGTAAATTAGATTGGCAACATTATAGTAAATTTAAATTTATAAAATAAGCTATAATACTTACTGAAGTGTTCTTGGCAAACTTTACACAGATTCGTTTGCAGCCCAAAAGTTGCCCATTCAATGAATTCATGGCCTGGACTGCATCTTGCCTCAGCTTATACGTAACAAAGGCAAATCCTCGAGGCTGACCCACATTGGGTCCGCTGCGGTGGAACAGCATGTCAAACTTTTCGATGTTCCCATACACACGGACCATTTTCAGTAATTGATACCGGTAATGAAAAATAATGGCGTTCATTAGACAAAGCAGTTACAATAATATGTACTACAGTAAATTAAAATTGTACATAATACCATCTTTATGCAATTAAAAAGCAAATTAACTTAAAATAACATACATTTTTTCTAGAAAAGAAAAGACCACGAGATTAAGCAATAATAAGGAATTGCTTTATACATACTCATTAACTCTATGGTCCAGATTTCCAATCCACAGCCTCTTGTCGCAAACTTCGTTTTGCTGCATGGGCTCCAAATGCAACGGCACCTACAGATTTGCAAGAAAGTAAATCACTTGTTTACAAACTTTATAAAATAATACTGTAATATGTAAAGACGCTTCACGTAAATAACACCAAAATATGTGAAATATTACCGTGGCGTCCTCCATGACTGGGGTCAGTTCAGTTCCCTTCCTTGGCTTCCAATTATTAAAATCAATCACTATTTGATCATGTGCGAAAACTTATCATCATTATTTTGATGAAAACTAGAAATTTTAGAGATTTATTAGCTAGGAAGTACAAAAAGAGAACAGCAAAAAAAGAAGAAAGAAGCCATAATGTTTTTTTAATCTGTCACTGTCAAATACGGATCAAAGAGAATATAATCTCTACGTTTTACGGATAATGGATGGGAAGTGTTTCTATGTAAAACATAATCGTTCAAAATTGATGAATTCAACATAATTTAAATGCATGTTGACATATTTCTCCTAAATTTATCGAAGACTATCATTGATTTTTTTTATCCAATTTATCCCACCAGGGAAACTGTCATAGATATATTTTCAACTATCCAAGTCTACAATTTCAACTCTAATTAAAACTCAAACTGTCAGTGTTGACACTGACTTGCCATGACTAACCTGTGTTGGTGTTTTTGCTTGGGTTTTCTTGAAAATAAGGAAATCAAATTAGGTACGAATTATCAACCATTATTTTTATACAGTGATATGAAATGACAGTTATTCAAGTCATGAAGAAGATAAATACAAAAATTCCTGGTATTTTACAACCACCGCCAAAAACTGAAATCGATGGAAAAATCACAGATTTATCCTCCAAAACTGTACCTGAGCTTCTGGAACTTCGCGATCGACAACTGAAACTACTGGGGAACAAGTCTTTTATTTCCAAACTACCTGATAAAGGATCTAAAATACAAGCATTCCATGATAAAATCGTCAAAACCTTGAAAGAAAAGCAAGAACAGGACGAAGCATGCCTTTTATTGAGTAACATGAAACTGGACAACGAGGCCGTACAAAGTATCGAATGGGAGGGTAAAATTGATAGCAATAGGAACACGTGTTTGGATTCGGACGACGACAGTGATCCTGAGGATGTTATGCACATTCTAAGTCAAAGTACAGCACAGGAAAAAAAGGTAAAAGTAATACCGCCTGAGAAGCCCAGTATAACACCTGAGGACTTGTTGAAAATAGGTGAGATTCCACATGTGAAATACATTGTTGAGAAAACAGAGGTCAATCCAAATCCAAAAAAGGTAGTAGGACAGTTCAAGCCTTTCAAAACGACTGTTTCTGATGTCCACAATCCAGAAAAAGAGATACTCAGGAAGAAGCACAGACACTGGGAAGTGACTGCAGCAACTCCTCCACCAATAGTCCATGGTCCAGCTAAATTGTTGGCATTAGAAGAGTCTTTGAAGTTGCAAAAAGAATACAACATACATTTGAAGGAGGTAGAAGCAAAGCATGCAGCAGAGAAGCTGTTGGCGAGAGCAGGCATCAAGATGTCACATCTTCCAACAGACACAACCAAGTTTGGTACATACAGGGAGACTGAGAAAGAATCTGATGAGTCTGAGGAGGAAGGGAGTGACAATGAGGTTCATGATGAAGAGCCTGAGAGAGGAGGAGTGGTCTTCACAGTAATGAAATGATACAAATTATAATTATTTACACCTCTACTTGGGTGTGTTCTGGATGAAACAAATGAATAGCTACTGGTTAGCCCTTTTGTATCATTGAATCAATGTGATATTATAATGAGACCAGCTAGGCGGTAGAAATTGTGACATTTAGGTCATGTCCCCATTAAATTCACACTTATCATTCAACAGTTAGACACAAGTTCACTTATTAAGATATTTTCATGAAAGAGTTTTTGCTAGTAACCAATATTCTTATGAGAATCAGTAGAAATTTAGAATCTTCCTGTAGGGGACACTGAGCCTTTTATTGTGTTATGAAAAAGTTACATTGTCTTTTTATAAATAAGGGTAAATATTTGAATTTTTTAAATAAATAAATGTTGTTTAAAATTTAGTATGTTTTTTTTCTTCTGGAGTAGACTGTAATATTTATCTGGATAAAAATATTCACTACTGTTTACTTCTTAAGAGGTAAGGTTTTTTTTTTAAATATCTGTTTAACGGCTTTAAGAGGTAAGGTTGTTAAGGTGCAACACCATTTTTTTTTGTTTATTAGTTTTTACAAGACTGCGCGCAACGAACTCGCGTCAATGGTGCCTTTTAAAAACACCTTGTGTATAAGCTTTTAAATATAAAGCAGTCCATACTATTTGCAGTTAAATATCATTCTAAGAAACGCACAACACGCATCTAGTCACAGTATACGCAAAACCAAAAAGGAAAATGATATGCCTAATGGTTAGTGTGCTTAAACTTGGTTGTTAATTATATAAGTTTAATTTCATAGCAAATAAAATGTTCCATTCTAATATACGCGACAAATGATTATGCCTTAATATAAAATACATCCAAATACACATACCTACACAAAACTATCAGATCTTTTCGTCAATATAATTATTGTGCACATTTGAATTGTTACAGGATATTGTCTCATTCAGCACCAAATGTTAACAATACGCTATAACAACACTACATGACTACAGAGCGGGATTGTTACACCAATATTCTCCGCATGCCTAGATTTAAAATTAAGTAAACTCAAAGAATCCGAGTGAACATCGCACACTGCCATTTGTCCGCTGGGTGACCACTTGTTTTGTTTATCATGCACCGGTCGCGATTCATTCGCGTGTAGCTGTTCGCGCGCGTTGCACGCTTTTTTCGTGCCCGATTTTGTGTGAGGACCTCGATAACGCAGTGAAATGGCGCCCGTGTCCAACACCGTAGTGGGAATCGACGATGACCAGCGCTTCGCTCTTATGAAGGTCAGTAGCACGACAGCTATGTTACAGTCACTAACCAATGGTCTGGAAATAAGCATGTTATTATCTCATTGCACTTATAACAATGCTTTACGTGCACATGAACAAGCATTTACTTAGTTCAGGACCTTAGATCTTCTGAATCTTTTTGTGTAGGCATTGTAGGTATAAAACATATGAGTAATCAAGAGGTAGATAAAAATATATATTTATTATTTTTTCACACGCAAACACTCAATTAATAGCATCTAGTAATTTAGTAATTTTGATCTGCAGATCAAGAGCTGCATCTCGAAGATGCAGAAGGTGGTCCTCTAACAATTTTGAAATTAAAAGTGTATCTCATGCATTAGCGGGGAATATTTTCTGATGGAATAGTAAAAAAAATATCCCTTTATTTCGTGAGAAAATAGAAAAGACTGATCCTCTTTATAAAGTGAGGGTTATTTATGAGTAGGTATAAGATATTCTATAAAAGTAAACATACGTTTGTAAAAGTCTTTCATATTTGTTTACAGTAAAAGTAGGTAACTATGAACCTCTACATAGCTCGGTAATAAGCAGCAACTGCAAACACAGTTGTTGCGTAGGCATTACGATTAGAGGTGTACGTACGTACTCTGGTACTCGTAAGTGCACTGCAGCACTGGAGTCGACGAGTGCATAGTGAATTTCAACAACCTAAATGCTAATCCATTTTTCATAATCTTCATTACTCTTGATCTATTATCAGTAAAGGAACAAACAAAATAATAATACAGAGTTAAGTAAGTAGCCTAAGGCCTTATCGCCCTAGTTTAGGGTAGGCCCGTGCCCCAGCAGTGTGGACGTATATGGGCTGATGATGATGAAGTAAGTAGCATCTCACTACCGCTTACCATCAGGTGGAGTGAGGTCATCTTGTTAGCCTCTGTATAAAAAAAAAAAAAAAAAAAAACAGTGATCTGTATAAATATCAAAGAAATAAAACAAAAATATGTACATTATATTCCAAATGTTAAGTGAATAGTTAGGTCGTTTGTTTGAACGATAAAGATGTTATTATTATTAGGCATGTACATTATTTGTTGCTATTCAACTTTGTACTTATCCTAACCCAATTTGCCTAGTTACTTTGGATAACAAATTTATCAAGCTAATTAGTAACAGAACACGATAATATAGGTACACCGTATCACTGATGATTAAACACATGTAAAATATGTTGACTTAGGTAGTCACATAATAACAATTTAAGTAAGTGCTTACATAGGTCATTATTATTATAACAAAGGTAAACCCTTTTACTATTTAAAAAAAAACATACATAAATGAATCATTGTGTCAACAGTCAAGGCTACTCGGCGTTAGTAGTTTAACTTGATTTTTAATGCTCTTCGCATCAATTATAAAATAACTAGTCTATCAACTTTAACCACTTGGTTATATCGAAGTTCACGCAATTCCTGTATTCTTGCAAGGTCGCATAGAATCTAAGATTAAAATGAAGTATCTATCTGATAACACCACCGTCTGATTAAATTCGAAGCATTTATTATAATTAATAACGGAGCAAAAATGTTTAAAAAAAACATACCGTAACGTAAATGTTCTAATAGAGATTGTGGGTACACTAATAGCTACTAATGAGTGTGACCACGATCACGGATTTGGCAAATCTGGTAGATGTATAGTAGGTATACCTAAATTGTCTATAATATTAGGTAAACTTGTATATAGCAATGCTGATTGCTGATTAACAATCAGCAGGACAAAAGAGTGCCTATATTCAGGCCCGCCAGGAGCGGGCGTGCAGGGCGTGCACCGCACAAGGGCGCCATTGTCAAGGGGGCGGCAAAACCAGATTGAAAAAAAAAATTTTTTTTCGTATTTTGAAAATAATAATTTTCCAACTCGAAAACGAGAGAAGCTATCGTTCTTTTATAAGATGTGATGTAATCAGGTACTGCTCGCCGCATGAAATCGATGCTTACAGCTAAATAAGGGTACGGTTCGAACGTGCTTTCGAGTTTCGGTTATACCTAACGTAAAACCGGCATTTATTGAAAAAGAAGTGCACAAATCTAGAGCGTCATTAGAACAGCCTCCAGCAAACTGGGGATCCTGAACAGAGTGCGGCGATTTTTCACACCGGTGCAGCTCTGCCTTCTTTATAAGGCACAAGTTCGCCCATGTGTGGAATATTGCTGTCACCTCTGGGATGGCTCCGCAAAATACTTGCTCGACGCCCTCGATAGGTTGCAGCGACGTGCTACCCGTATTGTCGGTGATGTAGAGGTGTCCGAAAGCTTAGAGCCTCTCCAGCTACGTAGAGAAATTGCCGGTCTAAGTGTTCTCTACCGTCTCTATATTGGGGAATGCTCTGAAGTGCTATTTCAGCTAGTCCCTCCCTCCCCTATCCACTCTCGAAGGACACGTGCTGGGCAGCGCTGTCATCCACATACAATGCAGGCGCTGGTGGCTGGCTCGTACTAAGAGGTTTAGTTCCTCTTTTCTGCCACGTGTCATAAAGCAATGGAATGCCCTTACAGCTCATATTTTCCCTCCCTCCTATGATCCCGGGCTCTTTAGACGGGGCGTGTAAAGGCTTTTGAGCAGGCCTCCAGGCTGAGGCTGAGTGCGACTCAATAAATAGTGCCTGTCGACCCCATATTTTAATCTCACTACCGCTACCGCCATCAGGTGGAGTGAAGTCATCTTGTTAGCCCAATGTAAAAAAAGGTCTTATAGGACAACGGCTCGAATTCGATTTGATACTTGGAATCGGAAAAGTAGATTTGTATATGGGGCGGCTTAATCGGTATTGCACGCGGGCGTTCGAAGAGCTAGTGGCGGGCCTGCCTATATTATATAGCTAGATCTATACCTATGTCTTTCGAGGAAATATTGTAGCAAGTATTTATGTTTACATTACGTGTTAGTTTTAAAGTTTTTGTATATCTACAACGATCAAGCTTTCAATTTAAACTCATGACTACTGATTCGAGCTACATTTCTGATTCTCTGACCATTACATTAAACCGTTTTATTTACTTTGTTCAGTCAGGTACCTATTTGAGTTTCATAAGTCCCCGAGCAGTTAAAGAGATTTAGACATATTATTAGGCATGTGTGCCTGCTAGGTAAGACGAATGCATTGGGGATAATAGAACGATTGAATTGTCTACTATTTACCTAAGTACATACTTCTTTCGGTTAGTAGTCAGTTGGTCACGTCAAGCTTTGGCGTAAGATCTGCGGTAACGGTCGGATGGCCGCAATCGCATCTTAATGGACCCTGCATAGCAAACGGCAGGGAAACTTGAGGTAGCCGCGATTGCATCAATATTGCATTCTTACCTGGTTTTCGTTGTTTAAAATGGCTCTATGACGTAATCTAAATCATTTATAATTTTTTGTCAAGCAAAGGGAATATTTGGTGGTTTAGTTACAAAGAATCTTTCGTGTCCACTCAACTAAATTAATTATACGAAAGGAAAATTACGTAGGTGTTATGATGATATGATACATTACATTACAACATACATGTACATGATAAAATTTAATAAGTTCTTGATTGTGCACGATTCTAATAACACCACAAATCCGTCTTAGTTATCGTAAAATGACCTTTATTTAATTGCCTATTGGTCTTTTGGTAGCCCCCTGTTCGAGACCGGGATCGGGCAAAATTTTTATCTGTAAAGAAATTACTCAGCCCGGGGTTAGGAAGTTGGCGGTTGCACGCCTGTGCTTCGGAAAGAGCACGTTAAGCCGGTGGTCCTGCGCCCGATCTCTCATCCGTCATGTCGGATTGCCGGTTACCAAACTATGAGAGCAAGGGAACAAGGAGTGCACTTGTGTTTGCACAAACACTTGTGCACTAATATGTACTGCGCACTTGGCTGATCTTTAATAGAGTAAGAACATGCCGATAATTTTGATCATTTATTCGCATGACTATGCATTTACATAAATCTTTGTTAAAATTTATAGAAAATTTTACAAACGCAACATCATGTTTCGGAAAGTTGTTTATAAATAACATGTGTCATTAATGTTTCGTGTTGATTTATGTAACAGTCTATGCATTATTATCATGCATCCATTTTCTGTGACGAAACTGAATCACTGCGCAATTATGCGACGTTCTAAAGTTTTCCACAAATATGAATGTTAATGGTCTTTTGATGAACTGTTAGATCCCTTAATAGTTATTGGGGCAATCTCCTACGTAAGTCGGGTATAAATAATTATGTACAATAATTATTGTATGTATATACTCTTACATATACCTAAATAGATAAATATAGATATCATATGCGTGTGTAATTATTGGGAATACGTTAACGAAACGTTCAACCAAAAGAATTACTGGCGTATCGAGTAACAATAATATCTACAATTCCATTAACGCTCGCGCGCTAAAAAATTGTGAGGGAACATAAAATATCAACAGACTATCGTAAATAGAATTAATTATTGATAAAGAAGAGATCAAAGTAAAAATTTGTATAATAAATTATCGGCGGGTCAACCGACCTGACAGGGTAGTGCAATCTTGCTCCAAAACCGTCTGTGGAGGCCGACAAGCGGTCGTTATCAAAGTACAAGTTACACAACACCACACAATTACGTCATCACAATAAAGGGCCAATGGCGATTAGCCCAAAAGTATTACAATTTCTTGCGTGCTTTCGGTGCATTCCTTTGCAACCGCCATAGACCTTCACTAAATTGAAGTGAATTGGTGTTAGGTTACGTGTAACGGAACGAAATTGATAGTTAAATAAAGAGAAAGTTGAATAATTAATTAACGCATCAGCAATATAATCTAACGACTTAATCATCATTTCAGATATACCAATAGTCAAATAAATTAGTCGTAGGGCTACTGCAGCTGCCACAGTTTAGCATAGCATGAAGTTGTTTTTTCTTTTTCATTTCCATTTTGTGCATGTAGTGGCAGCCTATAATTAAGGCATCACTTTAGCATTGTCATAAAACTAAACGTTTAAATTATGTTATTTATAAGTGAATGTTTTGTTGGCTGTCCTGAAATAAATAAATAAAAAAAAATTGTATTGTCAGGTAGCGCGCGTTGATGTCTTTTATATTCGCGTACTGTATGGCACGTATAGAATATATTCAGTCAATTTCCTGTTTCCGGTCTAGTGCTGTAAATGCCTTCACAGAAACACCTAGTAATAATACGATTCTTTTTTAGGTGCCCTATAGTAAACGAAAAACCACTGCTCTCTATCTAACTCTAGGACATGTCAGTATCGAAAATTTGAAAATCGTCGTATTCGTCGTCCGGATATACCGTAGGTATGCAGCTGTTGCGTGTAACGCTCAGCGGTCCTTATACCTACTTGGCTGTCACTGCATCTGACTGCACCGCATCTTGCACCATAGTTCAGCCGGCCCTGAACAAAACAGCCGTCGGATTAACACAAGTGTTTACTTATTAAAGCGAAGGTTGTTAACAAACCTGAATATAAATGTTACATATAAGTATGATATCTACTTTCAAACGGGTTAAGTAAACTTTCAATAAAACATATATATAAATATCAGCACCTATGAAATAAACAATCTTTTAATTTTTAAGTTAAATAGTTAGCTAAGCTAAGCAGGTAAATTAAGTTTTTGCACATACTCTAACTTAACTGTAACTTTTTAGCTCTTTGTAAATTGCCGATTATAGCTATTCTGTTTTATTATAACATTAGCTAAAATATGAACTGCAAGTGTTCAAAACTCTCAGCGCATTGCATTTATCTGTTTCCAGAGCATCAGAGCAAAAAGTTCATGCAACGGAAAGTGAAGGTAGTCAGACGTGTGGCAATAATTATTTCCCATTACTATATAATACCCATTTGCACCTTGACGAAGCAAGAAAGGGAATTTATATATTATTCCATCAAAAAGATTGGCACTACGATTAGAATAATCTTTCAATGTGATAGAAATAAAATATCGTCTCAAACGAATTGTCACCTATTCGATTCTACAAGTATGCTCATTCATTGAAGGAAGACAGATGTTACTTGATTACTACATCATCTTAGGGTGTGTATGTTGTCCATGACTATAACAAATTGCAAAAACAATGTGCAAATTGATATAATGTTTACATTTAAAGTCTGCGTACGTCCAGTGGCCGGCGAATTGTGAAATGCGTCCGGCAAGGTCAAGATCGGTCCTGCCATGTCTTGAGACTCCATGTTGCAATGTTGCTATGTTGAAAGCCGTAGCGATTTATCAAGTGTATCTTATGTTAATACCTATAGTATTTATCTCCTTATATTCTGCTCTGGTTTACTCTGCACACATTTTGCATATAAACATGTTGCCAACATATAATAATTAAGTACCTAAAGATTATAAATATTACATAAACTGCTTATTTTATATTTAAAAGAAACTCCTGTATATAAATTGGTCAGTTAAAACTGTACTGAAGTAGAAATTTAACCTATTCGCATCTATTACCAGCCTACCTGATTAAATATTCTTTGCCCATTCATTGCAATTCATTTATTTACTCAATTATTCGCAGATATACACGAATTATAGCACATATATGTGAATTATTTAGTTCAGACTGTACCTAAGCTGAAATTAGTTCCCTCCTTTCTAAGAGAGACTGGGACTTAAATACATATTTATGTAAATGTGTAATGTTACCTAGTAAATTATATTTGCAGGACTAATACCTACTTCGGATGCAAAGTGACTTGCACGTTGTAAATGTGACATTATGAATACTTACTTCGAGTTCAAAAGCCATCCACACTTTTATATGCCGTCTTCGTCTGTTAATTGCATGCCAAAATCAGCAGGTTAGATTTCTATCTACATCATTGATTTCTATTGACTTTGCTAATAAACACGTTTTGGCAAGCTGCAACTACGATATTATTATTAATCACCCTATTAGACTGACAGTGCTTGACACAAGCCTATCCTTAAGGTGCTAGACTATTAATTAACATAGAATAGGTTGTTAAACCTAGTTATATGATGCATAAAATAAAAATAATGGTTCTTCTTACCTAGTATGTCGTAAGATTCGACTAATGGTGTTATTGACTTGTGATTCCATAGGCTATGAGCCAGCCAGGCCACTCCTTACAGCCACAGATTAAAGAATACTACACTATAGCTATCACAAATTCCACCAGCTTCTAAAAAATAACATAATTTCAAATATGGTAGGCGTTTAGATTTAGAATGTTGTGTTACTTACCTTTTCCTTCTACATACCTACAATACCAAGAGTTCTAGTGGCTAGGCTATACGAGTAGATAAATATGGTCCAAGATCCCAGAGCTGCCAGACATCACTTGTTTTCTAATGGACAAAATATATACGATTGAGTAGTGGTGGGGTGTACTGTCATCATATGACTAGTTGCTACCTTGACCAGACGGCCATTTTTCAGATATCAACCAATCAAGGTACATAGAAACACTGCTCACCTCACTTAAATTCTGATGGCTGATTTTAACATATATTTCACACAATATCATTAAAAATCAGGATTCATTACTCCCAGACACATGCGGTCGGCGGTTTTATCTTACAGACGCTTTAAAGCTATGAAAAAATTTATTAAGTTTACTTATTTTCTGATGCTTGATTTTTATATATGTTATTCAAACAACTGAAAAGTGCTCATCTAACCGCAATAATTATAGAATTGTACCTTACAAACTATTTTATTAAAAAAACTTAACTAAATTCAATAAAAAAAAAAAATTCTAATACAGTTGGGTCTGGAGAAAGTTTGGCCCCTTGGATCGGTCTGTCCGTTTGCAAAACGTTTTAAAATAGTTGTTTGAATAACATATATAAAAATCAAGCATCAGAAAATAAGTAAACTTAATAAATTTTTTCATAGCTTTAAAGCGTCTGTAAGGTAAAACCACCTACCGCATGTGTCTGGGAGTAATGAAACCTGATTTTTAATGATATTGTGTGAAATATATGTTAAAATCAGCCATAACAATTTAAGTGAGGTGAGCAGTGTTTCTATGTACCTTGATTGGTTGATATCTGAAAAATGGCCGTCTGGTCAAGGTAGCAACTAGTCATATGATGTTAGTACACCCCACCACTACTCAATCGTATATATTTTGTCCATTAGAAAATAAGTGATGTCTGGCAGCTCTGGGATCTTCCTCTAATAGGTACCATGATCTCATATACCTTTGTAGATGTGCAGCTGGAATGGGGAATTTTTAAAATTAGGTTGTATAAAAAATTCTTATTTCACACTCGTCATTTATTCAATAAAATAAAGTAGTTACATAACAATTATTGCTTCAACTTGATCTTCTCCGTGGCGAGCGCCAGCTTGCGGATATTGCAGAGGCAGCCAGCTGAAGCCTCCTGTAGAATGGGATCCTTGGACCCTATGGTCTCCAAGAGGAACTGAACTACTCCAGCCTGAAAACCAACGTTATCATTTTATCTTTCATTTTCTTCAGGGCTTTTTAAATGTAGAACAAGTTCACATCCAATGCCGCGACGGTATTTTGCGTTTTGATTTTGGAAAACATTTTGGTGTTTGTTTAGTAAGTGGTAACTTACACCAGGACTACACGATATACTCATTAATTTAATGACTATATGAATTAAACATTGACGCACTTGCATGGCGCTACGTATGTGACAATTTTCCATTATAAAAATGTTCAAAGACATCAAATGACGTAAAGATATAATATGTAAAACGGGTTTCCAATTTAAAAAGACAATAGATAATAAAACAATTCTAGGTCATCAACAGATACTGAGGTAGTTTTATTTCACTTATAGATATAATGCTTATTAACGTTTACATTAATTATAAATCAACTTTAAGCCAAAGTTCAAAATCCTGGAACCCGTACATAGTTGCACTATTTTAAAAGTATAAATGAATTGTCACTGTCTATAAGAAGTATTATTGGTTTTGTAGATGAGTAGGTAGAAATGCATATTAAGTGACTTCTCACTCTGCATATCATATCACCTGTCTTTTATTCGTTGACTTTCGCTGTCAAATATTTTACTTCCAAACAATAGGGAAATGCTTGTCAATTTTAATCTATAATTGGCTGTCAGAAATGGTAATTTACCTTTACTTTATGTATTAAGAGCTGTAGATTTTGTTAATTAAATAAATAAATAAATTGAAAATTAACCACCACGGCAGCATGGTTTCGACTGAGTAATAATAAATTAATTAATCACTGCATACCTCACGTCATACGACGGTTCCACTAATATGGGCGGGTGTAAGTTGAAAAAACAAACAAGTGTTGTATTAACGTAGAGCTTATAAGTGAACTCCAAGGCCATGTAGGCACAGTCCTTTTATTCAAATTCAAAATAAAACAGAATGTGCAACTACAATTCATAACCGTTTGTATGAATTTATAGGATCGCCTAATTTTCCGACCCTACCTACATACCTACGTGTGACGCCATTCAGTGGATTGTGTCTACTAACATGGCAGAATTTATTTCAATATCAAATAGGATAGGTGGAATAATAATTATTATGAGGCCAAATACAGCAATAGTATACGTACGGTACAAGTATAATAGGAATCGTACTACATACAATTTTTATTGGGGATTATTATAGTGTAGTATGTTTAAGTACTACCGCGTGTTTTCAGTCTTTGGAAAACTGGTATTCAAAAATAATATCCTTAAATACGACCTACGCAGTGGCGAACTTGGCCGAGGGCCATACTTTTACCCGCTCAATTTTTTCCGTCCCTGATACTGGACAGCGTAATTGCAAGTACATACCTAGGTAGCTTATTCGTGTCTGATCTTTACGGAAACGAGAAACATGACTCAGCAGGACACTTACCGCGTGCATAGTGACGCAATTGATGGAGTAGAAAGACAGGTGGTAGAGCGCCAGCGCTGTCGCTCGGTGCACGTTCGGGTCCCGTGACGTCATATAGTTCACCAGCGGGGTGATGGCGCCGCGTCTGCCGAACTCCTGTCGGTTCTGAGCCCAGTCGCAGCAGTAAGCTATTGCGACGCCCAGATTCGCACGAAGGTGGTCGTCTGTGGTGCTCACTGGAGTCAAAATGATTAAATATAAACATTTTATTCGATATTTGCCTGCAATTTCGACTTTATCTCGTAAAACATTACACTCGGTAGCGCAGTCATTTAAAAGTAGCCTAAGTACCTCATTTCTCAGGCTCTTCTAAACAAGAAATCATATTATATCTACTAGTTTAGGTGTGATTGCTTAACTACTTAGATGCATTGTCATTTATTATATTGGTCATATTTTTAGTGTTTTTAAAAGTGTACATGTTAAAAATGAAATATTACATAGATAAGCCTGTTTGGCTGGCATTTCACAGTTGTAATAATTTTAACATCAAATCTGATTACGTTGAATGAATAAAGAAAAAGCGATGATTAATGAATCAACTGTAGAGCTACTGAACCATACGACCAACCGTCTCTCAAAATAATGCCTGGTTAGGAAGTCTACTTCCATAATTAAAATCCGGCAGGTAATTACCTAAAGCTGTAAAACTAACTAACGGTTACAAAGTAAAGTTATAATAACAATGTTTTAGTATAAACCACATCGTTTGGCTCTACATGAGAGCAATAAACAGTTTACTATTTCCTTACATTAGTTTCCTTAATTGGTTTTTTTTTTTTTTTTTTTTTATTTATTTATTAAGGAATAGTACACAGCACAATACAATCATGATTGAAATAGGAAGAACAAATTTTGTAGGCCAATTACGACTATTCAACAGATTACATTCTGTTATGCACTCGATCACAATTTTTTATTTATTTTCTATTTTTACAAACACCTCAAATATAATTTATTAAGCTACCGTGGGCACACAAGGGGCAATATCTGATAAATTTACTACATCAAAAAACAGACAGACGCATGTATTCATAAACTCACACATACAAATCATACATATCAACAAACATACTACACTTGGCTACAAAAACAAGACAAAAGATTTATATATCGTTGTTTACATCAGTAACAAGTTGATTCGGGGTTATATTATTTAAACGCTTTTTAATGCTGTTTTGAAATACCTTCTTTGAACCGACAAAGATATCAATGTCGCTAAACTTTTCATTATAAGTACGTGGTATCCTGGTAAAAATGGAGTTTTGTCCATAGTTAGTACGGTGATAAGGAACATGTAGCAGACGAGTATGCCGCGTGCGGCGCGGGGGAACGCACAGAGAGATAAGTTCCACCAGTTCGGGTTATAAACTAAACATCGTAATTTACCATTCCTGTGTACGTTATTCCTTTAATATAAGAAAAATTTAGTCATGGACGACACAACTACGACGATGCGGTGCATCAAATTAATATTCCGTAACTAAACTTGTCTGGGTCAGTCTCCCACAAAAATGATTTTAAATTCATAAAAGTAAAAGCATTGGATGCGTTTTCAAAAGCGACGGGTTGGCCACTCGTAACTCGTTACTATGTCACAAATCTCTTTTTAGCTAAGTTTTATTTTTTACTTTTTTAAAACCGCACTTGTTATGTATGAATACAGTCTTATAAATAAGATTCAGAGATGTATGTAGTAGGCGTATACTAACCAAGTTTCGAAAGTTTAGCCACAACGCCATGATCAGAAATCACGGCTAAATTCTCATGGTCTCTCGCTATGGTGGCGATCGCTGCGCACACAGCTGACAGCACATTGTGGTCATCAGAATCCAGCAGATCTACCGTCAGCTCCAAAGCCCCGACGAAAGACCTGACCATCTCTCCGGAATCCGTCGCGTTCTGCACGCATGGACTGAGAGCTAACGCGGCATTTGTCTGCACCTTCTTAGAATCGTTCTTCAGCAAGGACCAGACAAGTCTTACTCCGTCCAGTTCGTCTATCTCAGCCATACAGAACTGCTCTTTGGCACACTCCATCAACACAAGCGGAACATTTTCTAATAAAGGCTTGTACGTATTGTTCAGATGGTGAACTGTAAGTTGCAGAATAATACCTTAGATGCTGCGTATTAAAGTTACCAATGATATACGCAAAAGTTTTATACATAACTTACTGAGCATAGGAATCCCACCAGCAGACCTAATTTTATCCCGATTAGGCGGATACTTAGCGCATTCAGCGAGCGCTCCAGCTACATTAGTAAGCACACCATCGTTTTCGTCATCTAAAAGCCTGACCAGAATAGGAACCGCTCCGAGATTGTCCAACCGTTTCACGCTGGCGTCGCTGTTAGCGCACTTCCACAGAGCGCCAGTGACAGCAGCCAGCAAAGGCTTATTCGGCCTATTGGTACTATCCTGGGCAGCCTCCACAAGCAACTCCAACCCTCCAGCTTCGCGAATCATATCCCTCGTTATAGAATCGCTTGCGCATTTGTAAATCGCCAAACTGCAGTAAGTCTGCAACGCATAACGTAATCATAGGAAGTGTTCATGCTCTTTTTTACTTTCAAGCATTATTGTGCTACCAAAATCATTGATTTTTAATTCGGTTTGCGTGACAGGTACGATCGGAAACGTACGCGTTACCCAACCGAGCGGACATGACAAAAAAGTCGTGGTAATGTGACGCGCGGGCCTTACATAACAAAACAATTGAACGGCGGTTACCTTCAAATCCTTGTCTTCATTAGCTAAGTGCGTGATCAAGTCTGTAACCATTTTCTCTGTCTGTATGGCTAGTTGGAAAGACGTTTCATTGGCGCACATTTGTAAAAGTCCCACTGCGGGAACGGCAACGTCTAGATGTATCGTTTTCAACATGCGCGCGATCAGAGGTATCATACCATACTTTCGCATGGCCTCGCGGTTTCTTTGTGAGGACGACATTGACCATAACGCCTTGGCGCCCGCTCGTGCTATATCCAAAAACTGTAATTCATCTTGGTTCAACTCGTCACGGGAAGTGACTAAATACCTGGAAACGAATCGCATAGTATTTATGTCACAGTTCAGTATTATACATACATGTAGAAAAATGTCGGTAAACATGATATAGTTTCAAATAACCATCATTAATTCTGGAATTGGAATGGATAGGTACACACAAAACAGAAAAAACTTACCTTTCTTTGATATCTAGCAAATCAATCAGTTTTGGTAAACCACCAAACTTTCTGCAAAACTTCCTGCTCTTGCGAATGCGGCCCAAATTGGCTATAGTTTCAGCAGCTAGAATCTGAACATCCCTCGCGGGGTCGGACAACAACCCAACCAATAAGGGAATAGCCCCTAGATCTGTGACTTTTTTCCTGATCTCTATATTCGGAGTAATGTCCCTCAAAACTGCCAAGCCGCCCAAAATACAACACAAATCCCTCGTCTCCAATAAGTTCACCAACAACTCTAACCCTCCGATCTCTTGGATAGCTCTTTGGTTCACTTCTATAGTTAAATCGTGGTCCTTGAGGCAAGAAAGAGCTACCATCGTTGCAGTCTGGTTGCCAGCCTTCATGTACTTT
The DNA here is from genome assembly GCA_039566165.1 of Maruca vitrata. Classification (NCBI taxonomy): domain Eukaryota; kingdom Metazoa; phylum Arthropoda; class Insecta; order Lepidoptera; family Crambidae; genus Maruca; species Maruca vitrata. The sequence goes on along the minus strand of CM076918.1, from coordinate 3,192,633 downwards.
ACCAGCTTCTGTATATGCCAGTATTCTGGGGGTATTTCCGTGGATTTGATTAGGTCAGCCCAGTTGTCCTCAGAAGAAGATGTGGAAGATGCAGAGGACGCAGAGGTGTCGGAGCCCTCGGTGACCATCACGATCCTCGGCAGCCCCACTGTGTCTTGCCCCCCATCTGCGCTGAACGTCGATATATTATCAGCTTCCGCCATTGTTCTTTATGTTCAATATCAGCACAAAACTCGGATAAAATGTAAAAACGCGCCTTAAAAATATTTTGCGGGAACTGTCTTCATTAAATCGATTCCAGTTGCTTGGCAACCGAGATTATGTTTTCTTCAGAAGCGTCAACGGAGTTACGCAATAACATTATTTAAACGTTTTACTACAGATATTAAAAAATAGTATTATAGTATTATGACAATCTGGAATTGCGTTTATTAGTATTTACTATCATACTTACTACATAAGCAACATAACATAATACTTGCACATTATGTTGATGAAAATCTACATTTTGCTGAAAGTTAACCTTAAATTAATAGTTGTAAGCAATCCACCACGTCTATCTTTTATTTGTATCAGTTTATAAGGAAAGAATGTTGTACAGAAGGTATTCAAATTCAAATTCAAATCATTTATTGCTTATCATGATGGGTTACAGGTGGTAAAATTAGAGTTAAGTACATCATGGTGCCCCTTTAGGCGTAGCAATTTGAGTTACATTTTATTATAACTAATTATTACATAAAAATTATTATTATATATGTATTTTTAATTACAAATTCTTACATGAATTATCATACAATATTAAATATCTATAATTTATTAACTAATTATTACATAGAAATTATTATTATTATATGTATTTTTATAGTGAACAACCAACAAATTCTTGTATTAATTATTATATAATATTAAATATCTAATTATAATTTACTTAATAAACTTATCACTAAAATATTCATTGAGATCATAGTAACACTTATTAATTAATAACAATTTCAATTTTCTTAAGAAAATGTTTAAATCACATTCTAATCGTAATTCTAATGGAAGATTATTGTGAATTTTTATGGCAGAGCAATAAGGACTAGATCTATATATTTCTAAACGACTATAGGGAACTTTAATTTTGTTTTTATTAATATTTCTGCGAGTATGCTGACTATGACTTAAAAAATTATCGAATAAATTTGAATTTTTTTCTAACAAACTTACATATTTCATAAATATATATACAAGTGAGGCTCATTATTTTCAATTTAATAAAATGAGGCTTGCATGATTCCGGTACGCTTATGTTCATAATAATTCTGATACATTTTTTCTGTAATATGAAGATATCATTAACATTAGTGCTATTTCCCCATAGAATGATACCGTAACTTAACCATGAGTAGGCATATGCATAGTATGCTGTTATCGCTGTATTTGTATCAGTGTTGAGTTTTAATTCAAAAAGTGCATAGGTGAACCGACTTAGCTTAGATTTTAGTTTTTCAGTGTGGTTTTTCCAGTTTAAATGATTATCGACCTCTATCCCTAGTAAAGAGTAGGAGTTGACTTTATCTAGCCGGGTGTTATTAGTTTTTAGTTGTACATCTAATGAAGCCTTCTGGTGTGGTCGGAATTCCATTAATTTAGTTTTGGTGCAGTTGATTATTAAGTTATGATTGATTAGCCATTCTGATATACTATTGAAAGTTGACTCCAACTCATTTTGACATTGTAGTGTATTATCATATTTACACAAGATGGAAACATCATCAGCAAAGAGTACACATTTAGTATTTATTACATTGGGCAAGTCATTTATGTAAATAATAAACAATAGACAACCTATTACACTACCTTGTGGTATAGAACTGTTAGTAATAGTTTGCTCTGATCTGATTTGTTCTAATTTATTTGTTTTTGGGTCTAGAAAATTAATTCTCACTTGTTGAATTCTGTTTTTCAAGTAGGAGGCAAGCCACCTATGCGCATTACCCCTTATCCCACAACCATCCAGTTTACTGAGAAGCGTTTCATGTCTTACTCGGTCAAACGCTTTAGTCATGTCAAGCAGTATACCTACACCATATTTACCCTCGTTAAAATAATTGCATATTTGTTGTATATAGTCATACACGGCTAAACATGTTGATTTGTTTCTCCTAAACCCATATTGGCTATCGTTAAGTATTTTATACTTCTCTAAAAAGGAAACTATACGGTTTGCCATTGCACGTTCAAATATTTTAGAGACTGAGGGAAGTAAAGCTATAGGTCGGTAATGATTTGGATTACTTTTATTCCCTTTTTTATGTACTGGAATAACTATTGTATTTTTTAATAAATCAGGAAAAACACCTTCTTCAAAAGATTCATTGATTAATATTTTTAGTGGCAACATTAATTCAGTAGCACATCTTTTAAGTAGGATTGGGGGTAAGTCGTCTGTGCCTGCGGTATATTTACTTTTTAGGTTCGAAAGTATAGATTTTATTTCATTCTCATCCACCGGTCTGAGAAACAAACTGCTTTCCACTGTATTGCGTGTGTGTGGTGTATTTTTATCAATTTTCACTCCAGATGTTCCTATCGATGTGAAGAAATTATTAAAGTAGTTAGCTACTTTTAACGGACATTCTATTTTCTCATTCGCCAAATCGAGTTTTATGTTCTGATGTGATTTTTTGTTGTTTTTATTAGTCTTAGATTTTATAATTTGCCACATTGTTTTAGTTTTATTTGTAGAATTAGCCATTTCCTTTATGTAAACATATCTTTTAGATTGAATAACTAACTTTTTTAATATTTGTCTATAATTTCTATAATATGACTTAATGACTCCACTATTTGAGTGATTAATTAATATTCGTAAGATTCGTTTATGTTTACATGACTGTTTAAGTCCCCGTGTCAGCCACTTAGGTTTAGGGTTAACTTTGCTAGATTTAATTTTTATAAGTTTTTTCGGAAAGTATTTGTTCAATAATAATCGTATATTGTCATGGAATATTTTATAATTTTTGTTTATACAATTGTCTGTTTGAAATAGCTGTAACCAATTCATTTGACTAAGTTCTTGGCGAAAACTATATATTTGAGTGTTAGTGAAAAATCTCTTAGTCATTAAGTGTGGGTTACGTGTTTTAATTAAACTGTCAGTATCTATTGTCACCGCGACCCCGTGATGATCAGAAAGACCTAATTCACAAACCTCGGTTTGTGTACGACTAAAATTTGTATAGACTAGGTCTATACAGGAGGACGTGGTTTTACAAATTCTAGTTGGAGATTTTACTTGTTGAATAAAGTTGTAAGTTAAGAGTATATTATTGAATTCTGAAGAAAGTTTTTGTTTACTAGACATATCTATGTTAAAATCACCGCCTATGATTATATTTTTTTGATTTTCTTTTTTTAAAATTTGTAATAAATTTTTAAATGAATCTAAAAATGTATTCTGATCACGATCATTCCAATACACAGATAATATTAGCATATTTAAACTAGTTATTTCAATAGCACAATATTCAATAACAAATTCAATAGATAAATCTGAAATATCTGACCGTTCTATATACTCAATGTACTCCTTAACGTATATCGCCACTCCTCCTCTTGAACGCTTCTCTCTGCAGTAACTTGCTGCTATGTTGTATCCATTTATAGAAACCGAATTTATTTTGTTTCTATTGAGAAATGTTTCCGACATACAAATAACATCATAATGTGTTTCATGCAATAACTGTTCTAGTTGATCTATTTTATTGCTTAGTCCTTGTATATTTTGATAAAGTATCTGTACATTATGGACGAAAAAAGGTTTTATCGTTTTGTGTATTTTCATAAACTGAGTTCGCTTCTTGCTGTCCGTGTTGAACATTTTATTCAGTATTAAACATTTACTGGCAATTCCATAGGTAAATGTTTCTTTCTGAATAAATGTTTACATAATTTGTTGCACCCCATCGAAGCAAAGGTTGCTTATAATCGACATAAAGAATTAAAAATACTAAAGCTAAATCCTGATATTCGTATATCAAAACAAAACAAAATAAACACTTTTGTTACTTGATTGATAGCGAGTAGAATACGAAAGGTCAAGGCTTGCATACTACTTAATGCTCGTAGTTCGTACTTAATGAGTGTAGCGTGCGATATATAGTTTTCCGTGCACTCTACCTTCTATCAAAACATGAACTTGTTCTCTTTTTAAGCAAGTATATTGTTTGTTACAGTTCCGCCGCAGTGTAAAGGATATCCTTAAGCCAGAACACAACGACCACTTCCTGTTGAGATGGTTGAGAGGCAAGTACCATTGTTTTACCGAATACGAGTATTACCATTCATAGGTTAATTTTAAATGTACGCCCGTTTTACAAATGGTATGTCCTTTTATTTTGGTATTCCCTTTATTTGTAAAACGGACATACCATTTGTAAAACGGGCGTACATTTAATTTCTAAATTTAAAATTAATAACACGATGTTTATCTGTTATTAATAGATATGCATGTTAATTAGATAAACGATACTTTGGTTGACTTTTTATCTCCAAACAAAACAGTAGAATAATAAGTTGGAGATATTATTGTGGGTAGATTCATTTCAATGTGAGAATAATTTCCTAGATAATGTTTTAATAATGTTATCTACACCAGGTGTGATGGATTATATTTTTTTACGTAATTTTGCAAAAAAGTATACCAACTGACTGCTCATTCCTTTTAAATTATCGAATGAGCATAGCTACTTGAATAGAAAGTTTGCTGTTTCAATTAGCTACGTTACTGTCCGTACGTAGTATGTTAGGTAATAGAATTTCTCGTTGTTAAACTCAATGAAAATTGTTTTTATACCTACACAAATTGGTCTTAAACTCTATATAACTTATACGGTTTTGATGATGTTTAAGCAATTGGTTATGTTACAAAATGTTCTAAAGAGTAGGTAGGTACATTTTAAATACAGATGTTTACAAACCTCACATGCTTGACATTGGGATGTAGTTTAATTTTTTATTGCCAGATTGGGACCAAACAAACAAACAAACCGTAGTAATACAGAGGGCAAGCGAAATAAAACCGTTTAAAAAAACGACCTTGCATTGGCCGTGACATGATACCTCATTTAACAAATACGGATGTTGACAATTTTTGTAAAAATGGATTTTGCATAATCAGATCTTATGTTATTAATTCGGAAAATACAACGAAACTAATTTATTTTTCATTACAGCACGACAATGGGACCCGGAAGCAGCGGAGAAAATGCTGCGGGATGTGAGTTGAAATTAGATTCAATATTAGATATACTGTCATGAAGGCACATTACACTGTCGAAGTATAAAATATAAATAAGGGGGACCTGGGCCCCGAGAGTATGCAACTGACACAATCCGACATAAATGATATTTGTAGAGTAGATGAAATATGTCCAGTCCGGTATTTTTCGGATGTTACGTAGAGATTTTTCTCAATAAAATCATTAGTTACGAGCTAAATACAATATTTCTGCATTATGACCGCGTTTGCCCTTTTTAGGTATTTACCTACCTATAATTTAGTGAAGTACCGTACCTATAATAACGACCCAATAGGAAGCTTAATACAAAAATAATATTTCCTTGATAAAATCAACATACCTACCTACTAAAGTTGTTTATAATTCAATCAATGATAGATATCTGCCGAATCATTTACATTATACATAATTTGCTTACCCAACTGGAAACAATAAACGGAAAAATAAGTCCAGCAATGTATACCTACTTTTAAAACATTATGGTATCGCAATAAGATGCAGTATTGCATACGTATTTACGAGTAATACATATAATATGTATGTGTATATGTATATTGTATTTGTATGTAGAGATATAATTATAAAGGCTTGGATCGGGGTAAACCCAACTTCACATTCAAGGTGATCGCTGCGATGTTATAAAAATGAATCAGGTTTCGTGCTGCGAGTTATTTTAACCTACTATCAAATTTAGTTAGTAGGGTTCATCAAATTTTTATACTACTTAACTAATATTTTAGTGACAAACGAGTATAAAAAAGAGCAAATAAGCCTTAAACAGAAAAGTTTATAAAAATGCTCGACGCGAAATGTTGAAAACTGATGTTACTTTATAAGAGTTACACTAGTAGGCACATGCACAATGCACATGAATTCGGATATTAACTAGAAAAAGCATAGTTTTAGTTTAGTATCGATATGACAAAAATTTGAACAGTAAATATTTGGGCCACTGGTTGTTACTTGTTCAGTGGTAACGTTATTAGCGAGACGTGGGTTAGCGAGAAAATAGTTTGGGAACCTATAGTACCTATATTTGTTAACTTGTTTTCGATAAATAATACACATTTTGCTATTTTTGTCTGTTGACCATAAGGCGGATAAGTTACGTCATCTTCTCGAAAATATTTACAAAATGATATCCAAAAATGGAACTTGCCAATCGGATAGGCATTATGTTAAACTTTAAATACCTAAAGGATACGGAAATATAGAAATAAGTAACATACTATACCTACTTTAGAGGTCAAAATAGTTATCTGAAAAAGAAGTAATTTATTCACATGTTACCTACTAGGCATTAGGTTTAAGACCTAAGTTGAGTAGATATACGTATCTACACCGTGAAATTTGTTTTTTTCAAGGAATAATTTGCATGATTCGATAGTATTACTAAAGGCAAATCGTTCTGCCACATACATAGGTACCAAGGCAAATTGGTAGAAGTAGGAACCACAAGAAAAGGTTAAACCTATATTATAATTTACGGTTGCTCTCATTTCAGTCAATGATTTGGCGAGAAAAATGGGGTCTGGACACAACTCTACACACTTGGGAGGCGCCTGAAGTCCTCGAGACCTACTTCCCTAGCGGCACCACGGGCTTCGACAAAGAAGGATCGCCAGGTAATTAAAATATCTACATCGTAACCTAAGTAACGTGCGTATGTAACACCTATTGATTAAATGAAATATACGACCTAAGACCTCGCGAGTCTTCTGTTTAAATCAGTTATCGGCCTATAATTGTGTTTTTTGGGTTCAAGTGCTGTAAAGAACAAAGCAATATAAACGCACCTCTCAAAAAATAAAAACGGTTCTGCATTTGATCATTCAAAGAAACAGATGCATCTTACACACTGTGTCACTTATACTGCTCTTCGTTAAAATTGCACAGGACATTGTTTAAATTTCTCATAATTTAGTTCCGTTCCACAACTGACCCATATTCTAGACTTTCGCGTTCCATTACACTAAATATTAGTCTTTATAGGTCTACACGCGATATTTGGAGTAGCAATTACATAGCTACTTGAGTTCGCTCGCGACCAGGATTGGTGTAACCCAGTCGAAACGTCGGGCAGTAAGTAGCTATGTAATTGCTACTACTAATATCGCGGGTAGACCCATAAAGACTAATATTTTGTGGCTCATATTCTTTATATGCGTTTCAGTGATCGTTGTACCATTCGTGGGCCTGGACGTGTGGGGGCTGCTGCACTCCATCAGGAGGTCTGACGTTATCCGCATGGTGCTGCGACACCTGGAGATCTACTTGGCCAGCGCGAGGAAACAATCTTTGGTCCATGGCCCTGCAGCTCTTAAGGTGAAAAGCGCCAAGAATATTTAGGGCCTCAATCTAAGTAATTACCTACCTACTTACCTATACCTACATTTGTATAGAAGAGGTAATGTAAAGCCAAAAGGCAGCAGTAGTCCGACTCGAAGTCTTAATATAAATAATAAATAAATATTTATAAAACCCTAATTATGATATATAGGCATAGCTGAATCATATGTGTTACGGATTACGATTATCAAAAACAAACACTTACGCAACGTTATTTACTTAACTTAAAGGACAAATAACAAACCAAGTCACTGGACTAATAACTTTAACAAATATAGGTCGTCCAGTATATTCAGGACAAAAATTGCCCCCTTGCCCTTGTTTTTACATAGGTAAAACAATTTAAACTTACCAAACGTTCAATTGTTTTTCAGGTTACTGTCCTCTTTGACCTGGAGGGCTTCAGCATGCGGCAGTACGCGTGGAAGCCTGCCGCAGAGATGGTGTTCACACTGCTGCAGATCTACGAGGCCAACTACCCAGAGATACTTAAGACCTGCTTCATTGTCAATGGTATATAATCAGTGCCTTATTATTTTATATGCATATGCAATCGTGTACCTACATGCGCCATTGAGCCAGCTGATTTACCTACCAGAGGGCCTACCATGAGTTGGCAATCGAAAACTTACTTAGGTACGTTAAAAACCTATCGAGTTGTTAATTTCATACGGCCGATTTTAGTTCTTCGCGTAACCACCAGCGGCGCTGTACAAATTTTTCATAGACATATTTACGTAGGCGATATCCAGTGCGTAAGTTTTAAACTCATGGTAGCCCCACAGTACCTAATTAGACGACAATGTTAACATTTAAATATAGGGGTGAGAGCCATCAGCTCCCCGGTGATCGTGACGAGGCTACTCCAAGCCATCATCGTATGTCAATTAGGAAAACAAAATTTTTAAATAAGGGAATTGAAGAAAGGAAGGGTTAGCTTCCTTTACAGAAGCTTTTTTAAAGCTTCAAACTTACTGTCCAATCACTAACATTTCCGCTTATCTTTTACCAAAAGTTGACTTCTCAGCTATTTCAATATTTGTACCTTATAATTCCAGCGCCAAAAGTATTCTCCCTCGCCTTTTCCGTGATCAAGAAGTTCATGCACGAGTACACGATATCCAAGATCAAGATCTACGGCTCGGACTCGAAGAAGTGGCAAGCACAGGTGCTGGCCATCGTAGACAAGGACCAACTGCCGGCGCACTACGGCGGGACCGTGGTGGACGCCAATGGAGACCCGAGATGCGGGCTTTTGGTGGGTGGTTTACCTTAGCAAGGGCACAGTAGAGATAATTAGAACTTTGATACATTCACTATTGAATATTATTGCAGTAAAAATCGCTCTTGTGGTTAAAGATACCAAGCGGATATTTAATATAAGTAAATGTATAGTTAACGTACCTGCCTAAAGTAATCTTGAACGTAGGTATACATTTTCTTATAGAAGACAAAATTAAGAAATTTGAAAAAACCGATTTCTGTCATGTTTAACTAGAGCTTAAATTCAAACAAACAATAAGGACGAAATGTGGTAACATTTAACTTTTCATATTTTTCAGGTGAAACAAGGTGGCAAAGTTCCTAAAAGCTTTTACTCGAAGAACTCTACCTCAGAATCTAAGAAAGAGTACCAACGGGTCACTATCAAAACAGGGGACAAACACACTGTCGATCTCATATGCGCCGATCCGGAGAGTGTTTTGAAGTAAGTAGAAAACACATTTTCTAAATTAAACATTATCTACTTACAATCTTATGTAAAAATAATGAGAGAACTGATGCAAAACCAAACAAGAATAAAGTGAAATACGGCACTGCATTATATAAGGTATAACGGTTCCTACCTACGTTCCCATTAAATTCTACTACATAGTTGCACTAAACTGCAGTACCTACCTACTTTTAGTTTTTCAGAAGTCAAGCGGGAACGTACCTTATTCGCATCATCACGAACAATAATTCATTTATGTTATATGTATAATTATTCTCCTAACGTATCCCTATCTTCTACCAGGTGGGAGGTCGGCGTGGACAGTCACGACATAAAGTTCGTAATCACGCGGCGCGACGAGGAAGGTCACGAGGAGGTGGTGCTCGGGCCGCGGAAGGTGGCCGAGGGGCCTGTCGACATCGGCGTTATGCCGGTTACCGGACCAGCTACTTGTAAGCTTTTTCTACGGAACTGTACCTACATACTTTTACAAGATGCAAGGAACCTTATTGTGGCCCAAACCTTTACGAGTAATGTAGCATGCAACTAACACTAATGTTGGGTCATGTAACAAAACTGTTTTATGATAAACAAATGACTGATTCCATATTTTTTAAGAACATTTCCATAAAACAAGACGTAATTTTAAGCTACGACTCGAGGATCTCTAGTTTAGAAAACTGAAAATGTCCGTGATATTTACCATGTTTATTTTACATGGTACCTAAATATCCCGGACATTTTCAGTTTTCCAATGTGTGTAACCATGACAGTTTAAAATTATATATTGATCTCTAGTGTAGTCAATAACTTAGTCAATAAAAGATTTTACTTTTCAGATACAATCACATTCGACAACAAAAATGCATTCCTGAGAAGTAAAAAGGTATTCTACGACGTCCTAATTTCGGTACCGGCGAAAGATCTCAACATTAATGACATGCCTGAAGATGAAAAGGATACAGAGAAACAGACTGAAGCCTCCAGCAGCACAGCTCTATGAAACTTAGTGAATACTTGGTATTGCATTTGATATGCAATCAATACAGTACAAATCTGAACCAAGACAGCATTCTACTGAGAAGGGAGTTTAAAGGAATGCATTTATTACTTACTAAATATGAACTTAGTAAATACTAAAAAGAGTTTCATTTTATTGCAATCCATTGCTAGATAAATATTTTATTGGAGCTTATCTCTACCAATTGGATTCTTATCAGCATATGCTGTTACTGTTACATCAATAGGTTAATGTAATAACAAATAGTATCACAATGTTTTCAGTAACAATATATTATATTATACTGTGTGTAAATAGTAAATGTAGATTAGTGCTGAGCACAATGTACTCAGAACATGACTTAACAGTAGTGTTTTTGTATTTTAAAATATGGAATGAATTATATTACTAGTAAATTGTAACATTTTGTGAACTACTCAAAATGTGTAGTTAAATATTGTTATAGTTATTTATGTATAAGTTGGTTATGTATTAAATTTCATGATAAAATATGAGTTTTGTTTTAATTATTTAAAAGAGACGTCAAGATTATACAATGTTTTTATTGCAAAACAAATAGCTTATTATTACATGATATATACATTTTATGTTATATTATAAAACATGGAATCATTCCTCATCCTCAAACAGCATCTGGAGTAAGTCCCTCTTGTTGCACTGGCTCCCCTCCAGTCTCTGGACCCCCTTCCATTTGACCAGAGTGGGGATCACCATGAGTCTGGTACGACTGTCAGTTCTGAACGGACAGGCTTTGTCCTTCCAACTATAAAAGAAAAAAATATCTCTTTTCACTCTGAGCAAACCACTGTGAATTAACTAGGTATCTACTTGAACTTGCAAATTTATACATGCAATAAAAAAACTATTTCAATTAATAACTTACTATTCCCTATCTCCGACATCTACATAGACAAAGATAATACTCTTCTGTAGTTCACCAAGGTATGATTTCACAATAGGCTCAGCTGAAAAAAGAATTTAGTCAGATTTAAATATACAGGTTATTTTTTTAATTCAGGTGGGGTTGTAGAGAATATAATCTACCCATTTGACAATAAATACACCAGCTTCTGCCATTCTCCTTTTTCTTTCCAGTGAACAGAATGTACACTTCTGGGCGCTTTTTGGGTAAATGATCAATAAATTCATTGAACTCTTCATAACTATTTACATAATTAATAGTGATTTTATTCTTTTTGACCATTATTATAATCAGATACTATGGAATAGGTAGCAGAGTAAAGAAATAATTTGAGAATTTTTGACATAACTTCTGAAGTTAAAATGAAAAAGAAATTTTTAATTATGGTATAAAAAAGTAACAAAAAGTACGCATACAATTTCAGATTGATAAGGTAATCCAGGTAATCTTTGCCCTTTTAAAACGGTGTAAAGTGCATAATTTGTTGTTTAACATAAGCATAATCAATGGTTTATTGGTATATTATACCAATAATAACAATAATTAGTAAAATCTGCTAAACTTACTATGTAAATGTATGCATACAATGAATAATAGTATAACATTACCTTCAACACAGTCGGGGCACCAACTTTCGCCGCTAGGTAACTTTGCACCACTGAAGAAAAAGAATACAGGAGGTCCTTTAGGATCTATGCTTTCAGTATACTTAGCGAAGTCTTCAAATCCTTTTATTTCTACGTAAGAAACCATTTTATTTCGTACAAAAATATAAGTTACGACTACAGTCTACCTAGAACTCAACCAACAATGCTAATCATCTGACAAACGTCAACAACGTCAACGACCGGACCGGCTGCCACTGATTTTACTTTTTAAAAAAATATTCATAGTTTGGGCATGTTGCATTTCAGCATCGCTACATTTCCTTTGTCTTGGCATACCATATTAAAAAAACAGAACGCACAACAATTTTGACGTTTGTGTCAGTTGAAAATGTTTGAATGTTAGATTCAATTGTGAAAACCAATATAATTAATTTCAATTTTATGTGATGTGAACTTGTATTTAGTGTAATTCTATCGTAATTTACGACTTTTTATATAATCAAGATGGAGGCAGCAACTCTCAATAAGCCAAAAACCATGGCAGAACTTCTGCCAGGTCTTAGTGGTATGTACAAGAGTCTTTCAATAATAATCAAATCTCAGGCAATAGGTCGCTGAAATTCTTATTCAGTTTACCAGATACGAATGTCTTTGTTGATAAAGGTATGAAAATATTGTGTCAGTCCCTACATTTTACCTTTTTAGGTATCCTATCAAAAGATGCCATACATACATTGACTGCCAAAAAGCAGCCTCGACCTACGATGGCAGTACAGTCCCGCACTGCTGAAAAAGTGATGAAGCCTTTAACAATAGCTGAAATGAGGGCTGATATTCAAGGTATTGAAGAATTTATTACAAGATGTTATTTATATCAACCACAAATCGTATATGAGTACGTACTGTTTATGTATCACCTATTTTAAACGTATTTTACTGTTTTAGCATTGAAAATCCAATCCCCCAGAAGGTTTGCACAAGGGGCGACATCAGCAAAAAAGAAAAATTGGAATTCATCTGTGAAGATAGACAAAAAAATAAGTCATACTGCAGATGGACAGCTCAAAAACAATCCAGTCCGAAAAGTACTCAATTTCCAGCCAAGACCTAAAGTAAGATTTCATACTAATTATGTTTATGCAAACAGTGAAAGTCTTACAATATGCAGTTTAATGTAAACATCTACTTATATTCTAACTTAGCACTTGTAAATTATGATGACTTTATGTAATAAACCCCTACTTATTTTTAGGTTGTGCCAAATCCAAGAGTGACAATGCATCCTTTGAATCCGGAGACACCAAAATTTCCTAAACCAGAGTTCAGAGCAAAAAAGTCCATACATTTACAAGGTATGTATGTGTAACAGTGTAGTAAGTTTATCTGATTGAACAATAGTGAATCTTAATGTTGTCACATATTACTAATTCACCTTTTTGTCCACAGCTCGTAATATAGTCAGGATCAGTGGAGTATGCAACATTCCTGAGACCCCAGTCATAAATAAACCAATCAAAAGTCGAATGACTCTTGCCAACAAAGAAAACATGTCCAATCGGGCCAATATTACCAAGAAGTCTTTGGCATTGTTAAAGCCTATCCCTCAAAAGAGACTTATAGTCCCTCGGACTGTGCCTGATACACCACTCTCAAATGAGTCATGGAAATCAAGTTGTGATGCCAGTTTTTTGCAAAATGAAAAGGAAATAAATGACATAGAAGAAAAGGCAATGGCCGTATCTGAGGAACAAACCCTTGAGAATATTGCAGAAGTGTCTCCTCCTGTTTCAACACCATTCAAAGAATACAGAAATGTCAAGGAATATTTCAACAATTCCAGTGCATTGGATAACTCGGCATTATGTAATGATGACACAATTATGTCCTTTGAAAAACCATCACAACCTAAGTTGACCAAAGATGACAATAAGAGAGAAGAGAGTGTCATTGTTTCCTTATGTGATTTATTAAACAAACAAGCCAAAGTGACCAATACAGAGAAAACCAGCACAGAGTTGGAAGATTTATTAGAAGTAGAAAAGCAGACTGAGAATAATATTCGGATGATAGAAAATGGCATTCAAACATTGAATAATATCAGAGAGTCTCATTTGAAGTCCTTGCATTATGTGAGGAAATTAATCAGAGACAAAAAGAGTGGTAGAAAGCCTTCAGAGTCTGAAAATGATAAGACTTTAGTAGGTAATCCCAAAGACAGTACACCCAAAACTTTAAAAAAGGAAAAGATTACACCTGAAAAAAGCCCAATACTTGGAAAGCCATGTTCAGTTATTAAGTCACCTGTGAAATCTCCATCATACAAGATACCAAAGAAGAATTTGTGTCTAAGGAAAAAAGTTTTTTATAAGTCTATGCCAAATGTCTCAAATGGCATGCAAACCCCAACTAAAGATAATGATAACAGGGCTTTCAACATGTATATGAAAATGAAGGAACAGATGAACTTTTTGAACACTCCACTTGTCAAACATAATATCTCCTCATATGTCCCAGACACACCGGCAGTTACGTCACACAATTTACAAATGCAGTTAGATAAACTATATGGTGGAAGCTAAAATATAACGACTTCTAAATAACTAAAATATTATTTTATATCACAAATATTTTCAAATTAATATAATTTTTATTATAATTTGTGCTTTAGCTTTTTAATTTAATATAAATCATGTTGCATAAGACTGTTGTGCTACAGGCTGGCATACTTTTAATTAGCAAATTAATTCAAGTTATTTGAGGTTTATGAAATTTATAAAAAGCTTCCAATGTATTCTAACTGTATTTTACAATGACACTGAGATAAGTATATTTTTGGATTTGTAATATAAGTTAATTCACTAGCTGTATATTAGGTTGTGTAATGTACAAAATTAACAATAAATTATAAATTTTAATAAATAATAACTTTGCAATACCACTGTTGTTTATAATCATCCATGTCACTGTCAAAACAAAAACTGATAAGAAAGCAAATGTGGCGCTAGCGTCGACTCTAATTTAACTTGAAATTATCATAAATCCTGCTTTTATTATTAAAATATTGATTAATATTTTTACTCGCGTTACTTAATGCGTACATACCTGTGCTGATAATATTGATTTTAACATCATGTAGATTGAAAAGGTTTAAATTTTTGTATCTTTTCATGGAGGCCACGATTAGTTCCTCTCTTTTGTCACCAGCAATCTATAAATTTGTTCAACAACATAACCTAAGCTATTTGCCTGCATCATTGATAAACAAACTGGTATCAGTGGGCTGCCTGACTGACGTCGTTATCGTTAACTATTTAGTCTTTTATAACGTGTTTGTGCGAATGTCGTGTCAGTGAAATCCGCGAACAGTAATAAAAATGGCTCTATCAAAACCAATAATGTCGCTGTTGTCTTCGTATTTACAAAACTTGTATTTACATCCAATTAAGACGAAGTCAATTACAAGGTAAGAGATATCCTTTTTTTGTATGCCAATGTTTCTAGAAGGGTATGAAAATCTACCACTTGTATGGTACACTATGAAATATGAATTTGTTATATTTAAATTATCATCAAAGTCAGGGCCATTAAAAGATAATTTAGATAGGCACAGTAGGCACTAACAATTTTGGTCAAGTAGTGATAGCATGACAACAATAAATTATTCTTTTGATGTTATTACATTAAACAATTTTGATTAATACATACTGACATACCTACTAATACGGATTTAAAACTTAATTAACTAGGAACTAAGCTAAAATAAAAACTTTGATATAAGACAATAGAACTTAAATTATCGTAATCACTAATATCAAGGTACACGCACTTTGACCACTTGCATATTTAATGTTTTGTTGATGTAATTTACCTACGAAATAATGGATAAAAACTCGTGACAAAGCAGTTAATGTAACTAGGTATTTAATAAATAACCATAAGCATGGAAACATGATGAAAAGTTTTTCCCCTGTTAGGGATCACAGGAATTATCTTTAATTGATTTCTAAATAGGTATTTAGAGGATTTAATGTTTGATAGGTAGGTAGGTATTTGTTCGTTTGCCTACTTCCCTCGTCTTTAGTTGAACAGATTCGGATGCAGCGTTTTATTCAGCAAAGTATTTGTTATAAATGTAGGTATTTATTCATATTTTAACAGATTTTCCTAGTATATTTTGGAATCTTATTTAAATTTCAAACAAATAGTACCTGAAGAATTCTATATATGCATCTAAAGTTGTAGATAAATCTTGGAAATGGACACCATTTAACAGCTGAATCTGAACATCTATTTCGCTTTTATTCTTGTCGCCCTATGTCTTATCTACTTAACATATATAATATTCAGTCAGATACAGTAAGTAGTATGATGTAAAATGTTTTTATGACCCAACTACCTACTTATTTAACCATTGTGTGCCGTAATTTGTATAATTTGTTATTTCAGCGCAGTATTGGGCACGACAGCGAGTTTGGCTTCGCAGTTGATGGCTGGCGACTCTATTAGACTCGATCCAATCCTTGCTTTTGGTCTTTATGGGTAAGTTTACTACTTTTACACCTTATACCTACAAAACGAGACTCACATTACAGTCATTCATTAATAGTTAGGTATGTATATTGCTTGATTATTTAATTACGATAACAATATGATAGCTAATTCGCCACGAAAATGTAATAACTAGGTTAGCAGCTAGTAACTACTTGTTCTGCAACTCAGGTATTGAAAGTAATTTTTGGTAATTAAAAACACTGGCAAGTTTAATGACGTGACCCTCTGAACTACTGTTGAGCGTGACCATTTCATTCCATGTACTTATTTTATTCCTTTAAATAGATCTAGTAAATATTGTTTATTGTAGGTATCAACATTGAGAGAACTGTAAAAATATGTCAGTTAAAAATTTAAAACCTTACAAATGAACAAGAACCAGCAATGCGAATTTGACCATTTTTGTGATAATTTATTTGATTAGTCTAGCAGAGAGATAAAAACTGACAAAAGACCGAGACTTATGATACCATTTAATTTCCAGATTACTCTTCGGCGGATCACTACCGCACTACTTCTATGAAGTATTAGAAAGACTATTCCCAGAGGAAGTGGTGGCATTCCCTCTAGCTAAGAAGCTTGCGTTTGAGCGGCTACTGATCGCTCCTTTGATGCAGGCCTTCTCCCTGTACACTCTGGCCAGGTTCGAAGGGAAGACCCACGTGGCCGCCGTGAAACAGCTGACCGCTCTGTACTTACCTGTACTGCAGGCGAACTGGAAATGGCTGACGCTGTTCCAGGTCATCAACTTGGCGTTTGTGCCGCCCATGGTGAGTAAACATACCTACCATCATTTTAACAATGAGTAACTACCTACTCTACTTTTATATTGTTACTTTATTAATTTCAATATCAACAACTCACAACCTAATTTATTTGGGTACCTATCTAAGATTGCTATGGATTTTTTATTTATAAGAGTTTCCCATAATATAAATTGTTGTTTATATTTTATCCATTTGTTACAGCTCAGAGTTCTATTCATGAACTTCGTAGGCCTGGGATGGGCCATCTTCCTGGCGACTAAGAGGCGTCAGAGTCAAAAGAAAGAATAGACTTGATTAAAAGACTGGTACTATGTGGACCAATTTATAGGGATACCCAATGGTTTGGGTGGGATATGCTTATCTGGTCGTGATAACTGTGCACAACGAATATTTAAACATGTACATATGAATGGGAAGTTAGTGTTTAACAATCAACCATTCCTTGAAGAAATCCTACAGCTTGTATATAAGTTAATTTTAAGTGTTATTATATATATTTTTATAAATGTTTATAACTTACAAAGGCAATATATGATGGTATAAATAAAAGGTATATTGTCTGGTATTACTTACTTTATTTGACAACAGCAATCGTTTTCCAAATTCAGTTATCTTCTAAATATTTTGTGTGATAATCTTCAGACGGTCTAATTTACTAGGATCAAATCAGTAAAATCAATTCTTTCGGTTTACGGTGCTTTTATACATTTATAGTCCGATTTATATTAAACTTAATATTAAATTAATAATTCATGAGTATTATTGAATATCGTCATAATTCACGTTTTACTTATTGCTTAGAAACGAATATTTTCTTGATTTTATACACATTTTGCTACAATTATAGAACTATCCTAAACGTGTTAACACTATGTTTTATTGACTTAATTTCGATTAAATAAATGACTAGAAACAATAAAAGTAAATAAGTTAGTGTGTAAATATACCTATTTGTGATCAATAAATATATTGCACTCTATGCTACGAGTATTCAAAAGTATAAAGTCTAGAGCATTGTTGATTTTAAAAAATCATATAAGTTACAATAAATAATAATAATATTACCAACAAGTAAAAAATAAAAACGTAGGTAAATAAAAAAGGTAAAAAAATAATCACGTAGGTAAGTACATAAAAATAAATCATACCTAGGTAAGTTAGGTAAATTGTAAACATTTTGACTAGATTTAAATTATCTTTGTCCGCTCTCAATAAACAAGAATACGGCGTAATTTGGCCCTTGATATTTTTTTCACTTGACTAGAATCAAATAATCATTTAAAATACCTATCACTGTTATCAGTCCAAAATTCGACATTATTATCTCAACACTATCACGTAATAACTAAAATTATTATCATGCAATAAATTTCACAATGTTAATTGTTATGGAAGTTGTTAGTGTTGAAAATGTTAAGTCGACTGATGATTTCCATGCAGAAAACTCGCAAAATGTTGTATCCAAATAGTATATCTTATTTAGAACATCTACTCAAAATGGGTTACCATCACAATGACGGTAGTTACCAATTAAAAACAAAACATGGTCATGTTACATCAACGCTCTGAACAACATTCATAATTTGCTATGAAATACACACTAGGCACCAAAATTAATGATGATTACTTTAATCAAACGGCACAGCAGGCGTGCATCAGCAATATTGATTGAAACATTTATGTATAAGAGTATTCAGATAAAAATCCATCCTCCTTTCGTTCTAGTGACGCGAAATAGTTACTTTATAGATGAGAAGTAACTCTTATGAATAAGGCTATCTATATAATGTTCAGAAATGATACTACCACAGAACACTAGGTGCTACCGCAGTACAATAGCCAAAAATTAACCATTCAGAGATCCTGTGCAGCCTCTTTGTGACTGAAGTCTGAGGAAATACAAATGGAAACTATTCATACGCACAATTCCAGGCAATAAAACGCTCTGCGGCTCGTTGCTAGCTGGTAGCACCACCTTACAATAATGGGATGATGACTGAAATCAATTCAGGTACTTATTAGACCCTGTCGACGCGTGATTTACTATACAAACTGATACATAGATATATGTAGATACTTAGCATAGCAAATGAGTGAGTAAAATTAATTGCTATTTATAGAATGTGTAGGTAAATAGTCTGAATCTAGTATAAATAAAATTTGTTTAGGCTACTATGTGTGTCCTACTATGTTCTTGGGTCGTCTGTAATTAGAGGCATTATGAGCATGCTGATTGGGAGGCGCCCTTATACTATAGATATATCTTTGAGTGGGTCATCATCCCGTAACGGTAGGTAGCTAGGTGGTGACGTCACGGCGGCGGTGCCGGTAGGGCTCCGGTGGCGCTACTCGCGCTCCTCGGGGCGCGGCGACCGCGACCAGCTCCGCTGCGACGATCGGCTGCTGTAGCTGCCCGAGGTGGGCGTGGAGGGCGTAGGCCTCCGGTATGGGATCGGACGCTTCCGAGCGCTGTTAGGTTGTTAGTGTTAGTAAGCGGCTAATGAATGTTAGGCAAGTTAATTCATTTCACATGCAAGATTCTTTGACAAAATAATTTAAACTGCTATCTTTATGAAATGGGGATTAAAGAAGTTAAGAAATGATATATTTTATCTGTGAAATTAGCACTTACCTCAAAGATTACCCAATGTATTTGTGCGATTGCTTAGCTCGCAATTATATAACAGTTCAAAGTAATGACTCGCCTACAAAACACACAGCGCTATCTACCATGCGGCATCAACAAAATAAAAAAAAACAACTAAAGATTTACAATAAACTTTAATGTGATAAAACAAACTAAACAATACGGTTGAAACAGAAAACACACTTGCAAGAATAACGTCCGTATCGAGCGCATGTCTACGTCTGACTGTAGTTTCCGATAACTTGGTATTCTTAGACATCTCATCTTCTTCTATGCTTGTATTTACTCTGCGGATAAGTTAGGTCTATAATGGGTGCGCTACGGAGGAAAAATATTGCATTAATCATTTGATACTTATCAAATGCTTCCTTCCCACAAGTATCCCTAAACCTAAGTTAGGTTCACACAACATTGTGGATTATTTTAATGAAGGTAGATATTAATCAACATAAATATTTAACTTATTTTATTTAAATATCATAAAAAACAGGTAAATATGTTAGGACTTTCAATTAAATAGCACACCCATGTTAAAAATTCAAAGCAAACTTTTGTTAGATTTACACACAGCAAAAACACTTGACTCATTACATAAATACACATACATAGTCCTATCGAAGCCTACATCACAGCCAATGAATTTTCTGTTTATACATACAATCACTGAGTATAATTCATTTGTTTCTATAACATCAGCCATAGTGAAGTTTTATAATGAAAAAACTACTATGAAAATTAATTAAGGACATTGGGAAATTGGATCTTACACAGGTAATTAATAAAGGAATACATAATATCTTAGCCTACAAGCATTCACACGAGCACTTCACACTAATCGGAGCTACTACTCGTGTCTTCAGAGCTCGTGCTATGTTTTCGTTTTCTATAAAGAAAGAAACCAATAGATACATAACGAAAAGAAAATAATAAACTAATATGTTACACAGCGAATGATGCTCTGTACAACATTTGTATTTAAAACCATCATGTTTTTTTTTCTTACATGACACGTGTCATACAATATGCATATTCATTAGTGTAACATATTAAGCAAAATAAACTTTAGAAGCATGAACCGAGGTGAAAAGCGACACACAAAACTGTTAAACACCTAGCAAAACTGATATCTTTGTAATATTATAACATCACAATTATTTATAGCCAAACATTATTATTATATTGTAAAAAATGTTAAAATTTATTAGTTATGGAATAACATATTACAAAGATATTATGGCATTCCGCAAGATATTGCCATATGAGACAGTGCTTTCGGCATAAAACCGTAAATGGTTTTTGTTTTTAATTAAATTAACATAAAAAAATCCAAAACAACAAAACACATTCCATGATCGCTACACAAGGTTACGTTGTTGAAATAATGTCACGATAGGACACACACACCAGAGTCAAGTTACATCTCTTTCTGTATATTAAAATAATAAATATGGTGTAGATATTGATATAGAATTTATCCAAGTAATTTATAGACAAAACCTAAAAATTCTTATACTTTTTACTTCACTGTATAAATGAATAATTTGAACTATTATGATGTATGTAATGTATGTTATATATTTTATATGTTTGATATTTTATAGACCTTTTGCTCTACTTATTAATTAGGAACAACTATACTTTTAAATCGACTGGTATTTATAACAGCACTATGAGGTAATAATGATTCACGCGACAAACGATTTCACGCGGAGCCACGTCGCAAAAAAAAATCATAGTGTGTCATATCGTGCGCGCGATCATGGAAAGCCAACAGCCGAACTGTCAAAAGCATCGTCAGTGATGGTCGGGTGTGCCGGTGTACCTCGTGATGCGGCGCCGGTCGAGGAAGCTGGGCGAGCCGGCGCGGCGCGGGATGGACGGCGAGCGCGGCGAGCGCGGCGCGCGGGACGCGCTCGATCTACGGTAATCGGCGTACACGCCCGTCATTGTTCTGATCGGGATATCATCGCATGCATGCATTACGGGGCGGGTCGGAAAGAGAAAACAAGCGTTAGTTTGCCCTATTCACACCCGCGTCTTTTGTATTCCTGATTCTTTTTCACATTTTCTGGCCTGATTACTATGATTTATAAGGCGAAACTTTTTTTTGTCAGACTACGATTCCTGCCTGATGGCTCGGAGTAGCCTTGCATCCTCGTACTTGCGCATCCGCGTTTGGGGTCTCTCCGTTACATAGCACCTAAACATGTCGCATACTATCGAAGAAAGGAGTAAAAATCCTGTGGAGAGGATGTGTCTAACTAAACATTGTCTAAATCTTAATGTCTTCATTATGAGTCTGAATAGTCACTGCTGACATAAATATTCTTATTACCGGTAACTATGTAGTTGCGCACTAAATCGTATTGTAAACATATTGCACAGTCGAAGTTTCCTAAAGAAATCCTACAAATTGATGCACTGAAAATATTGAGACCCAGCTTATACCTAAATCCTTCCGCGCTCGCATTCCTTTTAATGACCACACGCCCATAGTCAAAGACAACACAATATGATATTCTTATTCCTAATCACTTAAAGTAGTTCAATATGGTTATACTTATAAGTATGTACTATAACATCAGAGTAAAATCGCCGACAACGTGACCAAATGAGTTTACAAATGAAAGCAATTATCTCTCAACACTGAAATTTTGTTTCAATTGCTAACTTGACACTGTTTATAATATTGGTCACACAGCTGGGGACTGTTACCATGGCGTTAAAGAACAACACTTTACCCTTTACCAGGCAGTAAAAATAGAAAAAATAAATTAAAAACACAAGCAAATAAGAGTGAATTGAAAAAAATCTAATCACATTGACTGGTCTCAATTTTCTTTCAAAGGTTCATTTAAAAAGCTGTATTCGGTCGATAATGCCTGGTAAAAGGTAGCAGTGAACACGTTGTAACCCTTTAATGGGCCGTGGGAAATATATTCCCACACCAGTTTGGACCTTAACTATTAGACATAAGGTCAAAAATACTACGCCCGTCAAGGGGTAAGTGGTGCTGTGCTCATCAATGGACAGAGGGAAATATATTTTGGACCTTAACCACTTGACATAAGGTCCAAAATACTACGCCCGTGGTGCCGTGTCTGGTGGTAGAGGTTTACCGTGAGGATCGCGTGGAGCGGGAGGAGCTGCGCGAGGATCGCGACGAGCTGCGGCTGCTGTACGAGCTGGAGCGGGAAGAGCCCGACCGTCTGCAGAACCGAAAACACCCACATTATAAATAAAAAAATAATAAAAAAATCCCAGATATTTTTCATTATTTTTTTTTCCACACTTGGTCATGGAGTGTGAATCTGGGTGTGTGTATGTGTGTGTGCTAGTTAAAATGAGTAAAACTCATTAAATTGGAGAATTGGCCGTATGATTTTTATTAATCAAAGCTTTTTGAGTCGTAAGGCCCAGAAAACGAAAGTGTCTGGCTCGTGTGAGGACATTGGGCCTTGAGGTTAAACTTTACTACTACTACTACACATGGTCATCTGACCCTAAACTAAGCAGAGCTTGTTCTATGGGCGTCAGAGACTGTTATACATTCATAGATATTTACAAATACATATAAATACACATTTACACCCAGACACGGAACAAACACCGATGTTCATCCCACAAATAGTCCCGAGTGCGAATCGAACCCATTTATTTTAGTTATTTATTTCATTTCCTGGACTTTACGAACATACATTAGGTATAATAATATCTAACTGATTTCAGCAAAGGAGATAAGCAACTACAACTCCTTCTTACAACTATACAAATATAAGTTACAATAATGTTATAATAACGTTGTCGAACCGAATTCAGTTCCGTCGATCGAGCTTATGTTATACTCGTAAATTATATATTAAACAATCAGTCTAAAGGAGAAGAGTTTACACATCATCACATAAATACAATTCGCCAGCTGAAACTCTACTGTCCACTACTAGCTGGCTGACAATTATTTGAACTTGTTCCATTAACAAAGAGGTGGCGGTCACAGATTTTTTTTTAACCGACTTACGATCATGGCTTGGAGTAGCCTAATCATTATCACCGGACTTGCGGGGGAGCCGATAGCTCTCACCTCTAAAAATTATTACAGCAAATAAAAACATGAATACGAAAACATCAACTCACCTCGACGAAGAGTACGAGCGAGACCGCGACCTCGAAGATCTGGAGCGCGACCGGGACCGCGATCGAGACCGCGAGCGCGACCGAGACCGCGACCGCGACCGCGACGACCAGCTGCCGCGCGACGCGCTGCGCCTCCTGCGGCCCGGCGAACGAGTCCGCGTCTTCGACGAACGAGCCCTCGCAGTCGGCGACCGAGTCCGAGCAGTCGGCGACCGGGTCCGCACGCTCGGCGAGCGAGCGCGGGCGGCCGGCGAGCGCGTGCGCTGCCGCGGACTGCGCTCCGGCTGACTGACCACCGGACTCTTCCTCGCTTCCACAACCGGCGACTTCTCCTTCTCTTTTTCCTTCTCCTTCTCTATCACTGGGCTCCCACTCTCCGCCACTTTCTCGTCCGCGTCCGCCTGCCGCGTCTCACTGGCCTCCGGCTGGGACGTCGACGGCCCGTTCGTCTCCTCCACCTTCCTACTCTGCACAGCCTTCGCCATCTTCGCCAATCTCTCCTTCAGCTTATTCATCTCCCGCATGTCGCGCTCGTCCTGGCGCGCGCGCTCGCTCAACTCTAGGAAATCGTCGCCGGACGCTTCGTTCTCGCTGCACGAGCTCCTCAGGCACACCGCCTTCGGCACGTATCCCGGCTTCGCCTTCTTCTTCGGCTGCAGATCGGATGGGGACTTGATGTATTTCCGTTTGTCCTTCTCTGGAAGCGACTCGATTATGTCCCGGTAACGCTCCGGGCTGCGCCGCGCCGGCGAGTAGCTAAGACTCGACGTGCTTCTACTCTTGTGGATCGATCTGGACCTAGACTTGTCCTTCTTTATTTCCCGACCTCCTTTCTCCGGCGATCTGTCCGGAGTCCTCTTACCCTTTGAGTTAGTGTCTTTACGCTTTTCCTTTTTTGACTTCTTCGGCGATGGAGATCTAGACCTGCTAGGTGACCGCCTGCGCCGCGGCGCCTCCTCGGGCGTCGGCGACTTCCTACGCGGCCGACTGCCCTCTCTGTTATTTTCTACCTTAGATTTATACTTATCTGCTTTGCTTCGGGGCGGCGACTCTCGCCTTCTGTAGTCCTGCGACGGACTGCGCCGCTTCTGATCTCTGTTGGGCGACGCGCTTCTATCTTTGTAATACTTTGACTTGACCTTTGAATTTTTATCAGCCTTCTGCTTGGAGGCCGGCTCGGCTTCTGACTCAGGGGTCGGCGATTTTCTATCAGATTTGGCGTTTCTATATGGTTTTTCGCTGTCGTTACGAGATTCTCTATTTTTGTATCCTTTGCTGACTGGCGACCGTTCCTTGTATTCAGCGGAAGAGTCGCGGTCGCGTCTCTGGCGGACCGGGCTCTTATTCTTTCTATTTCTGGATTCATCGATATCATCCCTCTCCCTGCGCTTTGACGGTTCTTCTTCCCGTTCTTTCCTTCGTGGAGGTTCATCTACGTCTTCTCTGTCTCTCCTTCTAGAGGGCTCATCATTTTCTTTGCCTCTTCGGCGCGGGGGTTCATCATCTTCCCTGTCCCTTCTCCTTGGGGGTTCATCATTCTCCTTGTCCCTCCGCCTGGCGGGCTCCTCGTCCCCTCTGTCCCTTCGTTTGGGTTCATCATCCTCACCCCTATCCCTTCGCCTAGGAAGATCTAAATCTTCTCTATCTCTTCGCCTTGGTTCCTCATTTTCCCTCTCTCTCCGCCTGACAGGTTCATCATCTTCTCTGTCTCTCCGCCTGGGCTCATTATCATCATTATCCCTGCCTCGTCTCCTTGGAGGCTCCTCGTCATCATCCCGACCTCGTCTTCTTGGCGGTTCCTCATCATCATCCCGACCTCTTCGTCTTGGATGCTCCTCTTCATCGTCCCTACCTCTTCGCCTCGGTGGCTCATCATCGTCTCTATCTCGCCGCCTCGAAGATTCTTCCTCATAGCGATCTCTTTCGCTCCTCTTCTTTTTCTCATATCTGTCATCTCTTTCCTTTCTGTAATACGATTCCTCTTGTCTCCGTCTGAAGTCGGGGGATTCGCTGCGTCGCTGATCGCGCCTCCTCTCCTCGCGCGAGGGACTTTCCCTTCGGTTCCGCGAATCGTCTCTCTCTATTTCCTTCTTATTGTAGTACGTGCTCTCGTTCCTGTCATAATCGAGGGAGGGGCTCCTGCGCCTTCTTTTTTCCGGTGGCGGAGAGACACTTCGGTCCCTGTCGTACTGATGCTTGTCCCTCTTGTTCCTCGCTGGCGGTTCAGAGTCGGACTCCTGGGAGTAGCGTCGATCCCGCCGGCCTCGCTTCGCGCCCCTGCTCTTTTCCTCATCGTCGACAACTGGCTCCGGCTTCTTGTTGTCTATCTTGGTGATGTAGGAGCGCTGCCGGTACTCGGGCGACGAGTCTCTCTCCTCGCGCGACACACTGCGCTCCCTCTGCTTGCCATCGGGATACCTCGTATTCCTACTCACAACCTCCTCTCTCTTATCAAATCTCTTACTCTTCTCCTCCCTATCCCTCTCCTTCTTCCTGTACTGGCTGTCTCGGCTCTCGCTTCGGCGATCCCGCTCTTTGTCCTTCAAGTTTTTTACGGGGGAGCTGCAAATGAAACAATTTGTGAATTAAACCACGTTCTTTTATCAATGGCGGTCGGAATGACACGGTCCCATTATTCATCGCTCGTCTCCTCGTCTGATACGGTACAACAATAAATTAGCAATTGTAAAGTTTACACAAATGTTGTTGTACAATTACTCACATAATACCTAATAGTTTGTTTACACAATTGTTAATATTCATTGTCACATTTTAGAGGTATGGTATGTCCGACATAACTCAATATAATTTAAAATAAATTAAAGAAGATACATGTTTTTTATAAAAACCTTTGATCTAAAATGGAATAAATTGAGAAAAGTACAAAAATTAAGTAGTTTAGTTTATTTTATAAAAATCAGGGTTTAACCAAACTGAAAAAATATTGCAAGGATTCTTTATGAGTAAAGATAAAATTAGGACCTCACATTTAAGTATTTAACTAATGTGCAAATTATACTGATCTACTATGGTTTACACAAACACATGTATTGACATAATATTGTAATATCATGGTAAGACGGAATCTGTTTGTATACCTACGAAAATTATGGAATCGCCCTAACAGTTTTTGTTGATATACGTTTTTTTTAGTGAGAGATAAGTAGGTTTTATGTTGCGGATATCAAACAGTGGAATATAGGGTACTTATGATGGCCAAAACGTCGCTAAAACTTGCGTTTACGGCCGATATCGTGAGTCAGCTATTAACCGAATTTACTGTTATGCCGCGTGCAACATGCAAATATAAATCTATTATTAACAACGCTCACTGCTCGTATTATAGTTAATTAACGATTTTATTATCACCGTTACAAGTTTTACAGATGGCGTTGCCAATTGTTCGCGCGATCATTGGTGATAAAACCGTCACCTCTTGTAAATTTGGATTTTACAACCGCTATGAGAACGCACACATGCTCATATTTATGTGCAATATAACATAAAACCAAGTAGTGAGGCACTTTGAGTGTTGCATTTTAATATGATAATATGTAGGTTACTGAATGTACAGTTATTTTATTACCTCTCTCTTGAGGACGCTTCGCTGCTACCCCGGCGCCTGCTACTCGACTTTTTCTGTTCAAAATTCAACAAGTCAATATAAACATCAGCGTCCCAACAGAGAAACTCAAAACACCAGTGCCAATACAAGAAGACTATAGTGGTAAAGGCAACTAAACATGTTTACTAAATACACGGGAAATTCCTCCTGAGACTTGCTCATATATTTATCAAACTCAGCTTTAAGTCCCGATGAAGAATTTCCATAAAATGATACCACTTTATACACATGCACTCTAAATAAAGAACAATATTCAAATTAAATAGGCATCAAATCAATATAAAACTGTTATAGGTATTGAGAATTATAAATGAAATATCAAAGCTATAAATGGAAGCAAGATAAATAAATGATGTCGTTACAACTCCGAAATATGTATCTCTTGTTTCAAAGAATGTTATTTTTTTATCTATCCATAACATTCTCGTGTGTATTTTACATATAATATGTAGTAAATATATATAATAATGAAAACAAAACAAAACGAGGAATAATATATATTTTGGCACCAGTGTGATTGTTTACATATACTATGTTATTAACACATTACAATATCGATAGAATATTTCATAGAATATATCATATTTAAATATATACAAATAATACACAAAATCAAATGTAATATAACACGTCGGGGAACGTACCTTATTTAACAAACGGTGGTGGTATACCATTTAAACAGTGGAGCATCCTTAATTAGTTTTGGTCAATGAGAAGGGAGAATGTTATGGATTAGTTACATTTCATCAGTTCAACATTCTGGATATACCACTCGATGTGTGCTCAAAATGTGATCTGGTCTCCCGTCTATTACATCGTGAGGCATAGACAAAATGCGACCTTATTGTAAAGGCAAAGTGGAGGAGGGAATCACATTTTAGCAGCACACAAGAAGCGACACGCGCAACATTGGACCACCATCTGTTTTAAGGACTACAAACACCATGCAAGTGAATGGCTTGTGCACACATATCCCTCACACCCGCCTCCACACCTCATAGACATGATCTCAAATGTTAGTCACAAATGTCATAATTAAAATGCATTAAATTATCACGTTATACGTAATTTTAGTATTCACCTAACATAGTGTCTTACTGAGTGTTATTGTTTTGTGATATACTTACAGTATACGTTATTTCTTCAGATAAAGATGGCTATCCTATGAAATGATGCACAGTTAAACAGATAATTTTTACTGGCTATTTCTTGTATTTACAGAAAATAAAAACAAAAATAAAATGAAGTAAGAAGACAAATCGCATATAAAAATAATTGGATCGTATCGCCCCTCGGTAGTAATGCTAGTAGAGAAGGAACACTGATAGATGTGTGGGAGTGGCTACGGCCTCCGGAAGACTCGCCCCGATCTACTCTAGCGGAGCGGGACAGTGGTCGAAAGGAGGAATACACAAACAGGTTTGTTAAGCCCAAAGTAAGATGCAAAGGTGTGCCGGGAGCCAGAGTCGGTTCCGTCTGTGTCGAGTCACCATCAAAACATAAAATAAAAGGAAGCGAAGTGCTACACCAGACGAGGCGCACTGGCGGGCCGGAGCCGTAGGGGCGTGAACGGTTGTGTCGTATGAGAGAAGAGTCCCGAGTCTACATGTTTACAAGTGTAAATACAGATTCATATTCGGTGTCAACCCCAAAATCCCATTAAAACGAAGTAACTATTAGAGTACCTTAACGTTCAAAGATTATGTTTACACATTGATTGAAGCGAAACCCATAAATAACGCTCGGAGCAAATAATAAAAGTAACTTAATGGATTTAATTCTGTTTCGCTACAGGTGTTGGCTGATTACTTCATGTATAAACATATTCTGTGACGAACCATGTCCTATTAAAAAATCAGAAGCTAATTTCATTGCATGGACATTTGAACATAGAGGTAGGTAGTGTAAAGTACGAAGCGACAAGTACCTTTTTTTTCTTTTTCTGCTTGTCCTCGTCGGAGCTCGGAGAGTCGCTGTCGTCCGAAGAGCTGGAGGATTCCGAATCTGATGACTTGGAGCGTTTCTTCTTCTTCTTGCTCGACTCTTGCCTGTAAAGCACGTGACAAATGAAAAATAAATTAATTACACCACTACATTTCTATACCACCAGTTACACACCTATTCAGTTCATAAATCAACCATGAAACGTTACACCAGCTAACATAATAATGAACATGTGTGATTACTCACGAAAGCCCTAAAGATGTATGTTTCGGTAAAATAGGAAATACATGTTAGCAATAGATAGTCGTTAATTGTATTGTTTCAAGTAAGTAAGTACGATAGCTAAGTACCATACCTATTGATTAAGTTCCATAACATCTTTTTTTCGCTGAAAGTTGCAACAAACCGCAGGTTGAAATGATTATAATCAATGATTCAATCAATTAATATTGTATAATTAGTAAATACTTGCCTTTTTGACAGTTGAAGTGTCACGTGTCTGAATTCAAAGGCAAACAATGAGATCGATGTCGTCGGTAATTAAAAGCTATAAATAAAGCGATACCTATCTAGCGTAAGACATTAATACAATACGTACTTTTCTTTTTTATTCTTCTTTGACTTCTTCTTCTTCATTTTCTTCGCTTCTGGTGATGTGCTGGGAACAAGGAAGGAAAGGAATAAAGTTATTTTTATGAGAATAGAATTATTGTTTATTCGGTACAGATGTCTTAAAATTAACTTAACGAGCATAACATGCTCCTACATTAAAAAAATGTTTTATTTGTGTTCATAACTACGTCATCTAATCGTCGTTTGTTTCAAGAACAAATGACCTATGTTTGTATAGTGAAAAAAACAAATGAAATTTAGATTTATGAGAGTCAATATAACTCTAATGTTTGTTTAATATCGATTATTTGAAATGAACAGGCTTTTAACATCCAACACTAAAACATGTTGTAGCGACCGTCACATTTCAGCGCTAGAATCACATAACACATAAGTATTGTGTATTAAATTACTGAATCGATCAAGGCTCTAATTTAACGGCATCGAATTTAGGAAACTCAGACCAGTGCAGTGATCACACCAATCATGATTCGTTAAGGGACTCACTTTAGGAATAAGAGCCACCCGCTCCCCCTCCGCAAGTCCGACAAGGCTACTCCAAGCCATCATCGTAGTCAGTCATCATCATCAGCCCATTCAAGTCCCCACTGCTGGGGCAAGGGCCTACCCTAAACTAGGGCGATCAGGCCTTAGTCGACTACACAACCTTACATTTTTTTCATAGATGTGCAAGTTTCCTCACAATGTTTTCCTTCACCGTTAAAGCGTCGAATAATCGTTCATATGCATTTCAAATTTAAAAACACAGTGGTATGTGGCGGGGTTCGAACTTGCAACCTCTCGCATGGCAAGCAACGACCTTAACCACTCGGCAATCGACAGTTTCTTTCGTATTCAGTAAAGTAAGGCAACTCATCTTTTCTTCTTGGCGACATGCGTGTCTCTCTCCTCGCGCTCATGGCTGGGGGTCCGCTTAGCTACTCACTTTAGGAGTGAGTCATCCGCTCCCCGTCCGCAAGTCCGACGAGGCTACTCCAAGTCATCATCATAGTAAAAAACAAATGAGCAACTCACCTCCTTTTCTTCTTCTTCTTGGCGACATGCGTGTCCCTCTCCTCGCGCTCATGGCTGGGGGTCCGCACGAGGGGGTACCGCTGGGCCTGCTCGCGCGCGCGCCTCTCGGGGTCCAGACTCGTGCCCTCCACGAAGCGCGGCGATATGCCGAACGCGTCGCGCAAACGGGCGTTCTTCTCCTGCTGAGCTTCCGCGATGGCGTGGGTCTCACGGACGCTGCAAACGGTATGTGGACGTGAAACTCTATCGATGTGACACTACGTATGGATGAGAGATCTTTCATTTGTTCAGTGTGGTTCAAACACAAGAGGGGTACATACATAACAAATCATCTTGTAATCCCCTTGCGTTTGATACACAGAAAACAAATAGAAATACTAAAATGGATAGAACTTTGTATACCTAATTTATACAAACATAAAAATATTACATTCAACAAGTAGGGTTACTTGTTGAATGTAATATTTTTCACTTAACTTCTTCTTCTTCACTTTCGAATGTAAACTTCATTTGACCTCTTGTCAAACGTGATTGGGAACTTGTTTGATTGATATTAATCTACTTAGTTCTTTATGCAACAGTTTAATGATGACACCTAATCTACAAAAGTATATCCGAGTCCATAAAGTAAACGTATAGAGGTATCGGATTATTTACTAAGGTTAGTTATTTTACTTCGCCTAAGCCAGACAATATCTAAATTCAGCCATCAGTAGTCTCTTACAACATACTACGCAGTAACATTAATTGATATTTCTTTCAATTATGAGATTACAGATACAGGTCTACAAATTTGACACATTATAGTTAAACCGAGATGAGGTATACCAATCCTGCTCTTAATCATGTTTCATAGAAGAACGAATATTTACCTGTATAGCAACTAAGTGCGCTAAAACGGGGAAACATTAAACAATTTAGCAATCACTCGACTCAAACCGAATCAATAACCTAAATCAGATCGTAATACCTATTAATTAAAAAGCATTCGTTACTTTGAGCAAGTGTGAAATCGGTACAAAACCAATTAGCGAGCAAGTGCATACCGCTATACGTTTTAATTAAAGCGTGGCAGCGAACAGGAGTACGTAACGTTAGACGATAACAGATCGATAAAATGTGCACACCTTATGACGGACCGCATGGACTTCCTCTCCTCGTCATTGGAGAGACAGACCTGCAAATTGTCATTGATGTTGGCTCGCTCGGGCTGCGAGCAGCTGCAGCGGCAGCAGCACGAGTTGCGGAGCCCCGCGAGGATGGTGCGGAGCGCGGGCTCCAGGGCCTCCGGGCTGGGCGCCGGGAGCGCCAGGGGCGCGGGCGCGGGCGCCTCCGCGTTAGGGTCGTGAGAGGAGGCACGCGCGCGTCTCTGAGGCGCTAACACCGCTTGGAACGTGCCCCGCCACAGTCGCTCGAACACGACCCTGTTGTTTTGCTCGCGTCGCGTCGCCCTGCCGCGTTGCATCTTACCCTAGTTACTATAACTACCTACGACTAATGGAAGACTTGGTTTCTTAAAGCTAGTTACGTGCTAAGCTAAATCATGGAAGACTTGTAAGGCGGTGCGGCGGGCGCTACATGGCGGCGGCCGGCGCGGGCCGGGCGCTTCTGCGGCGGAAGCGGCGCCGCGCGCAGGCTGCGCAGCGCAAACACCGCATCTCCGGCCGCGACGCCTCTCAAAGGGCGCCCCGCTCCCTCGCCGGCCCGCCCCGAGTGCGATTATCTCCGCCGGTTATTTTGCAGCTCGAATTATGTTGACGCCGTAATATAATCGCGAGCCGGAATTGGATTTTGGTGCTTCTTTGCAGCGAAATAAATGAAAGTCGTTTTTTGATTATATCAATTTAGAAAAAAAGGATATGCTCGTACCTTTTGTTTCAGTTAAATTAGTTAATTGAATTACCTATGAATATTGAATATATATACTTATTGGTTAAATAGTTCTGGAGGTTCGACTGTACACAGTTAGTATCTGGTCTCATTAAGTTCGAAACACATAAATACCTAAGCGTAAATAAGTGTGCAAATCAGAGACAGAGTCAATGCAATCACGGAATAAATCACATATGACATTTCACGGCAGTTATCGCTAACGCCGCAGTCCAATCAAGAAACTATGCATTTACCATATACCTAACGAATTGCAAATTCGTAGAAGAGATATGGATGCTGGCAAGACATGTGATTTGGTCACAACACATAAGCAATTACCTTATAATACATATAAGTACATATCAATAGTTAAATGTATCTGAAAACAATTGTTTGTTAAACGAGCAGCCTATTAATTTACATAATCAGGTCATGGCCAATGTGTGATAGAGCCATACTAAATCCAACCACAATAATAAATATAAGGTACTTAATACTTTTAGTTAAG
Organism: Maruca vitrata; assembly: GCA_039566165.1. Taxonomy (NCBI): domain Eukaryota; kingdom Metazoa; phylum Arthropoda; class Insecta; order Lepidoptera; family Crambidae; genus Maruca; species Maruca vitrata. Next base: position 3,159,036 of record CM076918.1, on the reverse strand, counting down.
TTATTTACCATCGGACACAATCGCCCCACAGCACGACTTCAATTATGTGACACAAAATAACAAATAAAATATAGTGATGACGTACGCTACCTTTTTCTTGTTGGTTGTCCTAATAATAAATAAAATAAAAATAAAATAAAATACCAATTCGCGAAGATAACCTTTTTAAATTGCCCATAGAATACTTAGATGCACAGTTGTAACGCTATGGTAGATGTAGGTATTGTTAATTTAGAATTCCTACACTAATGCCGGTTAGTGTTATCTTCTATTTGCACTTGCAATATTTTTATTTTTATTGTAAATGTAAAGTAAATTAAGTACCTATAAAATAAACCAAGTATATGCATTTAGAATAGAATAATTGTTTATTTGTACTAAGAGACACACATACGTACGTATGAGAAATTTATTTATGTTGTCGTGATATTTAGGCTGTCTTGATATTTCTCTAATATGTAATTAATAGTAACACAAACGTTTTTGTTTACTTCACTTTACTACTTTCAACATCTGCATCTGCACATTAGCCAATAATATTATTCTTGGAGATGAAGGTTTTATTATATCCTACACTAATACCTGAGCGTTTCTCCTGGCCAAAATAATCGAGCCATCATGGTACTACGAATTTATTATGTAATAATACAAATAACTGACATAACTGAAATCTGAGTACACATCAACGTTATTTGGGGTTTAACAAACCTGTCGCAGCAAATATCACGCATAAGAGCCGTATTAATGGCCACTGTTCAAATTGGGCGGAAAGGTGCGACCACACAAAATAGACACACTCGTGCAGCTAGCTCGTATATCACTATCTTTAGCCGTAATGCGGTAATGCGGTAATCACAACAAACTTTAGGCGCGTCGATGAGCTCTGGCACGGAATAGCCGACGAGCGGCGCTATATCTAAAAGCACTACAGTGTACTCCTCATTTAAAATGAAGCAGGTTTTGCAAGTAGATTCGCGAGGAATGCACTCTTCAGTAGCGCTACCATGAGTTTAAAAGTTACGGACTCGATATCGCCTACGTAAATATGTCTATGAAAAACTTGTACAGCACCCCTGGTGGTTACGCTAAGAACTAAAATCGGTCGTATGAAAAAAACAATTCGATAGGTTTTTAACGTCGTAAGTTTTCGATAGCCAACTCATGGTACCGCTACAGGTATCTGAGGTATCCTAGCTTTTTTAGCTTTGAGGAATACTTATTTGCAACAAACATCAAAATACTTTAGTAGAATCCTTTGACAAAAAGGATTTGGTAGTAATTTGTTTTTGATGTTTAATAATTAGAAACGTTATTCCTTCCTTTTTTAACTGCATATTTGGGCACGTAATCGTGATTCTGAATAGCAAGAATAACGGATGCTTAATCTCCGTAGATTTAAAAGGGAGCCTAAACATTTTGCTCAAATGCAATCCATGATGTATTAGAAAAATATTATCATTACTGAACATAACACGAGTGCTATAAATACTGATACTCTAGTTAGCTTATGTTTCCTCTTAAATGCGTATAAAATTATGTATTGGAGGCCTTTTGCAAAGTCTTGTACAATATTTTTTGTGAAACTGTACACAAAATAAAGCAACTTCAAATAATTAATCGTATTTGCGTGAACAACAGTCTTCATTTTAGCAACGTCATCATCATGACTAACCAAAAACTCCACATCTACCCCTGGATATCACCAATGCGCGGCCCAGGCAATCAATTACAAACGTACATGCGCCAGTCCGTGCGTGTTTATTAGCTCATAGTTACACGTTGCTAGTACGTATTATTGTATTAAATCTGGGACTCGCCCAGTACCGTAAATTACACTGTACGCACATCGACATTTTACATTTTGAATAATGACAGAACGGTGTTACAGCTGTAAATGCCAATCGCGAAGGGGAGACTAATGCACTCGGCGACCTATTTATGACAAATATTATTAGGGATATCTACGCCAAAGTGTTGAGAATATCAAAGGGAATGGACACGAACAAGACTTCTGAACTGGATATGTCGTAGATCAATGAAGTTTTAAGTCAGATAGTTTATAAATGCAGCTTTAACTAATTTCAACACTCTATATTAATTTAATTCAAAACAGGATCTACAATCCGAAAAGATAACTTTTTAAAATTACAATTAGTAGTCTATGCTTATTTCAATCAAAGCTATATAATATCTTTATATTATATCGCTTTGAGACGCTTAACGCTTTAACGCTGCAGATATTTTCATAAGTGTTATACTTTTAATACACTTATGAAAATCGAAGCTCAAACAACCTCCTTTTGTCTCATACGAAAAGTTATTATTAAATCAAAATTAATTTCAAACAGGCTTCGACCACTTCGAAGAAACTTCTTTCTTATAACTTGGGTTGATTACTTCAAAGAAGATTCACCGTTACTTGATTTTTGTTTGATAAGTTCTTAAGAATAACCTTACGAGTAGGCTTTAATGGAATTGCGTACATTTTATTTGCGTAATTGAATTTTATGATTCTTATTCAAAGTAAGCAAATCTACTTATGAAGACCGTACGTAATCCGTTGACATCTTGATTAAAGTTGAAACAACTTGATTTCGCACGCGATTAAATTCATCTAAAACGCGTAGTAGGTACTTTCCTACTACGCGTTTAGGGAAAATGTAGTTTAACCTTATTTAAGTTTCCTAATACGATAACCTCTTATAATTTATCCCACTATTTCTGATGTATAAATATTTTATGTCATATTAATAAGTTCCCATAGAGATCTCTATGCCAGGCTGAATCGCAGTGACACTTTATTTTCCGATATTATACTCTATTCCATTTATGAAGTCCTTTTTGACATTTCGAAGAACGTAACTCTGCACGTTTCAAATAAATCCAATTTAATATCACTTTTTGTGTTTAGTAGGAAATCGTTATTTAAAAAATATACAATTATGCAAAAACACCCTACAATTAATTTACAAGCAAAATTAACTTATTGTTTTTGATCTAACTATTGTTTCTATATCTGAACTTCAAAATAAAATAATATTTTTTTGCGCGTATGCAGTTACGTACTATGGTTTATGTTTTACTTTTAAACGTAGTGACGTGCCTCAAGTATTCGGTTAGTAAAACCGATCATTCGCGAATGAAAATGAATCTAGCGGCAATGGGACTGCTTATAACTTTAATGCATTTTACAATAAAACGTAATAATTAGTGCAGTCCTTTGCACTGATTAAATAACAAAATAAATTAATAAATCAAGCAGTGATGATTAATAACTATAAAATCAAATATAAAAACTTAAATGAATTGTTTGTTTTTATTTTAATCTGATGCTAATAGTAATTGTTGAGTTACTCCATTACGCGATACAATTCGTATAATTAATTTAGTGTTGACACGAGCCTATAACTATTATGATCCTTTAAACTCAGTGTAAATTTTAAATAACTTAACTATCATTATTCATTATTATTATACTAAACATCCAATCGTGTATTTCTTTTTTCGACAAAAAATAAGTTTGGAAGTTTTGCATGTCTAAAATTGTTCTTTCGACAATTTTTATTAACCTTAGTTTTTGAAAATTAGTTCGATTTAAATTTGTTACAAATCGAGAATCGTTGCCGCTGAATATCGATTTCTAAGGGTACTTCCCTAGTACTGAACTATTGACATCTGTCAAAAAGGACTTCATAATTGGAATAGAGTATAGAAATTAGAGTGCGGCGCATGTGAGTAAAAACTTAAATTGTTTTTTTATTTAGTAAAATTCGCATAAGTACCGGTAAAAAAATAGTATTTTTAATATAAGGTTGTACTTAGTAAGCACAGCGTCCGGGCAGATTACTTACATAAAGCACAAATCAAAATAAAACTAGAATCTTGTGATAAGTATATTGTAGTAAGCAATTTAATGATTCATAGCCCAACTCTCATAAAAAAGTCAACCTTATCAAAGTAAATCTACGCCAAGTCGGAATCGATTACTAATAAGTTGAAACGAGTACAATCGAAATGTAATATCGCAGGCGAGCTCTTTCATTATAGAGCTCATTAAGGCAAGGGTGCTTCGGTCGCGAGGTGGAACCCGAGACCGGGCGAAGGCTCGCAGACGTCATGGCCGATCGATATCACACACAGCCAACACTGTATTGAGCTGCCCGTTACTTGTATTCTAAGAGGGTTAACTGATTTTAAGTTTCTTTGAGCGATATAGAAAGTAGTCTATAATGCAGAGACTGTAATTAGCGACATTATGAAAAAAAATATGGATGGATAAGGGTTTAGAAAATTGTATCGTTACTATTTTCATCATGCTAAAAGCTTTAGTTAGGTCCTAAAGTGGTTGGTAAACCGAATGAATTATACTTTTATAAGCCCAGAGTAATACTTATAATGTAATCTTAAATGACGAATGTTGGGGTTCCCGATGATATTTCTTTATTAAAGTAGACAAGTCGTTCATTAGCGAATAAAAAGCATTTGTAAATGTGTCCAAAGTACAAGTTCTGACGATACTTCAAACTCGTTACATCAAAATGTTACCATAACATTTGTCATAAGACCTCTTTATTCAAAGTAGCTAGTTTGTTTCAGACAAAGCCTTTCGCGGCCCTTGTATTCCTTTGAGGGGCTTAAATCACGCCGCGACGGAAATAACACAGGACAAAACCTTTCATGCCTCAGAACATCCCCTTCGGTTACACGAAACCGTTTTAATACACCTTTTGCTATTTTGTATTTTCAAACATTTACACAAACGTCGCCGTTTCATTCTACAAGACTTACTGAATTATTCACTTGTTTGTTGCTACTGATTTAAGTACTGAAAAGGTCGTTTTTATTTCTTTAAGATCCCCTGCAAGTCAATGTGACTGATATTTGACATTTGCAGGTAGCTGTCTGGTGATGATGATGACGACTAGATTATGACTGAACCGGTGACAGCGTTTATGTCTATTTTAGAAATAATACAAATCGGTATACAGGCATTTTGGTTTGATGGCTGGGAAATTGTCTAATATTTTTTTAAATATAGATAAGATTAATACACAAACAATCGAAAATAAAAAAACGTAGCACATTTTTGAGCTACAACATGTTAGTCGTTTAACATTTTCCTTGCCGCCCACAGGATAACAGGAGTGATAAGTGATAACGTATGATATTATATCTACGTTGATTGAAATCCATCATACTTTTTTTTAAATTACTGTCGTTAATAACACGGTTCCTATTGGCCATTCATCTTGTTTAATTAATTAATACTCGCAGCGAGGATAATGGATTTTCTAACCAATTGCCGCATAATGAATAGGCTAGTTTCCTAAGTCTGATTTTACATAAAATTTCACAATTAACAGTTACATATGGGTAAATCAATAACATAAGTGAAATCGAAATTAAAATTTCTTACGAAATGAGACAATAATAGGCATTTGAAGTTAGGTGGGAAAGTCCATTTTTAAAGTGCGAAAATTCAATAAAAATAGTATGCCATCTTATAAATTACAAAATTAGTAGTAGCTTTCACTATGAGAACATATTCGTAAAAGCAACATTTGATATAGCTGCTGAACAAAGCTCTTACGATATTCATACTCGTATACAGAGGGGTGACGTCATAGCTCTGTGCGACATTTGTATGAAGCGTTTTGAGCTCGCCCAAATGATGTGCTATTGAAACTGTAATATCTCCGGGAGTTTTCCAAATATCAAACCATTCTTTTAACAACACCTTTGCAATTGTGTTGTTCATCCATCTATGTAAAAATTAAAAAATAGGAAACTACCCTATTCCAATGTCTATGGAATATCGTGAACATGGAAACGCTTATTGGTATCGGTCCTATGAATAATTTAACCGATAATAACCCTATCGATCCTTTGCAAATGCATCTTCAACCTGCAAACTATTATACAATCAACTGGAAAATATGATTCAATTTAAAGTTAATTTTTTCCTTTGTTCTACATCAATCACAGAACAAATTAAAAAATTATGTATCTTTATTCGTTAAAGATCTTTGGCGACCTTCAATTTCATGAGACGTAAACCTAAATGAGCTCCCATCGAATTCCAATACACAATATATGTACCAAATCACATAGTTCATACGAGTGTGTATTGTGTAAGGAGGCCTAGTTCCACACTTCGTTTACTTTAACACAGTTCAATTTAAAGTCTCTGCATAATGAAATAGGCCGGAGTACCCCGATAGGCGAGAGGGAGCGAAGAGAAACGAAGTGACGTCAAACATTTGCGGTCCTACGACAAACATTGTTTTGAACATTATACTTTGTATTTTAGGGTAATTTATGAGAGATATGCTCGCACTTGGACGGTTTTTTATAAGAAGTAATTAAAGGCACAACTTGATAAGAAACAACAAAAACTATTAACTTCGGAACGCAGAAAGAGATGTTACATAAGCGAAAATAATACTTTCTTTGAATCGATTGTCTTCCTTAAGTATGAGTTGTTGGACGATACAACAATGTTTCATCTGCCGCTGTCTGAGACATGTTTTTCAACAATTATAAGTAACGTTTAATACAACGAGTATAATTTCCAAGCATTTGTCCTTGCCACACGCCCCATGACATAGATTTTAGCGAAGTATTTACTCACATTAATGGTGTATTAAATATATTATCTTAAAGCGTGTGACGCAAATCGGATAAATATTATTTTATAGACAATAAATTTCATTTTGTTCAGGTGCGAAATAAAATAAATAGTTTAACATGTATTTATTTTATTAGCATCTGATCAGTGACCTTTGTGCTACAATGCTTATACAAATTGCAGGTTTTGATAAAAGAAATAATCGACATAATATTGCCAATGTATTTCAGCACATTTTATATTTCAACCACTTGTTAACTTTTTTCGTAGGACTACTGAAGGTTGCTGATTTGAATTGCAAAACCGAAGCAATTTATTTCAACAAAGAGATAACTAGAAATGTGGAACGTTAACATCTTAATTAACTATTAAAGTTATAATCTACCTAGTTTGCTTAGACTTCTAATTAAGGCTAAATTAACACTGTATTAACACATTGTGGTAACAGTACCTACCTACCTTTCAGCTGACGTTAAGAGCGTCAAACGAGAACAGCGTAATTGAACCGCCACAAGTACCTAATTTAAATACTATTTGGATATCTATATTACACTTTCTAACATCATACTCACAAAAAGTCGAGAAGGTATAGGTACAGTCTCAATGTCGAGCGCTCATTACAACATTGGCGTACACAAACCGTGTTATGTGACAGTGCGCTTCGTCAGCTCGTGGTTCAGACGTAGGTTCTGGTAGAAGTATACATGTTCAATACTCACGCTACCCTCCCGAACTCGTCCCTGGGCAGGTCCTTGTCCCCGCCGGCCTCCGCCAGCTTGGCCCGGAAGGCGGCCACGCGCGCCGCGATCTCCTCCCGCGGCAACCTGCGCAACCACACCAAAGATATACTCATAGCCACAACACGCGCCCATCAAACCCACCACCGCTCTGTGTGAACAAGTGCACCGCAATGGTACGCTCATAATAAATGTTCAATGAAAGATCGCCCGCTATAGCTACCTAACCTACCAATGCATGATACGGCGTGTGTCGTAATCGCGTAGAATTACTTTTTGAAAACAATAAAGTTCGCGATAACACGCTCACGGCGCGCGGCCGTAAACTGAGAGTTGTTAGCGCGGGGCGCAGGCCGGCCGGCCGTATCGACCGACTCCGGCGCACGCAGGGGTGCCGGCCGCGAGGGTGCGGCCGCGCCATAGCAAGGGCTGGGGTGCGCCGATCGATAACGACACATGACTCCTATACAAACAGAACTAGACAGGGGCAATAAACAGATGTAATAAATAGTACAGGTTGTTTGATTGAATAATACTGATACTCTATTTGATATATGTGCAAAAAAAATATTATATCTTGTTACCTACTAGAATGAAAATAAACCTTTAAACAACTAGTTTAAAAATATAAGTAATTAAATTACCATTATGTCGTTTACCTAACGTTTGACTTTCATATTCAGTTTCAATAGGAGCAAGCTCGAGTAGAGCTCTACCTAGTACTTGTTAATTTTAAAATAACTCTAATAATAGGCTCAGCCAGCATGTCACATATTTTTATTAAGTATGCTGTTTTCATCATTTTAAAAATGTCAATGTAACCAAAAATTGTGACTAGTAGGTATTTATCTTGAAAATTATTTAAAGAAAAATAAAATCTATACAACTAATTGTACCACTCTCTATAAGATATTATACTCTATAACACCGTTTAAAATATTTATCAGCATAATTTTAGGTAACGAAATATGACCTATATTGGAGACATTTCTTCCTCATAAATCTACCAAAAACATACGCCTCATAGCAATATGAATCGCATAATCAATCACATCAAAGGATCTAAATTCTAAACACCATAACAAATAATTACGGATGCCAGGGATTAACGCCAATACAATTTGATAGTTGGCTGCCATCCAAATATAAAGATACTATCTTAATCAACTGTAGTAGATTCAGGTTATTCGTTCATCTTCAAATGTTTATTCTGCATAGTTTATATTTATTTAACCTGACAATCCACTAAAAATTAAACTTTTATGTCTTATTCAATCACATTATAACAACACAAGGGGTTTTCAGGGTGTCTTTTTCTCTTATTCCTAAATGTTGGCGTAATTCTATACACTACAAACTAATCAATGTTATATCTCAAAGGAATAACTACTAAATGTAAATTTTTAGGAAAAAAAAACTATCTCTTGATGCCTACTTGGGATCTATCAGAACTTTACAACAATATAGTATGGTCTGGCTGTGTGGGAGATGTTGTTTCGATTTTCTTATTTCACCAGATTCTGAAATATCATTTAATGAAAATTCTTTAGGTATAAGCTGACTTCATCCGCGTGGAAACGAGACTCTAGACGGCATTTTTTGTCGCGCACCCACAAAAGCATAGCAAGTTCGACGTACCTAATTCATTAAATTATAACTTTTAATTTATGAACCTATTGATATAAAACAAACGCTAAATACTTAATTAGAGCTTAATATTTTACGGAAATCGGTAAAGATTTATAGATCAGTGTGGATTCTGAGATTAGCGTGCACAAACGCATAGACAAACAGTCAAAAAACATTGCTTTGTGAACTGCTGCATTGATAAAGGTTCATATATAATTACCTACCCTCCTATAATATTTTTACTATCCATATACAGACAGCGATCCGTTTCGTTATTATTATATTTACATTTTACATGTCACAAGATTCGTTGCGAGAATGCGAAATTTAACTCGAGAGAGAGCTTTAAAGTGGGCAAGAGAAAATCGTGTTTTGATAACACAAGCCAAGACCTACCTTTATTTTAAGAGCCAAAGAAATAAATGCAGCGTGCAATGAAATGTAAGTATTTGAGGTGTGCAAGATCTGCATTATAATAATGTTAATTTTAGAAAGTGTTTGCAACATGTGAAATTACTAGCAGTACGTATTGCATGATGTTAACAAATGTTTGGCATTTGGGACTACATATATTTTTCTTGCTTAGATAAAGTAGATCCTTCATTGTACGCACACACAATTACTTCTCAAAAATAGATTTTTAATCTTTATGGGCCATCGAAACCTAACTAGGAGACCTCTCCTAGAATATGAGGGTACAAATAAAGTTTTCTAAGGCGTCCGACCGATTTCAGCTATGGCGGCCGATCTCAATTGAGATCAGCCAAGTGCGCAGGACATATGATAGTGCAAAAGTGTGCGCGCAAACACAAGTGCACTCTTTATTTCCTTACTCTCATAATTCAGTGAGACGGCAATCCGACATGACCGATGAGAGGTCGGGCGCAGGACCACCGGCTTAACGTGCTTTCCGAGGCACGGGCGGTCAACCGCCAACTTCATAACTCCGGGCTGAGTAATTTGATTACAGAATAACTCAGCCAAATTTTGCCCGACTCCGAACTCGAACCGGGGACCTCTCGGTCCTTACGCACGCTTGCTACCAATAGACCAACGAGGCAGTTAAAAGTTTTCTAAGATGCTGTCAAATATGAGCTTAGGTTTAATTGAAACCTAAGCATTAATAATATTAAGTTAATCAATTAAAGATTAATACCAAACATAGTGATTGCCTTATTGGTCATGGTTCAATTAAAACTCCATATATCAGTCACATGCATACACACATCATAAATATCGATCACAGAGTGTTAATGCCTACCTTACCCTACATTACATACAAATTGAGGTGTCATAAAATTTTAGGAGTGATGATGACGAGGCTACACCTAGCCATCTTTGTATGTCAGTTAGGATAAAAATGGTGAAATAAAATGGATTTTTTTTTTTACAATAAGCTAACAAGATGACCTCACTCCACCTGATGGAAAGCGATAGTGAGATCCAAATATGAGGTCGACAGGCACAATAGACCATATTGAGCCTGTGAGCATATTGTGAATTTGGTGGAATGAGAAAATATTAATTTTATTTACTGAGATGCGAAGTAGGTACTGGTCTATCCTATCGGGCTTAGGACATATTAATTTGGACTAGGCTATACTAGTTAATCTTATTGCGTATAGAAGAATTAGTTGAGCCTAGGCCAAACTAGTTTGTCCTGAAATCGGGTTTGGCCGGTAACATATATGTCGCAGTCGGATTGTATAATCCGCCGTATTACATTACAGCTAGCCGTTATCAAAAACAGGGCCGTTATGTATTACGGCGGATCAACGATTAGCCGGATTGAATAAGGCTGAATGAAATTCCGCCGGGATGTATTCGGCGCTAAACGTTCTTTAATGCGGCTAGCCGTAATGTCAAAGAGCGGATCGTTAACCGCCTCTTTGACAGTTTTTAGTTCCTATGTTTAGCGCTCGCGGCGCTGTCTGTCATAACAACAACAATGGACTCGAATACAGAAAATGTTTCACAAAAATGTGATTTTAACAGTGGTTTTAAAGAAATAAACAAATACGAGTGTAAATAGTGACTTTAAGAATAAATTTGACGTGCAATTGAACTGTTTCTATTCGTCTCAATGTGGAACAGTTAAAAATCCATGGACAAAAGAACGAGTTTTAGAGGTTATATTGCATATCAAAACCGCTAAAGTGGCTATGGATTCTTGTAGTATCCAGCGGAATCCTACACAGTATTATTGGTGCAAAAATATGACCTCATGAATGTTGCTGGTGAAGATTATCTTATCTTGAAGAAAAATAATCCTGAGGCCATACCATTCGCGTAATACCCAAGGAGCAATATTTCGATACTCTGATAGAAATTCATAAGGAAATTGGCCACGGCGGGCGAGACAAAATGCTGTATGCCGTACAAAATAACTTTATATTCAAAAGAAGGCCATTGAAATATTTGTCTCCCTATGCCCAACCTGCGACTCAAAACGCAACTTACCTACCAAAGATTTTGAATAACGTATTCTAAATAAGTACTCGAAAATACTAAACCCAAATATTAAGTGTATTACTTACTTATTTTCTAATTCTTAATTATTTAAAAAAAACTTTAGTTTTTATATTATGTATTATATTTTCGCACCTACGCAACACAAAGTACAAACCTATTACATACCGAGTAGGTACATAACCTTTATTTTTCTCATTAAAATTGATTTTCAATTAAATCCTTTTTTATTTTGTTATCACATGACGACGTCACCCTAAAATATTGAATAAAGTGCATTACGGCTGATCGTGAGTCGCCAAAATGTAAAACGTATCGTAATGACAATCCGGCTAATCGTTGATCCGCCGTAATACATAACGGCCCTGTTTTTGATAACGGCTAGCCGTAATGTAATACAGCGGATAATACAATACGACTGCGACATATATACCAGGTCTTATGTCAAGAACTGTGATATGTGTAACAGCAGTGGCATAGCGTGGCGTAGCTTTATCCCTATATAAAAAAAGGCCCTTATATGGGGATAAAGATTGCTTTACAGAATTTTGTCCTTTGTAAATAAAATTAAATTAGAAAGTTTTTATTTCTAAACTGACTTTAACACGTTGACTGCGGCCCTAAAAATCGATCAGAACCCGCTGTGCGGCTGTCCACACGCTCAGCGTGTCGCCCGCACAGACATTGCGAAATTTAAAAAGACGAGAGGCCGGTGCGGCGCCACACGCCTGGCGCGTAAGATAATCCCATACAGCAGAGCGGCCAAACACGCGTGGCGTGTTTGTTAACGTCAGTGCGGACCCACACACACGTTTGTGTTGTCTATATAAATTAACTTGCAAATGTTTCGACGACAAACGTTTAACATTGAACGGTAACGCCATGATTGCGTTGTGATATTCAACCAATGATGAAATAAAAAAAATTGCTTGTTCTTATTTATACAAGATCTAAAACACGTGCAGGATAAACAATGAAATACGAGTACAATGTCTTTAGATGTTATGATTTATTATTATTTATAAATTATCAATAGACCAAAAAAGGTTTCTATTGTTTTGAGATTAGGAGTGACATGGATAAGCAGAAGTCAAAGCAAGCCGCGGCCGGCCGTAAACAAATCGTTTAGCGATAAGGACAGCGCCTTTTGTTCGTAAACAAGTTGTCGATGTCTTTTGTTATTTTCTTTTGCAGGTGTGTTTTCGCTCTTACAGTGTTGATTAAATCATTTTTAATTGTTTTTCTGGAAAGATTTTTACATATTGTAATAATAAGCAGTTTTATTTTTACATGCAAACAGAGTGGTTTTTTTTATTTAACCATTTGTTTACAATTATTATACATATAACTTCGCTGTATATTAAGGTTCGCTGTTAAAACTGAGTGAGTTTCGAATGAAAATTTCGTTTTTACGCTGAAATTGTCTTGAAATTTGTAAAATATCGCAACGTAATTAATGTGTTATCATAAAATATTACATTTTTATCGTCGAAACAATTTTAAAATTAATTCATATAGACAAACACAAACGGTGTGTGGGTCGCACTGACATAGCGCCACCAAACACGCGTAGCGTGTTCGGCCGCACCGATGTATTGAGAATTTCGCGCTCACGCCTGGCGTGTTGGCTCAGCACACGCGTTCCGATGACGAAAACACACCGTGTGTGTTTTCAGCAGTGAACGTGTTAAAAAAAACCGGCCAAGTGCGAGTCGGGCTCGCGCACAAAGGGTTCCGTAGCAGCAAATATAATAAAAATCAACCTATCTCAAAAACTATAAGAGATACTTTGATCAAACCAAAAATCGTTGAAAGAGTTAATTAGCATGCATCACCTCTATTTTTTTTAGAATTTTATACCCCGTAGTTATAAAAATAGAGGGGGGGGGACATACTTTTTACGACTTTGAGAGCTGATATCTCAAAAACCGTTCACTTTAAGAAAAATGTTTTTTAGAAAACTTTATATCATTTTAAAAGACCTTTCCATTGATACCCCACACGGGTATGTACATCGAAAAAAAAAATTTCATCCCTCAGTTACATGTACGGGGGGCCCCACCCCCAATTCTTTTTTTTACTATTTAGTGTCATATTTTTGTAGCGGTTCATACAACACATATTCCCATCAAATTTCATCACTGTAGTACTTATAGTTTCCGAGTAAATCGGCTGTGACAGACGGACAGACGGACAGACGGACATGACGAAACTATAAGGGTTCCGTTTTTGCCATTTTGGCTACGGAACCCTAAAAAAGGAGGAGTTTCTTAATTTGTCAACCAATTTGGATGACTTTTTGTTTTACTTGTCAGCTGGTGCTTCCCGTTTGGTCCCATAGCAATTTGGTCCAGTTCTGACATTGGCATCCATGAATGATGGAAACTCCTTAATAGTTATAAGTTTATGAGGATAATACACTCACAGGCACAATTAACCGCCCACCTTTAAAATTCGCCTCCCTGATAGTTTTGGTTTACTATGGCTTATCAAGTGTTTTGTTTTTTGTTAAGTGGGTAGTCTTGCTGTTAAATGTAATGGTAATATTTCGAATTCCACGCCTTGCAATACTTGACACCTGGCAACACTAGCACACTACATTTTTTTTCTTTCTCTCTACTCCGTGACGTTTGTAACAAAACAATCAACTAAGTAACTATATTAATAATAGAACATCAACCTTAATCTATAATCTTTTTAATTTTAACAATCATCTATAATTTTTTTTTATGAATTCACTTCATGCCTTTAAACAATTATAAATATGGATAGATAAATCCAGTGCTGTGAATTTGTGACAGTTTGTTTTTTTAAAAAACGTAAAGTCATTCGAGCGCGAGTTCCTGTGCAGCGAACACGAAGGTTAGTGTAATAAGTGATTTTTATTTGATTATAAGCAATAAATAACTACTTGTAGATACGTTTGTGCTTTTTATTTTAAATCTAACACCTCTTCTAAGATGTGGTCACATCTCAGAAGTGGGATTTAACATGAAATTTGTCATATTACCACTCCCATAGCTCGACCCTAGACCGTTAAATTTAATTAAAATTGAGCTTCCTTGTGAAAATCAACGTAAATGCAAGTATGATTGTAAATAAAATGTACAATAAATTATGAATAATCTCGTTTTCGAATGTGGTTTAAAAGATTTAAATGGATTACGTTGACATTGGATTATTTGATTTTTTTACTTGAGTTTTTTTTTTGGAATTGAAAAACTAGGATCAAAATATCGGTGTATGATCGGTTGTTAACAATAATTAAAATGATAAATTATAATTAAAATCTGAAATAGGTTATAGTTTTCATGATGCAACTGGATTAAATTACAGTGACTCCCATAATAAGAAATACTTGGGTTCTTGCGTAGTTATTTTTGTTTACTATACCTGGTTAGTAGGCTACAATATGAGATCATAGAAATTAATTGAACTAAACCTTAGATGCAAAATAAATAAAAATAAAATAAACAATTATTTCTTTTATTATTATTATTAATTATTTATTTGATGACGTCCATATTTAACACTAGTGTATGTACAAACGAAATATCTTTCGAGTTCCAGAGAATAATGAGTGACCACGAACGTGAGGCAAGGTGGTCTCGACTCCAAAGACGCAGTCGTGCGGATCAGCGAAATAGTGGGAGACGAAGTCGCAGTCGCAGCCACCGAGACGACAGTCGCCTTCGGAGCCGACGGTCTCAGACGCGTACTCCACCTCGTCGTGACCTTCGCCGCAGCCGCCGTCAGAGTCGCAGCGCTGCCAGCCTACACACTCTTCGCGAGCGGGAACGCCAGCTGTCCGACGAAAGGGAGAGACTACGAACACTGGAAAGGGAGGTACGTAGGGAACGCGAAAGATTTGCGGAACGCGAACGAGCACAATCTCGTGAACGACTTCGATCACCCAAACCCGGATGTAGCCACCATAGCCAGAGAAAATCGAAATACCGTTCATTGCGAACACCCACAAAGCGACCTACACCTGATAGTGATACAAATTGTAATAAAATTAAGCAACCTAGATTTATGACTATGAATATTTTTGAAGATTTTTTAAATGTAATGATGAAATCAAAGGCAGGGGATCGTGAATCGTTTGCTGGGATTAACAACGTGATACCAGAATTTGATCCATTGTCAAAAGAACAGACGATTACCGTCTGGCTTGAAAAAGTTGACGAATGTTCCGAAATATACGGTTGGAGTGATAAGCAAACTCTTCACTATGCCCTGCCTAAGCTCACTGGACTCGCCAAGACTTGGTACCACGGTCAAAGTTCCATCAAACATAATTGGATGGAATGGAAAGCTAAACTTAAAGAATCATTTCCCGCGACTGAAAACTATGCTGAACTGTTGACCGATATGTTGAATAGGCGTGTGCGTCCTGGCGAGTCATATGAGCTTTATTACTTCTCTAAGATTAATCGTTTAAATAGATGCAAGATCTTTGGACGGCAAGCGGTAGACTGTTTACTCTACGGAATAGACGATAGAGGAGTACGCGTAAGCGCTCAAGCAGCGAAATTTGATAGACCTGAAGACGTATTTGAATTCTTTAAAACGATTAAATTTCATAATAAAAATCCATTAGAATTTCATAACGATTCAAACAAGCGTCACAGCAATTCGTATACATTTAGCGCCAATAATTCTACAAATCATTTTGAGGGCAGCGCAACAAGCTATTCTAATAATAGGGGGTCTAGGTCATGTTTCAATTGCCAGGGTGTCGGACACCCTAGTTTTAAATGTCCGAAACCGATTATAAAATGTACCAATTGCAATTTCTTGGGACATGACGCCACCCATTGTACCTACTAAAGGTAAAGACCCGACTAACGACTCCAAGGACAAAAAGGTCCTCGAAGTTCTGTAGCAGACCACATTACAAATTCAGTATGTTTTCCGTCTTATAAAAATTCCATTGAAAACCTTAGTTCCTGAAAATAGTAATGACGAGTACAAAATAATGATTAAAATTAACGGTGTTCCTACCGTTTGGTGGTTCAGGGTATTACGGAATCCGATATAGAAATTTATATCATTGATGATCCCCGTGATGTATTATTAGGGCATAGTTTTACTGAGAGGCCTACATTAAAAATAATTAAATAGTTAAATTATAAGCTGCAAACTATAATTGTGAAGCAATTTATGTATTTCCTACAATTAAATTACAGGGTTTATAATAATAAGTGATTTGAAGTTAATATCTGTATAATAAGAATAGACTAGAATAAATCAGAAGTGAAAATGACTTAAATGACAAAGTGAATAGATATTCTTTATTAAGTATAGGTGGTAAATAGGAGATGTGATAATGTTAGGTAACTAGTATATGAATTTACTAGTTTATGATAAGAGAGGGTGTTTTGAGGCGGGCAGGATTGGCGTATGAACTCGCCGCCCATGAGTGGCTCAAAACATCGCAGCCGATGATGGAGTGCAGGCGAAGGAAGTAACCTCACGCCACTCGGCTATAGGATAAGAGTGAGTGCGAATATTGAGCCGGGCAGGATTGGCGTATGAACTCGCCGCCCATGAGTGGCTCAAAACTTCGCAGCCGATGATGGAGTGCAGGTGAAGGAAGTAACTAGGGATTGCAATCCGGCGTCATTTTCAGTCCGGCCGGATACGACCGGATTCCCATCAATCCGGCCGGACCCGGTCGGATCCGGCCGGATTGATTAAATCATGATGATTTTCGCTTTTTAGTACAAAATAAGTGAGTTAATCAAGTGTCACTGCACTTATATGTAGGTAGTTTATAAAAATAAATCACAAATATATAAAATCAACTTTATTTCCTAACCAACGTTAAGACAACAAGAAAGCTATTAAAATTTAGTAGAGTAGGTAGGTAATTAGTAATAATTTTACAACGTAACGAGTAGCTCAGTCTTTCTAGATTTCACTTTAACAGATTTTTTAAATTGATTTTTATTCTATAAAAAACTAACAAGATGACCTCACTCCACCTGATGGTAAGCGGTAGTGAGATCCAAATATGAGGTCGACAGGTACAATAGACCATATTGAGCCTGTCGCACTCACCCTGAAAGCCCGCTTAAAGAGGAGACCACTGCTGCGGCAACAACGAGACAAGGCGCGGAGTCTCGCATTGGTATTGAGCTGTGCGGGTCGGAGTTGGCCAGTCCGGCGAACGGAAGGCATCACCGTGTCTACGGGTCTCCCTGGCCGGCGGGCTGACCCGCTCCGCCCGCACAATACCGCCGCTAAGACTCCACTGGTCCGGCGCTTGCCCCAACAATGGTCCCCCCTGTCTCCGGTTCGTACAGTGCTGATCCCGGAACGCGACCTGACCGAGAGAGGTCAGAGTCACTTGGCGGGTTTTACGCAACTGTATGGTGGTAACAGCAACCGGTCGACAAAATGTCTCCCACCAGGATAGATCAATTTAAAAGTAACAATATTATTTAACAAGTAACTATAATATCTAATAGATACAATTAACCTTACGTAGTTAACTGAAATGAGATCAAAATCATTATTAAATTATTTGAGAATGCTAACAAACAAGTGTTATAGGTATTTTATTTCTATTTCTTCAGGATTATATTGATGGGAATCCGGTCGTATCCGGCCGGACTGAAAATGACGCCGGATTGCAATCACTACGAAAGATTCGCACGCATGAACACTACGCACAACGCATTTAAAGTACCTACTCATGCAACAGCTATATTAATTTCCCACAAACTGCTATCACCGGATCCGGTCTTCGGATCCGGTATATTGGTACCGGATCCGGTAACCATTAAATGATGCCGGATCCGCCGGATTACCGGATCCGTTTTTCCGGATTGCAATCCCTAGAAGTAACCTCACACCACTCGGCTATAGGATAAGAGTGAGTGCGAATATTGAGCCGGGCAGGATTGGCGTATGAACTCGCCGCCCATGAGTGGCTCAAAACTTCGCAGCCGATGATGGAGTGCAGGTGAAGGAAGTAACCTCACGCCACTCGGCTATAGGATAAGAGTGAGTGCGAATATTGAGCCGGGCAGGATTGGCGTATGAACTCGCCGCCCATGAGTGGCTCAAAACTTCGCAGCCGATGACGGAGTGCAGGTGAAGGAAGTAACCTCACGCCGCTCGGCTATAGAATAAGAGTTAGTGATAATATTGAGTCGGGCAGGATTGGCGTATGAACTCGCCGCCCATGAGTGGCTCAAATATTACAGCTGATTGCAGCGTGATAATGAATGAAGTAGTTTTTATGCTGCCATCTTCAAGTGAGATAAATGATTAAATATATGTATATATTATATGAATATGAGTCTTATGAGACAATAAATGAATGAATAACTTAATTTAACATTTTATTTAGTATGTTATCATAAAAATATAAATATTAGCCTATGAACTTAAATTTATTTTGTCGTTAATGTATACGTTTTATACATAAGTATAGATATTGGTCAATGTTGTGAATTTCATACAATGTATAATATGGTGTTATCAACATAATGAAATGTTTACGATGTTAATGTAGACTTTCAGTTTTGTGTAATGTACTAGAAAAAAAAATTATTAAGTCTTAACAACATGTACTGTAAAGCGTTCATAACGAAGGGACTCGTTCTTGAAGGATGGCCGACTGTAACAAAACAATCAACTAAGTAACTATATTAATAATAGAACATCAACCTTAATCTATAATCTTTTTAATTTTAACAATCATCTATAATTTTTTTTTATGAATTCACTTCATGCCTTTAAACAATTATAAATATGGATAGATAAATCCAGTGCTGTGAATTTGTGACAGTTTGTTTTTTTAAAAAACGTAAAGTCATTCGAGCGCGAGTTCCTGTGCAGCGAACACGAAGGTTAGTGTAATAAGTGATTTTTATTTGATTATAAGCAATAAATAACTACTTGTAGATACGTTTGTGCTTTTTATTTTAAATCTAACACCTCTTCTAAGATGTGGTCACACGTTATGGTGACTAGACTGAACTGTAAATTGTTACATAGAAATATACTTAATTCTAACTAATACGAGTTATAATTTTGCCCAAACCCATCAGGTTATGGGCCCAGAAAGTCTAAGTAATCGAACAGTGCTAAAATTGTAGTAAAACAGTGAAAAATACATGACAAGTGAAAATAACCTCACTACGAAAAAACGTGGTACTTTGTCAGAAACTTTTATAGCGTATTTCCATCCAATCTGAGTTCAATAATCCGACAATGGCAACAAACAGTCAAATGGCATTAATAGAAAAGCTATCCGGTCGTGAAAATTACGCAACTTGGCGTTTTGCAATGCAGACATACTTGCAACACGAAGAGTTGTGGGACTGCATAGAGTCTGACTCAGAAACGGATCCGAAACGAGACACCAAGGCGAAAACAAAGATCATACTTTCCGTTGATCCAACAAACTACGTTCACATTCAAGAAGCAAGCACTGCCAAAGAGGTATGGAATAAGCTATCAGCAACGTTCGACGACTCCGGGCTTACACGCCGTGTTGGTCTGCTGCGTGACCTGTGTAACACGTCACTAACGGGATGTCAAAATGTAGAGGAATATGTAAGCAAAATTATGAGCACAGCTCACAAGCTCAGAAACATTGGTTTTAAAGTTGATGACGAGTGGCTAGGCACACTACTGCTCTCCGGTCTACCAGAAACATATCAACCAATGATTATTGCTATTGAAAGCTCCGGCATGAAAATCACCTCAGACTCGGTAAAAGCAAAACTACTTCAAGATGTCCGACCATCGGAGAATGAACCAAAGGCATTTGTAGTCAATAAAAAGTTTCAAAAACACATTAAGAAGCCATCAAAAGGACCACGTTGCTACACTTGTAACAAGTATGGACACAGAAGCTCAGAATGTAGATCAAGCACAAAGAAACACAAGAAAAGTCAAATAGTTCTTCATATGCCGCCGTGTTTATAGCTACAAGTGCACAGTGTGAAGCGTGGTATGTAGACTCTGGTGCATCATCACACATGGTTAAAGACAAAAGTTTGCTGCAGAACGAGACTGCTTCTGCTATCAAGAATATAAGAGTAGCAGACAATAAGGTATTATCAGTGCAATGCTCAGGGCAAGTGAGCTTAAATACTTACAATGAAAAAGGACAAGAAAATGAGGTACTGTTCAGAAATGTATTATATGTTCCCCAATTAGCAACAAACCTGCTCTCCGTTAGTCAGATTATTCGCAGTGGAGGCCAAGTAAGATTTGATAAGAGTGGCTGTACTATTATGAACAACAGTGGTCAGATAGTAGCAACAGCTAGTATAATCAACAACATGTACCGGCTAAATATGCCTGGAAGTGGCTATGCATGCATGTCCGATGTTGAAAATCAAGATATCTTCCTGTGGCACCAACGAATGGGACATCTCAATTTCAATAGTCTGAAGAAAATGTCTGAAAGCACTGACCATGTAACTTTCTCAACAAAATCAGAAAATCTGACATGTGTCACCTGTAAGGAAGGAAAACAGACACGACTACCTTTTTAGAAGTGAACAGAACAGAGCAAAAGGTTTGCTTCAATTGATTCACTCAGATATATGTGGCCCTATGGAAACGCAAACCCTAGGAGGTGCCAAATATTTCATCACATTTCTTGATGACTTTTTCAAAGAAAATTTATGTGTATTTTCTCCGGAACAAGTCAGAAGCTTTGGAAAAATTCAAGGAATTTAAAATGGAAGTTGAAAAACAACTTGATGCTCGGGTTAAGGTTCTGCGGACTGACAATGGCCTAGAATATGTCAACAAGAATTTCTCTGAGTACCTGAAAGCTGAGGGTATCATACACCAAACAACCACACCATATTCTCCGGAACAGAACGGCACAGCAGAACGCATGAATAGGAGCCTCATTGAAAGGGCAAAATGTATGCTCCTTAATGCCAATTTACCTAAACAACATTGGGCTGATGCAGTACACACCGCTGCCTATATAATAAATCGTTCACCAACGAAGTCACTGGCCTATAAAACACCAGAAGAAATGTGGTTGGGACAAAAACCGAATGTGAACCACTTACGCATATTCGGTTGTGAAGCTATGGTACACTTGCCGCGTGAAAAACGCAGAAAATGGGATCCTAAAGCACAGAAAATGATCTTCATCGGTTACTGTGACCACACCAAAGGCTATAGATTCATGATACCAAATACTAGAAAAGTAGTCAAAAGTAGAGATGCTACATTTCTTGAATCAACTGTTAAGAGAAATTATGTCTTAGTAGATCTGTCAGAGAAGAATTCTACAAATAATAATAATGTTAGTATAGAAAAAGATGTCACTGACACTGAAGATAAAGACACCAGCTCAGCTTCATATGATACTGTGTGTGACAACAGATCTTCTGGAAGCAGTGACTATGAACCAGACATCAGCATTGAAACTCTTCCAGTCAACAATATGACATTGCGACCGAGAAGAAACAGAGTTAAAAATATCGAACAAAATGAATCCGAAGAAAACATCTATATGTGTCAACATGAAGACAATACTCTAGATGTTCCAACAACTTACCAGGAAGCCTTAGGCTCAACTGATAAGGACAAATGGATAAAATCCATCAATGAAGAACTAGATGCTCATCATAGAAATAACACCTGGACATTGGTTGAAAAACCTGCCAATGTAAAAGTCATACAATGCAAATGGGTTTTTCGAATAAAGGAAGAACCAACAGGATTAAGGTACAAATCACGTCTTTGTGCAAAAGGTTTTGCACAAACCAAGGGCATAGATTACAATGAAACCTTTGCTCCAACAGTCAGGTATGATTCCATTAGGTTATTACTTTCTGTAGCTGTACAAAACAATCTCAAAGTCATCCAGCTAGATGTCAAGACAGCATTTCTATATGGTGAACTTGAAGAAACCATATATATGACACCACCAGAGGGCCTAGTCAATGAAGAAAATATGGTCTGTAAGTTGAATAAGTCATTGTATGGACTGAAGCAGTCTCCGAGATGCTGGAATAGTAAGTTTGACTCTGTACTTAAGAAATTTGGTTTTGTCAACAGCAAAGCTGACCAATGTGTGTATATTGGTTTAGTCAATAATAAGCAATGTTATTTATGTTTGTATGTAGATGATGGATTGTTGTTCTGTACAGATGACTTAACTATAAAAGAAGTCATTGAAGATTTGAAATCCATATTTGAAATAAAAATACTAAGTAAACCTAGAAATTTTGTAGGAATGCAAATAGAACAATTCGACAAGTGCATATTTATACATCAGACAAAATATATAGAACAAATGCTTATAAAATTTAATATGCATAATGCCATTCCCAACAGCATTCCTGCAGATCCTCACATGAAGTTGCATAAGGATGGAGAAGCTGACAAAGACATACCATACCGAGAAGCAGTGGGTTCCTTGATGCACTTGGCGATAGTGAGTCGACCTGATATAATGTTTGCTGTCAGTCTGGTGAGTCGTTTTCTCAATTGTTACAACCAAACTCATTGGAATGCTGTTAAAAGGATTCTCAAATATTTGAAAGAAACAAAGGATTATGGGCTGTGTTACTCACAAAGTCCCCAAGTTGCAGATATTAATGGATACTGTGATGCAGATTATGCTAACGACCTAGATACACGTCGCTCGGTCACAGGATATGTATTTGTAAAGAATGGTGCAGCTGTAACTTGGTCCAGTCAAAGGCAACAAACAGTTGCTCTGTCAACCACAGAGGCCGAGTTCATGGCAGCCTGTGCTGCTACGAAAAGAGACGATGTGGCTCAAACAATTTTTGAGTGATAT
Organism: Maruca vitrata; assembly: GCA_039566165.1. NCBI lineage: Eukaryota > Metazoa > Arthropoda > Insecta > Lepidoptera > Crambidae > Maruca > Maruca vitrata. The sequence goes on along the minus strand of CM076918.1, from coordinate 3,135,770 downwards.
CAATCAATACAAGCAGGACTCCATGTGTCTTCATTTGGACAATGAAAGTGCTATTAGTGTCATTAAAAACTTTAACTTTCATAAGAGATGTAAGCATATTGAAATTAAGTATCATTTTATTAAAGAAAAATATCATCAAAAGATTATTGTATTAAAGTTTGTCAGTACTAACAATCAATATGCAGACATTTTCACAAAAGCTTTGTCTAAAGATAAGTTTACATTTTTAAGAACTAAACTTGGAATGTGTTCATATAATTTACTTTCAAAATGAATGATAGGTATTGTATGTTGATTGCCGTTGTTAAGGTAAAGTTTTTTTAAGTTAAATTCTTGAGTGCTTGTTGCCTTTTTGTAAAAACAAAACTCTTATTTGTATTGTATAAGTTAAATAATATAAAGGCTTAAATTCAGGAAGGATGTTAAATGTAATGGTAATATTTCGAATTCCACGCCTTGCAATACTTGACACCTGGCAACACTAGCACACTACATTTTTTTTCTTTCTCTCTACTCCGTGACGTTATGGTGACTAGACTGAACTGTAAATTGTTACATAGAAATATACTTAATTCTAACTAATACGAGTTATAATTTTGTCCAAACCCATCACTTGCAATAAATTAAACTCCTATACCCTCATTTGGTTTCGTTAATTTGAAACAATGACAGGTTTTTGGAACTTAGTCATTGTTTGACATGATTGCAGTTGTGTTACTGTGTGTCCATTTCCTGTACTTTTCTGCCGTAGTGTGTGATTATTGTTTAATTCGGGTTTGTAGTGTTAGCTTGTTGTTTGTGACTGCAAAAAATGCCACCCGATGCAACTGGTATAGCCAGGGCAGTTGTCTTTGCTGACGCTAATTACAGCCAACGTCGCATCCCTCGTGCACTCGGTGTACCACGAACTGCCATACGGGATGCCATCAGACGATTTCGGGAGACAGGTTCATACACCCTCAGGCCAGTTCAAGGTCGACAGCGAAAAACTTCGGCTCGAGAAGACCGCTTAGCTGTCGACAATGTGTTAAGAAATCGCATTTTCACCGCTACTGAAGCCCAAATTCGTCTTTTTGAAGTACGAAACCTCAGTGTTAGTGAACGTACGATAAGAAGAAGACTGGCAGAAAGATATCTGAGGGCGTTTCGTCCAACTCACGCCCCAGAACTGCTCCCACAACACCATAGAGCTAAACTTGCTTTTGCGCGAGAATATGCTGAGTGGACTGTAAAAGAATGAAAGGTCATACTGTTCTCAGATAAGAGCAGAATAGCCTTAAAAGGTCCAGATGGATGCCGGCCTGTATACAGACGCCCAAATGAAAGGTTTGCTCCTTGCGCTATATCGGAAACAGTGGGTTACAAGGAAGGGTCTATTATGGTTTGGGGAGGCATCACTTACGAGACTCGTACCGACCTTGTATTGTTTTACAGAGGCAGTGTAAATGCTTAAAGATACATGGAAGAAGTTCTCTAAGGACATGTCATACCGTTCGCACCATTTATTGGTGACAACTTTAGATTAATGCATGACATGCATGTTGCCATACTGCAAAATTGGTTACTGAGTACCTTAATGAGACCAGAATTCAAGTTTTGCCATGGCCTGCACGCAGTCCCGACCTCAACCCAATTGAACACATATGGGACAACTTCAAAAGACGTGTTTGAGCAAGATTACCAGCCCCAACGTCTTTTGGAGAGCTCAAAACGGCTACGGTAGAGGAGTGGCACATTATTCCCCAATCAGATATCCAAGATGTCATGGATGGACTATCATACCGCTTCCTAGAAGTCATAAGGGCTAGGGGAAGCAACACCCATTATTAAATTTTAATATTGTTTTACTTTGACCTTCTTTTTTCTCAAAATTCGAAATTTACATTTTTCGATGATACTTCGAAAATATCGATTTTTGTAATAACGCCCTATTAAACGACTTTTTTAAATCAAACCTTCGTTTTATTGTTTGCCTTAAATTAAGTTTATAATGGATCATTCATAAAATGTGGTCTATGTTTGGACATTTCCGAAAATTTAAGCAAATACAAGGTGGGCGGTTAATTGTGCCTGTGAGTGTACATTCAATACTGTATACATATTCAGATTACTACTTATAATATCAAATGTAACACTGAAAAATTTTAAAAACCGCCTTCAAAAACCCGACACACAAAAAATTACAAAATTATATAATACAAACATTTATAGAGGAAGATCCCAGAGCCGCCAGACATCACTTATTTTCTAATGGACAAAATATATACGATTGAGTAGTGGTGGGGTGTACTATCATCATATGACTAGTTGCTACCTTGACCAGACGGCCATTTTTCAGATATCAACCAATCAAGGTACATAGAAACACTGCTCACCTCACTTAAATTCTGATGGCTGATTTTAACATATATTTCACACAATATCATTAAAAATCAGGTTTCATTACTCCCAGACACATGCGGTCGGCGGTTTTACCTTACAGACGCTTTAAAGCTATGAAAAAAATTTTACTTTTACTTAATTTTACTTATTTTGCGATGCTTGATTTTTATATATCTTATTCAAACAACTATTTTAAAACGTTTTGCAAACGGACAGACCGATCTAAGGGGCCAAACATTCACCAGACCCAACTGTTTTTGATTTTTTTTTTCAAATTGAATTTAGTTAAGTTTTTCTAATAAAATAGTTTGTAAGGAACAATTCTATAATTATTGCGGTCAGATGAGCACTTTTTAGTTGTTTGAAAAACATTATATAAAAATCGAGCATCAGAAAATAAGTAAAAGTAAAATTTTTTTCATAGCTTTAAAGCGTCTGTAAGGTAAAACCGCCGACCGCATGTGTCTGGGAGTAATGAATCCTGATTTTTAATGATATTGTGTGAAATATATGTTAAAATCAGCCATCAGAATTTAAGTGAGGTGAGCAGTGTTTCTATGTACCTTGATTGGTTGATATCTGAAAAATGGCCGTCTGGTCAAGGTAGCAACTAGTCATATGATGATAGTACACCCCACCACTACTCAATCGTATATATTTTGTCCATTAGAAAATAAGTGATGTCTGGCAGCTCTGGGATCTTGGACCATTATAATTATCTGGGTAGGAATTTGATATGTTTTTGAAGGTACATCTATGTACTTCCAATTAGATTTTTAACATTCAGCCATCACTAAAATGTTTCCCGCAATGGCTATAAAGTTAGAATGGTATATAATTATCTTGTCTTCTGAAGGCAAGTTGAGGGCTCATAATTTTGTAATGCTCATGGCCTACATCATCATGTTAGCTTTACTGTCATGGTAGTAAGGAGTTGTCATTGACACCTATCATATTCATACAAACATAACCTATGCATGTACCTGTACTTATGCAAATCAAATCTGTATATACAAATGCATTGAGTGAGAAATTATTCACATAAACAAACAGACATTCGTGACAATTACATCACGGCTGCATCTTTAGAACACTGTCTTGTGTATGTCGGCTATTATCATACAGAAGGAGACCATTTACTCACCCCTGTTCTTCCAAGCTGTCTTCGAGCTCTGCACATTTTACTTCTATTTTCCTCTTCCGCTCGTGGTCCAAGATCTCCCGGTTCGGCTGTTTGTTGGACGCGGAGTCCAATTTGGCTATCTCTTCTTCAGTCCTGTAGTTCACCGAATCTTTGGTTTTTCTCACTGAAGCCCAATTCCTTTGAACGTAGCCGTTTGTGCCGGAACCTCGGGGTGTAGTCAACCCGATTCCGTTATACATTTTGCTGGTTTATTTACCTAAAAGTAATTTTTCAAATAAATCTCTGTGGGGTAGGGCGCAATTTCCGCAAAATTGTAAGTGCTACTAAACGGCAAATTTTTAATTTTGACAATTTGTAGTTGGTACTTAGGAAAATAAATAATTCCGTCACATTAAGCTGTAGCTCACCATTTACAAGCACCTGTTTTTTTAGAAATATTCACAGAAAATATCTACACGTCCATCTTGGCTGGTAACAATTTTTTTTTTAATTTTTAAAGTATGATCCACTCGATTTGGTTTTGACATATACTTGAGCAATTGAATGATTCAAAATTAGATTATATCGATAAGTGAGTATCGACTTCATGTTTTGCACCTAATATTTAATATTGCAAGCTTCAGAATATGAGAAGTTTTAAAATATTGCTCATATAGCATCCCATCATTATCCAAAAATAGCAGCCCATTAATAACAGCAATGTTAGACACCGGCATTAGCGTTTTGTATTGTGTGTAGGTTGGCAGCTCCTATCTGTCAAGTGTCAATATTTTATTGAGGTTATTATGTATTCTTAATAATATTTAAATAAAAAGAATATAAATATATTGCCGCAAAAATGTTGGATAGGATATTATATAATACTGTGCTATGCCAAACATTTTCCCCTTGTGGCAAATATTTAGTAGCCGGCAACATCTATGGGCAATTAGCGGTATTTGAGTAAGTATAAACAATCAAAAAATGTACTAGTTTTCTTCATGACTTTATATTTCTGTCTTTTCTTTAAAAATAATAATTTAAAATAATACAACTTAAACTTTTCTTTATAGCTTAGATAGAATATTGAATCCGGTCGTCGAATTAATCTCGCCCGACTATAACAAACCTAAGCATATCCATTGTCTTGAATCCGGCGTGCAAATATGCAGTTTAGCAAGCACCGAACAGTTCCTCATTGCTGGTACTGTCAACGAGATAATAGGTTGGGATTGGAAGGCCATTCTGGGCGTGAAACTGAGTAAACCTTCATGGGTCATCAAGATTCCAGCACAGTCATCCATCGAACAGATTGATGTAAACAGCCTTTGGCTCCCTGCTGACGAGGGCAAGCTTTATGCAGGATGTGGTGATAATAAAGTTTATGTTTTCAACCTTGAAGATGGCAGCAAAATTTCTGCATTGTCTGGACATAATGATTACATACATTCAATACATGGAAAGTAAGTAACAAAACTGTTTTGTTGTAGTGTCACTTTTTTAGCTGATGTTCATGTTTGTAACAATTAAGTAATGCAAGCAAAGGTATCTTATGACTGGTAATTGTTTTCATAAATTAACATTAGTGACAATGATAAAAAATTATATCATGTACTACTAGTAGACAAGCTAGACTACCTCTAAAGAAAGTAATGTTGAATATTCTGTTTTAGGAATAATCAACTGGTCTCTGCGGGAGAAGATGGTGATGTCCTACTCTGGGATGTACGAACAGGGAAATCCCACAACAAGCTGGAGCCCCACAGCAACAGTAAGGTCAGCCGGCCTGATATCGGGAAATGGATAGGCTCAGTAGCCTTGGGAGATGATTGGATTGTAAGTATGTTTGGTACTCTGATAGAACTAAGTTATAAAATATTTTTTAATACAATCTATATTATTGTCTTGTCTTGTGTTATGATTTCTTGTAAAACAGGAATAATAATTATTATTTCTTATTCTGCTATACTTCTTAATTATTAATTAAATGATGGACAGCTTCATTTGTAATGTTGAAGATTAAGTTATTGTCCACATGACATATTCAGTCCATTAGAAAACTGAAAAAGTCCAGGATATTTACCATGTTGTTTTGTCTAAATGAGCTCCTGATATTTCGGCACTGTTGCAAGCGCCATGATCAAGGGTTAACTGATCATGGTATCATAGGTAATAGCCGGGACATTTTCAGTTTTCTAATGTGTGTATGACAGTTTAAAATTATGTATATGTAGTCCAGTTTAAATGCAATATATACATATTTCCATAGTTGCAGTTCTATCATGGGGCATTTTCTTAAGTTTTTTACAATTGCAGGTGTGTGGCGGCGGCCCTCGGCTGGCTATGTGGCACCTGCGCTCACTGGATGCTGCCACAGTCTTCGATCTACCTGACCATGGCATCCATGTCTCCTTCTTCCATGATGACTGTATAGTAGCAGGGGGTACAGCTAAGTTCTTATACCAACTCAGTTACTCTGGTGATATCAAAGTGGAGTTACCTGTTTCATCTACAACTGTGTATTCAGCCGTCATGAGAACCAGCCCCAATAACATATTGGCCATAGCAGGCTCAAGTCCAGAAATAGACTTGTGCACATCATTCAAATATCGGGATCAGATCTTAAACTTTAGATAAGGTATGTTAGTTCGTAATTGTATCTTTTAAGGCTGAATTTTAATAAAACAATTTGAAACAAAATATTACATTACATTTTTATTCAACAATTCTGGTAGTCATAATTTTTAATATAATTTAAATTTATAAATGCTCATATTTAATTTACAATACAACAGGAACTTTCCTATATTTATTACAATTTACAATTTGAACAATAATATAATATTATTGATAATAAAGATATTGAATTAATTCAGATCAAATTACTATAAACTTGTCTAAGATACCTTTTGTATCCTAATTAAAAAAGACACATTGATCAATGCTTTGAACTGTCTTGTACATAACAACACAATTTAATGTTGGATCCCACATTATAACACAATCTAAACGGTACACTAATCTAAACGGTATTTGAAACCACACATTTCTGTCACTAATTTGTTCAGTCCTATATAAAACTAGTCTTAATTATCAAATGTAACCGTGACCGGCTATAGCGGCCGGTATGAAACCCTGGCCGCCGTCTTTCCTCCTTACATAGAACCAGTCCGCGTCCACATCGGACTCCAAGCCGGTCCCTTGCACTAACACAACCACATCCCCCTGTTGGACCGACAGCGTCTTATTCAAAGCACTCCCTTTAAAGTCACTGTTGATAACTAGTAGCGTTTGCCTCTTCACTTTGTCCTCGTGGATCCTATCGATGTTCGAGCAGACGGATTTGGTCTTTAGGTATAGGGTGTCAAAGTCCTTTTCGGCGCAGCGCGTCCGGCGGCGCGGGCGGCGCGCGTCGGAGCGGGTGCGCGCGCGCAGCTGTTCCTTGTCGGTGTCGGTGAGGTTGCCGCAGGGCCGCGGGTAGATGTCCGTGCTGCTCTCCCAGCATGGCGTCTTCTTCGCCGGGGATGATCTGCAATTGTTTTTTTTTTGCTGATTAGAAAATGGTTCACAAAATTTGCACCAAACATTAGCCCATCATGGTAGGTGCATATCATACGTCAGGGCTACGACGGGCACGATAACGGCTAATGTTTTGTTAGCCTCTATTATTTACGTGAGCAATATCCCTCATTGGCCATTCTTATCCAGCAACAGGAAATGAACCTTGCTTTCTATTCTTATCTTTTTCTGTTTTTTCTTGCTTTCTTTAACTTATTGATTAGTGCCTGTTCACACCTAGCGACTTTTGGGCGATTTCGATCGCGGCGATATCGCCGCGAGCTCGCAGCGTGCACGCCGCGATATCGCCGCGAGCTCGCAGCGTGCACGCCGCGATATCGCCGCGATTAAATAATCGCCGCGAGCTCGCCGCGATTATTTAATCGCGGCGGTTAGCTACAATAAGTTTTAGCCCAAATAGTTTGGGTCCTGACTAAACTTGTCGTATCAGTACCTAACTAATACACGATTCATGTGTCATGTTTTCCAAATACATGTTATTACGAAAAACATTCTTCTAAGCAAGCCTAAGTTGCACACGGTACTACACATCGGCTACACTAGTGCCAAAGTTATTCATCATATATTGAACAAACTAGCAATAAAATACCGTGGACTAAAGTAGCGGGTAGAGTCAATTCTACGCTACGCCACTAAATAAAGCCTTCAGAGGCGTAGCGTACAATTGACTTTACCCGCAGCTACATTAGTCCACAGTAGCTCATTGCTTTGGTGTTAAATATAATGTAGGTATGAAGAAAATCTTTGGTATTAGTGAAGTCGATGTGTACTACAATTAAATTCTTGTTCGTACCTGCTCGGCAATATCCCCAGAGGCAGACACGCGTTGTACAAGACGTAGCCCTCGTCACCGTGCGGGGTCTGCACATACAGCCACTGCTGGTTCTTGAAGACTGCGTTGACCACCGTGCCCAGCGGCAGAGTGGCCTCACGCTGCGCATCCTTCTGCGTCTGGTAGAGCGTGGTGGGGTACGCCACGACCACGGGGATGTTGCCCGGGCGGTCTATTGACGCCTGGAATTTGAAACAATGTTTTGTTTTTTTAACTTTGCCTATAGTGTACCGCTACTGAATAAAGGCCTCCCTAATTCATTCCAAAAAATGGAAGAAAAAGTTACATAATGTAGACTTGAACCGATCGACATCAAAAAACATTAAAATTTAATTTTTAAGTTAAACGCTAAAGTAAAGTTAAGGAAAAGTATTTTTTTAGCTTTTAGTGCTTTAAAAAAATTACCTTTCCCTCATCAATTCAGAGCACTAGTCAAACAAAAACTAAAGGCGTTGGTCATGTACATCATCATCAGCCCATATACGTCCCTACTGCTGGGGCACGGGCCTACCCTAAACTAGGGCGATAAGGGCCTTACAACCACGCTGACCAATTGCGGGTTGATCACATACAATTTATTTCTTTTCAACCAAACATTGCTTTCATACCGCGTTGAGTAGCTCATTCGCATATGAGACAGTCAGGAACAAAAGACAAATCGGCCTAAATAGATGAATAACACAACACGGGACAAATTTATATTTATCATACAAATATTTGACACGAGTGGGGATTGAACCCACGACTCTTTACGCAAGAGACTACCAAATGCACCATCAAGCCAGTGAAATGGATTGCATTGATTGGTTAATTTATGGACTGCATAATGTTTTATGATTGCAATCCGATTGTTGATCCGAAAAAGGCGAATTCGATTCGTAGTGATTTAATTGATTCCATTTAAACTGAACCATAACTGGGTATTATCGTATCGGGTATACTCTTATCTTAGATTGTCAGTTCAATATTTAACAACAATTGCAATTTATGCAACAAATATTTTCATCATTATGAAAATTAAGTTAATGCTTTATTAGATACTTACTAGCTTCCCGCCCGCGACTCCGTTCGCGTAGAGACGTTTTACGGGTAAAACATTACTTCTTATTAGCGCAGTCGGTTAAAAAGTAGCCTATATCCTTTCCTAGGCTCTGGACTATATCTTTGCCAAATTTCATTTAAATCGGTTTAGTACTCTATGCGTAACAGACAGACAGACAGAGTTACTTTCGCATTTATAATATTAGTAAAGATTTCTATTCTGATACCATTTCTTCCGTATTGATCTAAGAAAATCCCAAATATTTAATTAACGTTTCAGCAGTAGAGCTCACTAGGAGTCGTTTGAAAGAAACTTACGTATGATTTTTTTATCTTGGAGCTATTATCCACATGTATGTACCAGCCCCATGGTATCTTCAGAACTTTTGAAACTACGTGGGTAATTTAGCAAGTTAAAATTGATAAATCGGTACCAAATTATGATCACAATCAACTCGTAACAAAATTCAGATACAATATTAATTCCTTCAGCAGAAAACTTAAAACTATTGCTATAAGTCAAACATAAGGGCCCAATAAATTAAAAACGTACAAAGGTCAGAAACAAATTAAAGCACGGAATAAGACAACTTAAGAGTCTCCCATGAAATATATCATTACCGAGTCGAATGATCTCGCAATTAACACCGTAACGTTTAGCCTCAACAAGATATATTGTTGTTTTAAATAAACCGCATTGATGAATGGGCCCGTCCACTTCAGGATCACCTCTTAGCCTTTTAGCGACACAAAAATAGCCCACAAGCCCATAACAATACAGATCATTATCCTGACGATGTCGTAATTCAAGTCCGAAATTCTCGAGCGAAACCTCTATTAAACCTTTCTGAAGATTTACAAAAATGACGAGTAATTTGTGCCTTGTCCAATTTTGCGCCAATTTCGCGGCCTGCACTTCAATATCGCTCGCTCCGGGTAAGGCACAAAAAACGGATTGTATACCATAATGTCATAATAACATCGCAGAAATGAGTAATGATCGGATTTTACAAGTGCATTTAAATTCTTTTGTAAGGAGGGCCCGTTAATGCTCGATGCGAGTCGCGCCGAACGATGATGAATTACGCTTTTCGTAAATTAAAACTGGTTACACAATGCTCTGTTAATTAATTTTGGCTTTATGAGACTTCTAAAGTTACGGTTGAACGATTGACCCGTCGATTAACGAAAATCGGATTTTTATTTTGTTGCCACGCTATTTTTTTACAGAAGCAAGTTATTTGATTTTAGTGGTTTTATGCTTCTATATAGTGGTTTTATTTACACAACAGTATACTATTCGGAGTTTAATAAACACTATACTTTAGTGGTCGCCTTGTGTAACAACTTCTACTACGCGAGTTTCATCCGTTTTATTTCGTACTTCTCACGAACACAATAGACAATAAATAACATGATTAATATATCCTCTTACCTCGCTTAAGAAGCTGTCCAAGTCTCTAATGTCGTATCCGAATTTCCCGTTGTTTTTCTTCTTCCGCCTGTGCCGGTGTCGATGCTTCCTCCGCGCGTACTCCTCCGTCGCAACACTAGTATCGTCCGAGTACGTATCGTGTCCGTTCACAAATTCCTCGCACGCACTCCTAAACCTCATGTTGTGGTAATACTCGTTGCGGCCCACGACCCTGTCCTTCACCTCTCTGTACTTGCACTTTCTGTAACGTTCGCTTTCGTTGTACTTCTGGTTGTGGCGCTGGTGGCGGTCCACGCCGGAGCCGGTGTGGCGCGGCGGCTCCTCCGGCAGCTTCTCCGGCGCCTTGGTGTTCTCCAGGTTCTCCTTCAGCACCCACGTCAGCGATATCTTCGACTTGTGCCGGTGCGCCAGCGGCGTCGAGTGCCACAGCCCCATCTCTCTGATCTCCGCGTATTCCACCTCAGACTCCTCCTTCTCATCTGCTCGCGAAGTTATCTTACAATTCGCCAACAAGTCTAAAACGTCGTACGCGGGAGCGGCGACCTGAAAGACACAGGTTTTTATTTGATCTTTTCCTTAATTAACGCCGTTAAGTTAATTAATATCGATTAACAGCGTACCGGATCATTAAACTCCCGATGGCGTTCCCCGTTGTCATCGTTCTCGCGGTACGGCGGCGGTAACTCTTTAAACGAAATCTCTGCAAGCGAAATGCGTCCGATTAATCATAAATGGTATTACAATCGATCGTAACTGCTCAGCGGATGCAATTAATGTGTGTTATTAGCGTAGTCAGCTGAGCGGATTATTGGGCATAAATAATAAAGTGGGCAGTCAAAACAATGCGCGCGGGGTGTCGGTAGCGCGGAACAATGCCGGGGGATGTCGCGGGTCTCTGCTGCCGCCCACCGGCCGCGGCCGCGCGCCCAGCACTGCGCGCGCGTACGGCCCGGGCGCGCTCGCGCGGCCCGCGAGGACCGCCCGTCACGATCACCCTTCCTTAACACTTTGATTGAATGACGTCATGTTTGTAAGGCTTAGGACGCAGTCACTATCGATAACATCGAATAATTATAATAGGTAAGGTAATCTAATACAATAATGTTACTTTTTGTTCCTGCCATTTAATTTGTGATTTGTTTCTCAATTGCCAGTTTACTTATGAGCCTATTCAATCTTGTAAGTAGTTTAGATTTGATGATAAAATATTATTGTCTCAATAATTCAGATATTTGTTGCTTGATAGCAAGTATAGACTAATGTCGAAAATAAAAGTGGAACCCTGAACACTACCTTGCATGAGTACCTAAACCATCTAGACGAAGCACATTCATAATTTATAATTGCAAGCCCGGCAATAAAATAAAATTAGCCCGTGCATTGCTCATCATTTTCGAATTAAGCGGAAATAAATTACATAATGATAGTGCAATAGATTTCGGTGCGGCGTTCGCACGAGCGGTCGCGATGAGAGAAATTGTAAATCCAGTCGTCACGAATCTGTAATTAGGTGCTAAGCGCGAAACAATGCGTTCTAGACACGGGCAGCAGGTGGTAAACACTTCTCACGCTTTTGAATTAGACGTTTAGGGAATTTCGACACCTGTGTTTGCTTTTCGTTAACTTTAAAGAACCCACTGTTTCAACTATTGTTCCGTGAGGTTTGGTTTTCGGGTGAGCGCTTTAATATGGGTCGTTTAATGTCTTCCGAAACAACGGTGTTTTAAGAGTACATTACAATAGATAACTTAGGTAATTAGGGGGCTCACAAGTGGCTACATAATGCTTAATGAGAAACATAATTTAAGTACGAATATTACGATCCTGCGACTATTAAACTTATTCCCAAACAATTCTAGAGGACATTATCGTTAGACCAGCAATCACTTGATACATTTATATTGGAAATTAATTTTAATAACAGTCTTCCTGTATGTAGTAATACTAGTAATTGATTAGTTGCTATAACTGACCAGAAGAAATATTAGGTATTGAGGTTACACAAACGTTGAACGTTAGTTTGCGCGCAGTATATGATACTGCAAGTGCAGTAAGACCAGATTATGTTTCAGGGATATTCCAGGGCGATATTTTGCGGCTATCGGTCTTTTCTCTTTACTTTTATTAATTTCCTAAAAATAAAAAAAAACGTTTTTGTGTAATATTAACGAAAACATATTATTTGACTACACTACACAAAAGATAAGATGGCACTAGAACAGACAACTGAAATTACAATGAAAAGAGTTTAAGGTTTCAAGTAGATTTTTTTTTATTCGCAATTTTTTTACACGGTGGTTTCGCAAAGCAATGACAATGAATTTAAGGATAGAAACATGATTTGTAGTCCTGTGAAAGAAGTCTCACTGTTTGTTCCCTCATTGCGGTCCTATTGACCTATGCGTCCGCTACTCATCAACTTGCGCAGACGCATACACGACACATGTATACTATTAACGCCATGCACCCCAGATTAACGTTAATGTATTAAAGCTCATGTACCTACATTTTTTAAATTCTTATGCTCCATTTTGTAGGTAGGTACTCTGAAATTTGAAAATCACCTAATATATTCATGTTTATATACTTTATTTATTTATCGGCATCAACGTATAAAATTCTTTGGATTTATGACATATATTATATTTCATCATAGTTCTCTTGTTTTAAACATAGGCTTATTATTAGATTGATTCATTTATTTGTTGTATCTAAGTTGAGTGACATAATATACCTAAAGCAAATTTAATTTAACAACAGCTCTGGTTTTTGTGGCACATTTTGAAACCGTTTGTGTGGGCGAAAAGAAATTTACTACGGTAATATAAAATGTTGTGATTTTTACATTCCTTATAATCCGAAAGTAAGACGGCGTCTGATTTTGTCGTGATTTTATTAAGTGGTATCTGCATTATTTCACATTTTTATTATTGCTCTAAATCAGTTTAATTTATTATCACGCCATAGCGTCGTCATTATAATAACAGAATTATTACACGTATTTTTTTTAAGGTTTCTGCAGTTCCGTCACTGGTGCAACATTGTTAAAATGTAACAAATTCTCTCTCGTTCACAACGCAACATTATGGCATTTATCTTACACGATTTCGTTACTATGTAACTTCATTTGTAATTGCAATAATTTATAGATCAAGCTTAGCAAAACACTGTTTCATTTTCTAGTTCATTATGATTCCTGTTTGTCAAAGCTTTATTAATTTATATCTAACCGTTATCTTAGTAGATTTTGATTATCATTCAATTAACGTTACAATCCTGTCTGCCTGTGGTACATACCACTGATTTTAAGAATGTATAATAAACTTAAGTCTTCGTTTCTAAGGTAGTATTAATATAACATTTCTCTTAAACTATGAAATCTTATGTTGCTAAATACGAGTGAACAGATTTGTTCAAAATGTGGCGTGTTCTTGGCCAGTACGAAACAATTCACAGTAGCACAAAGCGGTCGAGAATGCCTGCGCATTCCACGCGTTTCAGGCGAGTTTCTTTTCACATATCGCCCGTTCCCGCACCGTGAAACTGGGAGACAAAGCGGCTGAGAGTCCCGCGTAGGGTAGCCAGGCGACTGGATAAGCCGGACATGCCAGGATTTCTGGTTTCGTGTCCTGCCATAATCTTAAACACAATCCTTGTCGGGCTTGTCCGGCTTTTTATAGGCTCTCTACATTTAGCAAAAACCATAATTTTACACCCCAAATTTTCTAACTTTGCCTATCAAATAATACTCAGACCTAATTCTCAATAAGGTTGTGTGTCCTAACTTTTATCCCGATGTCCGGCTAAACTGATTAAACTGTCCGGCTATTAGGTTTAGCGACTTTGTTACCCTACACGTCGCTATGACGGGAATGTCCGCGCGGCGCCGAAACGTGCGTACACGCGTCCAGCGTGACAGCTATGCGCACGCGCACGCCCATTGTTGGGACAAGGAATGCGTGATATTTTTAAATTCCTTGGGAATTCCTCAGGAATTTGTGCCTCTGACCACGATTTTAGGGTTGGACAGGTGTCGGCTTTTAGTGACTTTTTTAGCGGAACGAATGTTTGATGCCCACCCCCATTGAGTGGACAGTTTACAGAATATTTAAGTTTACTAACTTTTTGAGTTTTGAGCAGCTACTGCTTCTGTTACTTGTTCGGTACTGATTTCGGTTATTTGTTTCTCTCTCTCTTTCAATAAACATTCTAGGTTTTTTTAAGAGCGCAATCTTGCGGAAATGCACCTATAATTTCCAGTAAAGGTGCGGTACTTTTGCATCAGATAACGGACGGTAGCCACACTCCCAACAAGATGCTAAAGTTCACAACTCTTGCATAATCCACGCAGTGCGTTTGACAATTCGCAATGCATAAATAAACTACGCCATGAAGAAAACAGCAGTAATAAATTTACACTATGTGAAACTCTCATTAAAACGCGCGATATATCACAGAGCGCGACAGGCCTTTAAAACAAAAAGATTATCTACCTACATAATGGTGTGTACGGAACTAAAGACAGTTCACCATCGTGAATATAAATACAATCTATACTGTTTTTTCCACACTTAAACTTTGAACTAGTGATCGGTTTAAGCGTGTTATTATAGAGATTATTATCGATAAGTCATTATGTTCGTCCATGGAATATTTTGAAAACGCCCACTGTATTAGCTGATACCTAATAATTATCAAGTTATATTGTGATAAACCGACCTACGAACATACCTTCAAATAGATTTGATAAAAAAAATCATATTGTTTTTTTTATTCTGTGTATAGGTTAACTATGGTTTCTACAATAATTTTGATTAAATTTATATAAGTTCACAAATCTATACTAATATTATAAAGCTGAAGAGTTTGTTTGTTTGTTTGTTTGTTTGTTTGTTTGTTTGTTTGTTTGAACGCGCTAATCTCAGGAACCGCTGATCCGATTTAAAAAATTCTTTCACTGTTGGATAGTCCATTTATCGAGGAAGGTTATAGGCTATATTACATATTCAAATATGTAACAATAAGTGTTTTAATCTATAATATAAAAATGAATCGCAAAATGTGTTGGTAAGCGCATAACTCAACAACGCCTGAACCAATTTGGCCAATTCTTTTTTTTAAATTTTCGTTGAAGTCCAAGGATGGTTCTTACGTTGAGAAAAAATCAAATAATTGCCGGGAAAACCCTAAAAACAGCCCTTTTCTTTTTCACATACAAACGTTTTCTAACTAAAACCTAGAATCAATTTGAGCTTTATTGCTATTATATAAAGGTCATATTAAATTACAAGCACTCACTTTTATTTGGGTGTTCCTAACGTCAAAAATTTTTACAATTTGTTTTGACAGGACGAAGTCTGTTGGGTCAGCTATTGTTCATAAAATTACTCATAGATGGCATCGTGCTTTGTATAGCATGCCATAAATGCTGTCAAGTTTGATATAACATGAGTACCTACCTACGTGATAAGTTTTTTGGTAGTTCAAAAGATGGCACTGTGCTCTACGTATTACTTCGATATTATATTGTGAAAAAGTTTGTATGTAGGTATACCATACGTCAAATATGTGAAGTTTGTCTTTTGGAATTGATAAATTTCGAGTGCCATTAAATTACGTAAATTACCAGAAGGATTCTGAATCGACAACATGTATCGAAAATATTCTAATTGTTGCCTTTTTTCTATTTTAATTTAACAAAATATTGTCATCTAATTGACATATTTTTAAGCTGTCAATATTAACGAGAGCATTCAAATTTCCATAATTCATCAGCATATTTTATTTGGTAAAGCATAAAATTCGAGAAGAGAAAATGAGGGGTTTGCCGGGAAAGAACATGATTCAAGCACACAGTAAATGCGTCGAATAATCGTACATAGGTATGAATTTAAAATTTGAAAAACACAGTGGTACGTGGCAGGGCTTAAACTGGCGACCTCTTGCATAGCAAGCAAATACCTAAACCACTCGGCCATGGACGCTTTTTTCCTCTCTAACTATAAACTGCTACCTGGCTTTGGCATAGGACGTCCTTTATTTCACTTTGATCGATGAACAATTAGGATTACTTGAAGATGATCTATTCAATATGAGGAAGCTGTTTACTATAAACATAGATTTTAGGATTTCGTACGTCGAAAAGAATAACCGAACCCCTATATAGGATCCGTTTATCATTTTTGTCAAGGAGAAAATTTCAAACTGAAAGTTACATCAAATACTCAGGTCTACTGTCCCTTCATCTGAGCCAACACAATCAAAAGAAACATTCATTTATGCTGCCAATTTTTGTCTGCGAAGAACTCAGATTTTCAAAATTTAGAATAAAGCAACGTCAAGTACCTACACAGAATTGCGTAAACTTTAAAAATAAATTGCATTGTGCGAGTCCGTCTTGCACTTGGCCTTATTATGCCAATTCACAGACCACATGAAGAGCTGTGGGTTCTATTCCCACTCAGCACAAATATTTCTGTGATATATATCGATGTTTGTACCGTGTCTGGTTATGCTATTTAAATATTTAAATGTATACCACTGTTCTGATAAAAATAAGTGCTCAAGCTTCTTACCACAGGATCAGATCAATTAATGTGATGTTTTGTAATATACTTATTTATTACACGATAAACAACAGATGATGATGATGATATAAACCAAAATGATTTTGTTTTAAATGTTTCTTCCGGTTGACTAACTTCTTAAGTGGCAGAAAAGATTTTGACGGGACTACGACTACTTTTAAGTTAAAAAAAATTCAAAATCCTGTAGTTCACGCGAACGAAGTCGCGGGCACAGCTAGTTAGAAGATATTTTGTGGGATCGTGTAGTGTTCCCGAAGACGAAATCACGTGTCCCGAATCCAAAAACCTTAACGGAAGAAGTACAGTGTCCGATTTATAAAAGAAGAGATAGAATTTATACTATCGATAACGTTGTCAAACTGATAAATCAACTTTGTTAGTACATCTAACCGTCCTAAATAATTGCGTAAAGTTCCCGCGCGATCGCAGCCTCCGCCGCTCGGTCGTGCGTTTAAAAATTAGCGAAAATTAGCAACGAGTCAGACTTACAGCTGTGGGTCCGGGAATCACTGTCGGAACTGGTGGTAGTGCGGGATGAAATGAAGGGTAAGTGTAGACTGTAGGCAACCGATAATTGCACCGTGAGAACGCGCCGCGCGGGCTGCCCGCACGCCCGGCCACCGATGCGATTTTGTTTCTGTTTTAGTCGCCCCGTAGTGAAAGTAATTTTGGGCGTAGTAGCCACACACTGACCATTATGGTAATAGCACGACGCAACAATATAACAATCAATCGCTCATGCTTTTTAAGTAATCACACATCTCGCAATGAAAATATAGCGCACAACTTTCGCTGTGAAATTACTAGGGACATAAAAAGCATTTCACAAGCGCGTTGGAGAGAGGTCGCCATTTAAGTCTAGATTAACCCCCAGCGTATTTGCGAGACACGTAATGCATCTTTAATGCAACTAGTCATTAGGCACTGCCGACCCTACTTCCCCTATGCATCAGAGTGCATCGCAATCGGCGAAAAGGCGAAATTGCGCGGGCGCATTATGTCCGAGTGTCGGGTCCCGACCGCCCCGGCCCATGAGAATACTCGCGGGACACGAACTCGTAATATTTCTTGGATAATTTAGGTACACAGTAATGCGAAACGCATTACCATCACTTTTCTTGGTGCGGAGGTGGATCTGTTCGACTCACTGATGAACTCCTATAGTTCATACCTCACTGATAATAGTTGCGGTGACTGCGGAAAACCAAAGAGCGTTTCATTTTTATGAAATGGCTAGAAAAGTAATCTGCTAATCAGATGGATGAAATTAATAATGGCTTTCAATGAAAAATGATCGCAAGAAATGACTTCATCTTTGATAAACCACCGGGCGATATCCTCGGTTCGATATTAACCGAGGATATCGCCCGGTCTCTGCGGTCGCTAACGTTACTTGCTGTCCGAAATCTGTGTTGTATTAATAAAATGCAGATGCGCGAAAACATTATGCTTTTAACATGTTTTGAATTTGTAATTATTCTCAATTAATTATCATTGCTCAGCATTAACATACAAAAGCAATATTTTTACGAAACTGTATCTGTACTCTTCCTTTTCCTGATATGATGTAACAGCTCTACTATCGCCGATATTAAAATCTAACGGAAGCTGGTCTGAACCACTTAGAAATGAATAAGTAAGTTTAGATTTTAGTCTAGAATATGGCGTTGCATAATAAAACAAACTCGTTTTCCAATGCGACCTGACGACTCTATCAACTATGGAACCATAAAGCAGATAACATGTCTTTGATGAACAATAGAAAGCGAATTGAGCTTCCGAGGTCAGTGGAGCGCTCTCCGCCGTGCAAAACATATGCGACGGCTGAGACCAATAGGTAATGGGTGTCGATTCGTCGCGCCTCCACTCACCGCTTCTGGTGACATCTTGGGAAAATGGGTGAGTGATGGGCGCCTTTAGACATGCCTTATAGACACTGGAAACAACTCTTTATTTATTTATGTATTTATTAAGGACAACCAATAAATCTCACAGTAAACAAATACAACAGATAAATGACATAGAACAAGAGCTAAGTACCTACAGATTCTAGTATTCTCTTCAACGTATTTCAGACCCTCTTTGCATACAATGCCTGTTATAAGGAAGATGCACTCCTAATTTTAGAGGCGTAGCCACACTAATTCATAATCTTCAGAATACGACGACCGAGAACGATAACTCCAAAAAAAAGAGTGCACGAAGTATCGGAATTTGAACCCCTTAGGTATACCAGGAATCATTGACTCGATTATCAACAAGATACAAAATTATTGATTCATTCCGGAAAGAATTCCTACGAAGGCTCCAAGATCAGGACAATCTATCCAACTTTAAGTCGCACTCAAAATCTTGATAAAGTATAGAGGTAGTGGGCTTACTTATAATTAATTTGGTTGTCCTATGCATTTCTCCTTCTCGAGGAGAGAGAAGTGGCCTGCATTCGGGGAGGCCTATGTCCAGCAGTGAACAGGAATGGGCTGATGATGATGATGCATTTCTTTTGTAATTACTTTCGGAAAATTCTCTGTAAAAGCTCAATTCTCAAATACATCCTAGGTATGCCGTACCTAGTACCTACGTCTTGTCCTTCCCAACGAAATTCCTCACGTGAACACCAGTGACTGAGCCGACACGCTCACTCACGGAAGCGTTGTCTCTTCCATTTTGCGTTATTTCAGTGACCGCCCCTAATCGTGTCGGATTACTAAATCTTGCATAGTTTATCTTAGAAGCGAATGCAATTTGAGAAGAATTTACTGCGCCAAGTCGGCTGGACGGCCGTCATTACAACTTCATTCCTTTGTTGCGTGTTAGCTGATGTGCTAAGGAACAATTTGAGGTTATTAAAATATCACCATGGTTTAGAAAATTGGACTGGGTGTAGACAGTGCCGGTTAGAAGAAATTTCCTAGTATTTCTAACCTATTATAGAGAGTAGGTAAGGATATTTTGTATAGCTTCAGAGATTTTCTAGTCTCTATTAAGTATATAGTACCTACTTCTGCATCTGCATATCTGCATCTACAGAAATCCGCAGGCATCATTGATGGTGAAATCCAAATTTAGGATAAGTACCTAGAGCAAATGAACTCAAATCACCGTACCTTCCTTTATTAGTTGGTTATTGGTTATGTGGTCTTTCTTAAGCGGCGTCGCGGACCGCGAGTTTGTTGTTGCCATAATTTCTGGACTAGTACGCGGTACCTCCTCACTCGTATGTACGACTTATCGGGAAAAAGTTTAATTATTACATCTGTGCGAGGCCGAGAACGTATCATTAACAATTCGACGCAGCCGATGGTATCACAAAAGCGCGATCATCGCGCGTTGGCTGCTTTTCGGCCCGATGGTATTCCGCTGGCATTCGGGAAACCGATTAAAATTTAACAAAAAAGACCTTTACGTACAGTAATTTAAGGTCAAGAGGGAGCGTGATCTCGACGGTGAATAAAAATTATTTATTTGCGTGGGGCGCGGCAATTAGGGGGGCGGGGCGAGCCTGTGCGCGCGACCTCTCGACCTGCGCCCGCGCCGCGGACACTCGCGCTGTCACGGTGACGGCGGAAGAATTTCGAAATTGCAACGACGACGCCTCGCCCGGGCACGACCTCACCTACTTTTGTGTAATCGCGCGACTTTTTATTCTTGTGCCGATTCTGGGAACTGATTTTCAGCTGTGTAATCTCATGTTCAACGGTACTGGCTCTGTCGTCGACAATGTACTATGATTTTTTTTGAAAACGTGAAATCAGTTTTATCACGGTTGTGACCGTGAATATTTGCTTATCTAATTTGTATCGTCAAAATTAACAACCTCGTTTAATTGATTTGTATAAAGAAGAAAAACGCTCTTAGTCTTAAATTAATGTGGTTGTAAAATCGACAGTAATCTGTTTGCATAACTTCAATTAGTAAACAAAAATGTCAAACGTCCATGCATGAAAAAAGCAAATACTGCATTGATCTAAAGACAGTTTCTGCATGAGAAGTCTTCACAATGAAAACCCTAAGAATATACTAAACAAAAACCCTTAGTCAGCATCTCTGGTCACTACGGCTCATTTTGTTAGTCCGCTGCGTCCATAGAGATGCAATTACCGATACACGCTGTATCGACCGACTCACGCGCGCGCACGCAGGCCCGACGAAAAGGGGGCGGGGCTTGCAGGAATTAACCCGACTCTAGCGCATATCTGATCGTTCTTTTGCTCCTTTTACGCCGAACTAGCCATGAAGACGATTAATTTACGCGATACAACGCGATTTAATAAACAAGCTGGAATTATGCAACGCTGAGATGGAGTATGTAATTGATTGGGTCGCAAAAACGAAACGTTAAAAGTAATGCGCGCCCGTGATGGTTAAGAAAGCGGAGTGAACGACTCTGAACACGATTGCGCTTTGAGATCTTTGGACAGATAAAACTCCGAAAGACGTTACGATATGAAATCGTAAAAATAAGTTAGCCGTTTTGCGATTATTTTATCATTTTGAGTAATAGGCTGATGAAGACGACGACGGTGCAAAATACATTATAGGTGTTATAGATTACTTTGAATTCGTAAGTAACCAACCGCAAACACACAAATTAAGAAGTAACCTAATCAATGCAAAAAAATAAAAATGATATTTACATCGCACAGCAGCAAAATAGTTATGTGTATAACCAGAAAAATCCCAGTTCTACTTCCGAAGTTTGCGTCGAAGATGATATTCTATGCTTCAAGGGGTTCAAAAAACGGTAATAGCGTAACTAACACTGACACTTCAAAATGCATTCTGAAGATGAAGATTTAATGTCTTCATTTTGGCCAATTTGCCATTTTGGTGTGTCTAACTGATGGTGGCGCTAAACCTTTACGCAAACCCGCCGATAAGTACACTTTCGTGCACTGCATCCATCATCATCTACTAGGGTTTGTCGACCTGTCACTTATTAGTTGGAAGCGGCTACACACTGTCTATTGCTGATACATCAAGCTGCGATGCACAAAAATAAATAAATATCAGACATAATACATCGGTATGAATCCCGTGGTAAGTATATGGAGCACTTGTGTTACAGATATCTGAATCAACAATGGAATAGGTACATAAATATACTTAAATAGATATAAGTACAACATATAGATATGGGACGCAACAACAACACACCTGTGACCTAACCTCAATGTTCATCACACAAATATTTATCCCGTGTGAGGATCGAGTCCACCACTCCGGTCGCAAAAGACATCGATGGCAGCAACCCACTACCACATACTAAATGCGCTCGAAAAATGGATATCTTCGATGGAAGCGCATTTGGTAGTGGGACACTACCTTTACCATCCAAATGTTGTAAACACGTCAACAAGTACACTTTCTAACATTGTATCTATCATCGGCCGAAAGCCCTGACCGGTGCCTTTCAGGCCTAAAGGTCCCACATTGGTTGAAAGCTTATCAAACATTACCATTGCTGATGTGTCCTCAGCTATGATGCTCAAAATTGTACCTGACACTCTACAAAAACAAAGTTCATACTCACTCTCTTTGAATCTCCTGAAGATCCTCTTCATCTTGAGCGGGCAGGTGGCCGGAGGCGCGTGCGCACGCCGAATGCAGTGGCTCGTGGTGGCAGCCGGCGTCATGGCTGGCCGCGCGCCGGTAGCGTCCAGGGGTGGATAAACTCTTTGACAAAACAATATGTGGGCCCCGTAGGGCTGCCAACTGATTCGCCATGAACTGGAGCAGATATGCCGGCATGATATTTTGATAATGCCGAATTTGTTTATGGGAGTAAATGACTGGCAAGGAGCTATCTATCTCGACTCGATAGATTTTGGATGAAAGAAAATAATATTGAGACAAGATCACCCGAGGAAATGTTCTTCTTTTTCTGTTCTGCACGGGCCAGTAAGTTTTGGTATAATTAGTCTACCATATAATACAACAAACGTCTAATTTTCCAATTATGAAGCCTATTTAGCCGGATCTTTTACTATAATATTGATACGTCAAGGAAATTGGAGATTTTTACTAGAGACATGAGAACTTGATAATAAAAACAATATTGGGCATTTGAAAACCCTTAAGATTGCAGATCCTCGGCCTGCCCACTCGTTACCAATAAACATGCTATAAATATAAAAACAGTACTTAAATGGTGTTCCGCTTTGCGACTCGTTAAACAAAGGCATGATTCACCATGTAGGTAGACCTTAGGTGACCTAATCGCGTTTAATCACGATTTTAATCACTTAACTTCAGTTCCGAATCAGATTTATTTGGGCAAAAACCACTTTAGATTGCCTGCTTCACGCACTAAGGATTTTAATGACACAGTAGAAATAACCCTCCTATTTTTAACGTTTGTTGAAATATTTTCCTTGTTAATCTAATAAATATCTAACTTTACGACCGATGCATTTTTTTGGTTCCTACATACACACATAAACACTTTTTTTTAACCGAATCCTAAGATTGCATTCTAGGGAAAATTTTCAATCATGATTTGGTTCAAAAAGTTAAGATATCTGTTCCAAATAAATAATTATTCTATTCTAAATTTCAATTTCAGATGTTACCTAATATAAGTTATGCACACTAACAGAACCTCACACCATGCTGCATACAATCAATGCGACACATAAATATATAAATAAAGTTCGGAGCTTTATCGCTCCCATGATGTCTAACCCTACCTGTTCGCGCTATCTAAGCTCCAGGTAATCTTTGCAGCAGTAATGAGAAGCCGTACCAGCGGAAGTCCGCTCGGCCGAGCGAGGCGAGCGAGCGATGCGTGCGGTATGAGCTGGGCGCGTGCTTACGGGGAAATTATGCGGTAATAACACTATGCAGAAGGTGTAGGAAAAAGGTTGAGATATATTGTATGGTTTATGCTTGACTTGGCTTGATTATACTAAACAAACAGCCTTCATACTTAGGGATTGAAATTGAGATTTTTTAGGTACGTAGTTTTAAACAAAGTCGTTCCCGACTGTAAGTATGTCTGTTTTTCTGTCCCTATGTTAGAAAATATTTAAAATATGAGTAACGGATTTTGATCCGGTTTCTTCAGAAATTCAAGAGGAAGGTTTATAATGTATTTTTTATACATCACTACTTAGTATGAAGCGAAATTGCTTCCCGCGTCTGTCTGTATGTATGTAGGTATGCATAAATGTTTAAAACTACGCAACGGATTTTGATGGGGTTTTTCAATAGATAGAGGGATTCAAAAGCAAGGTTGTTTTTATGTATAACATACCCGAATATAGCAAAACGAGTGAGGTACATTATAAACCAACAGAGCGAGGAACTAAAACCGTCAAACAATAAAAACTTTTCTTTTACTATGTTAATTAAAATCCTTGTCAAAACAGTGAAAGATAAAAACCCACTCGTGCGTCAAATATATCGCGTGACAGTTAATTTCCGTTATTATTATATTTTTCCGTCCTATATTATTAAACAAATCAGTTTCCGTTTTTATTATATTTAATTACTAGAAAGTTGTATAGTGTAATCATGGCCACAGAGGCCACACAGGCCGGCGGGGACGCCACCAACGCCGTGTCGGCCTTCGATGTGTCTAAACTGAGCTTCGAGGAGTCGCAGTCAAAGATCAGCAAGTCAGCGTTCAGCTTCATGGAGAAGCGGCAAATCTACCGCGTCATAGAAAACGACGTGGACGTCACGCCGGACAACATCGTGGATTACGACTACGTGACCATGGAGGATACTTTCTCGCACGCAGCTTTTGAAAGCAAACCGAGGAGGAAGAGCGAGACAGCACTGAAAGAATCCAAGACGTCCAAGATCGCCAAATCAACCGCAGATCTCAAGGGCAAGTCGAAATCCGCCGTCGACATGGGAATGAAGGTTTACGCGACCACTATCTCCCTTGACGACATCTATATCGATCACACGTACAACACGGAGGAAGGATTCGTACCGGACGAAACGGACTTGGAAATTGCTCCTTCTGCCTTCTATTTGCCGAAAGAAAAACCAATCATGTCGTATCCACCACAAGTCCTTATAGTACTGAAGGAAACCCCGACACATTACTTGTTCGAACTGCCCTCATACTCATATGAGAAGGGATCGACAGAAGCGAACATAGTTGAGGAGGAAAATGAGTATTACCAATATATTACCGTGGGGAAGGGTAAGAATCGGAAAATGGTATATGAGGAAACTCAGACGAAGGAATGCGTTACTCAAACAAGACACACTTTGGCGACGCGGCCCGCGAAGAAGAACGCCATAGCGTTTGCCTCTATGTGGGACATGCATGACACATATGCACGGTTGGCACGCGTGAAGCCGGAAGAGGAGCCCGATGAGATGGTCATGTACCAGTCCGCCGAACCCACACTGCTACGCAAGAAGAAAACCAAAGTCGACGACTACGGAAGAGGGAAAACTTTCGAAGAAATCGCGCTCACTCCTGAATTCTACGATGCAGCGCTGTTGACGGAGCGCGTTCTTTCCACTCTGGAGTACTCGGACCAGCAAAAAACATTTCGCGGACTCGTCAAAATGGACCCCCTATCGCTGGACCTAATATACATCTACTCGATGAAACCGCTGTGGACTTTGGAATGCGCCGATACGGCAGGGCGTCCTATCACAAGCATTTCCTTCAATCCTAAAGACGAGAACATCTTAGCGGTAGCTCACGGGAAATTCGCCCACGCGGAACACTACAACGGGATAGTAGCCATTTGGTGCACGAAGAATCCTTGCAAGCCGGAGAGGCTGTACCGTTTCGATGATCCTCTTACTTCTTTAGCATTTTCTGAAAAGAAGCCTAACTGGCTGGCTACAGGCTTTTCCAACGGAGATGTATTTATATTAGACATCACTTCGTACCCTGTAAAGAAAGTTGCGAAAAGTAAACGAGAAACGAACCCATGTTTCGAGCCTATTTGGGTGACGGACTGGCGGGCAGTCGACCAGCACACGGAATATGTAATGACCGCCTGCCAAGACGGGAGGATCAACAAGTTCACGAGCACAAAAACGCATGACTTCATCTGCACGCCGATGATGCGGATATCGACTGTGGAAGGCAAAATGAAGGGTCTCGAGACGGCAAAGACTTGTCTGAAGGTAGACGTGCCAATTACGAGGTATCCAGCAGCGCTGTGTATGAAGTGGCATCCGCGGATCGACCACGTATACTTAGTGGGAACGGATGAAGGGTGCATTCACAAATGCTCCACTCACTACCTGAATCAGCACATGGAAGTTTTCAGGGCGCACGCCGGGCCTGTCTATAGCATGGCGTTTTCCCCGTTCATGAACACTCTATTGGTCTCTTGCGGCGCTGACAACGCGGTCAGACTCTGGATCGAGGGCATGGAAGAGTTCATTATGACCCTGAACTGCCCGGCCGCGGTATACGGAGTGGCCTTCTGTCCCATCAACTCCACTGTCATCATCTCTATAAGCGGCAACGTACTCTCTATCTGGGACTTACGCCGAAAGACGCACATACCCTGCGCTGAGTACACTTTCCCCAACAACATAGTTTTGACTTACATTAAGTTTTCCGCGTCAGGGGATAATGTGTTCGTAGGCGACACGGCCGGCCGGGTGCACACCTTCCATCTAGAAGACACTCCCATCCCTCCCTTTTACCAGAGAAAACTTTTAGACGAAGCCATCAAAAAGGCTTTATGCACACGACCGCAAATGTTGAAACAGTTAGACAAGTTAGAAAAGTTTAGAGAGAAGTATTCGAACTAATTTTCTTATATTTTTCATATAAATTACGCTTATTGATAGTCATTGTAAATATTTATTAGCTATTTTTATATTTTTTTTGTCTTGTACTATGTACGTACGTTTCCTGTGATAATGATCAAGTAATAATTATAATAAAGCAGATAATATTTGATTTATAAATAGCTTTATTTATTCTTATTATACCGACAGAGGTACAAATTTAAATAACAGAATTATACTTATGTAATAAAAACAAATGCTATAAATACTTTTAAATATCAGTTTAAGCTTACATTGAGTTATAAAATGACTAGGACTTGCTTGAGAGCTTCTGGAATTGGTATTCTCGTTTCAGTTCTTTTAAGTTTGCTTCTAATATCGCCACCTGCAAGAAAGGCAAGGTGTTAGTGTCATACAAGTTATATAATTTTTATAATACTGCAAAAGTGTAGGTACAAACAAGTTCCTACAAATCACTATAGTCCTGACGTAAAAAGGAGAGTCCCCAATCAACTGAGCCGTAAGTATTCTCTTGCGCTTGTGTTATGCACTTCGGTGTGTGTTCCGTGTCTGGGTGTGTTATATAAATATACAAATATTGTCTCTGATAGTCCTTACACAATAGGCTAGTTTCCTAAGTCTGATTTTACATAAAATTTTACAATTTACAGTAACATATGGGTAAATCAATCAAGTGAAATCGAAATTAAAAATTCTTACGAAATCAGACAATAATGGGCATTTGAAGTTAGGTGGGAAAGTCCATTACTAAAGTGCGAAAATTCAATTAAAATACTATGCCATCTTATAAATTACAGAGTTAGTAGTAACTTTCACTATGAACACATATTCGTAAACGCAACATTTGGTATAGCTGCTGAAGAAAGCCCTTACGATAAGCAAAAGCATACAGTATACAGAGCGGTGACGTCATAGCTCTATGCGACATTCGTATGAAGCGTTTTGAGCTCGCCCAAATGATGTGCTATTGAAACTGTAATATCTCCGGGAGTTTTCCAAATATCAAACCATTCTTTTAACATCACCTTTACAATTGTGTGGTCCATCCATCTATATAAAAATAAAAAAATAGGAAACTACCCTATTGCTAAGGAACTTAGCATGGAATCAGTTCAGTGTACATTGTGTAATACAGCTAGAACCCAAATGGTATACCCCCACTTGCCATAATTTCAGTTGCCCGAATTTCATTTGCCATAATATTCAAATGCCCGAATTTCATTTGCCATAATTTCATTTGCCCGAATGTTATGTTTGCCATAAAATACAAGTGACATAATTTTAACTGCCCGAACATCAGATTCCATAATGATTCGAATGCCATACGTATTGTTATCCATATTTTAATTGCAATAATTTATGCAACAGAATTTTCAAACGCCATATATGTCATACTCATTGTTTACTTTATTAGTTACGTGTTAGAAACGTTGTTTCCGTGCCATTACATCATTTCCCACCGAAAAAGCTTGTAAAATAGGTTAAAAGAATGATAAAAAAATAGGTTAGGTTAGGTTAGAAACATGAAAGACAACGCACGAGCCGAGCGAGGCAGAAGCGAAGCGATGCAACAGGCAACGGCCGGCGAAGTGCCAGAAAGCCAATCGCTTTTTAGGACAAATATTTGGCGTTAGGAGTATGGCGCTTAAAAATTCTGTTGCATAATATTATTGCAATTAAAAATATGGATAACAATACGTTTGGCATTCGAATCATTATGGAATCTGATTTTCGGGCAATTAAAATTATGTCATTTGTATTTTATGGCAAACATAACATTCGGGCAAATGAAATTATGGCAAATGAAATTCGGGCATATGAATATTATGGCATATATCTTTCGGGCAAACAATAGATAACCACCCAAATGCATCAATGTACATTGTGTATTACAACTAGAATCCGCCAGACTTTACTTATTTTCTCACAAATAATGAACATGCGATAAAATCTGGCTCTGGGATCTTGGACTACAACGGTTTTTTCAGAGGTTTATTTATCGTCACAAAAAAACCCACCTCGTAAAAACAACTCTAAAAAAACCCACCTCCTCAAACCGCAGCTCCCTCCTCGCATCCTTGATATAGCCTCTGATGATATTCATCTGCTCCAGCAGCGGGTCATCATCATCCTGGGGCTCCACATCGGGCGCGGGCGCGCGCGGGCTGCTGGGCCCCGCCGGAGCCTCCTCCATGCGGCGGCGCTCCAGCTCGATCTGGCGCTGCGCCCTCTCGAAGCGCTGACGGCGGACCTCCTCTATTTGAGCTTCGGTCGGCAGCTTCCGGAGGGATAGGAGCTCCTCCTGTTGGTTGAGAGAATCAATCTTATCTTAGTCTTATCTTTTAACCGCTACACACAATTACAGTCAAGTCTAATGAGGATGACATGCCATCCTCGTCGTCAGATAGGAGAAAAACTATTACAATGAGAGGGCATCAGTTTGCAGGTCCACAGACCCACAGTCCAATAAGCGTTAACCATTTAAATATTATCTACAATGTGGACACTGATTTTTTTTAGTAATTATAATAGAAACCACAAAATAGTTATCATGGATAATAATATTACTTGTAAACATCATTTAAATATCACTATTCATCCTAATACCTTAGGCGGGTCAGTCAATGTGTATGCGCATAGTGAATCTACTCCTACGAATCTCACAATTCCTCGACCATGCACAATGGACACATTATTTTTAACATTGATCATTTAAAATACCTAAATCAAATTCAACATACTGATAATGAGTAAAGTTTTAAACTGTTACTTGCCTTGATATAATGAGCTGCAGCCTGTCTTATAGCATTCTGCAGCCGCAGTTGCCTAGTGCCAGCGGGAGCAGGGTGTAACGCTATCTGCTTGCTCAGCAAGTCCACCCCCTCCGCGAGCTTGCCGATGCGCCCGCGCATCGCGTTCACATCCGTCAGGTTGTATGTGGTCTCACCGTCGAAGAGACTTTGACACATCTGTCAAAAATATAAGACAATTTCAGAAGATGATTGAACATGCATATAATTCAAGATTAGTTACTTTTGTACATAAATATTTGACCATTTAAACACCATTCTCATATTATTCACTCTCTTGTGTTTTTTGATTTTAAAAAGTTCTTATGTTACATTGTAAGGAAATTAGGCCTAATAATCTAAACAAAAACTTTAAAATGTATGAGGAATTTGAACACTACAATACATACCAAAATTAAATAGATAAATATTACACAACATCACATACATTGATCTGATCCTGTGGTAAGAGGCTTTTAAGCACTTGTGTTACGGATATCAGAATCAACAGGGCTTACACAAATATACTAATATTTTTAATAACACACACACGGACACGGAACAAACAATGTTCTTCATGAAAATATAAATCCGGGTGGGGATCAAACCGCAAAGAGTTGTCTCTTTGGTCTATAGGTAGGTAACCTCTGACGAGCCAGTGCAAATTAGTACTTTTTATTTTTCAGGGTCAGGTTATTTTAAGCTAGGTTATTTAATTCCCTTATAAATACTAGGGAATTTCAAAACAGCTCCATAATTCAACTTTAAACCTTATTTTTGTCTATTTACCTTTTCATACATAGCTACTGCAGGCTTTGCTTGCTCCATCAAGCTTCTCATTTGCTCATAAGCTGTTACCAAGATTGTCTTCGCATTACGGCTGTCTTGTACTTGTTTACGCAACTCTATCAAGTTGTAGCAATGTTCACAGAGTCGCAGGCCAGTTTTCTCTAAAGTTTCTGGGTCTGTTTCTGTTGAAGTATTTGGTGCGGATGGGTCTACTATAGCTCCTGAAATTTTTATTTTATAATGAGGACTTAGAAATCGAAACAAGTCAACTAAGTTTTTACATAAATCCTTTAGTTAAGAAAGACTGATCTTTCTTAACACGTCTGAAATCAAAAGAAAATGAAATAATACTTACTAGCAATATTTATATCTAAGAACAATGAGCAGTCATGACAGAGAATTGAGCCACACAGTCGACAATGATGTTTTCTCCTTGTTATATTGAAGCTTTTTGCACAATTTGGGCACAACTTCACTGAAGAACCATCTAGCCATGGTACAACCTGAAACACACATCATACTATTAGGATTATGAGTAGTTTAAATAATTAGTAAACTTTTTCATGAACTATAGATCACTTACTTCCTGTTCATGCTGCTTTCTCAAGTTTTGGTCGGTAGGCATGTTACAAAGTAACTTATCCAGTCTTATCAGTAGCTTGTTAGTCTCTGTGGCGTACCTCTCCAGCCTCGCAGATCGTACAGCTTTGAAATAGTCCGTAGAACTTCGAGAAGCACCAATTACTTGCTGCTCTGAATGATACAGCGCTTGCTCTTGGTAATTGAATTTTAACGCCCTATCAAAGGTCTCCTTTAAGTCACTATCATCATTATTGAGTATAATCTTCTTCGCTTTACCAAATATATCTTTCAGCGACCTCAGGACATCCTGCTCCTCTGAGTGGAGGCTCTCAAAGTGGCTCGTTAATTGCGATGCAGATTTCAAGTCAGCCTTACAAATAGGACACAGGAAACCCTCCAAAATCTCTTCCTCATTAGCTGCTGCCATTGTGATAAGGTTGGTTTCTAACTACACATTCTAATTAAGGTGTTATGCATTAATAACAATAAAAAGTGAAATTCACAACGATCTCACACACCTCCCTTTCCCAATGAATAATAACTGCGTTTTGTTGTAATACACAAAAAAAATGTTTTAAAAACTGATGAATTTCACTTCATGGGAATAGGTTTAAATTTCACAAAATCTGCTTGTTTTATGCAATTTAGTTTCTTACAACTATTAAATCATGTAGAATCATAACGTTAATTTCTTTTCCTGTATATTGAGATTTGTAATGTAATTTTGTATTTTTTATAACGTAGTGACGAAACGCAAAACGTCAAAGTTAACGTCAAACTGACTTTAGCTTTTTAATGTAGAAGACATCATGTTTAAACAGCCTATAATAAAAATAACTAACATATCCACGTGCTCTCTTCTGAAGAATATTTATTGTTCATAGCTTTCTTAGTTTTAAATTATTTTGATTATCTTTCAATAGAAGTTTCCCGTAATTCTTAACTAAATGCGTCATAAAAGTACCTACCTATACAACATCTATTCCCTCACATGGATGACCTGTATGATCTAAAAAGTTAAATTAAGGTACAAATAATAGTCTCATTACAATGCAATATTCGATTTAATGTAATCTGTCACTGTATTAAAAAGTTGTCTCAACTCTTCTATCTTCTCCTTAGTTTCGGGCCAGTCCTGTTTCTCTGCGACGCGCAGTACTGCTTGGCCCGTGAGCCTCGCGGACGACAGCTGCTGGTCGCACTGGGCTTTGTCTTTCTCTTCTGCTTCTTGCCGCGCGCGCAGACTGAAGTCTAGAAGGTTCTGCGCTAGCTCTATCACTTTCAAGCATGTGTCTGGGCTGTTGGACCAGGTTGGGTTCTGTAAAATGTAAATACATTCGTCAATTATGACGTAAAAATCTATAAGTTTTTTTTTCAAGTTGGCCTTTAGCAACCAGAGATATATATTCCCACAAAATTCTACCTCACCTCACTTGTCATAAGGTCTGAAATGCAAAGTCAATGAAAATTTCATACAGTTTATGCCGATTACAGGGACACAGGTAATTTAGTTGACATTCAAAATGATTTTCTACTTTTCCCACCTAAACCAATAAATAAAGGAATCATGCTAAAGATGTATACTATCTCCAAAACCAGTACCATCTGTATTATTTACTTATTATTTACCTGCGAATATCCTCGGTATGCTTTCAGAAGCCTCTGTGCTTTCAGCAGGTAAGTGGGGCTCAAATCGGAATACAACTGCCATATTTCTGGTTTATTCTGTGTGATTGAAGTTATTCTTCCAAACAGCTCCAATACCCGCTTTTGCAACCTGTTAGGAAGAAACAAGAACCATTTAATTGACATTACAACACCAATCAACTCCCACCAGTCTCAGGTGGGAGACATTTTGTCGACCGGTTGCTGTTACCACCATACAGTTGTGTAAAACCCGCCAAGTGACTCTGACCTCTTTCGGTCAGGTCGCGTTCCGGGATCAGCACTGTACGAACCGGAGCCAGGGGGGGAGCATTGCTGCGGCAAACGCCGGACCAGTGGAGTCTTAGCGGCGGTATTGTGCGGGCGGAGCGGGTCAGCCCGCCGGTGCGGGGTCCCTTCCGTCCGGCGGACTGGCCAACTCCGACCCGCACAGCTCAATACCAATGCGAGACTCCACGCCTTGTCTCGTTGTTGCCGCAGCAGTGGTCTCCTTTTTCACGGCTTTCAGGGTGAGTGCGACAGGCTCAATATGGTATATTGTGCCTGTCGACCTCATATTTGGATCTCACTACCGCTTACCACCAGGTGGAGTGAGGTCATCTTGTTAGCCTTTTATAAAAAAAAAAAAAAAAAACCAATGTTTTACCACACCATATTTCTTTTACCTGACAGCCTGATTCGACTACTAACAGATACATTGTAACAAGTGTAAAGTCTAAGATGTTCAGTCATGTTCTAGACCCGGGCTAACTCTTTAACTTCCAATATAATGAATGACCTTCGAATTCCGAATACCGTATATTAATAACGTGTGCAGCTGTTTTAAGGTACTCCTTATTTGGCGCAGTTGTCTCATATTACCGGAGCTACCCCTAATCAACTTGAAGCACATCTCTGTGTTGTGTTAAATATTGTTGTTTTATTTTTTCTTGTAATATGTAATAGGCGTCACGACTGGGTCAAAATCTTATTATTCTATTTAGTCCGTAAGTTAGTTTATACAAAAATATGAGACACGTATTTTTTTGTTTTTCAATTGATTGAAAAATGACAAAATTATAGCTTATCAAACTTCTGGAGCGGGGGTTTGTGACGTCACAGTTACGCAAAAATTGTACGTAAACGTGACGTCATACGAAACTTCTAAGCACTATATCTTCATAGTTTCTTGTTTGTGAAAGAAAATAAAAAATACGAGTACAATGTTTTTAAATAATCTAAATAACGGACTAATTATATTTTTTAGTCGTGTCGCCTATTGTGTATATGACCAATAAATATCTATTATATTCTGTACCTGGCGGCGCTGTTCCCGTCGGCGTCAGTGTGCCGCTGCAGCACGGCGCGCGCGAGCAGCGCCAGCACCTCCACGTCGTCGAACTTGCTCAGCAGGTCCAGCAGCCGGTGGCAGCCGCGGATCACGTCCTCGAAGTGCCCCGTGTCCATGCTCACTGTTACCACGTTCTCCCATAACTGGAAAAAAAATTAATAATAAAAATAATATTCATTGAGCTGTTTTTATGGTAACTCCATAAATGTTAAAGACACAAATATACCTAAACAAATAATAACACCCTGTAGTAATATTCAGCAACAATCGACCTCATCTTCAAGTGCACGCGACGACCATTACATATCTTCAACAAAATGAGTTGCGAAGTTTCGCAACCACTTCGAAAGATAAAAATATGAATATTTTCACTCATTTAGATGGGCATAATCATAGAAACACTTAAATTAATTTAATGTGCCAGTTAGTTTTATTGCAGGGCCAGCCATCTCATTAAGCATCTGCTTACTTATGAATAAATATCTTAACATTAATTCTGCATTGGCACATTAAATGTTGATCTGTGGCCTTATCTCCAGCATAGGCTTAAGTGCCTGTTCACACCTAGCGATTTTTTGGCAATTTCGATCGCGGCGATATCGCCGCGTGCTGCGTTCATATTTCCAACATGAACGGACCTGCGCTGTAGAATGCGGCGCATGCGCTAAGCGGGTAGGTTGGATGAGGCGTAACCGCAGGGAAATCGCGGCGATATCGCGGCGATTATTTAATAGCGACGATATCGCGGCGTGCACGCTGCGAGCTCGCGGCGAAAATCGCTAGGTGTGAACACGCTGTACAAGTTACAACCTTCTTCAATGAATGAACAATGAACACCCATTCTAATCTCTCACCTTCCAGTTGTCGTAGTTGAACCGAAGCGCTTCGATGAGTGCGCGGTAGGCGCGCTGCCGGTCGCCCTGGTTCACGTGCCTAAGTAGGGTCACGATTAGGTCCCTTACTTTATCTTTCCTGGTCCCCTTCTAATCCCTCACCTTCCAGTTATCATAGTTGAACCGCAGCGCCTCGATGAGCGCGCGGTAGGCGCGCTGCCGGTGGCCCTGGTTCACGGGCCTAATTAGGGTCACGATTAGGTCCCTTACTTTATCTTTCCTGGTCCCCTTCTAATCCCTCACCTTCCAATTATCATAGTTGAACCGCAGCGCCTCGATGAGCGCGCGGTAGGCGCGCTGGCGGTCGCCCTGGTTGACGTACACCTTGGCGAGGTTGTTCCAGGCCTCGAACGAGTTGGGCTGCAGGTACGTGTAGCGGCGGTACGCCCACGCGGACGTCTCCCACTTCTCGCGCTGGAGGGCCGCGAAGCTGAAACATGTAAGATGTTAGTTAAGCGACGTATGGCAAGAAATCAACACCCCCCGTGGGCATTGGACTAACGGCCATCGTTGAGGGACGAAAGCGACCCAGTGAACCGGATCCCCCCCCCCCCCCTCTGGGGAGGCTTGAGGCATCCATGGCCGCACATACATTGTCCGCCGGTGGTGTTGTGAGTGAAGGCTTTGCCAGATACCACGACACCGCCAAGAGGTACACAGGCCCTGGTGTTTTAGTCGGTATAACCCCTGGGCATATCACTCCGCCCAGGAACCGCGGCTGGCATTTACCATCTTTTCGTCAGCCGTCAGGGAGTCTGACATACCACCCGGAGATAACCTCCTCTCTGAGTGAGGGTGCATATCATTATAAATTTTTTTCACCTCTACGACGCGGACTGTAGACTAAGACAAAACCACAGATAAAACAACTCACGCGAGCCTCAGCCACACGCCCTCCTGTATGGAGTTGATCTCGAGCGAGGCCTCGTAGTGCGGGATGCACTCCTCGTACTTCTTGTGCTCGAACAGGTAGTTGCCCCAGTGCCGCTGCGCGCGACTGCTCTTCTGTCCGGAGAACTCCCACGCCTTCTCGTACCAGGCCACGTCGTCTGTAACATTATTACATACATAAAATCACGCCTTCTTCCCAGAAGGGTAGGCAGATCCAGCAATCCACTTTTCACCTCAGATGATTTGGACTGAGTCGATAGTAGCTCGAGGAGCTGTATACCGTTCACCAACCTATTGCTGAGCTATTGCCATTTTGTATCACAGCGATACACATGAATGTCGTCTGGACATTTGTGATAGACTTAGATTTAATTTTGTTTGTAATTTCGGTTTTCTTTTTATTTATTTTAGTTCTAATTTTGTTTGTAGTTTCTGTATTGTATTATTTTACTATTGATTTTCTTTTAATTTCCGATATTGCATGTATGTGTGTCTCTTGGTACAAATAAACAATTATCTTATCTTATCTTATCAACCACCGGACAGATAGTTGTGACTGGTATCCCCT
The DNA here is from genome assembly GCA_039566165.1 of Maruca vitrata. Classification (NCBI taxonomy): domain Eukaryota; kingdom Metazoa; phylum Arthropoda; class Insecta; order Lepidoptera; family Crambidae; genus Maruca; species Maruca vitrata. The sequence goes on along the minus strand of CM076918.1, from coordinate 3,099,540 downwards.
GACTGTAACATTATATACTTCAATAAACCCCTAAATCTTTTAAATGGTAATGGTGCAACGGGCTGATATCCGCAACTCGACGTCAAAGCGCCTATTTTGCGTGGGGTGGGAATCACTTGAACCATCCCAGCTCATTGATGCACGCCAGCAGCTTCTTTACACTGCGGGCGGCCTCGCTGAGCGATCTTGGAGATCCAAGGTGTTTGGCCCGGTAAAATCTTTTGAATAAACATGTGTTACATAGTACACGCGAGTTTTATCTGTTAAAGTCATTTTAATTCAATCAACTCTTCAATTTCACCATCATTCCAGATGCACCCAGCTGCTTTTTAGGGGCGTTGACCGAACATCTTTTTATAGAGGTACTTTAGTGTAGGAGTCGATGAAGATAACGATATTCACCTGTGGCATCACCAAGCAGACAGTATAGCTTCACAGTTGGGTTGATTTCAATTTGCTGTTGTATCACTTCCGCTGCCTGCAATATAACATAAATGTCATATAATAAATATTACAATAACAGACATAAGTCTGTCAAAGTATAGTTAGCAAGGATACACAAATTTTAGTAACTACTACCTGGTTTTGTTGTGTGATTTTAATGTATCAAAGATTATTATAAAAATTCTGTCAATGCCATATCTGTCAATGACAATATTGAAAAGGGCATTTGTAAATCAGCGCCAATTCTCTCGCTGTCGTGGCGCATGTGGCCTTATACGTGGTTATTTTTTTATTAAAAAAGGCAAACAAGATGACCTCACTCCCACCCGATGATAAGTGGTAGAGAGATCCACATATGAGGTCGACAGGCACAATAGACCAAATTGAGCCTGTCGCACTCACCCTGAAGGCCTGCTTAAATGCCTTTTCACGTTCCGCCTGAAGAGCCCGGGATCATAGAAGAGAGGGAAAATATGAGCTGGAAGGGCGTTCCATGCTTTAATGACACATGGCAGAAAAGAGGAACTAAACCTCTTAGTCCGAGCCACCAGCGCGCAGCGCCGGCAGCGCTGCCCAGCATGTGCCCAGGGATTAGCAGAAATAGCCCTTCAGAGCATTCCCCATCATAGAGACGGTAGAGAACACTCAGACTGGCAATGTGTACGTAATTGTAGAGGTTTTAAGGTTTCGGACACCTCTACATCACCGACAATACGGATAGCACGTGGCTGCAACCTTTCTCTCCCTCCATACCTTATGCCGCAGCTGCAGTATCGTGTAGCAGACGATGACGTCCTCCCAGAGCTGCAGGCGCAGGTACTCCTCGAGGGCCGCCTTCACCAGCCCCGTGCTGAGGTACAGGTCGGCCAACTGCTGGCGCCACGCCCACGCTGGCTGCAGGCCCGTCGCCCATAAGTACGACAGCCTGAGAATAGAATAGAATAAAAAAAAATATTTATCACAAAATATTATAGAATTGTCTATCAGTTGCTCGAACACTACACATTTGAAATAAAACGAATTGTACGGATTAAACTCGCGTTTATTGTTATTCTTTTAAACATATTGTTTAGATATCCGATGTTTTGGGCTCTTTACAGCGCTTGTGGTCACGGGCTCGGCATTGTGTTGTAGCCCTGTGGGGAAGCCACAACCCTGGTTTTGCACATAGACAACCGACATTGACGACCAACATCAATAATTTTGTTCCTCAAGGTAAAATGGTGCTACACAATCAAGGTCTCAGTCAATAGTCTCCACATAAATGTTTTTTTACTTTACTTACTTGGTTTCTACTTTACCTACCATGTGATTAAAATGTACGGACTATGTATCAATATTAAATGAAAAATTCAGTAAAATCAAATAGTCTGCTAGACTATGCTGCTTACTATTGCTAGATAGTAGAAACAACATTCATGTTATCTTAATATAATAACCCCTCCCAAACTCACCTATCAGTAGCCGGCACCCCGCTCTGATCATTGACAATCGTCTCGCACTGCAACATGGCGCGCTCAACGGTCCTCTTATGGTTGGACTCGAGCCGGCACCGCAGCAGCAGCGCGGCGGCGCGGCAGCCCCACGCGCCGCGCGCCTGCGACAGGATCACCTCCAGGTAGGGCAGGAGCTCGTCGGTGAGCAGGTCGTCTTTGGGCTGGGACTTTTGGATGTGTTGCCTGGAAGTTGGAGTTGTTGGTACATGAAATCAAATAGATGCTGCAAGTGACAGTTAAAGATACCAAGAAGTGTCATGTACCACTGGAAGGACACATTGGAAAAAAGATAAAAGTCATAGTTTTTGTTATGAATCAATGGAGCCTCCAGATTAAAGGGTGGTGCACTGCAACGGAAAGAGTAGCGACGTCTTGTTTCGTTGGAAAACAACATCCACTTCAAGTCACTCAAGCCAGCTTAATAAAACACACTATAGCTTTCCTATGTAGACACATTATAGGTTTGATTGTAGTCAAAATGTTAAACTGAGAATTTTGTATTTTTGAAGGTCTACCAAAATAAAAAGATCTCTCAACTTACACAGTCACCAATACAAGTGTTTGTTCTAAGCTTGGCAGTTCAGATTGTTTAACATTCTCCACATAATTAATCTTGTTTAGTCGCACATCATCTTGCAACTCAAGGTCTGGTGGCAACATGGAGGTGCCATGGCTCTCCTCTGCCGAGGGACGGTTCACTGAGGCATCTAATTCACTACTTAAGGCCAGCTGTGGTAACACTCGCTGCTGGAATTTTGTCCTTTTACCTAATACACCTGTAAACAATATCATTCATGAAAATATTTTCTGTATATTCATTATTCTTGTGTTCCTTGCATCTGTAGCATTAAAGAAGTATTTACTATTTCATTATCATCATCATCATCATCAGCCTAGTGTTGGACATAAGCCACCCCAAATGTTTGCCAGCCCCACCTATTCTCGGCTGAATCTACACCTGATATGGCCAGCCTTATCCTACTTCAACTTGCTAATGTACTTATTTTATATGTACTTATATTTGTATACAATAACTTATATCAAAACTGCTCAATGATATTCTCTTTCAAAATAAAAAAGAACCTTACCAGTCAGTTCCAACTTCATTCCCGCGATATCCTTGGCCCTTGCCAGGTACTCCTCTACTTTTTGAACTCTCCCATAGATAAGATAGGCCTGCGAGATCTCCAGACACAGCAGGATCTGGAGCCGCGGCTGCTCCTGCATGGTTGCCAGCTCATTGGTCAGCTTGGCTATTATCAGTTCCAGTTCTGAATATAATGTCGCACTTGTATCCTCTAAGGCTCTTTGATGAAGCACTTTACATCTAAAACTCCACCATAAATGGATCTGAAGGGAAAAAAGGCATCCTTTATTAATGTTTGTAGATAATGAAGGCCTATGAATTACAAGTGAATGCAAATAAAGCAATATTGAAACAGTTCAAAAACCTCTGCTAGTAGAAAATTTCATCAGAAAACCTTTAGTTTTATCATTTTCATTAAGTTTACAAATTATGATGAATTACACAATGCAACTTGGCGGTACATTTTACATCTAGACATCCCACTCACCAAGGATTGTTCTGTCGAGTACAGAGCGTCGAATAGTTGATGTGATAAATACAACAATTCTGGATGCACAATATTCCCAATGAGTGGTTCAGAGTCTCTTTGAAGTTTTACACCAACATTCACATCTTCTGGCCATTTCAAGTGGAGGTAATCTTCGATAGTTAACTTATTAGCATTTGGATTCCAGTTTTGGTCGCAGAACGTTAATATTGAGTTAATAGCAAGGTGCAGAAGATTGTCTAGCCCATTGCTGCTACTCTGATATTGCTTTACTACATTTAGCAGTTCTGTCTCCAAACCCGATGTTAATACTTCTTTGCATAGTTCGGGATTATTTATGGACCATTCTCCCGACCACAGCTTTGTAATATGCTCGCAATCTGAAAATAAACAAAACATCTAATAAGACCGAAACTAGATTAGAGAAATAATAAAATACATATAAGTTAAACCCTACCTGTTTTAGTCAGCGGTTCATCAAAGTTACACAGGTATTGTACAGAATTATTATCAGACACCATTTTATCTCATTTACTATTACAATAAAACAAATCGCGACAAATAAAACATCGAACGTGTTTTTGACTTATTCTAACCTGTAAAAAAATCACTACTTGTGACTTTCTACTTTTTCTAATGATATGATGATACCTGGACCTAAGCCAAGTTAAGTCAAAAATTATGTCTCGGAGATGACCATTACATTATATACAAAATACTATACATCCATAGCTACAGAGATTTTAAAAAAATGTGATACTAAAATGAAATGACCAATAACGATCTTCTATTCTATTTTGCCCTGTGTAATAACCAATGAGATCATTTAAAATATTTTCTTTATTGGTTATCCCCAATTTTACAATGTCGTTGTTTGACGTTTTATTGACAGGTAAAACGCGAAAAATGTTCGGTTCGTGGGTGTGCTTTTAGATAGGTTAGGGAAAAACTATAATATGATTTTTGTGATAAAGCTAACATGCATTCAAAATTAAAATTTATTTATAAGATGGAGACAGCCCTCATAACTATAACTACTATATTGTGTAGCATTTTAGTCATCAAACTACTTTATAAATTACGGTAAGTGTATCAAGGTTACGATAGCGGCTTTCCCGCCTGATAAAAGCTAATCACATTTCCTAAATTTTAGGTCGACGTTGCCATGGCGTGTCAACTGTTGGTTTTGCAACAGCAACTTTTGGATGAAATTTGCAATTCGCAACTGTTGGACTTGTCCCAAATGTGACCAGTACAATGGATTTACAAAGGTGGGTTCGGGTCTCTAACATGTAATATTTTTGGATAAGAAAGAATATTCATAATCAGCAATGATTTTTGTGCGATATACATACATAAATGTTGACTAAGTTTCGTTCATGATGAATTTTAGGACGGCGACTATAACAAGCCGGTGATAACAACCATGGATCAGTCCCATAAGTCACCTAAAGTATTCCAGAAATCGCCTCCTAAGAATGGGCTCTGCAAAATGTGTAATATCAACCAACAGCTGAAGGTGGCTCAACTGGCCAACTTTGTTCCTATGAATGACAAGAAGTTTGATGAAGAAATAGAATCATATAAGTAAGTATATTATATTTCTTGCTTGCTATGTTCACTATGATTAATCCTTGCTTTAAAATTCGCTAATGATTTTCCTTATCACATCAGCTAGAGTGTTTGTTTTATTCTTAACTGATAACAGTACCAACCAACCATAGCACTCAATAATTATATAATTATGTAAATGAAGTAAAAGATGATTCAAGAAAATGTTTATTTGATTGTCTCATTAAATTATTAAGAATGTCAAATAATCTTAAAAAAATAAAATACCTAATTAAGAGTTGTGGGTTCGATTCCCGCCTGGGACAAATATTATGATGAATATTGGTGTTTGTTTGTTCAATGTCTGTGTGTGTTATTGAATGTATTTTAGTATATTTGTGTATTTACTGTTGATGCTGATATACACAAACACTTAATCTACTTACCCATGGATCAAATCAATGTATGTTTGTGTAATATTTGTATTTATATCCTTCCATTTCAGAGTACAATTGGAAAAAGCATATAAACTATGCAGTCCATGTAAAAAAGTACTACAAATGAAGTTACATAAAGAAAAAGAAACATTACTAGGAGCCAAACTAGTAGAAACCAGGACACCAAATAAGGAAGTTAAGAAGATTGAGAAACAAAGTAAATTGCTGAAATCCTTTATAAACAACATCTCCATGCTAATTGCCGGAGTGCTCATTCTCATAGTAGCAGCAGAATGCTACCAGAATGTCCTGAAGCATGAACAGTTATCTACCTCCATTACAAACATAAGACACATAGTTCTAAGCCTTCTAGAAAGAATTACAGCTATTATTAAAATGAAAATGATACTGACATTCCCATCACTTGAACATTACTTCTATAGTATAAATAGTGTATCCCTGATTGAAATGATGCCAAAAGTGTTTATTGGCAAAGATATAGAAAATATTCTCACACTGACTCAAGAATGTTTAGGAGGCTTTGTATGTTTAATACAAATCATTGGACACATTGGAAATATTAATGAGTTGAAACATACCATTGTAATTGACTTACTGTGGTCAGTATTTGTGATCACCTCCATATCACACCCTCCAGCTAATATAGATCCAGTATTTATGAGTTTAGTTAAGGTGAGTTTTTGGAATTCAGTTTGTATTAACTTATTAAGATTATTGTTACAGTAGTAAATAAAATACAAGTATTGATTCACTGTTTATTTTTCAGTTAATAAGTGCTCTAGCCGTTATGTTAGTGTATAAGAGCATGAAGAAGTCTAAAGCGAAAAAAAATAGACCAAGGATCCAAATTACACCAAAGAAAATGAAGAATCTTGTCAATGGAAGCTTTAGTCCAGTTGTTGATGAAGAAGACACAATATCTTTGGATACTGACGATGATGTTTCACTTAATAAATTTGGACTACATAATTTTTCAGAATCATCAAGTGAAACGGGAAATCTGTTAAATAACAGTATGATCAATGGAAGATCATTTTCCCCGCGCTCTGACAGTATTTGGTCTAAAACCAAACATAACTCTACATTCTGTAGTAATTCTAGTTTTAAAAGCCCAAGCTCTTTTTGTGTAAATAATGTGACTTGTAAAAGCCCAAGTTCAGTCTCTGAAAATGTTTTCATCAAACCATCTTTCAACAAGTATCAAAAGCTCATGAAAGATGACTCTGACTCAGAGCTAGATGAAAGTATAAGTTCCTTATGTATAGGTAGTCCTAAGAAAGCTAAGAAAGGTAATTCCATATTTTCTCTTAGAAAATTTTCGGCCACTCCCTGTTTTGTCGCCCCAACTCCGTTGAACCGTTCAAGGCCTCTTATTTCGCCCAGCAAGTTGGGTCACAGCACCTCCTGGGTAGCGGGTGGATATTGGGGTTCCGAGGGCGAACGCCAGATATTCAATATTGACGGTAGTCGTTCTTCGAGTCAAAGCTCAGGGTTCGAATCTCAAGCGTCGAGTATGAATCAGCGCAACGTGTTCTCGCAGCCGCCTTCCCGCGAGGAGTCGGTCTGCGGCGAGCCGATGGTCGTCGACGGCTTCCGCGGCTGCGGCACGGCCGCGAGCTTCAGTAGCTACCAGACCCCTCAAAACTTCACCCGCGTGAGCTCTCCCGTGTTCCCGCAAATGCAATTCAATGGCCATGTTCACATTCCTCAGCCTCGATTTGCTCATAACGGGCCCACTCCGAGCATTTTCGGCCAGCAAACAGGTTACATTCAAGACGAAACATTTAAAGCCCCTGGTGGGTCCGGACTGATAAAACTGCCTCAAGTGAATGCCTTTTCGTCGCGCTAATGCTCTATAGCTAGTCGGTTGTGTTAACATCTCTAACATTTCTTTGACTCTTATTATTTTTGCCTTTTTATTCTTTGATACGTTTTTCTATAAGTTCCAATGAACTGCCAATGTTATTATTAAGGAAAATCTTGTTAAGTTATATCACAATAGTATCGTAAGTGGTTATTAGTTTAAAAGTTTGAGACTAAACATAGTGTTAAGACTATTTGCTGATCTCGTGTTGGTGCCAGGTGATGGCTATATGAAAGCATTAAGAATTATTCTATTGTTACAATTTTTATACGGACGTCACTGTCCTCTTCTTGAACAAAATGTGATATGTAAAGACTAGTATTTTTTGCAAAAAGTGGAGAAAAAATGATTCTTGATGTTATCATTGTTTTGATTTTGTCATTTTAAATCGGAAACTTTTTGTGAAGCTCCTGCAAATAAAAAAGTATAATATATTACTGTTTTTCATTTTAAATTTCAATATGCATAAGCACTCTTATTACTCATATAAAATGGACGATAGGACCTAGAAATCTAATGGATAGGCCAAATTATGGAAAAATTTATGTTGGGATGCCATTTCATAGTAGGCTCATATGGATTTTCGAAATTTGATAGGTAACTACATAGTTATAAAATACTGATTAGGGATGGATGTGTTGGAATGTAGATCGCTCTCCGCAACAAACTGGATATCAGCCAATACTACCAAAAGTATTCTCGGACTGCATGGTGGTGTAGTAGGTACTACCACATTTTTTTTTTCCTAACTGACTAACGATGATGGCTTGGAGGAGCCTTGTCATCATCACCGGGCTTGCGGGGGAGCGGATGGCTCTCACCCCTAAAAGGTACTTCCACAGTAGCTACTACTTACGAATTGCGGGCGTTCCTCTCGCATCGCTGCAGGTACTGGTGCGGCCTGGGCGGCACGTACGTGTCGTCGTAAAGGCTGGACGAGTAGTCCGACACGTCGGTGCAAGCCCACTCGTGCTTCATGAACTTCCGCAGACCCCACTCGGTTACGTTACCCTGGAATAGGAGACAGGTGCAAAGCTATTTGCCACTCTTGGTTGGATTATGCGATTACCTTATATGTTATGAATCATACAAAATTTTAGCACTAACCGCGTACCTACCGATCCTATCGGTAGGCTAGTGTAATGTAAGAAGGTACGTACGCTGACTTTAGATATGTAGAATGTAGATATTATTTTTGTATATATTGCGCTATTACATATATCAATATCGGGGTCTCCTTTTACAGCCAGTTCACGATTCCAGTAATCCATAAAAGGTAAATACAGACTTGGTTTACCTAAGTATCAAACAAAATAATTAACCTACTATAGGTGAGCTGCTACTGCTACTTTTATAGAACTTTAATGTAAACTCTAACATAAATCTAAAAGAAAATTTATCTACGAGTCGTCTTACAAAGCACTTCATGAGATCCGGCTGAGGGTAGAACTGGTGAGCGCATCTCTTGTAGTAGCGCTGCTCGGGCCCGCACAGCGGCTTGGGCAGGTGGTTGTACACCAGGTCGTTGGACGTCGCGTAGTTGCCACACGCGTCGTGGCTGTCGTGCCGGATTATTGAGTATACGTTGCCCTATCAAGAAAGTATGTAACATTATATCATATAATTTTTTTTCAAGCTGCGTCAGAGTAGCCTCGTCATCATCACCGTACTTGCGGGGGAGAATTATTGTCCATTGTAGTAATAGTACCTACTTACCTTCACGCAAGTTTCCTCGCTTCTAGTGTTTCCAGCGGGGAACCGTTCTCTTATGAGATGTAGATGTACACTTATCATGGACCAGAATTAAAAGGTCCGATGGTGAACTCACATGGACACAACCCCAAGGTAGGTAGCAGGTAACTGGGCATCTCCGGTTTGCATTTGTATCGACATCTACTTAGGTAGGTATAAAATATAAAGTGAAGGTGTACACTTTACAGTAGTGAGAACTAACTACTACTGTGTATTTGTAGATACATAAATAGGCAATTTCTGTTCTCCTAAGGTAAAAATAAACAAATCACCTGTAAACTAGTTAGTTTGTTCAGTCTGAAGTCAGGCTGTCGAGATTCTGGTTTCATTTTCTCGTAATTAATTTTTTCTTTAGGTGGGAAGTATAAAGTGCCGGCTTTGGGACATTCGATCCTATCTTCAACCCAATTTCCTGTTCAGAGAACGATATAATATAGTAAATACTTACATAAGTAATATAATTTGGACATCTTCGCACACGGCCACCTCCTGACCCCAAACTAAGCTGAGTTAGTACTATGGGTGTCAGAGACTGGTAAACATACACAGATATTAAATAGACGCATACTTATACATATTTACACTCAAACACCAAACACACACAATATTCATCACATGCATGTTTGTCCTGTGTGGGGGAATCGATATTTTCAAACTAAACTATATATGGGAAAGGGGTGTTCGCGCAAACCCCCTAAAGCGAGGCGAAGCATTTAGGCAGGAAGTTCCCTTTGGTCTTTTTTGTTTCAGACTTTCCTTACCTAGGGAATTAAACGTATTGCGTAAATTTATTCGAAGTTGTCAATCCTTACCGAGTAAAACTCCAGTATTAAACACAGGACCGGGTTTCAGGGCCCTGGAAATAGCTTCAGCGCGCGTGGGTGACTTAGCGCGTGTTGAGATTGTGGCCATTATGTTAACAAAATGAGCAAACGTATAAAATACAAATCTCTTCGAAAATGCTTAAATCTGACGTGTTTACAAATATATTTTGACATGGCTCTGATTCTGACACAACTTTAGTTTTCGTTAACAAACGAAACATTGTATGTTTATGACTGAAAACATCAACAGTATCAGTTATATTGTTAGTTTGCTTGGCACAGATATCTTAAACTACTTTTATGTACTTACTTGTACTTTTATGTACCTTACAGAAAGGTAAAAGTAGGGATACAATCCTTTTAATGTAAGACAAAATTTTGATTTATCATCGAACAAATTAATTTGTGAAAAGGCTACATTCCATGATGATCAGTCTATTAGGTTAGCAGCTGCTTTAATATACAGTTCTGGCGATGTGGTTGTTGTAAACATTGTATGAAATAACCATAAACTTAGATCAGCCTATGGCTGATAATGATGAGGATAAAGTTGTAGCATCTTTGTCGTGAGCGTCAAGATGGCGGGACCACGTCTGGTATTGAGAAAATGATGCCACCAGGATTTAATACAGAAATAGTACCAATTTATACTTTCGTAGAAAAATTCTACACCCAATTTATTTGAAATTATTCGATGGAGAAAGTGGTCCCGCCATTATGACGTCAAAATGACGGGACCACTGTTCAATCAATGAAAAACACAGGATATTATCTCAAAATGAACACAATAAATTTTAATACGATTCAGTACGACTACGTTCAAATCATATTATACATATAAAACGGTTATTTCAATAAAAAAATAAGTATTTATACATTGACATTTGAAACTGCCTACAGAAAAAGTATCTCTCAGTCAGTTATCATTTTTTGGCTCTTATAATTTATTTAGGCGTTTGTTAACATTTTACTTAAGAAGGGTTATTCTAAGTTTCTTTATTTTAATGTTTGTACATGTTGGCTACAAAATAAAAGTGCATTAAAATTTTTAAGCAAATAAACATAAATAACTGAATTGAAAAAAAACCAGGTATTGAAAAATGATAAATTCAATAATTAAATTAAAAAGCAACAAACCCTGACTTCAAAAAAGGAGGAGGTTTTTAACCCTCAAATTTTATAGGCAAATATACTGCGTTTTACATATTTTCTAAAGTTGAAGGAAGGGATGAAGGATATTGCCTTTAGGTTCATAATGTCCTCTTGTCCGAAATGTCCCTTTTCCGTAATTAATATAGTAATATTATTATTATGCCCATAGAACCAGGGCCATAAACAATCGATTGGGTATGTTCAATAAAACTGCAATACCTCTTTAATCAAAACAAAATTTATCATTTTTCAATACCTGGTTATTCAGTTATTTATGTTTATTCGCTTAAAAATTTTAATACACTTTTATTTTGTAGCCAACATGTACAAAAATTAAAATAAAGAAACTTGGAATAACCCTTCTTAAGTAAAATGTTAAAAAACGCCTAAATAAATTATAAGAGCCAAAAAATGATAACTGACTGAGAGATACTTTTTCTGTAGGTGGTTTCAAATGTCAAAGTATAAAAACTAATTTTTTATTGAAATAACCGTTTTATAGGTAAAATATGATTTAAACGTAGTCGTACTAAATCGTATTAAAATTTAGTGTGTTCAGTTTAAGATAATATCCTGTGTTTTTCATTGATTGAACAGTGGTCCTGCCATTTTGACGTCATAATGGCGGGACCACTTTCTCCATCGAATAAATTCAAATTAGTCGCGAGCGATTGTTTTTCTACGAAAGTATAAATTGGTACTATTTCTGTATTAAATCCTGGTGGCATCATTTTCCCAACAACAGACGTGGTCCCGCCATCTTGACGCTCACGAAGCATTTAGGCAGGTAGTTGGTGGTCTTTTTTGTTTCAGACTCTCCTTACCTAGGGCACAGATAGGTACCATAACTATACCTAGGGAATGAAACATATTGCGTAAATTTATTCGAAGTCGTCAAATCCTTACCAAGTAAAACTCCAGTATTAAACACAGGACCGGGTTTCAGGGCCCTGGAAATAGCTTCAGCGCGCGTGGGAGACTTAGCGCGTGTTGAGATTGTGGCCATTATGTTAACAAAATGAGCAAACGTATAAAATACAAATCTCTACGAAAATGCTTACATCTGACGTGTTTACAAATATATTTTGACATGGCTCTGATTCTGACACAACTTTAGTTTTCGTTAACAAACGAAATGTATGTTCATGACTGAAAACATCAACAGTATCAGTTATATTGTTAGTTTGCTTGGCACAGATATCTTAAACTACTTTTATGGACTTATATTATAAAGGACCATAGAAAGGTAAAAGTAGGGATACAATCCATTTAATGTAAGACAAAATTTTAATTTATCATTGAATAAATTAATTTGTGAAAAGGCTACATTCCATGACGATCAGTCTATTGGCTTAGCAGCTGCTTTAATATATAGTTCTGGCGATATGGTTGTTGTAAATATTGTATGAAATAACCATAAACTTAGATCAGCCTATGGCTGATAATGATGAGGATAAAGTTGCAGCAACTTTGTCCACTGTTGGATGTATGCCACACCACCCCTGCACTTATCCTTGTGTGTGGTGTCCTTGCAGCTAAAGGGTAGGTTCTAATTGGTGCATTATATGGTCACATTATAATCTGTGTCATCTCTGCTAAAATATTACAAGGCAAGGATGTCAAGATTATAAATAAAAGCATACTGTAATAAAAATACATTTATTTATTTCTTAACTTTGAAACTATGTACAATGAACATCGAAGAACTAAATCATTAAGATTCAAATTTCATAGACCATAAAAGATTCTAAGACCGTAACTAACATCTTAGAATTAACACTACACAGAAATATAAAAAAAAATCTATGGTCAAAGAACCTCCTCCTTTTTTGAAGTCGGTTAAAAATGCATTTGAATTTAATATTATAAAAAAATGATTCAGACTTCTTCATAAAATTTTATCTGAGATTGTATTGTTATCAAGTGTGTAACACTTGTTTCACCTATTATTCTGTCTCCATGGGTATATTCATTTTAGGTTTGGGCAAAGAGTGCAGTAAAGCTGATAACTGACTTTCTAGAGGTCCTGAAATTTTCACAATATTTTTCATGTTCTTTTCAATTTGTAATATATCTTGATTGATAGTCTCCATGTTCTGAAATATAAGAATGTCATAGTTTGTTTAGCACCATGTAGAAAATATTATGGAGGTAATTAAAATTAGTCACAAACACAACACATTACAATAACTTCCAAATAGTTATGGAGGAGAATGGTTGACAATATTATATTCCATCAAAAAACATTTACCTCAATCATAGAAGTGTATAAATGTTTAATATCTTTGTCACTGTATCTGATGAAACCACTAACATTCGACTCTGAGTCGGATGGAGCAACTGAGGTCATTTTGTTTGAATACTGTTGCGAATTCTGGAATATAGAAAAAAATATATTTAGCTAAAATGTGGTTACAAATAGGCCATAAAACTTTGAGTTACCAAGAAGCACATAAAATATTGGTAGTCAAATATGAGGAACACCTTACATTAATTCAAATTTAGCTCGCGCAGTAACGGTTTTAAAAATAAAGGTTTAAAGGTATTACAAGCAGCAAGAAAGATTATTAAAATATAATCTCTATCCGAGTTTGAACTTATTTTGATTCATCAGCGGTTAAAAACAAACAGAAACCGCCAGATTATAATGTCAAAATGCGTGGCAGCTGTTTTTTTTTGCGAATTGTTGGCCTGGTTGCTAGGACCTTTAATCCTTAAAGTTTAAGGTATGACAACTGTTTTTTGTCATCGGCTACTGATTCAAGTTATTTTTGTAATCACATTTTATAAAATTATCTACACACACATTTCAAAAACCAATAATAGTTAATGACTTTAAAAATACAGCACAATTTTTACTAAAGTTAAAATAATAAATGATTGATTTTTAGACGAAACTCGGTACAATGTCAATGTCAAGTGTCAATCTGTGTGGTTTTAAGATTTTTGTCTGCAGCATTGAAAAATAATTTTCAGGCGTTCAGGATTACCTGGGTAAAGACAAATTTTTCAATTAGTGATTTGTGAAAGTGGTTCAGTGGTTGTAATATATTTGGCTGAAGTATTGGCAATAATTAGTGGTGCAACTGCAATTCAGTTTTTTTCTTGTTTTGAGAGTTTTATCGATTATAGTAACTGGGACGATGAAAAGTTATTACACCGTCGAAACTAAGCAAGAAGCTTTCAAATTATTATATTTGGGCACCTAAAACTGTGTTTTTTTTACCAACAAAAGTAACACAGTAGGTAAAGTTACCTAATATATTTTTTCGGTTGAGGAAAATCCTTATAGACTACTATTTAAATAACAATTATCACCACTTTTTGCTAGTTCACTTTAAAGGTCTATTATGAGTTACATAAGCTATTCCAGAAGTTCCTTTTAGTAATGTTTTGTTATTCAATATTTTAAAATCTTTCCTTTTTAATGTTACATACAGTTTATGTCATAAAAACATTTTGTTTTAAAGAATTGTATTGTTACCACTTTCCTTCAAAATAAATAGTGTGGCTTAGGCAGTATGAATAAACCTTATGAAAAGTAAAAATATTATTTTGACCACAAGATATATAGATAGCCAAGCTTAGGATTCAAATTAGGAAAAATCAGTTAGGTATCATTCTAATGATTGAATCATGGTCTGGTGTGAAACACACTATGTATTTGAAGAAGTGATATTAATGAGATTTTTTATGTTTATAAGATATTCAATTATCCAATCTGGTATAGGTTCAAAATTATAGGAGGAAACTAAAATATTTTTGGACTCGGAACACTCTAAAACTATTTGAAACCAAAAATAAATTTATATAATTTAGATCAAACTAGTAATTAAGATTTTTCACAGAAAACACTCATGTAGGTTAATTCACTTTATTCATTTTTATTCCTTACTTGTTCTCATGTAATACTTAGCTATTCCCAAATGTTAAGAGACAGTAGGCAGTCAACAATGCATGTATTTGGGGTTGCACAAAATATTAGTGGGTAAAGACACTATAAATACTGAAATTTAATTTAGGAGGTTGGTATTTTTCTTTAAGGTCCTGGTAAAAAATGTGAAGTATTGTGCTTATAATTATTTTCGCAGTATTACCACATTACTACCTGATCTGGGTGAATTGGAAATAGTAATGTTTTTTAAAGTTAATTAGATAAGTCCATAATAAAACTGATAAGAAAGGAACAAAAATCAATAATGCATTTTTTTTGTATTTAATTAAATAAGACTCTTTTCCTAATTAATTATTTACTATAACTAGTGTTTAATTTACATAATGCTTATCAAGAACATACAGTAGTAAGTGGTAGTACAGTCAGCATAGAAAATGGTGTTGTCCTTAGTTCCATTTGTAATAAGGTTCTTTGTGGTAATCATACGCTGGCGGTAGTTGTAGGTAGTAGCGAGTGAATAGGTCGTATTAACGGCGCGTCGCGTCGTCGGCGGCGCCGGCCGGGCTGGCGTCGCGACGGCGCCCGCCCCCCGCGCATCCTGCTGCCTGCCAGTCTTCTTACACAACCCCCCTTGGCACGACGGCCACTAATACTGCCACTACTTCGCAAATATCAAATCTTCAGGGATATAAAGCTAGGTACTTAGAAATAAGTAATAACGGGTCTAAAATACTGCCTTGATGCAACATTTTCATATCCAATCTACTTTTGTTCGTAGAGCCAAACATTGTCTAGTCAGGATGTATATTTAAAGAACTGAAAAAAGTCATGTCAGAAGATCATGGTGCCGCCTGTGCTGAAAGTGATAAAATTTGTGACGATAATACAAATGACGAAGTTAGTGAGACTGTGAAAGTAACTGAAAGTTGTAAACCCGATGATGTCGGCGAACCCAGTGCCAATGCTGATCAGCCTACAGAAAGTGCCATAAACGATAACGAAAATACAAATAGTGTTATAGACGAGAAAGAGTCCGCCTTCGGTGCCAACGGTAGTGTTAATGAAAGACTCAAGTGGACGCTTGAAGGGACACAGTTTACAGTAACATGGAATCTGCCGCAAGAATCTGTGACGGACAAGGATTACATCGCGCTATGCATTGCAGGTAAGAAAACTAGACAATCATTCATAATATTTTTCACTTTCTCTAGCTCTACATACTATCTCAACTATATCATCACAATCTGCACATAATATCCATCAACAATATAACTAGGCTTCCTCATTTGCGTTAGGTAATTTGTCCTGCAAAAAGTTAGCGAACACAACACTGGCGGTGATATTGAAGGATGTGTTTTGTCGGCGTCGTCATGCTGTTTTGATAGCCTTTTTCGAGTTCGGTCGTCCCAAAATGCCACTGAACGGAAGCCGAACGTGCCTCCGGAACTGTGACGCGTTAAGTCACTCACTGTTCACGCGAGTACCGTAATAGCGGACTGCTCAATCAGGAAGAAGCCGATTTTTTGCCCTTTCGCTAGATCGGTGCGTCTAGTGTAGCGATACCCGATCCAGACGCGTTATAACTGTACAGTAGACTTGCAGCACCGGTACTTGCTGAACTACTTATTGAATTAATTGACACGAGGAAGCATGTTTTTGCTTAGAGTAAAAATTGTAAGTTGCCGCCTTCTCAAGTCTCAACTTGATGGCACGATCTAAATACATAATATGACTGCAAATAATAAGTACTTAAGGTGCTTTATTATTAAATGCTTGCGCGACGACCAGAAGGTTCAGAATAAGGCTTCACGTTTTTTTTACATACCTTCACCACTATGATCGTAATGTTTATATTGTGTGCTCTTTATTTGAGTTACAAATATTACGTCAAAAGACCAGCAGCCTCCTAAAAAATCATGCCTAGAGAATATAGTGGTTAGTTTTATTATTCGTTCGAGATGGATTTTATGTGTAAGTCAAAGTATTCGACCTTCAAAAGACATCTTCGGCTATGATGGTGCAAAAGCGCGACGAAAGTGCAATCCTCGCCTACACATGTGCGGTTTTAATTGCGACCGCTTAACCAGTTCCAACGCCACTAGAAATACGCTGCAAATTGATACCGCTTTTACTACTTAAACTCTTAATTGGCAGTTATACTAACGAGCCTACTGGGATTCTATCAAAATACCGTATTATTTAATAACTTCCATCTCTTAAGTTTCGTAATTTGGAATGTCACGTGGTAAACCAATTGATGGATATTAATTAATCATTATGACTCAATTCAACACAGATATGATGTTTGTGCTAACATGTCATCACTGTCATCCGATTTGTATCCCAAGCACAATACTGAAAGGTTCCTCATATCGCAATAACGTGTGGCAACGCAGGGCACGTGCTGTGCAAGCCATTACATAACCCGTGGTGCACCGCAGGCTGCAGCGACGCACTTATGATCATTTCGCCAGCACCGGTTCATGCAATTTGCTGCTTTGTTGGCCGTTATTACTGTACCTCGACGACATCTTGAAGTCAACGGGTCGTAATAGAAATCACCCATTTCTGTATAAGTAAACGGTGACGATATTCTTTGTGACATTCCACCTACAGGTATTAGGCAATAGCATTAACACACCCGGTTGAACACTTAAGACGCTACTGTTTATTTGGCAGTGGAAAGACTGCAGTTTCACGAAACTTTCGCTGCAGTATTATGGTTATGCCAGTTAAGTAACTTTGAATATTTCGAATTTTATCAACTTGGTGATCTTTTTAAGAAACTGGGTTATTATTATCATAATGTCGTTGTTCAATTTAGTTTGCAAAAAAATCAGAAATTGCAAATCAAAATGAGTGTCACGGTATCCGACAGGAAGCAGGAGTAGGTCATGCTTTGCATTTTATTTTGTTGATGTTGACAATAAATGCTGAATTTGGATTGAGGGAAGTCGTACGGTTGTTGCCTAGTAAGCAGTCGGAGACAAGTGACCAGCTCGGTGGCCGGTGGCCGCATGAATGGGCCGGGCCGCGGCCCCGCGCCCCGCCACTCGGTTGTGAATGGAGTCCCCGCGCGGCCGGCGCGTGCCTCCTCGCTCGCGCTCAGTCGCGCTGTTGATCAACGCGCCAACACGCGAGCGCATGTTTCTGTTTCAAATTTTGACGTTTCGAAAATTTGAAATCGTGTTAGTTCGATAGTGCAAAGTAACTCGACAATTGACACTGTGTAAATAGTAAATACGGGTGATAAAGTTCGTGCAGTGACATCCAGGTCACTGTACATTGAGGATATCCAGCTCTTGGGAAAGCCGACGTCGGCAGACTCGGCTTAAAGTACACGGTGAGTGGAAAAAAAATTTTTTTCATTAATTATGAAGGCTAAGCTGTTAGAATAGTGACACGTATGTAGGTAGGCTGTATTGAACGACAAATATGACAGTGGGTTGGTTTTGTAGGTGGGTGCCCACGTAAACCAAGTAGGTAGGTGGAATACACTACAGACATCTCCAAATCCTGCGCATGCTTCTTTGAGAAATAATAAACTAGGCCTCTTATTCAAGAGACTTTCACTTAAACTTATAGTATGAACCTAATTAAGGTAGGTTTCAAATCGGGTCACTAAACCATTTCTTTCTGTTATTAATATGAAATTTCTCTCGAAGACGTTAATATATCACATTGTTTGTTTGTATTATAAAGCCATAAACGTACCTAATTTAGTTCCCAGTACTTACCTGAATTCAATTCTAAATCGGCAATTCTAAATTGGGCAGATGGTTAGTTTTTGTTTGCATCTTGTTTACAAAAAAAAAACGATTTTAGGCGCCGTCCCAACACAATAGGTCGTTTAAAAAGGCGCTAAGCAACCTCTACCTGAGACCATTCCCTCCCATGTCAATTATCGCGAGCAAAAGTATAATTCTTGTCACATTGGAATTGATATTGTCCCTAATGCTTATTGGTTTGACTGTCCAGGTACTTTTGAGTTTTCTATGTATGTAAACACTTGCCTTAAATTGAACTCTATATTATCTTTCTTCAAGCATTGGCGTATCGAGACATCAGTGTCTATTACTATTTTCAAACACAGGAAAGCCTTATTGTAAGTGCCGGTTGTAGTGAAGTCAAGAAGGGAGTCGTAACGCGGCGGGAGGAGCTAATAAAGCAGCCATCCATCATACAGGCCACCGGCGGATATTAAATTGACACGCCTCGCTTGGAACACTCCTCGCACATCTCATCTCATACCATTTATACTTCATCTCCGATTGGTTGGTGTAATAAATGTGTTTGCGCTATCTATAACCAAGGGATGGGAAAGCAACCCTGCTAAAGTTGATCATAATGCAATACAGTTGCAAAACGCATGTATGTACATGATATCTAAAATTAAAGACGACATTGCTCAATATGGTCTATTGTACCCGTCGGCCTCATTTATGTGTGTGTGGAGTGAGGTAAAATAAATTGCCTCTGCTATATTAAGTCATATTATCGCTAAACACAAACTCTAAAAGAATTTTAGATAATTTTGTGATTGAAGTCTGTAGCCACGGTCCATGCTAATCTCTTGTTGGAAAATAACCAATTTATTCTTTAATTAGAAGGCTGTAATTGAATGAACTAGAGTGCATGAGTATAACGTGGTGCATCGTGAGCAGCGATCCATCAGGGCTCGGACGCGGCCGGCGGAAATTAAATCGACACGCCCTCGATTCTCGGACGTCACTTCCATTTCATTCTATACGCTCCTGCATTTATCCGATCAATAGTTTCAGCTAAAACATAAACCACCGATTCATACAAAAAAGGGGCATGGGTTTGATACTATTGAATTATCCGAATCGGTTTAATTGAATTGCCTTCTTATAACGATAATGATTTTGTCTGTGTTGAAGTGTGGTTCATATTATTTTTTTTTAAAGTAAAAATTAATTTTAAGAGTTTATTGTCTTGAAATAGGATTGAAAGCATACAAGTGACTGAATTCAAAAACAATATTCTCCAGTTTTATTTACAATGGTAATAGAAAGGCACAAATGAGATACAAAAACAATTAAAAGAAAACCAAGACAGAGTTTGCATTAATTTATGGCATGCTCTTGTTCGCTGAAGATTTCGAATGAATTTTAACTGGTGTTATTGTACGCGGTCGTTGAATTATTCTCACGGAGTTTCGTCGGCGACTGGAGGTGCCATTAGTCAACTGCTGTGTTGCGACAAGTGAAAGAAATGGTGAGACCGTTTCTCACGAGTCGGCCTTACCAAGAAACGCGACTCGCCGTCCGAGCCCCTCCGTTGAAGTGCTGCAGACGTTTAATTAATGTTCATTTGAACCATCAATGAAAGAATACCTTCCAATTACGTATCAGGAATTTCTTTTCTTATATTTAGATCCAATTAAGACACTCTAATTCATTTTTCGAATTGTAATGTCGCCTACCGTTGGATCTCGGAACTCGTTAAGCCAAATTACTCCGACACATCGTAAAGACATTAACTTCACACTCGGAGAGCGGGGCATTGTTGCCGAGTGAAAAACGCTGAAAGGAAGCTATAAATTTTGTTCGAAGTTTATACGGTTCGTCGGTAATGGGCTATGCGCTCGCGACTCGCGACCTCTTCTAAGGTTTGAATATAGTTAGTAGTTCACACTATATCCAATCTAGCTGAAAAGAGCTGTGATTTCCGCTATTGCCTCTTTTTAAAGCTTTATATGTATAAATATCTAAAAATATTTTAGCCGACTACGCCTTGCAAAGCCAACAGGAAGATAGATTATGTCACTATTAGTATTCGTAGATTTTAAAGAATACTATAAAAAATCTAAAGACAACCAATATTAAATCATGTTATTGTCATGTAATTAAAAAAAACATATAATCATGTATTTACATTTTATCATTTTCATGAATCGTATTGTATGACTTATTAATTGCCTGTATAATTTATTATTACCCCGAGAGTTACTTCGAAAGTAATAACAATTTCGCCATTTGGATCAACGGAACGGAAGTCGTATAGTGGAGCCCTTGCTCACTCGGTTGACTTTAGACGGTTTTTATACGCCGGTTCCGGAACAGCCCTCTGTGAGGGCGGAATCCGTTGGAGCTAAAGCGGAAGTAGCATACGTCCGCCATACTTCGCTCCCGTAATTGGTGGCACGAGCTGTGTTTCCGGTATGTTTGTTTATAGACCAATTGTTTTGATTCCGAAAACAAAGCTATGTTGTTTTAGATTTTAACGTTTGATTTAATTTGATTTTATTATACGTATTTTTGGATGGAAAAAAAATCTATGCAAGAGTTGAGTTGAGTTGAATTGTCCATGACCTTTTAACACATACTTATTTTCTGTTTAAAATAACTGGCACGTTTTCGATATTTTGGAATCCAGGAACGCACACAAGCAAAAGTCTATTTTTGGCGACGACAATGTTAAGTTTCTGACACGTGGATACATTTCCAGTGCAGAATGCAGGCGCCCTGCGGATGCGTGACGGACGGCTCATCACATGTTGTGCCCCGGCGAGGAGTCGGTACCATCCGATGCCGGTCATGGCTCACACATACGATGCGCCGTTTCGCCGACTCGGGCGGGACGTAACGCAACGTGAGCTCTACGCGTGTTGAATACAATTTACATTCATGTTCTCGACATGGACATGTAGGTGTATGCTCGGCCAGTTTTATTGTCCTCTATGCCATAGACGATTCTGAACCTAAGCAGTGAAACCAAGGACGATCGCTCGAGCAATCCGGTCAATGAAGTCACGTAGGTGATCAAAGCCTCCATTCCGTCGATACTTGGGACAGGACGTGACGAAAAATCTGTTGGGGCTAATTTTTGGTGTGCCGTAAATTTTCCTTAAGATGTTTGCGACCATAAAAGATTAGTGGAGGGTGGAGGTGCTAATGTGCGCGTGTATGCACGTCCGGTCCGCCGGGGTCCGTTAATTGATCTGCGTAAAAGGGATATCGTGTAGCGCGCCCCGCGCCCCGCGCCCTAGCTTCCTGTCCCGGACATCGCCAGGACACGACTTGCCACCTCGTGACTTTCGTTATCTTGTGAGAAACTTTTTGAAGAGTCGATCGATATATTGATCGCGTGTTTTCGTACTAACATTTATAAAACTGTTTTATTTAGGTCCAGATATTTTTGCACCATTTTCTTAACAAATTTATGTTAGTTCTGTAATTATGAAATATTATTACAAGGTCGAAGTAAATATGATTTCTAAAGTGTAGAAGATATTTATTTAATAGTCTAACAAAGCTCATCAACATCAAGGTATCCGTTCTACTACGATGCCGTTAAAGGTATTTTCTCATGAGTTTCTCTGTAATTAATGTACTTGTTGGAAGTTACTAACCGTGGCCCCAAGTTATGCTATCTTCATTACCATTTGTAAACTGGACATCATACCAGATTCCCATGACGGTTTCCTCGACTGTGACCGGCCACGGTCTACGGCTCATACTCACGCCCTCTTGCATACAATTTACATTTTCTCGGTTCATTCATAGATTTCGTTTACAGACTGGAAAGCACTCGGCAATTTTTGTCATTCTGTAATTGACTCATCCTAAGACTTCATCTAATAATTATGGAATGATACTATTGCAGTTAATTATGTGCATATTGTCATTATGGAAGTGGAAGTTCTGCATAATGATATTGATATCTGCGAGTGCATAATCGGCTCGTGTGATAATGTAAACAGTCGTTATCGGGCATGCTCGGCGGCGGCTCGAACAGAACACCTTCACGCATGAGCCGCGGTCATGAATGGGTAATTGATCGCGTCCGTCATGTCATTGTGCAACCACTTGTTTGCACTAACTGCCCCGATGCCCATTTAATTGTTTGACTATCGGCGATTATAATTATTGCAAGTTTGCTTTGATTTATGTAAATCGATATGTTTACAAATCGTTTCTAACGTAGCGTTAACATAAACTGCGACGTTATTATCTGTGTAAGCGGTATGCAAAACATCGCCAGTTCCATGCCTACAGTTTGAAATAGAAGTGTCTCTGCGTTCGTATCAGCGATGAAAGTGAGCGATTCTACCTCTGCGTGATTTATTTATCAAGCGCTGAAAGTGGCCGGGTTCCGGAGCACGCGCAGGACACCAACAGGATATGTATATCAGAATTAGAATCGCGACTCGCCAGCCGATGAACGGTGGACCATTTGCGCTATGTCGACCGCACTTCCCATATCCGCTTATCAAAGTCGCTGTAAATCGTAAAATACTGCCTACTTTCGTATTTTATCGCTACGACCACTACCTAACCTAGCATAGTGTATTAATATTACCTTCTTAAAGAAATTTATTTTCTTGTTCTAATCCATATGAAGAGATAATATCATTGACCAGCACATCAAGTGTTTGTCAATCGGCTCTCGCGTCTGCTGCCTTTTTTATATCGACACTATCATATCTATTTTGGTGAACGGCCGTATTTGATTTGGTAATAAGTTTATTTTAAAATCGTCTCAGTTTGGTTTTTAATATAATTTTCGATGTTTCTCGGTGTCCGTCCAACGGAAGTCATTATGCGCTTTCCGCCGTGCGATGTACTGCTGCCCTGTAAAAATGTATTCATTAAATCAGCGATCACGGTCTTTCTTGCATTCGCAGCTCCATTGTTTGACATCCATTTCACGTTTTATTTTCCCCTTTTTGCTGTTATTGAGTCAACCATTGGTGTTTGTTTTTTGTTTTGAGTGGGGTATTGTCTACGTCACGAAGGGGAGTGTTGGCGGGCTCACAACAAATATTGTCGGGGCAAATATTAGTAGAGTACCACGAGCACGTTCGCTGGAGCACCAGCGGAGCCGCGCGACTGGTGCGTGCAGATAAGCCTTGGCTATGCACTCGGATAACTACTACACTGTTTGCTCTAAACAACTCGTATTTGCTTACTTTATGTCCTAAGGACTGCTGCTATGGATCGCTAGCGGCTGCTTACGTGCGTCCTCACGTTCTATTTACACTGCGTGTAATGGATTGCAATGTGAGCTCATATTTACCATTACGTAATGCATTTTCGTATTAATTTATATGTTTTTGTTTATTATGCTTAACAGACAAATCCACACTTTCAGGTCATTAGCCAAGCACAAGAACGAAGTTGACCTGTCACACTTTTTTGTGCAAAAGTACAATAAACTTGCACTTTAAAAACATATTTTGCCTTAACAATTATTATCGATTATGATATCATTATTATGGTCAACATGTTTACCGTCTTTACATGTACCTAGGTATATTGTTGTTAAGGTATTTTTGTTTAATTCTGGTTGCTATATTTGTTGTTTTCTTGGTGTGTATGTAAATTATCCTATGTCTTTTGTTAAATAATTATAAACATCAGCTAATATCATAGAACGGATACCTATCTACGTTTTGAGTTCATTTGCCAAAGCATTTAGTATCCGTAAACAAGCGCCCGTCAAGGCCGCCCATGTTTACGCATCCTAGCTTACACTGCGCCATCCACTTTACTGACGGTAATGTTCATACATACATACATACATACAATCACGCCTTTTTCCCAGAGGGGTAGGCAGAGATCACTTCCTGCCATGTGCTACGGTCCTATTATACATATCTAAGGCATATTAAATCAATGTGAATGAATACAACAATAAATGCATTATGAGTTTGGGTCAATTGATTTAAAAGAATCAGTATTCATAAACATAATCCACTTGCAATCGTTCGATAAAAGGCGATTTAGCGGTATGTTGCAAATAGCCAACGGAAACAAACGCCAGTAATGAGCTTCGGATGTCGCTCACCTATTGTGCCAGGCTAATAGATATCGACTTCCTCAGTTCAGCCGCTGGTGACAGCAACAGAGCTATAATGAGGCATTGTTTCTGCGCGCGCGTCGGGAAGTCTCCCTGGCTTATTCTGTTTTCAGGACACAGATCCGCTATGTGATCCGGTTGCTAAGCTTTATCTTTGTTAATAAAAGCGATCATGTATGCCCGAGCTCGATATTTACGAATCCAGGCCACCACCGTTCGTTCACGGATCCGCAACGGCAATTCGACCGACACAAAATGATAATGACTCTGGCATTTACTTCATGCGGTACCGAGAATTGGAATTCGTGCCTGAGCCGATTTAGG
Organism: Maruca vitrata; assembly: GCA_039566165.1. NCBI lineage: Eukaryota > Metazoa > Arthropoda > Insecta > Lepidoptera > Crambidae > Maruca > Maruca vitrata. The sequence goes on along the minus strand of CM076918.1, from coordinate 3,074,381 downwards.
ATCTGCTTCAAGTATGCCGTACTCAATCATAGATCACGAGTTGACCCTTCGTCTTCCTCGCCCATCTTCGCGTTTCAAAAGCTTTTCAACACTCTATTACATAAACTTTATAATTTGAACGCTATAAAATTGTTTTGATGAAATATTATGGGTCATGTTTGTAATCTCATTAATTTCCTTTTACATGTTTGTTTACTATCATTTATGTTATTTGTACATAGTAATTTAAAACTACTGGCGTTGCGTGCAACTAATCAGCATAAAATGTTATGTCATCCTGTGTACCTATTACGAAAGTTGCGTACATAGCACGGTGATCCCGCATAAGTCGAACTTCAACAACCGGTCGCATTGCTTATTTTTTTTCTTTATTGGTCAAAATTGTAAAGGTCATTCTAGCAAGAGTACGGATTTGCTTCTGTTTTTATTTTGAATGGTTGTTTGTTCAATGGAATGGTTGAATGGTTTTGTGCCGTATCAATTTGTTGTGGCGTTTCCCCCGGAGGAGATCCGCAGTTTGCCTGAGAACTGTTGCACGTGTCTAATCGTTCTTCGGAACCATTCGACGGTGTATTTTTTTTGTTTTTGTTTATCCGCACCAGATGGGCACTTTCGACTGTGTCTCTGTCAGACTTTTAAAAGATCAATTTAAGCTTGACTTAGATTAATTGACCCCTTACTAATATCTCACTTTAGTTAACCCCTCCTTTAGTAGGTTCATTCCGCCCGCATGCTTCGTAATTGATATCATTTACATGGTTTGTTTTGAAAGTCTATACAGTATTTTATATCTTCGAATTGAGTTTTTTGTGTTTAGTTTCCTGACACTGCGAACTTCAGCATGTAAATTTCTGATTCTTAAGATTGAAATATTAAGACTAACTTCAATATGTCGGTAGAGTAGAGGTGACGCGAGTCGTCCCCAGATGTTGCGAGTGGCATCATTAGCCCGTCCAGTAATCCCGCGCCGGCACGCGCAGGCACGCACCTGAAATGGGTTACCATGCCGCTCCGGCCGCTCAAGGCCACATCCACGCCTAACCTGACCCATCCACAAAACAAAACAGCCTCGACCCGACAACGGAAACGTATTCAACTAAAACATTCCACTGCTAAGGGGGTGCCGTCTCAAAAGTCCCACAGGAAGCACTCCGATTTGTAATAGTCACTATTAGTGAACGCTATCGCAAATCTGGCTTCAATATTAACGTCCTTGATATGGTTGGACTCGTTTTACTTCCTGTTACGAGGTGAATTGTATACGCAGCGCACGTCACTCATTCAAACTCAATCAAAGGATCGTGAATGAGATGTTTACCACGTACGGGTATACTAATTAAACAACGTTGAATAATTTAATATTTTCCTGTTTGTAAGCAATTTCAACTGTCGATTGATTTGAAACTGAATTGGAAATTTTGAACAATAGCTAGTCTATTGACCGTAATATTACAAAATTTGCTTCTAGATTTGTATCAATGTTGCAACCAAAATGGTCAACTTTATGGACTTGATCCTTTTACAAATCTTAGGTCCGGTTCGAAAGTTTTATAATCTAAGTTATAGGCGAGGTATAGGAGGGCCACGGGCGGTCGGAGGGCCGCCCCGCCAAGGTCAGCGGGTTCGTTAGGGCCATTCATGGATGCCCGCGCGCAACCCCCCACCGCCGGCGCTCCCGCGGCGACAGGATATTCTCCCTCCGTGTGCTATGCTGTCCGATTGATCGGTTTCTTTTAGAATCCGACCGAGAGCAAAAAGACACCACGCGCAATCGTAATTCACCGGATGCACTAACGAGTGTAAAATTTTTTAAGGTTCGCCTTGCAGCAATAGTTTGTTTTTGTTGAATTCCGTGTTTCCGTCATGACTTTATTCATTATGGCGCATAATACAAATACACAATATTTATAACTAACTATGCTTTTACTTTAATTTACTGAAATAATGTTTATCGGTTGTTATTAAATGGTTTGTATATTTCCTAGAACGTTACCAATACCACAAACCATGGCTTAAACAAGCTTTCAGATTAGAGTTATGATTGCCATGTGCGCAGTTTGTATGTCCCGGTGCTAGGGAGTCTTTTGAATAGGCTTTGATAAAAGGGACGTGGTCTTTGATCACAGCGAACAAGTAAAATGTTTACACTATGTTCTAGCTATTATATATCATAGCCACTTCAGTTACAACATATTTTCCGATATATTTCGGTACTGAACTTAAGGCAAAGTAAAATCAAAGGGCGGTACTTCTTGGACACAAAAATTTAATGAGCTAAACAACAACCTCCAGCAATGAGTGGCCGGGCTCGCGTCGTGCCCTAAATGTCGTAAGGATAATGTGTTCATTCATACCGATATGGTCCTTATGTGGGAGGGGATTGGTGATGAATCACATTGATGTGTGCCGGCCGAGAGGTACCCGCGTATTTCGGACGTGCATTGTGGGCAATTCGTCATGATTTGCGTATGTAAATCAATGGAGTTTGGTTGTGCGGGCGCAACGGTATTTTCGTCGGTCCACGGCAGGAAGGCGGATGCTATAAACACACTTCAGTAACCATCGCAGAGTAGCTAGTGTTCTTGGCAGTATGATTAATTAACTCTTGATAGAGGAGTTCCTCTTGTGAAGATGTATTGTACATCTTCACATCATGTACACACAATTTTGGCCAGCAATATGTACGGTGGCTGCGCAGGTGTAAAATGTATCAACACGCACCTTGATAATAACGTCGATCGCATGTAAAACCTCTGTGCATAATGCACCTCTCACATATTCAGTTGCACTTAAAAAAGCTCTTGTATTTCATGCATAATGTGCATTTATTTGAAATAAAAACACACTAATGAACCAACAGAAAGCTTTTTGCCATGTCGGGCCCAAGTTGATAGCGATGTAAAATGTAAATAAAAATTATATTGTTGTCTTTTTGCCATAAAAGAAACTCTCAAGTGGCTAAATTATGTCTTTTACGATTGAAGGAAATGTTGTCACATAAAAGTGTGACTGGATTTGATCTCACAATTGTTGTTATTTTATTTTTCTGTAAAATTTTTACAATGTGTTTGCATGTTTATAAGCAACACTAATTTCATAAATCTAATGTGAAAATCTTTCAAGATAGTTATAGTGAGTACATAGTAGGTATACTATACATATACCGTTTTAAACGGACTGATTTCCAAACGAACCCACCAACTCACTTCATTCATATGTGTGTCTGTCTGTCTGAGTTATGACGTCATGGCCCATGCATGGTGTAACTAATATGGTGCGGTATGGTGAAAGTGGCGTGCGGTTGGCGAACCGTCTATCGAGCTATCTTACGATATGTTTTGCCATTTTACAAACATAAAGTATAATATTTATTTGACTATTTTAATGAATGTTCAAGTCCATCATCTCAATCGCCAATCAATTGCGAATTGCAGGATAACGGCATGATGGTAATTTTAATTTAGTTTTAAACTAAAAAAAATCACTAAATGTTCGCATTCTTAAAAAGTTAAAGGATATATAGGTAACACCTATCTGGGTTGAAATATTGAGAACACAATTTATTAACATTGACGTAAAAAACAGATTAGAGGCCATCAGAAGCTCTCGTTCAGCTTGTGTTCCAGTGAAAGCAGTTATTTATAATCTGCTTACAGTAGATTAGGATCGGTAATGTACTTTTCCATGTTAATCTATATAAGAATGTGTTGATATTACGGTGAGGGCGGTGCGTCGGTGGCAGACATCCGTCCGCTGCGCTTGCTCAAGAGTTCAAGCCTCGGCTAATGCAAGCAGTTGGATTGTAACGTAATCTATCACACCTACTAATTTCTAGTGCGGGAGGAAATATAGAATAGAGTATAAAAAGTCGGGAAACTATTTGAAATATTTGATTATTCTTAGCTTAATGTTTCTGGACAGAGAATCCTGGCTGGGTTATCCGTCAGTGTTAAATATGAAGTTCTCTGTGATTAACAATAATAAACTCAACCTACATTTCAATTTAAAGCTTTAGGGGTGAGAGTCATCAGCTGAGTCGCAAGTCCGGTGATGATGACGAGGCTATTCCAAGCCATCATCGTAAGTCTGTTAGGAAAAAAAATCAATTTAAATTACTTACTGTACTAGTTATTTCCTTACTCTCTGTAGAAAGTATTTAATATTATAAAAACACATATCCACAAAACTATGTAATTACTAATCGGACGATATCGAGAGTTTACTGGAATTCTTTACGTAAATGCTAAAATTATATTTGCCTTCCGCATATGCGTAACTTACCGTCACTTTCTGATTGTAGACTTCCCGTCTAAGCCTATTCTGGTCGTTATGCAAGGCTGTATAATAAAAGTACCAGGCATAAAGCCTTTGCGACATCATAATTCTGAAAGTAACAAGAGCCAACTAAATGGGGCTCCATCACCGCCTTCAGCTCGGGAGCCCACGCCATGCACATAATACGCTGCTATGCAACCCACCCTACGCACGGTGATTAAAAAACCGCTTTTACCATTACATCCAATCTAACACGAAGTGACTAGTTTAGCGATCATGGGAAAAATATTTGAGCCTTTATATCGTTTATCGAGGGCTTGAAGATCACCTGCAATTAGATCGGTGGCACTCCCTCGACAAGATATATCACATAACGAAGGATCGATTGAATAGAATCAATATGTATCGAGAATGTGGTGGGCGATCGGTCGTCGAACTGCGCGGGCGCAGGCTGCCGGTGGTGTGCTCTAATTCAATTTGACGACAATCCAGTGCACACGCCGGCACCATGCCGACGCCGCAGTTACACAACCGATGCTATGAGCCATTGAATAATCGTAGATCACCTTTTAGATAATAAGCTTTAATATCAAATCAAGAATAATGGATTTGACTACTCGGTCGAGTGCCATCCATCAAACCTCGTTAATTTATAATAATCATGATTAGTTGTCTTGCGGTCTATTAGTGTACATCAAGTACGGTTTGCGATATAAAGTAACTATGAAATAACTCAATCTTATAGCCGCATGAGTTAACAGTTATTATATTTTGTTTATTTTTCGTTGAGCAGTGTAGAAAGGGACAGGTACCTATATGAACAGCTAATATTGCCTTCGTTTGGACCGGATCCGCAAGGATGGGTTGTGTCACCTTGAATGCCGGATGCCGGCATTCTGAGGAGCTATCGGCCGTCAATCGTTTGAGCGTCTCGCCATATATTATAGTCTCTCTGTTTGTCTTTGCGGCTGCGTTTTTATTTTACGACTATCGACGTCCGCCGCGTGAGACCTCATCCAAGGTCGTCGCTTCTTATAAGCAATCAAACGTTGCACTGATTGGAATTTTAAAACTGCAGTTCGTGGCGTCGGCTCAGCGTTAAGTTTGCGCTCCGTGTGAACGCAAACAGTCCGTCGAGATAGGATCAGGCGAGGTAAAGTGGTGCGGGTGTTTCAAGGGAACAGCGTGTTTCGTGTCTGAAGTTCCCAGCGGAAACGGATCGGACGTGGGCGACGCCTACGGTGCGCGCGAGTGACCGCGCGACTCGCACCAAGTGACAAATTTAATATCATTATCTATTTCTGTACCTCCTCATCTCGGCACGCATTTATTTTCTGCTTGTTTGTTCTCGATAAATGCAGCCCTTTATCGCTATCATGATCAAGGAAGGTCAAACCATTAATAACATTAATTACTGTTCATTATAATAACTATAACTAATACGAATTACTGATACTTGAGACTTTTAGTGGTAACACATTGTAATACGACTACGGAATAGGGAGACAGGTAGAATTTAGTGCCTCCCCTTGATTCTATTGAATTTTGTAATCGGATAAAATGTGTTCCTCACTTGTCTACATTTTAACCATGGCCTGTCCCACTGGACAATTTGTACGTGCTATTTCCGCATCCGGTATCGTAATTGTCCACTACAGTTTAATAATCTCAAGTGACAAAATGTATTAGGGCAGTTTTACGATGGGCGTTTTCAAAACCACTAAAATACTCTTAGCAACTTAGTGTTAAGGTTGAATTTGGATTGTGCCGTGAACCCGTTGACTCCCTTTGATGTAGAATGGGAATATCGACAAAGACGGACGTCCGGTGCCGGTCAGGATTCGTTTCACACGACCGCTCTGCTTCTTGCTCGAATAAGATCAATTCGAGAATAAGGTTTATCGCCTATACATAGCACACGTTTAAGTCAAACTAACTTCTCTATCATAGTTCTACCTAAATAGTTCTGGGCATTGATTCATTTAGTTCAATAAATTTTATTTGTTTTATAACTAATTTTTGCTTTGTAACCTACGTTTAAAGTTAGTAATACTTACCAATTTGTTAAAATTGTTGACTATATGAGGTAAATCATATAAAAAAATAAAGCTTCGTTCTGTATTTTTTATTCTTTATTTACCTATAAATAATTCCCGGACGGATCATCTATCATTCATAATTCAGGATATTGCAATATTGTTGAAAGTTATCATCTTTTTTAATCCTAAAAAGGTACGATTTCCTCCACTGCAGTCATTGTGTCGGTAGACAGTTTTTGAAATCCTTCCGGTCCTTTGGAGATCCGTCGGATACGCGGAGAGCGCATCTCAAAGGCCGTGTGTTTGTGCGCCTGCGCTGAGTAAACATCATTTGTTACCCGGTGTGTGATATTAGCTTTTTCATGCTGTATTTGTGGAGTCCAGCTTAATCTTATTATGTGCGTGTTTCCGGATCGTGGCTATAATAAGTTATACAACAAGAGACGGATTTATTATTTGACGTTTAATTTATTCCGTGCGGCTGTCAACCAGATTTTTTTTGGAAGTCCCTATGCTTATTCAAAGTAATTATCGCGTAATAATCGTATATTTCATTTATGAAAACACCAAATATACTACGTATCAGGTTTCTTTTTCGTAATATAAACTAACAATTTGTGTATTTAAAACAATCACAAGTACAATGACCGTTGTGACTCTACTTGCTTCGACCTTTCCCTAGTAAGACAGGTTAGTCCCACTACAGGACATTTGTACCGTTAGCGTCGTGAATTAGTATTTGGCAGCGGGTGCGCAGGCGCTGACGGCGCTTTGCATACAATGCCCATATATTGGCAGGCGTTTGCGCAACTCGCGGCCATCGGGCCGGATGTGACGACGCCGCAGCGGCTGTCCGAGTGCCAAATTTCGTGCCTAGATGTCTACGACAGATAGGCTTGAAATGGTCCTAGCATTTTAATGCTATCTCCTCGTTCTATGTCACTCTCCTTCAAATTAAGGACAAGATTTACTGTCAAAACTACTCGGTAAATATTAGTGCATTCTTTTGAAGCCAACATCCTCATTATGTTAATTAACTTGAAAGCCTGAGTAATTTCTGACGTTAAACACAAGGCGACTTAATTCACTTGCGGCCGTAACGGACATACGATGTAGTCCTGCTTGTCGAATATTTTCTACTAGACTTGGCTGGCTTGGGTGGTCCCTTACACGACAAGGTCAGACTGACATCACGAGTATATAGGACGATGTTTGTAGCTCCAATTTGGATGTGTTAAGGGTCATTTTTGGTTACGTTATAGATGATTCTGCACCGATCTGGTTGTCCATACGCCGCCGATGCCGTACGTCCGGTCTCAGGCACAGCTATGTAAATCAGCACCTCAATCAGGTTGCGATCATGAAGCCGTCCTTGGAACTGTTGTTTTATATGCGTACTGAATAATTTGTGTTTTTATTTCAGCAGAATAATTTTATGGTCTTGGAAAACGACGGGCACTGGTCAGTCAAAGTAGTTCTGTATTTATTTTCCTCACGTTCTCGAAATCGCAAAAATGTGAGGCTGCCAAGTAAGCGGCGGTATTACGTGTTGGACTATTGTGTCGTTCCTCTTTTTAGCGATTTCATTCAAGTCCCGTACATCACGTTATTTTATGGCTGTTAAACGCAGTGTTATCTCCAGTTCGTTGGCCCGTATTCATGTTGTGCAATCTTTTTGCTGGTCACATTGCAACGTCGTCCATAAAGGAAGTAAATGTGAAAAAAAAACCAATTATAATTTCAATTAAGTACTCCTAGATGAGCAAAAAAATGGGTTACGTATCAAAATAACTAAAGTTGTTTCGACTACTGCCGATTCAACTATGCTCGACTCACCTAATGTTTGAAATACCTAATGATCGTTTCACATAATTTCATAATAACTAATGCACGCAATCCCTAATGGACAATTCGCCTACGCTCGACTCAACTAACCTTTTTTCGTCTACGCTTTATTCATCTACGCTTTATTCCCCTAACGCTTTACTCACCTAAGAGCGAATTCACCTACGGCCTTTACTTTGGTATTTGGTATCTGCCACGTTGATCTATTGGTAGCAAGCACTGCGTAAGGACCGAGAGATCCCCGGTTCGAGTCCGGGGTCAGGCAAAATTTGTGTTGAGTTTTCCTGCAATGACATTACTCAGCCCGAAGTTCAGAAGTTGGCGGTTTAACGCCCGTGCCTCGGAAAGCACGTTAAGCCGATGGTCCTGCGTCCGATCTCTCATCGGTCATGTCGCATTGCCGTCTCTCCGAATTATGAGAGTAAGGGAATAAAGAGTGCACTTGTGTTTGCGCACACACTTGTGCACTATAATATGGCCTGCGCACTTGGCTGATCTATATTGAAGCTGCGATGGTGAGCGAAACCATTCTGTGACGATAAGCTTGCGTGGAACCGCCGGAGCCCCGCAACGCCAGAGCCGTGATAGAGCCCAAACCGCGCGGCGCGCAGTAATGATAAATAGTAGGCGAGTTGTTGATTAGGTATTTCAAACATATTCGAAACATGTATTATGTTAAAAAGCATTAGATTAAAAAAGCATTAGATTAATTGGTCCTTAGTGCAAACAATTTTAGTTGAAACAAAATTATATGAGTTAAGCATTAGGCGAGTCGTGCATTAGGCATAATGATTTTAGGTGAGTCGAGCATAGTTGAATCGGCAGTAGTTGAAACAGCTTTAGTCTTTTTGATACGTAACCAAAAAATGTGCATTTATTTAAGGAATGTCAAAAACTTCTATTTTCAGATTGTACCTTGCTAGGATTACAATTTGATACTAGTCTGCTGACCAATATCAAATTGTAAATTGATTCCAACAGTGGCCATGTAGAGTGCCCATTTGAATCTAGATAACAATATATTTACAGCCTGTCTAATGCAGCAGCAGATTTTATTACACCACAGAAGTAACGATTATGTTGTATTTTATGAACCGCCCGCAACTTAATCTTCCCAGAGATGCCCCGATATTGGGTGTTAGGTGTCGGCACGTAACGTGATATCTTGTAAACCATGTCCGAGGATAGGTCCTGGTGGTTAAATTCAAGATCCCAATGAAACAAATCAACGATATGCTTAATGCTTGGTTGGGGCTAATAAATTATGCATGTTAACTTCATCAACTGTAAAACTCATGTGGAAACCAGATTTTGAGTTACAAGAGTTTCTTTTTTTTCTCATGAAGTGAAACATAGTCCATCAACAATAATGCACCAGTCATGTCTTCTTTACATATATCGTTTTGCCTTGAAGATGCATTAAAACTTTACTTTCATTCATACATTTCCAAGCTGCTGACAGAAGATACGAACTTCCGTGGCACGCGCGTAGAAATTGGCAATATATCGATTTCAAGTTTCCTAATGGCCGATTATTATTATGAGATTATATCAAACAAGAATATGAATTTTCTAGACTCTAACTCAGCAATGAAAATCTGGTTGGTTGAGTTTAGTTTCCAGTTCAGTTCTCGCGTAGAGCAAAGCTTCCGTAACCTCCGTAAACAAAAAGAGATATTAAATTAGTAATATTAAGGAGTTTTTTCCACGCATTTTCACACGAACTATTGTCTTTCAACATAACGGAAGTGAGTTGCAAAAAGATAAATCCGTTCTCTGCGTAGACAACTGTAGTATTATCATGTGGGAATGCAACGCTCTACTTACAGCTGCACTCTGTTCCGTTACTCGACTCGTTCTGAACCTGAGACTTGAGCTCTTTATCTGCGTCCACGTATCAGCTTTTATTCCGATTTAATGTTCTTGTGGTTTTGTTTAATACATAATTCTCGTAGTTGCTATGCTAAGCAATAAAATGACCACAGGAATTGCCTGAGGGCGGACTCGGATTATTATCTTTGCGTGTGATGCCTGTTTCATCGATTCCTGAACGAACACTCGTAATATAGGACCCTAATGTACCATTTGTCATACTGGATGTGGATAATGAAGAAACAGTTTAAGAAAATTATTGTGTTCTTCGCAGGATGGTAATACTTATTCACTCTTATTATTTCTTTTAAAAATAAATACTAATAAAATTCAGCTAATTCAGTGATTAAAGGATAAAAAGAAGTAATTTTCTGTTTGTAGTTATTTTATATCTTTCCAACATTAGGTGGCAATTAAAACTGAAGGGGCCAGCTAATGGGCTTGGTGAACAATAACATAATTTGTCTCGCAGCGTGTGAGCTGACTTTTTGCAAAAGCATTGTTTGTTGTACGCAACAATGTGACGAGTTCCCACGTTATGTTTGTTAAGAAAATATTCAAAATTTAGAGACCTTAAAATTTTTATTGTGTTGGTGATAAAGACGGAAGAACGAATAGCGCCTTCTAATTTTAAACGTGTAATATATCGATGCGGAAATCCTTCGAGATGAACTTTGACATTTCTCTACGGTACGTTCACGGTCAATGGCAGCGCGTTCGATGAATTATCACATTACATCGCTAATAGAATCCGCGTCGATACTCGCCAACTCGCCATGGAGCCGGCCCGGAGCGAACCCACTGTATATTAATGATATTCGCACAGGTACCTTGTCCGATAGGGCGACTCAAGCGTGTCGTCCGCACGTTATTTTTCGTCAATAGAATTTCTACAGGAAGTGCGTGCAAATATTCGGTTCAACACGTGCGGCTACAGAATTATTTTGGCATTACCGTGGCATGTTGCATCTAAATTATGATACGTTATTAATACGATTAATATCTGTTGATCTGTTTGTATAACTTGCAAGAAGGCTGGAGCGATGTACCTATCTAAATGGTATAGCATTAGATGCAGTAAATCTTTATATATCTGAGCATTAGTATTCGTTTTGAAAGCCTGGAGGTCGTTAGTCCCGGAGCCCAGGCCCTGGTCGTTGTTTACTTGCCCTTTAAAAGCCGCACTGGTGCAAACAGATTCTGCATGCGTATGAGCATTAGCACATTTAATCCATAACGCTCTGTGAACTATCTTTGAAGAATTACGTTCTAAACTTTACATCAATAAATATTCTAGTGGTGTCCGAACTTTATTTGCTATAGTAATGCATGAGAGTACAAGCACAAAGAGCAATAATATGGATAATTTATACGTTCTGTTTTCTTAATAGAGCACGAATAGTTTTGATTTAAGTAAAATCCAATGACGTTCTAAAACACACGAATCGAGTACGTAAGCGGTCAGTCGATAAACCGGTCGATGTCCATCGCCATGGATGTCAATGGCGAACGTGGCAACGTTCCCATAAATTCCGCGGAATCGTAAGAGATTTATAATGGCAGCGGCGTAACGGTGGGCGCGGCGCGCATGCCGAGTGCCGCGCCCTCCGCCCTCGCGACCATTCACACCAACTGCGAAAATTGATCACCAACAGACCCACCCATTTCTACATCGATGTACCGTTTCGAACCCTCAGGATGGCGCCTAGTCTAGCGCATTCAAGTCATGCCTCCGCTAATATTTACCGCCTTTTATGTATTTCCGCACTTCAAGTGCACTGAGCGCCATTTGAACCTTGTATTGTTCCCGGTGTCTACTCCATTAGTAACGACACGTTGGTGTTCATTTGCATAATTGCATTTTCCATTAAACATTCTTCATACTTTGTTCTGCATACCAAACGCGTGCCGGTATTCACGTTATCTATGAAATTTTCAATTACATTGATGGGTTTATGGTAAGTGTTTTGTGTTCCTTAATAGATTATGATGGCCAAAGATTCTTCATCGTTCAGTAGTTGGCATGTGCTCTACTTCGTGGTAGTAATAAAGCAGTCGTGGGAGTTTATTGACTGCGAGCTTCGGCCGCCTCGTAATATCGGCATGCGGCAGGTTGGCGGATGTAGGTGTTCGCAAATATTAGCTCTTGCCTAATTCTCTACTTACTCGCATACCATATTTACTTTACTACCTAATCGGCCGGTTCATTTAAACTTTATGAAATCATGTAGGCCGAATGTGCCATATATTTCTTATGCATTTATTCTTGACCGTTGGTTTGTATACCGTGGACGAAGCTGCTTTGCGTCATTATGATTAGCGTAGGTACGTGTAAATAGAGTAATTTGGTAATTGTTTTAAGATTAATCACTTTATACCAATTATATCGGGTGATGTTTATGCTGGTCATTTCGGGCCATGAATAACGTAACACCTCGATTTGCAAGTCATACCTAATAGTATTTGTACAAAACATTATTCCAGTATGTTCGGATTGTCGATAGCATCTGTAACATGAATGTTGCGGTGTAGTAGGCGTGCGTCCGCGCTGAGGTCGCGCACCGACGGCTATGAATGAGATTATGAGACGATGCGCGCGCGCCGGCCGCCCCGATCAATGGGCGCCCGTGGCGATTCATACGACTTGTATGCTAATACCAGCTTTACGCAACTGTGACCAATACAGATAGATCGGATTGTTTATTGTTACAACTGATATGATTCTAAATTGCTTAATACATTTTAATTTACGGCTGCTTATGCATTTATGCGTGATTATTTATATGAGTTTCGATTAAGTTAACATGAAATTATACTTTTCTCGACATAATGCATGGCGAAGGCAGGCATGCACATGTATATTTAATTTATAGCATTGCATCTTTTTAGATTGACTCACGACAATTTAATTACTTGACGTGATTCACATCTCGTCGCCATCATTAAAGTCCTAATTGATTTTAATTGTAATTTAATCACGTGATTTATGTTAATACGTTTTAATGAGTACAGTTTTGATTTGTCATACAACGGTACGGATCGCCGGTAAACGTAGCCGGTCTGTCAATTGACAGCTAATGCCCTATTAGCGGGCTGACACGGGCCGCGGCACCACCGCGACGCCCGCGCAGCCGCCCACGTGCGCAAGCGCTGGCAAACTGTCCTTTCGCACATTAATTGTTTTTCTTTACAACGACAATAATAAAACTGTCCAGTCAATATATATAGACGTTGGTAATTCTATTGATGTAGAATATTTGCTTGTTTTTGACAGACTGGTGCGAAGCTCTTATCACCGTGTTTGAATAAGAAAACAGGCGATTAAACGTTCAGTTACAAATCAGCCTCTGGAACTCTCTTTCACTACCGAGCAATAGGTGACAAAGCATTCTGAGGATAACATTTCCCCTTGCGAGCCAGACTTTAAATAACCAATAAATTGGGTTCACCGTATTTCTACCACTCCATTCAAGTTCCATAGGCTCCGATTATCGACATGACATGAGAACTAGTCATCGCAGATGGTGATAACGGGCGCCTCAGTCGCGGCCCTTTTTTGGAAACTAGAACGAGTAACTATTATGAGAGGCGTTGGTTAGCACAAGTATGGCTAGTTGTGGATGTTAGTGCTCCTTATCTGAATGAATGAACGCCGTGTTATTGACGCCAAGGAAATATGAAATCTAATAATGTGTAACTTATTTATTGTATATTTATGAGTTCGAAGATAATTATTATATAAATTATTATCATTTGGCAAGTTGTTTGAGATAATGACTCACGTCCTTTTTCTTGAACAGCATTATCTAAAGCAGTTTCCACAGTTACGTACCTGCTCCTTTGAATATTGCGAATTGCGATTTACTTTCAATGAGTCACTACGATGTTTCCACTAGTTGAATAAAAAAAACGAAGGCCAGTGGAATAAGACGACATCAGTAGTTAGTTATGTTTCCAAGAAATCACGCAATCGATCAATTAGATTAGTTCGAATAACTTTGTTTCAATTTAGAGTTTTACTATGTTGTATAAATGGCTGTTAATTATTGTGGGCGCCCCCTGGATTCGGGGTATCATCGACGCAACGTTACGTCATGAATGTAATTGGCGTTCTCGTTCCCAAATGAAACATCAATTACGTTATGAGCGTGTAAAGGAGCGCCCAGTGTTGTGTCCACCCCTCGGACGTCACCGCTCATCCATCACAACCCGGTGGCACTCGTAAGTGTCAGCGTGACCGGTTATCTCCGAGGTGCTAATGGTCACTGTCATTCCACCTCCGTATAAACTCCCGATATCCGGTACAATTTGTGCCCACCGAAGGGAATGTAAAGTGGCCTCCACTCATAAAATTAACCGGACTCTTAATGGATCCTTGAATGAATGAAAAGGAATTTTAAAATGCATTACCATTAAGCAATTTTATGAAGGTAACAAACGATACTGTGAATGCACGCGTTTCTTTTATTGTCTACTTTTGAGACGTGAGGATGAAATATAAAGCTTATTTAAGCTCGTCTCGGTACGAGCAGTTAATGCGCTGAAAGCTGACGTGTGAACGTCGGGAACAGGGTTCCGCTGTACGTCAATGCCCTAATCGAGGCGGTGAAACTGTCAAATCGTCACTCGCTAATGGGATTCTGTCATCGCGCCTACGACCCCTTTAAACTATCATTTCCTTTCGAGCGTCGTTCCAGTCACTTAGAAATGGAAACTATTGTGTCGTTATGGTTTACCACAATGTTATTTTAAGACTATGTGAATGTTTCGTAAGTTTTCGGCGCGGAGAAGACAGCCATACTTAACGTGTCAACGGGATATTGACAGTTGTTTACGTTTGCGAAGGATACGAAGTGTCGGCGCCATTCGGATGATCACATCTCGTGTGAAACTGAAGGGTCTACTTAAAAAGATATCATGCGCGGCACAAAAAACCCAGTTTAAACAGTAGGGCGTGGGCGTCAAAGACAGATGCACCGAATAGGGGCCGAGATGACCGTAGTTTAGTTAACTGCTAGCTTCCGCCAAACTAATGCTTACTGCGTCTGTGACGATGTGAACTTGAGACGTGATCTAATTATCAAACCTACACTCATCGTCAATCATCATTAACTATTTTTGTTTGGTTTATCATCAAAACTGGCAGGTAAATCGCAATATTCAGAAGAGATTTACAGTATTCGTTTATAAGTAAATAAAAAGTGATGAGTGGATTGGCTGCTAGCTAACATATTTGAACTCTCAAAAGATGTTATTCTAAATTCACCGAATTCAAAAGAAACGGTGTATAACAGATGTTCTCTACACGTTTTATCCGTCTATTTTTTATGTTGAGTGGTTCTGAGTTTCTGAAAAAATAACGGAAGCAAATATTGTTCTGAAATTTTTCGCATCTTCGTCATCCATGGAAATTTGTTGGCGTTGTTAGTATTGGGTAAAACTCTACAAAGACAATTTGCATGCAATAGCAAATTGTCTTTGTAGAGTTTTTGTTACTGTTTTAATATGCATTATGATACACTCTACTTTGAGTAATGTTTATTTTGCTAATACAACAATTAATGACTTGGAAGTACCATACATTACAACCAAATATATAGATATACATAATTAGGTATTCTTTTTGTGATAACGTGCACGTAATGTTATGACCAAGCAACTATGCGCTTAACGTTTATCTCAAATCCCGCGGAAACATGGTTGATCTCCGTAGCCGGTACACTTGTATCTCCTCCCATATCCTGCGGACGGAAGCGCGCGTGGATGTTGCGTCACCGGCCGGAAATAGACGCCCTCTGTGTCACCGCGTGTCGTCATCGACATCGTCATGAACCACTTTACTTCACTAATCAGTAATCACCATCGTAGGCCAACCTAAGCCACAACTTATCACTATACTCAACCCATTACCGCGCAGGAAATGACTCGCTTAACGATAATTTTCAGCGCGCAAACGGACTTGTCCTAAGCTGTCTCTGTCCAAATGCTGGATAACAAATTATTGGAAACAAAAAACTAATGGGAGCAATCGATCTCCCGCCGTCTTTAGAGTCGAGTAATTATTTCCAAGCGGAAACAGCTTTGAGATAATACTGCGATTTATCCTGCTACGGGCCAGTTTAGTTTATTTGTTTCGTCTGCTCGCCCTTCTCTCTACCTTTTTATGGCATCAAGAAATATAAAATGTTTTGTAGCTTTATATTTGTGATAAAAAATAAAAGATATTTGACGTAAACGCTTCCACTCATTTGGATATTTACGGCCGGAGCAAACACTTAATCAGCGCGGCCGGCAGGAAGATGTTAGCGGTTCGCTCGTATATTAAACCAATCAAAATATGGTAATACATTGGCGGATCCAGCTGAATTCCCTTGCAGAATCAATTTGCCCCCGTGATATTTATGGCCATGTTTCCCCAATTAACTGGCAATTCGGTGGCTTCGATTATTTCGCGTAAAATGTGCGGGCGACTCCCGCATCCGGTGATTACGTCTGGCGCATAATTTGTGATGCGCTTGCGCCGAACACCAACAAACTGCGCCCGCTCTTGATTTTTGTTAGATAAAAAACAGAAGGGTTCGTCGTGGTCTGTCTGCGGTGCGTACTTCGCTTACTTGTTGTTTGTTTTTAATGCCGAGTCTTTTGCACCTGCGTCTGTTTTATTTTTCGTTTAGTACACGACTCGGGCTCGAAATGAGATTTTGCAAGTTGTTTTTTTTTGCTTTCACATTTTTTTATACAACACATACCCGCATAATATGTAAATTGACTCGCTTGATTTTAATAAGACGGTGTGTATTGCGTAAACTGGATGTAGAACTTGGATGTTCATTTTGAGATAGTGTCTAATGAGATGGTTGTTTTAATGGTATGATTTGAAAATGCAAGTTTGTTGCAGGCTCGGCGAGTGGAGCCGGCACCGTCGAGCGCGTGCCGGCCACCGGATGCGCCAGCGGCGACACAATGTGGCTTCTCGATGAGCCTAATCAACCATATGAAGGTAATTCTTTATGTACAATCTCGAATCTTATCAATCAGTTCTGTATGTTAAGAACTTAGAACGAGAACTTTGGTAGATTGGGACAGTCTGATGTACTGTTGCGGCGGTTATATGATTTATTAGGTTTATTTTTATAAATATGTTTATTTTATATTTCAGATTGTGAACAGCTCCTTTGCTTTCGTTACTACAATGGCGAGGGTGAAGAGTATGTCGCAGAATCATCCACGCTCCCACCAAGATTTAAAGTCAGCCTCAAGAAATTGCCCTCAAAGCTTAAAGAGGGCATTTCTAGAAAGCGGAGCGGCGACGAAGTCTCGCCATTCACTTACAACAATGAGAGTTTTGAAATGAACTCTGAAAACCCGCCCCGGGTTGAGTTCGTGCCGGGCCCGAGCCAGGACATCAAACATCTCAGCGATAACGTCAACAAATGCTCAATTAGTGCTTTAGAAAGTAACGGGAACAATTTGAATCTCGGTCAGACAAATTGTGATGCTAGTGAATCTCTAGTTTGTAATTTAAGTAAAGAATCTCAATCTGTAAATAATGAATCTCCGAGTGCTATGGACTGTAAACCAACATCTTCAGGCGTTAAAAAAAAGTATCCACCTCCCGTCGATACCGGTGGAGGTCACACTCTGAATGGCGTTAAAAAGAAAACTAAAATGAATAGCGGGTTTGAATCTCCGACATCGCCAGGTACTGAATATTATAAAATATGGTCACCAAAGAATCCTTGCAAGATAATGAAATTCGTATATGATGTAGAAGGTGCGAATGTGCCAAACGATGCGGAAAAATCGCCGGTGCCGCCGTTACCGCCGAGACAATCGCACAAACCGCTCGAGAGAATGCACGCTTTGTCTCCGCCGCAGGTACCGCGACACCGAAAACCAAAAAAACTGACAAAGCCTGAAGATGCGTTCACGTTTGAATTAATAGATATAGACGAACAGTTCTTCACTGATAACAATATTTCTAATTCCGCCGTGTTACAAGGCGGGATAAACGATTTCAAACCAGGTGAATTTTACTCTGGTAACCAAGTAGCTATGTCCTCAACGGCCAGCTTTTGGAGAGGCGGCCAAAATATAGCACCACTAGCAACTCCAGAAACTGATGGCAGCTTATGTGAATCAACTGTTTCCTCTATGAAAATATTTAGGTTAGCCGAAGCTGAAAAACTGAAATCGAAAGATGTACCTGATTGTGCGCCGGGCGTTAGTACTAGAAGTAATATAATGTTTATAAAAGATATAGGTTCTGATAATTACATTACGACAACATTTGCAAGAAAGGACAAAATTAGTCCCCCTAAAGATATTGTAGACAGTGTTAATTTAACCCCTAATCATGCTAAATCGGAAGAGAAAGCCCAGAATACCTTTTTAAATGATATAAGTAATCATTCTGAATTTGAAGATGATAATAGAAATCAAATCGAAGAGAAAGAAATTACTGTACTTAAGGGTCACAAGCCCCTGACCCGGCAGAGTTCTGTGCGTGCCAACACACCGACAATGATGACAGCTTTCTTAAACTCCTCACACATTGACACGCCAAACAGAGAGACTGATAACAATAGCTCCAACGCTCCAAGTTCTTGTAATTCATCACATTCAACGTCACCGATCGAGGAAGCAAGCAAAGGTTTCCCTAGCGTGGGAACCATGTTGATGAATCGAAAATACTCGTGTGAAGGTTCAACTCCGAAACATTCGAGTTTACCGAGGCATCTGTTGAAAAATCTCGGCTGTGAAGGAACACCTAAACATTCGCCTTTGAAAACGGCTAACAATGCAGCTGAAAGTCCGTCGCGTCCGCACCCAAGGGTGTTGACGAGGGTGGCGGCGCTGGCCGGGGCGGCGGTCCCGCAGTGCCCCCCGACGCCCACGCACCACGCGCGCAGGCCGCGCCCCATGCCGCCCCCAGACTTACACCCACCACCTATTCAAAATAATGAAAGCCGGTTACATGAAAATTTTGAAATGGTGGAATTTACTAATGAGTTAAGAACTTCGGAGATAAGATCACCAAATCTAGAATTCGTGAATAGCAATCACTTTACAATTGTTCACGCGGGACCTCCAGACGATGTCGTGTTCAGGAGGCCGCGGCCTGTTGATGATAGTGACGATAATGACAATGCGGTGGCGTCGCCCACCCCGTTGCGGCATATGGCAGGCATTAGACTGCCTTCCATACCCGAAAGAGCATCGAGGCAAATGGCATTAACGGGAGATTTTCCTGCCAATATGATTGGAGGGATTATTGAATGTGAAGAGCCTTTACCCGCAGGTATGTATTTTTATTATAATTAATTCCTATGGTTTTAGAAATCTGAAACTGTCCGGGATATTTACCATGTTGTTTTGTTTTAATGAGCTCCCGATATTTCGGCACTGTTGCAAGCGCCATGATCACGGGTGAACTGTAGGACTGCGAGAATGACGGTAGGTCTAAGGGCAGATATATCATTCTACCCTCTTTCTCAGTCTTTTATTACGCACGACACCACTACCCTCGTTCATATTATTGTCACTCAGAATTCGATCCCGACACACTACACTCATGGTATCACTTCTTTTTTCCTCGAAAACAAAACAACATGGTAAATGTCCCGGACAGTTTCAGTTTTCTAATGTGTGTAATCCTATGGTTTTGTCAGGTAGTATTTATTCTGATGTTGTGATATTATTTCAGGTTGGGAGGCGCGTATGGACAGTCACGGGCGAGTGTTCTACATCGACCACATCAACCGGACCACGACATGGCAACGGCCCGGAGTGAACGGATCAGCGCCGCGGTCTCCGGCGCCCGAAGTGCAAAGGAGACAACTTGATAGAAGGTAAAATGTGTTTTTAATATCGTTTACTTGCCAAGTATGTGTACTACATACATTTTGACACAAAACACTCAGGCGAGAGCCATCCGCTCCCCCGCTAGTCCAGTGATGATGACATGACTTCTGCAAGCCATCATCGTTGTCAGTTAGGAAAAAAGCTTGGGCTACAATCCGTAATCAATATCGAGGAGTATATTTTAAATATTTTCTAATATCACTTGATTTGGTTCACTAGGTTAGGCAGGCGTGATGTGAAGTGCGTCCACTCCTCATTTATGTTGCCGTGTCCAATAGGGTCCATATTAATATTGTTAATCGAGTCTTTATATTAGGTGCTAGATTTAAGACATTTTGTATTAAGTTCAAATAAATATTTATTATATTAACGCTAAGTACCGACCCCTTCACCGTGCCTCCAGATACCAGTCGATCCGTCGCACGATGACCCGCACGCAGCTGTCGGAGGAGGAGGCGCCGCCCGCGCCCGCGCCGCCCGCCGCCGGCGCCTCGCGCGCCGCGCCGCACGCGCCGCACCCCGCCGCCGAGTTCCTGGCCAGGCCGGACTTCTACTCCATACTGCATATCAACCAGGTTGGTACATTGGAGCTTGGGAGAACCAACAGATTTGTTCTAGGAGCTTTTATACTGGTAGCTTCTATTAGTTGCACGGTAAGGTGTCCGTAGTTGGTACATTGAAGCGACCATGATTGGTGTAACCCAGTCGAAACGTCGGGCAGTAAGTAGCTATGTATTTTCTGCTCCTAATATCGCGTGTGGACCCGTAAAGACTAATATTTAGTTGGTACATTGGAGCTTGGGAGAACCAACAGATTTGTTCTAGGAGTTGGTTTGTTTATACTGGTTGGTTTGATTAGTTGCACGGTAAAGTGTCAAGCGCCGATTTTAGTCAAATATCGAAAAGATCAATGGACCATTACATGCCAGAATTACTTAAATCTATACTAATATTATAAAGCTGAAGAGTTTGTTTGTTTGTTTGTTTGTTTGAACGCGCTAATCTCAGGAACTACTGGTTCGATTTGAAAAAATATTTTTGCGTTGTATAGACCATTTATCGAGGAAGGCTATAGGCTATGTAACATCCCGCTGCGACCAATAGGAGCAAAGATACAATGGAAAATGTGTAAAAAACGGGGAAAACGCGAACGAAGTCGCTGGCACAGCTAGTATTATATATGCCCCTAACAAGCCTTTTATTTAATTATTTATCTTCCACCTGTTACAACAGTCTAACTAATCACATTAACAGACACAAAACTGATGGTGTCACAGTAGACACTGGCGTGGTACCGGCAACAGCTGACGCATATCTGCCGCGATGTTATCGGCTAAAAGGTGTCGGGCCGGTCACGACTGCCGGTGTTCTAGTGAACGGCGGCCATTACTCATTCAATAATTGATATGTAACGCTATTTGCGAACTAATTACTATCAAGATATTCAAAAGGTTAGGACATGACATAAGGCATTTGTTTCTGTTTATATTTTGTTTTGTTAAGATTAATGATTGGCACGATTGATTTTATCTAGTTGCGAACTTGATTGCTTGTTTACTTGCGTTAATAAATGTTCCTTTACCATCCGGTTCGTTATTTTATTTAATATACGAAATATTAGAAGAATCTTGGAGGGTCAAAGCCAATTTTTTTTCAATATTTATTCACTATCAGATTTGTGCTCCTGCTACTACTTACTTATGAACCGATAAAGTATGCATTTGAAACAAACATATTAACCCTTATTTACCGATATTTCAGGAGGCGTCATCGTTATACAACTGCAACTCGACGCTGAAGCACATGATATCGAAGATCAGGCGGGACACGGCGTCGTTCGAGCGCTACCAGCACAACCGGGACCTGGTGGCGCTCGTGAACATGTTCAGCGAGTCCGAGCGCGACCTGCCGCTCGGATGGGACACCAAGCTCGACCGGAACGGGAAGGTGAGGCCAATAGTACAACAGCGACACACACCATCGATCATAATGCGGGTCACAGACCGAGAACTAAGCTCAGTTCAAGCAAAAAAAGCAGCGATAGCCGAGTGTTGGACGGTCGTACGACCGTTGGACTGCCAAATCAAAGGTTGCAGGTTCGAACCAATGTCTTTTAGAATTCATGTGCGTATTATAAATTTATTATCACTTGCTAAAAACGGTGAAGGAAAACATCGTGAGGAAACCAGCACACCTGAGAGATTTTTCAACGGTGTGTGAAGCCATGTCAGAGGCCTACGGGCGGTTTAAACTCTTGACACCAGGTTTTTCATCAACCATACGATAAGAAGAAGAAGCTCACATTGCTGACACAGTTTTCTATACTTGTGTGTAGACAGCAAACTATGCAATAAGTATGGAAAGCCGCGTCAACTATGCGAGATACGCTAAACTAGCTTAGCTGAGCTCTTGATCTGCAACCCGTATAAACCGTCCACCGCTCTCGGCGGTCTGCACTCAGAGAAACTGGGGGATATAGGCTTGTATACTCGTACTGGTATAGTATAGAGAGTTCTTACAGAGCGCTATCCTGTGAGCAGTTGGCGCGTAAATGAGAAAATTGTTTCGCTTATATTTAAAATCCTGACTTAAGTGTCGAAGTTCCATTTGATTTTATAACCTTAATTAACCTAAGGTGTGTCATTCAAGATTATCTGACTAATATACTAACATTTTCCAGTCATAAAGTTTCCAAAAACGACACTAGGGTATGATACTAGATATCGTAAAAAGTTGAACGCGTCTACTCGAGTTCGCGATTGTCAGCCGTTTTTAAAATTATAAAAGATCGTGGAGAATGTGCTGTGATTTCCGAGTCCCGTTGTGACGTGGTCGTGGTCGGTTGTCGGCAGCGCTTCTTCGTGGACCACGTGATGCGGCGCACGACGTTCATCGACCCGCGGCTGCCGCGCGCGCCGCAGGCCGGCCCGTTCTCGCCGCTGCTGCCGCAGAGACGGCGGCACGTCTTGCCCGACCAGGTGCCTCTTCCTACCCACTCTCCTTCCATATTTTCCCTATTCAACGCATACACCCCAAGACACAGTTTCCCCATCGTTTCCCCCTCCGTATCTTACATACCTCATGCCCGCGCTATCGACTTCAAGTCATTTAGGCATCCTGTAAACTTTTTGCTGATATCCTTACTGCTGATTATATTTAAAATCTTTCATAAGCAATACCTATTTCATTCTCGAATTCTAGATACTTATTAAATTTGCACAAATAACGTGTTACAGCTTTTTTTTATAATGGCGCCATACTTTACTTTCAGTAAAGGATAGCATTAGTGCATTCTTAAAAAAATATTACTTTCTTTCATTTCAACATATTGTCTACTTGAAATTAATCGTTTAAAAAATAACGGCAATTTGCTTAATAATTATCTATTAAATTGGTAAACCTACAGTAATATATTAGAATACCTTTTCAAACATTACCACTGTTACCTTGTCAAGAGATGTCAGGCTCAGTAGCGCGTGGGTGGCGTCGAACAAGCGACCCATCTGTCCTGTCCCACGTTCTCAACATTTTTGCATATCCACTCCTTCGCCTTCGTCCATCGCATGCTGTCGTGGTTGTTCCGTTTTATTTATTTGGTGTTCATAGCGCTTTTTGTTTTGTGGTGTTGTTCTGTTTGTGTGTGTGTTTTTGTTGGGTATATTTGTTTTACTTCTGCTTTGGATTTCGTAGATTTTAATTTATGTTTGTATGATTGATGTTTTTATTTTCATATACTATGGACCTTCTGATTTTCTTTTTATAAAGCTACCTGTTTTGGGGGCCCATTTTGTACCAAAGTTTGATACTAATATAGTAATAATCTTTCACAGGCTCCAACGCCCCCGCCGCGGCCGCCCATCTCCGCGGCCGATGCTCAGGCGCTCAGCACGCATCAAGAGATCCCAGTTGCTTACAATGACAAGGTAAAACACAGTAGTATGCTAGGTACTAGACTAGTTACGTGTAAAACATTAAAAAAATATTTTTTTAAAAATAATAAGTCTAGCATTGACTGTAGCTGTCTATCCGCTCTAAAGAAAGTTGTCTAATTACATTTTTAATATATTATAATCTTAATTTAGCATATTAATATGCAAAAGGTTGTATGAAGTGCTTTGCAAGATATAACATAACATTTTCTCAGGTTGACACAGATTACTTAAAGTACGGACGGCGTCTCGTAAAACTACTTTCTTCCGCGTCTATACTATCCTTTTTTCCTATCCTAACTGCCTCGTTTGTCTATTGGTAGCAAGCGGTGTGTAAGGACCGAGAGGTTCCCGGTTCGAGCCCGGGGTCGGGCAAAATTTGTGTGAGTTTTTCTGTAAAGAAATTACTCAGCCCTGAGTTAGGAAGTTGGCGGTCGCACGTACGTGTCTCGGAAAGCACGTTAAGCAGGTGGTCCTGCGCCCGATCTATGATCGGTCATGTCGGATTGCCGTCTCACCGAATTATGAGAGTAAGGGATCAAAGAGTGCACTTGTGTTTACTCCCACACTAGGGCATTGTAATATGTCCCGTGCACTTGGCCACCACGGCCGAAATCGGTCGGACGCCTTATACATTTTTGGACGTGTAAACTAGTATCAACCGGTTAACCGAGACAACTTGTCCATCGGTCAGGTGGTAGCGTTCCTCCGGCAGCCGAACATAATGTCGATCCTGCGCAAGCACTCTCTTCCACATCCATTACATACCTACTATCCTATTTTGAGACGTTTAAACTAGTATCATCCGGTTAACCGAGTCAACTTGTCTGCCAATCAGGTGGTAGCGTTCCTCCGGCAGCCGAACATCATGTCGATCCTGCGCGAGCGCTGCGGCGGCTGCGGCGGCGCGCTGCGCGAGAAGGTGAACGCCGTGCGCGTGGAGGGCGCGCCCGCGCTCAGCCGCTACCAGAACGACGTGCAGCTCACCTGCATGCTGAGGTCAGTCACCTGTCTATACATCATCATGTCGATCCTACGCGAGCGCTGCGGCGGCTGCGGCGGCGCGCTGCGCGAGAAGGTGAACGCCGTGCGCGTGGAGGGCGCGCCCGCGCTCAGCCGCTACCAGAACGACGTGCAGCTCACCTGCATGCTGAGGTCAGTCACCTGTCTATACATCATCATGTCGATCCTGCGCGAGCGCTGCGGCGGCTGCGGCGGCGCGCTGCGCGAGAAGGTGAACGCCGTGCGCGTGGAGGGCGCGCCCGCGCTCAGCCGCTACCAGAACGACGTGCAGCTCACCTGC
Source organism: Maruca vitrata (assembly GCA_039566165.1). Lineage (NCBI taxonomy): Eukaryota > Metazoa > Arthropoda > Insecta > Lepidoptera > Crambidae > Maruca > Maruca vitrata. Next base: position 3,049,254 of record CM076918.1, on the reverse strand, counting down.
ATGCTGAGGTCAGTCACCTGTCTATACATCATCATGTCGATCCTGCGCGAGCGCTGCGGCGGCTGCGGCGGCGCGCTGCGCGAGAAGGTGAACGCCGTGCGCGTGGAGGGCGCGCCCGCGCTCAGCCGCTACCAGAACGACGTGCAGCTCACCTGCATGCTGAGGTCAGTCACCTGTCTATACATCATCATGTCGATCCTGCGCGAGCGCTGCGGCGGCTGCGGCGGCGCGCTGCGCGAACAAACCCCGGCTGGAAGAACAGCCACACCATCACCGGCTCTAACAGAGTCAACAGAGTGCTCCCATCAAGACTCTGCAACCCCGACTGGAAGTGTTGCGCAGGAAGCGAATGCTTTCCAACCTGCGTCCACCAAAGCGGGAAAGCCACGAATACGCATGAAATGGACAAATGATGTTAACCTATTTATCATGCGTACATACTACCAGATTACAAAACTAGAGACTGATTTGACGACATACAGGACAGTATTACACCGTCAGTTTATGACACAGTACCCCGGTATTAACGCTTCAGAACAACGGGTGTCAGACCAGAGACGGGCCATAATTCGCAATAAAATGATTTCTGAAGAAATATTAACTAAAATTAAAGATGAAGTCAGAAAAGAAATAGAAGAACAAGCAATATATCATCCATCACCCCACATAATACCAAATGAATCGTCCACTCAAACCTCCCTAGATATACAGTACACTAACGATAATAGAGATTTAGCTTCACTCACCTCACCTAATACACAAATAACTTTATCATCTCAAATATCTAACAACTATGCATCTACACAAACAGACACGATAACTCTCTTACTAGAAAATGAAATCGAAACCCTCGAACCCAGACCGGTCACCAACGAAACAATCCAAAAACTACAAGATACATTACAAACAACATTGATTGAATATTCAGGAATCGACCCCTCACTCAGACCTAAATTACCAAAACTCAAAGATAGTTCTTCTTTATCTAAACTTTTGTACATATTTAACTACAATATATTGAACAATTTTTACAATGAAAACTCATTACTAACTGATATACACACACTAATCTACTGTAGCGCATTAGTTATCACTCGGGAACTTGGGTACACAATTAAAGAATTTAATCAAACCCCACGACCACAAATAAACTACAAAAAACAACAAACACCTGCTTGGCAAATTAGGCTGGAAAAAGATATTACAAAACTTAGATCAGATATAGGCAGATTAACACAATATATAAATAACAATAGGACTCCGAACGTCGTGCGTGCTGTAAATAAAATATTTAAGAACATAAAAATACATAGTAGTCACGAGAAAAGTAACAGAAGACCCGAAGAATACCTAGACACATTAAAGCAAAAGTTAGCACTTAAATCCCATAGAATTGCAAGATATAAAAAATCTTTAAAACGTAAACAAGATAACCAACTATTCAATACAAACGAAAAACTGTTTTATAGAAATATGAATAATGCCAGGAACACGTTAACGACCGAGACTATAATACCAGAAGAAAAGGAGATAGAACAATTTTGGGCAGGAATTTGGGAGAATGACGTCCAACACAATGAAGAGGCGCCCTGGATTATAGAAGAAGAAAGTAGATGGGCAACAGTGGAAGAAATGCAGTTTAATGAAATAACAGAAGGAGATGTTGAAAGTACCACATCACGTCTACACAATTGGAAATCTCCAGGGGTCGACAGGTTGCATAATTTTTGGTATAAAAAATTCTACTCACTACACAAAATATTAGCAAAGAACATTACAGACATCATCAAAGGACAACAAACACTACCAAGATTCATAACTAAGGGTATTACATACATGCTCCCAAAGGGTAAATACACAACTCAAGCCTCACAATATAGACCAATCACTTGCTTACCCACCATTTATAAAATAATTACAGCTACAATAACACATAAAATTACTAAACACGTTGAAGATAACAAAATTATTGCTGAGGAACAAAAAGGCTGCAGACGAGGTTCTAGAGGGTGTAAAGAACAACTTGTAATAGATTCACTAATTCATCGACATGCAACAGTAAGTAAAAGAAATCTACACTGCACATATATTGACTATCAGAAAGCATTCGATAGTATCCCTCACTCATGGTTATTACGTGTTCTGAAGATTTACAAAATAGACCCACTTGTTATAGAGTTCCTTAAAAACACGATGAATAATTGGAACACTCAAGTTCACTTGCAAAATATTATCACTAGAGAAATTAAAATAAAAAAGGGTATATATCAGGGTGATTCACTAAGCCCGTTGTGGTTTTGTCTCGCTCTTAACCCAATATCACATATGCTAAATAAATGTAAAGTAGGATACCGCTTGAAACACGACGACAATTACACAAATATCTCACACCTAATATACATGGATGACATCAAATTGTACGCAAGAACAGAGAGGGAAATGAAGATTTTAATAGATACTACAGCTGAATTTAGTAGGGATATTAACATGCATTTTGGTTTAGATAAATGTAAAACGATACATATAGTTAAAGGTAAAATTAGACCCGGCGATTACGAAACAGAAGACCATGAAACTATATTAGCTATGGAAGCAGACGAGCTTTATAAATATCTAGGTTATCATCAAGCTAAGGGACTAGATCATATTAAAATAAAGAAAACGCTAACACATGAGTACAAAACAAGAGTAACGGCCATCTGCAAAACCCAATTGACAGGTAAAAGTCTAATAAAAGCTATCAATACATTTGCAGTTCCAATTTTATCCTACTCATTTGGAATCATTAAATGGACCAAATCAGATGTAAACCAGATAGAAATCAGCACTAGAACAATACTCACCAAACATAATTATTTACACCCTAAGTCAGCAATAGAAAGGATGACAGTCAATAGGAAATACGGGGGTAGAGGCTTCATCAACATCAAAATACACTGGGCCAAACAAATCAGAAACCTTAAAACTTTTTTCCATGATAAAGCTAAACACAGTGATATCCATAAAGCAGTAGTATTTAACGATATTAATTATACCCCACTTAATCTTTCAGAATCAACATTACCAGACATAGTTACAAATTCTGAACTAGCTAAAATAGAACAATGGAAGAAAAAAGTCTTACACGGTAGACACCCCCACGACCTAGACCAGGCACACGTAGACCCAATAGCCTCTAACAAATGGCTCTCCATAGGATCACTGTTTCCGGAAACCGAAGGTTTCATGATCGCAATTCAGGACCAAATTATGAACACACGAAACTATAGAAAATATATTATTAAAGACCCTTCCCTTACCGATGATAGATGCCGAAAATGTCACACACAATCTGAAACAATTCAACATATTACCGGAGCATGCTCGAACCTCACACAGACCGACTACACACACAGACACAACCAAGTTGCAAACATCATCCACCAGAAGTTAGCTCTGAAACATAGACTCATACCAAACACAAATACACCTTACTACCAGTACACTCCAAAACCTGTCCTAGAAAATAACACACACAAAATGTATTTTGATCGTGCGATACTGACCGACAGAACCATTCATTACAACCGGCCAGACATTACTTTACAAGATAAAATAAATAATACCACTTACCTCATTGATATTGCAGTCCCGAACACCCACAACTTACTTAAAACTATAACAGAAAAAGTACACAAATACACAGACCTAAAAGACGAAGTCACTAGAATCTGGAAACAGCAGAAAGTTTACATCGTCCCTGTTGTTCTCTCAACCACCGGCGTAATCCCTAAATATCTTCACCATAGTTTAAAATTAATAGACTTAAAACCCAACACTTACATTCAATTACAAAAAGCAGCAATTTTAAATACATGCCGTATAGTACGTAAATTCCTACAGCTAGACGAAGACAATGACAGACAGACTTGCACGTAACACTTTTTATGTACTATTTACTTGGTTTTACCCGTAAATAGTATAAAAATACCAGCAAATTGCTGAGAAAAACGTCCAGAACCTGAAAATAATAATAAAATTCATTTATTTCCACCAAATATACCCTGGAACGCCCAAACATCAGCTTGTTTTAAATATTCTTCACTGATTACAAAGTGGATCACTTGAAATATTGTGTATTTCTCATTATAAAAGTTATTTATATACCCACCCACGTGGTTATGGAGCACATGGCAATGTTGACAATGGCGTAATATTGGGTTACCGCCATGAGGCCAGCGCCACCTAGTTTGATAATTAATAAACAGCAACTTCTAAATTCTCCCCTAGGTGTCGTTAGAAGTAAATAAGATTTTATGAAATATATTGTGTGTGAGGTTTACATTTAATAAAATCTTTTTTTTGTATATCCGGCAATATATATTTATATAAGATCCGGCTCCACTTCGCTTCGGGTGAATTTTACATAGAAACCTTCGTCTTGAATCCCTCAATCTATTAAATCTTTACAATTATTTATTTATTCAAAATAAAAAATCTGTTGCGTAGTTTTAAAGATTTAAGCGAGTAGGCGACTTTGTTTTATACTATGTAAATGTACACAAATTGTGTAGCAATTCAAGTATGTTGAAGATAAGCATATGAAATAGACAAAAGATAGTATTTTTAGTTTGAGTTTATATCCGATATCTTCGTCTAAGTATATCTAATCTTGTCAAGTTCAAGTATGTATAAAAATATATACCGAGCCTATGTCATATTGTATCATATCAACATAATCATCATCATCGTCAGCCTATAAGTTTGTCCACTGCTGTAAATTACTAAATTAATAACATTCTCCCCATTGTATCATATAAATTTAACAAATTAATAATAATTCTAAACACGTTAGGTAAAGCATGTTAAAGACCACACAAAAAAAATCCTAAATTATATAACATTTTACCTAATCTAAGTTAATTCCCGGACTAATGCACGCATGTAAACCAATAAACAAGAGAACAATCTCATATAAAGTTGGTGATAGTGTACATATTGCGGAAGGTCGTAAAACCAATAATATATCGCCTGTTCCAAAGAGAACAAAACAGCGATTTTTATCCTAGTTTAAGCCGTGCGAATCTGGTTCGGCCATGGATAACATAATATTACAGTTCGGCTTAGAGAACCCACGTTGAATGCGCAACACGGAGCCGTTCCATTTGCCATTCTGCTTTTATTTAAGACATTTCAAGAGATGCTTTTCTGAAAACCAGATAAGAGGCTGTTTGCACCGATGTTATCCTTTATTGCGTCTATTTATAACGCGCAGTTCCCACATACGCAGTTTGTTTTGTATGTTTAACGCGTGACTGTGCGTCGGCCTTGGGCACGCATGCACCCAGTTCACTGACACTTCAGAGAGTAAATACAGTGTTCAACTAGGTCTGCAAAGGCACCCTGTAATCAGCGGTTGCCAGAGCCTGATTAAATGTCCATTTGGTGCAGCCCGCCCGTTACTGTCGCACGGCTTCGCTCGTTGATAACAGCTTTTGTCGATCGCAAATGATGTTTTTGCGTCCCTCCGATGATAATGACGCTTATTGTCACTCATTAGCTGATTTCCCTAAATCCATTGTGATGACGATACGATGCATGTTGGAGGCATTGTTCAGTCGGTACTATGACACAGATTAATTTTGCATTCGTATCCACGCAACTCTACCATAACACCTAATTTACTTTCACTCTTGTACTATACCGCAATTTGAGCATAAACGTCATTTATAACCCGTGTTGTTTATGTGATTAAAACTCAAAGAATCCATGTCTACAAATTTACCTACGCAATCTTCATATTAATTTCTGAGATTCACTGCTCCTTCAAAACAATTTAGCTAAGAAATAGAACGTTCCAGTCGACACGGAAGCAACCCTGAGCTGTCGATAGACAAGACAACCTAAGTGTAATAACCATAATAGCATAACCAGAAAATTATGTCACGTAACAATCTCAGTCGGTCTTAGAGCAAATGAAACTTTAATAACATAATAGATCGTCCAATTCGCACGGGCTGCCGCGGTCGGCCCTGCGCGCACGCAGATACTATCGCGATCGTCAGTCCTAATTAGCCGCCATTACGCCAATGACACCGCACCAAATTACACGTTTTCCCTTACTGAGCGAACGGGTTTGCCTGAGAGGGTTTACTGCAGTTTGATTAGGATTATTATTCGCCTGTAACTAATTGTGACATTGACACAACAAACACTACCTACCGTTAGAATCTTGTCGGTCTATTATAGCAATATAAATAATAATTTAAGTATACTCTTATAATATATTTACAAGACTCGTTCGATTGGTTCAGAAGTACCTACGCATCACACGAAGAAGAGTTACTGAGATCACTAAGGGACAGCTTTGATTTTTCCTGACGCCTTTACCCATACTAAGCTATTATGTTCCATTTTGAACCGGGACTAAAATATCCCTAGATCTTCTCAATATAAATAGAAAAGTTCTCCCACATTATCACTACGCGTCTTTATGCGACCTATAGTCCTATTTAGACAATCCATGAGAATATCTGGATGAGATTATGCAAATAAAGTATCAGCAAGCACCGTTTGTGGCTTCATTTCTATTAATCCGTGTCATTTCCACCGTGCAACATGATATGGTTATAAAGTCTAAATTATTTGCGTTTATATTCATACAGGACCCTACTCCTAGTGGTATGTCCTTCTGTCTGCCACAGTTACAGCGTTTGTTTATAGAGATTCGTGTGTTGCAAAATGATCGCAAATCCGCAACTTCACTGCATGCCTTACAGTGTACCTATAAAACTGTAGTGTTAGATAGTATCTAGCGCATTTGCTTTGCCGTACGATGTTTACTAATGTGGGTACGCATACGAAAGTCCCATAGACATAATTTCAGCGTTCTGCTAGCTTACTGATTTGCATACGACATGGTTGTATCTGTTCTTTTATCTATTTCTAACCGGCTTGTAAGTAAAACACCAGAACTCTCTAACGTCTTTGTTTCCATAGCTTCGACTTCGGGGTCTTAAGCAGTTAACTTTCTTGTGGTTCTTCTCTTTTGTTAAGTGAATATAATTTACTACGTTATTATCAAATCTAAATCGACAAATATGTCAGGCATCAAGCCAGATGCTTTATTTATAAGATACAATTAATCTATAGATTCCGTTTACAACTTTTCTTAAAAATTGCAGCTATTTACTTATCTGCCATAAAAACACGTAAACTGTCTTAAACATTACCCAAATGGTGTCATGTAAGCACGTTTGTAATATAGGTAAGTACCTATCGTTACATTGACTATTATTTTGACTGCCTTCGCATGTTATTATTACTTAATAGGTAGCACTTAACAAGACGTGTTAAAGTACCGACTGCTTTCAAATTGGCCGAACAAACAAAGAAGATGTACCGTGTCGTGTGATGTGTTCAAACAGCCGCTCTCGCGTTATTGTAGCCACAATGCCAATAGCAAACGAATCTGCCTCAACCATTATTTGTAGATCCTTGTGACGGTTTGAACAGCCTGAACTAAAGCGCCACTCAAGGTCCACTAAAGTAGCCAATCATGTAAATTAGCTGCAGTCGTTCAAGCAAGAATAACATCTGTTCTCAACAAATATTTTTCTGTATTAGATACGTCCTGTGTTAACAATGTATGTCCACATAATGGGTTATTTGGAGACTGGCAAAATTTGAATCGTTTTAGGATATGGATCGTTAAAATAGTTGTCCACTGTCGCTTTCGAAACTTTGGTCGGTCAAGTCGCAAATTAAGATTTTTGACGTATTTATGACAAACCAAAATGTCAAGTTTCATGTTAAAAACGTTTCCTTGAAGGCGATGATAAATCTTTAAAAAACGTCGTCCATCCATAACCAGCACAGGTATTTGACCACTGGAATACTACAAATCTTTGTATTTACTAATAGCTAAACTTAATTAGATACGCTTCTAAGAAGTTGTCTTTATTATGAATACAAATGTTCTCGGTATCAGTATCGGTATGCCCGTAGAACTGTACGGAATTCTAATAACTGGACGTGATGGAGTTGTGTTCAACATTGTTAAATTGAGCATCTTTTTTTGTTTCTTTGTTAATCACTAATTCATGTGAACAGATCATCAGTACGTCTGAAGTTTTATATTTTTTTATTAGAGCAAGACCTCATCTAAAATCAATTTATCGCTATGTTTATAACAAGTTAGTAAATGTAGTGTTTGCGCAAATAATATACAATGCTAAGTTAGTAACTTTTGACAAATACTGTTCATCGAAACCGAAAGGATGACCAAATAACGGAAGATAATCAACAATAAAACTTTTATACTTCCTGTATTTAAGTGTTTTCTAAAAAGAGACTTAGATTTATTGCATTACATTAGTCCATTGTTGTCTAACTGACATATTCGTAACGTGTGAAGAATTATCTTCATTTCACACACATTAACAAACTTTCGACGCGAAAAGTTTGTTTTAATTTTGCACAATGAGATTAATTGCCAAGTGAAACTCGCTTGACTGAAAGTGGTCCCGATTAGCATTCGGTGTTAGCCAGAGCGAGGAAACATCAGCTCTGCCCCCAAACACTTGCTGTACCGTTGTACTCAGTTTCACTTTCCTCTTGCCTCCACGTGCTGATTCCATGAGATGAGATTAAAAACCAACTTAATTTTTTTTTAATTTCATTAAGCCTCCGTCTTGAATACATTTCCTATGTCAGATCCATAATTAACATCAGTTTCATGCCCAAATACGGGTCATAGACTTTTATAAGACACAAATCTAGTTAGCCATACAAAGCATTAACAATTATGCATGCAAATAACGTTGATAATAATTTCCAATTTGCATATTACTGAAGAACTAGAGGTGTAATAATTTCCTATTTAACATGTAATTTGCTGCATTAATTAACCGCGGTAGACCGTGAGTACTTTGCCTATATAGGTAAAGTTAGTGAGTCACAAATGGAAACGGTGATCACTGGGATCACTTTGCATTGCAAAAAATCTTTATCCATATATGTACGGAAATCCTCCGCGGAAAGCTACCTGACAAACGTCTAGGCACTTCCAAATGGAAGATTTTAGTTTTGTCATTCGTCAATTCGTCACAATTATTGTTTTTATTAACCACATGATTGGCCAGCGATGAGCAATATTTTTGGGCTAAGTAGATAATAAGGATAAACTCATTTACCTTTACTGATATAGTTGTCGTTGCCAGTTATTAAAATCTTTTTTCATAAATGGCTGATGAGATATGAACAGCGATCTCTTTTAAATTATGGAGGTAATCGTGTATAATTTCATATAGTTTAACGATCGGATGTTGCTCATAGTCTATATTTGAAACCCTACCTCGAGGGTGAAAGCAGAGCTATACTTTAATGATGATTGTATATCTCGTATTATACTTACACTTCTTAATGAGTAAAATTCTTTTTTCAGCCAATCCCAGCCTATTTGTATGTAGTCATCTAGTAAAATAGCTAATGTGATGCATCACATGGACTGTTCTTTAAATGCAGGTATAATTCGTTTGATCGCTACGTTTGAACAGCTGGCTAAATGATTTTTAGTCAAATTAGCAAAGTGATACGAGTATTATTATGTTTAGGATATAAAAAAAACATTTGACTAGCGTGTATTGAATGCATTTCTGGTTCGGAGTTGTGTTGGATTCTTAAATATTTTTTGCTAATGGTTTTGAGCACAAATGATACGTTCAACAAAAGCTATGCACCTTATGTGTTTAATTTGCCTGCGTCTGTTGGAGTCATTTGCAACGACCTTGTGTATTCGAAGCTTAAGTCATATAGGACGGGTATTTGTTAAACTAGTGAATCATCAATGTCATATATTCTTATTCAAGATATAATAGGAATTAAAAAAAAGCTTGTAAAAACAGTGGAAGTGATGACAAATGTAACCGGATGAAAGATAATAGCGCAGTGGAAGCTTTTCATCCCAAGTATAACGAGTTAATGCCGTAACAATGTGCAGGTACTAACGTTTAATTGTTATTCTATATAAAGAAGCATTCATTATTTATTAATGAGCTACGGCCTTTCGTACCTCCTTCAACTACTGAAAGTCATGATAATGATATAAATACTTGGCTTAATTAGAATCAAGCTTCGTTTGTTTAATGCATTGAACCGAAAAATGATGTAATTTATTAAATGCTTAAATTAGCTTCGTCACCTCGTTTGAACTTAATAGAAATGGTTTTTGTAACGTTGATTGTCCATCAATTGTCAACAAGTATACGCTCACTTACACATAAACGACAATATACTCACTTGCCGGGCAGGCATGTTGTTTATAAAGAGTGGGGTTGAAAATTTCTTATCAAAGAAATGTTATTATGGCAATTAGTGTCTATCTTATTCATGCAAAGTCTGCTACAATGTTTAAAGTAATGTATCGACTTAGAGGGACTCAAGTACAATCATTGAATGTTTATCAATCTATTAATGAGTGTAGAATACTACTAATGACATGCATATGTATTTAGAATAATGAATGAATTCTTGCATAATGTTACTCTAATTTTCATTAACTCGCACATAATATTTGGACGAGTATACTGTAAGTTTCGTTGAATTCATCACGAATAAAACAGCATGATATATGACGGTGTCTGACAGGGTAGGTATCCCAACGGGCGGTCGGACATTTTTTGTTCAAATACCTTTAGGTTGGACTTGCACAATGTTTCATATGTAAATAAGGTGCAAATGGTACAATTCGCATTGATCGAATGCAATATAGTTGCCATTAGAGTAAGAACACATTCAATTGTCAAATTGCTACATATATACAGATCAGTTTAAGTATTCTATTCACGCGATCGTCGCAGGCGCGGTACTCGTCCGTCACAGAACATCTGTCGGCTCTAAGAATATGTGATTATTGGTTTCGAGCATTACAAAGTGGGTCGTGTTTACTGCGATCGGGTAATTACCTAATTATTACACCAAAACGCCGTGGGATTCGTGTGGGAAGCTTTACTTGCCTGTGAACTTTACACTTAATACACTCGTAATGTTAGATATACCTAACTACTATAGTATACTTGTATTCTTGACTAGGACTGTTCATTCCTGTGTACTTTTATACATATATGTCGACTACAATAGTTAAACGAACATGATTAACTTCTGTACCTACTTAAATAACCAAAAAAAACACAGAAACGATTTCATGCATGAAGTCAAAGTTCAATGTTCATGCATCAAAATTAACGCACATAAGTACATTTAATTCCAATTGTACAAAATGCGTTTTCAAATAAACATTTAATGAAACCCATGTGTCAAGGTTTGAACCGATTAGAGTGTTTTCATAGATTATGTTGCGTGATAAATAATAATATAATTATGATTATCGCACCTAACCTGAACTTGAGAGCTAATTTGTCGGAACATGCACATCCGCTGCATCTGAACGTCCATGGGTATAGGTCATTTCATACAAAACACTTTGTCAAACGCATTATTCCATACAATACAAAATACCTTGAATATTTAATACATCTCTAAATGAACGTTAATTGTTTTATATAGGTAACTTACGAAATTCGAGTGGACTTGACATTCGACATTGTTGCAAACAATCGAAACTAATTGAGGAAATTATTGACCTAGGATCCTGAACAGAACAATGTAAAGAATATTGAGGATGTCAGGTCAGGGTATGATGGTTCATCCAACACTGGACTACTTTAAAGTAAAGGTTTCATTCAAGGACTCTTAACCCTTAATAAGACACAGGGAAAATAGTTCCCACCAGATTTTGAACCTGATCTAGTTGTAATACCGGCGAAAACCAATGAAAAAATTCTATATGCTGTATTTGATTAAGGGCATTTAGGTATTACTGCCAAATAACATGGTTTATAATCGCAGTAGCACTAAAACCTATACAATTCAGACACAAAAGATCAAAGTGGTTGGCAAAGGAAGAAGTGAATATGATGCCAACTAAAATTTATATATGTTTATAAAAAAAAAAGGATATTATACTTTTATAGATGAAGTCATCAACGGTCTTACTCATCGTCTAATAAACTTAAATGGATCATCCTGTTATTAATTTGCAACAATCGATAATTACATTCGATGTTACGATGATGGTCACATCCTAGCTAGTTAATAACTAATCCCAGCGGGGATTTTAGGTCTACGCCATTACCTAGTTTTTCTCCTTATTATCTGCCAAGCTGCATAAGATGTACACCTACTTGCACATGCTATCCTCTAGTTATTAAAACTCACGCAATCGCTGCCACTTAATATTGTAAATTGAGTAGGTGAATAGTAAGTTAATTATTTCTTTGTTTACAATGTTATGGCGTAGAAGCGTTTTTCCACTTTGCACAAACGACATGACGTCTGTGAGATTCAAATCCGCTGTTTGACAAGTACATGGGTTTGTTAGAAATTTTTATGACAAATCCTTCTCTAACATGGAAACCATACTTATTTAAAAATATTTTCAACTCACATAATAAATCAAATAGTTGTTCAACAACAAAACTGATAAAACACTGGGACCTAAATCACAAAAGGAAACTAAGACAGGTTAAATGTGAGCCATCATCCAATTCAGACTTTAAATAAATAATAACCAACATTCATCATAGTCCCCAATCAATAGTCACGTAAAAGTCTAATCTTCAACCAATTAGGTTGCATAAGTATTTGGGAGCTATTGCGTAAGATGGATGGATTAAATGAGTAGTAAGCGGCAATGAGGGCCTGCGCGGGCGCACGCCATGCGGGCATTTGCATACAATCGCGATGATGAGATTTATTCCCCCCGTAACCCACTTGCCGCCGCTTCATTAGACTCAGACATTGATGTTTACATCGGCGTCTACTTGTTGAAGCTATTCAGTTATTAGATGAAATTAAGTTAGGTACTTTCTGAACGTATTAAAATATTTATAGCCATTTATTACATATATTTTTAATTGATTGGCATTGATTACAATGAGTAAAATAATTATCAAAACTTTAATTATCTTTTTGGGCTATTTTCGTGAGTGTCTTATGATTTTTTTAAGAGCTTCACTCTTTTCGATCAATGTTTAATCCGTTAGCACCTTCAACTCCTTTTATTGAAGTTAACTTCTTTTATCCTGCTGAATATCTAGAAGTGTTTGGTTTAACGAATAGTTTTGTAGTGACAAACGTTTGATAAGGTGATTGTTTTCGCCATCGCGATAATCATTTGCCCCTCACAATGCCGGACACGTTTACGACGTCCGCCCTAAGGTCCTTATCGGTCTTTTATTTTAAAGACCCCCATTAAGATATGTGTTACGAGGCGTCTTTAGCACAAGGTCTTTGTTGTCGCATTTATCGCTCAAATTTAAACGATAAATTCCTTAAGAGATTTTGAAGACATCGATTACTTGAAATTTCATGTGATTTGTCCAAGAGTGTGGGACTTTTGTACATTGTATTGTACTTTGAAGATTTTTATTACATCAGAATGAATTGGCAGGATTTGTTATTAATTTTAACATGTGAGTTCTGCAAACAAATAACAATACATTTTTGTTAACACAAACATTTTGAACTATATCGCGATTTAAGGTTGAAGAAGATGCTGCTGAAATATACCTACTTTTAGTAAGTCTTTTACACTCTTTGTTGGTGCGTAATGCGCAAATTGGCTGATAGGCAGTGCGAATACACAATATTGTACGCAGATGCGCGGGCGCCGCGGTGGGCGCTATTTCCGCGCGTCCCGCCGGCGCTCGCGCCGCATGCCGCGACTATTTTCAGCGGTCCGACGATCCTTGCGCACCCGCCACGGATTTGCATCGATTAAACAAACACTGTTATCCTTTGAGTTGGTATTCTCGAAGCGCCACGCTTGCCAAATGTTGCTCATTTGTTAAAATTAAATTGTCTGCTGAATGCTGAATCATACCCCTCAGTGGAGCAACATTTTGGTATTTGGTAAGGATGCATTTGTAACTGAGTGTACAATATCACCGGCTGCTTATAACACCGATGTCGATAAATAAATAAATAAATAATTATCTGGGACATTTCCACACACGGTCATCTGACCCCAAACTAAGCAGCATTTTTATTCCAAATTGTATCATTGACTATCTGATCCGATCGTAGACCAGGGTGAATGTCAGTAAACCTGATGTCTAATTGGGGGTTTCTTTGAATGATTCACTGAAGATATGTTCTTTTTTGTTACAGGTAAGTCCTTATGATGATTTATTGGGCAGTAAGTATGTAAAGACATGGTAAGTACCACTTATTGTACCTAATATCTGCCTTTCCAGTCCGCAAAGCTCAATCTATTTATTTAATGGATTACACATACCACCACACAAGTCATTATAGGATTCTGTTTAGACACTTAAGACTAGGGATTTACAGGCAGCATGACTAAGTACTAGATGCAATCTACTAGGGGTATTCCCTAGAACAACCACCGATCTTATTCATAGCAAAATTCCATCAATGGATTCTAACTTGCAACGAACTTTTTAATCATAATATTTTATGTGTAAGTCCTCCTACCATAAAATGTATACGAATTTCTAGGAAGTAGTGTACGTAAAATGGTGTCTATTTCAGTGTGAGGTAATAGTGATGCATCAACTAATGTTGGAGCTTGTTATAGCATTGTTTACGAATATCTTTCAATGAATATGACGTCAATAGCCTCATTGCGTTTCATTTGCGTTTTGGTGACGTTCGCTACTAACTACTAAAAAATAAAAACGACACTGATTTTAATGTGCTCCTATTTTTATTAAATATGATAATTTCTATAGAACGATCCAGTATTGACAAAATGTGTATATGTGTGTAAAATTTAACGCAAATCCTGTTCCTATATATGTCTGAAAGGTTTAGATAGCATTTATGTGCAAAGCGTTTATTAAAGCTGCACTTTATTATACGTCCATTCCTATAAGTACAAGAACCTACGTCTTATTTCATCTTCAGCATTCGGAGCTTTCAATACAACATCAAAACTATTAGTAGTAAAACTCAACGTACGTGCTACTGACATGGACGTATTCGGAAACTGGAGCAAGCGATGGGTCCGCAGCCACGTGTTCCCCCACACGTGCCGGGTCGAAGCCGGTCGAATGCGAGATTGTGCCCGATCCATCAGGGACGGAGTTACGTAAGAGAGGAGATACTGATGCCTTAGTTCGATGAGGAATGAGGTGGCAATCAGGCTATATGTAACCCTTCGCATTCTCAAACGTAGAGCTGCTTGCAATTAAAGTCCGAAACTGCCCAAGTTATGATATTGTTCGCAAAGGATACGCTTTTGGAGCGACTGATAAACAATGACACAAAGGACACCACGATCAAATCTGAGTTAGAATAATACAGCGAAAATTAGTGATACTTTTCAGTGGAAGTCATCACGTAGCTAAAGGCCCTAGTGCACGGCCCTGTCCCATCTTTCGGTGAATACTGTGTACGTCCCCCGCGGTACTTGTGCGGTTTCCAAACAACATCACGTCTCGTGAAATTGCTTCAATTTCGTTTACATTAATTGATTCTTAGTAGAATCTACGCCTCCAAATATAGAACACAATTTGTGAATGTCAAGGCCTCTGCGATGCTTGTGATGATTAATCTCTGTGCTTAATTGTGTGTTCGCAAGAAAAACAGTAATTGTTTGACGAATTACAGAATCCCAGGACTGAAACCTGTTTATTGTTAGTATTTTATTTAAAAAATATTCAAAAACGATTTAAAAATATAGTCAATGAAATACATCTGGCACCTTATTTTTCGTAGTATTCCGTGACAAAGAGAAATAATTTAAATATATAAATGTGTATTAGCATATTTTAATATCGTATCCACTCTAATCATTTAAGTTCAGGCGAAACATGACTTTATATTAGCATAGTTTCATGGTGAGAAATGGTATCTAGGGATGAGATCGAGATAAAGGTAAAGTTAACAAATGAGGAGTTTAAAATGTGAATCAACTTACAAGCCAGACGTTAGTTTATGAATTTTGTATGAATAAATAACAAAAAATGGACTGCCGGCAAACACATCTAAACTATGCACTCAATATGCACCTGGCCAATTTAAGCAGTGGATTAGACAGTACTGAATTTTGTCTTCCACGAACTTAGTAAGTCAACAAACGAATACTGTGTCCACGCACAGTCCAAAAATAGCCTTGCTCCGAATTCCGTAATCCTTTAAATAAAGTGTGGCCGCTGAAGCATCATGCTCAGGAGTCAAGGCCAATTTGCGCCAGACAAACAATGGTCTGGACATGTCGCGATAACATCTGACGAGGTAATGAGTGTGCACAACGCTGATACGGCCCTTCGCGCTTGTGTACCCAGCGCCTATCTGCCCGCGGTCCCTTGAAACAACGCAGGACATTTCTGACACGCGAGGCCTCGGCACGAACAAAGAATTAACAGCAATTTAAATTCATATTTGATTGTTGAATGCCAATTTAATAGTAATTTGCTGTGAAACTATATTAGTAGCCGCTAACTTTCAGATTGTAATAGATTATATGATTTAAATTAGTACAATCAACAAGCCTCCATTATTATAGAGGAAGGAGAGATTGAACTTACTTTTACAACTTATTTGTGCTATCCAGCCAATGACGACAAATGATGACGGTGTTCAATTTCAAATTATATTAGCTAACTATTGCAAATATTATAGTGCGTAAGTGTAAGGATATAAAACTATTACGAACACAATCATTAATGAGATTTAATCATTACCTAATTCATCGACGCAAATTCTGTGATGTCAGCCATGCATGCAGAGTGTGTGTCTGTAGAGCAAATGATAAAAATATGAATAAAATCGAAGTACCGTTTGTTGAGCGAGTATTTCCCACGCTTCCAAATAAAAGATGCGCCAATTGTGCTGCGCAGACGCAGTTTCTGCGCGGTGCGCGCAGGTGCGCTGCCACAATGCGTCGGATGGTTCAGAGCACATGCACTCTGTAATTGTCTCGCGATAGCCCATTGTCGCGTATTCCGCTCACTCTGCTAACGGAATGCCTTTGTAAGCTGACACTTTAATAACATGTTTGGTCGTCCTTCTAAATATTTCTCCATTTATGAAGTTATTTTTTCTAGCAATTTTAAAGGTCGTGAAATTCGTTATAGAATGAAGGAATTAGCACCAATATTGTGTTTTTATTATTTTTCATTTATTGGTACTAGATATAGGTACAGGTTCTTCTAACAGCGTAAACGTACGTAGCCTCTAGGCATTAGAAAAGGAGCTAGGAGGAAGTATTTGTTTGGCTGGAATCCTCTGATAAAGCAAACCGTAGCAAAATCTTTTTATACGTGGCAGTAAAAAATTACAGTAAGGAAAGCTATAAAATTGTTGTGGTGTGTTTAGCTTTTTTAACATAGTTAACAAGCAGTTTAAAAATGACTGTTATTTTAGAAGCTTACTTCCTCAATTATCTACTTTCCAAATCAAACCCTTTATGTTGTAGCATCCTCTCACGTCGAGCGGGGTTCAACCAGATGTTACAATTTCACGCTCACGCATTATGCTCGTTTTTGTGCACAATCAGCTTATAGGTCAGCATGTTTATAATTGGTGTTTGCAATAGTGATGGGAAAGATCGCAATGGTTTAATACAGAGTGGTCATAAAATTAAAATCTAAACCTGTTTTCGACATTATTATGTTGTAGTTAGAGGTTTTAAAAGGTTTCATTTAGCTAGGGTGTTTGTTTATTAATATTCTGTAATGCGATTGTTGTCTAAATTGGCACATTCAGCCATCTATATGATTTTTAAATGGTTTACAATCTACTATTTCCTGCAATTGTTTGTCAAAGTTACATAGTAACGCAAACGTGCTTATATAAAACATACTAGCTAAATTCTCCTTCATGGCTAAGGGCTAAGTTATTGAAGCGTCAGTCAAATCAGTTCCCAATTTATTGATACCCAATCCGAATAGACTACTATCCGGGTCCATCACTAGCCTGCACCCCGCACGGCAACAGACAGCAGCTTTTTTGTGAGTAACGGTACGCGGCCGCGCAGGTAGGCGGCGCCCGCGCACCCGCTATCATTTCACCCGTTTACTATTGCCGTGAACTTTCTAGTGCGGCCCAGCGAGGTAGCACTAACGATACTGGCAACTCTTGAAAATAAATGTTCAGGGTTAATGAAAAAAAAACTTCCTTTAACCAGCTAGCTTCGAACGATCGCGATGTTTGATAGAGAAAATAATAATCTGTATGATAAGCAAGATAATCATTCTAAGATGCAATGTTGGCTTTATTGTATAGATTAGTAATTGTTTATTGATACAAAGTGGTCTCCATAAATCATTATCAGAAATAATCTGATGGATATAGATAGATAATACAGAGCGTATCACGACATCAATTAGCTCTTTCTGCGTTTTGTCATTCAAAAACAGAAATTAATAAAACACACATAAACAGCAGACAATACCTGAACACCGATCTAGTCTGAATGCCTGAAGACCAATTAGTTTAATCAGAATACCTACAAAATTAACTCTATTCTCAGAAGTGTATTGAACCCTTTATCTACCGCATTAATCTTATCGCGCAATAAAACTGCAAGATGACGCGTGGCGGGGACAATGCGACGGATATTTAGCGCGAACCCTTTTGAGCGGCTAATGGTGCTGTAATTACAGACAAACAGACTAACGCTACATCCAGGGCCACAATAGCCTCCCGGGCCGCTTTGTGACGGAGAAAGTAAATCTCGGGCGCCTGTTTACGACGCTCCTAAAACAATTCAACACGAAATATAGACCGACGACATAAAGGGAACGATCCCAAATGTCCTCCGTTGAGTCGTGTCATTTTTTACCGTTCGTTTTGTTGTAACGATTGCTCATCTCAGGACTTTTTGGGAAATTATGACCGTCGGTTTTGGAGGCCTAATGAACTTTACAATAAATTGTGTTCAAAAGCGGGTTTTTATCGTATTCAACTACTAATAATGGTTGAACATCATCTTAAGAAATATTCAATAGTTTTTATGCTTATGAATCTAATTGTTTTGAGTTGTAGAGATACATCTACCCCGCAAAGTAATAATCTCATTTTCTCTTCAAGATGAACCTCATAACATTTGTTTTTTGTTTCCACGCATATTATGTTTGCATGCTACAGAACAGCCCATGTCCATTCCAATCTAATCGGTAGCATCCTTCAAGCCGCGTACGATTAGTAATTAAAATAAAACTACACATCGGAACAAGTCGCACAACCTGATATGGGAGCGCGTGCGCGCGCGCACAGGAGCGGACCGGTCGGCCGCGGCTCCCGGCTGGGGTCGCCAGGTCGCCGGACCTGATAGCCGGACAGACTATGGAACAACAGCCGCTTCTGATCTCCGGTGAAGGAGAAAAACTAGTAACTCGGACTAATAGCAAAGTACATTTGAAAGAAATGGAAAAAAAAATTATAGACAGGCCAGCCCGTTTGGCCGGACATCTGGATAAAAGCCTGGATACTCTACATTATTGAAGATATTGTGCCACAGTGTTAATAGGACAAATAAAATCTGCCTATTGCCTGCGCTAGAAGTACAAGAAGTTAAAAGCCAAACAAAATAGATACAGTATAGTTAGACCGGACTTGCTATCAAAAATTCTATACTCTATCAGACGCTTGGCTACACTACTCCCGGCCCATTCCTGCCGCTCGCCCGGCCGTGCTGCGCCGGAGTGACGGCGACACCCGACCCGACACGTCGGATTGACGTGAGGCGGTTAACCTGATAGGTCAGGTTTTCTATCAAACAATTCAGTGAAACGCCAATTCAACATTAGGAAGAAGGATGATCAAAAATATACATAGGTACACCACTCTTGTAACAGTCTCGGAGACTAGTAATTTTATTCTAAATAATTATTTTGCCATTAACAAATAAAGTAAAATTACCTACTGCAGAAGATGGAAATTGGTAGCTCTTTTATTTACTGACACATTTCAAACAGTCTAAGTTACTAAATTTTCTGTTTGTTACCGATCTGTGAACCAGTATTACATCTGCATTGAGTTGAAATAGCCTCTAAATAGACACGGAAGAAAATTACTTAAGATCCATTTATGGAATCTATTTTGAATAATAAAACATAATTGCTAGCAGTTAACAGCTTCCTTTGTGCTTGTGTGAATACTTACAGGCATCAACCTTTTCAATAATTGGATTGCAAAGATAATTCAGTACGTGTAAAATACTATTACTAAGTACTCGTTGTATCATCACTAGTACCAATACCCCTAGAGTATTTATTTCCATTCTAATCTTAGTCAAAAGTTACTGCTAATTTAATAAACAATAAAAGCAATCCTTTGAAATTAATACAAATAATATGCACCCACGACTCTTTCAGCATTAAATGCTCGGAGGAGTGATTCACAGATCGTTGCAGCGAATGTTATTTAAAAATACATAGTAAAGCCGGACGGATATGAGTACACGACATATTCAGGAGTTGTCTGATACAATGAAGCATTTTCTTCAATGATTCAGTTCCAATATTTCATTATAAATGATAATTTTGTAGAATTACAGTGAAAAAGTTTTTAAAGAAAATATAAAAAGAGTAAGTAAAAAAATAATAATATTAAAACGCATTTATTGACCACATAACAGAAGAATCTTCTTCTTCTTCATATGCCACAACGACAGGAAGCCGCTGTGAGTAAGTAAGTAAAAGTACTAAATGTAGAGATACGGTACAGTCAAAACTCCAAATATGTAACAATGAATTGCATCGTTTGTTATGTTTAGCATGTTTATTGTTAAAAGTCGTTTGTTGAAACAGGCTGTTGGCATATTTTTCCTTTCCATATTTAGAGTATTACTCACTTACCCACATTTGCTCAGTAAGGGATCACAACATTTTGACATGATTTCCAATACCCTCCAAAATTAGAGCATAACAACATTCGAATTACTATTCTGCTGGTCTAAATATGCCGAATCTAATAGGTGAGGGCTGGCCCCTACCTGTCTTGATAGCCAAAATTTAGTAACTGTGGTCGCATCCTCTAAATTTTAAGGATACTTTAAACGTTTTTTGCTGGTTTTTATTTGTATAAATGTGTTTTTCAGGGGTATTGACATACATAGTACGTTACGTTAGTATTGGTCAGGAATTCCCAATTATGACATCACTAGCTGTGCCAGCGACTTCGTTCGCGTTTTCCCCGTTTTTTACACATTTTCCATTGTATCTTTGCTCCTATTGGTCGCAGCGTGATGTTATATAGCCTAAAGCCTTCCTCGATAAATGGTCTATACAACGCAAAAAGATTTTTTCAAATCGAACCAGTAGTTCCTGAGATTAGCGCGTTCAAACAAACAAACAAACAAACAATCAAACAAACAAACAAACAAACAAACAAACTCTTCAGCTTTATAATATTAGTATAGATTTTCGACTCCAGGATTGAGCAATATTATACCGGAGCCGTTCTTAGAAGACTGATTTGACACTTTTTATTTTATATTTTGCATTTATCCTTGTTAAGAGGAACATATTTAGCGAATCATAAAGAACAACTTTTAAAAATAAGACGTTATTTCAAAATGTCAAATGCACCTAATTATCTAATTATT
Source organism: Maruca vitrata (assembly GCA_039566165.1). Lineage (NCBI taxonomy): Eukaryota > Metazoa > Arthropoda > Insecta > Lepidoptera > Crambidae > Maruca > Maruca vitrata. Next base: position 3,027,638 of record CM076918.1, on the reverse strand, counting down.
TGTCTTTTATTACCTAAAATAATTGAATTATAAAAAGAAAACGTAAAATTTCCACTCTGTATTACGCTTTTACAAGGTTACGCCGTTTGACACGTTTTCATAGTGACGTAGTGGGTAATACTCACCAGGTATTTTTTTTAAATATGATGAAGGATTTAATAAGTATTGTATTTTAAAAATAAATATATTTATAAATAAGGAACTTAAATTCAATCTTTTGGATGTGAATTAATGTTTTTAATAAAAATTTGTTATAATTGGATCTTGCTTGGTTATAAAGTGGAAATAACTGTTACTTATATACTTCGGCAATTTTACCGTTGTCCCTCACTAGTGCAGTCAGTCTGACATGTAGCAAATCGGCCAACTTAGAGCGGCTCTGGTATAAGTTATTCTCCGTCACAATGACTTATATTGCGAAATTCACTTGAGCGTGTTTTCATTACTTTGCTCTTTATTTTTTCATTATAATTTACCATACATAAAACGCCAGTCTAGTTGTATAGGTATGAGTAAAACCCAGATAGAGCATTGATAACTTACTGTTATTTTTTTTATAATTATTATGATATAAGTGCAGGATGTAAAATTATGCAAATCCCAACACTTCTCTACTTGTCGTTGCAAGGTTGAGACTTGTAGTAGAGCGATGTATTGTGACTCATCTAGATTTATAATTCGTATGAAGACATTTAATAAGTTGAGCTTCTGCAAAATAATATCATCATGGACCCACGCAATGATTCACTTCATATTATACGATCAAATTGTTCTGATTAGATCATTTGTGTAATAAAATCAATAGTTTTCTAAAATAGTTAACGTTTTTACTGCCAATAAATATGTTTTTTGCGACTATTTCGTATTGTTGCACAAACAAAACTTGCTATTTTTATGCTAATCTTGAGCAGATATTGTCTGCATCGGTTGGAGCGAACCAAATTATACAATTTATTGTATAGCTACAATTCGAAACGGTGAGACAATAGCGCTAATATAGGTAAGTACTGTTAAGGAAAATGTGGAATCGCGTAGAAAAATCTAATATCCTAATTGGATTGGATAATAACGGCAATCTTGCTGTAGTCATGTATGTGGTATTATTACTCATGCATTTTATTTTATAATGTCTGTATACGAGTCATTAAAGATATTATATAACTATATTCTACGTGATATAATCTTGAGACGTTCTAATATAATGTAATTAAAACCCCACCTAGCGTGCGACAAGGGCAGGAGAATGATGATGATGTAAAAAGTAAACTAAAACAAATAAAATCTGATATATTGTTTATAAAAGTAGATTAAATTTACTGTCAGGGCATAACATCAGTTAAGTAGTTGCTTATATTCTTTATGCACATCGTCGAAGCGCAAGCTCAAGCAAAGAACGCAACTGATTATGGCGTCAGAACTGGATACAGCGCAATTGTGAGTTTAAAAGAAAACTCGCAACAAAAAGGGTCGTGACATGCGGGTCTCGTGAATGGAGGAGACGCAGATATAGGTCGCGATACGATTGAGCACGTGTGCCCAACTCCGGCCGCAGCGTGGCAGGGCTGCATCCGATGTGGAACGTCCATACCGAGATCCTCAAATAGCTGTGTGATGCAATAAAAAACTGCATGGTTCGGTATTCTGGCCGTTAGAGAGTAGTGTAGAGTAGTAGAGCAAAGAAGAATAACAGAATTAAGTCAAAAGAACATTGTCGTCTACATATTTTTGTACAATGTAGTAATGCTAACTTTGTTTTTTGTGCAATACAAAATATCTATCTTATACCATACACATACATCGTCATTGTCATCGTTTAATGACAATCAAATTGCCTCTAAAATCTAAAATTTAAGTTAAAATTTATCTCTCAACAATTTTGTATTCGATGATGCCATACAAATACAAGTTTTCTAGCTGACTCACAGTTGATGGTTGACAATCACCGTCAAAAGTCGTTTGAAATTCAGGATACAGTCATAGGTTTTGTCTAACTTTAAAGATTTTGTTCTTATTTAATTTTTAAATTGGTGAGTCAGCCCTGCTGACAATTGCCTTTATAGTAACTAGCGTTGTGGTACGGAGCATGAATTACAATGTGTTAGAAGTTAGATCATCTCTGTTAGTAAATGATTCAGGAAGGTCGGTAACTCCTTAGAGAAGAAAAACTATGTAAAAGTGAAACAGAGGATCAGGGTCAAAATTCTATTTAATAATTATAGATAAATAAGTAATATAGGTCTCTTCTTATAAGAAATTGAATAAGTATCACACATTAATTTTATCAAATTTATTTTGCCTGTGGTGCTTTGCAGGTAAATAATAGTTATCAAAATCTACTCTTTTACTCTTATCTTTACTCATTTGACTCATTCAAATAGATGAAACTACGAAGTGGATAAAATAATTGTGTTCAGAAAACCAATGATTAAAAATTGTTGCAATTTTTTATAATTAATTATAATTGCAATGCTTTTGTGAGTCAGGTCGATGAGCTCACTCTGACATCAACCACCGATGCACCGACCGTTCGATTTCGCGTATCCTTTCGCTAATTTTATAACATGCGTGCCAACTGCGTAGGCGACTGTTCTACAATCCCTGTCCGTTCGCCACTTGCAATTACGTCATTAAATCCTTTTTGAAGCTGAACGAGTAAATATAAATCAGGTGCGTCGACGGCTGAGCGAGGTGCGCAAACGGACGAACGATCACGCGACGTCTCCCCGAGGCGCTCGCTCCACCGCCGACTGAAAGCACTGAATTGCATCGTAATCGTCGCGTGTACAATGCGAGAATGCGACACTCCCCGGGGGCGCTATACCCGACCATTTTCCGGGGAACAGATTTACAATGGACGTGTCGAAGCAAACAGCGGATCGTCGCGTTCACAAGCGGGAGAGCGCTTGAGCATTTTTCCGCGGAAAAGATTCGCAACGGAGCGCGGAGTTAACGAGCGTTAAGTAGCAGAGCTTAGGAAGTTGCGGCGACAACGACACCCCCGTAGCGGCCGTAGCACCGCCCCGGCCGCGCTGCCTGCGAGCGCCAGTGCCGCACGCGCCTCGCCGCCGAGCAGACGCCTCGCCCGAGCCTCCCTGCACGCTTCGAATGCGATGTGAATCGAACCCGTGACGGTGCACCGATTTCATATTCAAATTGGACTAACGAAATAAGTTGTCAAGGAGTCTACGATTGTATTGTAATGAGACAACGGGTCGGACGTCAGCGGTAGAGCCGAAGCTTCCTCCAAGCACGTGGACTTCTCCACTCTGTGCATGACAGGGATATGGAGTTTGTGCTGAGTGATAACCAACCCTATTCCCAGTGAAGTGACTCAGTGATGCAGGGTTCTGCTGAAAGTATCGGAAGCCGGCAAAATTAATTCTTACGCGGAACTAGGAGTGCGCGCGGCGCCGTCCCGAGGGGCGCGCCGCCGCCAGTTCATCAAGGGGTTCAAGAAGACCATGGGGGTCATCTCCAAGACGTTTGGCGTAGTCTTCAGTCTGTGAGTAAACATTCAGATCCTTCCCAAACAATATTCAAATTAGGCTTTGTTTTGTGACTTTGTTTTTCAATGGCACGCCTGTTGCTCTAGTTTCACAACAGTAAACAAATTGTCTTCGAAATCTAAGGAGTTAACTCTATCTCTTCAATTTATCAACGGCAGTTAACTATGGCAGGCAATGGCTATAAAAGCCTCTTATCCAGCCGGCCCGACGCCCTGCGCGCTTGCGCAAGCGCTCCTATTCGCACGTACAGAACTTTCCGCCTCACAATAGTACTTTAACGTCTCCATGTGTCGCCTATTCTCATTCATCTGTCACGCTGGTTTCTATTTCCCATTCTCGCATGATCAATTCATGTTATGCAAATATTACGTGGTTGGCATTAAATGTCACCTTATATCAATTGTTTGTGGCAATTAGACCGTTCCCGTGCGGATACGTACTTTCGCCGTTCGTCTGGGAACTTGGACTAATCCGAGTGTAACAGCGGCTCACGCAACAATGCGTACGCGCATAATCTCGAGGACCAGTGAAACCGACTGTTACGTCGCCGTGTAATTTACTTTTGGACTAACATTAACCTTTTTTTGACAACAAATTACTACAAAATCATTTCTAATTTGTACAGTTACCTACATTTTAAAAGTATGTTGCATTTTCTCTTCTAATTTGAATAGTTTAAATGTTTAATTGTCTTTACCTAAATTATCATACATTTTAGTGTTCCATTAACTTTCATTGATAAATGGAAACAAATTCGCCCTGTAATACCATAAACCTCAAGCCGATCTAATCGTGGTAACAGGCTGTGTTTATATTTATTTACCGTTTTATTACAGGTTTCGAAGGTTATGGGTTTCTAACAGACTAATAACATTCATCACAGGGCTTTAGCTCTCGATACTGATCGGCAGCGGAACGAGTGCACCGCGCTTAGGGCTCTCGAGGATGAGACTTACCTGCAACAAGTTTGACTCAATTTTACCGTACAGATTATAAACAAAAGGCAACTTAACCTAAACTCTGACTCATGAACTTTTGCAATAAATATGTAATCGTTTTTGAAATACGTCTTTACCACCTGCATTTAGTCTTAATAATATTTACATAGCTCATCACGCTTGTCACTACTTATCCAGAAGTATTCCTACACGTATACTTTTAACATGAGGATATTTTATAGCGGATTTTCTTTCATATTTTAATGTACATTGTGCATTTGGTTTATACTTAATTAGAAGGCTGTTATCATTAAAATTTAACTTTTAATTTTTTCCAGTGAAATCAAATGTCTCTACTTACATGTTTTCTCTTTTGAAACCGTCAGCCCTAGTTAGAAATGATTACGGTGACGTCATCAGTTAGCCAACACCAGCTCAGCCATCGGCTCCGGTCTAAAATTAATAGACTATGGTTCCGTAAATGTAGAAACGCTAGCACTTATCTCGATTGACCTAAAAATATAGCTCGAGGGTCCACAACCGAGTGAGGGGCACCATCGAGTTTGTTAGACGGTGCTTTGAGCCGCTCTATAAAAGATCCCTCCACTCTTAAATGTCTAAAATTGGAAACCATTCAGGTGAAAAAGTGTGTCAGACACTACTCATTGATCACAATTTAGACCATCCACTAGGGTTCTTATGTCACAAAAGATGATTTATATTACGAAGAGGTAACAGTTGCATAAAGAATTTAAATTACGCATTTTAATGTAGTTTAATAACGGAGCAATTACGAGCATTTTCGCATGAGTTTTTCATTACAGACGTCCGGCTAAACGCAATATTTCACAATCTGTATAATTAAATGGTGCAATTTCTCAATAGTACAAGTGGATGTAACTTTTGAAAGGTAACATTGAAATCCATTTGTTTTTACGCTCCGTTTAGTTTATCGCGCCGTATCATCCAAGGGTACAAGGAAATGTCCACGCGATTGCTCTTTGGGGTTTAGGACGATTTTAGGAAGGTCTCGGTCGCTTTGGCGGCACCCTTTATTATGAACCTGTAAAGCTGGCCGTAGCCTGCTCAACAAACGAACAACAGTTTTTATACCCACTCCTTACCTCCGAGATTACAAAAGTACTAAAACTTTTACTATTGCGCGGAGAAAGCATATAATAGATTGTTTTGTAATCGGTAAAATCTATTGTAAACTTGACATTGTAAACTTTGTTTAGTTACATACTCAATTAGTTAAGTATTTGTACTTGTTTATTTATTAAAACTGCAGTTTTAACGATTTTCCAATTACGATATCTTAAATTGTTTTCTTATCTGTCAAAGACAAAGGTTGGTTCATTAACATTCTAGCAATAGGTACTCAGCGTAGTACACAGATAGTTTGATAACAATAATCGCTTTAATAAGTCTTACAAGGGTGGGTATAGGCAGGTACAAAGATTTGAAATCGTGTTGTAACGTTTAACTTTTTTGATGTCGAAAATAAGATGAACGTTTTATAATTTAGAATCTTGCTTATTATTTAGTAAATCACCCTTATTTTCTACTTCTCACCAATTTGGTCTACCGTCCGGTTCTAACACGTGGTTGGAACCAAATTACAGCTGTGTGGTTTATATCCATCTATTGGTTTTAAATTATAAACAATGGGACACGACTTAAACTTTTATAACGATCGTAAATCGTCGGCTTTTTACGCGTAGGCGCAGGCGCACGCTAGCTTCGTGCTCCTATATCGTTAGTCACGGACCAATCAAAACGAGCTAAAGCGTAATCGTCTCGCCCGTAACTCCTAATCCACCCGTTCGATATGGGAACGACCACGTACGAGATCGCCTCAATATGATATCGTCACAGCCGAAAAAGCCTCCTTACTTCAGCCAGGCAATATTTATCTCAATAGCTCTAAGGACAAGACTCTTCGAGGCGCGCAGGTAAGTTTGTATTGTCCGAGTTTGAACGCGTTAGTATCGGTTATCACGCTCTGGACAAACACCATGATATGGATTACACCATGTGTGGAGAATTGCCGTTTTCGCTCATTGACTTTATAACGATCGTTGTTTTTTCTCAACATTACTCGTACAGCCTTTACGAATCTGAGGTTTGATAGTTATAATGGCTATGGATTGTTTTCTGTCTGAAATACTTTCCGTGATATTTTATTAAGAGTATGTCAAAAATATTTTATCGCCGTATTCCAGAAATTGTGTCTCTACTGGAGTTTAAACCAGTGACCTGGAACCCCATTGTCCGGAGCTAGGCCAACGGGTGCGACGAGATGACCAAGGATGACTAGTGTCAGTTGACTCAGATTGGAAACAATAGACGCGTTCAGTTATTGTTTACGCCTGTATCTACTTGTATTCACGAGATGTCCCCGTTGGTCCTTGAGATTATTCCCAGTCTACAAGCCGTGCCGGTTGAATCCACAAACGATGTTCCATCCATTAAAAAATCAATAAAATTGTCACAGAACCGTACTTATCTATTTTGGTCATCAGCGGTATTGGATAGTAGTAACCTTTTTTGACGTCACTCGTCAAATTAAAAATAGATTGGGTCGCCTGCATCGAGCTGGCTTTATATGACGAAGGTTTTGTTATTGCTACAATAAAGTGAAACAACACATCCAACTAGAGATAAATTGTGCGGTTGTGGCTAGACAGAAGTACCTAACTAAATAAACTTAATGCTATTTTACTGTATAGTAGGTAAATAAAATGAGTAATTGGTAATACGATACATTGTAATACAAATTGTTAATTCAAATATCATATTGTTGCTTCTGATATAATGTGCCTAATGCAAACTAAATTGGCCATTAAACTATTTGCCTGATCAGGGCTGAGTAAACAGCGTGGTTGACGCAAGGCCAAAATCACCACGGTACACCCAGTGAGCGCAGGTGTGTCCCAGCTATCGGTCATTGTCTTCGTATTTCCTGCCATTGATAACTCACATTTCTCAAATTTACTTTGAACTTTTACCAAATGCTAAATCTTGGCGATTACTGATAAATATTCGTAGACAAGGCTTGCCAAATCCTTTACGTCTCTAAACAAAATAAGTATTTGGGATCAAATTTCAAATTATTCTCGACTAAATGTAACAATAAAGTACCAGATATATTTATGAATATCTATTTAAAAACGTCTATATTTTCATTGTCATAGCGGATTTTTTCTCTAAAATGCTAAATAAGTAAACCTATTGAGCAAAAAACATTCTACAAAGAGAGAAGCTAGCGAAGCAACGCGCAATGTTACTTCAAGTATGCGTTTCCGTTTGGCAACATTTGGCAACGTTGATTGTTATAACGGATCCCGTAATTAAGTGGTGTGCGTGCGCGGGGGGCGCGTGCAAGTCCCGTGCCCGTCCCATGCCCGCGCCACGCCATTGTCCTGACTTCCTGTCCAGACACATTTCATTTGCATTCGTTAAAACACATATTAAGGCCACGCTTGGGGCACCCGCTATTGCAACACTTTCCTAAATGAATCTATATTCGTTATTCCGCCACCCGCATGATTCCGTTTCAAGTAAATATAGCTTATATCACGAGAATCCTGTACATTATCATCATGTAACCTCGTGTTTGTTCAAATTTGATAGAGGAATTTGCAAGTGTCCAATTTACTTGAGGTTAAACAAATATGCCATTAAGTACACAAATATACACGATCAGTAGTATAGTCATGACTGTCACTTGACCTAACTTTATTCTCGAAGACTGAAATACTCGTAGAACCCTGACCTTACCACCTTGAGAATCTTTGCTTGTCATCTTTTTAGTGGCTACTGCAGGACAAGTCTAGGCTAATATTATAACCTAATAAGCATTAACCTGTAGTATGTGTAGTCGTGACCTTCAGAAATGAAACAAAAATTGCTAATGTAACATTGAATAAGGAACTGTTAAACGCATGCAAATTGTTCGAGTTGGCCATAGGGCGGCCTCTACGATGCTAGTAAATAGAGAGCAAGCGTTGATTGTGTAAACGAATTGCATACATACATAACAAATTTGTTGTCTGTCAGTTTCTATAGCAGCGGCGGAAGTCCTTCGGTGTCCTAACCGAGTGACGTGGCGGTGTTTGCGCTACCGCACAAATTGTGCATTGCGTGAGCGCTAATGTACCGGGACCTTGCACTGGCATGGGTATTGTATTTAGCGTACGCCTGCACCGAAAACAGTTCCGCTTTGATGTTAATAACAGACAAACGTGCTGAAGATCTTCGGAAAATTGTTTTATCAATAGACCCATGGGTCTACTACCATGTCCCATGGGACTACGCAGACTAAAACTACAAATCATTAACCCATTTATTAATAAAATAATCGTAATAATTTCTAAATTGCTAATATCCTTTGCAAGAATGAAAATGTGTTCATACAAATTTTAAAGGACTAATTTTATTTTGTTTTTGTGTAACACGTTGAGTTGTGGCTAACGCGAATTTAATTTTATCTACCTGCACCCCGTTATTATAGCACATTAGGTAGGTACTGCACAAGAAATTTTTCAATTTATAAAATTCCCAGAAACTTATTTTTGTACAAGAAAAAATGGACTACCACACATGCAGTTAATATACTAAATGTTAATATTACAGCTTAATCGGCACATTCAAATTAAAATTATGGTTGCCGGAGATTCGATAAAAATAGTAGGAAGAAATTTAGAATGCCTTTCATAATATCGAGTTTTCAAGTTGCAAAGTTGCGAGAAGTTGCAATTGAATGTCAACTTAACACAGTTAATACAAAATGCAGACCGCATACAAGATCAAAACAATCAAGCGGCCTTGGCAATATGTAACAAAAGCGTAACATGCAGTTATGTTTTAGCCTTAAGCAAGTTTGTTTATTGTTGTAAACAAAAAATCAATCCATTGTTTTCTCGTTAGTAAATCGAGGCACATTCATCATAGGAAGTAATTTGTTAGAATATTGGGCACGTATCGGCTTCTATTTCCAATGAGGTCGCGTCAATGCCGACTCTTTCTTAATTCACCGTAAAATTTATCATTGGAGACTTCATTTCGGATATGAGAACGAATGGCCTATTGTGGTGGAGCGATTGTGCTCGCTCGTCTACGTGTCAATATTAGAATTATTCTCGGAAGTAATTTGATACTTTTTCTGGTCCTCCAAGCGCTACCCCGGCGGGTTCTATTGTGTTGTGAACGGTACCTACACCTGCTACTTCACCGTTTGTAATTTTATACACTCCTTAGTTGGAATATTTCGACGTAATTGTGGATTTAAAGTCATATCAGAGATCTTATTACAATTTCCATCAATAATAAAGAAAAACAAATTAATGCTGGCATTTAAAAAACAAAGCTTTTGATGCTATTCCAAAAATGCAACAAATCTCGAAACAGCCTTCGGGTTTCGAATTCTTTCGCCGTGTCCCTGTAATTATAATTACCAGTATGGTGAGGAGTGTAGCGTGAGTTGCGGTGCCCGGGCTCAATTACAGCAGCGGCTGCGCCCGCGGCGGCCCGCGCGGCAGTTAGCTTAGGGAGCACCAAGCTGTCTCTCTCACCGATATTTTTAGTATCGGCTATTACTTCATTAGGAACCTGTAATTAAATATGCAAAGCCGCTCTAATATCCAAAATTGGAAACCTCTGACATCAGCTTTGTTTAAATATGGTAAATTTTGTTTAAAAGTGGTCATTGATTAGTCTGTCCTGTCGATTTGTATTGCAATAGCAGATCTTTGAAACTAACGGTCAATGATAAGAAATGGGTCAACCGTAAAGTTTCTAAACGCATAAAGACACATTATTTTTCAACAAGCACTTGGAAGTCATCGGGCCGCGTCTTTACAGCTCGAGTTATGACAGATTACCGAAGGCGCAGAGGAGAGTGTACGGTGAAAGTACCATTTTGTTTCAAAGTAACGTACATCACGGGCGTTTAGGATGGAGGCCTAAACAATGACATCACAGCTAATTAGTGGTAGCGTTATCGCGGGCGCTGTTAATTAAATAAGTGCGAGTGGTATCTTGAGATCTGCTGCGTCACGGTCGATTCACCCCGGCGGATCAAGACGTCATCCGCTGCATCGGCGTTATCGTGGCCATCGCCGATCTCTGTACACAATGGCCGGATTGCCCGGAGCGAGACACACCTCGCACACCTGTCCGGGGCGAGCGGGGTGAGGACGAGGGGGGAGAGCCAGGGCTTATACAAAACGTAAAACATGCTTTAAAAAAAGTAAAGCCTTAGAGGCAGTATCATCATCTGTTCGTAATGTTCCACACGGTGACCTCCATAAAATAACGTGGTCGGAGAAACCACATAAAAGTTTTAACGCACTGTTCTACGACACTGGTTTCTACTATGTTTTCTCACTGTCTAGCTGGTTTTAATGCTCAAAAATTACTTTATGTGAAATTTTTGAGATCATGATCACCAATGAATAGCTTGATCTCGATGCTGAAGTAGGCTTGATCTCGATGCTGGGTGGTGAAATTCATTCAACTATAAAGTTTATTTAAAGATCGATGCTTATAACTGGCAGTATGAAAAATATTTCAAAGGTTAGGATTTATACCAATTTAAAAAAAGTCAGATTTATAATAGTTAGAGGCAACCTTGTCGTCTCTGGAGCGGCGCGCGCGCAGCCGCGGGCGCGGACGGCGCGCGTGCGCCCGACCTCCGGGGGAATGCCTCCGCTAGTCATTAACTTTTGGGATTGGTGGCTTTTCAATGATATATGTGTGGGATGTGCTCCGGCCTTATGTAATGACTATGGACGAGTTATTATAGATTTTAAAGATTTTACTCGACGGAAATTTCTTTCTACCATCTCTACCCGATATGCCCTTAGGATGTTTCGGCCTAATGGTTCTGTCTGTAGAGTTGTTTCCACTTCATATAAGTAGTTAATACAAAGTAACGATGAATGTCTCCAAAAAATAAGTTTACATCAATGTCATTCCTAGGTGTACTTATGAGAAGAATTATCTGAACAAATCTTGCTAAAGTACATATTTATGAAACACACACAAACAAGCGTGAAGATTACGCTGTCTACCGGTGTATATTTTATCCGAGTTTAGTAACAGCCGTACACAAGTTTAACACGTACATCCCTTACGTTGCCGCCATAATTTTAGGTCGTTCCCATCGATCGGTGCCGGGAAACGGCCTTGCGGCTGCGCGTACGCAATCGCCGCAGAATTGCTGAACGCTTCCTCAATTTCCCGGCCCTTTGTTTTAGAACTCGCAACAATCCGAACAATAATGCCACAAATAATTAGGCATCGTTGTTATTGCGCACGCGCCTAATGTTATGTTTCGATTAACAGGTCGACACAATATAACGAAGGTTCCTCTGTAAATGGGCAGGTGCCTTGTAGGTGGTGCGAACGTGATCCTGGGAGTCGACCTTCGGTTCGGCAATCCATTGTTATAGCAGTTAGCAACTGAGGGCGCCGAAAATTGCGCAATTGTTATGTCTGCGAAACGGCATGGGCGTGACTGCACCTGTGCTTAAAGCAAAAGGAAAACCTTAGGAGTCGCAGTTATCGAAGGGTTATCTGAGAATCATATCGGGCTCCGTATCTCCGCGTATAACTCTCCGAGCCCAAATGAAATTATTATACTAATTACCGAATCTCGATCACGAGCGGGGGGCGGGCCGGCTCTAAATCTCTGCTCGCTCTCCTAAATCGATTACGGGTATTACTAGCCTAGAGCTCCACGTTTTGTCTCTGTCTAATGTGGGCCGGCCTTGCTCTCCTCTTTTTGGATATAATCTTTCACGGTTCAATGCTCCGTATAGGCATATTAGCCGCGTCGTTTTACGGCCGATAGGAACTTTGACTTTGAAGGAATTCGTGGTTGATAAGAGATTTTGGTCATAATTACTCTGAAAAGCCAGGTCGTGTCCCAAGCCTCCCACCTGGGGTCAAGGGAGAATGTTTAATTGATGATGGTCGTCTTCAATTAACAGCTTCTCACGTAGCGATCAGGCAGTTATGTATAATAGTTCATGCTCTAGTAAACCTCAAAGGAGCTCAAGAGCTCACCGGCTTTCACACGCACTGACTATTTTAATTAGTGACGAAAATACTTATACACAAACTTAGCGAATAAAACAATAATTCGGTTGCAAAAAGTTCGCACGACTTTCTAACATGTTTTGATTAATGAATGCCATGTTACTCAAATCTGCTCACCAATTACAATTATTTACGGGGTTCTGAAATTATATTTTTTTGCGAAATCAGACACTTATAAACAATATAGCTCTTACATTACTGCTCTTACAGTTTATGTGAAAGTTAAACTTTATAGCAAGAATTCTTAACCGTTCCTGTTTAAAGGAGTCTTTAAAACAGTAGTATAAGTTAATCTCGAAGTTAAATCTGAATTGAAAACAATACCTATTTTAATTACAGCTAGGTATGAGTCTGTGGGAATGTGTTCGCGTGACACGGGTGGCTAGGTTTCCTATCATTATCTCTGTTTATGTCACCATGCACTGTGATAACTGCGCTGTACAACTGACGCACTAATCGTAATACCACTAATGGTATTACAAAATGTTACAACAACTAATTTATATCCATTACGTCTGTTTGTTTTCGTTTGTCTGACGCGGATTAAAAGGTCATTAGAACTTGAATGATTGAAGTTCTTCGTAATTTCTTTCGATTCGTGACGCAAAATTATTATTTCGTTAAGTAATTGAATCGAAAGATAATTAGGATTAATATGTTTACACAAACGTGACAATTTCTTAGGTCTATATTGATCTTGAATAATTGTCGACTGTACCCAACTCCTGATTTAATTTATTTGGCAGGAAGCAAATTTATTAGTTGTGAATATTGCCGTAATATTACATGTGGCGTTCATAGGCGGCCTATAATTAAATTGTTATACGAAAATTCCTGATTTTTGGCTACTTCTTTACCCATATCTGTCTTTTTTTCGAGCTGCCCATGCCTCTACACTACTGATTCCTAATGTTTTTGTTATCATTTATTATGCAGGGAACTACTAAATAGGCATTTTAATTTGGTTCATTGTATGTATTTATGAACGATAAATTCCAGGATCTTATTCCAGCGTACAAAAATTTGCGTTACTCTATGATGATCACAGTGTTGCACTCGGTCGGATCTTTAACCCACTAATAAAACTACCAGGCGCTTAGCCATCAATGCCAATATCTTTATATGACAGTATTGTTTCTTTTATATTCACCTGTATTAAATATAAGTAGACCATAAGAGGTATATCTAACGTTGTCTTAGATATATCGTTTTTTATTAACTGACTTACGATGATGGCTTGGAGTAGCCTCGTCATCATCACCGGACTTGCGGGGGAGCGGATGGCTCTTACCCCTTTGCGGAGGACCAGATGGCATTCACCCCTAAACTTAGATATAACTAGACAATACAGATCAATGTAAGCTAACGTACTCTCGTTTGTTGCAGCCTATTCGAGCAGGAGATAATGAGCTACGTGCCAGCGGGCGGGTGCGCGAGCGGCGGCGCGGGCGGCGCGTGCGCCTCCCCGGCCGCGTCGCCGGCCGCGCGGACCACGCGCGCGCCCGCGCCCCAGCGCCGCGACTTCGAGGCGAAGCTGCGCGCCTTCTACCGGAAGCTCGAGAGCAAGGGATACGGGCAGGGGCCGGGGAAACTCAAGTGAGTGGTTTGATAACGAATGCCCTTCCAGCTCATGTTTTCCCTCCCTCCTATGATACTGGGCTCTTCTGGGCGTGAAACGGCTTTTAAGCAGACCTTGCAGATAGGCTCAATATGGACTATTGTGCCTGTCGACCTCATATGTGGATCTCGCTACCGCTTACCATCAGAGGGCCTACCATGAGTTGGCTATCGAAAACTTACGTACGTTAAAAACCTATCGATTTGTTTTTTTCATACGGCCGATTTTAGTTCTTCGCGTAACCACCAGCGGCGCTGTACAAGTTTTTCATAGACATATTTACGTAGGCGATATCGAGTGCGTAAGTTTTAAACTCATGGTAGCGCTACAGGTGGAGTGAGGTCATCTTGTTAGCCTTGAAAAAAAAGGCAATATTAATAAACTTTAGAAGTTGGCTGGAATCACTCGAAATAGGATAGGGATCTTGGTTTCCGTTATGTCCTGACTTGTCACTGCAGTACATATATTGCTGGAGATGTATGGACTCTTGGTTTCCGATAGAATATAACACCTGAGGGCCTACCATGAGTTGGCTATCGAAAACTTACTTACGTTAAAAACCTATCGAGTTGTTTTTTTTATACGGCCGATTTTAGTTCTTCGCGTAACCACCAGCGGCGCTGTACAAGTTTTTCATAGTACGTAGGCGATATCGAGTGCGTAAGTTTTAAACTCATGGTAGCCTCACAGGACTCTTGCCTGTAACTATATAAACCAAAATATTTATAGCAATGTTACGTAACAAAAGTTACAACAACGAAATTGTTATCCATGGATGTCCTAGGTTTTATTCAATAGGCAGTCTAGACCGACTAAAGTCAAATTGACTAATTCTAAGTAGTTTATTTAATTACTTGGAATATTCATAAGTAAAGAAACATAAAATCTAAAGTCAGAAAGGTAAAACGATACTTGAAAGTGCTTTTTGTTCGTAGTTTATTTTGAAGCAGTAACGTAAAGAGATACTCACGTAAATTAGCAATTAGGCTCTAGTGGGTAGTGTGACGTCACTCTATTCGATATTATACCGCGGGGAGCCGCCTATAGTGACGTCAGCGACTGTATGACGTCATTGTAAGAGGGTGCCCGTGGAATTAGACACTTAATTGAAATAAAATACAACAGAAGTGTCCTCGTATAAATAGACTTTGCGTGGTACTTTTACACTGTTCGTGAATAGATTAGTTCTATTATTAAACCGTCGTTTTTCGGTAAACGTCACCGGTTCTATAGGACTTAACTTTAATTGTAATATAATTATAATGGTAGTGTAATAAGAAATCTCTGAAACTAACTACTAAGTGATTTCTCTTGCCACATTAAATGCAAATGTCTTCTAGGTACACTCGAATCCTGGGTCATCATTTTCTGATTTTTATAGAATTTAACCTAGAATTTTAGTTGGCTTTAAAACTTCGACGGCTTTTGATGCTGAATAGGTTGCAAGACAACTATTATAAATGCAAAATGCATTACGACACCGAAACAGGACTAAACTTGTCAAGTATGCTATGATATTAAACATGCCCATAACATCGCCCTCTTCAGACTGCACATCCGGCGCGAGCATCTTCTAGAAGACGCGTTCAGACGCATCATGTCGTGCGGCAAGAAGGAGCTGCAGAAGGGCAAGCTGTGCGTCCTGTGGGACGGCGAGGAGGGCTTGGACTACGGCGGGCCGAGTCGCGAGTTCTTCTTCCTGCTGTCGCGGGAACTCTTCAACCCCTACTACGGGCTGTTCGAGTACTCCGCCAACGACACGTACACCGTCCACGTGTCGCCGATGAGCGCGTTCGTCGATAACCATCATGAGTGGTGAGTGGACACTAACATATATTTTTCTTTTAAGTAAATTTCAAGTTTGAAAACCCACACTTCTAACCTGGATGGGAACTTGAACCCACGATCTTGACGCATCGCGACTCAGGTAGAACACTCTATAAATAACATTTACATTAGAGTTTAGGAGTAGCACTAAAAAATCATTAGTACAATAAATGTTCATTCATTCATACAATCACGCCTTTTTCCCAGAGGGGTAGGCAGAGATCACTTCCAGCGATCCACTTTTCACCTCTGTGAGAAACGTGACGTGACGGGTTGTGGACCACGTCGCCGCCATTCTGCCTTGTGCATTGTTTTAACAAGGTCATTGCGTTCCCACGAGTAGAAAGGATATATGACGGGGGAAGGAAATGGGGAGGAAGGATACTATCGCCTCGGATGATTTGGACTGAGTCGATAGTAGCTCGAGGAGCCGGGGTCGCTTACCCGTATACCGTTCATCAACCACCGGACAGATAGTTGTGACTGGTATCCCCTGACTGTACCAAATTGAAAAACAGTTTTTTCGACACCTACTAGCTAGCGCTTGTAATCAGATTGCGCCACAAGAGCTCTCCTAAATAGCGCAGAAAAATTCATGGGTCTCTTTGGCGTTTCATAAAATGACAGTTTGTGTGAAACATTGAAACAACGAATACGGTATCAAGAAACACTTATTATGTATTTAAATTATTTTTCTTGGTAGTGATTAATAATAACGAATTCGAAGTTGCACTTCAGTGCATTCACTGCGTGCATGTGTCGAAGATGCGCGCGCGCACATTTTAGCCGTTCTCGTTCCAAAATAGCATAATGCGTGCGATATGATTATGCTCTGTAACGAGATGCATGGTGAATTAAGATTATGAAGATTACATTTTTCTTTTAAATTTACCAAACTTCAAAGATTGATCGGCCATGTATAAAATTATATCGGTATAGGATAAAATTGGTGATGAAATTATCTTATATGCATCTATATATAAATTTTTTGAATGCAGAAATAAAACATCGCTTTTTCACAGAAACAAATGTATATCTATACTAATATTATAAAGCTGAAGAGTTTGTTTGTTTGTTTGTTTGAACGCGCTAATCTCAGGAACTACTGGTTCGATTTGAAAAAATATTTTTGCGTTGTATAGACCATTTATCGAGAAAGGCTTTAGGCTATATAACATCACGCTGCGACCAATAGGAGCAAAGATACAATGGAAAATGTGTAAAAAACGGGGGAAACGCGAACGAAGTCGCTGGCACAGCTAGTCCAATATATTTTCCGCATCACATGTCAGTTAAGTAGGATATACACCAGTGGCTTCCTAGACCATGTTACAAATAGTAGTAATCACAATTAAGTAAATCCATATTGTTATCTAGTCCGGCGCGCTGATTAGCCGCCATTACCCGGAGTGGGTGTAATTATGCCGCGTAATTTACTCCGCGGAATGAACCTGCCTCAGGATCAATAGAGATGCTTGTTGCCGAGACCTGACTTTTGTCTAACAAGAACGCATTCATAGTTTTGCCACGTACTTACCTACCAAACATATGCGAACCTCATGTTAATCATAATTACAAAGAATAATCGAAATGATCTTGGTAACTCAGATCTTCAAATGTACACAGGCATTCTTGCATATGTAACGATATAACCTTGATTGTCAGTTACCAGAAACGTCACGATTATCTCCTATTATGGTAGGGATTGCTCATAGATTTCCATTGATTCCATTCCATTACACCAATACAATATACAATTATATATACTTACGTATCTAAAACTTAAGGAGGCATATAAATTTTCCTATCATGCAAATAGGCACATAAAATAATGATTCATAGGATCGTAATTCATTGTCACGATACGCTGAACCCTATGTTTATAGTAAGGAACACAAATCATAGTTAACATTCTTGTAACAAACGTGACAGCTTTTAGGGTATACCAAGAAATGTTGATTACCCTTTCACCATATTTAGATATCCGTCGATTGTTGCGGCGGGGAATAAAATATGTAAATACCCGCTCACTGGATGGAACGGTGACGATATTAGGTACAGTCAGTATTACGAGTGGCTACACATATTCAACTTGTTTGCTACAATGCTCTGGGCAAAATATGGCGCCCCTTTCATCTCCTCCAACTGATAGAGCTGCTACATAAAAAGATGCTACATAAAGTCACTAATTTTATACCATTGCACCCTTTGCGTCCGGAGCCCGAAGCGATGGTTCAATCACATACACCTACTTACACCGGCTAACTCCGTTAACAGTGAACCTTATTTATTCTCCACCCTGTTGACATAACTTTCAAAGTGTGGAGCCACTTTTGTTGCTGACTGCACGTTCGTTTTCCATTCGATTGCTCCTGTTTGGGAACCTTGTGAGAACAAAGGCTTGAGCAGCCGTTAGCCTGTAATTAGGTCAAGTATAAACGGCCCCCCTTCATATAAAACACCAGTCTTTATGTGTGCTTTGTGTTAAAGTTTTACATAACATTATTTAGGATACGAAGTTAGGTATGGCTATCTAATGACTTATTGGTTACAGAAGAAAAGCCGTTAAATGTTCTATTCAGGCATAGTTTTTATGACAGAGAATCCATTACTTGTAATAGGTATTCTGAGCACACATTTCTAGCATTCATATTTCAATCGATATTAGGTATTGTGCTATCTACGGTATCAATTACATTTGTAAATGTAAAAAAAAATGCACGTATTTATAATGTTCCATCAGAACACTCAATGTTCTTCACGATATAATATGTAATTGTATACGTATACTGAGTTGTTTACGTAGAGAAAATATTTGCTCATGCATTCGATACTTTTGTAAGTGCCTTTTAGATTCCAATCAAACCTATAAAACGACTTACAGAAAGATCTAAAAGGACAAACAAAGATTTTTTACAGCGATAGATTTAAAAAATCACGTGTCACTATCAAATATGGTGAAACTCTAAATCAGTATACTCTATGCCGGTGTCCGTACGTCTATATTTAAGCGGCACAGTTCCGGTGCGCGCGCGCAGGCGGGCTCGGGTTACCAACAAGCGCGTCCCCTCGCTGTAACTAGTTTTTTTTTGCTCATCTCCTCCAGTCATGCCTTGTGACAACACAAACACAAGTAACACTATACCTTATACCTATCAGGTGGTGCGTATCGTACCGTAGACGGTACTACGTTTCGAAATTCGACCAAAAAATAAAATATCCATTACGCAACAGGGCTCGGTACTCGTTGACAACACGCGAATATCACTCGAGTCCAGTTAGAGATAACATTTCGCACGTTATTGTGACCTATATTGATATAAGATACTCACATAAAAACGACGGCCAATATCCGTCACTGATAAAATTTAAATTAACCAAACATGTAGTGTTTGACGGCGGACCTTTTAAGAACTATGGATATTTTTTGCAGTAAACTAATACAGCAACATACATTTACACGCACCTCTCATATCCACTTACATTTTTTATATGCGACACGTAGGTCCTCAATCCTGAGTCAATAACAATATTAATGTGAAATATCACACCCGGAAGAGAACAGTGGTCTGTTGTCCAGATTTGCGACATACCTCTCCGGTTCAAAAAAAAAACGATCAGGGTCTTATTTAGAGCGACACCTAAAATTTGTATAGGCACACACATCGTCATGACAAGTTGGGTATCATTGCAAATAGACAATATAACTCTCAATCTCAACTCTTAACTAAAACCCGCATCGTCGTCTATCCTTAAAGTCTACCTGACGCTGTTGAGTACCATTCCATCAACAATCCGGTGAAGAGGACAAGTATCTTCTAAAAGCTATCCTTATCATCGTAGCTGCTAGCTGCCCTATATCAGGTGGTGTAAAAACGTCGATGGCCGAGTGGTTACGGTCGTTGCTTGCCATGCGAGAGGTCGCCAGTTCAAACCCAGCCACGTGGTTTTCAAATTTGAAATTGATATGTACTATTCGACGCTTTAACGGTGAAGGAAAACATCGTGAAGAAACCTGCACACCTAGGAAGAATTCTTAGGTTGTGTAGTCATCCAACTCGCACTTGAGAAATAAACTACAGGGTGGTTGACTCGCGGCCTTATCGCCCTAGTTTGGGGTAGGCCCGTGCCCCAGCAGTGGGGACGTATATGGGCTGATGCTGACGATGATAAGGTGGTGTAACAGTCCGGTGTGGTTGCAGGTTCCGGTTCTCTGGTCGCGTGCTGGGGCTGGCGCTGGTGCACGGGTACCTGCTGGAGGCGTGGTTCACGCGCGCGCTGTACCGTGCGCTGCTGCGGCTGCAGCCCGCGCTGGAAGACGTGGACGCGCTCGACGCGCAGTTCGCCGCCTCGCTGCGATGGTTACAGGTATGCACTTGCACCCTACCTATATGCTGAAGGCTACTAGAACTCCTAAAATAAGAAGGTGAAAAAAACACGCGGATAGCTACCTCCCAAATCAAACTTTTGGATCTACTACATGGATTTGTCTGGTATCTGTAATGAAATACAAAAACAAATGTGACACATCAATCACAATTAGCAAAAGACACGATTCAGTGCAGAAGGAATGGGAAACGTATGTGCTAAATGGCAGCATACCAGCAAGTCTGGTATTCAATACCTATATATTTTTGTCTCGGAATGCCCTCTAAGCAAATAGGTACCTTTTTGACAAAGCTCCCTTAGCTAAATGTCCCATTTGCAAAGTTCAGGTACTATTTGGGGCCTTAGCCTGTCCAAATCCATCTTTTCTTTTTTTTTTATTCATTTATTCACAGAAATTACATTACATTACAGTAAATTACAAAAATCGCCAAACTGTTGCCAGTTTGTTGGCCTCTATGACTACCAGTCCAATGTTTTATTCTTGTGCTCCATCCACACCATCTTCTGCCAATGCTAACCAATTCCACCACCCCGTCATACTGTGGTTCTGGCAGGCCATTGACAGGTGCGCACGATTCCTAACTCCACTGCGTCAAAGCGATCGACTGCGATCCCAGTCAGATCGCCTCGAGCTCTGCTACAGATAGCTCGACTGACTGACTGCCATGAGGTAACTGGGTTTTTCCCCTCAGTCGGCGCGCTGCGTGTCGTCGCTGGAGCTGACGTTCGCGGTGTCGGAGCGGCTCGCGGACGGGCGCGTGCTGGAGCGCGAGCTGCGGCCGGGCGGGCGCGACGTGCCCGTGACGGAGCGCAACCGCAAGGAGTACCTCGAGCGCGTCGTGCGCTGGCGCGTCGAGCGCGGCGTCGCCGAGCAGACCGAGTGGCTGGTGCGGGGCTTCCACGAGGTGTGCATACAGTACATAGGTTTTTTTTTTCTTAACCATTCTGATTCTGACAATACGATGGGTGTTGGAGTAGCATCATCATCATCACCGGACTTGCGGGGGAGTAGATAGATATAGTAAATTTGACTACAGTGTAACCAGTGTCTAGGCGAGGGCAAAGTCCTGATTGCCGAATATATACCCATTTACTTCAATATCTATAACCTTGTAAGGTAAGGTTGATGTTCATTTTTTTTGGGAAAAATGCATTATGTCTATGTCATAAACACGTCTCGTATTTATCGCCGTTAAAAAATTCTATTTTTATTTTTTACTATACTCTTTTTCAGCTAAGATGATCCCTGTGACACTTCATTGTGTTCTGAATCACATCAATCAATTGTGTTGTGCAAAAAAAATATTTTCGTTTGTCAAACGTAAAATGTGTGATTCAGAAGTCACAGGGATCATCTTAGGTCAAAAATACTATAATTCTAGACGACAAATATCTTCCATTCCATCAGTACCGTCTTCTGCCAATATGTAAACTAACACCGCCCTCTCCGTCCGGCAGGTGGTGGACCCGCGGCTGGTGGGCGCGTTCGACGCGCGCGAGCTGGAGCTGGTGATCGCGGGCGCGCCCGAGCTCGACGTGCCGGACTGGCGCGCGCACACCGAGTACCGCGGGGGCTACCACGACCACCACCCCGTCATACTGTGGTTCTGGCAGGCCATTGACAGGTGCGCACGATTCCTAACTCCACTGCGTCAAAGCGATCGACTGCGATCCCAGTCGGATTCTTCTTCTTATCAAATAGCTTGACTGAACAACCTGACTGTCAGAGTTTATGACCGCAGTGGCGTAACTATACCCGTTCAAGTCCGTGGCAAAAATCTCTCCGATGGGGCTGGTTTCACACGACGTTTTCCTTCACCATTCGTATGTGAGTCTACGCGATCGAGATTTTGCGATCCCAGTCGGGTTGCCTCGAGCTCTGCTACAAATAGCTTGACTGGCATTTTGCCGACTTGCCACCCTGTAGTTACGCCACTAGCTATGAGGTAACCGAACCCAGTTACCTCCGAAAGGTTCATGCGATCGATTGAGATCCCAGTCATTCGTGGGCTCTGCCATCTGCTCTGACCGATCCCAGTTGCCTCTAAAAGCTTTGACACTGGTAGGGTAAACTGTGGGTTTATAATCTTTACCCCACTAGGACGCCCAGCTGAAGGGTAAAATTTGAGCTCAACAGTTGAGAGATCTGCTTCAAAAATGAGTAGCAAGATTTCACCAGAACATACTATGTACATACTACATTGCAAGTTAAATAAGTGCTTTTAAAAATAATGCCTGGCTATATTAATTATATTGCCACTGTGTCCAAAATATTTCTAATAACAATCTGAACACAAGTGAAGGCAAGGCAATGTGTCACAATAAATACAAATTTACCACCACGGGAAAATGCTGGTTGCACCAATAAATTGGATTACCAGCCGAAATGAGGATTTAAAACAAAGAAAGAAGCTGTCCTTTTAACAAAAAATATTTTCAAAGGCCTGTCAAATTAATGAAATATCCAGAAAAAATTCTATTACACAGAGTCGGATCATTACTTTACTGTAGGAGCGACATCTATCGACAGTTCTCTAAACAAATTTGTCAGTTCTTATGAGACGTTCATTATATAAAGGCTGGAATTTTAATAAAATTTCATCAGAAAACATGTTCAATGTGTTTCATTACAAAAAATAATGATTTTTTGTTATCTTCGTTATATTGTTTGTCTCGTAATAAAATATTTGAAGGCCAACCAATGCACTATGACACAATATTTTCCCAGTCGTTCCTAGCCACAGGATTTGTCACCAGTAAGTGGTACAAACAGCTATGATTGGGAACCCTTATCGACCGTGACGATTACGAATTAGTACATATTTTCAGGGTTATTCCAGTTTGTCCTACCAAGTCGCCCTACTATTTTACTATTTCCCTATGGGAAAAAAATATTGCCTTTTGCTTTTAGTAGGGTGAATCGCTGATAACCCCCAGGTTCCGCTAGTAATCTTAGTTACTTTTTTGTGCAGGTTCACCAACGAGCAGCGGCTGCGGCTGGTGCAGTTCGTGACGGGCACGTCGTCGATCCCGTACGAGGGCTTCGCGGCGCTGCGCGGCTCCACCGGCCCGAGGCGCTTCTGCATCGAGCGCTGGGGCCGCGTCGAGTCGCTCCCGCGCGCGCACACGTGCTTCAACCGGCTCGACCTGCCGCCCTACCCCGCGCCCGGCCTGCTCTACGAGAAGCTGCTGCTCGCCGTCGAGGAGACCAACACCTTCGGCATCGAGTAGCCTTCTCCGGCGCCGAGACGAGGCGGAGGGTCCCTCCCAGTCATCCCTCTAAGATTTTTATGAAAAAATTTCCACGTAGCCACCTCTCTGTCGAAGGAGAGGGACAAAAAATACACCGGGGCCACGATCTCGATCGACCCGAGTGGATCCAGTTTAGAGGGTGCTACTGAGATCGACCCGAACTGAAACTTATTTATTTATTCTATTGTATACTTAGATGCTCCGATTTATGCAATCCAGGTGTGTAACCCGATACGACCTCCCGAGTATTCCATTCGAATTCGCAAACGCACCGCGCATTACCAGATGTAAATAGTTGTGACTAAATAGTAATGTCGGCGTAAATAATAGTCAATCGATAGTATATGTACCGGGCGAGCCGATAGCGTGCGTGTGCGGCGCACGCTCGGACACCGTCGAGCCACTCCTATGTGTTATCAAGATTTGTACTTTATTAATGCTTTTATTGTAAGTGAAGTATATTGTGGCTGTGAAACGGGACTCGAGTCCCGTATTTAGATATTACGCTTTACGTCACTAATTTATAATTATTGTATGTAACCTTTCAACTATGTACCCTAGATATAAACAGTATTTATATTATGTTGCGAGCGAGGACATAAGTGATATGACTTCTCATTGAATATAATAAAATCAAACTTTTAATGTTTATTAATTTAATTAAAGAATGTTATCAAAATATTCCCAATTACAATCAGAACTAGTCAGCTACTTTTAACCATATTTTATTGCTATAATAAAACACTTTCCAAATATAGCCTGGCAATTTTTCATATACATTTAATTCTGCTACCATCTAATGTTTGTACTAATTATATTGTAGTGTTCAAATCCTGATTTGGTCACGCTAGATAAGTGGAAGTTCCTTCATAGGATATTGTATATAGATTCTATGCCCAAACGGAAAAAATAATAATGCATAAATCACATAACAAACTGTTAGGGCTACTTCCATGACAAAACAATTGATTTATTTCTTTCATTCATGATACAGTTCAAGAGTGCCTGTCGATGTAATATTGAATGTTTTGTAATAACTTGGAAGTACCCCTACCAAAGTATTAATAATCTTAGTGAATGTAGATACATTATTTATTGTGCTTAGGTATTCTTACACAGTAAGTGTAAGATGATGTTTATTTTCGTAAGTAAATAGTTATCTTATGTTGAACATTCTAACTATCTTTGTGTATTGTATTGTTTTATTGTGTAAATTTTAATTTGTTTTTATGTGCAAGTGATGAAAATGTGTCAATATACATTATTACTTAATTAATTTGTTTTATTAAACTTATTACAAGCCACTAATTGTGGTTGCTATTATCAACCAGCAATAAAATTCTCATCAAGATAAGAAATTCTAACTAGCAACTAACATCTTCTCTAACTACATAACAGGATGCATTCCACGCTACATATACATAATGCAAGGGAGGAGAATTTAGTCAGGAAAGTGATTTGTAGAGGGAAAGGATATTCCAAGACGATATAAAATAATGAAGAATAAATCACACATACAAAATGTTTATTTTTCAAGAAGTTTGTGTAACAACAAAAATCAACCTTGTTAAGACCTTATCTTTTAAACATATAACTATTTACAGTTCCCAAAATCTGCATTTGTCAACACAAACTCATGTAAAATGCAACAAGGGTTATTTCTTCACAATTTCTACACTAAGTTGTGACGGAGTTAATTCATAGTATGTCACAGTCTGTAACTTTAAAATCTTATTCGATAACTCATCTTAGTTAAAAAGCTGTGATTACAATATGATAAAAGCTACTGTTATGATAGATTCGTAATATGCAATGTTGTAGCTATGTGTATTGAAAATTAAACTCTTAAAAATATCCTCCCCCTCCGTTACATGCCACTCAACGAATGAGCACAATCAAACCCTCATATCGCGAGAATTATCGTAAGCGAACCCAACAATGTCATCTGTAGACTCATAGACGGTCAACGTCATTATAACCTACAAATTAATTTGTAATATAATACACGCTTGTGTAAATATTTTGTATATTTAGTTCAAAAATAACGGTAATACAATATTTATTTGTATTTCTATCGTACGGAGAAGAGCGGCTCGCTATGAGTTTAGCCAAGAGAGGGGAAATCCTTGTTGTCGTCCACTTTGGGCGGCGCGACCTGCGAGCGCGGCACAGAGCGCTCCTCGACCGGCGCCTCCTCGCGCGGCGGGCCTCGGCCTCGCCCGCGCCCGCGCCCGCGGCCCCGGGCTCCGGTGCCGCCGCGCCGCGCCGTGTCGTTGAACGTGAACTCGATGCCGAGCACGCGCTTCTGCCGACCCACGCGCTGCGGGTAGTCGGCGATGTCGTACTCCTCGTCCGAGTCATCGTCCTCGCCAGCCTCCTTCTTCTTCTCCATCAGGACCAAGTTCTTCCACTGGCTGAGGTCCTCACCTTCGCCGGCCTTGCGCAGGTTGTACTGCGGCGCCATGCGCTGAGCGTTCCGCAGCGCCTTGTACTCGTCCAGCGTGAGCTCGCGCGGCTCCTCCTCGGTCGGCGCGGCGCGCTCAGCCTCCGGCTGCTGCCCGTCGCCGGCGCCGGCCGCATCCGGTGCCTTCTCCTCTACGACCTCACCTTCGGAACCGGTTTTGTTCAGCTCGTCCAGCTCGTCCTTCAGGGTGCCCCAGTTGTGCGGGCCGCCGCCCTCGCGCTTGTCGACGGGCTTGACACCGGTCTTGTCGGAACCGGACCTTCGGTCAAACTCGCGCTTTCCTCGGTTGTCGTAGGCCGGGCGCGGGCCGCGCGGGCCGTCGCGATCACGAGGTTCACGCGGCGGTCTCGGCCCACGACGTTCGGCGCCTTCCGGGTTTTCAGTAAAGTTGCGCCGTTCGAAGTTATTAGGCCTGCGGTCGGTGAACTCACGCCTCGGTGGTCGCGGAGCACCATCCTTGTTCTCGACGGCTCCGTTCTGCGGCCGGTCTTCGCGAGGACGTCGCGGAGGCGGACGTTCCGCATTGCGGTCGTTGGGTCTAGCAGGCCCTTTGCTCTTTTGTTGATCGCCGCTCTTGTTATCCTGAGTTTTCACATTCTGGGTTTCCTTGATTCCTTTCCTGGCAGTTGGACCGCCTTTAGGCTTGGCTTCGGGCTTGCCCTTATTTTCTTTCTCTGCTTCTTTGGTCTTCTTTTTGAGCTCCTTGGCCTGCTCTTGCGCTTTTAACGCATCAAGAGGATCGGACTCATCGTCCAAAAAAAGAGCGTATCTGTTCACAACCCCCACACCGTAGGAATTTTCCATTGTGATCCTCTTGATGATTTAATCACACAAAAACTGGATGTTAATGGATTATTTTACGCACTTCAATAAGGCGACATTTTGTCCTGTTTTATTGATTTCATTTAATATGGCGGATGAACGCGAAACACACTAGTACGCCATATGACGAAAGGAATAGAGAAAAGATTAAAGATGGCGGTATTACTTTAAAAAAAATGCACAGTGTTACAGCGTTGGAAAACGTCTTTCAGCCTGCGATTAATTAATGTCATGGATACGCCAACGACACAAATACCTGTAATAAAAAATGCCGCTTTAGTATGCGTAGAAGTAGTCATTTATATGCGTTTTATTTTTATATGTTTGCTGCAATACACGACACAATCTTTACTTAATTTAGACACGAAAGTTACAAGAGTTCCATGTTAAGCAGCCATATCTAAACCACTGAACCTTTGTAAACTTAGTGCAGGGAGTTTTTCAACTAAATCTAGTCTCAGTCCCTACCAAACAAAGTTCAAAATAATATGAATCCTCCCTAAATATCATAAAAAAAACAATATATTGCAATTAGCAAATTTATTACAAAGTAAAGATAATTAAGACCTTTATATTACAAATTTCATTAGACATTAGTTACAACTTCTATTATTTACTATAGACCTCATTTTTTGCACGGGTTCGGTTTCGGACAGGCTCCTCCCCCACCTCCAGCACCTCCTAGACATGTTTCCAACAGGAGGCCACATACGAGATACGGATCGCAATCTCCAGCTGGTCTTCTGTCCTCCATGAAACCTTTACCTTTTTCTTTAATATGTCGTTGTAGCCTGACCGACGCTTTCCTGTTGGCTATTCCCCAAGAAAATTTATCAAAGGGAGCAGTTTCAAATTGTCCAGACAAACGCATACGGTTCGTTGCTTCACTTGCTCCATAATTTTTCATATGCTTCATATGATTAGTCTCCAATTTTTTAAGACATTCTTCAATGAATTTATAACCTCCATCAGAG
Organism: Maruca vitrata; assembly: GCA_039566165.1. NCBI lineage: Eukaryota > Metazoa > Arthropoda > Insecta > Lepidoptera > Crambidae > Maruca > Maruca vitrata. The sequence continues at coordinate 2,999,742 of CM076918.1, read as the reverse complement.
CGCATTCGTTTCGTGCTAAAGTTGTGATGCATACCCACTCCAGGATGTAGCATTCCCATTGGTTTCGGATGATACGTAATATCGACTCCGTAATCTTCTCCTACTCTGGACATTATATATCGGGACATCCACATATCATCTGCAGCTTTAATCCCAACGGTAGTACCGATTTGCCATTCCCAACAGCCAAACATAACTTCTGCGTTTGTGCCCTCAAAATCGAGGCCTGCGTATAAACATGCTTTAGTGTGACATTCGGCTACATCTCTGCCTGAAATATACTTTGCTCCCACGCCACAGTAAGAATATTGATATTTGACAGCAGGAAACCCACCACCTTTAGGCCATCCCAAGCCCCAGCCATCAACGTCCAGCATTGTGTATTCTTGTTCGAGGCCAAACCAGGGCTCTTCCTCTTTATGCATTTCACACAATGTATTGCAATAATTTCTGTTATTTGTTTTCGCTGCTTGATTGTCTCCTTGAAATACTTCACACAATACTAATACATGGGGCTCCATTCTAAACGGGTCCTTGCATACAGTTGCTGGTTTCAATGTAGTGTCCGAATTATCAGTAGTAGCTTGACCTGTGGAACTGCCATCAAACGCCCAGTTTGGGGCGGCTTCAGCAGAGTACGGCACACAGTTCAAAATACGATCTTTGCACCTCATATTGACTCCAGACCCGTCAATCCATACATATGTTGCCAAAACTTTATTGCAAGGAGACGGCAGCCTCATGTACCTATCCATTACTTTCTTGCTCATGATGTGATTTATATTGTGTTTCATCATATTTCTCGTTGGCAGTGCCGTTACTTTTCTGTAGCGATGTAACCCAATTAAACGTCTTAATAAATTATCCATAATTTACGAAAATTTTGCCCTTTTTTATTTCACAAAAAATTTAAACTTTCAACATTACTGACAATCCAACCTTTAAAACAGAAATGATTCGTTTTTTGAAAATTATGTGTTTCATCACTAGCAATGTCATAATTCTAATACAGAATCAAAGACCAAGAAGATTACATTACATTGATTTGTGTACAAACATAATTAGACACATGTTTCTGCTAAAACAGCACAAACTCTATAAGGATCACAGTCACCAGCAGGTCGCCTATCTTCAAGAAATCCTTTCCCATCTGTCACCACGCTTCGTTGTAGTCGAATGGATGCTCCACGGTCAGCTACTCCCCATCTACACGAATCAAAAGAAGCTGTCTCAAATTTCCCTGTTAATCTTTTTTTATTTTCTTCACCATCACCGAGACCATAGTTATTAATTGATTTGCTGTGTCTTTCGCACAAGGTTTTACATACTCGTTCTATTTCTTTTATGCCTTCGTTGCAACGCATTTTATTTACGCTGAAATTATGATGACAACCGATACCAGGCTGATCTTTACCCATAGGTTTCGGGTGATAGCTGATAACTACTCCGAATTGCTCTGCTATCCTTGTGAGTAAATATCTTCCCAGCCATAAATCATCCGCTGCTTTGATACCTCGAGATGTTCCAACTTGAAACTCCCATGATCCTTTCATGACTTCTGCATTTGACCCACCATAATCTATACCAGCATAAACAGAAGCCCTAGCGTGACACTCGACAATTTCTCTTCCAGCCACATGCTCACCTACGCCGCAATATGAGTATCTAGCTTCTGTTACTGGAAAACCGCGGGATTTAGGCCAGCCAAGGGGCCATAAATCGGTATCAAACATTGTGTACTCTTGCTCAATTCCAAACCATGGATCTTGGTCTGTAATTTTACTAAGCAACTTTGCACAATGCGCTCTATGGTTCGTTGATGTTGGCGACCCATCAGCATAATATGTTTCACAAAGTATTATAATGTGGGAACCTTTACGAAATGGATCTTTATATATGGCAGAAGGAATAAGTATAGTATCGGAATTATGGGTCTTAGCCTGACCTGTAGAACTTCCATCAAATGACCATTTTGGAACCGATTTTATTTCACTCGGAATATTATCTATTATTCTGTCTTTAGAGCGCATATGGATTCCACTTCCATCAATCCAAATATATGTTGCAAATATTTTATTTTCAGGTAATGGTAATTTCAAGTAATGGTTGTAGTATGCATTTAATGGCATATCAGTCTTCGTAACACCACACGTGAAATTTTCTTGACTTAATAAGCGTTTATTATATCTTTGAAAATAACTTCGAAATCTCTTGAATGGATTGTTCTCCAAGAATTTTAACGAAAACATTTTATATAAACACTTAATCGGTAATGTTTTTGTTGAGTGCTCTCTTGTTGGTCATGAGCATACGATGAAAACGAGTAAGCTATGCATTTTACCTTTAAATACCTGCAATATTTCTTTTCAGGTCTCTTATACAGTATAAATAACATACTTAGAGATTATCACATCATGTTCGTTTATTGTAAAAAATAATTCAGTAGGAAAACTTTGTCCAAAAATTATGTTCGTTTAATAGTTCTATACCCGTGTTTTTAAGCTATTGTATTGCATAGCTTTTATCGCGGGCTTTGAGCGCGGCGACCGAACCAAGAAATTCCGTAACGAAAAAAACCTCACAATCGTCTAACGTCGTTTCAGTTCGGTAGACTTCGGCACGGTGTTAGTGTGCGTGCGGTTAGACGTATTGTACGACTCTACGAAACTCGCACGAATCGAGTCGAGCTGCTCCTGGCAATAACTATACCGCGGCAGTCCCCGAGTGCCACGCGTCTTTTTTTTGTACGTACGTTGGGTGCGCTGGCTTTATCGCAACAAATAATTGAAATAATTAAAAAAATAGTATCATCGTTTAAGACCAAAAATATTATCATACCTTTATTAAGGCTATTATTTTGATATCGGGATTTTTTAATAAAAATCGGTTGAAGATTTGCAACTTTAATCATGCACAGTGCACGCCGTCCATTTATAAATAACGTGTAAAAACAAGTCCTTTAACACGAATTAGATCATAAGGGTGCGAAATTATAAGCGCTTCTTTTAATTTTTGTTAAAGTAAGGCAATGGATATGATATTGATTTTTGTCTATGCCTTAGTATATCATTGACCGTATAAATTCATTTTAAAAATAAACAATCTGACAGCTGTCAAATATTTTCTCTTCTGTCAATGCTGTATTTCTTTCTGCTGTCACTGTCATCTCTATCGGCATTCGACATACATCGCTCGACTGATTTTTAGACTACCTATCCGAATCGGTTAGCGGACGTTCATTCATGCATAAAAGTAAATGATTGAGTACTTAAATATTTTACAGGAGGCTAAAAGAAAAAATTTACGAGGTACTATTGTTATTGCTTTCGATCGTCTACACTTTACAATTCTTTGGGAACAGCGCTTTTAGTGAATGAAGTGTTTATTGTCATAAATGTACAAAGTTCAGTGCGAAACATTGGTCGACAATTTATTGGAATGAATTATGGAAACGTGAGTAAATATTATCATACATAATATACCCTTAAACAAAGATTTCTAATATATAATTTTAAACTGTCATGGTTACACACATTAGAAAACTGAAACTGTCCGGGATATTTACCATGTTGTTTTGTTTTAATGAGCTCCCGATATTTCGGCACTGTTGCAAGCGCCATGATCACGGGTGAACGGCCGTTCACCCGTGATATCCCGGACAGTTTCAGTTTTCTAAATATTTCTAATATTGACTGTTATCATCCAAGAAATTAATTTTTAGAATAATAATGCTATATTTTTACTTCAGGATAAAAGCTAATTCAGCATTTCTCTGCAATTACGAAGTAATGCAAATTCTTCAACAGTTAAAAGACAGCACCCAGAAAAAACATAAGCGAGAAGCATCTTTAGCAACGGTTACATATGAGGTACATCAATATTTAGTTTTCCACTGTTTTGGTAAATCTTTAAATTTGTGTTTGCTTAAATGGTATTTGCTTTGTTTCAGACTGTACATTATTTACAAAACTCGGACTGCAAAAGCCTCACAGCTCCAGCCATTCAGCGGTTTCTAGAAGCAATGAAACAGTTCAAACTAACAAAAACTGAAAAGCTGATGATGGTGAACACCCCTCCCCGCACTGAGTTAGAAATACAGTTGGTATGGGCCCTGTCTTACTTATGGGTATTAAGGGTATGTTTTCTTGATCTGAAACATTAAATAAAATGTATTTTACTTTTCAGATTGTCCAAGAGAGTGAAGAGAGGTTGTCTGAAGAAGATGTCCAAAATATATTGTTATATTCTTGTCAATTTTTGCCTGCTCCTGTATGACCTGATGACTGATGACTATGATTTGTATTTTTTTTTCATGAATAATACAGATATTTTTTTTTATGTTTAATTACCTGGTTTCATTAATACTTTTAGTTATATCTTAATTTAAAATAGTATAATAGTATGTATGTATGTATATTCAATATATTCCTATAGAATTTTGTATATTTGTATTGGAGTCCTCTTGTTATTTTTTTCTAACTGACATACAATGATGGCTTGGAGCCTCAACACCAGACTTGCGGGGAGCACACTCCTAAATCTGAGACACACACTTACCTTGTAAATCTAAAATCATTATTCATAACTTATTTACATGTAAGTCTCCTTTATTTTTAAATACATTGATAAGACAGTTTACTTGAATCTGTACCAACTGCTGCTCATACTGTAGATTTTCCAAACAATGTTGATTTTTCAGTACAGTTTCCGCTATTGGCTTTGCGTTAAGAAAAATATTTTTAATCCTTTTTTCATTGTTAAGTGTGGTAATTAAAGATGAGCCGCCTGGTGCTGTATCGCGCGGTGGCGAGCCCGCCTGCACGCTCTGTAATTGTGCTGGCCGACTTGCTGGGACTACAATTTGATTACCGGGAGGTGAAACTGCTTCAATTTGAACACAAGACTGAGGAGTATAAGAAGGTTAGTTGTTGTCACAGTTTACTGTGACGTTATTATGTTGCTTACTCTTGTTAGGTATAAAAAATATTTATAAATTTTATAACAGCAAAAACTTTAAAATTGTATTGTCATTTTGTGCATAAAATTTTTCTCACTTTATTTCAGAATATAAATCCCATGGGCACGGTGCCAGTCTTGCAGGATGGAGACTTAATGCTGTCTGAAAGGTAATGTTTCATCATTACTCGACATGACTTTGTGAGGACAATCTACTTCTACTTAAATGTATAAAGACTCAAACGCAAGGCATTTGTGCATGTTGAACTATGTTGACTGAGCCAAAATTATCACACAATTAATAGCAGAAAGCTCCAAGAAAAGTCGATTGGACAATCTGGTCTTGGCCATTTATTAAAGAAGTAGCCAGTCCGAGAAGCAGTGAGGTAAATTACAAAAGAAGTATAGATCTAATCAACATCCTTGCAGATGTTGAATGCTACTAATATAATGAGTCGCCACATACCACTGTGTTTTTCAAATTTGAAATTCATATGTACGATTATTCGATGTTTTGACGGTGAAGGAAAACATCATGAGGAAACCTGCACGCCTACGAAGAAATTCTAAGGTTGTGTAGTCGACCAACCCGCACTTGGCCAGCGTGGTTGACAGGCCTTATAATAATAATAAGGCGTCCGACCGATTTCAGCCATGGCGGCCGATCCCATTGGAGATCAGCCGAGTGCGCAGGACATATTATAGTGCACAAGTGTACGCGCCAACACAAGTGCACTCTCTGTTCCCTTACTATCATAGTTCGGTGAGACGGCAATCCGATATGACCGATGAGAGATCGGGCGCAGGACCACCGGCTTAACGTGCTTTCCGAGGCACGGGCATGCATCCGCCAACTTCCTGACTCCGGGCTGAGTAATTTCTGAACAGGAAAACTCTCACAAATTTTGCTCGTACCCGGATTCAAACCGGGGACCTCTCGGTCCTAACGCAGCACTTGCTACCAATAGACCAACGAGGCAGTTACTGTCCTTATCGCCCTAGTTTAGGGTAAGCCCGTGCTCCAGCAGTGGGGACGTAAATGGGCTGATGATAATGAACTTATGGCTTCTATAACGTTTCCAGTCACGCTATCCTGAAGTACCTGACGGAGCAGTATGGCGGCGAACGGCGCGCACAGCTGTACCCAGCGGAGGCGCGGGCGCGCGCGGTCGTCGATGAGCGAATGTTCTTCAACGCCGGGTACTTCTTCCCGAGGATGGCTGATGTGGCAGTACGTACTAATACGCTAACTTTGATGTATAAAATATGTGAAATAAAACTAATTTTACTGTTTTGCCCGTGACCGAGCTCGAAACATCGGATTTCTAAATAATATGTTCAGAATAATAATACTTACACGCGATTTTAATCCGTATTATAAGTTTTATTACAATTGTGAGAATCTAAGACACCCAGGAAACCTGTATGTAGATAGACAAGTTTAGAGTCAGCCATGTCTTGGCCTTGTCAGCATGGCCAAGCGCTTATAGTACTGACGGTACTAAATGTTTTGCTGTATTGGAGAGCACTATTTTGTACTATATTAACAGTGAAGTGATCATATAAATAAGGGTACCAACAACCTAATTACTCTACTTATCAAGGCACTAAACAATTTTTCGGTAATGATTTCTGTAACCTGAAACTAGTATGTACTTTAAGGATAATAATTTTTAATTATTTCGGAACACATTTTAATACATACATACATAAAATCACGCCTTCTTCCCAGAGGGGTAGGCAGAGATCACTTCCAGCGATCCACTTTTCACCTCTGTGGGAAACGTGACGTGACGGGTTGTGGACCACGTCGCCGCCATTCTGCCTTGTGCATTGTTTTAACAAGGTCATTGCGTTCCCACGAGTAGCAAGGATATATGACGGGGGAAGGAAAAGGGGAGGAAGGATACTATCGCCTCGGATGATTCGGACTGAGTCGATAGTAGCTCGAGGAGCCGGGGTCGCTTACCCGTATACCGTTCACCAACCACCGGACAGATAGTTGTGACTGGTATCCCCTGACTAAACATTTTAATTGTATTATTTATTTATTTATTTATTTGGTACAGCAACAGAATACAAATCCAGGCTTATACAAAAAATATTAAAAGTAAGTTAACAGTTAAATTTGCGCCCCGATCATAGCTGAACACGGCAATGGCATTATGTACAGAACCTTAGTACTATGTGCCCATTGAATAAGTTGAGGAAGCACTACTTATTTTAAATTTTTTTATTTAATTTTAGAGCAATATTCCATATATAAGAAGCATTTATTTAGTATAAAACCCAAGAAAGGTGGTGTGATGATCTGGTCCACCGTCCACCTATTAAAAAACTGGTAAGATATCCACATGAGGTCGACGACAGGCACAATAGACCGTATTGAGCCTGTCGCACTCACCCTGAAGGCCTGCTTAAATGTATATTCACGCCCCGCATGAAGAGCCCGGGATCATAGAAGGTAGGGAAAACATGTGCTGGAAGTGTATAATGTAAAATTAGCTTAGCACTTGTAAGCGTCACATGTAGACCTAATTTTTACGACCACCTGCAACATGTTAATGTGACATGCAATAAATAATTTGATTTGTATTCCATGCCTTAATGACACTGGGCAGGAAAGAGGAGCTGAAGCTCTTGGTCCGAGCCACCACCAATGATATGGGTTAAGTGAAAAAAATAATAAAGCACACTCTTCCACAGTTGCCGCTACTCCTTCGCGGCAAGCCGGGTGGCTCGCCCAGACAACTGCAGAAGATAGAGGAGGCGTTGGGAGTGGTAGAGGCGTACCTGCGCGGGCGCAGCTTCGTGGGCGGCGACGCGCTCACGCTCGCCGACCTGGCCGTCGGGACCACCGCTACAGCCACGGAACTCTTGTGTCCGATTGACCAGAATAGGTTGGGAATGCAATGAAACGCTTTACTTCTTGAATTTTACAGCGTCAATGGCCGAGTGGTTAAGGTCTTTGCTTGCCAGGCGAGAGGTCGCCAGTTCAAACCCCGCCACGTACCACTGTGGTTTTCAAATTTGAAATTCATATGTACGATTATTCGACGCTTTGACGGTGAAGGACCTGCACGCCTACTAAGAAATTCTTAGGTTGTGTAGTCAACCAACCCACACTTGGCCAGCGTGGTTGACTAAGGTCGTATTGCCCTAATTTAGGGTACGCCCGTGCCCCAGCAGTGGGGACGTATATGGGCCGATGGTGATGACTTCTTGAATTAAGTAATTATTTTTACTGAATGAGATAAAACTATTAAAATATTGGGTTTATCAAAAGTGTAAAATTCATTCAAAAAAATTTAATAAATAAGTAAAACATATTTTGTTATGAAACCGGTTTCGTAACCAGAACGCCGGAAAGGACAATGCCGGATTTGTATAGGGCATTGGCGTATTTTTATAGCGGCTATCACTACCACGAACGAACCCCTATTTTTCTAGCGCAGAATAGTTTTTTTTTCCTAACTGACTTATGATGATGGCTTGGCCTTTGGCGAGTAGCCTCGTCATCATCATCGGGCTTGCGGGGGAGCAGATGGCTCTCACGCCTAATTGAAACTTAGTCCGAACTGAGCTACGAGGTTTAGAAGTTTAAAGGTTCTTATGATGTTTAGAGGCTCTTTTCTAACCCTCGTATCTCAGTCAGGACTTAGTTTAGAGGTATACCTACATGCCATACTAAGTTTGGCTCATTATACTAATCTGCACTAGAAAAACAAAAGACGCATTGACCTATGATATTATACTAACCAGTGATATGCCGGATCTAAAAAAAATGTATATCCGCGGATACGGATCTGAATACGGATATTTATTATCAAGATCCGCGGATACGGATACGGATCTTATACCTAACTTTCATCATGTATTAGTCTCATCATTGTAAAAAAGGAGGTTAGAGTTTTATTTTTTTTTTCATTGACATAAAAGTGATCAAGATTTTATAACTTACTATAATATTCCTGTAATCAAGATAAAAAAAGGATTTAAGTTTTAGTTATTTCACTGGCTTTAAAGTAATGTAAGTTATAACTTTCTCTCATTATAAAGTTCTATCTTTCTATCTATCTAATGTTTCCAATATAAAGATGTCCAATATTTGATAACAAGTAATAAAAATACTCTAACTGGACTTTTAAAGGTTTTAATTCTAATAATCATCTGAAAAAGATCCGTAAAAGATCCGCGTAAAAATTAACGGACCCGGATACGGATTTTTCTTTTCCCTCGGATATCCGCGGATATGGATACGGATACGGATATTCGGAACATCACTGATACTAACCCACACACCCCCAGTAGAAGTTATGTTTAATGACGGCATGTGCCAACTACTTTGCTGTTGACTCCTTGTAAATGAAACATCGCCTGGTATGTATTAACTTTATTTTACTGTATTTTACCGCCTTACACAAAACTAAACCAGACTTTTGTTACAGGTATCCCCGAATGTCTGAATGGATGAATAAACTTCAAGAAATTCCATCTTTCAAGAATATCAATGCTGAAGGCATAGCTTACTTTAGTAAATTCTTAGCCAAAGCTAAGGAGTTCGCTGAAAAACAATCCAAATCGAATAACTGATTTGTCTTAACCGAACATAATGTATAAATGTGCTGTACATTCATTGCCATGTGGTATTAAAATATTTTATATTGTACATAAATAAATATTGTCATTACCTATTGTTTGTTATTCCTCAAAAACATACCACCGATAACATAGTATTGTATAAAAAGCTCGTCTATAACTTTGGTCAGCCATTCTGATAAACATAAAATATAACCTGGTATGTATTTTGAATTATTTTAGTCTTTAATGGCTAAAAATCCATGATATAAATAGGATCTTGTAGGTATGTGATATACCTAACACACAGAAAATACTTAGGTACATAATAAATAAAAAACATTTACATACATGGGACAAACGTACTTTATTCAGCATTAGCGACCCGCCTTGCTTCGCTTCGGGTTAATTGAATTAGAGTTCGGATCCCTAATCTTTTCTAGGAATAAAACCTTCTAGTCTATGTTACTAAAGGTAAATAAAGTATCTGTCGTCAGAGACTGATTTACATACATATACATATATTTATAAATACATAATCACACCCAGACACGGAACAAACACCGATGACAAATATTTGTCCCGAGTGGGAATCGAACCCACGACTCTTGGAACTGCCAGTCAGGGTCACTAACCACTGTTCCACAGAAAAAAGTTAAGATGAATGTAGTTATTCAATGGTGAAGAATTTTGGAAATCGGCGAATAAGATTAGTAAGTTTATTCATTGCATACTCACACAGATACAGTAACTGATGATTGCATTAGCAGAGCCATCTATTATTATTATGAAATAGTCCATGTGTTATTTTTTCGTTAGATGTCGCTACATGTATTCGAGAGAATACACTTCATCACGCAAAACTGTTAAAAACATAGCGAGTAATTAATTTGACAGAAGGAATTAGATCAATAAAATGGAAAATAGGTAATTTGTTGTTTTTCTTTGTAGTATTTAGTGAATAATAACATATTATCACTCAAATAATTATTATTAATTTTTCCCGAGCAGCGCCATCTCTTGAATTAATAGTTTACTTTGTTGTAGATGTTTATATGATAACAGCTTTTTAAAATGTCAATCAATTTAAATATTTGAATAGTAGTGCGTAATTTTATATGCTTTTTTTATAAGAATGTAGCTAATTTAATAATTTAAACGAAATAAAAATAAGAAAATAGTATTTTTTTATGATACACCAAAATATATAGTTCATGTAGTGACATCTAGTGACAGCACGTCAAACTTACAAGTTATGTGACGTTTTGTCCTTGCCGTGCAACTTTCGAACTTAGAACGATGGAATTTTGAATGGTTGCATTCTCCAAGTTGCCAGTTGCCGCAAACGGCCAGAAACGTGTACGGCGAAGTGCGGTCGACTCGTCCGTCGATGCGCAGCTGTCCCGCCGCGCTTGTCAATTATTACTTTTTCCGAAACGCGTGTGTAAATAAACAACTTATTACTTTTCATTAAAACGAATGATGAAGTGATGTAAATGTTTGTTATCTATTCGTGTCGATTTACAGTGGAGCGTTTAAATGAAACCGTAACTGCTTCTCGCAATGACAAGGGAGAGCACTCTGTTACCTTTTGAGAAACCGGAGGCATTAAAATGTTTCATGTGGCCTAATTGATGCTATTTTACATAAATAAGTGTATTTGTTGATTGTAAGGACTATTGTGAATCGTTTAGTGACACTTGAAAGTTTCTAATCGCAGTTTCGACTCGGTCGTTTAGTCGTCTACACGTTTAAAAAATGAGTGTTTTAAGTGGTTTGAGCAAGGCTGACTTCAAGACAGCGAGCGATGGACTGTTGGAGCTGCCGGAGGAGCGGCTCCAGAGCATCATGCGCTCGGAGCCCATCACCGACGTGTACCACGTCGAGCAGACCCCCTTCGCAAGGTCAGTGTCGGCGCACGTCGTATCGCACGTCAATGTCACACGATTCCCATTCATGATAACTTACGTTACTATTATTATCTGACAAAAGTTAGCCCCGATAGAGGAAAACCTGTTTTTTGGCATTTTTCATGTGTAGGTACATCCATGACAAAATGATTACGAAGATACCCTAAAGCTAAGTCTTTAAATTAAGGAACATAATAAGTTCTTACTTAGTTTACCAACAGAGGACTCGCCTCAGCTGAGGAAAACAACAGGTTGGAAAGTTACAGCTGCTGTCAACTTAACTTGTTTTTTGTTGGCCTTTTGCAAGGAATCCCAACATAGGTACAACATTATTCATTACTTAATTTTGAAAAGATCTTCATGTTGTAGGAGATTATATATAAATAAAGTAAGTGTGTAATAAATAATCCAACCTAAATGTATGTTTTCTTTTAAGTGCTTTTCTGTTTATTTTTTGCCATAGCCTTTTTATTTTTTTAAATTAGTGGCTTTGTATATAAATATTGAGGGCTCCAGTAATAATACCAGGTTGAGCAAAATGATTTTCTTTAATGAATTACTCTGCTACTTACTTATTTACCTCTGGCCTTTGTGACTTTCCTCCTCTCACCACTCAAGACAGATTTAAAAATGCATGAATAGAGAGTGAACTATGCACTTGTGCACTAAAACAATTCATTGCACAGTTAGCTGTTTTCTGTTAAATTCAGTCATCATAAACAAAATATGTTTTCCAACATTATTATTTTGCGCACTTATTTAAAATCGACTTAATAACATATTGTTGCTTATATTGTTCTGATAATATTGATAAGTGGAACCACTTTTGATGGTACAGTTGGCTGGTATTGAGACTTTTATTTTTTTTCTAATTAAGTAACATGATCCATCTATGTCTGCTTATAGCCATCAGCCTTAATAGCTTAACATGTTGATTACACATTAAATTAAAAATATGTGAAGTTTGTATAAAAATTATATAATTTTTTCATCCCAATATAAATAATCATCATAACCAATTATTTAATATTGAAGTCTCTACACAATGTGAATATTATTACATGAGCAAGCACATATTCCATAGACATTTCATGGCCAATGTTGATAACTTATATAATACATACTATATTCACTTGAGCATGAGCTATGATTCCGCTTCATGAGCAAGTAATACAATAGATATGAAACGGCTAATTTGTGAAGCCATTATGGTTATTTGTTGAAGCATGATATGATGTGCTTTGTACTTTGTCGGGTTACATTGTTTATCACAGTTTCTTTGATAAAGATGAGTGATGTATTTCTGTACCTGATAAGTGTGATAAGCAGGTTATTTTTCAGCACTTACATTTACGTAACCGAAATTTTACTACTTTTCCATTCAATTGAAATATTTCATCCAAATATTATGTAGTGAATTTTATAATAATAAATTTCACTATAAATCAATCAAGTTGCCAACCGTGAGAATAAAAATTTGAAAAATCATTTACACTTTTTAAAACATTGTCACTCAAACTCAACTTACTTATTACTTCAACTACTTAGCTAATTGCGATTAAGTATGAGATTAACCTATTTAGCAATACTAAAAAGTTATGGGTGTCGGAAATAAATTAAGATCATTAAATAATATTAGGTGTAGGTACTTTGTTGGGGACATTTGGGACATCCTAAGTTTTACTCGATAAAAAACAGATTACTTGAGGGCAGATCACAGTGCAATCAGAAGTTAATGTTTTATAATTTTTATGAAATAAATAAATAAATACTTACTTTGTTTTTACTATTTGTTGTTATAGCAGTGTAAATACATTGTCTGTATAATATTCAACAGTCTATTTCTTCTCTTTCTACAATTTCTAGGAAGGACAGCCATGTGTTAGTAATAAGGTCCCGTTTTTACTCTTTGGGTAAGGAGCGAGTTCTTTGGGAGAGAGGAGGTTATGAGCACACATTTTATTATGACAAGGGTGAGAGTCATCCGCTCCCCCGCAAGTCCGGTGATTATGACGAGGCTACTCCAAGCCATCATCATAAGTCAGTTAGAAAATAAACTTTTTATTATGAACTAATTAAATTTAAAAAGATATTATAGTTTTTCTCCATATATTGGATCACTCATTAGCACTTGCCTTAATATGATATGATTCAAGCAACAGGTTTTGTAAGTCATTAGAGTAATTAAGTAAGTATTATTTACTAATTCACTGTCACTAAATGAACTAAGAGCATATTTGTCTTGTACCTATGTACTACCAAAATTTCACAATTACCATACCATGATGTTAGTATACAAGGATAGGAAGGATGTTCAGCATAACCAATCAGTAATATCTCAGTAGCTAATGGCATTTATGCATTATTATAATTATTTGGACGCCCAACCCTGGTCTAGTCAATAATTAGAATTGTTCCTCAGATAATTACCACCTGGATTTTTCTAGAAGTGCCATAATGTGGCTAATGCAGCGTGTCCTATTTTATTACCTTGCAGCATTGTTTGACGAGTTTTCTTTTCGTCAATTAATTGTCTGTCTATTTATGCATGACGGGCGTGAAGATCAGCTGATCAAGCTAAATACGTAACAAGTAGGTATGTTGTCGTAAGTGGTCCATACTTATTTAACACCACTATAAGTATGTTTCCGTCCATGTCTTATTGATGAATTAGCTCCCTTGATCAAATTGAATCGGCAAGATGAGCCACCTCGCGCTGATATTCATGACCTATATTATTTTTTTTTGTAAGATCAGCACACATAACATTTCTGATAGAGAACGTATCTATGCTTCTGCATGTCTAAATCCGGCCGCTCAGTTTTTATCCATGGGAAATTTTAGCTTTAATGTATTCATAATTATTAATACACTATTTTGCAAAACGTCATTTTAAAACTTGTTCGAATGATTCATTGTTACTGACCTTTTACATGCCTCTTTTTCCTATTCACTAGTACTGAACGTATTTCTTATGCCTTTATGGTTTGTTTGTTTAATAATTCCCATATTAAATTTGACTTTTAATTTGGATACCATAAATGTTAACCATACCATATCTGTAAGTACTGCACTCGCCGAAACGTACAATGTACTAAAAGCTATCGATCATTATAAATTCACGAAACACCGCGGAAGGTTGCCTGAATGTGAAATAGTGACGCCACACTTTATTGTTTCGTTAGTCAGACAGGTGACTACAATTCAAAAAATTCAAAGAATACATCTTCCATTGTACAGACTACTTAACTATTTATAATTCTGTATTCCAAAGTGAGTAACGTTTGTCTATCTGGGACCTGTTTTCCTGCAAAATGATTACGAGCAAAACCCAAAGAATATGAACTTTTGGTTGGCCCCAAGTGAATTCAAATTCATTTATTGTTTTCCCGATGATTCAACGACTATTACAGTGATTGTGAATCAATAATCCCGTATATTTTTTGGGATGTATGTATGTACTGACATCCAAACAATATACTGGAATATTAAATGTTGAAGGTCACTTAATTGTTATTGTTAAAGGTTACAATTAATCCGTCCGTTAGTTCATTAAAAACACACTTATTTGTTTACAAGTGTGTTGCAAGCACATGGCGCATCGGATCTTTCCATGCGTTGCGCTGGCGCAGTGACGCGCAAGGTCGATGGCTGACGTCGCACCGCCGCCATTATCGGTCGTCGCCGTCCTCTTCAATCGTCGGACTAATTGCAGTTTTTTGCTTGATCGTCGCTATTCCAAACCCCCCGCCCCCCCCCCCCCCCTTTCCGAGGCTGAGCGGAACTGGTTCGGAGCGGGTTCCGCTGGTTTGTGAAACGAATTCATTTCCCCTTGCCGGCCGCTGTGGCACTTTGACAGATTTTACTATTACGTCGCTGTCGCCAAGTAAATGGATGTAAAATGTAACAATGGCTAAGGAAATTAATAGTTTATTAACATTGGTATTATCATTGCAGCAAAGTAAAGACATTTGATTTGATTTTGATTAACATATTTCAACTTGTGAATTTTTATAACTGATGGAGAATATTACTTTGTCTCAAGTTCAAGCATAATGGAGAATTATGTACTTTGTCAAAAGATCTACGTGTTGGTCAGTTGATTGTATTGTGGGGCAAAAGTAATAACCAAATCGATTAAGTTTATTGAAGACTGCTATCCGTTAATGTAGGTGATCCTTTCTGTGATCATTCTCCATTGTGATATTTATTTCAAATTACTTAATGCCTATTGTAATCTTGGAGAACCCTGTTCTATGCCAGAAGCTAGATGTGATTCATAAGATTACTTTAATAAACGAGATGCACTGGAGTATGTCCAATAACATTTTATGATAAGAGCCAGGTGCACAAACAGCAGAAGCAGTTCTAAACCGGATATATGTTTGTGAGTACTTTTTATACTATCTTACAATTTATTACTACGGACATAAAAATAGAATTATATAATTTCGATGTTAAAAATATTGCATACTGTAATTTATGATAGTCAGGTACGGATAAACATAACTATCGGATATAGCCTCGGGTCAGTCAGTTATGGCTAGTTTAAGTGAAATTCACTATTTCAACATTGCGGTGCGCACTGGCGTTTAAGTAAATGAAAGGAATCGTTTAGTGGCCGGCAGCAGTTATTGGCAATTTCTCCGCGCGACTGTCGCCTAGGGCGGCTCGTTTCCCGGGAGCTAGCAGATAGCAGTTTTTGCTCGTCCGGCGTCGCCCGCGCCGGCGCTGCCGAGATGTAATCGTGGACTTTCTACAGCTGAGCGGTTGGTCGACGAAGCGGTTTCACTTTCGTGCGGCGGCGGAATGCGGCCGGACCTCCGACCCGCGCCCGCGTGTCACCGCCGCCTCGCGCCGCTCAGGCTCACCCACCCCCCACGCTCTCCTCCTCACGGCGTGAGCCTTTAGCTTCTTACATGTAACCTATCAGACCCTTAAACATGTTTGAATCGTCTATCGCATCGTTGCACTTGTTGACGGTGCATCGATTAATGCTATGGTGATCTGATGTTTGGGCCATTTTCGGCCAATGCCGCTGCTCGCAGCTGAGCACGCCCGATGTTATATCCAGCGGACAGGAGCGGCCCGAATACCTGAGTCGGATGCCGGCGCCGGCTGGCGAGCTATCCGTGCGAATATCTTATTCGTGTCATTAGTGCAAAATGCCAGCCGTTTGGCACCCGCGGCGCCGGCGCGTTCCCTCGCGGCCGATGCACCGCCCTGGCCCGCACCAGCTAAATTCGGGTCCGTTGCATCACGCATCACTTTCGGTTTCGTTTGTCACGAGGCTATTTTAGATCGAGTGTCGATTATTAGAACGCTGTTTTTAGCTCTGCGAGCCGTTTGCTACGCGAACCATTTTTGTATGCGTGACTAACTCGTAAAGCACTCAGGAAACTTAATTAATTAACTATAAACTCAACCTCGCATTTCTTATTCAAATAGGACGACGAGAGCTAAAAGTGGATACAATAAGGCTAGAGGTGAGTTTCAAAGTCGGTTCCAAGTATGCAGTGAGTCTCGGCAGCGCACAGCAGTTATCTCGAGTTTGCGGAACGAAACCCGATCCGTATGCAGTGGCACGCGAGCGAGGCCAGCGCGGCCGTAGTGTCGCTGCTCTGTGGGCACTATATTTTCTTACCATTCGCGTGTAAAGCAGTCGACACCTCCCATTCCCATGTATTGCTTATCGCCTCCAATGTTCCGTTCTAACCTCACATCCGGATTTGATGCAAAGCGCAGGACGCAAACTGAGCAGTGTGGTTGTGCGAGTCCGGCCTGGGCCCAGTTGGCAGCCGCCGTGCCCTTCGCGCGCAAGGCCGCGGCGGTCACCTGCGCCAGGAGCCGGGGGCGGCACCAATGCGCCCGCGAGCCAGTTGCGCATGACACTCGGCGCGTGGGTGATCGCCAACCGCTCGAGAACAATCGAGCCTCTCATTCAAACACACGCTGGAATGCGGGCTTTTGATATGTTACCAAACCAACTGTAACGCTGGGCTAATGTCAACACAGCTCCTGTTGACAGCGGATTGTCTCTATGCAAATGCGCTCGGCGCTCGCTCCGTGTGTTCGCTGCATATTCGTGTAGGCGACTAGATTTTCCGACACTCGGGTTGGGCACCGGCTTGCATGGCTGTGTAGCGAAAGTCTGGCCGACCTTCGGCAGCTAGATATGGGCGTTATAAGTATCTTGTATCTTGATACCTAATTAGACATTTTGTTCGATAAAACTATGTTTATTGACGTTCTATGTTGTTAAATACATGTATTTAATATTTGACAGAGCTGTCAAATCTGCATCATCATTGTTAAATCTGACTTGTCGTCGACTTTGACGCAGGGCAATCATAACATTTCTATTACCTAATAGCAGTGAACTTTAAAAGTACCTAAAATTTAGAATACGATCGCATAGAGTATTACACTTTCGGGCCTGTCGGACAGAACTAAGTCCGTTTTCCTGAGCTTCATATTTCCAAAGTTGGAAATTACGACCGAAATATAGGTCACCAAGATCCGCAGCCGTCTTTATTAGCGCGCCATACTGCTGAATCAGGCGCATCGTGAATCACGGTTATGAGTCTTAATGATGTAACGCGTTATTGAGCCTTCCTGCGAAATTCGGACGCGTCCTTTAAACGAAACTGCAGCAATTGCATATATCTGACAAGATATCATATGCACGTCAAACTGAAATCTTTCGATTTCCTTAAAATGTTGGACCATAACTACCCAAATCCGCTAAAATTGCCATATCAATGATAAAAATAGGGATACTTGGATTTGCCCTGATTTTGTATTACTTGTGAGTTATGTTGACAGATTTTACCTAGGCTACGACCTATTAATGATCGAACTAGAGACTATCCCAGAGTTGATATGTGCACTGAGACCTTTACCCCGCAGTTTATTGTAATACTCACTAGTTTTCTGCACTTGTAACTAGGTAGATGATATCGCGTTTATGAGCGCGTTCTTATCGCCTTGTTTATCATTGCAATTTAAATTTCTCTGATATCTCGGGGCGCATGAGGGGCGCACACGGGTATTCACATGTGCCGCATTGTTTATGTTCTTCAAGGATCTATCTATGTATTTATTTTTTATGGCAGCTTTTTCATTTATAGAATTATGTATTATAATGCCACGTGTATTTCTTTCTATTCTTAGTTTCACGTGACTATTGGTACCACCATATTGATTGAACAAAACTCGATGAACGACAAAGTGGATACAAAAATAGCATTCACCGTTCGGTGTTCGTGACGGGAACATTGAAAATATTGGATTTTATCGCTTGTTCCCTAATTTCGAACTAATTCAAGCGTCAGTCTTGATAGATCTTATGGGCGAGCGGCGTATTGGCCGTAAACGGAGTTATTCCAGCATTCCTCTCGGAGGATTTATCGTACGTCAACCGGCGCTGCGTAAATATAATTAGAGAGGCTATTTATCAGCTCGGCGGAAGGGCGCTCGCTATCGCCGCCGTAAATCTACCACCGCCGCTGACGGCTCAATCCGGCGAAGAAATGGAATGTCATACTAATGGCAAGGGCTAGGGCGAATTTGTCCACCGCGCGCGGATCTATCCCCATACGTCACAATGAAGTGGGATTACGACGCCGGATTATTTGCGTAGTCTGATCGGCCAGACGGATGGTCGCTGCCCGTCTTCGGGATTAGATTAATTTATGATGTTCTTGAGCATGACGCTAAACTTGGACGGCGGCATTCCTCGCCGCAGAACGCGTCTATTACTGAATTTGAATGCGATCTGTTATCGCTGTTTGTTTGTCAGGCTGCTGGTGCAAGGACGGGGTGCACGCGTCACATGCACACATTCTCTTAATTCAATTGCTGCATAAATATTAAACATCACTTTCATATAGTTTAGTTTTTTTAGTTATTACCTACTAGATGACAGTACAAACATTCAGTATCAGGCATGCTATCCTCAAGGGTTCTTGTTAATTCTAGTCTTCTAAGGGTCAATTGTAATGTTCGGATATCGATATTGATTGTTATGAATAAGCAAGTAGGGATAGATGCATGGAGTCGCATTTGCAATAGCTACGTGTGCGGCGCGGGGCGGGCCGCGCGCGCCCTCGCATTAGCATAAAGCATGCACTCGCGGGCCCTCCGTCCCTCACGCGCCCCAGCCTTACATGTACACTCACCTACCATGTCTACACAACCTCTTACTTTTCCTTTAATAAATGTCAGAACCACCAATAATAATAAACTCTCAACAAAATACAAAGAAAAAAGGAAATAAAATGTTAACTTTGAAGTCAATGTCACTTGAATGTCAGTGATCTCACAAAAGCTTAATTTTACAAATAATAAGTTATAAGGAAATGTAATTTCAGTTAACCCTTATTGAAACTAACAATAAAATTACACATCAGCACATGCAAATCACGTTTACTCAATGTCATCCTTTATTATTTTATTACCGCGCGCAGTTTAAGTGTCGCCGGTATTGTCCTGTGTTTATTGAGCGGGCATTAAAAGTGCATTTTCTTTTTTGAACAAAATGCGAATGTATCCATGAATATTTAACGGACCATCCGCCGCAGCCCTGACCTTTATTTTGGCCTTTCTCCGCGGCTATTGTTCTGCGGATCTGCCTGCATGGAATTTATCTAATACTAGCGACCCGCCCTCGCTTCGCTTCGGGTATATCTCTATCTCTATATAATATATTTCAACCCCTAAGGGATTTTACATACAGAAGTTATTTCCCAATAACTCCCGTTCCCATGGGAATTTTGTAATATCGCGTTGGAAGTAAGCTTAACGTTCATTAGGGTACCTGCATGCCAAATCTCAATCGTCTATCTATATCGCGGTTTAGATTTTTTCATACAAAAGTTTTTATCCTATTACTCCCGTTCCCGTGGGAATTTTACAATATCCTGTTGAAACTAAGCTTTTAATTTATTAAGGTACCTGCATGTCAAATTTCAAGCGTCTAACTTATGCGGTTAGTATTTTTCATACAAAAGGATTTTCCCGTTATTTCCCGTTAAGGATGTTTAACGGCCAAAACATTACTTCTTTATAGCGCAGTCGGTTAAAAAGTAGCCTATAACCGTTTCTAGGCTCTAGACTATGTCTGTACCAAATTTCGTTTAAATCGGTTCAGTACTTTTTGCGTGAAAGCGTAACAGACAGACAGACAGACAGACAGACAGACAGACAGAGTTACTTTCGCATTTATAATATTAGTAAGGATTTGCATGTTTTGTTGCAGGTAAGACACACGCTTTCCTAACACGTGCGGTAAAAATGGTAATTGCACAATTAAATTTTCTTTCTTCTTTAAATATCATTTTACTGTCCAAGACAGAATTGTAATCTGATGCGTAAATAAAACCATTTGAAAATTCAATACATACAAATAAACAGAATCACCTCATGCTGACGCAATCGATAAACGATCTAACGTACCGATATTATCCTTTTTGTACGCCGACTGACTCATACTATACCTACAGCTAACTTGGCAGTCAACTTTAAAACCCGCTATTTAATTAACCTTTTCTCGATGACTAATAAAGCGCGGAGATACTCTGCCGATTTCTTTGAATTGTTTGTAGAATTACAGCTAAGCTTTAAAAGGTGGGAAGAGTAAATGAGTGATGACAGCAAGATAAAGCGAGAATCCTCTAATAATATTAGGCCTGGTATTCCTGAAATGTGAGTGATTTCACACGGGGTCATCGTACTTTCGGCGTGACGTGCTGAAAATGGGTTGGAGGAGTTGTCAACGTGTCTAAAAAGGCCATTAGGTGTGGTGGCGGTCGGCTGGGTGTCGTCGTGGCCTAAGTTTTTTGTCGCCCGAGCCAACGTCTTGCCCCTTCCTCGTCGCTCCGCGGCACTTTGATTAACGACCGTAACCAGACACCGTCTGTTTCCAACTCCTGCTACACGCCACGGCTCGCATGTATAAATTAATACAGCCATCTACGATTTGTATTAGTGTAAACGTATTAAATTATACGCAAACGTGATAAAGTAATTAAATTTAATGCGTTGTCGTCTTAAGAAGATTTTGTTATAGTTAAAAAAACAACTTGTTTTTAACTTGAAATAGCGTACGTTAGAATATTTTATGTTGACTAAAAGAATATGATGTCACCGGATATAAAATATGATCTATCGAATGGGTAGACCGCACGTTATTCATTAATCGAAATCGAAATGTAGTAAATGCGAATGGATTCCGGTTATTCCATTTGTCGCGTATAAAAACGAGCCCTGTTCCGACAGGGTAACGACGTCGACGTGGAATCCGAGCAATGTGCAGATCAAACGACCCGTGAACGGTGCGGATGCTGGCGCGCTAAATGTGCGTCTTCTCAATGTTAATACGACCGTCGGGTGTCTTGCTCCTGTAAGAGGAAATTGTGCAGACTGTCCCTTTCCCGCGGTTGTTTGCTCGATTTTAGGCGAGTGTGAGTAGTGTGACCGATGACAAAGCGTCACTTTCTACGGGCGCACGCGCAGCGCCAAATGAAGTGTGTCGCGTACGCAGACAGCTGCGCGATAGACTCTGCTCTAATGTGCGCCGGAAACCATCAATTTAGATAGTGCGCCGGATTGCCGCCGCGAAGCTTCTGCTGTAGGATGCAACTATTATATGGAGGAAGCCGTGATTTATGACCTTCATTGTTTTGTGCTCAGGACTTCATACTCCCCATCTTTCTTTAATTATAATGTTCATTGATAGTTTTGCGGTGGAGTAACTTTAAAAACAAATAAAGGTGGTAAACGCTACTGCAAGGATCTAATAGCATCAGCAAAATTTGAGTACCATAGAACAGTAATAATGCCCACTAATTCAGAATGTTAATGCTTAATTTAATTTTCAGTACATGTCGCGTATTAACCTGTTCACTGCATCCAGTCAGTTTCTTATTTTAACAGGAATTAAGTACGCTTTGCTCATATTCTCTAATAACACGCATATTTACTTTACCAAATAAGGCCGACTTAATCGGATACAGAGTTAAATCGCCGCTGGTGCTTTTCCGTTGCGAATCGAATATTGCTAGAGCCACCATGCTCATACGCACGGCATGCAGCGTTGCCGATTTCGATGTCTGCGGGTATCGGTCGAGACGATATGAGCGTCTCTTTCATGTTATCGACCACTTTCTCGAGTCGCAGCGAGCGGCCGCCGCTGCCGAAGTATTGTTTATGAAAAGCGGGTCAGAAGAAAGCGATAGAGGGGCGAGAGCGGCTGGTCACTCGCTGATATCTCCCGGTGAAGAGGTCACGGCCATTATACACAAATAAACCGAAGACAAGCACGTTTATGAACTCCAAGTAGACCGCGCATTGCTACCGTAACTGTAACAACGTTTTAAACCATGAATGGCTGATAGTGGTAGTGATTTCTCTTTTTTTTTATCAAGTCACTTTTTTGTTTTAATTGGAGTATGTTTGATGAGTTGGAATGTTTGTCATCGTTTTTTAGTAAAAGTAGCTGATTTGTGAGTGTTATGCGTTTACTATTAATTTGTAGAACATTGTGAGTAGAGTGCACCGCGACGCCGCACTAACGGCGCTCTGTGTCGAATTAGGAATGTATTTGCACAGCGCGCGCCACGCCAAGGAGACAGTGTCACTTATGTTTACCGGAGACGCTGTCTGTCTTTCCTTTGTTCGGTGTGACCACATCTCAAGGTCGTACTTTACGCCCATATAGGACGGACATTACATTATAGTTAAATGTAAAATCCTCGCTAGATAGCGCTTACATGCTATCATGCTTTCCACAATAAATAAGCTAACATGAGTTTAGAATCGCAAGGCAAATCGTAGCCGTATCTGCGCCGACGCAGGCCATATTTCACCGCGGCGCTACGTCCCTGTAATTGGAATTCAGCATTTTGTCCCGACTCGCGCCGATAAATTTACATCTCTTCCTCCTCTTGGCTGACTTAAGCCCTTATAGAATTTGAAATTTACAGGTCTTCGTGCACTATAAATTTTAGAATGTAGGTACGCAGGCTTTGTGGCAGATTAGGTGTGCACCTAATTGATAAAAGGCCCAAAGAGGCTTTAGGTGTAGGCGAATTTGAAATTTTATCCGAGCATCTCTTTTCATAATAGTGTAATCCCGGACATATTAAATTCTAATCCGCTAACTGTGTACAATATATTGCGCAGAATCTAGAATTTATGACGGTCCTAATTCCTATAACTTTAGTATTTTATTAAATACTGGAAAGTGGAAGCAGTTACTTGAGGGAACTGTATATTCGATTCCACTTAAATGGTTATGGTAGTAAAGATAATTTACACTAAATGCTAATGGTTTGTGGAGCACCCACTTTTTGTTAATACTCGTTGTCAATCTTTAGTCAGGAACTGAGCTTGTAATAACAAATCAATGAACCAACGGACATAGAACTGCTTTGTCAGCAAAAATAGAATGCTTGTTTAATTGCAATAAATATTTGTATTTCCATAGCAAAATAAATATAAAATCGAATGGGATTGCGAGGTGTTTGAATAACTAAACCAGTCGTTTAATAGGCAGTGGGCGCGCCCACAAGAGCTCCACATGTATAAATCACTGGACATGCGGCGTCCGCCAACTTTTCATCACATCGCTTAGTGGACATTAGGAAAAATATTTATATGCGGTCTCTTGCTTTA
The DNA here is from genome assembly GCA_039566165.1 of Maruca vitrata. Taxonomy (NCBI): domain Eukaryota; kingdom Metazoa; phylum Arthropoda; class Insecta; order Lepidoptera; family Crambidae; genus Maruca; species Maruca vitrata. Next base: position 2,975,623 of record CM076918.1, on the reverse strand, counting down.
TAGTTACAAATATGCATATGCATGTAGCATATAATAATACTGCATATAGCGTCTTGTTAATTCAGATGTTTCCTGGGTTCTAGAACAAGCAAACTATATGCAGTGCGAGCACTTCGACCAATCTTTGTGTTAATTTTTCTTAACGATTATATCATTTTAACGGGTTATTAGGAGTCAAATGAACGTATTTCTATTCTGTACAGGACATATTAAGAATTGGTGAAATGTTCTGCTACAGTACTGTTAGCGTGAAAATCGGACATCCCTATTCGACTACTGATCGTGCGCATCCCTAGCGCGATGACATTGACACTTCGCTATTCCCGCGCTATTGCTCTAACGCGTCTCTGTACTGTATTACTGTTTTATTCAATAAATCCTATTCAAACTAAATACCGAGTTTATCAAGTCAGAAGTGAGATGAACAAACTATCGACAAATAAGAAAATTACATTATAAATGTGATTTTGTGAAATTGTATGAAGACGAAAAGTTGACCGCTTGGTGAACTTTAGTTAAAACTTGAAGTTTTAAAATCGCATGGCTTTAAGCTTAAAAGTACACAAACATGAAGAAATGAACGTGCCATGCGCATTAACAGCTGTTTTTAATAAATAAAAAGTTGGTAAACTTGTTGTAAAGCGTCACACACGCCCACTATGCTGAAGGAAGTACCTATCGGGTTTGGTAAATTTTTTTAGCTTTTAGGTCTTGGCAATTAAGACCTAAGGTATAGAATATGCTGCATGTGCACTTATACATAAGCTTAGCATATAGCTTATGATGATCGAACTAAAAAGGTGAGCTGTATCTTTTTCAATAATTTTCTTAGTGAATGTAATGGATAAAGGGGTCATTGAACCTGTTTCATATAACAATTAGAGCATTTTGTAATGTAAATGAACTACAATCCTACTAAAAGAGTGATCAATACTCTGATAGATCACAAACCTGTTTGAGTTTTGATATGATACCTACAATTTGAATAGGCTCTGTTGTTTGACTTGACTGATGCGCTGGTTCTTAACTAAAATAATTTATATTTGCTTGTGCATGTACTAAAACTGTTTTGTTTGTGTGTGAGTTTTAGAATTATATAGGTAATTTGCCTGGCTACGGAGTTAAATCAAAATAACAACTTATTCTGAATAATGTGCTCCGCTGCAGTCAGCTTCTACATCTATGAATGACTAGTATAGTGCAAAGCTAAATGAATATGAAATGGAACAAGTTACATGTATAAATATCTGCAGTGAGTGAACTGAAAAGCTTATATGAATATTTCCATTTATGTAAAATAAACTATCACAAATATGAGGTAACTGATAAACCAGGTTCCGTTGCAAGGTGAGAATTTCATAGATTTTAATTATCATTAATTATTACCAAAGGTATCACTGATGCTATTGGAGGCTTATGTTTGATCAGTGTTGTGGAGAAATTTCCTTATTATTTATTTACTAAAATAAGTAGCTCATCCAATTCCTACATGAAAGGAATGAAAACTATAAGAAGATCCACTATCTTCTAAGTTCAACATAATTAATCATTGCTAAGGTTGTGTGTTTAAGGTAATTATAATAATAGCATTAACTGGTCAATATTACACATGCAATGTAAGTTATATAGTGAATATCATTTGGATATTGGTGAGTTTACCTCATGTTATACTTGTTGGCTTTAGGTCTTGAAAATATGAAACTGTACCCAAACTGGTAAGATTTTAGATATTTAGTGTACTCAAACTTTCTAATGAAAGTGTATAATCATCACTTTACAAAGTCAAAAGTTCTGAACATAATGATATACTAGGATGTTAACACTATGTGCTTTACCTGGGTCATGTGGTGAATTTGAGATATTATATTCTTGGATGGTGAGACATTCAAATCTTGTTTTTACATAGTTTATTATGAAATGTTTTCAGCACAAGTTAGTTACAGCTTCAGTATAAGCAAATGGAAGGTTGAAAGGACAGTGGTTCTATGAATAATTTAATCTATTAATATTTTTATTATTAAATTATTTAAATTTCACATTGTATTAATTACAGATTTATATTGAAAGCATTGTCTTCTACTGATCATAATTAGTTATTCCAGTTCTAGAAGTGACCATAATGCTGATGGAAAGGCAAGATGGAAATAATAATAATGAAATGGAATTGTACCAGACCAGAAACTTTGTTCTGGATGTGAAGCTCTTTAGTTACTAATAAAATTTACAACTATGTGTGCTTATAATTACAGATTGCAGTTGATATTATGATGTTTGGCAATATAATATTACTGAATGAGTAATAGGTAATGAGAAAGAATAATAAATGAACAAAATAATGAATATAATCAATGAATGTGACAATAAAAGTGTATCTGCCTTATTGGCAATTCCTATGTGCTGTTGACTAATAGAGACAGATGGTTTATTCAAAATTATTATTTTATTTTTATTAGATGATCATGGACAATTGGAATGGGCAAATATATAATGGTAATGTATTGGGTTCACTTAATGTGAATAATTCTATTAGCTACTTCACATGATTGCAGGTGGTGTCACTGCCATGACATTATGGTGTAAAAATCAAACAATTGTGGACGCCCTAGTTGATAAAAGCTCTATGGCACTATGACCACAGTTCAACATCTGTGTTCATAAAGAGTCATGGACATGGTTCAAGTGGTTAAATTGGGAACTTTTCAGGTATTATGATATTTATCTGTGAAGATATGAGTACGCTGAGGCAAGACAATATAATGCAGGTATTTGTGTACCTACTGCTAATGATCTGAACAGAATCTGAATTTATTACTGCAAAGTGGTGTATCATGTTGTGAAGGCATGAGTTGATAAAGAAACTTGGAATACACTAAAGTGGTTAATTTTGAGTAACTTTTCAGATTCATATTGTAAAGTAATCTTAACAAAGTAGATACAATGTTTAACAGGTACAACAGTTTACAGATAACTGAAACCATGTCTTGGTAATGGCACATCATACTAATAATAATGTCTATTATATGACAGACTATAGTTTTTGGGTCATTTGAATAACATTTCAGGTAGTATGAAAGTAACCTGGGGAAGTCTGAACTTAATTTTCATAATGGTTTGATCCAGATGACTGAAACCATTTGGTAATGAAGCATTGCACATAACCAGTTGATATGGCACACTATGATTATCTGGTTATTTCAGTAATATTTCAGCTACTATCAAATTAATCTTTGGAGATCTGAATTTCTTATAAAATGTTTTAATTCAGGTAAATGTGGAGATTTGCCTTCTTCATAAATCAAAGGACATGAGTAATTGTATTGGCACCTTGGTAAGGCTAAATTGTACATCTTATGAGATATGTACCTCATATGTTTAGTATGTTAAGGGTGGTAAGGGTACTACAATGGCTTACACAAGCTAAGTGATATATTGGAAAATGGTTTCATAAGATGTAAAGTTGGCAGACTGTTAGTATTTTTTTTATCTTTGGCGTACAAAGATAAATATAATAATAAATGAGTCTGGCAATTTGATGCTAATAGTGTAAATGACTGTTTTGATAGTAAATTACTTAAATGTTTATTCATCTGCAGATTTATATTGGCGATTATCATGCGATGGAGCTTGTGCTATTCACTGTTGTCCCTACACAACTGATCAGGCAGAAGGTGTCCAACCTTAGTCGCACGATTATAAGCGCATTGCAGCTCGCGTATGTTTGAACTTTAGTAAGGCCGAATCATATCAATATAATAATAATGTAGAAACAGTTGGATATCAAAACCACTGTCATCCAGTTGGTGGTAAGTTCCCTTTAAATTAGTTTTGAATCTCAAGCAGCCTAGATTTCAAATGGATTGATACCTTTGTAAGGGACAAAGTCGTGGTGCAACATGATATCCGACCTACTCTATCCATGGATAAATTATTCAAATAAATTTGGGACTACATATTTAAGCTTATTGTTTGGCTGACACAAAATGGTCTGTTTGGCAGAAGTTCCAACATAATGCCATACTATAATACCTTCAAGAATATCGCAAATGGTATTTCAAATGTGGAAATGATTAACCTGTAGCTTGACTGCTAATCATGGAGCCGTGAATCAGAGGCCACCCCCTGCCTGATAATAATATTGTCTTTATCTGTTTAGGCAATGCTTCTGCAGTTCGGGCACTTGTCGCTTGCCAACTGGGCCTTCACAGCGACTGCATTACAGTGCTTGAATAATCGACGCTTATCTTCGAAGACTACACAGCGTCTACATAACATTGTCTGGACACTTTACGCATGCCCCTGGGGCCTACACTGCCTACACTACTCAGTGTCCAGATGATTAGAAAGATAGATCGCTTTTCGGGCCTACAAAGCGTTTATATACAGAAGGTTTGGGCACTTGCGCTTGCTTTCGGGGCCTTCACAGCGTTCTCACAGTGTCTGAACATTTGATACTTGATTCCGGACTTAAATGAGTTTGGGCACTTGCGCTTGCTTTCGGGGCCTTCAGAGCGTTCTCAGTGTCTGAATATTTGATACTTGCTTCCGGACTTAAAAATGAGTTTGGGCACTTGCGCTTGCTTTCGGGGCCTTCAGAGCGTTCTCACAGTGTCTGAACATTTGATACTTGATTCCGGACTTTAACTTAGTTGGACATTTGCGCTTGCTTTCGGGGCCTTCACAGCGTTTGACAATGAATGGACATTTGCGCTTGCTTTCGGGGCCTTCACAGCGTTTGACAATAACTGGACATTTGCGCTTGCTTTCGGGGCCTTCACAGCGTTTGACAATAACTGGACATTTGCGCTTGCTTTCGGGGCCTTCACAGCGTTTGACAATAACTGGACATTTGCGCTTGCTTTCGGGGCCTTCACAGCGTTTGACAATAACTGGACATTTGCGCTTGCTTTCGGGGCCTTCACAGCGTTTGACAATGAATAGACATTTGCGCTTGCTTTCGGGGCCTTCACAGCGGTTGACAATGACTGGACATTTGCGCTTGCTTTCGGGGCCTTCACAGCGTTCTCACAGTGTCTGGATATTAGATGCTTGCCTCCAGGGCCACAGCACTTACGAAATAGGGTTTGGACACTTGATGCTTGCCTTCGGAGCCTGCACCGCGTGCTCACAGCGTCGGGACATTGAATGCCACCCAGCATTCACGCAGTGTTGGATACTTGTCGCTTGCCTTCTGGGCCACACAGCGTTCACACAATGTTCGAATACAAGACGCCTCATGACGAATAAAGTATCAAAATAAAAAGGGTCTGTATAGCAACTACACATAGCTTTTCGCTGAACATGATCTTCGTTCAGTCTACTACTAATGACAGAGTCAAACATCGCTTACCTCCGGGAATCTACACAGCGATTACACCTAGCTCTTCACTGAGCATGATCACTGTTAAGTCATCACTAATGAATCATAGATCGCTTGCATTCGGGATCTACACAGCGATTACACCTAGCTCTTCAATGAGTATGATCACTATTAAGTCATCACTAATGAGTCATACATCGCTTGCCTTCGGGTTCTACACAGCGATTACACCTAGCTCTTCACTGAGCATGATCACTGTTAATTCATCACTATTGAATCATACATCGCTTGCCTTCGGGATCTACACAGCGATCACACATGGCTACTCACGGAGCCCTATCAATCCTAAGATCATCGCCGCCATTAGGCGTTCTTGAAGTCTATTAGACGGTTCGATGCTTGCCCGACAAGTCTACACAGCATCTATACAATACCGTCTATTCTAGCTATTATTGATTGTAATTGCAATATGTTTGTTTACAGGACTATTAATCTGTATTGATGACGGAATGTGCGTTTACCCCTGAGGGTTTCATAGCGTTTAATCCCGTCATCAGTATTAAATCCTAGGATCTGATCTGATGGGGTGAACCACGGCCCGGCACGAACAGAAGCCTGATGGGTGTGAGTCGCCTGCACGCATCGAGATTCCTTCGGGGGCCGAAGGACTGCAGGATGGCCGAGCTGTTAGCGTGAAAATCGGACATCCCTATTCGACTACTGATCGTGCGCATCCCTAGCGCGATGACATTGACACTTCGCTATTCCCGCGCTATTGCTCTAACGCGTCTCTGTACTGTATTACTGTTTTATTCAATAAATCCTATTCAAACTAAATACCGAGTTTATCAGTACATTTGCTAGAGTTTCAACTGTGTTAAGTAGTTAGTTAGTTTGTTGGTGGTTGGTAATTGTGGGAACGAAGCCAACAGAGGTAGATGCGCACAGGCACGCTGGTACCGTTCCTGCGACCTATCCGGAATAGGAATGGCGTGATGTAGCTAATGTGGTGGGACTCCCTGCGATCGTATTGTTCACGTGATTATTGAGTAAATTGCACTTGGATGATCAGATTTACAGTGCTGTGATGCTCTTTTTTTTATAAAAATAAAGGATTCTAAACGATTACAAAAATGAATCCTCACATTTACGATATTCACTAGCTAAGGTAGCGGGAAACGTCCACACAAAGACTAAGTACCGTGTTGCCTTGAAGTTGAAGTAAGCGGTTTAAGTAAAACCTTTTTGTAATTGATTCCTTTTCCTGTTGATGCCTCTCCATCTGGAGTAAAAACTCATGTCCACCAGTTAAAATATGTACATATATACGTGTAAGCCTTAATCGGCTTACACTTTTTTGCGACCTTCTCTATATGGCACTAGGAAATCTATTGCGAGCATTAGTATAATTCGACAAGTGTTGTGTTTGTAATCTGCCCAAAACAGACGGGAAACGACGAATAAATCTACCGAGTATACTGCCTGGATAGTTTATTAACGACCCAGATAACATTCACAATACTCTATTTGGTTATTTGTCACCTTGGTATTTTCAATCTTTAGCAAAATCAGCAGATTTTGAAACAAAAACTTTATATTTTTATTATTTGTTAATTGGTGCAAACATAGCGGCTGCCAAAAAATGAAAAAAAATTGGATTACTTCTGGAAATATCCTGGAAATTTCGCAATAAATAAAAGGCTTTACGGAAAACATAGTTTGACGAGAAGCGGCGTATAAATACCGACATGGAATGCTAACGTCTTAAGCCGAAGACGCGTATCTCGGACAGATGAAGTGTTTAAACCCCGCTTAATAAACATTGGTGTGTCTAAACGCTTCCGCATACAAGCCGTGATCAGAAACACATGTCTTAGTACAAATTAGTATTAAGTGAGAACCGATTCGAGCGCGTTGTGGGTGGTAGCTGGTAACCAGCATACTTTAGGAGATTTTTTTTCTCTCTGCCCAAATATATTCGGGTGATTCACGCGTACCTCCTGCGTGGTGTTAGTGTTTATTTGGGTTTAGGGTTATGACATTTAAATATGCCGAGCTAATGTTACAAGATGTTTTAGAATGTCCTATTAACATCATGTCAATCATTTGAATAGAATCTTATTTAACTTCGTATTCTCTTAATATTCTCTCTAGTAGGAATACATACAGCTTAGTTAATTGTGAATCTTTCATCTTATAACAACTGAATATACATTAGCTAGAGTTAGGGTAGATAGATTTAGTAAGATTCATGTAAACTGAACGTGACGGTAACGGAAGCTCTTTTTACTAATTAATTTCGGCTGATATTTCTCTCGTAAAACTGCTAAGTTATTGCCTGTTAACGCGGAATTAATGGTCCTACAGCAGTGACCTCGAAAAAGGCGACAAGCTTCTTTGTGACTTAATTTTATCTGAATAGGGCTACTTTGTTGGTTAAAACGTTTATCGCACTCAACTAAATCGTTTTTTACCATTTAAAGGATGGTTAATACTTTTAAGTGGATTTTGGCTTCCGTGCCTTTGTCCCGTGCGTCAGTTTTGCCTGAAGATAAGATTGGGCTATTGTGAATTATGGCCTCAGCGAGCGGCACATTTGTAAATTTGATAACACACCACGCCTCGAAGGCGCCAAATGCTACATTTCGTTCGAACCTAATTTAAATTCTCTATTCAAACGTCGGGAATTCAATTGCCCGCAACGTCGCGATACAAAGCCGATGTCTGATTAAAGTCATTAATATTATTGACATTCACATTTGTAATATAACAAAAACTAATTGATAATCTGAGACTTAGGAAACGGCTCATAGGAGTAATAAATAGCGCGGCCATATTCTACATGTCGTTTATCATAATATTGTGCAGCGGCGACGTTTTATCTCGAGCGCGGCGGGCAGGTGGGTGTCCCCCGCGCCAATATTAATTGATCCTGCAGTGTCTCTGTTGTGTCCGTTCCGACTTGCCTTTTCAAGCCATCCTAGTCGCTGTCATCTCCTGGTATCGGCAAGTAGATTAATCACCAAAGCCAACTTCAATGCCCACTGCAAGTTGAACGTGAAATGTCTAGCGAATTCAAAAGCCCAATTCCAAAACTACACGAGTACAAATTTAATCAGCTAGAGTGTTTATGCAGGGTTATCGAGGTGATCAATAAACCGTGACTCACGTGGCCCGAGTCTTTAATTTGACGATCATTGCCAATGTTTGTTTGAACAGTTATTCGGCACACATTTCCCGCTTATGTACTAGGTACACACTGCCGTTTTGACGGCGCAAACTAGCCGTTGTAGTGCCCGCGACCCCTCGACCTTTATTCAAAGCATTGATAGACCAGTTTACACGGATCCTTCTCTAGCCTCACCGCACCTAGGAGCGCGCACAATCTAACGGGTTGCGTCTAAATGGACATGGCGGAGGGATGCCCGTTAGCCGAGGTCACCGGCAGGTGCCGATTTGCACTTGACGGGCGTGCTTTCCTATTTTGGTTTACCATTGTTGAGAAATAAACGTCTCGTTACGATGCCATTTTATCGAGTCGGTTCCCAGGTTTAGTCGATCCGCCGCTGGATAATACGCTGGCTTCGACGTCAACGGTGTTTTTATCAATCGATTGGTTCCATCTTTGTGTGCAGTTTAATTGTCGTTTGATCCGAGAGCTATTAGTATTGTTAATGTTATGTCAACGCACCTCTCATTACGGGACATGATGTCAGCTAGAGACATCCAGCAGTCATAAGAGTGACAGCTACAGTGCGCTGTGTATTTATTGATTAAGTCGAACATAATCGTAAAATGAATTTATTGAAATAACGCGCCACAAAGGATGGTCGGCGGCGCGGCGTCGCGTTCTTTGTGCAGCCGATTAAACCGTCCATATTGCGGAAGAGTTAAAAGTTAAAAATGCGCTCGGTGTTGATCAAAACAAAAACATCGCAAAATAAAACATTTAACGCTTTATGAAAGGTAAATTGATTCTTAATAACAGAACCATTAATAAAATACCCAAAAACGTATGGGCATGACTGACTGTCGCAATTTCCATATAATTTATTTTATTACCCTGCCATCTTTTGCCGCATCATCGATTTTAAAATTCCCTCATTATAATATTTTTAGCGTTCATAAAGTTATAAACAGTGATTATGTACTCATAACAACGAGGAAACATGCGCTGTACGGTTAAATTGCAATAACATTGTCATGTAAACTGGTTAGCGCTATAAATATTTATACAATTCCCTCGTAAATAATGCGATAATTTAATTAAATGGTTATTAAGAACATTCTAAGGTTCTGTGACTTGCACAATGTCGGTTCTAATGGTAATGCATTCACTAGACTCTTGTTAATATTGTTATTTTCTTGTAGCAATGTTACAGTTTGAAAAATGTTAGTCTGTTTTCAGTGACATTACGATGTTAATCACTTATGTTTAGTATCTAATTAAGTCATTTGTATGTTTATGTGTTTCTATTTGTTCACGGTATGCGAACACTTTAGTGAATTGATCTAAATTGAATTTGTCATTTGAGATTTAACAATAGACGACGTTCATTGTGTTCTTGTTGACCACCAAGCCCCGGGCTACAATGCCAGTATTGTCGTATCCGCCAAGTAAGCCATCTAGGCTAGGGATTGCCGGTTGACATTAGCAGGCCAAATATTGTCCGATTCAACTTATTCGGTATTTCAATTTGAATTACTTAGCTTATTCAGCCTTCACTAGGGTTGCCAGATCAATTTTATGTTGTTCAATCTTTTTTAGTCATTGATATTAATTAGAAGCTCTTCAGGCGGGGCGTGAAACGGCATTTAAGCAAGCCTTCAGGGTATATTTGGATCTCACTACCGCCTACCATCAGGTGGAGTGAGTGTCATCTTGTTGGCTTATTATAAAAAAGCATCCGTTAGGTTTAAAAAATGTCGGTAATTTTATATTAAATTATCTTTCAGTACATTTAATTTAATACTTATGGTAGAAAGACCTCGTTTGCAGTACCTTTTTGCCAGTGCAATGCTCGTCGGTTCACCGCCAGCCCTGCCCACGGGGGCAACTGTCTCGAGCGCGGGTTCCCACGAAGCGTTAGTAAGTCTAAGTACACTTGAAATGTGAAATGACGAACCGTTATTTGTGGTCACGGCATGCGGCACTCGTACTCTGATGCGAAAACTATGCTATTGTGTTGCTGTACGTGTGCGTTCATTATACTCGACGCAGGAAGATAAGAATGTTTTCGCAATTAAAATTACTGGGATTTAGTTTATTAGAATAGGAAGGAATTATGAAGGTAGCACAAGTTTTATTGATTGAGATGAATTATGGGTAATATAGGACACAAAAGTTGATTATGTATTTAGACAATACATGTACTTATTAGTTTGTCAGTGGGCGTTGTAGGCATTTCAAAATACGTTTTATTAATGAAGTGCATATGCCGCGATTGCATGAAGTAGGTAGGTACATAATATCTTTCGCGTATCAGCCAAACATTTTACAAATAACGTATGTATAATAATTTTAATTTTGTATAGTTTAGTATATGTATAAAACCTGACAGCGCTGCGTCGTCCCTATGTCAGTGGAAATTGTGTCGCTTTATGAAGTTGACATAATAGTGTTGTTTCTCGCGACAGATAGTGGCGTGCGCCCGTTAGTTTCCGCGGCTCGGAGTAACTGTTTAGCTGATTACAAACACTGGTTAAAACTCGACTAAACATAACATTGTTGCGACGATTAACGGGTTTGTCCATTAAGGTCAAACATTTCGTTTATTACCACTTATAATGGCAGCCATCAGCGATTTCTAAATACAGACGTAATATTTAAAAAAATGACTACGATATTATAACGAATAATTAGCGTTATACAATAGACAGTTCCATGCTTATTTATCTGTATGTATAATAATTCCTTCGTGTAAACATAAAGTCTGAGTGCAAAGGTGCTGGAAATTGTTCTACGGAATTGTTGACACAACAACAACAACAATAATAAGAATCTTTACAAATCGATTCTATAAAAAAAAGTATGCAGTATAATTCTAAAGTGAGCAGACGAGTGCATTGGTCGTTAAGCTAGGTAAATGTCTGTTCAAAGACACCGTCGACGTCGATCAGAGGCATTCTTTATTCGGATCAGCTGGTTTGCATGCGCGTCGCGGCGAGACTACCGTACCGGGGTTAGTTAGCGGGGTCCAATCAGCGAATCCGTCCGTATCGATGCGTCGAATTCGGCCGAACACCGTTAATCGTGTCCGGGCACGCGATTTATTCGCGACGTAATCGGGTCTTGCGGTAAACCTGATCTGTTCTTGCACATATCGCTCTATAAAACAACGGACACACCTGCACCATGATGCGTGCTGGGTGCTCCTCGCAGAGCCGACCCTGTTCGCAGCCGCTCGCCACCTCGGCTTGTTAACCTACATGTGACACCGCGCTTTATTCAATCTTGAGCACGTCGCTCTACATAATCGCTTATCTTACTTCGGAGGCGACTCGTTCGGTAAAACGTACATCTCACTTCTCAGAAATCATTCTTAAATTATCAACACAACCCTAGGAAGACTAGAGTTTCATAACAATTACCCGAGTTTATAGATTGTCCAAATATATAATATCATGTAACAATGATGAAATTAATAGTGCATGCGAGATGTTTTCACTACCTACGCACCAATTCTTCGTACGTGTATAATAATAAAACTTCTTACGTGTAAGTTATTTTATAATTGACCGAACAATTTATTTATTAAGCTACGTACGAACGTTCTCAATTTGATTTTAACTCGTACCATTAGACTGTGTGTTTATACATTACGCGAGATTGCATGTCTAATGATAACATACCACATTAAATAAGTAGACAACATTTTCATGAATTACCCGTCTTATAGTTTGAGAAAGCAGATCCGCGAGGGAAAAGTAAATATGTGGCTTATGCAACTCCGGGGCTCGCCGCCGGCGATTGCCTAGCTCACTTCCCATCAACCTTTTTGCATTTGAGCGCACGTAAAAATGCACTAATGTCTCTCGTTAACCTTTCAGCAAAAACAGATGTACCCGGCGCCGGTGCATAATTGCGGAAGCTTCGTCGCCCGCACTCGTAAATTTATTATCTTGCCCGATTTCATCTCCGCATCCCTCCCTCATCGTCAGCTCGGCGGGGTGGAAGATGGTCCTTTTATTTCAGCGGTGTTGGTTGATTATTGTACTGTAAACTTGAGTAAAAAGAATATTTCGCCGTCTTGTTTTCCTAATGCATCTTATATCAGTATCCGGTCTCATAACTACTAAGCTTTTATCTTTCTTTTTGCACATAGTTCTTATAATATTATTATACAATCGTTTGTTACTTGTTATCGCTGATTATATATTATTTTATTACCTTCGGTATATTGCGTATTTTACTGTATTTTAGTGCGTAATAAAGAAGTTTATAGGCGTGCTCGCGAATTCAGTATAGATACGTACACTATCTATATTGTATTTTATAAGTATAACAATTGGTGTCTTGAAGGTATTATGTGCGGCAGGCCGCGCCCACATGTTCGGCTTAATTTAATTAGTCATGCATCCCAGGCCGTGATAGCGCTGGGCCGGGCTTAGGTAAACAATCCTCGCGCCATTTGCCGGCGCCGGCGTGTGCATCGAGTGCGCTTGAACGACCTAATTCCATCGAGTGCTTGTCGGTAGGGCTGCCTTGCCGGCTCAAGTAATAAGCCGGAGAAGGTAAAAAATTGTATGGGTACCTTATGCGGCAGCATTTGGAATAGAATATAATTTCTATGCGTGATAAATAATTGGCGGAAACTGAAATTGAAACGACTTAAAAATTTAACCTTTTTTACTAAAGCAAGCCCTGCAGTAGGCGCTGTTTGCACATGCTTGCAATGGCGCCAGCGCGTCAATTGAACATAACGCTACATAGTAAGTACCAAACTGCAATTCACACAATGTGTGTATGACTAAAGCCAAGTTTGACGTGTTACTGCTTTGAAATTGATTATTATATTCAATGTCAGAGGAACACAATTAGATTTTCTCAAAATATAATTAACGGTCAGTGTCAGTTCTCGGCGGCCCTTGGACGTAAGTTGAATAGACGTCGCGGAGTGGCGTCGGCGCCGCGCGCAAGGGCGCGGGGGTCACGCGGGCGGGTCACGCCGCTCCCGCACGACCCGCCCGCCCAACCGTGATCACCCATTGTGCAACAAATCAAACGACAGACAACGCCAAGGTCACGATCAAACCCCACATAACAACACCTCTGTCAAAAAACAATTTGTCCAAATAAAACTATCGTACAAGTCTCCGCGGCTTATAATTAAAGTCTATGTCCCAATTAATCTGATATGGAGTGACGAAATGTTGCGACCACAATCGTAGATCAGTTGAAACGATAACAGCGATTCAATTTATTTTGTACGGTGTTTATATTTCAAACCGTGATCAATCAAGGACGAAAAGAAAACTTAGTTTTTGTTGCCATCAGACTTATGAGTCACTTCGTCTTCATTTTTCATGAAAAGGCACATGACATCCATTGAAAATGTGATTTGCTGGCCATAGAATATCAAATAAAGGTTATATACTCTTCCTTTCTTCAGTGCAATCTAATCAATCACGCGCAGCCGGTCGCCGACGCTACGCGACTGTCATCGATTATGATGAATATTCCCCCGCGATCACGCATCGGAAGAGTTATGAAATCACCAGTCATGCGTGTCGAGAATTCGAGAACTCGATTCTCTAACCTAGCCCTGAACTTCGTGTCGAATTGTAACACAATGGACCTATTAAATCAATACCCATTAATAGAGTACCGTGACAGAACGTCAAACAATCGAGTGGCGATCTTAACGGTGGTGTCCTTGACCGCTGACCTGAGGTTGTGCAACCATGTTGAATCGGGATCGAGTCGAGCCGCCGATCGGTTGTGAAACATTTGGCCCTTCGTTGACAACTCAACAATTAATAAACTGCCTGACGTTATTGTTTATTGTTATCAAGGCAAATTCATTAAACATTGTTCTCAATTAGCCTAATAGATCTATCAGTAATAGATTTCGAAACAAGTGAAATACATTTGGATCAGGGTGAAATAGTTTCAGTTGTAACAAGGTCGCGTAATTATAATATAATATTTTTATTCTGTGTTGCTTTGTCGAGTTAAGATCTATAGACATTGGGGATTGGGATAAAAAAAATGGTTTGTTTGCGTCCTCTTGTCCAAACTAAAGCTTATTTAATGAGTCAGTATGTCGTCCTACACAATCGTAGGTTGATTAGCTATGATTTGTTTCATAAGACATAATATCACATGGACGCGGCCTTCCTAGATCGAGGTATTCCATGTACACGAAGATGATCAATGCGTTTGTTATCATAAGAAATTAGCTACAAATCTTTGTGCACATGAATACGAGTGTATCCATCCGGTAAGTTCTGGCCTTAAGTGGTACCCATCAATATAACTGGTATGATTGTCGTGATTGGTTTGTCGGGTCAGCACCGCAATTGTTCCGATGGTCACTGATTGCAATTGAGCTATTTTATTCAGATATTCAATTATTTTGTTGTGGTATAAGTTTAAGGACTTCGGCCCCTTATAGTTTACAAAATAACTTACGTACTTATTGCATTTTACTTATTAGAAAATGCACTTACCTGTTATTACCTGGATCAAACTTTTTTTTTTTTTTTTTTTATTAACCCTTTTCATCCCACTGCTGGGCAAAGGTCTCCTCCAAACTTGTCCACAGCTCTCTATTCAAGGCTTGGGCTTGCCAATTCCTTGATAGCTGGACCAAATCGTCACACCATCTTTTCTTGGGCCTTCCTCTTCGGCGAAAGCCGTCTTCCGGTACCCATTGTGTAACGATTTTGGCCCATCTGTCGTCTTTCATCCTGCACACATGCCCTGCCCACTGCCACTTCAACTTCGCAGTCTTGACCCCTACATCAGCTATACCAGTCTGGGAGCGGATGGTGGTATTTCTTATTTTATCAACTAACTTAATACCTTAAAATACTCCGCTCCATAGCCCTTTGGCAAACCTTGAGTTTGGACTTCTGACTTTCGGTGAGAGACCAAGATTGCGCACCGTATGTTAGGACAGGCAGTATGCAAATGTCGACGAGTTTGCGTTTTAGTGACAACGGAAGGTCTCCTTCATGTACGCCTTCATGGACCAGAAGCTCTTCCAGGCGTTATCTACTCGTCGGAGTATTTCTTTGTCTTGCCTGTTCTCGAAGGAAACTATCTGGCCCAAGTATACGTACTCGTCCACATATTGCATTACCTGCCCATTTACTGTTATCCTAGTTTTGGTGCTGTTGGTCATGACTTTAGTTTTGGACCTATTCATCGTCAGTCCAACCTCAAGGCTTGCCGTGCTCAGTTGTTCGAGCATCAATTCTAGCTCTGCTGACGTATTAGCGAAGAGAACAATATCATCAGCGAAGCGAAGGTTAGTCAGCTGTGTATTTCCTATCCCAATTCCTTTCATTGCCCAAGAATCTGATAGTAGCCTGAAAACTTCTTCGAGCGTACTACTAAAAAGTTTTGGTGATAGGGGGTCACCCTGTTTTACTCCTTTCTGAATGTTAAATGATGGACCCTTGGTGTGCAGTTTGATGTCGGCTGTGCTTTGACTATAAATAATCTGGAGAAGTTTAATATAAGTAGGCTGAATGTCTTGTCTATGGAGAGCGTTAAATATGGAACTATGGGTGATACTGTCGAAAGCCTTGGAGTAATCAACGAATGCTAGGTACAAAGGTTTATAAACCTTTGTACCTAAACCTGGATCAAACAACAATAGAATAATAATTGAACTATAACTTTCCATCTCGTATTTCCAAGTAACCGTTTATTATTAGTTTGATTCTCTGAGTGCATTTACTTACATTACAGATAACTTGTACTAAACCTTACTTATGAAATGGGAAATGGATTTGTTAATGTAACTTTAACATTCCTGTCATTAATCACCTTACGTTTCTATTTAATGTAATAACATTCTCCGTTATGTGTAAGAGTACACAACTTCTGTAATTAAAACTGTAAATTAATTTATATTCAGTATGACTTTTTAATACTCTACATCAAAAACACTTTAAGATTCACATAATGTATCATTTATAAGTGCGACTGCTTTCACTGGTAACCACCTGTGGTCCGCTCATGCACTTCGCTTCCAAAATCCGGTCCTGAGCGATTCTCGGACCGGACACATTTTTATTCTGGACATCGTCGCTCGGATCGGACATCACCGCATGAAGCTAGCCAGCGAATGCCTCGGGGCCAGAATGCGAACCTTTTTGCGTTAATAACGATCCTCGCTTTTGTCATGCTATTGTTCCAGTACGTTGAATTACATTTATATTCACGATTTGTTCTGCTCGAATGATTCTCTTTATGGAATATGTAAGTTCAAATTGTATTTTTTTTATTACAGGTAATTATCAGCCGCTTCCTCATTGGTGATGACAGCATAGCGTAAGTTCAATGCTAAGATATATCGTAATTCATCGATGTACGAATAGAAGATGAGCAATGCAAAGAGTACAATAAAGCATAAATGTGTGTGTTGCTTGAACCAAGTTTATATTACTTAGCTTATCTTGTGAAGGTTCGAAAAGATTTATTTACTGGTTAGTTTAACCGTGAATTAAATAACTAATTAACGACACGCATGTTGATAAATTCAGTTCGTAATTAAAACTTGTTAAATTGGTTGTTCTCGTGCACTGCCTGCTTTACTAATTAACATATTAGTGTCAGTAACCTGAATCAATGTAATCTTGAGCTGAAGGAATTAACAAATCGATTTGTTCGATTACCCCTCTATAGTTATTTTAAATTTACAAATTACACACAATTTATATTATAGGCATTTTGTATTTGTAAATGTTTTCGGTGGAAACCTTGAATTGTGTGGCAAATGGAGAAGATTTTACTTAGATTAAATCGTTCTGAAGAAATAAACCCACTCGATGAGTAACTACTATGTTTGAGTAAACCCATAAATTATTTTCCAACGAAAGCAACAAAAAGCGAAGGTATCGACGCATCGCGTGATGCTGCTCAGGCAAAAACAATCGGCTTCTTGACGCGCGCTCGATTGTGAGCTAACTGGGTTACGCTGAAACCATGTCAACTGGGGTGACTGAGCTGAGACTAGCATCGATTCAGATGAGATACTTCGCAATAGAATACCTACTCGCTATTGCTAGTAAGTACATCGCAAATTCGCAACATATGTACCCGCACACAGTTCATTTGTAAATGTCACTGCTTCTAAAACATTTCCTCATCCAAAGTCAGTTTAGCAGAACGAATAAGTACCTAATCCTTAAAAAACTAACGAATAATATTACCGGAAGACCTTTCGGCCTTGCCGCGGCCTTCAATATAGCATTAGAGCCATATCAAATTGTACTCGACCTCAGATCGAAGTGACAATATTATGTCATACATAAAAGGAGTTTGCATGACGAAGACTTGCTAAAATTAACCTTGGAATTATTTTTCTTCATAATCAATTCTGTTTTTTGTTCTTATCAAGTGTTTGTCTTGTGATTTGCTGTATATTGGTTATGTTTGCTATCTAATCATAAACTTCGCATCATTATGTTGCGTAGGTACATTTTATTACGTTTCGTACCCATAGCCCTACAGTAAATCTTATTTATGCTCTTAACTCAGGAATTTTAAGCAATTGTACCTTCGAACATTAATTCTTGTTATAAATGTCATTGATAATATCCATGCTTCATACTATTCAAAATCGTACTTACATGACTGGGCGTTGTGCAATTTGTAAGATTTCTATAAAAACGATTGGGGCTATCTTATCGTGACAATTAACTCTCTTCGTTGTTGTCGATAACAACTCACATAAAACAATTAATTGGAAACCACTAAACGGTAGTTGTATGTATTCAAATAAGTTATCTAACTGTTTTATTAATGGAGGGCCGTAACAATTCTTAATTTCTTTACATAAACATTACATAGATCATTGTATTTTACTCCTGTTATACTTCAAATATACTGATGTTTCAAAGAGTACTTACAGCTAAATGTATCAATATATCAAAGGAATAATCCCTGTTTAATTCTAAACTCATAACTGATTCAACTCCGACAAGTGGGTGGGTGCCGGCATGCCGTGCGCCGGCGCCGACCCACCTGCCTACTTGCACCAAGATTTATGAGATCGGGAGCTGCCTAGAGCACACAATGTGGGACTGCTTGAAAGCCGAATGCATGTTTACAACCCATAAACAAAGATTTCCCTCCGTTCACAATCAACAAGTTCCTTTGAAAATTTGATTACACCCGATATTTTGTAACAGTATTAATATCACATATCCATAAACTTATCAGTCATCAGGGGATATTAATATTACTTACTAACTAATTTATTTATAATCTCTTAAAGTAAATTACTAACCGCATCCAATCTATTCTTGAGGCTCGATAAATGACGATGCCGCTAACAACCTGTTTCCAAAGGTAATACACCAGCTGATAATTGATTATTGGAGTCGGCCATTTAGCAAACTTTCGACATGTTTGTCATTACCATAGAGATGTATTCGTTACGGGTCAGATGTCAGCGCTTACGAAAGATTCTATCGGCGTTTTGTTGCTTGAAAGTCGCGCTCTTGAACCTGTGGCTGCGCTTGCGCACGGCTGGAGAGACCAGCGCACGTCGAAATTCGCCGGGCGTCACGGCTTTCGCGGTGCCAACCGGAAACCTGCTATAAATAAACGGCGAAGAAAGGTGAATGTCAAGTTTTGTTTTGGGACGTAATAGAGGCGTGAGCATTAATTTGATAGCGTAATCGACTGTGAAACACACGATTTATTGTTTTTTCCGTTGCCAGTAGAAATTATCGTGTGAACGTTTTGACAACGGAACTTTGATGTATCTTAATTATGAACGAAGTATGGTGCAGATTTTCATGATGAATTTAAACCATGTTCTTATGATTGAATATTTTTTTACATTTTCTATTGCAGATGCTTAGTGCTCAAATAATAAATAGTAGTACATTTTCCAACAAATGTTCACGCTCTGGATTGAATCAAATCGACAAATACATTCAGTCTTATTTGGTATTCGATCTAACTATTGTTCGTATCAATTGGTATAGTAATTGAATTGATTGTTAATGAAGATCTTCTAAGTGGCCGTAAATAATCTCGAAGCTTTTATCGGAAGCTCGGATTAGAAAATTGCGCTTGCGCATCGCTGGGCGGGACCACTTTCACCGCCATTGAAACAGTAGGCCTTCTTATTTATTCATTAACTGTATGTTATATTTCTAGTGTGATTTTATGAACGTTTTGTTATATATGTATAACACATTAAACCCACAGAAAATCTGTAAATTGTGGGACGGAATTGAGATCTTTCTTATTAAAATGTTTATAAAAGAATAGTTTCCCAAATTACCAATGAAGTTTTAATAGTAACTATTACTATTAAAACTGCACTATTGAAGTGTGCAAACAGTTACGTACTGAGATTAGCATAAGCCTCATTATTTATATCTGCGTGGTCTAAGCATAAGAGAGATTTATTAGAATCAACCGCAACGGGCTCAGTCCGATACAAGCCGCTGGACCTAGATTAGGCTAGGTGGCTGTAACTTAATCGCGGCCTAATATCGTTGGCCGGTGGCGAACAATAACCCCGGTGATTAATGGCGCGGCTACTAATAGAAATACTTCTTCGGTTACAACGTCTCTCTGTTTACATTCTCCGCTCTGCGATAGGCAATTGTTTTAATTTAATAACACCCGCTCATGAAATAGGTTGGCACCTTTTTTATTTCATCTCCATTGTATTGTATGTGTAGGGCAGTAAGAACGAGAATTTAATTTAATTGTTTTTTTTAACTGGTTGTGTAGATGATTTAAAGTTAAATCTTAACTATTTTTAACGGATCTTGATGATCTTGTTCACCTAATCGTGAATCAGAGCAGGCAGCTTAAAAAACAACGTAAAACAAGTCTTACTCAAAGAACCAGATTAACTAATAATCCGCTTGAATTGTTATTCTTGGAAAGTAAAACTGATTGGTTCAATGACTGTAACGCGAATAGTTGATAGACAGTGTGTTTCTATGTCTAGTTGTGATTCATTCATTATGCGTACGCATAGTGTACGTTTTTATAAACATTGTGTAACGTGGAAAGTGTTTTCAAATAGTAATTTTCTCGGAACGGCCGGGTCGTGATCGGGCCGCGGTGTAATTTGGTCGATGTTTGTAATGAGCGGTGGGTTGGAATGAGGTGTATTTGTCGTTGGGTCGCCCTGACACGTTTCTCGTGTATTTGCATGCCGCACAGTCAGACCGTTCACTGCGTCTGGCTGCAGGCTAGAGTTACACTGCTATGTGTACGCATTGTAGCACATTATCGTTTCTTATGAATTTTCATAGAATAATATTACAATTGGTTTGATAGCCAGATAGATGTTTAATACTGCTTGTAAATGTAACATTATTAGCTCATTAGACTCCACATTTTGATTTTAAATCATGCTTAAAATCGTTTTTCTTGTAATACTTCAAACAGTCGGCCATTTGGCTTGTGTATGTTTGATCGATCCTTTTTAATTTTATATAAAGTATCGGTTTTCGACTTATTACGTAGCTGCTCTGTCTTTCAGTTTCTGATTATCTTTGTGTCTCCGGCTTAAGCTGGTATGATAGATAGATTCAGAATCGATTAATTGCGGGCGTCTAATCTAGCCAATAATTTATGCTGAGAGAATATCAAGTAAATGCACTTTGGTGCGACGAAGGTCCCTTACATAATGCATTTTAAGTAATCACGGACCTTTATATTTGAACGGAATATTCAGTGCTTTTTGTAACATAATGATTAATCTCATAAATAATTATATAGTTAGCGAATAACCATAGAGCTTTAACATATTAAAATGGATATAATGTATCACGATCTACTTTGAAATTCTGGTTTTATGATGCGCTCTGTGATCGCTGTTTTGACCCTAATTGCGATGGTCTAAAATGATAAGGGTCCACGTTAATATGACACTAGTTAGCCAGGCGCGTTAATGGCTTTATCGTGTAATCTGCATGCTTGCAAATTGTCGGTAATTTTGGTTTTATTATGACAAGAGCTACCATTAAACAACGGGCATAGCACTATTCAATGGGCGGACTTTTTGTTTTCTCACTGTATAATCGGCGTAGGTGGCAGGTATGAAAAATTATAGGCTCTTACTTTGTTGCATTAAAAATAATGGATAATGAAACCTTCTAGTCCTTAAAAAGATATTGTGCTGATATCTTGAACCACTGCAATAACCTGCAGGGCTGAACTATCTTTGAATGCTGACATTGATTATGCCCTATTGCCAATATAATGATAGATTGTGAAATTAGATAAAAGTCATACACAACTTTTTTGTCCGATGTAGTGATCACAGTCAGATTTCGAAACATAACCGGCCGTTCTACAGAACCTGACCCATAATTACAGCAGGGTTCTAACGTTGTCATGAAAAAGTTGTTTAGCACGTGATTTACGACATTACTCGCCACGTTCCGCTTGTAACGGAGGTGGTTACACCGCCATTATACAAGACAAGGGTGTAATGGTGGCGTAGCTGGAAGCGGCCGCGTCCCGCATGGAAACAAGCGGACAATCGCGCAATTAGCAATCATAGCTCTTTGTGCCTTACTCGCCTACTTCCAGTAATGAACCGCTTTATGCAAAATTTAGCTGTATTCTGTCGATGCTTTGTTAGAGCCCATAAGATAAATTTGTTCAACGGTTATTGTTCAGTTTCTAATGATTTACACCAGTCGTAACTTATTTTGTCGGTAACAATAACTTTAGGGCTCCCTGCCCAACAGGTACCGAATTATACATATAATATACATGATTGCTGCTTATGTAACTAAGCATGTTTTCAACAAATATTATAGCCGTGGGACAAATAAACAGTCGTATTACATATAATAGTTTAGTGTGTGGCTCATAATTGAGCGACCTACCGCGTGTCGTGTGTACCGTTCCAGTCGTAAAGTCACCAAGTACTTGGACAAATTGGCTTCGCCTGCCATTTCGGTGGCGTTCAATTGCCCTTTAACAGGGCATTCACCAGATTTATACCTACACACCAGTTAATAAGTCCTCTATTCACGGAAAGACTTAATTATGACGACTTTAAATATACATATTTTGGATTTGGTTTATTTATTTGTGAGTGACATTAACCTAAAAACAAAGTGTCGCTTATCTGAGTGTTTAAGTGATTAAAATGTTGCTAAGACGCAAACTACAACAACTCGTGTATTCTGAAACTCTGAGACGTTGGTCAAATAGCAAGCTATGCAATTGAATAATGTTATTTCGAGTGGGACGAGTGGTTAATAGAAAGGATGTGGTTATCGTATGTTGGCATTTCTATGTGGAAATTGAAGTAAACAAAGGATGTAGGTTTTATGCAAATGGTCGATTTGACGTGCAAGTGTGTGGATGGCCTTAATAGCAAAGTCGCCGTGTTTACGCCTCGCTAACGACGCGCGAAGTAATGCGATATTCGAGGTGTGAACTTATGGCTGGCTTCTTGGAAACCACCTATTATTAGTACCTGGAACCATTGGCTTACCTAATCTGTTCTGGTTCCCGAAACGAAACCCTTTAATCTTAACTGGAATGCACGTTAATTGCATTCCAGCTACTTCGACCGTTGCTAAGACAATTGGATTACTTTTAAATAGAAGCGATGTCGCTGTTGCTACATTGTTTACGGATCGAGGTAATCGTGTGACACTTATCATAAAGTAATCATGTAATAAGTGCTATGCGTGAGTGAATATTAACTTAGCCTTGTTCTGAAGACATGAGTTTCGAAGAAAACTGTTGTTTGCGGAACGAAGGTCTTGTTAACAACCTTATATTCAAAATGTTTTTATGTTACTGTATTTTATGAATATCAAACACATTACATTTGCAAAGGACACTCACAGTAAACCTTGGTACGCTGCAGGATAGCTCCACTGCAAACGACAAGTCATAAGTATAGCGTAATGTTTTGTCCTCAGTTCTGACCCACAAAGGATGCTTGCTCCCTTTTGTCTCGAAAGCTCAGCTAACCTACAACAGTCTTTAACATATCCTTTACAAAAGCAAAGTAACAGTTCTCACGGGAACCACCGTTGTTACATTCTGTTTGGACTGGAACTAAATACATGTGCCTGTCAGATCAACGAAGTAGTTGATAACAAAGATAAACGATCAAGTGCCCACTGAACAAGACAAAGGGGCGCGTAATTTATCTATCCACCAAACGAGCCCGATCCGTTATTGATAGATTGCCTTTGTTTCGGCTCACGAGTGGTGAGCTTTGATTTCTTGTTTCTATTGGTTTATATCTCTTCAGGTGTAAATTACGAATTAGTGTTAACATGACCTATCAGAGTTAGGATATTTAAGAATTTTGGAATGTATGTATTTAACTACTCTCTGGTGTACAAACATGAATTATAATTATTTGTGAACTTAAATATTCAAAGACTTTCGCAAGTCACTATTAATTGAGATGTAATAAATTAAAGTCAACGAACCTCCCATGCAATAACAATGTATATTGCTTTTTAAGCTGTCCGTGTTTGAGCAAAAAGTCGGAGCCTGTTGCATATTAAGGAGACGCTATTGTTCGCAACATTAGAACTCGTTCCGGGCTGCGCCGGTATCGGCCATTACATGCGCAGGCGCCGGTTTGCCAGCGGCTGGAAGTTTATTAGTATTGGTAGAGAATAGGGGACTGATGTCTTGTATTTTCGTATTGGTTGGTTAACTAAACCTTTACTTACACGATTCAGTATATACTTAGTAATAAATAGCATGTGTTTCT
The DNA here is from genome assembly GCA_039566165.1 of Maruca vitrata. Taxonomy (NCBI): domain Eukaryota; kingdom Metazoa; phylum Arthropoda; class Insecta; order Lepidoptera; family Crambidae; genus Maruca; species Maruca vitrata. Next base: position 2,951,389 of record CM076918.1, on the reverse strand, counting down.
TATAAGTGTTAGCTTTGAAGTCTTTGAACGTCTCGAAGGTCACAGATGACTGACGAACAATAAAAAAAATGGTGTTTCTGGTTTTCCTTTTTCGTTTTTTCATACTAAAACATTAGTGTGTGCTAGCAATTTTTGGCTTGGCTTATAACCCACTTATTAGAAAATTTAAAGTCACTATAAGCTTTTACAAACGACAAAATGTGTAGTTGTAGTTTATGCCATAGCTCAAAACTTAGTTTTCTTCTCCCGCGGGTGGCAGCACCGGGTGAGCGTACCCCGTACATCCGCGCAGCATTAGTATGGCAAGGCGCAAGCGCAGGCCAACTAACAATGGCGCCTCGAGATGCCCGCAGCATCCACCGATAACGCGCTCAGCCTCTAAGTATAGGGTGTTGCGAAATAAGTTTGAGTTTGATCCAAAGTTACAGGCATGCTCGGTAGAACCGCCATTGAATCGCAAAGGTTTCTTGGGGTCGACATGACCAGAAGATAGTTTTCAAGATGGTCCTAAGTCGGTCAGTCACATTGGATGATGTTTTTTTTCTGGAAATTGTTGAAGTTCTTGTCCAGCATTGGTCTTTTGATGACATGACAAAAGACATTCCTTGTCATTTCGCGTTGTTTTTCTGTTTCCAGTTCTTAATAAAGTACGAGACGTGCAAAAACACGCTCAAAACTCGGGTTCTGCCTACAAGAAGGTTATAGGAGTACCTGGTGATCAATGCGAGCGAGTGTTCATTGACCGTCACAGCGGAGCGGCTGCGCGGGCGCACCCTGTGGCGGCCGCGGCGTGCGCCGGCGCCGGCCCTCTAATAATAGTCGCATTCCAGTCCCCTGGAAGGGCTCGGGATGCGCACCTGTGATACTTTCCTTTTTCATTTGCCAGCCGCTTTCCCCGCCACTCCGACCACGCTGAACCGAGGCGTGTGATAAAACTGTTGCATTAACCATTACCGCCGACTGTTTTTGCTAGTTAATTTTTTATCAAGAATTTTATGTTTTATTGTGTACACACTCGAACCACAAGGTTGAGTGAAGTACAGTCAAAGTACAAGGTGAAATAAAATAGTGTAATAAAATCATAGTTGTATGATTAAGGACTAGCGGATTTAGTGGTTATTAACAGTTAATTATCCTTTCAAATTAGAGTGTTACGGAATATAATTTATTACTAACACAAATACGAAAACCTTTACAAGTGAAACCGCGCGTTAGAAGATAGTTCACTAGGAATGTAATGGTACTTCAATCATTTGAAATCCCGATAAAAAGTATAAAGACTTATTGAGTAGACGGTACAAATAATAAGTTGGTTGCGGACGAAGGGCAACGTTTCTGGAGCGATTAGGTCGGCCAGGAGCCGTGGAGGCGCGCCCGAGTGGAACCGGCCGCGAGGGCGCGGGCGCACGCGTGAGAACACTCCACTATAAATATTTATGTCGCAAGAAGGTGAAAATGCATGTGTACGCTTTGTTGGTACCTGTACTATCTGATGTCTCTGAGGTATGCTGTGTAGTTTGCAGAAAATAAAGCTCGCTGCGCTGTGGAAAGTTGACGAGGAAAGACACTGGAAGGAGTAACAAAAGGATTTTTTGGACAAAGGCTTTATTTACACATACTACTGAAATACGAAATAATTTTGTTCTCAACTACAACATGTTCCTCTTCGTTTGTCTATCCATGAATACATATGAAGAAATAGACATAAAATCTACATATTGTGCTTAATAACGTATAAATAGGTATACATATATAAAATATGTATAATAGTAAATGTCGGCAGGTCTGGACCAGTAGGTAGTGTTTAACTTTCACACGTATCGAGGGAAAGAGGTAAAAGTGGCTTTGTCAAACTGGAGCTCAAAACTGGTAGCGAGGAACTGACAATAACGTTTTATAGTTATTATGTGGTCGCGTAGGGTTTCCAGGTAGCAAGACAATATTTGTGGATGAAACATTATTAGAGATTTCAACAGAAAATGGTCTTGTTGACTTTCTTACCAGCTCTTCAATTGTGGACATCTTCAAATTTGATTTCAATTTACATGCATTGGTTTCAAGTGAAAGATTTTGCTTATATCTACTACAATATCTATTAGGTACCTGTCTTTCTTGTCTTAAATGAAAATAATATTCTAATACTGATAAAGCAAAAAGTTCCCTATTTTAGATCCGCGCAGAAAAATCAAAAGTAACGTCTGTTAACTAGTCGTAGTCGGTCTGGTAAGGTATACCTATTATACTTTTTAAAAAACGTTCAAATAAATTTAATAGTTAACTGTGTCTGGACAAAGTTGAATGAAAATCCATATTGAAGCGAATCGCACGGAGCCTTTGCAAATCTTATTTCGTTTTTATGCTACCAATCACATTTGAGGTTGCAAATAATGCTAACATGCGAGCTAGAGTCTGGGGCGCAGAGCATTTGAATCGCAATATCTTTCGTTCTATATTCTTTCTTTTCTTACTTCAAAGTTATTCCTTGCGGTTTAGAACTTCAATATATTTCACGCGGTACAATTTTCAAAATTGCTTTCCTATTTAAATGTTAACAATTTGCACGACTGGTTGGCTGGTCGGTTGGTCCATTTGTTCGCTACTTTATGGTACTCTATAGTGTACTAATGGTTTTTTGCTGTACCGAGAGCCATTTGGTAGGCGTGAAAAATATATGTATATTTCTTTATACATTCCGCCTTTATAACGTGTGATTTTTAAGTAAAATAGGAAATCTAGTCTATTACTCTACTCCGCAATAATATCAACATTAAAGATCAAACACCATATGCATGGAATCTACTCTAATCAATCAATCTGAGAATGTACTAGTCTTTTCGTAGCCAGTGTCGATAGTAATTGTTGTCCATTTTATTTCTAGTATGAATCAGATATCAGTCTTATACTGTGTGGTACAGAGAAGCATTAATTAGCGCCATTGATTGAATATGCAAGACGGTCTTCAGGCGCGCTGCCGGAAGGCTCGCTTCCGCCGCTTCGGTGCTCACAAACGGGGTCTTTCCAGGGGGCACGAAACAGGAATCCATCTTTTTAAAGGACTCTAATGATTACCTTGGTAAGTCTTGTAATAATCATCGAATAGCCCTGGAGAAGTTTATTTCAAAACTGACAGACGTTGATGGCTTAGCATGGAAACAGTTCTGTATTGAAAGTTTAAAAAACCGGCCAAGTGCGAGTCGGGCTCGCGCACAAAGGGTTCCGTAGCAGCAAATATAATAAAAATCAACCTATCTCAAAAACTATAAGAGATACTTTGATCAAACCAAAAATCGTTGAAAGAGTTAATTAGCATGCATCACCTCTATTTTTTTTAGAATTTTATACCCCGTAGTTATAAAAATAGAGGGGGGGGGACATACTTTTTACGGCTTTGAGAGCTGATATCTCAAAAACCGTTCACTTTAAGAAAAATGTTTTTTAGAAAACTTTATATCATTTTAAAAGACCTTTCCATTGATACCCCACACGGGTATGTACATCGAAAAAAAAAAATTTCATCCCTCAGTTACATGTATGGGGGGCCCCACCTCCAATTCTTTTTTTTACTATTTAGTGTCATATTTTTGTAGCGGTTCATACAACACATATTCCCATCAAATTTCATCACTGTAGTACTTATAGTTTCCGAGTAAATCGGCTGTGACAGACGGACAGACGGACAGACGGACAGACGGACAGACGGACATGACGAAACTATAAGGGTTCCGTTTTTGCCATTTTGGCTACGGAACCCTAAAAACGGCATATGCAAAGACTTGCTCTTCGCTATAAGACTAGCATTTAATCATGACTTAACATTTTCAAATTAAGCCTTGCAGTTGGTGTAAATACCAAGAACGTACCTATGTGTTACTTTTGCCACTAAGGTAAAAAAACTCGTTTACACAAAATCCACTTGTTTATCACGTTGACATTGACCAAAGATAAGGTGCGCATTACGCTCACGCAAATGGCTCTGATCATTATCTAAATGCGCCAATCGTTTACACTACGATATCGAATGCAATTATTACGTACGACACGCCTGTTCTCTGTATGCTAATTTTGACCGTAAATCACAGACGATACGGGCGATATCGCGAAGATGGCCACTCGTTGAGGCCCGGGCCGTCCGCGCCGTGGGTCCAATTACAGGGTACCCTCGACACCCGTCAGCCTTTCAGCCAGCCCCTATTTGGATGGACTCTGCATTAAAGCTTACTTATCTAATCTCAGTATCGTAATCGCAAATCCAGCCTTTTCCTTCACTTTTATTTTGAAAGTGTCGCATTCGCTCGTAGAAAAACATAAATCTCTTGTCAAGTGTTTATAATCCTTGAACGAAGTATTCATACATTTGTGAATTAATATTGCCAATGAACGCGTAAGGCAATGGTTAATTAATGTTAGCTCGTCGAAAATTCATTCTGTCGCCGGCCGATTTCCTCGTTAAATGCTTTGATTTACGCATCATTGGTATCCTTGGCTGAGCAGTGTTAACCTGCGACCTTCCGCAAAAGGTTTCGCTCGGTGATTCACGAATGTTTGCGTTGTGTGTTGTTTTTTTGCGCTACAATAGATGTGGCCATATACGTAGCACCGCGGGCGGATTGTTTGGGCGATCAGTCAACGACCGGTCCTGTGGTTTCCAGGCGCATTCCTGCCGTGTTCGTCATCGGGAGATTCATGCAAATGATATGCAAAGTTAGCCGTTAGGAGCGCGCCCTCACCTCTGTGAACCGAAACTCAGCTGCGATTTTTTCACGGAGATAACGTGCTAATGTGTTCACGTTCACATTGGCACGACTCTACGGAATTCGCCGCACAGCTGTTGCGGAACAAACATGTTTGATCTAGCAAAAACACCTAAATGTAAGCTTCTTGATTACTTTTTGCCGGAGTATCGTGTAATTATAAATTCTTACTCAAAGTTAGTAATATTCTCACGATAACCACGACTAGTTTGGATGTTAATTGCTTCGTGCTCCCTATACTCGTCTGAATCAATCCTCGGGAGCAAACTGCCTCGCCATCAGTTTATCGTGTTATTTAATTTTTCACTCAGTTAACACACGACTCGCCGACGGTCGTTTTTTGTGTTTACAAATTAAGGTAATTACCGTAATACCCCTGTCACAACCTTTTAAGTTCAACGCACGCATTATGTTCGTCGAAATGGCTTTTGGACAGAGCCTGATAATGATTCTTATTCCTAGGAGATTAAGGTGTTAGCCGAATTATTTTTAAAATTCCTTGTGAAATATCGTTCGAGTACATCCTTGAACACTCAGTTCCGGGCTATTTTAATGTCGTTTAATTTAAAATATGCAACTGGTTCGAGGCAATACTGCACTATGAGAAGCCGCAAATCAGGGCGATATCGTATGTCGTGGGCTGCGACGACCCATATAGATAGTTGACCTTACTTTTCTGACAATTGAGGTTGACATTTATGTCCTTACTACTAATATTTCAACTCATCTAAATCATACTTGTGGGCCAGGCTGAATATTAGAAAATTATTTGAGCGTTTGACGAGACGATAATACAAATAATTATATATTAAAGCAAATATAAGTTAGTTTTTGAAAACCCGCCGTGTGATTCTCTCATTATTATAGCATGAATCATATTGTAGTTCTTAGATGAATATGAGATATTGTAAGCGGAAACAGGCTTCACATCAGTGTATGGGCCGATATTTATGACTGGCTGATGTTGTAGAGCTGTTTGGTGTTCCCATCGCTAGCTCGCAGCGCTGCGCGTTCAAACAGCGCTGCATGATAGTACGATCACACGTAATCTCCCATCTTATGGCCGCCTCTATATCTTCAACGGTACGAGCATATCTGACACTACGCTTCCTTCCTATGCATTAGGTAATCTTAGATGAAGATATCTATTAAACTTATATGTATTTACACACCTATCCTTGAGAGAAGCTTCTGACAAGAATCCTGGCGTGGTATCCTTAAATGCTACGTTTAGTAAATCTTTTACATCATGATACTAAGTACCTGCATATATTTATGGATATATAATAGTAATTTATATTACAAAAGAAAACATATCCAAATTTGCCTAAAGTACATAGTTAAGTAAACACGTGTCAGAGAGCCTCGGCTATGCCAACTTGAGATAACAATGTCGTGGGCTGACGTTTGACCCCGGCAGTGGTCGCGGCGTCAGGGTGCCGGCGCCTCCTCGTCGCGCTCGGCTCTTAATGCGATTACAATGATGCTCGAATCGCAAATTGGCAGTGACCCACATCGGGTGCCAGTGGGCGGCTAAAGACCTCTACGCACAACAATTGCGCTACCGCTCCCTTTAGACTAAACCACTTGCCAATTAGGACGTCTTCAACCTGTCACGTTGGCCAATCTTGTGACACCACTCTAGTTTTCGATTTAGCAATCCCGTTACAACTCGATGCATGATCGAAATGTGTTGAAGTTATTATTTTTTCCATTATTTTGTTTCGGTGCGTAATGCCGTGTTGCGCAATGGAATCGGCGTGTAATTGAATAGGGGGTCATTGTTTGTAACGGAACAGGCGATGCCCATCGGCGGAGTGAGTGTGAGATGAATTTCATTAGGCCAATAACGTTGCGACGCGATGTGCCTTTGTTCGTTTGCATTTAGCTACTGGTACTTGCATAAATATCTTCTCTGAGTATTGTAACAGACATATAGACATTTTTTCTATTTTGTAATACTCTTTTTAAATATGAATTTTAATACGCTTGCAGGTGTTTCAGTTAAGGATAAAAATAAATGTACGCAAGCGTATGAAGCTAAGCGTCAACGAAATTAAAACTTAATCACACAATTTAATGTTATTATCCCTAAAATAAATGATAGAAACCATTCCCTTAGCAAAAACGCCTTTCACTATGTCCACCTTGATCTTTTGGTCGGAAACTCTATGAATATCGATACTTTAAATCTCAAATGGCGTAACCACCAAAACACTACTTTTCAGGAGAGCAGAAAAACAAAAAAAAAATGTTTTTTTAATTCATAACTTTATCAATTTTAATACAATGAAAATGTTTTATACATCAAATTTCTTAGAATTATGAGATAAAGGCTTCAGTAGGAACTCTTTGTACCTAAATCTTATATTTAAGAAACTAGAAGTCGGTTACGACTTGTGAAAATATTACAAAAAGGCGTTTACGCCCCATAAAAATCACGATTTTTAAGAGGTGAAGGTCGTATCTCCAATAAAAAAATGTTTTTTGTGCTTTAAACTCATTTAATAATAAAAGAAAACGTAAAATATTCACTCTGTATTACGCTTTTACAAAGTTACACCGTTTGACACTTTTTCATAGTGACTCAACGCGTAATTTTTAGAATTGGATGAAAAATTTTGGAATATGGGAAACTTCACTAAGATTTTTACGTATCTAAATCGATTAATTTTGTCATTTGAAACCCCCGCTGATATGTATTCACCATACATTTATCTATGTATTCAGCCATTTGCGTACTTGTGCGCATAGATTACGTTCCTCGGTGTATTTATTGTTTTTTGTGACCGTTACGTTGACTTTGGCGCGTTATTGGTCTTTGATTCTGATTTCTGTTTGGACATTGATTTAAAATGCCGAAACAAGTAAAAGCAACAAATAGCCAATGTCTCCGCAATCTTAATCCCCCCGCGCATCAATACTAACAATAATAATGACAATCATGTGTTCAGCGATGTTGGGTGTAAACGCCTTTCTTTTGTATTGCAATTTCGAAAAATAGCGTGTCTTACGAGTTACGCCAGAAAATTATGTCACTTACACCCTTTTTTTTTTGACATTTTTTTCACGTCACAATAATTTCTAGGGGCGTAAACACCAAGTAAATTTGACTAAGCCTTTTACGACCTGTTTACCTTATGAAAAGTGTTCAAATCTATAAAAAACATTGGGTCGTAATAACCTTTTTTTTGCGAATTTGAGGATTTTAAATATACAGATCGATAGAGAAAAAAAAACTGAATAAAACTGCATTAAAAAGTCATTTTGACCAAATTGGCGGTTACGCCATTTGAGATTTAAGGTAGCGATATGTCAGTTTGTATCATAAAGCAAAGCGTTTAGCGTTTGAAAGTGTTCGCCTTGACACAATACACTTTATACTTCAGGCTCGGAGTACCAGCCACTGTTTAATTGCGTCGTTAGAGATAAATAAAAAAATGTGGGTTTATTTATCTTCACATCAGATTGTGGAATGATGTAATAAAAGACTGCCGGTAAATTGGATGCTTGACTGGCAAGACAAATCAGCAACTTTAATTAAATGTCAAGAAATATCAGCTCGTTAGAAAACTATGAAACAATAAGTGGTGACCTCGCATTTCTTTATTGTCAGTGTAGTACAAACTTATTGTAATACAATTAGCAGTTTATAAATAAAAACAACGTGTCTTACATGGTTTTTAATGTTTCTTGTTTCATAATTTGATTTGAAACATTCTTGTTATAAGCCACAACCACTACACTGGATTTCTTCAATGACCCAGTAACAGAAGAAGATCTTATATCTACATCACTGCTAACGTATTTGGCATAAGAAGCCTCATTGAAAGGGCAATCAGCCTTGTCAATACATAATCATTTGAACTACTTTTCATACAATCCGTCACGAGGTCATCATCTTCTAAGTTTTTGCACTAACACTGTTAAGAATCGATCTATTCCAATAATAATATTACATAACATCATGGTCTGATCTCATGTTAAGTAGCTTAGAAACATGAGTTAGGGATATCGGAAACAATAATGGCATACACAAACCAAATTGTATATGTATCATCACATCCAGACACGGAACAAACATCGATGTTCACTACACAAATATTTGTCCAGAGTGGGAATCGAACCTAAAGCTCTTGGTGCATGAGACAGGGGCACTGTCCAATGCGCGACCGAGCCAGTCAAATAACGAAACAACAAATGTTTGTTAATCAAGGATATTAATGTGGTGGCTTGCAGTGCACTTAGTATTCTGCGCGCGCGCCCCTCGTCCGTCATTTCGCCAGGCTCTTCCTAGAAAGCGAAGTGGTCCACTGGGAGTGCACCACCGGATGTGACGACATCGCCATACTAACTGTTCATTTTCACTTTTATTATGCACTTCATTGAAATTGAATATATTATAATAAACAATATTAGGTACTTAGTTTGTCGTTTAAGGTAGTCTTTGTGCTTGAATAAATCTTTGAAGATCCATTAGATTATGTAGCTCATTTTTGTCAGGGTCTTTCTCAATATAGAAAAAAAAATCATGGAAGTGAAAAGCTGCTGATGTTTTTATTATACATAATACATTCGTGTAACGAGTACAAAGTGACTTACTGTTTAAATAACTTAATTTGCCCCAATTACAGCAGGTGATAGTACAAGTACAAACGATAAATTAGGGGAAAAGTGGCACGTTAATTATCTTATCAGAGTAAACAGTGCTAGACAATGCGCCCGCTGAGATGCGCCGGCGCAACGCGTTATCTCGACCACCCGCTGCCAGGGAACGGCCCGGCTTACAACGTTATTACGGGGACATGAATCAGACGCCGCTCTAAGCTTCACACTGACTTCTGAGAACGAGTAATCCTTTAATTGAATTAAGCACTGAAAATATCATCACTTAAAAATCTGGTTTGACAGTTTTCGTGTAATCTTAGCTGCCTAGATATCTCCCTATAATCAGATGAAGGGATAACGTCCACTGCGGCTTTCTATGAAGTCGTTAACGATCCCGGCGACACTCGGTCTAATGAACCGCGTGCGCCGCGTGCTTTAACTATGCAAATTATGTACACACTGTGCCATCAACTCGAGCGCACTGCGCTGCCATCATCTTGTGCAATTACTCGTTATTCTTCTTCAGAATAATATTCCTTGCATCATCCACCTGATAAATGATCACTATCAATTCAGTGTGTTACGTTGATGCATCATTCTTCCAATAGTCTTTAGTCTATGTAGAGCTCGTCGAATCGTCTACTGTGCTCTTCCTCACATGACTCGTAATGGAACCCTCGTTTGTGGCTAACACATAGTCGAATCTATGCCTAGCTCGCCTCGAACCAGCTTTTATCTGGAGCGTAATAAATTAAAGCAGCCGATCGCGGTCGAATTGCGGCCAGGGTTGATTAATAAGGGAACATTTTTTAATTAACGAGCTCGGCGCACAGCAGTATTGCATTATAGCAGGAGCGTCTCGGCGCGCGTGCGCTCGCCGCTGCGACACGGTGCTTTCCCTCCAGCTGAATTATAACCCTCATCTGAAGAGTTAATTGCGTGTTTACTATCGGCATTAGCCAGGCCCGGGCGGATAATGGCGTCGAGGCGGCCGCGTCGTGATCGGATGTTTTTCCGTGTTATGCAAGGGCTTTGTTGCGTTCGGTTCACATGCCGTCTCCACGCGACACTCCGAGCCGATCGGTATCGGTTTCGGATAATAGCTTGGCGGGTTCATTATTTTTGTCATTGGTCTCACGAGTTTACGACGTCTCCGTCACGATTCTTGACGTAATCCTTAGGTTTCCACGATCGCATGACACATACTGTTTATTATTTCGCTCATGATGTTTATTTTACGGCTGCGAATTCCACTGTTTCTTCGTTTGTTTAGTTTGCGTTGACCTTTTGACAGATGTTTTATGTCAGCGGTGTAACCTTAAAGTTATCCATTATTATCGTCAACGTTTATGGCGTCTTCGTAATCGTAATTTTGCCGATGAAATGTTACCTTGCGGGGACCGTCGACAGCGTTTGACCTGCAGACCTTTGAGCACCTTGTTGTCAACGAAAGACACGAACTTCTAGAAACAATTCTTACTACTTGCAAAAATTACATCTACTTTTCCGTATAACAATATGAAATTGACTCTTCAAATATATAATTTTTACTACGAGTAAAAGTTAAAATTTTTCACCAAGCACAACACGCGTCCAATGGACGCTCTCCATACAAAATATCACATATATGAAGATGGCTTTGAAATCACAAATTTATCAACTGTTCCTTTATAACATTGTGTCTTGCAACATTGCTGCACGCAAATGTAGCTTCATAATAAGCATTACATCTTACACTTTAGTTGCCAATGCAAAATTGAATTTCTTCATTGACCGGAATGTACCTACTTGTTTATTTATTTACTCCCACATAACATATCTTACAATAATCACTAGCTACTACAACATTATACTTTGAATTCATCTCATCTGATAACAAAACATCATGACTGTTTGGAAATATTCATAGTGTATTACTTATTTTGTTGCATAAACGATCAAAATATTACAAATTGATAGATTTGGTGCGCGATTATGATCGCTGCCTTGAACCGATTCCACGTTTCTCGTCCGATTGTTACACAATCTGTAGCGTTTTGTTCGCCGAGACCGCTACCGATCCGCTCTATCGTGATTCAATTATAAAAACACATGTAAATGTCATACCCACTAATGAAACCGCTGTCCTGTGGTAGTTGTTATTGCGCAAAATACTTCTGTTATTGTACCGTGTACTTCGTATTATTGAGCAATTTACTATCCTATTATGTTGCTTGGTTTCGTTAGTTTTTAATGAGAAAGGAGTTTTGACGGTGAAGTATATTTATGATAAATATCTTTTATCTTTTCAGGTAAGACGCCATGGATTATTCTGGAAGAGTACAGCATGCATCAGCGAAGCCAGCGGGTATGTGCTAGCGTCATTATGAGTGTCAGTAAAACATGGCCGCTCGTTAGGCATTCACGGAGGGCGCGAGCGTTCGTGCCCACATCAATATGCGCCCGCGCGCCTCACGGACACGATTTGACGAATGAATCACTCCATTTTCTTCGCAGCGGAGTCCACGTGACGTCACGATTATGGTGTCGCACGCGCACTAACCACGAAATTAAATTATAATAATTACTTTACATTTCCGCTTACATAATTATTGTTTCATCTCAGATAAGATAGGCTTGAGCTCGCATCTCGGCAGCAGGAAGATGATGTTTATTTCTGAAATTTCCTACCTACATCTTAAAATAAGTAAAATGTTTAAGATAAATTTAACACTGGAAATTGGTGTAACGTACGAGTATTATCTCTCCTTTATTTTAAATGAGAATAGTTTAAGTAAACAAGGTCAGGTTTACCAGTCTTGTGATAACGAAATACCTACTGACAGCGGAGGTATTGATGGAGTTTGTTTTATACTTATTGTACCATGGATACGAAGTAGTAAGTTTTGGTTAATAGGTACACACGTAGTTACAATTAGGACTAATTGTTGCAATGAAGGAAGTGTCCGTTATTAATAACCGCCGGCGTTCACGTGTTCCGTTCAGTCGTAACGTGCGCTCTCACGTGGCTCCACTGCGCACGACCGACTACTTTGTACACTTCACTGCCTCCAAACTTGAAACAGATTTGTTTAATCCTTTTATGGACACCGTAGTTTTTTGAACCGTCTACAACTTCATTTGCATCATATTACACTCTATCACGATTTGTCATCAACGTTACTCGATTCCTATGTGACACTGTGTAGGTTTAAAAATAATTTACAGATAAGGGCTTCTCTAACTAGTGTATTTCTACACTAGTTGCATCACAACACAAGCGGTCGAGTTAAAATATTAATATATTGTTCTGACTCTTATATTTTTTGATTATAAAAAAGGTGGCATGCAATGTACCAGTCTATAATAATAACCACAGTTCCGTTTGTCCAGCCATTTTGTAAGGCACATTCAACAGATAGAACGGGACAAAGCTATAGAGAGCAAACCGCAACCACTTTACAACCAATCGGTCACATGATGTCGGGAACCATTTAGTTCCTGTCATCTTTTACGAGCAGGCACGGCATTGTGCGCGCTCATAAAACCTACCCTATGCCTCTTCACCTATACGTAACATTGTTTCTTGATATATCTACGATTGCTTGTAAAATTCCAATTGCACATAATGTCGGTTGGTCCTAGAGCGCTATAACCGCTACGCTAGGCTACCTTGATGAGTCTCCAGATATGCAAGTGCTGGACCGGCCTCCATTACTATCATTATGCGGGTCTGGGTACCATTGTTATCTGGCGTGAGCATCGCACACGCTGAAAAACGGCCCGCGAGGAGCCGCCGCGAAATTGAGTCGGAGTAGCGGTCTCCCTCACCGCAGGGCAGCGCGCAAGTGGGCCACGCGATTACGGCGTTTCCTCCAAGTTATTAGCCGTCGACAAAAGTCCGCGCTTCGCCCGCGGCTCTCCTCATATTTTGTCAGAGCACCACATTTTCTAACAATATTCAAGTTACACATCCGTGGTTGTCACTCACGTTTGAAACGGACACTCGTAACGCGATACAGTCTTCCGAACCACTCTCTCCTTTTACCGCACAGATAGAAATGCAGAGCGGAACGTTTCCTAGTGTAACCCTGCGTGCCTTGACGTTTTATTTCCATTGTATTTGGTGTGATTCGGCCTCATTGTAGTCCATAGGACAGTCGCCGTTCCGGCGCCGGGTTCTCACAATAGAGGCGAGAGTTGGCTCCCGTAAGTGTGCCTTCCGCAGATCGTTATCGCGCCCTCGGGCCAATACATTCTTAGATTACTCCACTTCCGAGTCGCACGAACTTTGATCGCTGAAATTATTTCTGATGCTTCCAAACATGTTTTATAACTGCATGACATTTAGTCAAACTTTGAGCGTCCTCTGTTTTTGTGTCGCCTGTCTAGACACGCGGTAGCGTGTCAAGCCAAGGTTCAAGAAACAGAACTGGCGAGCCGCACCGTGTGTAATATTACACGAACCATTTGGAACCACTTTTGAACCCCTCATAAATCAAAAACTATTTCACATAAACATATCAAATTTGGCTCATATATTGTGACTTGCGAGATAAATATGTGTTCTAAATTTCATAAGCTTATCTCAAACAGTTATTTAGATATTAATGTCCAAAAATTCTCATTTTTATCATTGACTGACTGACAGATCAAAATTCTAACCCAGTTCCAAATGACCTAGAGAGTTAAAATTTGGTATGCAGATAGGTAATTACATGAATACAAAGGAATAAATATAAAACTGGCAATTTTTTAATAATTAGGTTAGGTTCTAGTATGAACGCTTAACATAAAAACCTAATTAGTGCCTAATCACGCCTATATACCGGGGAAGGCAGAGTACTAAGTATATATTTAGGTATACTTACTTATTTACAATTAAGAGTAGGTACTTATAGTCGGTTTTCATATTTATTACTTAGGGTAGGTACCTACTTTATTAACTGGGATTAATTATTATTTTTATATTTAGCGCCCATCAATAGTATAAAATTATTACCTACTCATAATATTTCAAAGGTACAAGAAAATATAGAAAATAACACTCAGGAGAAAATTATACCCCGTAAACGTAGGAAAATACAGTAACTGATTCAATTGTTTTATATTTATAAAGTCTAGTTTTAGTTTTGAATTTGTCCTTTTCAAAGGACCCACGGCGTTACGATGATATATACTTTTCTACAAAAAGTAATGATATCCAATCAAAAACATAAATGTGAAATGAGAGCCAAGTTCAATATTATGATAATTGCCTTGGTTGTTGACTTCAACGACAAAAGAAGTGAGATCTAAATGGGTGCCAAGTTCAATGGTCAACCCTGAAATTTATTTATAAGTAACACTATAACATACCTATTATATCTTCATATAACATAAGATAATGTATGGTGGTAGCCTATGAAGGTCTGTCTTGGCTAGTTTCTATAAACCTACCAACGTATTATTATGTTCGCTCGCTAGTTTCTACCAAAAATCCAAATTTTCGGAATTAATTTAATTAAAATAAAAACCGACAAATACTTGTAGGCTTAGAACTTGCGACGGCTATAATTCATATATGAAAACTAGCCAAGACAGACCTTCATAGGCTACCACCATACATTATCTTATGTTATATGAAGATATGATAGGTATGTTATAGTGTTACTTATAAATAAATTTCAGGGTTGACCATTGAACTTGGCACCCATTTAGATCTCACTTCTTTTGTCGTTGAAGTCAACAACCAAGGCAATTATCATAATATTGAACTTGGCTCTCATTTCACATTTATGTTTTTGATTGGATTAAACTTTTACGGATCCATATCTCCCGTTGCCATGTATGGTCTCATTCGCAATAAACTCTGGTAACAAGACACGTATGTCGGAGCCTGGTGGGTGTATTCCACCTCGATCATGTTAGTTTTGTTGAAAAACAACGGATGTCACGTTGGAGGTCATGATAATGATCTCGTCCGTATTTGTACTCAGAGCTCTTTATATCTGCTAACGTGTTATATTTACAAAGTACAACGAACTCCGGCATCAGGTAGTTCTAACTTATTATGGTTTATCGTTGTTATTTTTCTGTACCTTTGGCATTTATACTGTTGCAATGGAGGCCGTTCCGAATCATCCTACGTTTCACGATCCATAATAGTAATACATATATTCATCTGGGTTATTGCAAGATTCCGTGATATTTCAAGTCGGGAGCGCCTCGAGCGCGCTTGCATTGCATTAGAGTTGCACGTCGGCCGCCCTGTCAGGGCTCCACTACCACGGTTTGAAAATTGCATGACCATTTATCGAGTACTGAATACTCCTTAAGAACTGCAATACTTGACTGACGTTTGCCATTTACGTAAACTAATATGGTACTGATTAAAACGCCAATAGTTGCAACAATTCATCCCTAACGTTTTAATTTTTTTAGTTCCTAAAGTCATTTATTTCTGTGCAAAGTTCTACACCGTGAAATTTTAGTGGTTGTTTTCCCGCAGTAAAATGATTCTATCTTAGTAGTACAAAAGATGTGTGCAGTTCTTTTTTGTTAAAATCAATAAATGCCGGTTTTACGAAAGGTTTAACCGTAACTCGAAAGCACGTTCGAACCGCTTTATGACTTAGGGTGTAGAGCTTCTTTAGCTTTAAGCATCGATTTCATGCGGCAAGCAGTACCTGAATACGTCACATCTTCAAAAACAACGATAGCTTCTCTGGTTTTCGAGTTGGAAAATTAATATTCTGAAAAATTGAAAAAAAAAAATTTTTTTTTTCGAGGAATAATTGGCATGATTTGATAGTATTACTAAAGGCAAGTCGTTCTGCCACGGGAAAACAACCACTAAAATTTCACGGTGTATATCAACTTGTGAGAAAATTCTGCTACAAACACCTGGTTTCAAATGAGTGTAATAAGTAGCTAATGAATAAGTTGGTGTCTTTGACAAGTTTATATGAAAAACTCAATGACCGTCAGAAGTTTTGGATCGCGAACACGCCTCAACTAGAAGTCGAAATTATCTCTAGATATGCACAGCATTGATTTCCGTTGTGCATCTCGTTGCAACACTGTATCTTTTCACCTTAAACAATGGCTTCGGCTTACCGGTGATTATTTCCAAGTGTCGGACATTTGCATGAGTTTGTCTGTTGCCGCGACCCCCTAACTGGGGGCATTGTTTCCGTCGATTTGAATGGCTAATAACTACCGAGCCTTCAGGTTTCGTAAGTGGAACGGACAGCCTTTAGAAACTCGAGATGTTTACGGTTTTGGGCGGTTCCACCATTTCCTTATTGTCTTGTTTTTGGGCCAGAACCGCGTTGTGCGTCTTACACGATCTTCGTCTCTGGCGCAAATTATAATAATTGTTGTATATCTGCAAACTTTCTTTTACGGCGAGAAAATTCTCCTTATTGACTATAATACTTAATTGTATTTCTAAATTTCTGTCACTTGTGGTGTGGTGTTTCCACAGATTTATTCAAAAGTATTTATTAACTAGTTTACGCGTTGTAATTACTTGCTGATTACATGGGTAGATGTAGGTTCTCAGGCTTTATCGACTATTATTAGAATGTGTGGTTCAGAACGTGGCAGTAGCCCAGGCCGTCCGCACAGTTCCCTGAACCGCACTCACATTTGCCCTCGCCCGGCGCAGGCTCCGCTGTCAGTGACCCTCACCGCGCTCCGGCGCCCATTAATTATTCTATTACGGCAATGGCACTCGTGATCGCTGCGCGAGCGCAGCTCTTTGATCCGCATGCGCTTCAATTCTATACATTACGACTCCTCACTCTACACAAAATCGTGTGCTCGCTACATTCCCAATAAAAAAAGACCCCATTCTCGATCTTAAATACGCCTTTATCTTGATCACTTTACAAGCCTTGACGGGCATGCGGCTATTTTTATAATGCACTTGCAAAATCCAAAAGCCATAAGCCATTATAATACGAGTGAATTGCGTTACAGCTATTAATATTTCTTATAGTCGATAACTGCTGATTTTCCCTCGACTCTGCTCTTGAGATTCGATTTCTCGTATATTTTTATCGCTCATAATGAATTCAGTCCTAAAAATAATAAAATTCCGAAGGTGGCAGTGCATGTATGCATGGTCGCGGTACCTGTGGTGGATTGTTGTAATAACTAGTAATTATCCGTTTGCAATTACATTCAATTAAGATGAATGGGTATAAAACCACGAACAGTGGTATACGTGACCCCATGTAGTACAGCATTAAGGTGAAAGGCGCCGTCGTATCCGCGGCTCTCCTGCGCACGCGCTGCCCTAAATCCGCTAAGTGCCTGCCCGTTGATGGATAGGAATTAATTTTGGTCAAGAGATAAACACTATATTGCACATATTTCAGAAGCAGTGAACGAGACCACCCATTTATTATCGAAAGTAGGAAAGCAATATTTTAATTGATAAGCCCAGAACACCTGATTTAAACTAGCTTTGACCTAATAGTGATGTAGAAATATGGGTACAATGTATGACTGAACGAGTTTCTAATAAAGTTATTCATCAGCAGAATCAGAACAAAATTGTAAATCAGACTTGAAATATATTATTTCCTAAAGAAATATGGTATTACTGTCGGTGCGCCTCTGAATGAATGTCGGCGCCGGCGGACTCGCTAAACACAGATCTACCACTAATTGTTCGTAATGAGCCGTATCCTCCTGCGAACCGTAGCATGCACAAGATATCAGTGAAGTAAGTTTGTCGAGCTCTACTGTAGCTTGAAAAACATCAAACAGCAAAGTTCTACTCATTATATAGCGATAATGCGTAGAAATTTATTGTGCCGATAAAGTAATTTTGGATACGAAGCTAATAATTACAAACCGAATTTAGTATTATACTTACTCACTGGAGTCTAACGAAAAAATAAAACATTTGTGCCTTTTCTCTTGGTGAGATGAGAAGAGGTAGTTCAATATGTAATGGAGGACAAAATGTCTAGGCCTATTAGGAGAAAGATGCCTTACTGAATTACAATTTTGTTCGGGCGGCGCCGACACGCAAGTGCAACAGAGGATATGATTGTGGGCCGCGAACAAACCGACAATTAATAATTTTGCAACATATTGATTTGCTGCGGCTCGCTGGACATCGTGCAACAAATGGGCACTTGTTCCACACTGTCCGTGATCTTTCATTATACTAATCGATTGTCGTTGCAATTGAATTTTGTGACTGTATCATTAGTTTTAATTTGTTTACAACGTTGGGTAACAATTGGTACTGTATTACAAATTGTTAATACTACTTATAATTCACCTAACTTAAACTTAACTATCATGAGTAACAAGTGCTTTGCGGACGCAACTTCGACAAAAGAACGGGTATAGCCAGTTGTCAATACGCTTGTTGGAAGCTTTTATTATTAAACGTTACATATACTGGAGCTGGAGCCTTAAATTTAGTTAGTATTACTATTGTAAGTATTCCTTTTACATTAGTAGATGATGCAACGCATTCCAACAGGGCAAGTAAGTTCAAGCCGTCTCATAGCGCAACGTACGAAAAGGCGCGTGCGCAACTCTCAGCTGCACAATAGAATATTTCGCCCGCTATTAGAATACAATGACAAGGTCGCACCGGTCCAATTTGCTACAGATTATAACACGCGGGCAACCGAAACCTGGTGCTTCAAGAGCAATGCCCGTCTCGTTACCGGCCCGATGGCCCATTAGCCGGATTGACGTCTGAATGAGAGGAGCCAGCCGTGCTTTACACTCGTCGACTTTGCTCTTCAATTTACGGTTGTAAACAGATTTATTTACATCGTTTATCAAGCATTCTTTATTATCATCCATCACTCCACGTTAGTTGAAACACAGCGTTCAACGAATTCCGTTTAATTGGTCTTGGATTTCAGACGCATGTGACTGATTTATACTTTGTCTAATCAAGAGCAGGTCTCGAGTATAAGTTGTGTTCCTTTATAGTTTATGTGAACAAATTTACAAATATTGTTTATAAAAAATAATACCAGAAGGCCAAAAAAGAGATGGAGAGATGACTTGGATGCCCATGACAGAAACTGGCCGGCCTTGGCCGCAGATCGAGAGCTCTGGAGTGAAATGGGGGAGGCCTTTGCCCAGCAGTGGGAAAGCATAGGCTAAATAAAAAAAAAATAATACACCAAAAGTGTGCTAAGCTCTATAATCATCTAATCATAAATCTTGAGGAGATAATAAACAATTGATGCTAGTCTATCCTTGTTTGTTGTTATTAAACTTTATTCTGTATTTTGAACGGGTCGTTGCATGCAAATGTAAGTAGCTAGTGACCGACGGAGCATTCGACGTTGATTTGTGCATGCCTTGTAATTAGGCGTGTCAATGTCAAGTGTCGATTGTGTGGGCATCAATAGGACATGCGTCCGCGCACGCCGCGCCTCGTGACGCGTGAGGGTACTTGCCGTTTGTTCTCGAACATTTTGTTTTGGCAGATGCAAATGGGGCTTGATTAATATTTAGTGCCTCCTAATGTGGACCGCCTCCGTAGTTTCTAATTGACGTGCTGGGAGAAGTGTTCGCGGCCACTGCACTTCATTCTTTCTTATTCAATGTAATGTGTAGATGAATCGTCAACAGTTTTGTATCTATCTTAACGAATATATGTATTAGTTTCTGTAGTACATATTGGAATGTAATTTACTGTAGGTATAAGACGACGAATTACAAGTAGTTACTTATGACATGTATAGCAAAGTACTTTTGAAATCTTGCTCATTTCATATTTGCGACACAATAGTCCGTGACAGTATCTCGTGGTTATTGAATTTTTGTGCAACAACATGACGAAAAATGCAAATAAGTCCGCCTCACGTATCGGCCCACTGACATGGATCTCGCGTATCCCACACCCGCCGCGGTGTTAAGATGTCAAGATCGTGCTTCGCGTTTTTGCGCCCGCGTCTACGCTTGACCCGCTGATCTCTTACCAAACACTTGCTAGACAGTGACACTTGTCGCGATTTCCAATTGTCGCACCACATTTTTTGCCCGCTGACATTGAACGATTGCCATGCTTATAATAAAATATATCGTAATTGTTTGATTTCAATCGGAATACCTCTACTGAGCTTATAATAGTATGATCTGAAGTGAGTTATGTTCACAAATTCTCTAATACATTATGTCACAAGCCTTCCTAAGTTCAAGTTTCACAAGCAATAAATCTCGTTTTATAGATGTCACGAGCAATAACTAGACCCATTTCTCAGATACGACGTCCTCGCGATACTATCGCCTTGCTCCTCCGGCGTAAGCCGCTCTCCGCCAATGGACTTCAACATGCGTACAGTATTATGTTTGTACTTCCTAAGTTCCTACATAGATTTGTGGAAAGACTGCATAATATCTTTTATTATTATTGATTAGAAATAAGCACTGAACACGAGTCCATCTTTATTCATGTAAAGATGCTGCTTAAGTGTGTTCTTATAATAAAACAGACTGTTGGAAATGTCCACCCGCCAAGCACTTTAATTAAACAGAATATTATACAAAGTAGTTATAACTGTGTAAAAAGCTTCAATAACAATTTTAAAACTAGCACATGTCATAAAAAGTTGTGAACTAGATGCCAGGTATGGGATTATTGAAATATCTTATTAACATTTTATTGCACATTGATCTTTGACAATAACTGTAATTTACAGTTGATTGCAAATGTTGCTGTCGATCGAGGACGCGTGTTGTCTAACTTCATCCGTTCCGAATTTAAATTTGAATTTGTTTCAACGGTTTTAGTGATTAATATACATACACAGTGCGCGGCGGGGTCCGGTGAGTCACCGAGGCCGCTCAGGCGCGCCTCTTTTGTCATTCCGGTATGCTACCACATTTTAGCAAACACTGACGGACGCGCGAAACGGCTGCGCGGCGACCGTTGTGTTCCCATCTCGACTTGCCGCTCGCACATCTGCCCTGTCCGTTGCCAACTTCACCACGCTCGCACTCAGATCATCCCAAACGTGACAGTTACCTCACAATGCATTCTCTGTTTATACAGTTGCAGAGTTTTCATTGTCTCTCGGCTATCGATAACAAAATTCCATTGCTACGAAGAATAGTGACATGTTGACATATTCCATATATGTAGCTATTGTTAGTCATAGGTCAAACGTAAATCGCTGAGAACCCGTGTCTATGTTATTGAATCCGTTAACTGAAACTTTTTACACATTTAGTGTGTTCGTAAATTGAAGAAAAGAACAAGACACAGATAAGCAGTTAGCGCACGAGGTGCTAAGCACTCTGCGAACTTTTTCTCTGACTCACGAGCCTACATATCTGCATGCATCATAGTACACATCGTCTTCGACGACGTTAACTAAAGACGTGTTATTTTTAACGTGTCTGCCGAGCACTAGACACAATGGCGGCTCGGATCGGTACCGTTTTTTTTGCTTAACAAGATACAAAGGAGTGTTACATACTTTGACAAATATCGAGGTTACATATTTATGTTCGGCATTAGAAGTACGAGACACGCTCGACAAAGAGTATTGTCGCATATTTGTCGCGAGTCGGTTCCCATGGCTATCGGGTTACGACCGCGGACGACCATTGTGTCTGTGAGTAAGTAAACTGCAGATTTTTCGAACTACGGATGTCCTTCGAGTGATGATAACATGGATGGATGGAGACAACGTCATGAGTTCTGGATTCCACTGAGCGATAACAGTCGATTTAGAGCGACCCCAATTCAAGCTCTGTGTACCGAAGCGACTATTGCGAAGGCAGATAAATCTGTGCGTCGCCGTAATTGTAACACAATATGATATTAATATGGAGTGCGCCGACGCTGAGAGAGTGGGCGCTGCGAGGGTATAATAAGGAGCCAATTCGGCTCTCGGCATATCGGTCGTCAATCGATACTATCTCGCGTTAATTATAATCTTCTCCCACTATACTTTTACGCAATCGACTTTAATTGGGAGAACGTGTTTATAACTGTGGTTTAATGTTTTTCATACTTTAATATTTAGTTCTTTAAGCGTTAAGCTTTTGAATACTGCAAAATAAAGTTGAAACATTTTAAGTTTTGAATGGTTGATTAGCTAATAAGTCATTTTAAAGGCTCATCAGTTTTCGTGCATATGTGATTCGCAAGAAAGCAAGAGTTTCACCGTTCGCGGCGCTTGCGCAAGGAACCCGGCCTCGCAACGCGCATTGTCTCCGCGCATCTAGAGCGACGATTCGCGACACCGCTAACGCCTACCAGCGCTTGCGCAACGCAGCGCTCGCCAAATATACATATATGGCACGGAATCCCGACCTGATATCTGTTCGCCTCATTGTATGTGGGTGGATTGTCTGATTGTAGATCCGTTCTAATTGACCAGTTCTTAGTTCAGGACTTACGTTTGATGATATTTTGTGATATTTACTTGTAATACGCCATATAACATACAGTTTCTCCATGTTCATTCATTAAAAATTGATAACCATGCTACATCTATGATTGCAGTAAGTATTAATGAACTGTCCGGTATATTCTAGCCAGTGTTTTGTGTGCGTTCCGAGCTGCGGCACTTTAATGAAAAGATCCTCTTATCAGGCAAGAGCCGGCACGGCGTGATAAGGCGCGATTGTGCAACCCCTGGCTCTGGGGGATTAGAGCAACTAATTGAATCGTCCGCGTCTTCAGTGGGCGGCTCTAGCCCGACGGCTTAATTACCTTTGTAAACAACTCGTGAGCGACTCGCCTTAACCGTTGTGCAATGCTACAGTGACCGCGGGAACCTACGCGCGATGTCTCAACCGACCGTTGCGATACCCATCGCAACTGCATGTTTCCACCGAACCTTCAAATTTCAAACTCGAGCGCAACGTCCAAAAATAAAGTCCCCCGCATCGGGACATGTTTGTTTAACTCCCGAGAAATGGAGTTCAGCGAAACGGAAAGAAAGGAAGTCGACGTTCTTGTTTGTTTACTTTGCTCGGATCGAGCGATTGTTGGCGCCCGAACGGCGCGTGTTTCACGTTTGAAATTATAAACTGGTGTCAAGCAGATTCGCGTTCGACGGCGATATTAACGGCTTCCGTCGGAGTCGCACCCCGGGGCCTGCGCGGGCGCATCGCACGCAGCCTCCGCGCGCCGGCGCGTCTCGTGTCGCACCCTGACCCCACTTAATGCCACCGCATGGAAACACTTTTAATACCGCACCTTTAAGCACCACCGTACCGCGAGTCCACTTCCGGGAAGTAGTACGTTTACTTAATAAGACCTCATTAATTTTAGATAACGACGCTTTCTGCTTAAACACAGGGCGCATTTCTCTGCGCGCTGTTATCTAATAATAATTTAATAGAAACCGGGTTGTCGACGCTGAGCCGGCCGTCCATTATCTCGTGTCCGAGCTGTGATGCACCCTTCTATAATTGGCACTTGCTGCAACGTGAGAAAATTTATTTATGTTTAAACTCCCAAGAATTTTATATGCATGTGAGATTCGCTCCCACGCGTGATCGAGAGTAGCTATAGTTAAGACATAGTGCGTGGGCGCCCGATTTAATTGCAACCGCTTAAGCGACAGGTCAAGGACAGATAATATCTGAATCGATGGACACAACAAAGAAATTTAATACGCTCCAGAGTAATTATTGCTGTCAAACTTAATGCCCACGTAATAAGTCAGATGTCAAACGGACAATAAAACGACGAAAGGGACACGAACATTACTGCAGATCATAATCTTAGTTGTCAATTACAGGTACGTATAGCCGCATAAAGGCATGGCAATAGCAAGGCGGCACCATTTGCCCGCGGATATGCTAATAAATGAACTGTCAATTTTGACCTTACGTTCACTTGGGCGGCGCAGAATATAAAATCGCAATAATAACTAAATAACGGAGCATAGAAGGGATTGGTTTATATTTGCAAAAGGATATTGCCATTTTTGAATAACATTCATTTAGTTACAATTGTCTGTGTAAATATTCGACTGATATCGATGCTGCTGTACTGTATACGATGATTGTGATGGTATATATTAATCAACGATCCACTCTACGATTTCGCTATGTTCATATATCTTGTGTATCTACATACATACATACATATGATGTACACTCATCATATAACCACTCACATACTACTTACACGTACAAAAATATGAAAATATAGCAATAACGGTCGGGGCACGCCTTACCAAAATAAGGAAATGTCAAAATCCTCTCAAGGTGAGCTGACATTGAGAGTGCATATGTAATTGTTTTAGACAATGGCCGGGGGCCTGCGCAGGCGCACGCGCTACGCCCCGGGTGCGCCGCGTGACAGTTACATGTCTATTGCCCAGAGACCTCCGTGGTAGACTATTTCTAGCTGACCTTTAGAATAAAACATCACCTTTGTCTGTTTGGTCGCTTTTTAGATGTAATCAGAAAATTTACTAGAAGAGTTCCATTTTGAACCAATATTTATTTATAGAATGTACTACTAATATCTTGTTAAATTGTACCGACTATTACATAAACTTCATTACACAAGAAATATACATTTTCATGTGGATACCTAACATATAGAGCAATTGGTAACATGCATTAGGTGCATTGACCATAGTTAATATTACTACGTAAAGAGGTTTCTGCAAAACATTGCAAGTCACTCTCAGCCTTCGTTAGATTGTTAAATGCAACGTATAGGGACACTTGTCAGCGGTGTGCAGACACGAGCGCAGACACGGTGGACATCGGTTCCGTGCGGTGACCGGGTCACGCTGTCCGACATCCAGCGCTGACTGGCAGCCGCTTTTTGCTGTCTGCAGCCAAGATCGAAGACGAACACGTGGCTCTCGGAACCCGCGCCGCTAATTGTCCGCTTGAGCGGCGTTTTTGATGTGCTTTTTACCCACCGAATGACCAAACCTTTAAGACACTCCAGTGTAACACTTCACCACTAACATTCCTACGCCCTGTGGCTCAGGATTCACTGGTGGACTGCGCCGCGGACACCGATGTCTCGTATTCTGTGTAAGTTATAGTTAATCGTACAGTTTTTGCGCCCGCCCGGATCAGTGTCGGCTCCTCACTCCATGTACGAAGCATGCGGCATTAATCTCCAACTAATCGCGCTTATATGTTGTTCAGTTTTGCCGTCTTGTCTTGCTTTCTGTTTTATTTTTGTTTTTGACAGACAACTACAGAGGATTTACGTTTGACTTAACTCTATATTTAATACCTTAACTATTTGTAGAACATTATGTCATTTGAGCAATACCCAATTGGTACTAGTTAGCCGACGTAACTGCCTTCTTGGCGATTAAAGCCCTAGGAATGCTTCAGTGCGCAGTGCAGCGTCGGGTTACTTAACAGTCCTGGTGCGTGGAGTCAAGGTTTGTAGGACGAGCCTCCTTACCGGCGCGATATCGCATAATCTATTCAATTAGCATTATTACGCAATTACAAAGCGATGTTTGTTCTCACTCACTTAAGTATCGTCAATCGAGTCCGGACGACCGAATAACACTTATTCGAAACTGTCTCCGGTGACAGGTTTTAAGAGATTATCCTCCAAAAGGAGGTAAATGAGACGAGTTATTTACGGTCGACGGTTGCCAACGAAACTTGATGGATAGTTTAGATAACATATAATCACGTCGAGGCTGATGCTTTAATTAGGAAGAGCGTATCTAATTAAAAAATATACAATTTTTATGCCCTACAAATTTCTGTGATAACAGCTTGTTAGCACGTTTATCTTGTAGAGGGCGACAAGATTTATGTGTATTGATATGGAAAATGGAATTTTATTAGGTGGAGCAAGTGACGTTTTTTGCTCGTATCTTTAAAGACTCGAGTATCTGTCACATGACACTAATAAAACGGTGGCATTGGTGTCTGCAATTATTAAATCAAACATTTGCATTAAAGTAAAAAGTAATTTCGTTTATGTCAAATCGTATACATAATTAGGAACAGCTCTACGTTGTGCTAATGTAGTCTCTTGCGTCCAGAAGCACTAGGTACCACAATACTACATACATATCCTTATTAAAAACCAGAAAATTATGGTATACCTTGCAATTCCAGTTACGGGTTTACCCATTTTGCGCGCTCATGTGATTGAATCGCCTCGAAAGCTATTACATACACGGTTTCTTAACCCATAAACGTTGCTTTCTCAGGTTTCTGCAAAAGGCAAATCAAATTAGTGTAGTTCGATTTGGTCGCTTCCTAGTTCTCGAACGATTTCTCCCATAAAGCGCAATGCTTTCGCGCACCATTGTTCGTTTCGAAACGAAAGTAATGCTTATTCCCTTTTTGAGTGCTCGAGACCTTTGCTCTTTGGCGCTGTGGCGTGACATGCGGCCACTTTGTGCAGCTTACTCGCTTGACAATAGCCGGACCGCGGCATTCTGCACCTCCGGCTATTGTTGGAAGGTGTAGTTTCGCGCAGTCATCGCTCCGTCGTGTCGCGGACCGGCGGGTGTAGGGTAGCCCTTTGAACTGGCCGCAGGCGTCGGGGGCGACCCGGGCAAACCCATAAAGTTTGCAATTTAACCGTGGAGCTGTGCACGTTTTGTCTTAATAGCCATTTCTGGGAAAAGTTGCATTGTAGCTAGCTCGTTGTAGTTTGCCCCGATGGCGTGACACAAAAATGGAACAACTTTTACTTGTTCACCATGCTTGTGAAGTAAGTACTTAAGTGTGTGCTTGTGAAGTAGGTACAAAAAGTACGATCGGATCGAATACTGACTTAACAGAAAAAGCAAGCAAATAGATTTGGCTCTAGACTTTCATTATAACCCGTCAAGAAATTTGTTTGTGTAATTCTTTGATCATTAGCTTACATTATCTTAAAAGCATCAATACAATATTTATCGTGCTTAACATGATCAAATGAAATATGTACTTGTAGTTATTTATTAGAACAAGCTTTCATCTCAAGACATGACTGTTAAATCCAACTTTAAAGAAAGTATAATGCGAAAGAGAAGCATAATGAAGCAATTATAGTACGAACGTAGGAGATGCAGCAATTTTCAAACACGCTTATTTCGAAAGTGCATGCCGGATGCGAGGCATTACGCGCACGAAACGCAGGCGCATCGCCCGACTCTGCGCTCTCCAGGCGAAAGAGGGAGGCCCTTAATGTGCTGCTTACCCTTGTTGCAAATCTAAATAAATTACTAACATTTATTTTTATATCAAGGTCAATAAACTTTAAATAAGGGAACATACTGTTTTTCCCCTATAACCTTGTTTCTTTTTTGTCGCTAGCGCCGGCAAGGTCGCGACGAACAATACAAGCTAATATCGACGCGCGCGCATTAGATAACCCTCATTATGCACGATTATGCGCATACACATTTTTATGCTGTAATTGTTACAATACCGAGCTATGTTTATGTTGGCGTGCTCGGTTCACGCATGCGACCTTTACCGGCCGAAGGCTGTCGTGATTACTTTACTTATCACAATGAATAAATATGAGCATTGTAATCGAAACATAATCGGGTGTAATTTAACATTATATCATTGGACCTCTTTTCGGAGAAACATATTGGTGTAAACAAATAAGGACTGACCGTTTACGGCCAATATGTTACATTATAATTCGGCGACTACATAACGAGACGTTATTTCGTCCATTACATTTTTATTATTGGGTATTGGAGATAATGTTGCTGTATTACCTACAATCGCCAACTTGAAAATAACCTGTCAACACATTTGTAGTCAGATCTGTATCCTGTAATTATCAAAAGTATTTTACATTTCCAATAAACGTTCGTAATTACAAAAATATTACGTCAGTGGAACTATCTACCCTGTACTCTATTCCGTGAAGTTGTCGTGTAATAGAGCTATTACGCGACCATTAATCAAACCTTCCATTACTAGAGAGACGCCGACAAATGCAAATTCCTGGTATGTGGGATTTTTCACCTCACCCTTTCGTATTCGAGGCGTAATCTTAATATCCATGTAATTGGCATTTAAATAAATTTCGTTATATATACTTGTACTTCGAAATCTAGTCGTCGATTATCTTAAACCTCGAGGTTTCACTTATTGTGCAGTTAATAGATATTTTCATTGAATGCCTCCTCAAATTAAAGTGAATATCGCAAAACACAATAGATAACATCTGGTTGTCGGTTTAGCCCATTGTATTGTGCATGATAAAGATTGAATAGGGCGAGCTGCGCGTGCGCAACGGGCAGCGAGCTCTTTCCGGTACACTTGACCCGATTTGCGCTCATTATGTCTGTTTAAATGGCACATTACACCAAACAAAGCTTATTAATTTATAGGAAACAATTAGTCAGTAATCTGTTCTTTTGGGCGAGACAAAGGTCGAGCAGCACGAGTTGGTTAACTGCGGTGATTTTGATAAATCATCAGTTGTCACTGCGTTCGATTCGATAGCCGCGTTGCACAATGCGCGCGCGCACAAAGCGCTCGCCGCTGCGCATTCGGAATATGAAATCGTACGATTCAATCACGTACCAGCCCAATTTACCGGGGCATGTCTCACGTTCCATTTACTAAATCTTGGAATCGAATGTTTAGTTTCGTTATATCGATTTGAGGAAACGGTATGCTTACAGTTAATTTCTACTTGATATTCTAAAATTTATTTTCCTATTACTATTGTGGCGGATATTTCATCTGGAGTCACTTATTTATTATTTTGTGAAGAAATATGTTCCAGAGGATATTTTTTTTAAATTACCCATAAATAGTGTTTCTCAGACTTTGCTGTCTTGCAAACTCGACCACAAAGCATTCCAGGAGTCGTCGTAGTAGTATGTAATGCAATTTCTTTACCTTTTCTACTGTCGTAGATATTACACTTTATTTTTTTACCCCCTGACGCAAAAAGAGGGGTGTTATAAGTTTGACGTGTTTGTCTGTGTGTCTGTCTGTGGCACCATAATTCCCGAACGAGTGGACCGATATATATTTTGTTTTATTTGTTTTTAATGCTAGGATTAGTTGTTTAAATTGAATTAGTTATTGGTCACATACTTACTTCATTCAATTACAATCATCAGTACAAATATTTTTCCTTTGTAAAATAAGCACAAAGAATCTCGCTTAGCTTATGATGAGGCATGACAGAAGTAGATAGTGAGATGTAGGGTCATTAAAGACAAGCTAAGTACAAATCCATTATTTTATTGTGAACATAAAACAAACGCTGAAAGAGACAATGTTGCAAGCTTGCGGCTGCGCGCCTTGACTTTACACGACTAAAACAATTTGCCAACATTCACCACACTAACACTCAATATTTATAAATGCCAGTTATGTGTGAGAGGGACTGACGGTATCAAGGGTTCCGGACTAAGTTTTATGTTACTGATGTTTTATTAAAAACAGAATCATAATGTCTAAGAATATGTACCTCAAAATATCATTGTTAGTCTGTAACATTTGGATTCGTTTGCTTATGCTCTATTGAAAAGAACATTTATTGAAAAGAAAATGAATTTAACATTTTCTATAGTTGTCATTTTGACGCTAAGAAGGCAAATAATCATTTCGCGTCCCGAAACATATAATTATTAAATTTTATTGCATATTGTGTTGGCTAGACGCAAAGTGTATTGGCAATTGGAAATATATGAGTAATGGTCGTGTGTTGCTAAATTGTGTAGCACCAATTTTTACTTCTTACCGAGTAAACAAAACATCGAAACACGCAATCGGATTGAATAATAGTCAGTAGACGGTAAACTCTTCAATCATTATGAAAATATTATTGATATGTTACATATCATCATAATAATACGGTATTTAGTCGCTTCCCGCTGGTGTTCACGTGTAGCCTCAGCATTAGAATCGAAGTGTGTAACACTCTAACCCGGCTGTGTAACGTTGTAACGAGTGTCCATAAACAAAATAAATCCACTTGCACACGGTGTAAGTACAGGCGGTACACAGACGGAGCGGGCGCGATAAATCTCGACTGTGGTCGCCATCGCGTCCACAATGCATCATTGCTGCGGCGCGTGTGGTCGCTACCATATAAGGTCGTTGTACTGAAAAACTCACTCGAATTAATAATTTTTCCAACTCTATAAGGGATTTTATAGTCCCACGAATGACTGGGCGGTGAATAAGTAGGTCGACATTAGTTTAATGAGCCCCCGCTGCCTATTATCGGTAAGGCCGCGCCGCTTTTTCATCTTTGTGCCACTCGACAAGGAAACAACATCCATAATCAAATGTATCGGCGGATCAAGCGCTCGTGTAGCATATGGAGAGGCCTATTTATGATCCTACTTTTGTAACTGAATCTAACATGATTGCGTGATTTACAGTGAAGTTAATGTCGTTAGTAGCCGATGGGTTTATGGCCCATCGAGCCGGATACGGCCTAGAGACCTGAAAATAACCGATTGTCTGAGCTGCGGGCGCAAGCTTATATTACTTTAGAAAGTATCACACGTTCTTTCTGGATGTGGTGCATTTAACTATTAGTTTTATGTCACCTAACCTAGGCGATTTCATGGCCGCTCAATTAAAATGACAACGAAGTGTCTCTCAGCTATTGAATACTGCAAATGAATTTTAGTTACATATTATGCAGTCAAGTCGGTTGTTTTCATTGTGAGGAATATTGGGCACAGTCGCTAAGTTAATCGGCGTGAGCTATATATTATAAACAAGCATTGTTTTCAGGCATGAGCTGGAAAGCATTATAATAAGTGAAGCGCAGGTGTTCCCCGATACAGTAGCCGGGCGCAGTACCATTCAGCGCGTTATCGCGAATAAGCAAGCGCGGTTCCGCCTCCTATATAGGGCGGGTCACCGATATCGCGTATTACTTTGAATAATTGCAATAGGGAAATTATAACTTGGATCAATATGGTCACGGAAAAGGTCGTCGGGAGCTTAACGATAACCCATTATTAACAAATAACGTGAAATTCTATACACCACCTTATAAAACTTGGAAATGTTTAATTAAATTGATTAAACCTCGTATAACCTGACACTGCCATATTAATAGACGATATCTGATCAGATCTAAATCTAACGTAGATAAGCACTCGATATTCAATATCCATATCATAAAACCAACATGTGTTGCCTTAGTTGAATGATAGAAGGAAAAATACTTCGAACGGTTCTATATTTTTCACTCATGATCGCCTTATCTGTGCTCGTAGATCTTTCTAGATTTAATCTCGTGTACATATTTACCGAGGCCTGTTATGTTTCACATTATCGTGGTAATACTAGCAGTTATTTGTATCAATATCGGTTTGCCGATCCTGCCGACTCGACTGTGATAAGATTACATTTGAATGTCACGCGTGAGTCACATGTATCGATTTTTGTGATAACAAGTTCCCTATTGTCCACTGAAGTGTATTAAATGGACTTGACATATTATTTTAAAACGCATATTGAAGAAATATAAAACACGAGTACACATGTCTGCGTCACATTTGTTGAGATACCTGTTACATACTATGATAGTAATTTTCCTTTGTGTGTTTAATATTTTCTTTCTTAGCTCTGTAATTATTTCGACGTTTATTGCCATGATGCTATCGAAGAAAACGTCTCAGGTGTTGTGAAGAGACACACACGCCCTAAAACTAAGTCATCTTGCCCCAATTTCGCAACCTGATACAATAATCAACAATGGTTTGATTTCGCAGTTATAAAAAAAAATATGGTTGAAATCGGATACACAAAATCTCGTGGCATTGTGGCTCCTTCTCATCTTGTGTGGGTCTGTTTGTTATACCTTTGTCGGTGCCAAAGAAATAAAATATCTCAACCTGTTTTTTATGATTTTGATCTAGGGAATTCCTTTTGGGCTTCCACTGTGAACTGTTTGTGCGTTGTACACGCTGTTTTTATTAAGAATCAAACGTATTGCCGACATAACATTATGAACGACAATAAAGTAAATCATCTTTATAAGTTTGTGTTCATGTTGTAATGATTACCTTCAATCATAAACTATAATATTTAATTATGA
Source organism: Maruca vitrata (assembly GCA_039566165.1). Lineage (NCBI taxonomy): Eukaryota > Metazoa > Arthropoda > Insecta > Lepidoptera > Crambidae > Maruca > Maruca vitrata. The sequence continues at coordinate 2,919,076 of CM076918.1, read as the reverse complement.
TGATGATATTTCAAAACGTAAGTTGTTACGTTCTCACAACGAGCGCGGTGCAAGCGGTTCAGCATCTGAAACAGTGCCCGCTTGCGAAATGCCTGTTGGCTGATATTTAGAATATAAATGGTACGGCTTTGGCAAGCCTTTGTTCCCAGGCTCGGGTGGGGCTATGAAACCCGCGGGGTAGAGAGTATTTCGACCAGTAAATAGACATGTAATTTTTTTTTTATAATTGTTTGAATTTTTGCCTCATTCAAGTCAAAAACAAATGTAGTACTGTAATTATTTTAAACGTTTTATCATAAATCTATAGTCCATTACATTGGTATCATAATGGATATTCCAGATGATAAACAATGATGATAAACAGAAATAGATTAAAATATATAAAATTCGTTTCACAAAAACATTGTCAAGTTCATAAGTTGTTAATTTTTTAGTCTTGAAGATTCCTTAGTAGAAATGTAAGCGGTTATGCATTTACATTGTCCTGGCTCCACACAGCCAAGTTTAACCCTCTATGTGTGCATTAACGATATCGCTCTCTTTGTTCCAGGTAAGAGTCGCAGGCAGTACGGTTCCGTGCGCGGGCGCATTGTGATCCGCCATTGTGCCCGGCGCTATCGTGATTGATGCCACTCCGCGGACCGCGTGCCATTCAGCCGTCCTGGGAAAAGATGAACAAACTTATTAACTTATCTGAGACAACACGATAAAATGTAATGTGTGAACTGCGATTTGGTGAAAGAGATTTCATTCTGTAGGGTTTGATGTTAACTAATGATAAAATTCACATTGTACTTGGAATGAATAACGAATGCATATTCGGTACATAAATTGATGCCTGTTTCAAATACAGGCATCAATTTAACTGTGAGCGAAAAAACAAATGTACAGTACTTTATAAGAAATATACATTTTCAAATGTCGCGATGTGGTATTAGTGGCTTGACATGTAACGGGAGATGTAGCAATAGTGTAGGGCCCCCCAGCGAAGAGCACCAGTCACAGGCGAGTGTGGACGCATCTTGAGGCTACGCGGCGACCACACAAACGTCTTAATTGGCGATCAGCTGACGTTTCGGCTCGCACAACCATTAATCGCTTTTGACATTTCTCAACACCACGTAATCACTATTAGTTCGCGGCCACCGCTCAACGCACCTATTATAATTTTCGCCCCCGGCTCCGTTTGCAACGATATCCAGTTCCTACAATTATAGACGCACGTCCAAGACGCAATTGGCCGCTGCCATTAGTCTCTACGGAGGCATGTAAATACATTCTGAATATTAATGAGGTCCTTGGGAATGCGAAATCTTGTACTAGAACCGGGCTAGGAAAATTTTCCTCGCTAATAAGGTGCCAGAGGAAAACTTAGTGGCCGCACCTACTCGTCAAATATCGTGAGCGCTTAGTAGATACGGCTCGGCAAGCCCTACATCATGCAACTATTGCAGTGCAAGATATTTTTTTCTTAATCATGGGCTTTTCTTCATATCTGAAATTACTTTTTTTTGTTGGAAAATTGTGCATGGGCATAATAAGCTAATCGAACATTAGGTATACATACCATACCTATTTCAGATTATTCAATTACGTTAAGTTATTTTCTTATTCACGTCCTAAAAAAGTAAAATTGAAAGTAAATTGTAATTAACTTGAATCAAGTTACAGCAATACAAAATAAAAATTAAGGTAAAAAAATCTTTAAAAACAAGCTTTTATTTAAATGCGCTAAAAAGAAAAAAATAAACTTTTACACTATAACTTTACTGTCAACTTATAACATTTCAAATTCAACATATTTGACACAATTTATATGTTTTAAAAGCTTGTCGCGAGATTTAAGTACCTACTCGTAATTTTAAAAGCAAGTTTTAAAATACCTGCCTATTAAAAATTTTAAACTAAGAAAGTAAATACGAGTACTTAAATCTCGCGACAAGCTTTTAAAACATATAAATTGTGTCAAATATGTTGAATTTGAAATGTTATAAGTTGACAGTAAAGTTATAGTGTAAAAGTTTATTTTTTTCTTTTTAGCGCATTTAAATAAAAGCTTGTTTTTAAAGATTTTTTTACCTTAATTTATTTTATTTATTTTTTTCCGGCTCCATCATCAGACCCTGGTTACCATCTAGCATCTAAGTACTCATCTAGGCGAATCAAACGAGCCCAAACTCGATTTGGTTGTGTCGTTTAAGTACTGAGTTCCTTTGGCTGTCTTCCGGCTCCATCATCAGACCTTGGTTACTATCTAGCACCAAAGTACTCATCTAGTCGAATGAAATGAGCCCAAACTCGATGTGGTTATGTTATTTAATTACTGAGTTGCTATGGCTATCTTCCGACTTCATCATCAGATCAGCTCCATGTCATAACAATATTGCATTGTCATCGGATATACACGTGCATGCAAAATTTCAGCTCAATCGGTTGAGGGCAAGTGCCTTAAAATTGAGTTATAAAATTCCACCCGAACACACAAACATACATACATACATACATACATTGCAAGTTAAATAAAAGCTTGTAAAAAGGTTGCGCTCATATGAATACCGATATAAGGATTGAATGCGTACGTGAAGGTTTTATTTTGATTCCGTGGCATAGGAGTGCGCGGGGCCTGCGCGGGCGCATCTCGGAACGGTATCGGCGCTCGCGTGCAGTCGTTATGCAACGCGCGGGCGACGTCCTTGCGGCGCGGGGCGAAGGCCGCGCGGGGCACCGACCCACGCCGTTCGGTAACCACCCCGCTTTTTATTGCAACCCAGCCCAACCCAGAACCTGTCCCGCTGGTTGCATGCACCGATAAAGTAGGCGTAAGCACTCGACTGAATTGCTAATTCTATTGCATTTTTAGTATCGCCAGCCAGCCCGGGGAAGGTTTTACGGTATGCTGATTAAGTTTTATGTGTACGATGAAGCCACGATCGGAATGCACGCTGTTGCATTTGTGTAATTGTACTACGGCGCGGTATTTCATCGACGAGCAAATAAATGTCACGTGTATGACAGTAATGCTTCTGTTTGAACTGAAACATGTGAGCGCTTAGCATAGCAATGTCTACTAAATACGTAAATGATTGGTAATATTCATGTTGGTATGGTAAAAGCGGCGATATTTTTCTAGTAAATCTCGGGATTCGTGTCATTGCCATTCCGCAGTGAAATATTGATAGTAAATATTTAACCAGCATTCCGATGTAGTTGATTCTAAGTTGTCGATGGCCGTTGTGGGGCGCTCGTCGGATCCCGGCGCCGCAATAAATAACCTCTCGATATGAGCAGCGCGCGCAGCCGCATGACTCCACTACTACGTGCTTTGTTCGGCTCCTCATAATACTGGCCTCGCCGGCAAAAACAACCTTTTTTGCAATCCACTGTGGGAATCTAATTTCTTGCCTTTTTGCTCTCGTACGATACGTGATGTTGAAAATAATGAGGATAATGCATAAGCAACTTTAACTCACTAGTAGCCAGTTGGACAGTTACGCCTCAGAACATCTTTGTTAATGACAAAAAGCAGTCGTATCCTGTGATTCAAGTTGAGCATGCAAAGCGGCAATAAATAACGGTTAATGTGGTGTACTCTATCGCAACATGGTGCCAAACTGGTGCGCGCGCGCTGCATCCGCCGCGTTGCGTCACGTCAGACTGCACTCGTGACATAATCTTGACTCGTTGCTGCATAATCATATTTATAAACGTTAATATTATATATAAACAAGGAATAGATCATAAATTACACAGCAAATTATAACCCTAATGTAAAAAGCGTGTAGGAAGTACACCAGTTATTTACTTTTATATCATTCAACCTGTGAAGAATGAGAGCTCGATTATATCAGTAGTCTCTATTAGATAAAACGGTGATTTATGATGCGTCTAACTAGTATGCAATTTATTACATTGCGATAAACTACAAGAAAGTAGAAAAAAAATACGAGTCCGTAGCGAAAAATTTAGGACGTCGTCGTTGGAGTGGAAATGTCTGGACAAATTCACGCGTGACTAGCCTTGCTCGAAAAGTTAATTGGCGTCTCCATCACTCCGCTGCACTGGCTGCACAAGAGATGGCATTCTTTCACGAAGCGCCAAAACAATAAATTTTGTCGTCTCACACCTAACTACTGTACTTTTTTTGACTTGGAATATTCGAAGAAAAAATAATGTAAAATAAGAAATGATACTTATAAGTAATTAATTCGACAATTTGTTATTGAGCTATAATGAACAATCACCTTCATGATGCCCTTAAGCCAATGTCCAGACAACCACGCAGATCATCCATCACTAACCACTAATTTGTTTCTACCTCACCATCGATTCGGAAAGTATAAAAAAATAAAAAGCCGCAACCGTAATTCTAATCTGCTGTTTCCAAGAACTATAAATTTAAAATTCTGAACGAAACTCGACGGTCGATAGCATCATCATCACCGCTAATTGACTAGTAATTAAACGCAAGTCTCCAATTTATTCAGCCGTAATTAAATATCGAAGCTCGTAAATCTACGTTCTGGATGCGCCTGGGTTTAATCTCGGCTCAGCTATTTGTCCGTGCTATCTTATCGTTTTGTTATTTACGGCATTTCGTTATGTACTACGAAATGTAGATGATTCCATTTAGTTTTCTAAGATGTGGTTTCATTTGCTGTAATAGCCGGCGCTTTATTTATTCTTGTGGTACGTATTTTATCGGTGATACATAGATCATATGCGCAATAGTAATCGTTATCTATCAGTTCGATATGCAGAACATTGAAAAAGTTATTATTTTGTCTGAATGTCTAAAAATTAAACAGTTATGTACCCCCTTAGGTTACCAAAGGGGTGCATGATACGCGTTATGCAGGTTTTTAACAGTAAGCAGTGTTTTCATGATATATATGTATAGCGATTCCATTACTATGACGGGGTCGTCATTGACCTGGTTGTTCGTCCCCGTGTTTTGTTGTAAATATAATGATTGCGTATTTTTCCTCATTGCATCACCATTGTCATCCTAGAATTACGCTGCAATAACAATATATTGTACTCGTGAGGTCGTCCTGCTGATACCGACTTATCGGCGTATGCATTAGTGTGACTGCTTGCATAGATCTACATATATGCATAATAGAACTCAAGTATGTTAGTAATTATTATTTCTCATTAATTTTCGATAAACACATTGAATTTGTTACATTTCATTTCCTCATAAGTGTTATTAATGAGGTAACGGAGTTCTTTTTAAGAATATGCAGTTTCCATATTTATTTCTGAGCCTACTCGAGGTGACCAAAGCAAAACAAAAATACATTGCAACAGTTGGTAGAGTGAACAGTTGGTGTACTGTTAGCAAAGTTATGGGAATCCTAATAATGATCATGCAACATTCGAAAGGGTTTATCGTCTGTTCCTTTGAAGATGCTCGTAAGGTCCGCACGCGAGGGCGCGAGGGCGGTACTCTTTGCTGTCATTCGACGTCCGTTTTGGAGAAGCGCATTAAAATTCGTCTGAGCAGGCAGTTGTCTGCAGCCGTGGTGCCGCCGTGTACACTAAATGTTACCAGGTTTCGATTTAACATGTCTTTTTGTGGCAAAACTATTTACGATTCAAGCCTCGCTACGGCACTCCATAAAGCACTTATTTCTAGGATATGTTATATTGTAGTCATTACTCGTTTAACATTTTCATTTACCATTTTAAATACATGACACAATATCAAAATTCACTCAACTGCCGTGTTCCAATTGCGGCTTAAAGACCATTTTATGATATCATTAATTCTAGCTAATCTGATTTAATAAATTTAATAACAACATTGCTCTCGAAAGCCAGGAAGTGCGTTTGCATTGATCCGCATCGCGGAATGCACGCCTTTCACTGCACCTGACAACTCGGCAAGGGCGGATCCAGAATCAGAGTGCAACCATTGTGATTCAATTCGTGTAATAATAGTTATTAGTTGTATTCATTTCTCTTTGGCTGCCCTGTAGGTCTATTGGTTGCGTTGCGCAAAAGCTGCTTGGGTACGTTTACTGAGGATCGATTAGTCTTTTGTACGTCACTATGGCGATTTAGGCTTAAAAATCTGTAGGTATGACGTGTGAATTCAGATCGGTCAGGAAAGAACCACAAAAACTGGTTGGATTTTTTATCTGTCAAGAAAACTCATTCGACATATTAAAATGGGTCACAGTTTGGTGGTGTGTAATTGTAACATCATACCAACATGCAACCTGCTAGTTTCAAACCTATTTATTAAAGACATTCAATACAAATCTTGGTCATCTCTTCAGTCAGTCTTCTTCGTATGTCCACCGTTTCAAAACCTTCCAAATTCTCAAATACTCGTCTTGCACCTCACCTTCACAGTCACCTCAGGCCCTGTTTGTCCCCCGTCCCGAAACCGTCTAACCCTCTAAATTCTAAATCGTAATTCATCCAGACACAAGTCGGTTGCGGGCTGCGCGCGCGCCGCGTCCTTCGCGCGGCGGGAGCGGCGCGGCCTTCGGTCGGGACGCGCTATAAATAGATCGCCCTTGAGGGAACGTCGAACAGGATTTATCGACCGGCCGCGCACCACCCAATACCAGGCATACGTACAGTTGTATATATAAACAAACGTAGCTAGTTTTCCTGAAAAAAATCCAGTTTATAGGACTGTTAAGCTGAATATGAGACTGATTACGAAATGTAGGACTTTAAATAGGTGCACTAACTTGAACTAACATAGGTTGGTAAACAGATTCACGAACAGGTGTCTTGTTTATACTTTTAATTATTTTATATTTACTGGGTATACTACGGCAATAATGATTCAAGTTAGATTTGTTATTTACCTACTCTAATTAGGAAAACACAATTTAAAGCACATCAATCAATCATAATCAGCTTTTATTTACTAAGCAGATACCGAGTTTTTGGATGTAAAGTGATTCGATGTTTAAGTTGATGCACACTTCAAGCTCCACATGTTTGTTTATTATTTTAAAGACTAAAAGCTCGGCGATGCATTAGTAGACGCGCACGCGGCGTGCGCGTTGCGATACGTCATATTTATAGCCGGTGCATACAAAAATGCATTAGTGTTACTTACTTAATACCAATCTTTCCGTTGAACGTTACTGTTTTATCATTATAATGGAACTGAACATACAATGGGTACGGAATATTGGATTCAGTGAGCCGTAATATAAAGTTAATAATTCAATCTCCGAACTGGCGATGATACACGATATGAACACACGTGGCCCATTAGTACTTTAGTAGACACAGTCACGACGACTCAGACGCTCGTCCATGTGTGCGAGTTGAGACTTTCAGGACTAATTGAAACCTTAGCACTTTGCTAATACAGCTCAAAGTTACTCGAAGGACGAGTCCGCAATATAAGCGTAAGGATTTTTACCTGCTAAATGTAACTTTGCCACTCAGTGGAACATTCGATTAGTTTCGCATAAAACTAATTTAACCATGAATGCGAAGTACAATACTGATATATTTTTTATACATTCACTAGATTCTTCAGTATTATTTATAGAATACGCGGATTGAACAGGCTGACCCTAATGTATAATGTCTTATAATAATTTTATAGCGTGTCTAAGCTGTACTAGAATGCAGTTGCATTGAAGGGCAATTATTAACAAAATATGATCAGAACTAAAATATTAAGATCGTTCATTAATAACAAAGTGCATAATTCACTTTTCATATTGCACTTCTATAAATCAAACTAACAAAAAAACGATTTAATTTCGAATCAGTAATGTAATTATTACAAACATAAGTCCGCTTGATTTCGTATGCGCTGGGGTTGCATTGAATTAGAAGCACTCGTACAATAACAATGATTTATATGCAATTAGTTACAATACAGTGAGTTTAAATTACTATTGACGTGGTGCGTGCACGTGGCTCTCTTAACGAGACCAAAATACATTTAGGGAGTCTTGCCCGCCGGGAACTTAATAGCAATAGACCCCTGGGAGAGTTAAGTAAGAGCTATAAATATATGGCGTAATCTAATAATGTATTTGTGTGTGTAGAGTGATTTGATTTAGTGGTTTTAAGTTTTGAAAATAGGTATTGATCAACTGTTACCAATTTTCGATCAAAAATCATAACAACTGGTGTCCAGAAATTAAAGGGAATACGCCTTCTTATCCTTCTTATCCTTCAAATCAATAAGTACATTCAATTTATAGACTGTATTTCCAGTGCGTAATTCAAACAAAGATTGAATCTACATTTGTTTATTATTGGTTTTAATGAAAGCTTTGAATTCCACGTAGCGAGGGGATTAATGATCGTTGGTATGTATCTAGGGCTGTCAATCATCCCGCTAGATAAACATTACTCTTTCTGCAGCTAAAAATAGGGGCCACGAACATTAAATGATAATACTTAACAATATTTTTTAATACGTTTACGTCCAGTATCGAAGTATATTATAAGACCGTATGTATCGAAGTATACTTGTTAGTCGGAATGACGGCTTTAGCCATGTCTCAGACGAAGTACTAAAATCGGCAACCCTACGTGTAACTAACTACTGCGTGTCCAATGCACCCCTGGCGCCCAACGTGGTACTGTTTACCCGGCGATCAGTGCGCGTTAATGCGGACTGCGAAACTCGACTCGATCACAAGGGTCACTAACCCTCTCATTTAGTCCCGCAATCCTCACAAACCCTCTGTTTATTTAGGACTGCACACTGACGCCTCCAAACGTCCTCCGAGGTCAATACCTGTCACCATTGTCTACCGTCCTCGGTAGTAACAGTTATCCAAACATTAAATATAATATAAATTCTCATTTAAACGTAACGGTCCACGTCGTTCTACCATAATGAATGGCGAGAAATGTAATAGTTATTTCTACATATAGTTGTTGCGCCCACACTGCTCGCTCACATAAAACATAATTCGACTTTGTTAATCGTAACATTGGAACTAATATTATCATGCGCTGTGACAAGCTGCATGAATTATATTGCGGTCATTATTATATTATGTTCATTTATTCGTAGAACTGTTGACACACATGCTTTATTGCACTTTAATTAAATTCGTGACAAGCGATGATTAAAGATAGCGAATAATGTGTAGCCTTTACTAATTGGAAATTGGTTTATAAACTAGAGCTCCGCGATAGGTTTCTTAAGTATATGGGCCTGTATCGAAAGCAATAGCGGTAATTGATCAGCTAGAACCGCTTGTGACGCAGTTTCCAACCTTGGATAATAAGCTACTAATTAATTCATTTCGTGATGTACGAAAATTGCAACAAGACTAATAAATACTTTATGAAACAACATTATCTATCAGGTCAAGGTGTTCAGATTATTTCTTTGTTACAACGTGATTTGTGAACCTATATTCGTATTTCACTAAAGATTTATAAGGAAGACGGTATAAAACGTTGCAATCCTTTTAAAACTAAAGATCCTTTGTCATTGTCAACGTGGTTAATTCTAATGCAAAATGATTGCCATTTAATTTTATGTGGGCGAGCATGAATACCTTTAGTGTCGGAAGAGAAATAAACAATATAGACGCTACTCTGTATTTAATCGACGGCCGCTTGTGATCGGGTTTACCATATTAATTGCGGATTGTTCATTACGGACAGCTCAATTGGAGGCCGGTCGGTTTTACATGAGACAAAAAGTGTGATCTTAGCTGGGGCGTAGGCGAGCTCGTATGAGCGGAGACATCGGCTGAGATTCCTAACTGTACCGCGCGGTTCACCGGCGCGACACCAATACCCGAGCGACTCACAATAACAATTCAATTCAACCGTTCCACCCGTTTTATGTAAAAAAATATATAGAGTTGCGTCAACTCTTGTTAGCGCGCTGTTTTGAAATTACGAGACGCATCATACCGCAAATGTGTCTATGTAAATTAGGGACTTTTGCAACTAGCTGTTACGCGGCCGCGTGTGGACATTAGTGCCTTGTGATTTGGTTGTTAGAAAAAGAATACAGCATGTTTTTGCAAGAGTCTCTAGTCAAAACTAAGTACCTGCCAAATTGGACAGATACGTTCGTGCAACCAAGATGATCTAGTTCTATGAGTATCAGTGGCGAAGAGTCCATATAACCCGATTCCCATCGGCTTCCCTTCGAAAAATCGAATCCATGGGCCAACGACATTTTTATTTGTTAAATTATATTCATTTACTTCATTCAAATTCCTAAAATTGACAAAACGCCTACAAAATTTCAAAGGCAATGCAAATAACGCCAAATAGAAGCCGATAAAAGCCGGCTTACTTCTTCATACAAAAAAAATCTCCTGTCCTTTTCATTTCTATGAACTAAAGTTATGCTTTGTCTCGTTTTAGCACGCGCAAATGTACTAGGAAATAACTCGATGTCCACCGGGTTGTGATAGAGATAGTTAATTAGAAAACCTACATGTGCAAGCGAGAAAGAACACTCGTGACGTAGATTCCCAAAAACGTTTTTGAATACAATTAATTTATCCCATCAGTGAAAGGCAAAGGCATCTAGCCCGTACAGCCTAGTTCCGAATTACGTTAATCCGTGTGTGCATAATTTTTTTCTGGCTGGTGATTAATTATTATCCGTGGCTTTTTAGTTTTATATCGTGGCTCTGGCCTTGAAAATATTGCTCACTTATGAACACAAATCAAAGAAAACATGGCTCCAGCCGAAATATTTAACAATTTACTGTAGGCTAGGCTGTACGGACTAGATCCCTTTGCCTGTCTTTGATGGAATGAATTAGACAAAAAAATAGTTTTACATATGGCGGATAGTGCGAATTGTTTGTAAACAACTTGTTTTGTTTTGTCGAATTTTATTTGTTGTGTTGTTGAAGTGAGTTGAATTTGTATTGTATGTTGTGGTGTCGTCGTCGTGTAGTTGTTCGTTCGTTAGTTATCGAAAGATATTTCGTTCTCAAAAGTAAGTTTTGTAAACAAAAAACATGATTAACTATAATTAGATAGAATTTGATAAACGCAAAAATAGATTTTTAAACGTTTCCATACAACAAATTTACGACAAGTATGTGGATGGCAGGCGCAGGTAAGTTAAATAAAATGTTTTGTTGTTTATGTTTACTTTTTCGTTGGGAATAAAGTTCAGTTTGGAGTAGCACAGGTTTTACTGATATGTGTTAATGACCAATAATATGCTTGCAATGCTTAAACTCGGAATGCAGATTTATAAATAATAACATTTGAACTATAGTTCATTAACATCAGTGTATATCGTTCATTATTTTGGTGAGTAGTTTTTATACTCCGGCTTCCCTTCTGAAAATATTCATTCACCCTTCGCCACTGATGAGTATTCAGCTGTTGCTGGAGTCAATAACTACGAAATGAGCTCCACCCACGAGTTGGCAAGATTTAGATCTCCGACAGTGATACAATGTGATGAACCTTTTAGTCGCTTGCTAAGTATTGTGTTGTATGTGTAGTGGGATAATCTACCGCTCACGATTCTAATTTGTCACTAGAATAATCGTCTTGTTATCTTACTTTAAAAAGGAATTGATTTTTTGTTCCATATAGTCTCCATTATGTTGTTTCGTCATACATATTACTTTGTGTAATGGAGCTGGATTATCACAGTCTGTTACTATTCATATAAACGATATGTACTGCAAAGCAATCGTATGATCTATCTGTTTGTTAATTTGATCTACCTACCAATTCTTTTCTGAAGCACAGGACAGAGCTATTCTGCTTATGCAAGTGGATTGACTTGTCCGAATAAGGAATCCATTATAAACACGCGTTACGTCATTTAAGATGTTAACGTTCCGCTGAAGCCATTCCGAGAACATTATTAATATCAGTTTTTGTCGCGGAAGCAATTAGAACGAAAAATGGCAACATAAACGCCTTGTTTGCCCACATAAATCTTAAGAGCCGCATGTTGTAGCAGCGTGAAGGATTGCCTTCGCCGGCACTTAAAGGATTAAGGGAGGTACGTGCGCGGAAACAATGGCATCTTGGAGGATTCGCAGACTTGAATAATGATCGCGAACGAGCAGCCGCGGCTCGGGATCGAGGAAGACATTAATTAAAACGATCAGTGCGTGTTTTTTGCGCTGATTAACAGCTTTAAAGTGCGAATGAGTTGTCTCGCGACGCTTTTTATTGTCGCAGCGGCGCCTGCGCACCGCCGCCCGACGATTTGCGTGTACGTTAATGGGCTAACTTTGGTCCCCGCGTGTGATAATGCCCTGATAAAAGTCATTAATGCAGCTTTTTTCTGTTTGGGAACTGACACATGATCGCTGGTGGTCTTTTAGCCTGAATTATTGCCGCTATCTCTGACGCTCTGGTTACCATAAGAAACAATGCGACTGATATCTCATTCGCATAATTGTGATTCATAAATCGATTGATCGCTAATGGTCCGTTTTTTATCAGCAGCAGGTTTTTCAAGTTCTAACGGTAAGGTTTCGCAAAAGTAAAGAAATAACAATAGATTGTAACTGTTCAAACAACTTTACCACAAAAATAACCCCAGAATGAATGGTAATCCCTTAGTAATATAGCATGACTCATCTCATATTACTTACTTGAAAATGAAAACCTCAAACATGGCTTAGAATAAATGCATTTTTCCTGGCACTCGGCCAAACTACAAAACACACGAAAACATATTGACAGTAACGACTGTTTTCATAAATATGTGCATACAATATCAGCCAAGTAGACATGGAAAAAACTCATCAGACAGTCTTTATGGGGGTGTAGTGACTGTAAATTGTAGGGGCTGAAGTGCGCCACAGTGTAGAGAGGTACAGTAAAGATAACTATAGTTTTCTAACAAACAAATCCATTCTCGTCGTTATGTAATAATTCGTCGAAAACTTTACGAAGACATAATAAATATTGTGCTGGTAAAATCACCAAGTGATTTTATTTTTATTGCTCTTAGAAATGATAGTGGCTGTTGATCAAATGATACTGGCCGATAAATCATATAAAATACTCAAATTCATCCAAACAAATGTATCTCAGATTGCAAAAATACAACTGTCGCTTATTATTAACGGACGAAAAGGATTAGTTTCTCAATTCCTCTGTATGTATATCTTATGTATGTCCACCGATATCACCGTCAATTATGAAAGGAATCAATTTTTATTGTTGGATTGTGTTCACTTCATTTAGTTATTTTCAAAGGCTCCTCACTGTGCCTTCATTTGTTGCGCATGCGGTTTGTGTTAGGGTGGCTCTATGCACATGGCGACACGCACTCAAATCGCAGTGTTCATCACGGACGGCTTTTACGACGCCGCCTAATGCACACTGTCTGTACCGTTGGGATGACTCAAGTTGTTGAGCTGTGAAAACCATACTGCGCAAACAGATGGGGGTTGGACCCCATTAGATAAAGCGGGAGTTTTTACATAAATCGATATGAAACTTATGGTGATTTCATTCCGATCAAGTCTTGCATTTGAAGACTAACATGAATTTTGTTACTATGTGCATAAGTTGGCATAAAATGTACAAACTTTATTATTACTTACCTGTTCTTTTAAATTTACCTGAACGCTATGTTTTATGTTAATTACTCCATTTAAAGTATTATTACCTTTTATTTTGCTAAAGATAACAAAAACACCAAGTAATTTATGTGCAACTTAACGTCGTCCGATTCGACTGATAATGTCAGTCATGTTAACACGCTCAGGTACATATTGTCTTGGTATTGAATAAAACCGTTATATTGTATATGAGTGGCGTATAAGTCAATACTTAATTAATTGCTAACAAACTGCTCATAACGTGTTATCAGCGCAGCTCGGTATGAATCAACATCGTCCTTATCTACACCTACCGCGGTGACGCGCACCTCGCGCCCTATCGACAGCTGCGCGGGCGCACTTATCCGCGGTGCCTACCTTGAGGTCAACGCACTAACACATTATTATGGTACACGCTTGCTACCGGGTCGGTTTACTAATACATATTTAAATTAGTCTCCCTTCCTTGCTACTTACTAAATTGTTCTAAAACAAAAGTTTATTTTTTTCTTCAAATGGAAAATTACTAGTATGTATGTTAGTTGTGTGCATGTTGACTATTTAGTTGCTTGCATCATGTTTATATTTATAATTAAAACCACAAACAATTAGAGTCACGCCACCGTACATCTATTTTCCGTTTACATTTTATTTATTACATTCCACAATACAAAGTCATAGAAGTACGTAGGCAGTTCACTCGGAATTGGCTACGTATGTGACTGTCACAGGACAATGCGGAGTGATGGCTCGAGGACGCAAGGCCGCCTGAATCATGCTCAATGTGCTTCACAAGTTACTTCATATCGCAATCCTCTTAAAACTATAATCAAAACACTTGCCTTTTCAGGCCACATCTTTATTTTGAAGTGATGCAATCGGACTGCAATTCTCGAGAGTTAAATGAATGAAAAATTTCCAACAGTCTCAACCCAAACCCAAATACCAAGCCCAAACACAAATATAAATTCAATTGTATCGTTACTTAAATCGAAACAATATTATCTAAGTTTACGTGTGATTATGTAAACGTAGTCATATTAGTGTTTGTTTAGTTATGTAGATCGAATTGTGAAACTAGAGCGTTTCTAAAGGCAATCTTATTTAAGTAATTGAAATACTATGGCACGTTTACGACAGCATCAGGTTGATCTATTGAGAAATATTCTCATTGTTATAATGACACGTGTATGAATTGTAAGTATTAATCAAGCATTTATATTGTTGGCGAGATGAGAAACATGACGAGTGGAATGAGCTGCGTTGTTCAACAAACTTAACCCAATTAAGTAAGTATTAGTTGTCGTTGCATGTCGAGAGTGTGCTATGCAATATTTGAGTCGTACACAAATAATTAGCCGGCTACCTATTGCGTGCCCGCGGATGAATAAAGATGTCACAACGCGCACAATGCGTTCGCGCCGCCCACGCTCCGCGCAACCTTTTTCGTATCCCATTGAGCGTTGCGCACTAATAGAGCTTTTTGCCTTCCCAGGGAATGCCTGAATGGCTCGTTTAAACGTAATTAGTTGCTCATTACCTGTTTGTTACGCCCGCACGTTTTAATCACGGCATATTTATTCGACTTTTTCATTTAATTTAGTTGCAGAGCCTGTTAACATTTTAAGACATCATTGTACGTAGGTACAGTTGTTTGAAACCCTTTAACACGTACTATAAAAATTCACCTGCACTTTTAGAACTTTAATAGTTGTTATTGTAGGGTTAGCTCGTATCGATTAAACGGTTGCAGAAGGATAGTTGCCAGCGGCAGCGCTGAGTCACGCCGGACCCTTGCGACAGTCGGCAAGATGCCGTACACGGACATGCATCACGCACATTTTTATCCCATATAAGACTAGCTATGTGGGAATAACTTGAACGATTGAACCGTGGCATATTGCCAGCGTTTATGTACCGTGACACCGCCCTAGCTCATATACTTCTTTGTCAGCCGTACTGAATCGCGAGCTATTGTTTCTCAACTCTCGGCGACAGATCGGGTGTGCGTTGCGATTGCGGCGACGACATTATGATTTGTAGTTATTCTGATTTTATTAGCGAACGCCCCTGATACGATAATAAGTAGATGTCATAATGTGCGTGTAATAGGCTCGGGGAAGGCGAATGAAGCGGTCATGCAGCGTGGCGCACAATGGCGGGTGGCGCGGGCGCAGGACGATAAATCGAACGCGGGGCTGCGCTGCGTCGGCGCCGCGTGTTATTGTTGTACCGCGTATTGTGCAACCACAGCGCCCGTCTGCTGCTCCTTTGTTGTGTCTCCGGCTACATGGAAACGTGGTAAATTGCCTCATTCACTGGGATGAATTACTTAACTCTAGCGCCTCGCGCCGCCCCGAGACCCCACTCGTATGCCTCACATAACTCAACTGGGCGTTTATATATTTTCTACATGAAGCCAGTTCACGTCGCAAACATTTTGTAATGGCGCCATCGGGTGCATTTAAGTAATAATTAACATCGTTTAAGAACGACTGTCGCTTCCCTTAACCGTTTCTCCGGAACTATAAAATTACGACGGAGGTATGCCGCCCTGTCTGGTTGGTCAGCAAAAACTGCTATGATAGCGGACGGTCGGGCTAAAAATAAGTATCCCGCGGCAATCGACGTTAATGAACACCTCGACCGGATTGGAGCCAGGGCTAATGCCCGCGTAGATTGGCCGTCCCTTTGGGAGCGATGGCAGACACTGTGGCAGAACGAGTACCAGAAATCCACATGGCTTCAGAATCTGGCAGCAGGAGACTGTAAATACATACTTAAATAGTGATCCTGCTATAATGAGTTAACCAACAAATCAAAATGTTGTAATGTATTTAATATTTAAGGCTAGATTTGATCACGACCTATTTCTTAACGCCTTTTGCCTAATGTAGAAACACTGAATTCGTTATAAATTTAAATGTTACGTTACCCCATGTTCTGCATCGGTTGCGCAAGCGCAGCGGCGTGCACCGCGGCATGAACGTATGGGCGACCTATTTCGATTAGATCGCCCGCTGGAAACAGACAATTGGTACCGATCACGACTCCTTTCGCAAAGGTGAAAAATACGTTCGTTGAGAATGCCACGACTTGTCATTTCGCAGTCACGATCCGCGTTAACAGCCAAATGTCATCTTACGTGTAATGCAATGTGTGCACCGTAATTTCCCCTAACAACTAAACCCAGTAACTAGAATAGATTGATAACATTGTTTGTCACCTTCGCAATTACGCTTACGCTACTGAATGCGGTTGCGATGATTAAAGTTATTAATGTTATATCTTAATGAGTGTAACGAGAAATGAATCCACGACATTAAAACTGGGAAAGTAGCAAAATTAACTCAATAAATTGCAGTAGCCGACATTATACTAGCACCTACAGTTATAACAAGCAGAAATATCTCGTTTAGTCCGTTTTATGACTTCCTAATCGTTGTGAGAATGCCTGAGCGGTCTTAACAAGAGCTTAGGGTGTTAACACAAGTGGGGAAGAAGGTAAGTGTGTGAGGCCGCCCGTGGTCGGTATTCAGCGCGACACGCGGCGGGTTCAGGAATCCATAAGTGTACAATCATAGAAACGGTGTTTGTTGCACTTTGTTTATGGTATGTTGCCTTTTATCAGATGGATTCAGGAATTTCTTTGTAGTCAAAACTATGATTGTTAGTATCGTAAGTGAACGCAATGTTTTTTTTTTCGTTATACTGACTTGAAGGGTAAGTTACAGTAAATCATTCGTTCGCCACATGTATGACCTATCTTGAACATGAATTTATTTTTACCCCGCCCCATCTCAATGGCGTGGCGTCTGTTTACAACAAGCCCGCTAATGAGTTAACCATTGAAATGGAAAAAGAACTAATGCTCCCTGCATTCCTGCCTAATTTTATTTTTTCTTAATATATTCCTTGGTGGGCTGGAGTTGAAACAAACCCGTTCTTAAAGGTCGCCCTTAAATTATCAACCGTGTTAAATGGATTAAAAGGTTTCAATTAAATAAAGATTGCTTTTTCTTGACGCTAGCATATGTCGACCTTAAGCTGTACAGAAGTGGTCCGCGCCAACTGAATTCTTACAAGTTTGAGGTAAGTGATACGGATTCAGTTGTCGGTTGAGCGTTTTGTTTTAATTACTCCCATTAAATGCGACGTTTCCTTTGATGTGGATGAATTTAGTTTTTGTTTCGGTATAATTATTTAAATGTAGGTCCATTGTGTACGGCTCTACGTAATTATTCTGTAAGTTAATGAGGCGCACTCGGAAAATAAGAACTTACAGAAACTAAAGTTTGTTTCTTGACCTTACCAATCACTTCTCTGACTGTGTTAGAATCGTTTCAATGAACTTAGGTTAGTTTAATTTAATTTCATTATGAATCGTCCCGTCCCGTAAGCTGCACAGATTACTGTATTTTAATGTAATTTCAAAGTCGAGCATTGCTCTCCGTCTTTAACATTATGTCGTGCTGATGACCAACCTATTACGATGCCGTTGATATTCCACATTAATATAAAGCGAAATTACTTCCTTCAGTTATGATTAAATTAAGAGCAATTTGCAGCCATTAGCGAGACACCCCGTCATCAGAGATGTCAGGTCAGTGTTACGGGCGGGGCGAGCCGGATCGCGACTCATATCCAGAGTGCCCTTTACCGAGTCTGCAATTATCCGAGAGGCCAGACAAGCAGACGTCGTTGCCCAGGCCAAGGGAATCCGAGCGATCCGCCGCAACTCGGACACAACAACAACACAAACGGGACACACGACGAGATTTCACGACCATTTATCCACGCTCTTTACACTCCATTCTTTCTGCCTCAACGAATATTACGATCTATCTCAACCCCTTTGTCAACATCTTCCAACGCTTAAAACTCTCTTAATCATAATAACATATATTGTTAGAACATTCTCAAGAGGTAACCAGCGATCATTAAGCCGCTTCAATGAATGCGTTATTTACGACGGCCTCTAGATAAGAATAGAGAGAAATGACGAATGTGTGTGCGGTATGCCGGCCGACCTTGCACCGGGACCGCGGCAATTACAGAGCCTTCCTAATAGTCGCTAATGACGTCTAGCGTGGCTTCCTCCACGGAGCGTGACCGTCTAACGAACCCGCTAGAAAAACCCTTCTAACCGCGCTATTTCTTAACAAATATTTATCAGAGCTGAGCGTTGACCAACGTGCTCTGCCGGATTATCATTACACGATGCGGTTACAATTTGGCACGAATTCGCCCTGATGACTGCAAAAAACTAGCGAAATAAGGAAATTAACTGCATCAGAGACGTCATTAGGATAATTCCATTCGCTTTCCGCTTTATTACCCACTAGCGACCCGCCCTCGCTTCGCTTCGGGTATATCTCTATCTCTATATAATATATTTCAACCCCGTAAGGGATTTTACATACTGAAGTTATTTCCCAACAACTCCCGTTCCCATGGGAATTTTGTAATATCGCGTTGGCGCTTAACGTTCATTAGGGTACCTGCATGCCAAATCTCAATCGTCTATCTATATCGCGGTTTAGATTTTTTCATACAAAAGTTTTTTTCCTATTACTCCCGTTCCCGTGGAAATTTTACAATATCCTGTTGCAACTAAGCTTTTAATTTATTAAGGTACCTGCATGTCAAATTTCAATCGTCTAACTTATGCGGTTAGTATTTTTCATACAAAAGGATTTTCCCGTTATTTCCCGTTCCCGTGGGAATTTTGGGAAATCCTGTCCTAACGGATGCCTACGTCATAACATCTACCTGCATGCTAAATTTCATCTCGATCCGTCCAGTGGCTGTGACGACTTCGTCCGCGTAGAGATGTTTAACGGCTAAAACATTACTTCTTTATTGCGCAGTCGGTTAAAAAGTAGCCTATAACCGTTTCTAGGCTCTGGACTATATCTGTACCAAATTTCGTTTAAATCGGTTCAGTACTTTATGCGTGAAAGCGTAACAGATAGACAGACAGACAGACAGACAGACAGAGTTACTTTCGCATTTATAATATTAATATAGTAATATAGTAATATAGTATATAGTAATATAGTATATAGTATATATAGTATATATAGTAAGGATGTAATTATATGCGCATCTCATGAGTGCGTTTGTAATGAGCGTGCGGCGTTTGTTCTCATGGAGTGCGGCGTGGAGTGCATCTCTGTATTTGGAGCGGGTGTTGAGATGTGGCAACGAGGAGTCATTAGAGAGGAGCGAGGGTCCGTGCCCATTCCCCGGCTGAATGGAGGAGCGTAATTAGCGACGGGCACGAATGTGGCGCTCATCAGCGCCGCCATACCGGGCGCGGCGCGCGCGCGCTTCACACGCTCCACATGCGCGGGCGCATCCAAAAGTGTTTCACGCGCAACGTTTATGGAGACGTGACAAATGTACGCGCTGCATGCGCCTATGAGCTTTCGCTGTAAGTGAATGTCACACTTTATGTGTAAGAGTTTCTAATTAAACATACAGTTGCCTGTATCACCAAAATAAGCAATCCATCTGATTATTAGGCACACTCATCTAAAGCTTTTTTACTCTAATTTAGACTCATCTAACACTTTCAAGACTACGCCAAGCCATCCTCTTTAATATGTATGAATTAAAAAAACACATCTTATTTTTAAATCTTTGTATATAAATAAACGGATTCTCATACAAGGATTAACTCTAATTAGGTCACAATAATTGAATCGTGATCAAGAAAATGCCTTGATAATTGTGCGTGCGCGCAAAAACACAGTTCCCATGAGTTGTAAATGTTGGTACGTGCATATGTATGCTAGATCGATATCATGGCCCCATGGCGGATATTGACGGATTGCGTGCAGAGCTTTCCCGTTAATTATATTACTGAGAAAATGTTCAAGGCTGTTCGATGCACCGCGCTTTTACACTGAGATTTCTATTTTGGTGTCTGAAAAGTGAGCAAAAATGATTTTTTTTTCCTAACTGACATACGATGATGGATAGACTCTTCCTTCATCATCACCGGATCCGGACTTGCTGGGGAGCGGATGGCTCTCACCCCTAAGCGTATGGCTCTCACCACTAAAAACGATGATAGATAGATTTCATTAATTTAAGCGGAGTTAACCAGCTTTTATTTGACGCTTTGCCATTGATGCATGTTCTCGTAGTCTCTCAGATTTGACGCAAACTCACTCCAAAGTAAGATCATAGTCGATAAATTTCATAACCCGTGTTGATGCAGTCCGGTAGTAATCAGTAGGGGGTTAGTGCAAACGGTAAGCACAGCGGGCCCATTGTCCCTCGCCGCGGCGGGCTCAGGGATAGCATCGCGCCGGCCTTCCAATAAATTTAATTAACCACCTGTCTCGCCACCGCCAGATTATGTTATCTGCCGCGAAATACGCACGCCGGCGGAAAAAAGCGGCCAAGCGCGAGACACGTACGCTGCGCGTGGGTTCTGTCGTTCGGGTTTTGTCCTAGTACCTACTCATAAGAGCCCCGATACTTCCTTGCTTTTATCCAGGAGGAAGGAAATATGGAAGTATGTAAAATCCAGTACGCATTTTTGGATTTCCCGGACCGTAAATTACCTCTTACTTGCTACCGCGTAATGAAGGAAGCACAAGATATTTTCTATAATCCATTCCAAAAATAGCTGGAATTTTCTAATAAAGTTGTTTATTTCAGATTGTCATTAATGACATTAACTTTTAGAATAATCTGTCTTGTAGAAACTCCGCACATACTGATTTTAAACATCATAAATTATTTTGCGGTCGTCGCTACTGAACATTTAGTTTTTGTCTGCTGAACCCTAAAATCGACCATGCGATAAGATATCCTAGTTAATGAACGCAAATAAACCGCGGCGACTGGCGACTTTCTTTACTGCGCCAGCGAAATAAATTATGGGGACGCCAATGAGTGCCAGCTAACTCTTGCCTTACTGGCGACATCGGGGAAAATACCGTAAAAATACCCACTCTGTAGCGACTACATATACACATTTTAAAAACACTACCTACCGCGTGTCTCAACGTCACATTTCTAGATTGCAATAGATAATATTTTGTGGTGGACACGGAGAAATGATCAGTTGGCAAGTGGAGAGATTAAATTAATTATCGGATACCAGATCCGATACAATGTGACAACATGACAAGTAGAGTTTACATTGGCTATAAATAAATCAAATACGTTCGTTCACATTAATTAATATATCTGCTTGTGTATTCCTGTAACTCGCTTTCTAGTTCTGCGAGTATAAATGAAATTGTAACTTCCACTGGTTACTTCATTGGCATTGTAAGTGTAAGTCAGGATATTTTTATTAGATATAACGGAATGAATAATTGTGAAGGTTATTGATCTCATAAACCCTTCATCCTATTGGGTAAATCGAATATTCATAATAAAGGTACAGTATTACAAACAAACAATAAGGGTCCGCGCACAAATAAATAACGAGCGCACATCATTAGGCATTCACAATATGCGCGCGCGCATCGGACTTTTCGCTTTGACGTCCCCTCGCTTCCGGCCCACTAATGAGTCTCTGACACGGACTTTACAATTTGTTTCTCGTTGACTGTACAAATAAATTACTGAATTATTTCTGGTCCATTTGTTGAGGACCAACATCCCTCCCTGCTCGTGATTCAATAAAGCTTTTAGGCGTTTTTGTTTTTTGTTGTTGATTTTTAGATCAGCTGTTTTAAAAAAATTTAGGCAAATTCGATATCGATTAAGTAGGTAAGTAGTTCATATTTTAGAATCTATTCATGTGTTCCAGAATGAGATTAATGCAAATAGTACTGTGAATGAAAAACAGGTTTCCATATTTAGTATTGTAATGTTAGAGCTGCTTGAGTGATAGATGACCACTTAACACTCGAATAATGATGAATCGATACAGGCAACGATGTCAGGTTTAAAATTTATGACCAAAGAAAAGTTGTATGATGTCTGGGCGCTTGCGTAAACTCTATTTGTGTACTTAAATCCCCGGGTCGTGATGTAATCGATGCCTAATCGTAGCGAATGCATCGCGACTCCGGAGCGATGAGAATCCATTCGATTCGCCACCGCCATCAGATGTTTTTTACATTTTCGAGCTAGACGCTTGACCGAGCACTTGAAGAGTTCATTCGCGTTGATATAATGTAAACAAAAAAAGTACATTAATAGATATCGTGGCATTCATTACACAGCTAGTGCGAGTACAGACTCTGGTGATCTTTTGATTAGCAATCTAAAAGTCATGTTTTCATTATGATTGTAGATTAACATTCATTTACTTGACCTTTATAATGTTTTATACAATAATGTTTGGCATGAACGTATAATTACTAGCAGTCACAATACAAACGTAATTACGCCAAAGACCTTGCCATAACTTACCCGAATCGCATCTAGATACGATAGCGATCGTGGCTTAACTTCATCTGCGGCCTGTCTATGACATACGTCAAACTGTCAAAGCGAGTTCGAAATTCTAAGTAACCCCTGACCTTTCGGTACATTATCTAGTCACGACAGACCTTGGGTTCTGGATTCGGAGATACGGTGTCTCTCCAATCGTGACCGGCGCTCGGCCTTCGGTCGCCGCACCCTCGCAGATCAGATACAGATACAGATCTAGTTGTCTTATTTGTGAGCTTTGTTGCAAATGCTGTGTATGGGAAAGGGATAAACAGCCGGCACTATTGGCGCCCATAAATATCTGATACGATGTTATTGTTCGAGATCATCTGATCTATTGGTTCCTAAGCGATGTTAAGTTATAGCCATCTAATCGCTGTGGAATGCATGATGTTTATTTTTGACCTCTGTTCTTGTTTTTGAATGCGGTTAAATGTTTATTTTGCGCTTTACATGTTTTCACTGTAATGATATGCAAAAAATCTTGCTAACAATTTAAATTTGACCTACAATCACCGTGTTAAATTGCTGAGTTAGTGGTATATTTAATTGCTCTGGTCCCTGTTCGCTAGTTAAGAAAGGTGTAGTTATTTACAATGTTGTATATTTAATAAAAACATAAAGATTCCATCGATATTTACCAATTCTTACTGATTTGGTATCCACTTGTCCGTTGTAAAACTATTAAAGCGATCTATGTAACCATAACCTGCCATATTCATCAACTAATACCGCCAATTTGGACTACTTGTCTATATGTGTAATTTACAATCGTAAACATCGTATTTGCATGATTACCCATCCAAGTGTCTGGCAGTGTGCGGTCCGCGGAACGCTTGTCATAAATCTGTCCAGGTTATGCGTCGGCAAAAAGCAATCTTCATATTCCGTAATAAAAGTCGACCTTGCTCTTTGATGAGTTCCCTTCGCGGCTCCATTAGTTTCGGTCCACGGCTCTTAATTGACCATTTTAGTGGCCATGAATACACCAATATTTGTGCCGATATTTGGCCGATCTTAAAGTTCTTGTAACTGACATAAAAACAATAACAACTTAATTGTGATTCTGAGTAAGAGCATAAATTGTGATTGCAAGTCCATTGATCTATTGTCTAAGTGTGCTACGACTTTGAGGGCCAGCATTTGTATTTCTGATGGACTCTTTTGTTACCTGTATAGGTAACTTGTGTAGATACTCCCTTAGTCGAACAGGGGATAGGAATTAACGGGATTTATCTCATGAACGTTATTAAAAATAATTGTACAACGCCATACAAACTTTACTAATAGGTTGTTGTTTTAATTAACTCTAAAAGGAAGCAAATAAATGAAACTCCGGCCGCAAATTCGTGGCCTTCCGCGTCTGTAACATTGTATAATCGTCCGCCATTGTGTGTGGTTTTCTTCTGCGCATGGGCGTTTAATCGTCCCCTGATTGCTGCTTCTGCGACGATTCGTTTCAGCGCAGGAACGCGGAAAACGAGTAATTACAGCAAAATGGTTTTGACATTGTACGCAATGCTAAAGACACATTAGTTTTGGCGATGTAAGTAAGTATATAAACATTAAACAGTTCAAGTCATTAGAAAATAGTTACCGCATGTAATGCGATAGGTTTCGTTTACAATAATTACTTACCTGAAATCTACCGAAGTAACATTAACATGTAAAATTATTTAAATGAAATAGTTTTTTATTGTTTCACCTGCAGTAAACTAAGACAAAGGAGAATGAAACAATTAACCAAGTGTTTTTGCAGTGCGTTCGATTCGTCACATTGCGGAAAGGTACATCAAAGAAGTGGGGTTCATTAGTGAATTCCGATTTTAAAAGAGGTCTCGTATCCGTTGCAACAACAACACGGTGGGGAATGCGAACCGCTTCCGCCATATGGTGTGCGCGGGCGCCGCTTTACGACGCCTGCGTGCTGTCGCGGCCACAATTTGTTGGTTTTCCACCAAGCTCTTCGCAACTACCCGCTCTCTTTGCTTTCGGATAGGGCTGATCGATTGGTCTTGAAAGATCTGCTTTCAGCGTAATAGCTTGATTGAACTCTACTTATTTTAGAGTGTACTTATTATTCGGATCACCAAATAATATCGTATGTCCGCGATAAAGTATTACGATAATATTAAAATCTCGTCGAAAGTATTATGAAAACCAAAGCCCTTACACTCCATATGCATAAAACGTTTGAATATAATATATTATTTTTTATAGTTAGTGGTTAGAAATCCTTTTATTTTTTAAGTGCCCCTATGGAATCCGAGTATTATATTATTATATGTATTATGTAGAATCTAAACGAAGAGTAGTGATTTAATGGCCACTTTGATTCCGGCTACGGTATGTGAGTATCAAATATTGAACGTCGAATGATACCCGATTGGTAACCCTAGCTGCGTGATAAGACCACACAAATCGTTCCCGTGAACTTCCACCATTGTTGTCGTATCCTGCGCGTATCACCTGTTTACACGCGACCATTGCTTTGAGCATAAACCTTCGTCCTCTCCGTGTGGCCCGACGTAATCGAATTGAATCTGTATCATTATAATTTATTGATAATGTTAATACACTATTTACAACTTCTTAATGTGGGAGAAACAACCACATTTAAAAAATGACCAATGTATAGTCATCTTGAAAAGTATTGCTACCTACCTCAATATAAAAGTCCCCAACTCATGCTACTCGCCCTTTATTTGGTATTGGGATTATACAAATAATACGCATTTCGACGAGATCATACGCTTATATCTGCGAAAGGTTTCGAAGAAAAGTCCCTGCACAATGTCTTACAACACAAAGTTGTTTAAGATATAATCCCAATTTGTTTTTAAATCGAGAAACATAAAAGTAATGTGTATTTTTTTCCTTCTTTCAGGTAAGAGACGATATTGAGCCACACACAATGCTCGTCAAGGCGCGGAGCGGAGGTACGGTGTCAATAAATTGTCATTTTTACAACGACCACCTTTGTTCGATGTAAGGAAGTAACCCGCAGTGTTATTGACGCCTTCGTAGTACTAATGTTAAATAAAAGAGCTGTCATATCTTTTTTTTAATGACAAAAAATCCTTTAAGCATAGCGACTGGCATAGCTACCAAGTAAA
Source organism: Maruca vitrata (assembly GCA_039566165.1). Classification (NCBI taxonomy): domain Eukaryota; kingdom Metazoa; phylum Arthropoda; class Insecta; order Lepidoptera; family Crambidae; genus Maruca; species Maruca vitrata. Next base: position 2,893,038 of record CM076918.1, on the reverse strand, counting down.
TTGGCGAATTACTCGGTGCATTACACACAATAGCTATTAGCATCAGTGCTAATTTTATCGTTTAGGTATTTCAGTTGTCACCTTGGGTAAGCCCCTGAGTATAAGAGAGACAATACGTGCCGGCAAAGCATGTATCATGTATCACTTAATTGCCTTTGTGAAAATAAATACAACATAAACAAGCGGCGTTAACATTTTACGTGAAGAAAGAAAGTTTATTTCTCAGTCATTAACCGGTCAGTGTCCCTTTAAACCCTCAAGTCATAGCGACTACAATGGCTAGCCGGGTCATCCTTGACCCGTCCTGCACCTGCAGCGCCTGCATCCTTCCTCCCGTGAAACAATGGCGTCTAATGCCGCGCTCGAACAATAGCGGCTAATGCGACCCCGGACGAACGCTCGCTCCAACCGTATTGTTGCCACTCTGGTACTGACTGCGTTCGCTCGGTTTGCGTTCATCGACTGCACATTAGTTGGTATTGTTTATTATTTGTGCGATTTTTTATTTTATTTCAAATGTGTATTCGTTAGCTGCTCACAAGCAAGCCGGTGGTCCAGAGCCTAATCTATCATCGGTCAATCGATTGTGTGTGTACGAGAATAATATGCATTTGCGATCCACTAGAATAATTAGATAGCTGCTTAATCTTTATAAAATGTATATATCATTCATTATGTATGTTTACAACTTGTAGGAAATTTTCCATCTTTGTGTTTAGGTCGGTCAATGCTACTATCGTCAGTTCGTCGACTTCCCTTAACATTGAAAGCCAGCCCTCAGTCAAAAGATAGAATGTATGTATAGATATGACGCAGTATTTAAAAGACAAGTACACAATGTTTTACCTTACCCTGTTTGTTGAACCTTAAACTGGTTATGTGATAAATTCGAAACACATTATTATGGAATTTTTTTTATTTATCTGTACCCTCAGTTAATGTCAAGGTATTGTTTTATTAGAACAATCATTGTTTTGTCAAAAAACATTGTTCCATTGGAATTTCTACTATGTACTTCCGCTTGCTTATCGGTAACTCCTGCCATGAATTAATTATCTTGCTTGTGCTGCAGACGATTTACAAGTGTTTATGAATACAGAATATTTTATTATGGAAATGGCAAGGCAAAACCTAGAGTGTCTTTGACTGCTTGGTTTGCCTATTGTTTAAGAGCGCTGCATGAAGTCTGTTCTGTTCGAAGTTCTGGGTCGAGTCACAACATCATTTTCCCGGTTTCGATGGTCCACTTACTTCATGTTCATATTTTACATGCAGCTGGCTCGGGGGTGTAATTTGGTGAAAGTCCCCGTGACCCGCCGCCGGCGCTCTATCATCCGCGACGGCTTGACCCGAATCGACCAAATAATAATTGAAGAAGTTCGTTAAGGACGCACTCGAAAGTTTTCGTTTCCTCCATTTAACAAAATTGCGTATCTTATATTGATTTAGGCAACCGATCTGGAGTATAGAGAAGAGGCAGTAAAGTTCATTCAACTTATCTGCTTGTGGGCTGAGATAACTAGCTCGATACAAAACATTAGAAAAGCAAATTGCGAAGCGAAACCGTACTACTTGTTTATCTTATCCATTGTATACGAAAAGATCAACAATGTTTTGAATACGGTTCTATGAAACGCAATAATAATTCCTCACCCGCCTACTTATTCCAATTGATATTTTGATAGGCGCGCGGCGCGATATTTATGCACGCAAGATACCCCTAATGGAAGCCGTGGCTGACGGCGGCAGAGTAATGACCGCCATAACTCCCCAACTGTACCGCGACTGTCCGAAGCATATTTTATGATTTCGATCACGAGTACCGTTGTAAAATCATTTTTCTCAGCATTGTCCCCGTAAACAAATCCGGTTGCGTCATTACGGGAGAGTTCGGCGCAGTAATTTGACCATAAGTCAACGATTAATCTGATGCAAATTGCCTTGTGCATTTCTCTCGGTGCCGCGGCCTGACCGACGCTGAGCTTTACGGATTGCGATAAAGCGCGCCCTGGAAGTCCGATAAGTAACCGGGCGTGATGCGCCGAGGTAACGCGGTTGTATAACGCCGTGTAATCTCAGGAAATTATATTTTAAACAGTGCCATTAAAGTAAATGGGTGTGATGCAACGCTAAGGCTCCTCGTGGATGCGCGCCGTGGTATTGTTATGTAAATTCACGGGCACCTGCGCACACAGCGCGTACCGCCGCTGAATCTAGTGCGACGACCAGAAGCCTGACGAGCGTTTTTATTACAATGTGACTGTCATATTAAAGCTATGTTACCGATTCTGAACTGACAGAATCGCCTTTGTTCATACTCTCTGCCGCAAATATAACAAGATCTATAAATAAACCGGATACATTTCCAATGAGTGACTTTAACAATGATTCTTCAATTTCCACCAACTCAACAGCTCAGCCAGCCGACTGGAACAACGAGTGCAACGAACAAAGACAATAAAACACAGCAGCTGTTGTATAATGGTGACGTTTTCATGCTTTCTAATTAATTGCGCAATTTGGTTAAATCCGCCTTTTAATTGACAATCCCAATAATTGACAAGGCCGTCATTTCACTAACTGTTAGGTATCCGTTTAAGCCGGTAGTCGAGAGGTAGTTTAATAAATTGTAAATACTTTAGTAGCCCCATTCACTTACGACTCGCCTCTCGCCTAACATCTAGAGAGATGAAGGAATGACTGAAAATCAGCGCTTCGCAGGATATCTATTCTGCGTGAGCACAAGCTGAGTCATATCCTTTTGCTCATATTATTTTGTTTTTTTTTCTTTAAATTGTTTGCAAATTGTCTCTTTTTATATTAATTGTATTTTTCTGTTTTTTTTTTCTGTAATTTGCAAAATGTTTTATTCCTAGAGCAATAAACTGATTTTTATTATTTATTTATTTTATTATTTTCTAATAGATAACGTTGTTTGCAAGAACAGCTGTAGCTCGATAACTAAGGAACTGGTTCTCAAAAATCGTTTCGCTATTATAATACAACTGTGAATAATTTGGGCTATAGTGACATATTGATTGAGCGCACTTTCCACAATGTGTTTCAATTTGAACGAGCCCGCTGATTGTTGTACCCCCTTTTCGCCGCTGACACATTTGGTCCGTCCGGAATCGTTAAAACGAATTTATATCGCCGTAAATCTCCATCTGTGTCGTGCAAATATTTTTGCTCGCGTAAACTAGTTTCATAAAATCCTAACCCGGTTCCGTGAGATTCATTAGTTAGTTTTATCGATTCTTGGAGCATGGATAATTTACTTAAACAAACTATTGAAATATTATATACGCATATCTGTAGCAAAGGGGCCGAATTGACGCGATCCGTTTTATCATCCGCATATGCCTTATTAGCATGAGTTATTGATGCGGTGGACACTGGAGAGTGCATTTCGCAGAAACACTGTGTTGTACATTGCCATTAACCTAATAACATGTTGACTTCCAATGTATTCTTTTAACGCAACATTTTTCTTGATTTATTTATAAGAGAACATATATTTATTGCCGTTATTTATGTTCATTTATCCGGTAAATGGGTATGTTTTGCTAAAATTGGGCACACTCGTAGGTCAATTTAATCAGAATCAACACCATTAAACGAGATACTAGGCGAATTTATCGTACATCGTCTCGCTTATATCTCAATAATACGTTCCTTATGAAGCTAAAAAGATAAGCAAGTATTGAGTTCGTTCTCATTGTGAGCGGCAGTGCCTTTTATACTAGCCCTTCGATGGCGATTTCAAGAGAGATGAAGGATATAAATCAAAAAGATTAAGTTTAGTTCCATTCCATCTGAAATTGTCTGGTCATTCAGCTAAATGACCGGGCCACAATGACAGTCGAGTCGAGATAGAGCGACGCACGCACTAATGCGCGCGCGCATATTCTCTTACGCCCTTGCGTGCGCCTGCGTGCGCGTCTTGACCAGATTGCATGTCTCAACTGTCACGGTTTTATTTCTCTGTCACTTTTGACAACTCATTGCGTAAGGCACTCTTCTTGGAAATAGTACCGAGTCGGCTATGAATTTAATCTCCGTCATGGAAAACGGGTAACCTTAGTCTTAATCTACGAGTAATCGGAAGTAAAGCGGTTGAGTTTAATAAATAAGCATGATGTATGATCTTTAATTGTATTGAATACGTTAATGCAGGCTGTTAATTGTGTTTGAAATAACTATATTATGATGATTGTTTTCGAAGGGAGAACTATTCAAAACAGCAGTTTTCTGCTTAGGATATTGGAGCTTGTTAGCCATTTGTCCAACGCCCTCACATGCAAGGTTGCATTTGTTTGAAAACATCAAAAAAACATCCACTCTTTCTAAGTGGCGAGACCGAGAGCCTTCCGCTCCTCCACACCGGAGATGGTGACAAGGCAGTTAAAAAAGCTTGTAAAAGAACACTGTCTTTCTGTTGTCAACCCGAACCGAGTGTTTCTTGCCCATCGCGTCGGTTCTCATGATGCCATGTGTACAATGCGCATGTCGCAGCGCATCTCATTAAGGTCAGCCCGTGCAGCCGTGATCGATGCGCGCGCGCACGGCAAACGGGCCCCTTCCGCTCGCGCCTGCCCTGGGTCACGATACACCCTTCGGGGTACTTCGGTTCCCTTCTGACCGGTACCTAATACCTAACAAGTATCTAACAGTGCCTTTCAATGTGGCTGTCATAACTTGGTGACTTCACTTTACTTCTTACCATCAATCGACATTAAAAAGGTTATCTTTTTAATGTCGAACGTATTTTATTTAAAAAGTTACTGGTACCTACTTATAAACTTACTCCTCAGGAAGGAATTAAGTTCCAAACTTGAGCATTCATTATAATACAGACCGATATCAAACCATACTTTGTTGATCTTTTTGTATTCCAATGCGTGTATTACAGAACTCGATACTCATTAAACCAGTTATCAGACCAAGATAATGACCCGTGAAATTCAAGTTCACTTTAATAAAAGCCTTTCAAAAAAAAACAACTCAATAAATAATATGTTCATTTGTTATAAACAAATGAATACTTCGAAAGGTCGCGCCCTTTAAATTGTGGAACTAGCATAAGGAATTATTACGGCATTTGTAAGTAATATTTTTATATCATAATATCGTTTTATCTTTATTCAGGGGCAGTCACGATGTCCATGTTTTTTGTTTCCACGTGGTTTGCACGAGTAATTGATTCCCGAGCGCATAAATATCCATCAATCACAATCTAGTGAGCTTGTAAGTAGCACGTCACATCCGTTAACATTTTAAATTAAATCTTATTTCTTTTGCGGTTATTTATAATTGAAAAAAGTTAACCATTTACTAGTGATGTGATGAGAAAGGCGTTTTTAGCGGCAGTTATATCATTTGCAAGTCTGCTTATATGTTTTTTTTTATATTTCTTTGTGAAACTACCCTATTTGTCATCCATTAATGAACAAAGTGACAAGTTAATATTAATCAAAAAGCTAGCATTACGCCGACCGCACCGACGTCGTTCAGTATGCAGGACGAGTCATCCCCAAGTCACCAAAGATCATAAATTACTCCGTCTAATAAAGCTAATTAGATGCAGATTGACATACGAGCGCAGTTAAATATTATTTATGCGTGTGCGTTTCCCACGATCGCGAGTGTACGACGATTTGTGACAGATTTTATTGTTGTACGCATTGACAGTTATTTCGCAGGTCCGGCATTGTGTGAGCTTTCACATGCACTCCGTAAATCAATTCGCGAACATAACGTCTTAGACGTCGCTTCGATTTAAAATAAGTCTTGGTCTGATAGGCACCACCTATGTATTCAGAGCTCTATGTGAACAGCTGTAGTTGTATTCAACACAAAGAACGATAATATTGCATGTACTTTATACCCGTCTTCTTCATTTTTCACTACAACATGTTTCGCTGCGGCAGTACACGACACTCTTCAATGTCAGGGGACGTCCAACTTTCAGTTGATTTCGGAGGTCTCCATTTATTTTAATTAAAATTCAGCGGCGAGTGTCAGTCTCACTAGGAGGAGTGACAGTTTAATTTGTACATAATGAGATCGAGCACAATGGGACAGGCGATGTTCCAACTTCGAGGAATATAATTGTTTGACATCGGGGAATGATAGCTGACAGATCCTGACCTTGCCATCCGTTATGGTAAACGGTTAAGTCCTTTGGCGGCGGACACTTGGATGAACATTCAAAGGAACCCAACAGCGCACATGATCGATCGTTTATTTATTTACATTTCGATTTCGTATAATAAATTGAGTTATTTTTCAAACTGGCTTCCTACATTGAGCTCGGGGACATTCACTGCAATTTCTGGCTAGGTTTGTTTGTGCGACATATACGGTTATAATTATCTTAAAAGCAATATTAAATTAATCCTTGAAAGCGACCACATTTAAAAGTCCTTTCGTAGATGCAGCTAGCAGCATGGGGTATGACGTCCGTTGGCTGAGGCTTAAGTGTCACAATCCACTCCTACCGACCGAGAAGATCCAATTACATGCGCGCCCTTGACCGATTCTTTATGACACTCGGAAGTGACGGAATAGTGTAATTACAAATTATTAAAATGCTGATAAATTATGTCACTTTGTATAAAGTTCAGTTTTGTTGACGGTAAAGACCAAGGTAAATCCGGTCTGTTGACCCACCAACCTTTGTTTCAGTAGCGCATAAACAGCGGTTCCGTGGTTCGGTATCGGCGCTCATATAGCACTGCGTGAGTGACATGACGGAGGGCGGCCGCCTATCTGCGCAATACATCGCTCCCGTCAAGCGCTTTCTAACACTCCAGCCCTGTCAAAGGCTCGATAGAGCCTTAAGTATCGAGTTGGCTCAGCCACTCACAGACACCAAGTAGGGCTATCACGCACAGTTGCTTGAGAATTTGCTATTATTTTCATTTGATTTTCATGTACTTTCGTATTGTTCGATATAAGCATGGAAATGGAACACTAAATTTAATTAGTCCTTGACCTAATTGGATAATTAAAACATGAACATAAATGTTCTTTCACGAAACATTTAACTTTTAAACTTTTTTTAAATGTTAACCCTGCAAAAAGTGCTAAGTTTCTTTGTCAACCGTAACACTCGAGGAATTCGCTGGCACCCACTCTTCGCCTCCCGGGCACTCACAAAGAGGGCAATATAACAGCTGTGGAGAGGGTCTCCACGCCAGTTCACACCTCCATCATCTCGCCCGCTCACTTCACACCGCACACGATTTCTTTTTAATTCCCCCTGTTAACATTTACTCACTAAAATACTACCGGCCCCTAAGATCAACCATTATATCGTCGTAAAATATATTTTTTTAAACCGTGTTATGAACACTGTGCGGTTTCACTTTATACGAAGTGGATATCCTGTCAATAAAGTTCCAAAAATAATACTTTGATTGCTGCGTGTGACGTTAAATAGTGTGGAAGCAAATGATTTATGCACTAATTCGATAATTAATTAGTCAAAACATCCTTATACTACATCATAATACGGAAGGATGCTTCTATGTGCTGCATTTAAGTAATGTTCGTTTAATTGCATTGGTCGACGGGTAAAGCCTTTATTTGATGAGATGTTAAAATATTATATGCTATATAAGCTCATCATACAAATGCTGGATATAAGTTGATGGGTATAGGATTGTGTAGTTTTTACTCTTCGCCCGACGACTATTTAATTTCCCGTCGGTCCCGCAGCCGCCGCCATTAAACGTTCTCCAGCGTGCTTTATCTAATTGCCACCTCGGTCAAATTGCGTTTTTTCGTAAACTGCACTGTGGGAACGCGGCGGTATCAATTGTCTGTCAGTCGTGCGTTCAGCATTTCGGCAGGAAATAACTGCGTCTGGTGATAATTTTACGATGTTTTCTTAGAGTTACAGTCGAAAATATTCATTGAATCGTTTACGCTGTACATAAGCGATAGATCTTTCGCACCTAAATAATAATCCTAAACCGATTTAATACAATTAATAGCTTTGGTTTTCGATGAAATTGGTTTTAACAGGCCTTTCAAAATAGGCGAGAAAAATGACACCAACAGAGACCGGTCCCTAGTCCCTTGTCGTCAACCAAACGACGCTGGGACAGTTACGTTTTGTAATTCTTCAACATCAAACGTTAATGGACCACGAAACGACCCGTTAAATTGAAAAATACCCAAACAGTTCCAACCATACACGTTAGTAGGTTTAATGAGCCAGAAACAAAGAAAGATTGTATTTTCAGTCCAAGGAGGAAATAACATGCGGGCTCGTTTAGCACAAATTCAGTGTTACGGTCTGTCTATACCTGAAATTATTTTGCGTACTTATTTACCTGGTGAATGACTTTGGGCTGACTCATTTTGGTTTGAAAGTTATTTAATGCTACACGTTTTCGTATTTTGCATATTTTAGCATTTTTGTGTAAGCAAGCAAATTAGTCTTTATTTTAAAATCCTGTCCTAGTACGTACCTCTAGAAGTATATTACGCTATGAAGTATGTACTTGAATTATCTCTGACCAAAATTATGAAGGCGTCCGAAACGAACTGCGCGCGCGCACGCTAAGCGTATTAATTCGTAAATTAGGAATTTCACTCGCCAATTAAGGCGCAGTGTTAAAAAATCGATACTCGCTGCCAGCTGATACGACCCGTCTCTCATAAAACCGCATAAACTCTATTGTAACGACCAGAAACCGTCAAACTGGACATCATGCTCAAATCGCTAATTGATAGAGACGATTTGGATCGTTCTTCTTCGATCAAATTAATCGCTATAATGTTGTAACGATTTTGAGCCCATATAACTTATTTATACATCTACATTATTGGATAATGTATACAGATGTTAATCGTTTTCTCCACAGAAGGTAATATAACTTTGGCACCCCGCTGTGCGGATAAATCGCTCCCATCAGAAATGTCGTGGCGACGAAATCGATCTGATTTTGTAATTGAATTTCGAATATTAATCGATTAATAATTCAATATTGATAGTCGGTACCGGTCGTAAAAATGTGTTTATTAGGTATTTTTTGCTCACGAAATTGATAATATTGAAATAATTAATATTATTGTTGTTTTATTAGTAACATACATTGACATGTAAGCGTCTACTGCGCAGAAACTCCATAAGAAAACAATATAATCAAGCTTTAAATTTCAATAGTTCGTATTTACATACACGTGGATCTGTCCTACACTGTAATAATTGTACTTCCATATGGACCGTTAACTATAAAATTTAAATGTTATTCAGGTCTTCGGTTTTGTAAACAAGTTACTAGAAACCTACCTAGTTTGTATCTTTACAGTAAGTAACCCGTCATTGCAGTGAGTGATTCCCTAACTTCTGAATGTAACTTATTGTAAAGTTATTGCAATAACACGAACTATTATTTCATTTGAATCCTATATCGTTAAATTTATTTCGTCGTCTATTTACGAGTAGATCACCCACATCCTTGTCGATTTAAAGTGATGTGTCTGTTTTTTTTATTTTATTCTGTACGAGATCTTGTTTATGAATATGGTTCGATCACGATTATTACATTTAAATACTAGCTAGATGCCAAAATTGTTCGTTATTAATCCCAAAATATACTGCAATATAAAATGCAATTCATGTAGTATATAAGTAACACTGTAAATAAGGAAAAAGTTGAGTGAAGACAGGTAATTCAAACTTACAAAACAGTATTAAACATTACAAACTTCAAAGAAGACTTCACGCCAAGTCTGAGACTAAGCTCCAAAAATAAGTTGGGAGGAAAAAATGCAAATGCGGAAAGCGTTGTATTCAGTTCTCGTCTCCCTTTCGTCCCGAACCCGAGACGAGACGAGACAAAGTGAGACAGTCACCGGATGACAAACGTCGCTTTGAGTGTCTCGGGCGATGCGGCGGATTGAGACGCGCGAACGAGACACAAGAAGTTAGCGAGCCACTGCTAATGTTGTATTCATTCACCTTATTGTATAATTCTATCTAGGAAATCTAGGAAGATTCCTATGAAATTTTTTTTTTTTTTTTTTTTTTTTTTTTCCCTTATGATGTATTTCCTTATGGATAAATACGCCATCAAAATTACAATCTAGTCTTAAAAGACTAATAAGTAATTTATGTCTAACTTAAGCTGCTAAAATAAAGTAATGTCTAAGAATGTGTCCATTAGCACTTTTCTTATTGTCTCTATTAAGGGGAAGACACTTTGTTCTTGTGTTCACACACTTCACTTTTTGTCACTAATTTACACTAACTCAAAAGGTTTTGTCCTTTTGAGTCTCCTCACTGTGTCCGTGTTGTCGAGGAGCTGGATAGCCTGGACATTCACGTGATGATGAAGTCGATGTTCATGAGCTTCGGCGAATTTCTTAATAATGTCTTTGACAAAGTCTACTTTAAGGTCCCGGTGTAGGTCTTCATTTCTGACGTACCAGGGTGCATCAACGACACCTCTGAGTACTTTATTCTGGAAACGTTGAATGATCTGCATATTACTATATTTGGTACAGCCCCATAGCTGTATACCATAGGTCCACACAGGCATGAGGACTTGTTTATATAAAATAATTTTGTTCTCAACTGACAACGAGGAATGTCTCCTGCCAGCCAATATCTTTTTATACCGAAATTTAATTGTCCCATTTTTTCTTGACATGAGCCTTCCAGCGAAGCTTTGCGTCTAGTGTCATGCCAAGATATTTGGCTGTATTTTCGTAAGGTACTATATGATTATTAATGTAAACCGGTTGATAATTCGTTTTTTTATTCGTAAAATCTATGTGGACTGATTTTGATTCATTCAGTTTAATGCGCCATTTCTGTGTCCAATTAAAGACAGTAGTTATAGCGGATTGAACCTTTGTTACAGCTTCCTGGTGGGTAGTTCCTATAGCCATAATAGCCGTGTCATCTGCAAAAGTCGCAATAGTGTTATCTTCCAGTTCTGGTATGTCACAAGTGTATAATAAGTACAGGACCGGGCCCAATACACTTCCCTGTGGCACTCCAGCCTTAATTGACATAAGGTCTGAGTAAGTATCTTCTTGTCTCACTCTGAACATTCTGTCAGTTAGATAAGACTTTACTAAGTCCGAAAATTGGTTCGGAAGCAAGTTTCTAAGTTTTGTAATAAGGCCTTCATGCCACACTTTGTCAAAAGCCTGCGCGACATCCAAAAAGACTGTACTACAAACTTTCTTCTCTTCTAGGGCCTTTTCAATGATGTTGGTAATCCTATGTACTTGGTCTATAGTAGAATGTTTTTCTCGAAAACCGAATTGATAGTCGGGAATTAACTTTCTTTCTTCAATGATCAAGTTTAATCGCCTTAAAAATAGTTTTTCGAAAAGCTTGGACATGACCGGCAAAAGTGAAATTGGTCGGTAAGAAGTTGCTTCATGGGGTGGTTTTCCTGGTTTCAGAATCATAATGACTTCGGCTACCTTCCACATATCAGGAACGTGTTTTAATCTAAATGCTGCATTTATAAGCGTGGTCAGTTTAACGATGGTTTTACGTGGAAGGTTTTGAAGTACTTCCCCAGTAATAAGGTCATACCCAGGCGTTTTCTTTTTACTCAGTCGTTTGATCTCATTACAGACTTCTCTTGGAGTAACTAGTCTTATTTCTAGGTCATTATGAGATTTTGGACTTAAAGTGATACTGGTAGTTATTTCGTTGGGTTTAAATATTTGTTCCAAATGAAGAGCAAATCGTTTGGCTTTTTGCTTATTATTTACTGCCCACTGTCCATTAATGCCCTTTATTGGAGGGATCGTTGTAGTAGGTTTCTTTAGATTTTTTGTTGCTCTCCATAAGGAGTAATTTGTAGACTTATCGCTTGTTAAGTCACTGAGATAGTTTTTGGGTGAGGTTGTTTAACAGAGTTTTATCTTCTGGGAATCTAGACTGTTGCCATCTTCGTCTCTGTTGCCTCTTTTCAGCGATCAGAATTCTTATTTCTCTCGGGTAGCAGTTGCCTTTAGGTCTTTGTTTTAATTCAGGTGTATTTTTCCATGCACTTTGCTGTATATCCCTTGTGAGTTTAAAAACATCCAGGTCTAATTGCTCAAGGGTTTTCAGTGAAACTTTAAGGTTAATGCAGGCGTCTAGATCTTTTTGAAAACCTTCCCAGTCAGTTTTGTTATTTACTAGAGTAGGGTTTTCTTTTCTTTGTACTATAGAGTCACTAAGAGTTAATATAATAGGCGAATGATCCGAGCTCATGTCAAAACTCTTCTCAATATGAAGAAACACTGATGAGAAGTTTTTATATATGAAAAAAATCAATCAAATCTGGTATCTTCTGTGGGTCTGTTGGCCAATAAGGAGGATTTCCAGTAGAAATCGTGTTACATTTCATTTCTTTAATTGCATTCTGCAGTTCTCTGGCTTTTGTTGTTGTAGGACTAGCGCTCCATAATGTATTTTGGGCAGTAGAGTCGCTCTCCAAGCACAAACCTGTTGCCAAGTTTTTCGAATAACTCTGTATATTGTTCAGTTTTCAATGAGTATCTTGGTGGACAGTAGATAGAAGATATCGTAACAGGATAACTTTTTGTTTTAATACAGACTGCTACAGCCTGAATACATTGTTCTTCGTAATTTATATAGCTCAAAATGGGAGATGCTATCTTTGATTATGACGGCGCTACCCTCTAGCTTTGTTATCAGGATGTAGTGCATGGTAAGTTTTATACCCACTAAACTGAATGTGAGATTCTCGTGTGAAGTGTGTTTCAGAGATAAGGCCCACGTCAATTTTTTCTGTATTTAGCACTACTTGCAGTTCATCTCGATGCTGTAAGAGTCCATTAGCGTTCCAAGCCATAATTTTAACGCTATTCATTTTGATTTGGCTTTTTGAGATGTAGCAGTTTTGTTGCTACGTTGTTCTAAATGTTTTAGTCTTTGATCAAACGATGTCAGGAGACTCAAGATTGTGTCTATTTTAGAATTTGTAGTCAACTTTGTATTCGTTTGTTCAGTTTCTTTAGCTGGCATTGCAACATCTTTTTTATGAGCAATTGACGATGACTGAGGCGGTTTAGTCATTTGTGCATAAGATATATTCTCTGACACACTTTTGTACGACACGGCCTTTTTGTTGGGAGCTGAGCATTTTGTGGTGCAGTCTTTTTATTTCGGTTGTTTTTGATGTTTTGCAACTCTTTTGCTACTAAACATCCTCTGTAACTGGCAGGATGTGGTTCCCCACAGTGGATGCATTTAGGCTTATCCTCTGCCGATTTATTGCAGTCTCTACTAAGGTGTTTTCCAGTGCACTTTACACACCGGGGTTCCTTAGAGCAGTATCTCTGTGTGTGCCCATATGCTTGGCACCGTTTACACTGAGGAATCAGCTTTGATGATTTAAGAGGCTGTATTTCTATTTTACAGCCCAGGACACATTTAATTGCATATATCTTGTTAATGTCTTCGTCCTTTTGGAACGAGAGCATAAACATGTTGAGGGGCTCCTTGGTCTTCCAACTGAGCTTGTTGACGGCATTTTCAATTTTGTAGCCCTGAGCTATTAAGTCATTAACTATCCTATCAGGCAAGCAAGACGAATGTAAGTTTTTTGCCATGACTCTAATAGGCCTGTCCTGTTTATTTTCATAGGAGTACCATAGGCAATTGTTTTGCAACAAGAGTTTGGTAATCGCCCTATACGAATCCCCATTACGGGCGTTTATTTTGACATTTTCCCCATTTATCATTTTAACCGCAAATGAGTTTTTGTCAATTTCCCCACCCAGTAAAAAATCATAGAACTTTTGGTAGTTCTTGACATTTTCAACTATGATCGGTGGTGGTGGTGCCTTCTGACATTAGGCTTATCTTTGGTTACCTGGTTGGTTTCACCAAGTTCTTGAGAGGGCGGGGACAGTGACAGGTTCAGTTTCCTTTTCTTCCTGCTTTTCTGGCGTACCCACTTGTTTTCGGGCGAGTTCCTCCTCGTCGGTGTCATATTGAACCGGTTTGGGAGGTTCCTCGTTGTTTTCTCTTTATTGGAGCAACATTACTTTGCTCCTGAAGATGTTTCGCGGCTTTTAAGTTGCTCTATTTGATCTTTGAGATCACTGACCAACGTTTCCAGTTTCTGACGTTCGTTTCTTTCGTCAGTTAGATGTTTATATAACAAATGTTCTGTTTCGGTTTGTAACCTAATAGACTTTGCCGGCGAACCCATAATTGTAATAAGTATAACTTCGCCTTAACACTTGTTTACATAAGAAATCACTTTTCACAACGTAATGAAATTAACTGAGTCATCGCGACGGTGACCCGCAACGGCTCGCGCGCGACGAACTAGGTTGCTGCTTCAGCGCTTTGCTCGAGTACGGACTAGAGCAAGTGCGTCTGCGACACAGCTGTTCTCATCGGAAATCGAACGATCACTGAAAAAATGCCAAACCTATGAAAAATAAGTTTAAAATAAGTGGTCGTCTTGATAAGAAATGTACCTTTAACACAAATCTTATCCTAAAGACCTCACCGATAGTTTTACACAGATAAGCAACGGTTGTAGCGTAGTAAAAAATCTAGCCCGTAGTTTCTATGCTTTTGTCATTTGCGTTATAAAAGTCCGTTAGCACAGTTTCCGGTATTGCCCCCTTTTTTAATGTCGACCTCACTCAAGGCAGGTGGGGAGCCATTTTATTATATCAACCTGTGCATGCATCTAACGGAGCCTCACTTTGTGACGCCGGCGGAGGATGGGCCCTATTGTCTTATTTGCCTTATTTATTGTTTTCCGTAGGCTGTAATTTAAAAGTCGGGTTTATTTTTTGTCCGTCTGTGTGCCTGCCACAATTAACACAATGGCCGGGGACGCACGCTAGCGGTCCTCCTCGTTTTATGTCTACCGGAATGATTTGTTTCGTTTTACCACTTTTAAGCGTTTCGGATTTGATAAATGGTGACAAGTCGTTTCTTGTTGTTGTTATTGTTGCTGGGGAACATAAACATGTTTATTTTCTTGTGGTTGGTTAATCATGTTTCATTCACATGAGAATTTGGATCAACACATTTGTTTCTCACTCGTACTATTACATAATGATGATATTGCGTTCGTGGTAAGTTTGCGGATTGTATAAAAAATTATTTATAACAGAATTTTATGATAATAATCAAATGCTCATGTCGAGCTTTTCGATCAAAGTTACAATTCTAGAATAGTGTGATTAAATTGTATCGGTGTTAAAACTTTCGAATAGATGTTTATTGTAAATGTTCTATTATATTGAAAACTTGCATGGCGACATGTCTCCGCTCATACAGCGCATACGCAGCACCGTTTTGAGAGTCGACACGAGCTTTCTACCACCACCTCCGACAATATTTATCCGAGCAGTGCGTTTCCCATGCTCTCGTATACTCGGGCACGTGTCTCTGAATAAATTACGACGTGCGCCGGCGCACACGATAGGCAACTCGACTAGTTGCCATCGGATTTATAAAGTATAATAGCTATATTTGTACTTATAAGCGTGTGTGTTCGGTATATATGATGCATGAGCTTTTATTTTTGGGTTTTAATAAATGATGAACATTGACCAATGCATAGTGTATCATGTTAATATTTTCTGTTACATCAGTTCAATACATTTAATTTTTGATTAATTCGTTATGGTAAATGGAATATTGATTGGGACCTATTCATTACTGATAAGATATGGTATCACGTATAACGATGAATAAGATTAAATACAACATTAAATCTTCAATTTCGCTATCTATGTTGTTTAATGTATTATTAAACTCACCATGATGACTGTTAATAAATGTTCTCAGCGGCCCCACGTCATCAGCGTCTGTCTTATCAGCGTCATCTCAATCTGATTAAAATAAAGGGTGCCCGGGGTTCCATTAAAGCTTACACAAGAAAATGTGTCACTGGACCGAGGCAATTTCTTCTCGTTTTTTGAATTATCGCCAGGCTCCGCGGGAGATCGCTTGTGTTAGGGGTGCCACGCGCTGGGGACCGGG
This sequence comes from Maruca vitrata, assembly GCA_039566165.1. Lineage (NCBI taxonomy): Eukaryota > Metazoa > Arthropoda > Insecta > Lepidoptera > Crambidae > Maruca > Maruca vitrata. Next base: position 2,877,032 of record CM076918.1, on the reverse strand, counting down.
CGGTGCGACACATCAGCGATCGTCTTTTCATGTTATTTATTGGTTGAGTAGGACTTGAGTTTGATTTGTAGTGGCAATATCGTACGTTATATCTTATTGTTGACTGTGCTATGTATCCATAATTGCAAACACTTGTTATCAACTTCAATCAAAATAATCTTTAACAACTTCTTTATTTTTTTCTGTGTTAATTTGTTAGCTATGTAAGTGTACTGTAGTGGTAACCCTGGCAGGTACCATTTTTCGAATCGATGGTTTTTATTGATCTACGGTTCCACTGTCCATTCACGTCGATCGTACATTATTCAAGTCAAGGGACATTTTAACAGAGATTTATTAAAACTGTATAACCGGTTGGGAACTTGCCGAAATACGCTGCCTTATTATGTTGAACCACAGTTCTCAATTTTAGATTTTTTGCCACTTTTAATTTGTTCTGTTAGTTCGTTTTCTAAGTTCCCGATTCACATAATTTATTTTAATAAATATTTAAGTGCCGCCTATGAGGAAATGAAAAAATAACTTCGTATGTGATAATGAGTTTGAAATTTAAAATCTTACCTAGAAAGTTACCGTCCAATGTATTATTCACTGTTTCAATTAAATATACAATGTAGCTTTTAATATTGAGGATGAAGTTATAGAGACATGTAAATACACAGCAATTAGTGTACTTGTTGTAATTTGCTTAAATGCCAACATTATTCGCTGAATTTCCTATTGACCATACACAGCGTTTTCCTGTTGATCATTAAATATCTGAGGTACTGGAGCCAGACGCATCACGTTTATTTAAATTAACCTTAATGTGTGCGCAATTGTTATTGCTTAGGTACTCAACTTGTAGGTAAACAAACTATAACTACATACGTCTATAAATAATTATGATTAACTTTATGAAATTTGTTATTAGAGATCCTTTATGTGCGGAGTAAACATTATTGCACACTCTCGGGCTGTCGTACTCGGTTCGCGCCACTTATCAAAACAGGCCATCCGATATTATTCAAGTATCCGCCTCCGCGAATTCCGTATTGAGATGTTGACAATATCTTTAATTTCCGATGGCTCTATCATTCCCGATTTGGTTCGTGTTTTTTCGTCACGACTTCTCGATTGAGACATCTCGATGAAGTTAACGAACTCTGAAATTTCATCACATCAGAATGATGGTCGCGTTAGTGTCCGTTTTGGTGGCGGTGGCGGGCCGGGCGGCGCGGGCGCATCCCAAATCGGCTTATCGCGGCATCGCTGCGTGACGGCAGTGAACTTGCGTGCGCTTGCGCAGCGCCGCCGTCGTATCGCTGCGCATCGCGCTTCACTTGCCCTTTAAAGCTCTTGGGACGTTGATGAAATCATTAGAAATGCGCCCACAATTGTTAGAAAGATACCGGTTGACTAAGATGCAATAAGGAAATCAAGTATTTTGAGCTTGCTTATGTATACGATAATATTATCTAGAGACTTGATTGATTTATACCTGTATAATTTTAAACTGTCATGGTTACACACATTAGAAAACTGTAACTGTTCGGGATATTTACCATGTTGTTTTGTTTTAATGAGCTCCCGATATTTCTAGTAGGGGAGCCCAAGCGGGGATTTTGGGATTTACTCGAGCGTGGCAGATTAACATACGGGGTGATACCTTGCACCTTGTTGAGTACCTCCAGCATATCTAAGCCCTCTATATAGGGCCGCGCGCGTAGGGCAGCCCATCAGAATAGTAAAAAAAAAACGATAGTTGGAAATTCTCGAGCGCGTCAGATTAAGGTATAGTAGGTTAATTACATGCTAAAAAGTATGCATTTTAATAATCTGACGATTTGCGCGTGACGTAAGAGTGTGGGAGGGTGACAAAGTTGAAAAAAAAAAACGACACCTGGACATTCTCGAGCGCGGTTGAATTTTTTTTTATTTTGAAGGAAATAATTCAAGGATAACGGCAAAAATATAATCTGACGATTACCATAAGCCGAAGTAACAAAAATCGTCAATAACGTGTAGCGCGTGCAGCTGTAGTAAAGCATGTATGCCCTCCGCGCCACTCGCTCTATCTCTCTGCTCCATCACCAAACTACTTTCCGTCGGCCATCACGCCATTACAACTACAGGTCACAGCACGTGTAGTATTGCATAAACGATGCTCCGGCTTGTTTGTTTATGTTTGCAGTGTTCTGAATCAAATTTTGTGATTTTAATTTCGTGAGTTTTATATTTGCTAAGACAATGAGTGGCAATACTATGAAGTGTGTGTTTTGTGAAGAAACTACTCTTCAAAACGTTATTAAATTTTCTGCAGAAACTTTAAAAAAAGCCAAGATAGTTTTGGAGTATCGTCAGAGCAAACCAAGTAGCAGGAAATTACGTGTAACGTACGATAAAGTTACACTTCCAGCTGAAACATCCTTGAATGAAGGATATCATGCGCAAATTTATTTCAAGCCATCAGATTAAGAAAACCCCTTCAAATAATTGTCAGATTATGAATCAGCACATCAAGGACATCAAGCTGAATCGTCTGTATGAAAATCTGAAGCGCTCGAGTATTTCAAAATGGCGATTTTTTTTTACATTTTCAAAAAACCGCCACGAGCTTGCGTCACATCCGAATCGTCAGTCTTTTGAATAGGAACTTCGTTGGGGCTCACTCAACATCCCCTCCAAATATCTGACGCGCTCGAGTTAATTTTTTTTTTTCCCATTTTTAACCCTTCTGTATGCCCGCCCCCACTATGCAAACTGGCAGATTAGCATACGCTCGTCATCAAAGATACGTAGGGAATATACACTATCGATATCTGACGCGCTCGAGTATTTCCATGTAACTGTTTTTTTTTACATTTTCGCGAGCCTGCAGAAGCTCACCCCACTGGTGAAAGGGTATACATCATATGAACTTTTTTTCTTTCTACCATCTAATAATCAAAATCAAATAGGTCCCGACGACGCTCGAGTAAATCCCAATTTAGCATCGTGGGCTCCCCTACTATTCGGCACTGTTGCAAGCGCCATGATCACGGGTGAACAGTTACAGTTTTCTAATGATTTATACCTGGCATACATTTTTAGTTATGGTTTGGTTAGGCTTAAGTCAGGAAACCTAAGCGGTTTGCAAAATAAAAAAATATAAAAATAGTTTATTATACATGTCTACACATTATTATACAAAGAATTACGCCAATTGACCTACTGAAGATACAGTTACGCATCACTAAAACCAGACTTGATTGCATCTGTAGGAGTCGGCTCATACGACCGGCTGCTTTACAAGCATTACGAGCGAAAAAACTTGTCTAATCACAGCCTATCGGCGTGTTTCATCGGGCTGTTATCGCGGACATGTGCGTCGGCGAAACGTGTGTACCGTTCCTTTCCGCTCGACGGCCAGACACGGAGGCTCGGCGAAATTTCACCGAAACTGCAGCTCTGGCCGGGTTCGACGACCCAAACCCGGGTTCACGACCGTTACGAGTGTTTAACTGCAAAAAATAAAATGCCAGATGCAAACCGCTCTTTGATCTGGTGACCGCGGGAGCGCGGGTGTTCCGCGAGGAATGCCTTCGCCAAACAAACACGCTGCGCGGGTAATCGGCGCACGCGTCGTTTTTGTTTGACGTTTAAAATCCCGTTGAGCAGTTTATGTGCGTTTCCGATGTGGACGTAAGGCTCGGATTAATGGATAAGTAAACCCGCCTTGTTTAGACGTGGGGGAGCCGCTGATTGACGCCGTTATTCGCCGTTGCACTGAGTATGCGATTTCCGAAAACTGGTAAGGATCATAAGTGTTGAATATGAGCAATGATTGCCTGAACAATACTGAACATACAAACAATCGAAGAAGTAACATAATAATAACGTTGTAATTCTCAAAAGTACTCGAAATGTCTATAAAAGGGTTTTAACGAAATGTAGCGTAAATCCCAGCGGCATTCTTTCCGTCGGCACACAAGCATGTGATGAGTGATCGTGATGTATGCGGGCGCCGAAAGAGCGCCGTTTATAACGCTTACGCACTGCCAGCTCTTCAAGTGATTGGAGTATTGCGAATACTAACGTTTAAACAAATATGAAACGTCTGACATACGAGTATTGTTGTCTAATGCGAAAATACATATGAAGTAACTATTTTGTTTTATATTTTTATTTATCCCCTATAAGATAATGATAAATTCCGATAACATAGTTGATTTATCGCTGAACAGTCGAAGTAACACTAGACGTATTGAACTGTTAATTCGTTCATCAACGTCGCGGCTTGCGTAACATCCTCTGGAGCGGCCTTCTGAGACGCCATTAGCGTTGCCCAAGCGATGGAAAGGGCATTAAGCAAAATGCATGCTCCATATCCGGCGACGGTGCTGCAACCCATTGTGCGTCGCTATTGACACATGCTTCCTGCCGCCGGGTTTACTCTCACCACCGATTATATATTATCCACTATTTAACGTTTTTGTGTTCACTATAACTCTTTATCCTGCCTACTGTTTGCGTAACTACAAGTATCTAACATTTACCAAGCTTTGTGAATTTCAATGTTAAGGTGGCGACACCTTGATTGATTGGCAATATTTCGCACAGTCTTACAACTCGAGCTATGTTTCGTAATAATTACAAATGAAAAACTGTGTAAATACCTCTGCTCAGTTAGATCAATTAGTTAAAGCACAAGCGAACAAATCGAATCGGTATTCCATATTGATTAATGTCAAAATCCTATTGCAATAACAGTCTACTAATAACAACATCAATAAAACTAATAGGTGTACCTATGTTAATCCCAAGATACAGTTACATCCGGTAACTTGTATACCGTACAGTACGGGCGTGCAAGTACTATCGTCGATCTGTAACTGAGTCGAGTGCATTAGCGAATGTTGAATACTAATTCCTGACACGTGATCATGGTAAACAAGGAGTGGCCACGTCAGGGATCAAGAGTCACGTGCTGGGAATAGTAGATGCGGAAGGCTCGGTAGCTGGTAGTAGCCGAGTTGGTACAGTAAATAAAATCCATCTTAATCAATCAGCCATCTCAATGGAGATCACCCAGACATATTATAGAGCACACGCGTGCGCGCAAACACAACCGCACTCTTTGTTCCCTTACTCTCATAGTTAGGTGAGATGGCAATCCGACATGACCGATGACAGATCGGGCGCAGGACCACCGGCTTATCGTGCTTTCCGAGGCTGGAGCCTGCAACCGCCAACTTCCTGACTCAGGGCTGAGTAATTTGTTTACAGAAAAACTCACACAAATATTGCTCGACCCCGCAGTCCGGACTCGAACCTGGGACCTCTCGGTCGTTATGCTACCAAACCAATAGACCAACGGGTTAGTCAGCAGTATGTAATATTGACTGGCAGCCGGATCTCGCTGGATCCTCCCGATTGAGCCACGTGCGGCGGTCGTCGCGCCGGCGCCTGCGCACTCATACAATATTAATGCGCTCGCCGCGTATCGACAGCGATTACTCGACGACACACTAATTAAATGCTTTGCGATTAGAAAAAAATCACCGCAGAGAAATTCATCTGGTAATCTCTACCATACATACCATATGTATTGAGCTGGTTTCTACAGATTGGAAAAAGTCTTATCTCATATTAGGATCATCAATCAGGATTGAAAGGCAATTTTCACTAATTAACATTGGATCCTCGTTATGGAGTGATTTATTAATAGTGACAACTTACATCCGCTACGTCAAAAAACTGTTTTATTTATCAACAAGGAAACCCAATCCGGTAACAGGAGCTCTTATGCAACAGGTTGACTGTATGATAGAACTAAGTATGTACTCTACCTATACCTACATAGATTCGTATGTTTATCATTCCATTACTTAAATCTTCCTATTTACATGACTGCTCTATGTAGCTGGTTTTGTGGAATTAATCTGTTTACTATCTGTTATTACCTACATTTATGTGAACACCCAAGTCATAGTTTTTGATCTGACAGGTCGTGTCGTGTAAAGTTCGTGTGAGCTTAACGCACGGCGCTGATTGCTTTATAACAACTCCACTGCGTAATGAATTTAAATCTCGACGATTTGTCCGACAAACGACCCGCATTTATATCGGATTCAGCACGGGAGCCATTCAATAAACATATCTGATCCTTCCGGCAATGTTGACACAATAATTATGCTGTAATACGACAATTTTGTTACATATTTGATTTAACAGATTAAACGTTGACACGCAGTCATCATCAGACCATATACAATATACAACCCCACTGCTGGGGCACGGCCCTACCCTAAACAAGAGAGATCAGACCTTACCCAACGAAACGCAGTATTGACATTATATCTGTTCGGGTTATAACTACGTAGATTGATTTCTCAAATGGCATTTACCTTACAAAACATACTTTCCTCATATCCCATACTAGATTAAAGACGAAAGTAGAACACATTTGTTTTTGTTCCCATCAGTTTTCTGCTAGAGATACTAGTTTCTGAAAAGCGTATACCTGGAAAGAAGGGCAAAGAAAATGCTCAACAGTTGGTCGCGTCATGCGAACGGGCGCGGGTGGTTCAGTAAGGTGTCGAAGTCATTGAAGCCGCCCGTTAAAGGCGCTGTTCCGCTGCCCTGAGTGGAGACGACACTTTTTTGCAGCAATAAACCTAAACAAATTATGCCTTAACAGTGATTAGACATCGACACCGCCTGCTTTCTACCCAATAATCCGCGCTGAGGCGTCAACTGTTTACTTAACCTATTATAACACATTTGTATAGGTACCTACTTGTAGGTGAACGGCTAGTGAATACCTTACAGTCACGTTGCTAGGTACCTGTCGGTGTATTGCGAGTCGTGTGCAGTTATTGGAGGCACGCTGCGTATGCGACATTACGAAACGTGTTATAATAAGTGTTTCCCAGTCGCAATCTGTCAACTTGACGGCTCCGGCACGAGCCACAACAAACTGTTTGTGCTGGCAATATTTCACGTGCACTTTAATTAAATCTGTTCTTTATCTCTTGGTCCAGTTATAAATTATGTATCCTTTCGATTCAACCACTTTAGTAGACATTGACATTTCATTTAGGTCACATTTATGTTGTGGTTCTCATATGGTTTCTTCAAATAACATTTTATATTTATAATTAATAACTACTATGTACTTGTGCATTCGTAATGATAGTAATACAAAAGCCATTCATTTAATGGGCGCGCTTTATCACGTATCAATCATTGTCAGGTTGCTAGCTCGCACGTCACATAAACAGTCATTACAAATTCTCTTACACCTGCAAGTAAATACACTCGTTAAGGTATTAAATGTATTTATACATTCACATCTAATGCCAGAGTAATGTTATGCGTCGCCTCTGTCTCTCACTACTATTGACATGTCTCTGTGCTGTTATTAGTATTAGGCGGTGTCTACGACAATAATGTCGTCGGCAGACACCGATCATTGTCTTTCTGTCTTGTTTATTTATAACTTTTATTCAGTACACGACACTCAATAACAATTTCTTTTGTTCGAAACGTCAACATTACCATTATCAATTGCAACTAACTGCCTTATTTGCTTTTAATTTGCACATGTCTTTTGAAATATCAAGAATGTGGTCGGTTTAATGTTTTACTTTATTCATTAAATTCAGTTGTAAACAAATGTTTAAAATACTATGTTATATCTAAGCAAAAAGCAACGTTTGCGAGTGCTATTACAGTTATATTCAATTCTAAGTCCTATTAAATATACATTATTGTTGATACAGTGAAGATGGCTGGGGTTACGTCGGGTCGGCCCATGGGCGCTAGCCAGAGGTGATTATTTGCGGGTCGACAACCGGTCTAGGGTCAATTTGTTGAGCCGTGTCCTGTTCCCAAGCCTCTGAACGATGCAATGTACTTGTTAGTTCTGACAAACACAATGTCGATAACACGTGCGTTCTTCATTAGCAAACAATTCTCCTTCGGAAGCAAATTCATCTAGACGACTGTACCGTTTGCTTGAAGATATTAGAAATCAGATCAACATTTCAGTTTGCACCCATTTGACGAATCTTCGCTTTCGTTTTTACACTTTCATTTCAAATAAACAACGTGAGTGTAACGTTTAACATTATTTCTGAATTTCTGAGTCATGCTACTCAGAACTCTCTCCGGCCCTAAATTGTTTTCGAAGAAAGTTTCTGAACGAGTTCAAATTATGTTTAGTTAATAAAAAAAGGGTTCACCGTTCTTGGCAGTGTCATTCCGTGACGAGGCGCTCGCGGCAAGTTGAAGGACGGTCGGTTGCGACACTTGTGTCCGCCATTGCCGGCGTCTATGGAAAGGGCAGTCATGCGTTACATGTGGTTTCCGTCGCGAACCGGGCTTTAGTTTCGTCATTGTTGAGGGAAGTGACCTTTGCGTTACTACAAATTGCTTAAATGTGCGTTCAGGAAATCAAGAAATTGTTCAAACTTTTATAAATAAAAGTTCATGTCAGACCTTTCATTAGAGCTCTAAGTAGCACTTATAACAATAAACAAAGTCTGTAAACAAACTTACGTATGACAACACGTCGACAAAAAAACAGTCTAACTATAATAAATTAAAATACTGTAGTCAAATGGTCTAGGCATAATAATACTCCTCCGACAACAAAATAACAATTTGCACTTATACCATTGATCAAGATAGCCACCGGCAACCTTCCAGCGACCGTAGCCCAATTGCAGCAAGGCTGTATCCATCGCGGGATGAGCGGCGGTTTCCCCTCTTACGCTCCGCTGCATTTACGCGTTGCAGTGTTGCTGCCACTTTTCGACAGTTCACAGCTGGTTCGATGACCCCCACAATTTGTCGATTATATGCTTGGGTGCAGGACGACAGACATGGGAGTGTTGGTCGTTCGTTGTTTTTAGCTACGAACAGTGCTCATTAATGATGGGCAGTCAATAATTGCTTGTACAATTTGGTAACTTATTCAGTCAATTTAAAAGGGGAATACATAATGTTTATAAAAGAAAACATTAACATATTTTTACCCACATTTAAACCTTAAATCAACATATACGCGCTTACTAACTAAGCGGTTCTCGAACTATATCATTCGTAGCTCAGTTGTTGAAATTGCTTCGAGATGGCGTATAATTACAGTGGTAATACGGGTGCAATAGGTATTACACGCGTAATTTGTGTTGCACCAGTGCCTATTACCAAACGCTTTGCGCTACATTCGCCTGACGATTGTTCCCCAATGGGTTCCGTGTTTGATTTTCCCATGCCTGCGGCTACTTCATTTTGCGCAAATTGTTTGAGTATTGACTAGCGGTGACTGGTTTACAAATGAAATGTGCTAAGAACCATTGACCGCGGAAAATGTCAATCTCTAGACAAACAATTACTAAAATCCTTACAGATTTGACGATTTTGATTCTATTTTAGTCTTAAAGGCGTTTGAATTGACTGATTAACTTTTCATATGTTGCACAAACATAAATTGATCATCGACATGCTATTAACATTTATATTAAAAGATCGTCGAATCTTTGAGTTGGAACATTAATGTATGCGCGCACTTATGCATTCATTCCGTTGTCATCAATCAATCTCCTATTTATATATTTGTTTGTTCTTCTTTTTATAATCACAATCGATATTTGAGTTATCAATCACTATTTCAACATTACTACCAAGGTGTGTAAGGACACCGGGCAAAGTAAAAGTAGTCATATTATACTCGGCTGGTCTGCCTACCTAGGTCAGAAGTGCGGGGGACCGGCCGGCGTGGGCACGATGCGTGAATGGGCTCTTGGGCCAAATCCGATGAATGGCCATTCAGACGGACAAACTTTGATGTTGCACGATTTCTTGTGTTCCCAATAGAAATATTTTTTGTCGACTGTCAATTGTTGCAACTGCGGCGACGGTTTTCCTGTTGCGAGTGAGAAAGAATTTTTAATAATTAGGGAGGTGTGATAAACTGCAATTATCACTCTCCGTATACTAATTGATGATTTCTCGAACCATCTTTACAGTATTAGTAAAACTAAAGAATATTCATGAAGCATTCAAGCAAATTCCGTACCATAAATAGTCTTGAAATCACTGTCTAATTTTAACACAAACGTTAAAATTCACATCAAACATTTGTGTCAGCTCATCAGTTTCCACCATAAGAGGTGTCAAACGGAATGCGCGATGACACCTGACACCATATAAGGGCTTATTACTGTCAATATATTTAATTGGTCCCGCTACCGAGTGACCGTAGCAATTTAATTTCCATATCGGTTAGAAAATAATATGATTCCAAATATAGAGATACGGGTGCCATTGTGGCGACACGAAACGTGACCCTGACGGGCGCCTGCGCCGTTTCCTTCGACTATGGCGATGGGTCCTTGAAGCTTCATTAGTAGTCGATTCGGACTATTGGATACACATAAAGACGTTACGGGCGGAGTGGAAGTATGACTAGGTTCCTGATATAGCACGCGTTAGATGTGTGTAAAGCTGAGGTGGTGAACCAAATATCTTTTAAAGTCTTAATAGGTAATTAATGATAATACACTATGAGGAAAAAAAACAATTTAATGATAATTTTAATTGCGTTCTGTACTCATATCATCATTAAATTCATATTCAATATATGTTCCCTGGGTTATTATAACGTTTCCTCTCCAATGCTCTACTAAGAGATTCCAATCAGTCGGCAATCGCTACCACTAATCAAATGTCATTAATGAATGCGTGAGAAATTCATTCACCCCGCTCCTGTGCCAGTGAGGCTAATAAGAGCTAACTATGAAGCATGGGCTCAATCAGTGCGAATGGGAGGCAGTTAATTGACCAGAGGGGCGCTTGCGCAAGTGGAATCAATCGCCCGAAGTGATCACTTAGCCTGGCGGTGAGCTTAACTATGCGCCGTAATTAAAACATCAATATCATTACACAACTTATTCATCAGACATAATATAATGTTTATATTTTTATGCTGTACTTGCCGTCTTGGGTAGCGTTGTAAAGGCGTAATTACAGTTATAGTTTGCCTACCTATTGCAACATTTGTAATTCAATAATATTATCAGTGTGTCATTAATGAATGAGATTTAAATTGCATGAGATATCAAATGTGAGGCATCACGTGTTGTATTTATTTATGTATGTATAACACATCTTTGTTTATCTTTAACCTAATTTATGTTAAGAATTCTAAGCTGATAAAAAAAAATCCAGCAGTGTTTCTCGTGATATGACTTGTGTTGAAAAATTGGTTTGTTGACAAGTGCCACTTAAACCACATGATTTGTTCTACAGTTTCGTAATTTAAAGTGCCTTCCCTGCATTATCTTTCTAGATGTAGCAATCTTATCAAATGTCAGATGATTAGATTACATCAGATCGTTTACGAGTTGCAGACTGTCCTCTTGGCTTCCTTATGCTGAGTAGTTTAAGGATCGCTGAAATACGGATGGCTATTTATTCGCTTTATTTCAGCGGGTCGACGAGAGCAATATTAAAATATGCCGTTGCGATGTGCAGAGGTCGTAGTCGCGAATAAATTGTCGTTCGCAGTGTCGTAGCCGCGTCTAGACGCGATCACCGCAGAGCCAATGAGCCGCCAACTCGATCGTCACCCTCTGCGAAATAGAACTATCGTTTATGTATGTGCTTACTTAAGACAGTAGCATTTACTCAGCTGTTTTTGAGGTTGCAAATGTTGATGTCGTCCAACAGACCTATTTAGTCTAGTAGTGGCGGCTTGCAGCTTCACCTCCAATGTGCCAATAACCACGTCATACACTGCGTCAATGAAAATGTGAATACACGTTGAAACGTCATTTTGACGAACGTAACTTGCACTCATATTATTACAAATGTATGCTCTTCTTCAGACTTGTTTATTTCGGAAACGTGTTAAACTAGCGAAGAAAATACTTCTAATTGGAATTGTTATTGAATACGAATGCTATCAAAATGAGCATGTCACCTAAGTAAATAACGATTTCGTGAGGCAATAAATCATTTATTACAAATTTATCGGATGGTGCGCCCGTCCTTATTTGATGACAGCTGGATTGAATCGCCCGACCATCATTACACCTTGTTATAGCCATAATGTTCATATAAACGCCGCGGTTTCGTCATCGATGGACTGATGATGAAACATGACGCTGCCTCCCACAGACGGAGCCGTCATATTTTTTCGTCAAACCCGCTACCACCCGGGATCAGCGATCAATACGAAATTAAAGATTTTACCTAAGCTCAAATTTATGGCGGTTGCGTGATACCCAATGCTGCGAGTACGATTGCGTGACCGTCTCCGTTGTTGACGATAATTTTCCCCGGCACGATTGTAACTCGGCAGTTCGATGACCATTTGATCGCTGATTATCCTGTTACAAGTTATAAACCTGTCATTAGGTGTCTATCAACGGGTGCATATTATCGGACGGTTATCACAGATTCGGGTGTGCGTAGGCGCAGCTTCGGAGGAGTGACCGCTGCCGCCGCCCACGCGCGTCTTGCCGCGCGTTGCGACATGTCCCTCAACAAAATAACGAATCACACACTCCGACGACGGTGCCGGGATCCGACAACACTTTACCGAGCGGACTGAGAAGATCACGAATACATGTCAAAACACTGAGTTGCTAAGTGAATACTTGTAACTTGTAGACGTACAAGTGCTTTGCATGTCGTCGTATTAAACTGTCAATTTCAATGAGCTTTATGTAAATGAATAACAATATTTCTTGTATGTGTGCCTTTCACACGCGAATAAATAGACGTGTATTAAAGTATACATTTTCTTCTTTTCAGGTAAGTTGGAGTGAGGTGGGAGTTTCTAGTAAGAGGAATGGCTTCATTGAGGTAGCGTGAAACTTCACACTTTTTATGATTCCAAATAAATAAATAAATATATTTTTGTAAATATTAACCCCATTATGTCTTCTTCTGTAACTGTCCATAGATATACCATAGATATACTAGTTACCAAGAGTAAATTGATGCATTAAAATGCTAGAACCCGGAGCCTCCCCTCAGTCAGGTGCACGTATACTTACCAAGTCGTCGCTTTTTGCTCTCGTGGCGATCCATGTGGAGAACCAATCGGCTCAACGGTTGTATATTACGTACACGTGTGCAGCTTACACGATTTTGTCCCGATATGGCGGGCAACATGAAGACACGCTCAAAGTAACTTATCTCTACTAATATTATAAAGAGGAAAGGTTTGATTGATTGTATGTTTGTCTCGAATAGGCTATGAAAATACGTTTGAAAATTCATTCACCGTTGAAAACACAATGACCGATCTCTCATCGGTCATGTCGAATTGCCGTCTCACCGACCTATGAGGGTAAGGGTACAGAGAGTGCACTTGTGTATGCGCCTACACTTGTGCACTATATGTCCTGCGTAGTTGGCTGATCTCTATTCTGATCGGCTGCCATGAATGACCGAAATCGGTCGGACGCCTTATTATTATGAAGACATGAATCGTTAATCGTAAAATTTATGTAGGTTATTTAAGTAGTGCAATATTATTAAAAGCAAAATTTTCTTGTTGATCAACCTTGAGCACAATCGTAGAAGATGAATGGCTAAACTAGTTTGATCCAACTTAATGACTTATCGTCTCACGTAACGGGTATACCATGGTCGCTCAGATGGGCCCTGCCCTGACGCTCTCGTCACGCGAGATTAAATTGTATAATAAATAATGTTGCCTTCCAATTTATGCACGGATAGACAAGAAAAAATTTCATGTATATTTTTTTAAATCACTACATAGTATAAAGCAAAATCGCTCCTCGTCCGTTTTTTTTAATATATAGTGGGATTTCAGAGCAAGGTATTATATCTATCTATTCTATATATAAAAGGAGAAACTGACTCACTGACTGACATATCGACGCACAGCCTAAACGGCTAAACGTAGGCACTTGAAATTTGGAAGGGACCTAGCTTAGGTACCGTAGAGGTGCACTAAGAAAGGAATTACCCAAATTCTCACGGGAACGGGAATAATCAGGAAAATTCTTTTGTATGAAAAATCTAAACTGCTTGAGCTAGACGCTTGAAATTTAGCATGCAGGTACATTAGTAATTTTTAAGCTTCGTTGTAACAGGATATTGTAAATTTCCCACGGGAACAGGACTGAGTAGGAAAAAACTTTCGTATGAATAAATCTAAGTCGCGTAATTGGAATCGCGTAGGTGATTGAAATTTGGCATGCTGCATTGCATATTGCAAAATTCTCACGGGAACAGGAGTAATTGAGGAAAAAACTTTTATATGTTAAGTCTTGTATTCCACGCGGACGAAGTCGCGGGCACAGCTAGTATAATATACCCGAAGCGAAGCGAGGTCGGGGTCACAAGTAATATTATAAAGGATACAAATAAAAATCTTGTAAAGTGTTGTATTTTTCTTTTATTACAAAATTTGTCTAAGCCCAACTCACTGGTTCAAACAAAACATTTATTTCTGTAACTTACGCGAGCTCTGGAAGTTCACATTTCGGAATTTGAGAATATTATAAATACGCGATCTAATGAATAGTTTATTTAAATAGTCTAACGGGAAGCATGGGCACAGGTCCGGCGGCGCCTGCAAGTCCGTCTCGGAGCGCAGCCTCTCGTACAACCGAGCCCCCACGTTCTTTTGTAACATGTTTGCAGAAATGAAATTTTCAATAAACCAATTTTCGCAGCAGTAAATATAATCAAAAAATTCTCTAGGCGGTTTGACAAATTTCTGTATCGGTAAATTTGAATTAAACATTCTCGTCACCAGTGGGTCTGTAATGAACTTTGGTCTGTTTCTTATGTAATTTGTAAAAGTTTCGCATTTATGAATAGTCGCACATTTATACAAGAAATAACTACAATAAGTGTCATATGTATTTACTGTTGGTAATTGAGCCCTGTAGTCTGTGGTACCGATACACAATGTCGACGATTTTGGTGGTTTAGGCAAATACTCCTCCAATGGTGTGAAATCATTATGTTCGAATTGTTTGACGAATATCATTGAATCCAAATTAAATTTGCCACTAACTAAATTGGCATTTTCCATAATGTTTATTAACACTAATTTAGAAAAACATCTTCTCAACTGTATGGGTGTCAACGGCTGTTTATTTTTACTTTTTGAACGGCATAATTTGGATATGAATGCACTAGAATCTAATTGAAGCCTTCTTGTAAACAAAGACTTAATATCAAGTGTATTCAAATACTTCTGGAGTTCTAGAACAGCCTTTAAGGATATTAGAATGCCAATAAAACAATTTACTTCGTGTACACGTTCTTCACCCGTAAGTCTATCAAACATCTTTATGTCCCTGAACCTCTCATATGCTTGTGTGATGTATTCAATCTGATGCTCTTCACCTGCGAAGGGATTTTTATATTTATTTAGAATACTTTTCATCTTGGTAGAATCTAGTAAGTCATATAAATTGTTCATGCTCAGAAGAAATTCGGCTGTCCCAGTGGCTTCCGGCGGCAAGTGCCCCGCCTCGACGTCCGCGGAGACGGCGCCTGCCAGCGTGTAGCTGAACGCTTGTTTCATCAATTTTACTTTCGTCCTTTGAGAACCTCTCGGTTTTATATGAGCAGAAGTCAATTTTGGAGCCAGTTTATACTGGCGCTCTAAATCTTTTTCGTAAGCTGATTTTACGTACTGCCAGGAAGCCATTTTACAATCGTCATACAACAGGTCGTTATACAGCAAATTGTCACGTATAGAATTAAAGAGCTGTGGAATATCGAATATAAAAACGATTGGTTTGTTATCTATAACGACACACGGATTCTCAATTGTAACTCCATTCACCAACGCGAAGTCATTCATTTTCGGAGTTTGTTGAGTAACAATCGCGCACACTTCGAAACCACTGTCGAACAGTTGTTTTATTGTCTTATTTAACCATCCTGTAACGGCATTATTCCCGAAGGTGTCCCCGACCACTGTGTATGATATCATGTGCTCATAATCGTATAATAAACCTTTAATTCGTAATATTAGAGCATTTTCCCCAACTTCCAAAAATTTAGATCTGCTTAAATCTGTGTAACCAATTATGACATCATTTCTAATATCGTAATATAAATGCTTTGCAAGTGGCACTTCATCCAAACATACTGTGACGTACTTAGCTTTCATAGGCATCTTACTTAATTGTTTCGACAACACATTTATAAGACTTTCATTATATTTGTTGGATAGAATTAATTTAGTATTCTGAAGGGACTTTGGCGAGGGCAAAGACAAACATTTGGCAAACAATTTGTATGCTTTAGGAGAACTACAATACAAATTCAAACAAAACAGTTTATATTTCTGTGCAAATTTATGTTTATCATATTTTTGCAACATGTTTTCCTGTAATTTTAAGAATCTTTCTTTCAAGAGTGAATTACACTCAATTTTTACTTTACAAATTGCTTTGGGATTGGGATTGGGATTGGGATTCTCATGTTTCTTCGTACGAGTTACTTGTGATTTTGTAAAAAAGCTCGCTATTTCGTTTTCTAATTCTAAAATGTCCATGTCTTCATCTGTATTTTTCTGGACACTAGTTTCTTGCGCAGGCAAATTAAAAGATGGTACAGTGTGTGGAGGCAGTTGTAATCGATGAGCTTGCGAGTACGTTATCGCCTTGCGATCGAAATGGTCAACGCACACCCGGTCATAATATTTCCGACTCTTTTCATCGATATCCGGACGACCGATAAGTTTGGTCCATGTTTCAAGCCTGCAATTAGAAAAAACAATGTCTGATAATTGTTAAAACAGTTGAGCGTTTGATGATTACCCAGATTTTTTTTTTCCTACAGAATCAATAAGCGACGTAAAACATAGGAGGCTTAAAATAGCAAAAAAAAATAAAAAGACATTTATATTTTTTATTGAAAATAATAAAAATAAAACTGAACAGCGAGGATGATAAAACAAAAGGCATGAAGGAAATATATCGGCGTATCACGATTCCTCAGTGTTTGTACGTAATACTGCCGTGCTAATTAAAAATGCAGTAAGTAGGGTTTCCGGTATTTCGAGATAATGGCACTCAAAGTTTTTTTTTTATAATCACATTTTTTGATTAATATTTTAACGATGATTAAACATGTTGCGTATTTGAAATATAGCTCAATACACATACTTTTATAAAAACTAACAAAATCTGCTGTAAGTTTAGTATATTCAGAGAAAAACGAAAAAACAACTTATGCTTAGCAGGTTCCTACTAGGCAACACTAAGGTTTACAAACCAAAACTGCAGTAAAGTTGGAGTTACTGCTCTTTTGATTAGCAATCACAGGTTACTGCGTTTATGCCTTGTAGTGAAGTTATACCTTATATCTTCTTGTCACAAATTATAAATGCAGTGCTATAGAAACGCTCCGTTTCTAAAAGTTGGTAATTAAAGTGAAAATAACGCACTAACTTAATTTTTTTAAATTATTATTGCTTTAATATACTATAATCTTTATTAAATTTTTACAATTGTGTAAATTTTTGCAGTATATGGGACTAAATATTGAAGTTATCTTTATTATTGGTACTTACTGCGTTCTTTTCTAGTGAAACATTTTTTTCTTGTAACATTTCTTGTACTAGCTACAAACGATAAATGCATTAGGTAGTGGGAAATAGTTTCAAAAATTAGTGTAAAAAATTTACTATTGACTTGTAATTTATTTTAACTATCTATTATTACGAAGGAATAGTTAATACAACTATTTCAATACTTGAAATGATTATTAAAATAAGGAATTTCAAAATAATCTCAACTTTTAAAAAAAATCTTCAAAAACTTAATAATTTCAGTACCTTAAAAAAATTATGACGTGAATATGACGTTAATACTGGTGTTTAAACCTTTTAAAATATAAAATAATCAAGTTCGGCAACATGACACTAGGTGGCTTTATTACGTTTATTGAATTACATAATCTGTAAGCTCAGTAATAAAGTTGTGATCAAGTAAGTTGATGTTTGCAGCACGAATTATTGACACTTGATTAGGAATGTTACATAGTAGACTATATTTTTTCCATACATTTTAAACTACAGAAAGACTGATCTTAATGTTTTAATTGAAATAATGGTTAATGATTTAGTGGAAAATTGCTTGTTACTATTTAAAATAAAACAACCACATAATTATATTGTAAATAACATCACATATTTGTTTTACTAACACGAAACACATCCTTAATCCAATACCCATGTAGGTGTACTATTTTATATTTTTATTTCCCTTACGGAGGAAACAAAAATACCTACATAGTTTACAATTAAATACATCTATTGAACTGTAAAAACTCATTCTGTGTGATTCATGCACGAACAAGAAATCGATTTTTAAAGTAATTCGTTTTACATGTGGGAACAGAAAAAATCAGCTTGAGAACGAGCAGTCAGCCTCGGGCACTTAAAATAAATACGACTAAGAAGATATGGAGAATCTATTGTATTATTTAAAATTTTGAAGAGATATAATTGATTCCTATGCTCACGCCGCAATCGTTATGTCCGTAGTTGCGTGTCTGAATTCCTGAATCTAACCTAATCTTTTGAGAAACTTATTATGAATATAGAGGATTACATACGGTGGATGGACGCATTTTCTAAATGGCTTGTTACTAAGGAGTTATAAAACATGTAAGTAGCGATATTTTCAAAATCTTCACATTGACGGAACACAAATCCCAGCATTCTGTATGCTTTGGATGTCACATTATTCACGTGAGATGCAAGGTTTAATTGGCAGTCACGATACACACCCAGTTCCCTTACCCTCTATTTGATACACAATTGAAACAATTATCAAATTTTTTTGGCCGTTTTTTACGGGAGTAAGTAATTTTGTGACATTTCTTAATACATATTTAGTTTAACCTCATTCAGTGAAAAGTATTCACAAATAATGTTTAGGTCTTTCTGGAACTGACTACAGTGATCAATAGATTTAACAAGGGCAAATATTTTAGCATCGTTTGCATAAAGAAGCGCATAAGAACGGCAGAAACAACGCATTCTATCATTAATAAATATTAAAAAGGAGGGGCCCCTGGTGAGAACCCTGCGCGACCACTGATGTTATCGGATGAAACCAGAACTGAAACTGAAGCCTTGAACTGCTGCTGCTTGGGATCTATATGCAATTAACCAGATGGTTAACTCTAACTTTAAACTTTTTTTTAAATTCTAAGATCAGAAGATCGCCTTGTATACTGACGTTGTCGAGTTTAGCAATTAACAAATTGTGCGAAATTTTGTCAAATGCTTTCGAAAAATCTTTATACGTGGCGTCAACTTGAAAACTATTTTCCATGGTTTCAAAAGTAATGTCCATAATCTCGCATAAATTTGATTCAGTAGATCTGCCACTATTAAAGCTATGTTGGTTTGATATTATTAAAGGTTTTACCCCAGGATAAAGATAATCATATTTTATCTTTTCAAAAAGTTTAAGTATTAAGGATGGTTTAGACGTGCAGCGATAGTTAGCAATATTATGTTTATCACCGTTCCTGAGAATGGGAACAATAATATATTGTATCCAGACCAAGGGCATTACCTCTTTTATTTAAAGAAATATAAAATAATAATGAAATAGGAACCGTCAACTGCCGGCAACACTGCTTAAAAAATACTGAGACTGAAACATCCAGATTTTTCAAATATTTTTCAATCACCGTGCTATTTATGTAAACATAATCAATCACACAATCATTACTCGCGGTTCCATAGTTCGAGACGCTTCCAGGCGGAGATTCGAAAACAGACTAAAAAAAAACACTTAAATAAGTCGGCAATTCTTCGACTGTCCAACGCGTGAATATTACTCAGATATAAAGAATCAGGAATCAAAACTTCGAGCTCTTCAACCTTACGACGGGTAAGAGAGGAGAGCTCATTTATTTTAGTTAGGCTAAAAATAATGCAAAGTTTTGGTAAGTTAATTTGATGAAAAAAGAAACACATTTTTATAAATATATTTATTGCCCTTTAGAAATTAAAAATATGTTTTTGTAAATGTATATGCTCAGAATGTGTGGTGTTTAATTTTAAGGGCATTCAATCGGCTCTTCCCGTTGCCTTTATCCATTATTCTTTTGTTGACCCATCTTGAGGAAATCGGAAACAAAATTTAAGTAACTTTGTTCATGTTGTATAGTATAAGTATCTTTTTAAATGTCAATTTTTTTGATATCTATACAACCAACACCCAGTTGATACAAAAACTACAACCAATTTGACAATTGACAATTTTAAATCAACCTTATTGTCATTATATTAGGTTGTTCTTATACAATATTTTTTTATTAAACTCCCATGTCACTCAATCTCACATTTTATTGGATAAAATGATAAAATCACAATAAAATATACTCGCAGATGTCATGAAATACCTCCATTTATAAGGTTTTTGTGTCAGCTATGGTCTTTGCACTCGTGTACCAAAAAGTTATTATGATTATTTTATTTATATACTTACTTACAAGCAAACAACTTCTCGTCGAATGAGTATCGAGGACGAGCAGTGCGTGCGATTGACACCTATCGCCCCTGCATCCTTCCCCGATCCCCGCTAGCTCCTGCTACTAATCAAAAGCGCAGTAAAGTCCAACGATACTGCGATCTTTCTTTGTAGTTTCCAAAAGCGTAAAATTGTCTTCTGTCAATTAATACCGCAGTCTACATTATTGCTGCTATTATTTTATGCATAATCAAGAAGGTTACCCGAAGGTGATATCAATGAATAGTGCAGCAAATGAACTTACTGCATTTTTAACTTGTACCTTATATTAAACTCATTTAAAAAAGAGGGCTTAGTAAAAGCGCAGTATCCGATTTCACTGCGTTTAAAAGTAGCGTCTGAAATTATTAACTGTAAAGATAGTACATAGCATAATAGCATGAATTCTTTTCACTGCGATTATAACTAGTGAAAACTAATTGAGGCCATAGAAATACCGGAGTGCAAAGAGCAGTATCGTCTTTTACGGCAGTTTTCCTAAGCAAAATGCTTCTGATGAAATGCTTTACTGCGTTTTATCTTAATAAAAGTCCTACTTCCCGAATAGCTACAAAAAAATGGATAAAAGTGCCAAATAGAGCTCATTGTGAGGATTCCGAATATGTACGTAACTCAATTTTGCCAAAAACCTTCCTTACTGCGTTCTTAGTTAGCACGGCAGAATATGTAAAACAAACAATCCTACCTACATTAACTGTTTCACAAGCAGTAGGTTGTTAGGTATCTGGTGTTGGTGTTAAAAATTACACGCACACTATTATGATCACAGATACAATATCTACCATTAATTATTATCAATCCACAAAATAATGTGCTAGGTGCGTTGGTACCTGTTCCCATATCTACTTATTTGAGTAGATTTTTACGCTATGACGCGCATCAAAATCGAAAATTAATAAATACCACACATTTGTAGGAAACGTTTCACTTACTGCGCTCTAGGTATCGGGAACGAGTTTGCCGGTGTCACTTCCTTAGGGTTTTTGCAGCCGAGAACGCAGCAGGTTGGCATGGTGGAGCCGAACGCGACGCGACCCGGTTGCGATGCTCACTCCGCAAGGGCTCGGCGGCGACTGGCTGGCGGGCGGCGCGCGCGGGGGGCCGGACGGCGGGTGCCCGGCGACCCGCGCTCGAGCCCCCCGCGCACGCTCCAGCCCGCCATTCTAGATTATTCTTCCACCCAGGCTTGTCCCGTGTCCGCTCCGCACACCGGCAGGGTTGAACTCAGCGTAACCGAAGATTACGTTCGTTATTTTCATTCGTTCGTTACTTAATCCCTTGTATGTTTGCAAATTGGTACCACCAAACGTATAGTGAAGTTATCAATTAAACGATTTTTGAATAAAATTGGTCATTCCGTACGTTAATGTAAAATTTAATTACTTAAACCGTTTAAATATTCTTCGTCAAATATTAACACAAAAAATGTTGGCACCTTCTTATAATCCCACGTGTCACATCTCACCTGATGCATTCGGTTGTTTATCATCGTAAATAGGTACCGAGACTAGCTATTACGATTACAAATAGGCGCTCCAAAGTGATAATGAATGCACTTGGAAACATTTACAAAGTCTATTATTAACTCTCGTTAGTTTGCGAGTGCACGTTGAAATGCGCATTTCAAAATTGAACCCGGTGAGCGCGCGCCGCCGCCATATCGGCATCCCATTCATGCGAAGGCCGAGCGAAAAAACAAACGACAACCGCCCGCGCCACCCGCCTGCCACTGTTTCCGTTATTCTAAAATTAAAATCACCTACGGCTTCCAGGCGGGAGTTCAGCGCATAGGAAAACGAAAGTGAACCCTCCTTCCGACGAAATTGAGAACGAACTCGTCGCGCTACAAACCAAACAAAAAAGCAACTTCGCGGGAGTCATCACAATGGACGCGCCTCCATTACGGATCACGGGACGGATGATTCACGGGGCGCCCGAGTCTTCGGCTCTTTTGTCAGACGCACTACAGACGCCGCTACACACAGGATCTTGAAATTTTGCCAATGGTTGTTTCGCAACCGTGATTATCGTAAAATTCAAAGGCGGAGCTGGCAGTGACCTATATTGGCGTAGGTCACGGGCGAGGATTGACTACTAATAGACTGCGCATTAGCGGGTCAACGGCTCGCGGCCGCGAACGCATCCCGCCCGCCGCACAGATAAGCGGGTAATTTATGACCTCTTTGATGTGGAGCGCTGCGCCGGTGGGCGGAATACGAAATGTCGCCAGTGCTGAGAAGTTGGAGAGATGGGCCGCGGTGCTGGGAACAAAGGGCAGCTAATGCGGGTTCCGTGTCGCGCGCGGGACAATACGGAAACTGAGGATTAACCGTTGTGTTGATACGAGCGCATGTCGCCTCGCGCTCGACATGCACGGCTATGCACACGCCGCCCGAGACACGACCCTCGGACGGTGTTCCGCCATTACTGATATCACACAGATAACGTATCTGAACTAATACTTAAAGGGTTCAATATAACAAGGACATTGTTGACAGCGGCATGTCGTTAAACTAATTTCCACAAATGCTAACACAACAGTGTCCCTATAGATCTGCTGTTAAACTTCGCGTTTACATCTATCTCTACGACAGCAAGTAGTAAAGCTTCATAGACATTGCCTTACCACTCAATCGCATAGATTTGTTTGTTATAGAGGCAACAAATATGTAGAAGGAATATTCATAGCAGAACTGCGCCTGAGTGGGCAGCGACGTCTTTGTTTACCAGCGCACCGATGAAATTCTGAATAAGACGCAATCGAGGTACTTAGCATACATTAGCGTCCCTCGGCCGCGCGCTGCCTCGCCCGCACCAAGACTCCAAAGATACAATCTTTATTGAAAATGTTAATCTGGAGTATGACAACCTTATGGAAGCAACATTGTACTGTATTTGTTCACATAGGCTTATTGGTAACTAGCGTTTGTTTAAAGCATACCTATTTGATCTTGCTTATTCAATAATAACGCTTAGCAATGCTTTGGATAATGATTTCAATTATTGTATGATGTAAGTAAACGAGCGCTCCGGTTATCTTACTTTATGATTATAACTGGTTATTAGATTTTATTCTCAATAATTATACATTTTAGTACTTTTGCAAATTTACACTAGATGTTGAGTGGTAGTTAACCGTAAGTTGCGTCGATTGGTGCGCTTAGCGGCTAGGACGCGTCGTTATCATAAATGCGTTTCCGCCGCTATCACCGCGCGAGCGTCAACCTCCGCGATGATTTATTGCGCCTCATTATCTGTCGCCATTAGATATTTTACAACATAATCGTGATCTCGAGACCGATCGCTGCAATTAACGTGAAACGTATGATCTATAGACTTGCGATAGCCAATTAACATTCATTCCATCGATCATTGGCTGTCAGCGGTAATTTTACGTGCGCACAATGAAGCCTAAAGCGCAATTGCGTTCGGCATTGGGCGTGCGCCTTCGTGATTTTTCGTTAACCCACAGATCTCGTAGTACGCAAACGTGACACAGTAGTGAGTTAATTAGCCCGCCACTCGCTTAAAAGCCTGCGGCGTAATTACACTTTGACAATACATTAATTACTGTAGTTTGACTATCTTGCTGCAACATACCTACCCCAATAACATTTAGATATAACGAGTCTATCATAACGCAATGGCAATGTGTTTGCGTGGAACAAATAAAACTTCTCGGTTTTAACTTGGGTTTATTTATTGGTTTCAGCCGCTTAGAAACACATTACAGACGAGCATGCAAATATTTCTTCAACGACACATGCATAATAACAAAAGCATCTTGTTCCCTTTAAATGATATACCTGGCAATATTCACCTTGAAAAAGAAGCGTTGTCGAAGACACTATTGTTGAAAGTTTATCTAACCAGGCTATGTTCACAATGGCAATACTGGTTGTGCCCGCGGCCTTGCGCTCGATCGGCCGGAGCTGACCGATCCCGAAGGCGCGCATGCAACTGATATCGCGGCATCGATTTCGTGTTCCGTAGTGTTTCACATTTGCATTGTTTATCCGCCCGGCCGTATCATGCGGGGTCGCGGGTTCAGCCCGGTTTGTACGCTCCCGTACACGGCGCCCGTATCTGATCGCGACGTGTTAGCAGCCTAGGAGCAGAATAGAAAGCGAGTCCTCCGCATATGGCCGGCCGCGGACGAAAGAAGGCGAGCGCTCGTGAGGTCAGCCGATACGAGATCGCGGCGTTCCCCCGCCCCGTGGAAAGGTTATCGAGAGAAAGTAGCAGCACGACTCGCGCGCATCTCTTTGTGCGCACCGATTACGCCGCGCTCGTCCGCGCTTTGGCGAGTAAACAAATAACGTGGGAGCCGCCCAAGCTGCGTAAACACAAGGCCTATTGTGGCGAGCCGGATTTTTCCGCCGTATTGTACTCGCATAAAGAAGACCGATCTCTATGTGTGTCAACGGCCTTGAAACTGACGCTTTCTTTCGCAAGACATTGTTGGACGTGCGAAAGAGCCGGGTTCAGCGCTAACTTAATTAGCGATGATCTTGCGCGCTTAATTGCGCCGCGGCCGCGTGCTTCCGTCCCGTTTTGTGGGCCGCTCCGGACTCCTAGCGAGTTGAAAGTTACGCTGGTGCGTTCGCATCGGTTATCGCAGTTATCGGAAGCGAGGATCTTAATAGGCAGTGACAATGGGCCGGTCTATTAGTCCGCGACCGGTTCTGGCTCCGGCGCGATGCAAATGCGAATAATACCCCGAGAACAGCGCACCCGGAAGGCGAGCTCGCACGCGTCCTTCGATACTTGCATGTCTTTGTACAATTCAGGACAAAATAGCGACTCTTAATGCCGCACCAGCAAAAAGTAAAACATTTAGATAGGTGTCTAGATGGTGATAAATGGCCCAGGAAACCTAACTTCGACAGTAGATCACTCTTTTTTCTCGGCACTTGACATGGATGTAAATAAAACCAGTATGTTTTTTCAAAGACAACAATTTACAAAGAAATAACTGCGGCAAATCAAAAGCAGCGGCGTGCGTAGGCGACGCATTAATAATGGTTTAGCCGGCTTCCGCGGCGCCCGCGCACGCACCCATTGTACGGAGATCGCTAACAATGCGTAATTGCTTATTAAGGAGCTATCCGAACTGGGACACCAGCGGCTTTATCATCGATCGCTCCAAGAGATTGCATTCACGACGAACAAGGACACTGTAGCAGGTGACAGTCCCTGGATGATTTGCTGCGACGCAATGCAATGTGACACTAATAACTAATACTATCAATCTGCTGCATAATGACGATCATGAATGTTTTTTTTTTGGGCGTGTGAGGCACGCAAGATTTTGTAATCGCCACTTTACTGATTTCTTCTTTGCCCATTGCAGACGCCCATTATGACGTAGGACTACATGAAAACAGCATAAACACAAGTATTTACGTTACATTATCTGCACTCCTTGTGTTGTTCTTTTCTCATAGCACCAACGACCTTTACGTCTGAGGAACAACAGTTACAGCTGTTAACTCATCAGGTGTACTGCCAATTAGATGAGTAAGCCAATACAATAATGCCATTGTCTCGTATTGATGAGCTTTGCGGTGATTAGGGCCACTTAGCGCGGTGTTTCCGTACTCGTTAGCATGGTACCTGCTGTGGGGGCGACACGGCAAGCCTTGTGCACTTAAATTGTACAAACATGGTGCTAAATAGAGGAGTGGAATATGTAAAGCAATTAGGACGACATGAAATAAGGGTATGTAGAGTATGTTCTACGTTTACTATGCATTTGTGCATCCATAATAAAACAGTACAATGTTTCAACGTAAGTGTTAACGCTGGTTTGTTTTGCAAGTTCTGTACCAGCAAGTTTTAGAGGTTAATTTATTTCTTAGTTTGTAAATTTAGTCCTTTTTTAGTTTCAAAGTACTTAATTCTCCGTAGTGATTATTGTGTTTTATTTTCCAGTAAATGAAACGATCAGAATGTGTACGTCGCTCTATGCATCGGTTATAAATTCCCAATTTCCATATTTAAGCGCGCGGCCGCCCGGCGCACGCGCCGCCCCGCGGCCGCAGGTGCGAGCACCGATTTACATACAACCTTTTTCAATAATATATTAATGGCCAGCTATTGATTTTAAATTATATACCTACTCGCCCTGTTCAGTTTACATATTCCGCGACTTTGAAACCTTGAGGCGGTACAATTTGAAACTTACTTTGTGTGAAAAGGGACAGGTGAATAAGCGACGTTCGGTGCAACATGAGTTAGGGCCGCTAAATACGGCAACATGCATCATGAACATTAGCATCGAACGTGTTAATTGAAATTTTAGCTAAATTGGAATTGTAGTTAACTTTCCACTGAATAATTTTACAACACTTAAACTGAGCGCATCAGGTAATCTTCTTAACGCAGAGTTATTGTAATTGAAACCAATACATATAAGCGCGTTTTCAATTAAGTTTTGATCGACTCTCACTTTAAGCTGTAAATAGGTTTAATGTGCTTTTAGGCAATCGGCTCTCGATCAAGGCACTAAATGTCTGCAACACCCATTCACTTCGCACACTCGGCGGCGCCAGGCGCTTGCGTAGTTGGGAACACGCTAATTGTTTGATGTTACTCCATTGTTACTTTATGAATATAATAAACACATTACATTCAGTCCTATATTTAGGGCCGTTCAATTCAAAGACTTAATTTTAGGAAAAGTTTGCTCAGTAGAAAAGTACTTACAAAACCTAGACATAAGATTTCAAAATGATGAATGCCACGATGTAGCTACAAGTGTTTCCTTTTTGATTCTCGTAAAGGGCACACCCGAGCCTCGGGCGTACACCAATTATCAGTAAAACGAATAGCGAGCGAGTGTTTCTCTATTAATAACTACGCTATAAAATAATTGTGCAACAGCTCCGGGGCAGCTCGCCAGCGCCCCGGTGTCGACATAGGACAGCCTGTATGCGCAGGAGTTGCTTATCAGGGGACTGGGATGTTTGAGCTGATAACCGTTTGAAGACCTTGTTGGGCGTGAACCCTGAACTACCGCGCGAGGTGCGATATCAAAGTTAGTACGGGTAATGAGAATACACCACAAGTAACTGTGAATCTAGTATCAAATTTTCAGTTATCAGTGTCGTAGTTATAGCCAACGTTTAGCGTATACATTTTCCATTAGGTTAGAGACATTTTCAGAAGAATATAAGATATTTCTTAATTATTCATGGTCACTACCTAACCTTACATGTAGAATGAACATTAATACTGTAATCAGTACTGGATTAAATAGCGAGTAGTACGAGTATGGATACATAGAGATTAGAAGTTTATCGGATATACAAAAGCGATGCATAGGCACATAATACTTGAGAGCAACAGAATTTGTTAATAGGTACTATAAGTAAATCTAAATTTATACAACGCATCGCGTGCAACACCGAAATTGGAATAAGATGTTCGTGTCGAACTTAAATTAAAAGGAATTAATATCCCCCGGGGATAAGTCCCATATGTTTATGATGAAAATAATATCTGATATGGTGGTGTTTACTCGGAGGAAGCACATTCCTCTTAGGCACACGATGCTGAAGATAACTGATACCGTGATGTATTGTTCGCGCCTCCCATCCATTTGCCCACTTGCGCCGGCGCAGCGCCGACGGAATCTGATATTGAGCAATGACTTGTAAACCAGCCAGCGAGATAAAGTAATAAAAGACCTGATAACACCCTTGACGATGCGAGCCAGCGCAACAGAACAATCGTGGCTACAATTTTATTACTCCGCTTCAATCAGAATAAAAAGTGTA
Organism: Maruca vitrata; assembly: GCA_039566165.1. NCBI lineage: Eukaryota > Metazoa > Arthropoda > Insecta > Lepidoptera > Crambidae > Maruca > Maruca vitrata. The sequence goes on along the minus strand of CM076918.1, from coordinate 2,848,723 downwards.
GTGTCGGGGTCTCCTCTCGAGCGTACTAGGGTTACCGCAAGAATTTAGAAATTCGGATTAAAACTATTACTTTTGCATTGCATTACACACAACCCCCACAAAATTAGTATGACTACTATTTATGAACTATGTGACTCTACAAAAGTATTCAATGTACATGGTCAATCCTAAAATAATTTAAGAATTTGTCGTTGTTACTTTTTAAAATGCAAGCCAACAACCCTTTTTACAAGTGATGAGTTCAAAAGTCAATCCCCAGAAGCTATTAACTTGCCCAACTAGGGGTGTAATTTCATTTTGGTGCACAATGCAATTGTTCGGATTTCTAATTTAAAATTTGATTACGGCCATAGTCAGCTTGGACTCCCTCCGGGGCCGCTGTGATCATCCTCCGCAGGTTAATTGGTGGGGCCCTGCACCGGCCGCTCTCATTTGCATGTAGGGACCTATAAAGCTTTCTATAAACGGAGGGTGCGACCACTAACGATACTAAAACTTTACGACTTCCGTTCCGTCGCCCGTTGCACTCTACATTCGCTCTGCTCTCGAATCTTACCAGCAAATCCTCAACGAAGTGAGTAAACAATCAAAGGTAGCATCGGATCTTTTTATAGCAATTAACAAGTCACAAGGCCGTCGCGTTTTGTCATTCTCCTTATTCATACGGCCCGCGGACACAGTTAGACGTCCGAAGCGCGTAATTGTGACCAAATCGGGCTCTCGTCCGCCCGGCCGGCGCATGTCTCTCTGAACATGATTATTCTGCAATCGAAGCGCCTAACCGTAATCGCTTCTAGTTCACGCCATTTTTGTCGGCGGCCGGACGCCGTCGACGCAAGGGCGCTATATTTATAGTACGAGAACCTAAAACTTTTATGACATTCGCATCGCCGCTGACTCACGTCTCGCGCTCGCATTCCGCGCGCTAAACGCTTAACGCACAGCGTTATCTGTATCTCGGGGGCGCGATTAAGAAATATGGGCGGGATGATGGATGGCGCGAGATGGTCCTGCGTGATCGATCGATAAGAGACGTCGATCGGCGAAAAGGCTCCGAGACGCGCTGCCGGGCTCCGTTGTGCAACACCTTATGAATAAGTACCGGGCGGCGTGGCATGACGGACGCGCGCTTGATTCACTGCCAAGGACGCCTTTTCGCTTTTAGTCGGTCAACGATCCGTTGCGTAAGCGTTTCGCTCTCGGAGCCGCCGCCGCGCCGGGATGCACGCGCCTTGCACCGGCTGCACTGACGTTCATTATGCAGAAAGTGAGTTGAACAAATGGGTGCGCCCAGCAGTCGCGGACCGGAACCCCGACGCCGCCGCAGATGATGCGGGATTCATCATATGATTGTGATTTACTACGCCGATCTCGCTGCTGTTTATATGGAAAAATTACTGTTTTATCAGCCAAGCACCCGCGGCTCGCATATTCATAAGAGCTGACGGTCGCCCATAAATATCGGCTGAAGTGGACACTTTGTCAACTGAATAAGGGACCATAACTTACACAATTAGAGAGATCGCAGTTCGTTCAATTATGACGTCATAATGGCATGTAATCTTCACGCTGCGTAGAGAAATTGCATCAACAATACTCGGATGAAAACTACAATGAAAGCATTGCAACTAGAACAAATCTCTTGAAAACAATATAGGTAATTAAATTGTTACACATAATTTTATGAGCAGAGGTATTTAAGACGTTCTAATATGCCTGTAATAAATTGTGTTACTTATTGCAGTTTTCCCCTATAAATAGGTGATGTTATTATTTCGAGCGGAGTCGGCAGCAGTCACGCCCGGGAACGGGCTCCATTTATCACATTTCTATTCGAGCGGGCGTTGTGTTAACGAGCCTCATTCAGCCGACGATTGTCTACAATAACTCCGCCACAATAGGAAATGGCGACGTCTAACATATCGCATCCACGTAAATCAATTCAGGTGTCAATCAGCGTTCGTTCTCATTCTTGCAAGAAATAATAGATTCAGAGCATTTTCACGATGCAACAAGTAACTTAAAAGGTAAAGGTCGGTCATTATGCAATTTTTTTTTTCAAATGTTCGACACGACTATAAAAAAAGTTTGCATATTAAATATAATGACGTGACTCGTTCAGCTTTAAACTTTGAACGCACAATCCTCGCATACATCGCATTCATTAGGCAGATATTTAAAATTTAACTCCATCATGATCGTTTTGACCCAATAATTTTTATGGTTATTTTATGCCGTTAATAACTATAAACCGGTCTTTACGCCGCCAATTAATCGAAACTGTTTTGATTACATTTGTAGTCGTATAAAGTTACAGAAATTGTACACCACTCTCACTCATGGCGCCACCTGGATTTACGTAACACGAATTCCTTTATCGACACGTCATCGTTTTTTTTTTTCGATCAAATAACAAAAGCTACAAGTACAAGCAGTAGTGGCCACTGGAGCGTAACAATACCATGTGAAAATACATAAAAGTACAAGTAAATGAATTAATTTTGAGGGGTGGTAGTACGGAGCGCTGGATTATGCATTTTAACAGAACAAGAACCTACTAGTACAATATTTACTGTCCACAGTCCACAGTACATGAAAAATGTAAACTCACTTATAACGTTGTACTATATCACGCCGTCTATCGACACATGGGATATCGACCAATGGAATACTTGTTTTAGGTAGCAACCTATTTGTTTGACATGTTCGACCTGACCTGATTTACTAAAGATGCAAATTCCGTAAGATACGTAAGGTTTATATAATCAGTTTTATCACTCAAAGTTGACCAACGTTTATGAGAAGTGCGATCGGGTGAAAGGTGATCGTATCACACCACGCCTCAACAATAGTATCGGACTCCATTAAACGGCGGTTTATTGTAATCGGGAACGTTCTGAAATCACTTTGTTTCGTTGAGTAATGGCCGTTTCGAAACGGTACGGAACCAACAGATCGTTAGCTGCCGTTGCTACTCCATTTATAATTACGTCGAGGTGTCGGTGGGACCTTTATCTGGCAACGGGCTTTGTCTCCGCCTCGGGCTGTGGACGAAAGAACTCTACCGTTTCCACTTTCACGGGAAATAGTGTGGTAGATATTGTGTTCTAGAAATTGCTGGTATTATTTTATACATTATATGTAGTACATTTATAAATATATTCAAATTTTTATTATATAAATATTTTGGGACATCTCTATATAATATAAGTATGGAGACCAAGTATTTTTATATTTATAAATAATATTCTGGGATACACGGCCACCTGACCCCAAACTAAGTAGAGCTTGTACTATGGTAGCCAGAGACTGATACACATACATAGATATTTATAAATACATCATACCCAGACGCGGAACAAACACCAATGTTCATCACACAAATATTTTGTCCCGAGTGTCGGAATCGAACCCGAAACTCTTGGAACCGTAGGTCACTAATCATTGTTCTACCTAACCTGGAGGAAAAAAATCTTCTTGAATCCCTGGTTTTATTTTTTTAACAGAATTATCATACTAACCCCCTACCTCTATATACACAGGGGAATACTTTACGCAAAGACAGACAATACGTATACAACAGATACTTGGTCGACTTTGTTACGGACCACTGTATGTTAAAGCGACTTTATTTGGCGGCATTTCGCAGCTGCAACAAAATCTTTCGCGTCGTTTTGTTTCCTTTCGAATCCTTGAGTCCCTGGGGCCCGGCTGTGTGGCAGCTGCCGGGCAGGTGCGGCTGTTTCGGCGAAATGCGACGCTGCCCGACTCCACCCGACCCAGACTCAATTAGCCACAAACACCACTGATTCCATATAACGAGCAATTGTTTTATCAAAAGGCTAAAACGAACCTACGACGCAATTGAGGAAGGCGCAGTGATTTTAACGATGTTGCACCACAATATTCAATCAGCAAACCCTTCCATCTTTCTTAAGGTCTATTGTGTATCGTAAAGTCGAGACAATGATCGTAATCTCTTTTGTCCTCCTTCGTCATCATTAAGCTCGTTTAAACTATCTGATAGTTCGACTTTAACGTAATCAAAACGTTTGCTCCCCTCATTCAGTTTTCAAGAGTATCCCGTAAGAGGTCTCGTGGCCTACTTACTATGTAGGGCGAGCTTATGGTGTTGGTATTGATTTCCTTAACTTCCGGGTGTAGGCGTAAAATTTCGTTGAATTTTGATGGCAAACCATTGCCCGGATTGTGACTTAAATATATCACCGTTTGTTATTTAGTTATTTGTTTATCCCTTTATTTAATAAAAACATATATATGTATTACCTTTTCATTTGTATTGACTAACCTAAATATACCAGTCTGTGATATGTCCTTGGTCTCCACATAATTATTTAATAGTATAGTGTCGTCACTATCGATATCTAAATAGGTCACCAAGTAGGTTAGGTATGTGAAGCCCTTCAGTTTTTATCATCGGTCGAGGCTCGTCCACCACAGCTCGGCACTGGCAGTGACACTGACCCCAATGCTGCTATATCGGCTGCTTTGCATACATTGATTACTCATTAGCCTATTGAAATAGTCGAATGAGCGGACATCGGTTTGTTGACATTGAACATTGAAGCACTAGCTGGAATATGATTGACGTAAAAAGGAAAATCTCAAAATTTGGTACATGGACAAAATTTTGTCAACCAAACGTCATATTCATGAAATAAATAATAATATTTTCGACTAACAAGCAACAAGTCTACAAAATATGGGACAGAATGAATGTGTATATGAACCGGATCTCCTACGTGTTTTTCCCTCGGCACAAACACACAGACTTGGGTAAATCAAGTCATAAGATACTTTCTTGCAAAACATCGGATAGCATGTTCTCGTCTCCCACACCTTTATGATAATGAAACAGATCGTTATTGCGCTAAAGCAGACTGTTGCAATACATTAAAGTGGCGGACCGTACAATAGAGATTGAAACTTGGATCCATCAAACTGGGTCACACTGATCTATATCGTGGACAACGATTATTAAATTGATCAATTTTTAAAATAACACTTTCGCATATTGGCACAAATCAATCCATTTCAGTGACTTGGTACAAAAATATCACAAGATCCACTTCTGGAATTGTTTTCGATGTTCCAATCTAGACACGCGGAAGCGTGTCAAGCCAAGGTTCAAGAAACAGAACTGGCGAGCCGCACCGTGTGTAATATTACACGAACCATTTGGAACCACTTTTGAACCCCTCATAAATCAAAAACTATTTCACATAAACGTATCAAATTTGGCTTATATATTGTGACTTGCGAGATAAATATGTGTTCTAAATTTCATAAGCTTATCTCAAACAGTTATTTAGATATTAATGTCCAAAAATCCTCATTTTTATCATTGACTGACTGACAGATCAAAATTCTAACCCAGTTCCAAATGACCTAGAGAGTTAAAATTTGGTATGCAGATAGGTAATTACATGAATACAAAGGAAAAAATAAAAAACTGGCAATTTTTTAATAATTAGGTTAGGTTCTATTATGAACGCTTAACATAAATACCTATTTAGTGCCTAATAACGCCTATATACCGGGGAAGGCAGAGCACTAAGTATATATTTAGGTATACTTACTTATTTACAATTAAGAGTAGGTACTTATAGTCGGTTTTCATATTTATTACTTAGGGTAGGTACCTACATAAAGTCTAGTTTTAGTTTTGAATTTGTCCTTTTCAATGGACCCACGGCGTTACGATGATATATACTTTTCTACAAAAAGTAATGATATCCAATCAAAAACATAAATGTGAAATGAGAGCCAAGTTCAATATTGCCATGGTTGTTGACTTCAGCGACAAAAGAAGTGAGATCTAAATGGGTGCCAAGTTCAATGGTCAACCCAGAAATTTATTTATAAGTAACACTATAACATACCTATCATATCTTCTTATAACATAAGATAATGTATGGTGGTAGCCTATGAAGGTCTGTCTTGGCTAGTTTTCATATTTGAATTATAGCCGTCGCAAGTTCTAAGCCTACAAGTATTTGTCGGTTTTTATTTTATAATTCCAAAAATTTGGATTGTTGATAGAAACTAGCAAGCGAACATAATAATACGTTGGTAGGTTTATAGAAACTAGCCAAGACAGACCTTCATAGGCTACCACCATACATTATCTTATGTTATAAGAAGATATGATAGGTATGTTATAGTGTTACTTATAAATAAATTTCTGGGTTGACCATTGAACTTGGCACCCATTTAGATCTCACTTCTTTTGTCGCTGAAGTCAACAACCATGGCAATATTGAACTTGGCTCTCATTTCACATTTATGTTTTTGATTGGATTCAATTATCTACAACAGACGTATGTGAATAGAAAATAGACCGATACGGCCGCGTGCACTGGCAAAGCTATTAGTGTCAACTGCTTGTTAAACTTATTAGAATAAGGTTCAATATTGTGCGCTCTTATGGGAACAGTTAAATGCATTAAGTCTTAGACAAATATGCGGGTGCAATCGAATTTGTATACTAGTGGGGGAGTCTGTTTTATCTGTGTGTGCTACTGTCCTTAATTGAACAGTTTTGAGGTTGCAACGGTATAAAGTAGACTAAAAACATTATTTATATCGTTTTCTAGTTTTTGTTCAGGTGTTTTGTGTGACACTTAGTATTTCAATCACCTTTTTAACAACCTTCCAGGCCTAAAAGTATTTTCTTAATCATATGATCCTCCGTTAGCAGTTCCTAATAGCTGTGTTTCCTAATAGATATTTCATTAAGCTTATCTCAGCAAGCATAAGCATTCTTATGCATTTACTAAGTACTAATTTAATGACTAAAGTCGACTGACCATGAAAATACTGACTATTGTTAATGGAACTACATGAATTTTTACTCATCGTGGGATTGTGTATCGAGGTCAGTTCTCAAGATTTAAATGAATACCAGACCGCTCCCTTGCGACCGCCGTGCGTAAACGTTTTAGTGTTTAGCGTCACATGTCTGGTTCACCTTTAGGTTATGCTGACATTTGCACTCGGGAACTCGGCTTCGCATGCGGATATCTGAACAGCTAATTAGTGCTAAGCTGCGGAATGGCTAGTAGAAAACGGATTGAGTGAGCTGCCTAAAGTCTCAGAAAGACGACTCTTGAGTAGCAGAAAGCGGCTCAGTTACTTAGTGTTATTTTGTCTTGACAAAACGCAATCACATGATATTACCATGAACCGAAAAAATAATTAATTAACGAAAGCGCCTCAAAAAATATTCGTAACATATTATTTTTTTTGCTTCGACGCTGATAAAATACAATCCGGTTTAGAGTGCCTACTCCGCAGCGTGTAAGAATCCGAGGCATTTAGGAGGAGTACTAAACGGAAAAGATGATTTAATTCGGAATTATAAAAGAAACGCCTGTAAATGCCGCTGATAAGTAAGAATGAGTATTTCGTACCAATTCACAACATCCGATATGGTCTAGTGGCTAGGATACCTGGCTCTCACCCAGGAGGCTCGGGTTCGATTCCCGGTATCGGAATTCTTTTTGTATCTTTTATTGCTGAACAAATTTATTTCTAAAGGTACATAACTAATTAAAAATAATATAATACGAGTAAATAGTCAAAAAATATTTTTTTTACATTTACTTCGATCTTAGCTTTGAAAGCTCGGACTCTAATGCGTTCTTTAGAATTATTTAATATTCTTAAAGGGAATGAGAACAATCTTGGTGACAGATTATCTAATTTGAATGGTAACAGTTGGAAAAGGTAGTGCGTGTGGCCCGCTTGGGCCGGCGCCGGCGCCGCCCGCCTAATTGCGCGCGCGCAATGAAAGCGCAGATTTATGCGCGCCTCGAATTAGCGCGCGTTCACACCTCCGCAGCGCAAGATCATTCGCACCGGCTGTGAATATACCATTGTTCCGACGAGCTGCTATAGCTCCTACTTTGGCAACGGACGGGCAGCGAATCCATTCCACATACGTGTAACCATGCTCAATAATGGTGAAATATTTGAGCTATAATCAAATGTTTCAGATTAGCCTGAGACTGTGAGCATGATCCCGTAAAACTTCAAGTTATCCTTATAACTCAAAGCTTTTTGCATTTTTCATTTGTCATCATTAAACAACACGTTGTATTTTTCTGTTTCACAGCTACATTGCTTTAACGTTGATGATTGATTTGATCAGTATTTTTATGTCAAGTGTATCTTGTCGTCACAAGCAGATAATGATACGAATTTTTGTTTATTTCAATGATTGCCCAACAATTGTTAACGTTACGAATATTAAGCTTATCTATATTCGTGCACATGCATTAATATAATGCGTGTGTTCATTAGCCACCTACATATATGGCCGCGTCTATCGCCACTGACAATCCTAGAGCGGTTTAGATGACATGATCATTACCCGTTTAATGTGCGCCATTAGGCCCTTGTCCACACGTGCCCGCTCGCCCCGCGCGTAACGGGCGCTCCGGTCCCGGCCGGGCAGCGCAAGCGCACAAGACTTGCATATTTTATGCAAACGGGTAATTACTGCAACTAATGCATGTCTAACGACGCTTCTGAAAGGTTTATAGGGCCATATTCTCTATGCTGAACTGCTATGTTGGTTTAGCGGGATTTATGAGGCATTTTGTTGCTCACTAAAGTGCTCTAGGGAGAAATATACCAATGTTTTCGGCTATTTACATACGGACATACTTTCTGCAGCGAGTTATTCAACCATTAGCGTGTTGCAAGTAATTAATAGTGAATGTTTATGTTTGTCGTAGACTGATATTATGTCTACTATGTAGCCTTGTAGGATTCCACGAGTTTCTACAATGTTTAATGTATCTATTTCTAAATTGCATCCGCCCCATATGATTACTTTCCGAATTTTGATCTCAGTGCACCTGTTATGTATTGCAGCGTACCAAAATTATATCACCTACTACCACTTAAGAATTTTTTTTTGGCAAAGGCTGGGCAAAGGTCTCCTCCAAACCTGTCCACCGCTCTCTATCCAAGACCAGGACTTGTCAGCTTCTTGATAGCTGGACCAAATCGTCACACCATCTTACGAAACTTATAGATTTAAAATCTACTAGCTGCACATCAAAGTTCCTATTACTTCCTATCAATAACGCTCGACGTCTCTTGTTTCCAGGGGCAAATTCGCGTCAGTGCGCAAGATCCGTCACCTAGTGTCGGGCGAGGAGTACGCGGCCAAGTTCATCCGCAAGCGGCGGCGCGCGGCGGACACCACGCGCGAGATCCTTCACGAGGTGGCCGTGCTGGCGCTGTGCTCAGGCTGCACGCGCGTCGTGAGGCTGCACGAGGTAGGAAGATGTTACCCTTAGAAGGATGTACCTACATCCACCACCTGACCCCTTTTAATGCATGAACACCGTATCGACTCCTACTTGTGCTACATTAAAATCACTGTGCTGTCCAAGAAATTTACCATTGGGTAAATTTCTTGCAAAAAGCGTCGATGGCCGAGTGGTTAAGGTCGTTGCTTGCCATGCGAGAGGTCGCCAGTTCAAACCCCGCCAGGTACCAATGTGTTTTTCAAATTTAAAATTCATATGTACCATCATTCGACGCTTTAACGGTGAAGGAAAACAACGTGAGGAAACCTGCACACCTGAGAAGAAATTCTAAGGTTGTGTAGTCGACCAACCCGCACTTGGTCAGCGTGGTCGACTAAGGCCTTATCGCCCTAGTTTAGGGTAGGCCCGTGCCCCAGCAGTGGGGACGTATATGGGCTGATGGTGAAATTTCTTGGCCAATTTGTCACAAATCATAATATGGATGTAGGATCTTTGACTTCAGATGTGTATAGAGTGGATTGTGTAAAGAATATGAAAGCATCTCGCCTCGTGTTCCAGGTGTACGTGACCCGATCAGAAGTGGCCATAGTCCTCGAGCTGTGCGTGGGCGGGGAGCTGCAGCGACTCCTGGACGAGGAGGAGCGGCTGGCGGAGGGCGCGGCGCGGCGCGCGCTGCGGCACGCGCTGGAGGGCCTGGCGCACCTGCACGCGCGCCGCGTGGCGCACCTCGACCTCAAGCCGCAGAACCTGCTCCTCAGCGCCGAAGGAGACCAGCTCCTCATCTGCGACTTCGGCATCAGCCGCGCGATACAGCCCGGCGCGCACGTCAGAGAGATATTGGGCACCAGGGACTATGTTGGTGAGTAGTCTTTGGATGGTACATTTTTGATATTAAAGTAACTTTACGGATTAAACTCGCTTGTGTTGTTATTCTTAACATATTATTTCGAGACCCGACGTCACTAGCTCTTTACAGCATTCGCGGTGACGGGTAAGACAGTGTCAGTCTTGCTGGTTTGATCCGTAAAGTTAGTTTTATTTCAAATGTGTAGTGTTCGCGCAAATAAGAGACAATACTATAAACCTTCCCTGGACTACGATGAACATTTTAAAACCAAAATTACCTAAATCGGTCCGGGCGTTCTCGAGTTTTAGTCAGACTAACGAACAGCAATTCATTTTTATTTATAAGACTAGTGGTCCCGGCGAATTTCATACTGCCAACACAACCAAATTATGGTCGCTTTAAGTGTAACAGACGTTGCTACTTTATCTCCCCTACTTTTTCTAATTTACTCATCAGACGTGTTCTTGTATTTGACTGGTTTGGCTTTTTTTTCCTAACTGACTAGGCTACTCCGAGTCATCATCTTCTTAAACATTTACCAACTTGATTTTAAATTACAAAGATGATTTTTTAGGACTTTCCATATGAGTGTATTTACATATATTGTCTCATCTCATTGCAGCCCCCGAGATCCTCTCGTACGAGCCCCTCTCCTTAGCCGCGGACATCTGGTCGGTGGGCGTGCTGGCGTACGTGCTGCTGAGCGGGTACTCCCCGTTCGCGGGCGACACCAAGCAGGAGACGTACCTCAACATCTCGCAGTGCACGCTGTCCTTCCCAAGGGACCTGTTCCGCGGCGTGTCGCAGCGCGCCATCGACTTCATCAGAGAGACGCTCGTCGTTGATCCTAAGTGAGTAACATGGAACTTTGAAAGTTTTGAACACTAGTTGGTAGATGGCGCTACCAACTGAGGCGATTATCTTCAACAGGGCGAGTAGGTTTTCATGTTTAGCCATTGACGAAATTTGTTTCAGATTTGCCCACTATTGGAAAACTTGACTACAATGGTATTGGAACTCTGGTAGAATACCTGTAAAACCTTATAATACACAAATAAATATTTATTTGTGTAAGGGTTTAATGTTAGATATTAATATTTAAATTTCAATAGCTGGTTTTGTACTCGTATTCAATCCGGGTAGTATTTATGTTGCTTCATATTATTTGTGTGCTTACCAAATTTATTCTGACCATTATTTTCCCTAACTGACTACGATGATGGCTTGGTTCTCCAAGCATTAATCCTTGAAGAAGCCTTGTCATCATCACCAGACTTGCAGGGGAGCGTATGGCTCACCCCTATTTCCCATTCTTTATACTGATTGCCAACCCACGTGTTCCAGGGGTCGTCTTACAGTGGAAGAGTGCCTGGAGCACCCCTGGTTGAAAGACGAGTCGGACATCCCGCGCGCCATCGTCGGCGTGGGCTTCGACGCGGCGCTGGCCAGCGACGACGACGCGGACGCCGACGACGAGCGCGACGCGCTCAACGGACACAACGGACACAGCGACCACAACGGACACAACGGGTGCAACGGGACCAACGGGACGCATGACGATAAAGGTGGGTGGGAGCGATTTGAACACATGCAGATGTCTTTCTGCATTGCCATCACTTTGGTCTGTGGAGCACTGTAGAATATCAATGTTCTAAGATAGCACCGGGGTTGTTCGGGTTGTTCGTTTAGTTGTACTAGAATTACAGTTTTATGATTTTGATACCAGCCGAAGGGTCCAGGGGTATGATATATTGATAAGACATATTGTTTGCTGTACCATTACGTACGTACGTAGACTGTCGTAAGTGGCGTTAGACTGTTATTGAGTTACAACTTTCATACAATACAATTTCACAGATATTAAACTGGTTTGCATAGTTTATAAAAAAATATTTAATGGCTGGCTTCTTTCCTTTTGTTCTTGCAAGTTTGAAAAAACTGTTGGATCTATCATAATGCATTTGTGATTGTGCGTTCACAGAGTGGACGGCGGCGGCGCGCGAGGCGGGCGAGGAGCGCGACAAGCCGCTGAAGCACGCGCGGGACCTGTCCCCGCCCTGCCCCGGCGCGCCCTCCACGCCCAAGGTGAGGCACCGCTCGTGACGGGTGGCTGACATATAGCATCTTTGGCACTGTCTTTGGCTATTATACCTACATTTCATTAGAAGAGCATTCATTCAATCTGAAAGCCGGGGTTTTCTTCTTCTCATGAAACCGGACTTTACAATTTAACTTTTTGCATGATAAGGCATACGGAGTATGTTAAGAATACATAGCATGTCGCTTAATAACTGATCAGCTTTACATGTGATTAGAAATGTGTGCGCGTGGATTTGGGGGGATAATGAAATCGAACCTAAGCATTCACTGGGCGCACGCCACCGGTCGCACATCCATCGCGGCACCTCACCATAATAACCCAGCATGTCGTTTCATTATCCCATCAGACGCAACATTCCCACCCGGCGTCCAACTTCGACCGCTGGCGCAGCTCGCGCGCGTCTCTAACGGAGAATATTCTCGCGCAGGTGTCGCGCAAGTCCCACCCGCACCCGCCGTCCGTGCTCGCGCTGTGCAAGAAGTTCCAGCCCGACTACGAGAAGCCGGCCAAGCTCCCGCCCGCCGCCGCGCCCGACTGCGCGCTGCCCGCCGCCGCCTGCGCGCTGCCGGCCGCCTGCCTGCCGCCCGCGCCGCGCGACCGCGCCGTGCTCTGCTAGCGCCCGGCCCGCGCCTGTGCGCGGCGCACGCGCACGTAGGCCGGCCCCGACCCGCTGTCGTACTCACGACGCCAGGAGTCAGATTCGCAAACCATGCTCCGTATCTTTCATAATTTAAGCGATCGACAGAGACAGAGGATCGATTTCCCAAATCTAAACATCGGACGTCGTGAGTCGAACGGCGGGCGCGCTCCCCCGCGCCGGTACTGTCGTACCGCGGCCGAGCGCGGAGCGGGGCCCGCGGCGACCCGTGTACATACGATTAGTTAAGTTAGGCTTACGCGGTTGTATATTTTTAATACGGTAGGGCCCCGATTACGCGAACTCGCGCGCGGCCGCCGCGCCCGGCGAGTTCGTCGAGTAATCGCGTTCCTACGGCGACGGTACAAAATGCATAATTATGCGCTCGCGTCGACCGCGGCCGCCGCGCGCCGCCGGCCCGCGGCCCGCCCGTGCGCCCGCGTGTCCGCGTGTCCGCGTGTCCGCGTGTCCGCGTGTCCGCGTGTCCGCGTGTCCGCGTGTCCGCGGGCGCCGGGTCCGTCCGCGACGCTATTTATTGCCGGCCCGCGCCGCGGCCGCGAGTCGACGCACACCTTACTTACGTACTACTTAGATAATAAAATTGTTAATGTGTCGATCACATCGCGTGACATTATATTGTAGTATCTAAGTGTTTAGATGATTTTAACAGAGTAATGTACGTTACGTAGGTCGAAACGGTAGCACGACACTGCCCGAATGTCTGGGACCAAAATTTGTGTAGTCGCAGCCGACGCGCGTCGGCGAGTTGTTTGCGGTTGATATTGTACAATATTTGAAATTTTTATCACTAGGAGTGACCGTTTTCGGGATGTTGTTAGATAGAGGAATTGTTTACGAAGTGAACGTCAACTAATGAGCTCAAATCTTGCGACTTAATTTTTGTAAATTTGTTAATGAAATCGTCGAGTGCCTTCGCGCAATGGTCTAGTTAATTCATTCACGTATTCAGATTATCACTTCATTTACTGTGTAATTGTTTTCATTCATGAGAAAGATTAATTTTAACCATTTCTCAACTAAACTCGAAGATTTATACCTTGTGAGAACTGTTGTGATTCGTGAAAATAAATTATTGTGATACAAAAATGCTGTTTCTTTTTTACCCTTCTTTCAGGTTTATTCTCTTTCACAAAGGTGTTTACTAAACAAACCCAATTATTTTCATAAAATGTTTTATTCACTTCCAAAACAGTAGTTTATCAAGATGGCAATGTCTTGAACACAAATTATGATCACCAGATGGTAAAAACATTTAGTTGCTGATATTAAGATTATTGAAATAAACAAATAGGTATTCTACTTAATATTAATTTCAATATACAAAACATATAGGTATAAATAATATTATGACAGCTTTACAAAACACAAAACTTCATTACATCTCCTGACAATACACGAAAGATTCTATATTCTCATAAGTTTGCTGGAACTGGTGAAACCGAGTCTGTTTTAAATTGAGCCATATTTATGTCTTCTGTTAAGAAATCTATCGCCATAGAAGGCAGATAATAAGTATTTTTTAATCCCCATTAATTATCTATTAACACAAAATATATACGAGAGACATTGAAAATACAGACAAAATCAAAATATTAAAAAATTATCTGGGACAATACCAAATTGACTAGATAGACATAAAACGTAATGGGGATACAATTCAAATACATAGTCTGTGTAAATATTTCGAATCACAGCCTTCAGAAAATCACAAAAGAGGCTAATTTTATGAAATTATCCACAAAAATCGGATATTAGATTGTAATTGTATTGATCTTAAACTAATTATATTGGCATTTTGGAGACCAAACAGAAGGAACATTTTACAACACCAAATAAAATACCGTAAATGAAGAGGGGATGACATAATTGTGTGTCCCGTCCTGGCCCGGCCACGGCGCCATGTATGTAGTTCAAATCTATACCAGGTTAACTAGGTTCCTTATATAGGAGTAGTTAAAATCTATCCATCACTATAATAACTGGGTATACATCTATCTATAATACAGTAGGCACTCGCTAACATGCATGCAATCTCAACAATTTCTATACTTTCAACTACAAATTATAAGTCTGATATGAACACGATTATTAGATCTGCTTATTATGAAAATATCTCATCTGTAATATTGATACACAATCATATTTTGATCAGTACATATAAAAAGATAAAATCATTGTAATGTTGGGTTACACTTCTATTCTATAGAACAATATTCAGCGTAAAACACAGAATTAGATCATTATTAGCTTAATACTGGTAACCCAATTGAAAAAAATATTGATTTGAAAAGTACAACAAAATTAACATGTATGTAGAGTACAGCATTCACTCTGAAAATCATGTTAAATACATTCTGGCAGTAATCATAATATACTTTACTCACACATAATCTTATCAGTGCGACACTTTGCTTTTTGAAGCGAGCACTTTATTGGCAGGCAACTTAGTTCATTCTTATTGCTTTACATACTATTACAAGTCTTGTATTTCACGAACAATAACTTTATTACTGTATTTTGTGGAAGACTACTATTAGCGCTAATGATAATCAACTATGAATGTTAACAGTCTGTAAGTTCATATAAACCATGGTGAATACATAAGAATATTGTATAAAACATTTGTCTTTTGTTTAGTTGCGTAAATTCGAAATTTTGATTTATAAAGTTGTATCCGTCCGCCAGATTTATGAATCAATTCCACCTATCGCTGCACTAAAGCGGCCAGGTAAGAACATTGCTTAGAGTTGAGATATATATAATACAAGTCTTCGTTTCTAGCTGCACACGTAGGTATGTACTAATAAGAGAATATAAAAGTTCGACATGTTACGATCACACGAATATTAACAAATGATTTGCTAATGGGTTAACTCTGTTCTCTATCGACGACTTCTATTACATGTGCTATTTTTGACAGACTTAAATTGAAGCTTCTCAATTGAAACCACCAAAACCAGAGTGGCCCAAGTGACATGAGCCCGAGTGATCTGGGCCCCTATACTCTATTAATATTGATTAAAAATTATAACGTCACATCTTTTATTTTAACGTCACTGACTTGTGATTGTTTACTAAAATTATCTTTAAACCATTCTGTCTATTAACTAAGGGTTTTCAAATGGGACATTAGTCAACTTAAAAAATGCAAATTGTTGTTAGGGGTGAGAGCCATCCGCTCCCCCGCAAGTCCGTTGATGATGACAAGGCTACTCCAAGCCATCATAGAAAATCAGGAAAAAAAAGCAAATTGTGGTATGGGCCACTCTAGTTCTGGTGGCCTCTTTATCTTCTTCCATTTCCTCCCTATTCTACTGATCGTCTTCGAGATTAATGTATCATAGCATAGTGGAACATAACACTTCCTTGAACCGAGGTTAACCTCAATCAGTGTCCGTTGAGCATCGGCGCCGGCGGCTCGGGCGCGGGCGGCGGGGCGGAGGCCTCCGTGAGGTCCTTGAGCTGGTCGGCGTACTCCGAGTAGAGGCGCTGCCAGCGCAACTCCCGCACTAGAAGAGCTAGCATCTCTGATAGTATGTCGTGCTTTTTGATACCCTGAAAACGAAAGGCAATGTTAGAGGGAGGTATAGATGAGAAATCTACATAGAAATGTTATGTTATCATACCAATGTCACCGTAAAATTGTAAATATGGTTAGATTCTTGAAATAAATTGATTTCATTTGACTGACACTTGAGTTTTATTCCTAACTATGAACCTATAAGGGTCTATTGTAAGGCCAACCAAGCAGGGACAGCCTTAGTTGACAAATATTGTAAAATCGTTGGATAGATTATAATCTGACGAATAAATGCGTTAAATTGTAAGCAGTAAGTTATGGCTCAGAATTTTTCGACAGTTTACAATCTCGCGAGATAGATTACAACCTAACGTTATTTACAATTTTACGGTTAATATATACTTACGTTTGTAAGAGACCAGATACATTAAACGAAATTAAAATAGCTAAATAATTTACGCATTAGTAGCCTGAAATAGTAGGAACACATTTATATAACTTACCAGAATGGTAGATTGCCATTTTTTGGGCGTCGATGTGCAGTGGCTGGGCCCGAGCATGTCGTCCAATATGTTCCGCAATTGGTCTTCTGTACCTGAAATTTAAGTTACAAATAAAATATTACATTAAATTAAATATTAAACTAACAAATTAGTGTAAAGATAACGATCATTGACTATTTAATCATGAATTGTACTCTGTTCACGCATCGGGCGCGCCGACCGGCGCATGAGATGGCATCCGTAGAACCAAACAAAGCCTAACCGGGCGAATCGTCACATTCCAACGATCGGCGCCTAACGTGACACTCGCGTCCCATCCACACAACCTATGTACTTCCCTAAGGTTAAATTATATTTATTTCCATGTAAAAATACAGTCCACTAATTTAATTTTTCTTTTTTACAATGGTCCTTCGAGCCGGATTTATAGCAGCGGCATATGGATCGTTGATTTAAAGTAGCAATCTTTGTCGTACGAAAATAAATGTTCATTTATCCTCTGTCCTAATTCTGTAAACTCAAAAGCCTATTACGACTTTTTACAAAAACTAAAGCCAGTAAATTTGAGGGTATCCTAATATGTAGTATTTTCTAATATTTTCTGAAGAGAATAAAACGTAACATGATAATACAGACCGTGGCTGACGAGGTGGTCGAACAGCGCCGTGAGCCAGTGGCGGTAGTCCTTGGGCAGCGCGAGGTGCAGGCACGCCGCCGCCTGCGCCTCCAGCCAGCTGCGCGCCGCGCCCGTCGCGTACGCCGCACTACAACATACAACATTTATTTATTACTAGCTGTGCCAGCGACTTCGTTCGCGTTTCCCCCGTTTATTACACATTTTCCATTGTATCTTTGCTCCTGTTGGTCGCAGCGTGATGTTATATAGCCTAAAGCCTTCCTCGATAAATGGTCTATACAACGCAAAAAGATTTTTTGAAATCGAACCAGTAGTTCCTGAGATTAGCGCGTTTAAACAAACAAACTCTTCAGCTTTATAATATTAGTATAGATTATTACTAGTGACCCGCCCTCGTTTCGCTTCGGGTAAATTTTACATACAAACCTTCCTTAAGAATCACTCTATCTATTAAAAAAAACCGCATCAAAATCCGTTGCGTAGTTTTAAAGATCTAAGCATACATACGGACATACAGCGAAAGCGACTTTGTTTTATACTATGTATTGATAGGTAAATACCTATATAGCTATGCGTGCGCGTCATTATAGGGATATACACCATTTATTTATTAGTATAGGCATTAGCGTACGCGGCACTACAGGGACATATTTATGTATTTATCAGTATGGGCATCTTAAATAAAATAATAAAGGCGTCCGACCGATTTCAGCCATGGCGGCCGATCTAAATTGAGATCAGCCAATTGCGCAGGACATATTATAGTGCACAAGTGTGCGCGCAAACACAAGTGCACTCTCTATTCCCTTACCCTCATAATTCGGTGAGACGGCAATCCGACATGACCGATGAGAGATCGGGCGCAGGACCACCGGCTTAACGTGCTTTCCGAGGCACGGGCGTTCAACCGCCAACTTCCTAACTCCGGGCTGAGTAATTTCATTACAGAAAAACTCACACAAATTTTGCCCGACCCCGGATTCGAACCGGGGACCTCTCGGTCCTAACGCAGCACTTGCTACCAATAGACCAACGAGGCAGTGATCAAATGGGCATCTTAGAATAGTGTCGACGGCCGAGTTGTAAGTTCGGCCCTTGCATGCGAGAGGTCGCCAGTTCAACCTCCGCCACGTACTACTGTTTTTCAAATTTGAAATTAATTTGTGATGGAAAACATCGTGAGGATAACTGGACACTTTCGAAGAAGTTCTTAGGTTGTGTAGTCAACCGATTCGGCCAGCGTGGTTGACTAAGGCCTTGAATAAATGAATACATGAATGTTTGTTCCGGGTGGAAATCGACTCATAACTTTTAGAACAGTAGTTCGGGTCCCTAACCACTGTTCCACCGAGCCGGTTGGAGTCCAGCCTTGTCATCATCCCCGGACTTCGGGGGAGCGGATGGATCTCACCTAGGGTTGCCAGACCGCCGGGAAATCCGGGATTGTCCCGGAATTTTGCCTCCTGTCCCGTGTCCAGTATTTAGCGCTTATTGTCCCGGATTTCGGAAGCTTTTTTTTAGTTTATTACTATTCAATTTGTCATTTAGTAGGTATTCATTGTCTACCAAAGTTTAAAATTGGTAATTTAAGCGAAGTGCTCTTTATTTTCCTTATAAGTTTAAAGTTCGATTAACTATCACAGTATTTTATCTTATAATTGTAACTATAGTTAATTATGTACTTAGTATAGACATTTAAGATATTTTCTATTATTACCACGAGCCAACATTGTTTTAGTAGAATTGTCCTGGATTTGATAAGTTACCATCTGGCAACCCTAATCTCACCCCCAGCCATACCTGTTGGCGTGCGACATGAGCGGCCTGTGCGGCGGGCGGGCGCGCGCGGCGTGTCGCGGCTGGGAGCGGGGGGCAGGTTTTGCACTCGCTCTCCATACAGGGTCCAGGGCGTCTGCCCAAACCACCCTAAAACACATAAAATACATTTGAGTTCAATGGTATACGGATATTTAATAGAATTAAATTTAAAATACAATATAAATATTCAGAAGCGTTCGTTTTAGTTTAGTTTTACTTTCCAATTTTAAAGACGAAGACAAGTGACCTCAGTCCGCTTGCCATAATGTTACCTTCATAATAATACCTCGCGATAAACGTTTAACTCTTCAATAATTCAATATACAAAATCACATAGTAAATTTACAAAAAAAAAAAAGATAATGTTAATACTTTGTTTTTCCGAACTTACCATGAACACAACTTTTGGCTGTAAATGTAGCTTTTTCCGTTGCTAAGTGCGATCATCGGATTCCCGTCTTCCATCAATGTGCAATTGGTGACAGTCACTGAAAGAAATCATACAAAAATATTTCAATCAATTAAAGTGTTTACAAATCGTTTTAAATAGATACAATATAACTGCACGAAAATACAAATTAAACATAACATTTTACAAGCCAAAACTCGGTAACGAAGTAAACTTTAGTAGTAATTGTGTCTATTGTGTTAGTGTTCTCTACCATCTCTATACTGGGGAATGCTCTGAAGTCTTCTCCAGTTTGTCCCTCCCTCCCCTTTCTACTCCCGAACGACACGTGCTGGACAGCGCTGCCATCCACATACAATGCAGGCTCGGTGGTGGCTCGGACCAAGAGGTTTAGTTCTTCTTTTCTGCCATGTGTCATTAAGGCATGGAACGCCCTTCCAGCTCATATTTTCCCTCCCTCCTATGATCCCGGGCTCTTCAGGCGGGGCGTAAAACGGCATTTAAACAGGCCTTCATAGTGAGTGCGACAGGCTCAATATGGTCTATTGTGCCTGTCGACCTCATTTATGAATCTCACTACCGCTTACCATCAGGTGGAGTGAGGTCATCTTGTTAGCCTATTATAAAAAAAAAGTAGCGTTGTAAGCGCCATCTATTGGTTGCGGCTCGAACATTGTCACAAGTTGTGTCCACTGACCTCCAGGAGCCAGCAGGCTGCGGAAGCAGAGCGGGCGCACGCGGCAGGTGGCGGCGGGCAGGTCCCACACGGTGAGCGTGGCCAATGTCGTCACCACTGCCATTGTGTCGCCGGCTAATGTCAGTCTAGCCGCAGGCGCCATCAGTGCTAGGTACAAAAATTATAAAGGTTAAAACTTTGTCGACCAACCGGGAAGGGTCTCAGGTATTCGAATAATAAAGGCGGAGAAAGATTTGAGTCATTTTGAACAGCCAGACTGGCGACAAGTAGCTCAAGGCTGACGATGTCTCGTGACGGAGGTCAAGATCCACTTAAGGTCGCTGAGCAAACACTAGTAAACTTTCTATTCTGTCATTTTCATATACGAGAGATCAGGCGTAGAACCGGCTTAACTTTCCGAGCACGGTAGTGCATCTGCCAACTTCTTAACCCTGAACAATTACTTGACAGAGTATATCTCACAGAAAAAATGTATGAGACGCGAACGCACAAGAAATTTATCTACCATAATAACAAATGATAGACGAGCTTTCTTACGACATACGTCTGGTCGTTATTGGTCGGTGGGAACATTCCATCCGTCATCCTTTATCCTAAGCTGTTCATTCCCTTCCGACTGTTTTTCATTATATTTGATCCAATTGCCTCGTTGGTCTATTGATAGCAAGTGTTGCGTTAGGACCGAGAGGTCCCCGGTTCGAGTCCGGGGTCGGGCTGAATTTGTGTATTTTACTGTAATGAAATTACTCAGCCCGGAGTCAAGGAGTTGGCGGTTTAACGCCCGTGTCTCGGAAAGTGCGTTAAGCCGGTGGTCCTGCTCGATATCTCATCGGTCATGTCGCATTGCCGTCTCACCTAATTATAGAGTAAGGGAATAGAGAGTGCACTTGTGCATTATGATATATTTAATCCTTAACCGAACATAGCCAATGGATTCCGATAATAGGTGTCTCACCGATAGGAGGCAGCGCGCGCCGGGGCGTGGCGTGTCGCGCGAGGCGCCAGGCGTGCAGCGAGCCGTCCGCGCACGACACCACCGCCCAGCGCGCGTCGACTAGTGACTCACCGATAGGAGGCAGCGCGCGCCGGGGCGTGGCGTGTCGCGCGAGGCGCCAGGCGTGCAGCGAGCCGTCCGCGCACGACACCACCGCCCAGCGCGCGTCGACTAGTGACTCACCGATAGGAGGCAGCGCGCGCCGGGGCGTGGCGTGTCGCGCGAGGCGCCAGGCGTGCAGCGAGCCGTCCGCGCACGACACCACCGCCCAGCGCGCGTCGACTAGTGACTCACCGATAGGAGGCAGCGCGCGCCGGGGCGTGGCGTGTCGCGCGAGGCGCCAGGCGTGCAGCGAGCCGTCCGCGCACGACACCACCGCCCAGCGCGCGTCGACTAGTGACTCACCGATAGGAGGCAGCGCGCGCCGGGGCGTGGCGTGTCGCGCGAGGCGCCAGGCGTGCAGCGAGCCGTCCGCGCACGACACCACCGCCCAGCGCGCGTCGACTAGTGACTCACCGATAGGAGGCAGCGCGCGCCGGGGCGTGGCGTGTCGCGCGAGGCGCCAGGCGTGCAGCGAGCCGTCCGCGCACGACACCACCGCCCAGCGCGCGTCGACTAGTGACTCACCGATAGGAGGCAGCGCGCGCCGGGGCGTGGCGTGTCGCGCGAGGCGCCAGGCGTGCAGCGAGCCGTCCGCGCACGACACCACCGCCCAGCGCGCGTCGACTAGTGACTCACCGATAGGAGGCAGCGCGCGCCGGGGCGTGGCGTGTCGCGCGAGGCGCCAGGCGTGCAGCGAGCCGTCCGCGCACGACACCACCGCCCAGCGCGCGTCGACTAGTGACTCACCGATAGGAGGCAGCGCGCGCCGGGGCGTGGCGTGTCGCGCGAGGCGCCAGGCGTGCAGCGAGCCGTCCGCGCACGACACCACCGCCCAGCGCGCGTCGCACGCCACGCAGCACACCGCCGAGCCTGCGGAACGAACAGTTATCTAAATATATACAACTCAAAGGTGACTGACTGACTGACATAGTGATCTATCGACGCACGGGAACGGGAAGCTTAGCGAGAAAATCCTTTTGCATGTAAAATCCTGTAGCTCACGCGAACGAAGTCGCGGGCACAGCTAGATTTTTATAAAAGGCTAACAAGATGACCTCACTGCACCTGATGGTGAGCGGTAGTGAGATCCACAAAGGTCGACAGGCACAATAGACCATATTGAGCCTGTCGCGCTCACCCTGAAGGCCTGCTTAAATGCAGTTTCACGCCCCGCCTGAGGAGCCCGGGATCATAGGAGGGAGGGTTAACATGAGCTGGAAAGGCATTTCATCCTTAAATGACACGTGGCAGAATGAGGAACTAAACCTCTTGGTCCGAGCCACCGGCGCCTGCATTGTATGTGGATGGCGCTGTCCAACACGTTATTAAGTCTGCGTAGTAGTACCGAGCAGGACAGGAACCAGGGCGTGCCAGCGGGGTGCGGGTCAGGGCCGGCACCCGGCCTCGCTTCGCTTCGGGTATCACAAAAGTTTCGTAATCTTTGTACTACTAGACCTAAAACGTTATTATTAAGCTATTGCATAGCTTTTATCGCGGGCTTTGAGCGCGGCGACCGAACCAAGAAATTCCGTAACGAAAAAAACCTCACAATCATCTAACGTCGTTTCAGTTTAGTAGACTTCGGCACGGTGTTTGTGTGCGTGCGGTTAGACGTATTGTACGACTCTACGAAACTCGCACGAATCGAGACGAGCTGCTCCGAAATCGGACGATGCTATGCAATAGCTATACCGCGGCAGTCCCCGAGTGCCACACGTATTTTTTTTTCCTAACTGAGACATACGATGATGGCTTGTGGAGTAGCCTCGTCATTATCACCGGACTTGCGGGGCAGCGGATGGCTCTCACCCCTAACAACGTTACTATTATTAGTTGTCTTTACCTAAGTAGGTCTCCCACACGGGGTCGTTGGACACGGAGTTGTTGGGCAGCAGCTGCAGTCGCGACAGCGCGCCGTAGTGCGTGTTGCACGCTTTGTTTATCACCTGCAAGTGGAATAGGGGCACGTTGATATTTTGAAAGAAGTCAGCAATATAACCATAATTGTTACTAAGAGTGAGGAAATTAATATGTAGCTTTAGCACGTTTCATAAAAGATATGTGTTAGATTCAATATTCCAACGTGTAGTATACACCGTGAAATTTTAGTGGTTGTTTTCCCGCAGCAAAATGATTCTATCTTAGTAGCACAATAGACTTGAGCAGTTATTTTTTTTTTAAATCAATAAATGCCGGTTTCTCTAAAGTATGTTCTAACCGCTTTATTAGGGTTCCGTAGCCAAAATGGCAAAAACGGAACCCTTATAGTTTCGTCATGTCCGTCTGTCCGTCTGTCCGTCTGTCCGTCTGTCCGTCTGTCACAGCCGATTTACTCGGAAACTATAAGTACTACAGTGATGAAATTTGATGGGAATATGTGTTGTATGAACCGCTACAAAAATATGACACTAAATAGTAAAAAAAAGAATTGGGGGTGGGGCCCCCCATACATGTAACAGAGGGATGAAATTTTTTTTTTCGATGTACATACCCGTGTGGGGTATCAATGGAAAGGTCTTTTAAAATGATATAAAGTTTTCTAAAAAACATTTTTCTTAAAGTGAACGGTTTTTGAGATATCAGCTCTCAAAGTCGTAAAAAGTATGTCCCCCCCCCCTCTATTTTTATAACTACGGGGTATAAAATTCTAAAAAAAATAGAGGTGATGCATGCTAATTAACTCTTTCAACGATTTTTGGTTTGATCAAAGTATCTCTTATAGTTTTTGAGATAGGTTGATTTTTATTATATTTGCTGCTACGGAACCCTTTGTGCGCGAGCCCGACTCGCACTTGGCCGGTTTTTACTTAGGGTGTAGAGCTTCTTTAGCTTTAAGCATCAATTTTATACGGTAAGCAGTACCTAACTACGTAACATCTTAAAAACCAACGATATCTTCTCACGTTTTCGAGTTGGAAAATTAACATTAAAAAAAAAATTTTTTTTTAAGGAATAATTTGCATGATTCGAAAGTATTATTTGAAATAAAACTAATTTTACGGATTAAACTCGCGTGTATTGATATTCTAAACATTATTTAGAGATCCGACGTTTCGAGCTCTTTACAGCGCTCGTGGTCACGGTTAAGACGGTCGAAAGTATTAGTAAAGGCAAATCCTACTGCCACGGGAAAACAACCACTAAACTTTTTAAACTTTCACGGTGTATATTTTTTGTAATTCCACATAAACAATACATATCTTTTTTGTAATAGATGTATAGTATTAAAATATTTATATCATTGCATGACATTGCATTATGGGATTGAGACATAGTTATATACTAAGTAGCATGTCATCATCACCGGACTTACGGGGGAGCGGATGACACTCACCCCTAACAGCGTTATGAACACGCTAGCGATTTTTGGGCGATTTCGCAGCGTGCACGCGCGTGCTACGCGATATTGCCGCAAGCTCGCCGCGATTTCGCGGCGATTACGCCTCATCCAACCTAGCGCCGCATTCTACAGCGCAGGTCTGTTCATGTTCGAAATATGATCGCAGCACGCGGCAAAATCGCGGCGATATCGCAGCATAGTATTACACTACCCCGTGAAATTTTAGTGGTTGTTTTCCCGCAGTAAAATGATTCTATCTTAGTAGTACAAAAGATGTGTGCAGTTATTTTTTGGTAAAATCCATAAATGCCGGTTTCACGAAAGGTTTAACCGTAACTCGAAAACACGTTCGAACTGCTTTATGACTTAGAGTGTAGAGCTTCTTTAGCTTTAAGCATAGATTTCATGCGGCAAGCAGTACCTGAATACGTCACATCTTTAAAAACAACGATAGCTTCTCTCGTTTTCGAGTTGGAAAATTATTATTCAGAGAAATCGAAAAAAAAAATTTTTTTTTTCGAGGAATAATTTGCATGATTCGATAGTATTACTAAAGGCAAGTCGTTCTGCCACGGGAAAACAACCACTAAAATTTCACGGTGTATATTAGTAGCTACGTGACCTGCAGTCGCAGCGCGCCGGCGGCCCGCACGATAGGCCCGGCGGTGCCGAGCGCGGGCGCGGGCAGCGCGGCGGCGGGGGTCCCTGCGCCCCCCGGGGTAGCTGCGGGGGTCCCGGGGGCCCCGGGCGCGGGGTCCACGGCGGGTCGCTTGGCGCGCAGCTCGTCGGCGCGGGGTCCGGGCAGAGCGCCCGCGCCGCGCTTGCGAAGCCGCTGGTCTAGACCACTGCAACATTATGACGTCTCAAAAACTGGTTCAAACAATTTCACGTAATAATAACTAATACACTTCACCGAGTACCTCGTAACTTTAGTACGATTTGTGCTCAATCACAAAATTGATTATAAAACATTAAAATTAAAGTGCGTCCGTAGATATCACACTGCAAACGATAACAATGCAGTGCTGCAAAAAAATACCACTAAAATGAAAACAAAAAATTTATAACATTTTTAACGATAAGATTTAATAAAGTATATTCTGCTGACATAGACTAAGTACAGTACAATCCTGCCACGTGCTGGACAGCGCCATCCACATACAATGCAGGCGCTGGTGGCTCGGACTAAGAGGTCTAGTTCCTCTTTTTTCCCCCGTGCCATTAAGGCATGTAACTCCCTTCCAGCTCATGTTTTCCCTCCCCTCTTTGATCCCGGGCTCTTCAGGCGGGGCGTGAAACGGCATTTAAGCAGGCCTTCAGGGCGAGTGCGACAGGCTCAGTATGGTGTATTGTGCCGGTCGACCTCATATTTGGATCTCACTACCGCTTACCATCAGGTGGAGTGAGGTCATCTTGTTAGCCTAATATAAACTAGGGGTGAGAGCCATCCCGCTCCCCCGCAAGCCCGGTGATGATGGCAAGGCTCCTCCAAGCCATCATCGTTAGTCTGTTAGGAAAAAAAAAACCTAATATAAAAAAAGTCATAATATCTCACTTGTCGTCGGTCCGGGCGGCGGGCGCGGCGTGGTTGCTCACGTTGGGATGGGTCACGATATCGGCGCGCACCTCCACGCGGATGCGCGACTTGCTCTGCGACGACGTGCTGAAGCAGTTCTCGCCGCCGCTCGGCTGGGAGCCCAGCGACTCGCTGCAATCAATAACAATGATATGAATCATGGCAACCCTTAGACCCTGTCCAGAGGGTCTACCATGAGTTGGCTATCGAAAACTTACTTACGTTAAAAACCTATCGAGTTGTTTTTTTCATACGGCCGATTTTAGTTCTTCGCGTAACCACCAGCCGGCGCTGTACAAGTTTTTCATAGACATATTTACGTAGGCGATATCGTGCGCGTAAGTTTTAAACTCATGGTAGCCCCACAGGTGGCGCGTTTGTAAGATACACACACTCGCACATTTACTGACTTACACACATGCGCGCGCGCGCACACACACACACACACACACACACATACACAGTCTATCTGGAGATTATATATTTCTATTTTTTTGTACATTATGGAAAACACCTTTTGTACATTATGGAAAAGCAAAAAATATTTTGAGTTTGAATTTGAGGTACAGCAAGCCTCGGGTCTGCATGTGGACAAAACTTATGAAACTCTAATATACAGGGTGTAACAAGGGGGGTGGATCATCGTAAGTCAATCAATGGGGGACTTCAATACCTATCGATATAACCCCCATGTATGTTCAGCGATTTTCAATAGTTCCAGAGTTATTGAGATTTTTGTGAAATTTTTGTAAGAAGCCGGAATTCAGTATAAAAGTCTTCACTGTAGCTTAACTACTGGACCTGCTTGCATGATTTTTTTTCTAGAAATAGTTCAATAGTGGGTCTGCATAATTACGATACCGATTTCAGTCATAACCCTATCGTATTGGAGTAAAAAAATAATTCTTCACAAAAGTTTTACGAATCGAATTGTGTCTACCAACTTTCAAAGCCTCCAGTGAAAAAAAAGTGCCTGTGTTTTTTTTCTAGAACTTATTTTGAAAACTACCTACATTCATGGATAGTATACCCTGAAAATTTCATACCGCTACTACCAGAGCATCATAACGAAAATTGAACGCGAATGGCACAGGTGCCATAAATTAGTGTTTTTATTTTTCATGAAAAACTTTAATTTATAAAATAAATCGATATGTTTCAGCAAATTTATGCTATGTTAATAACATTAGTAGCAGTAATTTTACAGAATTGCAAATTAAAGGGGTGAAAATCAAACAAAGAAAATTTACATAATTTTTGTTAATTACTTTTTTTTACAGTAAGTGTTCATAATTGGCTCCATTATTGGCTATGCATAAACGAGTACGACACCTTTTTACAAAGGTTTTTCGGATGTTGCAAAATGCTACTACTACATTTTGCCATGTCACAATTTGGGCCCCTGAAAAATTTTACAAAAAAGAAGCTTTCCACAACCTCCAAAAAAGCTTTTTAAGAAGGTCTAAGCTATGCATAGCCAATAATAATGCCTATTATGAACACTTACTATAAAAAAATATATTAACAAAAATTATGTAAATTTTCTTTGTTTGATTTTCACCCCTTTAATTTGCAATTCTGTAAAATTACTGCTACTGATGTAACTAGCATAGCATAAATTTGCTGAAACATATCGATTTATTTTTTAAATTAAAGTTTCTCATGAAAAATAAAAACACTGATTTATGGCACCTGTGCCATTCGCGTTCAATTTTCGTTTTGATGCTTTGGTAGTAGCGGTATGAAATTTTCAGGGTATACTATCCATGAATGTAGGTAGTTTTTAAAATAAGTTCTAGAAAAAAAACACAGGCACTTTTTTTTCCCTGGAGGCTTTGAAAGTTGGTAGACACAATTCGATTCGTAAAACTTTTGTGAAGAATTATTTTTTTACTCCAATATGATAGGGTTATGACTTAAATCGGTATCGTAATTATAAAGACCCACTATTGAACTACTTCTAGAAAAAAAATCATACAAGCAGGTCCAGTAGTAAAGCTACAGTGAAGACTTTTATACTGACTTCCGGCTTCTTACAAAAATTTTACAAAAATCTCAATAACTTTGGAAGTATTGAAAATCGCTGAACATACATGGGGGTTATATAGATAGGTATTGAAGTCCCCCATCGATTGACTTACGATTATCCACCCCCCCCTGTTACACCCTGTATACCACCACTAATAAAATTGCGCCACCTGAAGACGAATTCTGCGCGCCATATACTACTGCCATTAAATGAAAGGATCATTTTTGTAGGTTCCCGTTCACGGCCACACGGGGACCGTCCGTTCAGGCGGGGTCAAGAATGCGAATTTTTAATCTGTTTTTTGTAATTGGCAAAATTTTATTTTTTAATGCCTTGAGCAATAAAGTGATTGTTATAAAAAAAAAACCAACTAACTTGGCGTCGGCTTGAGTGAGCGGTATGAAG
The DNA here is from genome assembly GCA_039566165.1 of Maruca vitrata. Lineage (NCBI taxonomy): Eukaryota > Metazoa > Arthropoda > Insecta > Lepidoptera > Crambidae > Maruca > Maruca vitrata. The sequence goes on along the minus strand of CM076918.1, from coordinate 2,819,782 downwards.
ACGGGCGTGATGCGTCGCTTGCCGTCTGACGTGCGCGTCTCGATCTGCCGGTCCACCGGTCTCAGGGTCGCGCCCGGCGACGGCGTCAGCGCCGGCTTGCTCTGAGAACATGAACAACAATAAAATAAACTTAACCAATAACTCCACTTCACTGAGGATACCATTACCCATTAGATGGTTACGGCTAAAACATTGTCACTAAAGTTTAAACTTCATTCACGTATCATAACCCTCCTTTTCGTATCGCCGCAGTCGAGTAAAAATAAGGATTAAATCAATGAAAATGTTGACTAAGTATAATGGTCCATTCTTTGACCAGTATACTATTTGAATTTAAATTTCATTAGTTTAAGACCTCATTTTGAGGGAATAAGGTTCATACACGGAACAAACCGATGTTTATCACACAAATATGTCCCGAGTGGGAATCGAACTCACGACTCTGGAACCGCCAGCCAGGGGCACTAACCACTGTTCCACCGAGCCAGGCTTAATCTTAATTATGTAAGCGCCATCTGTTGGCTTCAGTTCGAACTAAACGAATGTAACCCCCCCACCTGCGACTTGTCGCTCTTGGGCGTGGAGTCCTCGCGTAGTTCTTCTCTTAGTCGTATCACTCTTAAGCTCCGCCGTCGTTCACCAGGTAAAAACAAACATAATAATCTCCCCTGCCCACCTGCGACTTGTCGCTCTTGGGCGTGGAGTCCTCGCGTAGTTCTTCTCTTAGTCGTATCACTCTTAAGCTCCGCCGTCGTTCACCAGGTAAAAACAAACATAATAATCTCCCCTCCCCACCTGCGACTTGTCGCTCCTGGGCGTGGAGTCCCCGCGCGGCGGGTCGCGCGGCGCGCCGCTCATACACATGTGATCGTCTGTGTGCATGCGTATGTGCGTGTGTGTGTGTGTGTGTGTGTGTGTGTGTGTAATGACTTCCCCGCACCTGCGACTTGTCGCTCCTGGGCGTGGAGTCCCCGCGCGGCGGGTCGCGCGGCGCGCCGGTGCGCTCGCGCGCCAGCAGGATGTCGGGGCACTCCACCAGCATGTTGGACTCCGCCCCGCCGTCGTTCACCAGGCACTTGCCGTAGATCTTCTCGTACAACGCGTTCTGGGTACGGAAGAAATGAATGGATCAAAATTACATATGAACAAGAGTTAGTTTTTTTTTCCTAACTGACTAACGATGATGGCTTGGAGTAGCCTTGTCATCATCACCGGACTTGCGGGGGAGCGGATATGGCTCTCACCCCTAATACAAGAGTTAGGTGACAACCCTAGTGTGATTCAGATACTTAACGATAAATTTCCATATGTTCAAGAGTCAGCACTTAACAATCAAAATTTTTCAAATATAATAAGGACTTTTTTAAAAATAAAAAATTGGAAAAATTCATGCCCTACTGGGCGAGGACTCAAACCCATGATCTTATGGTCCAAGATCCCAGAGCTGCCAGACATCACTTATTTTCTAATGGACAAAATATATACGATTGAGTAGTGTTGGGGTGTACTATCATCATATGACTAGTTGCTACCTTGACCAGACAGCCATTTTTCAGATATCAACCAATCAAGGTACATAGAGACACTGCTCACCTCACTTAAATTCTGATGGCTGATTTTAACATATATTTCACACAATATCATTAAAAATCAGGATTCATTACTCCCAGACACATGCGGTCGGCGGTTTTACCTTACAGACGCTTTAAAGCTATGAAAAAAATTTTACTTTTACTTATTTTCTGATGCTTGATTTTTATATATGTTATTCAAACAACTAAAAAGTGCTCACCTGACCCCAATAATTATAGAATTGTACCCTACAAACTATTTTATTAGAAAAATTTAACTAAATTCAATTTTAAAAAAAAATCTAAAACAGTTGGGTCTGGTGAATGTTTGGCCCCTTGGATCGGTCTGTCCGTTTGCAAAACGTTTTAAAATAGTTGTTTGAATAATATTTATAAAAATCAAGCATCACAAAATAAGTAAAATTAAGTAAAAGTAAAATTTTTTTCATAGCTTTAAAGCGTCTGTAAGGTAAAACCGCCGACCGCATGTGTCTGGGAGTAATGAATCCTGATTTTTAATGATATTGTGTGAAATATATGTTAAAATCAGCCATCAGAATTGAAGTGAGGTGAGCAGTGTTTCTATGTACCTTGATTGGTTGATATCTGAAAAATGGCCGTCTGGTCAAGGTAGCAACTAGTCATATGATGATAGTACACCCCACCACTACTCAATCGTATATATTTTGTCCATTAGAAAATAAGTGATGTCTGGCGGCTCTGGGATCTTCCTCTATTAAGGTTATCCGTTATACATTTTATACATACCTTTTCGTCCATTGTAAGAGGCGTCCCAATCTCTTTGTTGGTAAACTGTATGCAGGCCACGGTGCCGTCCGAGCTGCACGCCAGCAGATTCAACCCTGCAACAATATTTAATAATAGAAAATTTTACTCAAATTTTACCCGTCCTGGTTCTTGTTTCTCGCAACCGGGGAACCAGGGGCGCATGACATAATAGATCAATGTGGAATTACCTGCCACGTACTAACTAGTTCATTGCCGAAAAAAAGTCGTATATATAGCGATAGCTAACATACAATATGTATAATATTTGTTGACGTCTAGTAGTAGCCTTCATGGGGGGAATTCGAACTTTGTCCGGACTTCTGAGTGCTTCAGATAGTGGTGGTATCCGCAGCGGTAGTGAGATCCGCCGCGGTAGTGAGATCCGCAGGGGTAGTGAGATCCACAGCGGTAGTGAGATCCACAGCGGTAGTGAGATCCACAGAGGTAGTGAGATCCACAGCGGTAGTGAGATCCGCAGCGGTAGTGAGATCCGCAGCGGTAGTGAGATCCGCAGAGATAGTGAGATCCACAGCGGTAGTGAGATCCGCAGCGGTAGTGAGATCCACAGCGATAGTGAGATCCACAGCGGTAATGAGATCCACAGCGGTAGTGAGATCCACAGCGGTAGTGAGATCCACAGCGGTAATGAGATCCACAGCGGTATGTACACTCACCGTCCTCGCTCCAGGACAGGTCGAGCACGCTGTCGCTGAACAGGTCGTGCACCACGACGAGCGGCCGCTTGAGCGACGTGAGCCAGATAACATCACTCCACCTGATGGTAAGCGGTGAGATACACAGCGGTACCTAGTGATATCCGCAGCGGTAGTGAGATCCACAGCGGTAGTGAGATCCACAGCGGTATGTCCACTCACCGTCCTCGCTCCAGGACAGGTCGAGCACGCTGTCGCTGAACAGGTCGTGCACCACGACGAGCGGCCGCTTGAGCGACGTGAGCCAGATAACATCACTCCACCTGATGGTAAGCGGTGAGATACACAGCGGTACCTAGTGATATCCGCAGCGGTAGTGAGATCCACAGCGGTAGTGAGATCCACAGCGGTATGTCCACTCACCGTCCTCGCTCCAGGACAGGTCGAGCACGCTGTCGCTGAACAGGTCGTGCACCACGACGAGCGGCCGCTTGAGCGACGTGAGCCAGATAACATCACTCCACCTGATGGTAAGCGGTGAGATACACAGCGGTACCTAGTGATATCCGCAGCGGTAGTGAGATCCACAGCGGTAGTGAGATCCACAGCGGTAATGAGATCCACAGCGGTATGTCCACTCACCGTCCTCGCTCCAGGACAGGTCGAGCACGCTGTCGCTGAACAGGTCGTGCACCACGACGAGCGGCCGCTTGAGCGACGTGAGCCAGATAACATCACTCCACCTGATGGTAAGCGGTGAGATACACAGCGGTACCTAGTGATATCCGCAGCGGTAGTGAGATCCACAGCGGTAGTGAGATCCACAGCGGTATGTCCACTCACCGTCCTCGCTCCAGGACAGGTCGAGCACGCTGTCGCTGAACAGGTCGTGCACCACGACGAGCGGCCGCTTGAGCGACGTGAGCCAGGTGACCTCACTCCACCTGATGGTAAGCGGTGAGATACACAGCGGTACCTAGTGATATCCGCAGCGGTAGTGAGATCCACAGCGGTAGTGAGATCCACAGCGGTAATGAGATCCACAGCGGTATGTACACTCACCGTCCTCGCTCCAGGACAGGTCGAGCACGCTGTCGCTGAACAGGTCGTGCACCACGACGAGCGGCCGCTTGAGCGACGTGAGCCAGATAACATCACTCCACCTGATGGTAAGCGGTGAGATACACAGCGGTACCTAGTGATATCCGCAGCGGTAGTGAGATCCACAGCGGTAGTGAGATCCACAGCGGTAATGAGATCCACAGCGGTATGTCCACTCACCGTCCTCGCTCCAGGACAGGTCGAGCACGCTGTCGCTGAACAGGTCGTGCACCACGACGAGCGGCCGCTTGAGCGACGTGAGCCAGATAACATCACTCCACCTGATGGTAAGCGGTGAGATACACAGCGGTACCTAGTGATATCCGCAGCGGTAGTGAGATCCACAGCGGTAGTGAGATCCACAGCGGTATGTCCACTCACCGTCCTCGCTCCAGGACAGGTCGAGCACGCTGTCGCTGAACAGGTCGTGCACCACGACGAGCGGCCGCTTGAGCGACGTGAGCCAGATAACATCACTCCACCTGATGGTAAGCGGTGAGATACACAGCGGTACCTAGTGATATCCGCAGCGGTAGTGAGATCCACAGCGGTAGTGAGATCCACAGCGGTAATGAGATCCACAGCGGTATGTACACTCACCGTCCTCGCTCCAGGACAGGTCGAGCACGCTGTCGCTGAACAGGTCGTGCACCACGACGAGCGGCCGCTTGAGCGACGTGAGCCAGATAACATCACTCCACCTGATGGTAAGCGGTGAGATACACAGCGGTACCTAGTGATATCCGCAGCGGTAGTGAGATCCACAGCGGTAGTGAGATCCACAGCGGTAATGAGATCCACAGCGGTATGTCCACTCACCGTCCTCGCTCCAGGACAGGTCGAGCACGCTGTCGCTGAACAGGTCGTGCACCACGACGAGCGGCCGCTTGAGCGACGTGAGCCAGATAACATCACTCCACCTGATGGTAAGCGGTGAGATACACAGCGGTACCTAGTGATATCCGCAGCGGTAGTGAGATCCACAGCGGTAGTGAGATCCACAGCGGTATGTCCACTCACCGTCCTCGCTCCAGGACAGGTCGAGCACGCTGTCGCTGAACAGGTCGTGCACCACGACGAGCGGCCGCTTGAGCGACGTGAGCCAGGTGACCTCACTCCACCTGATGGTAAGCGGTGAGATACACAGCGGTACCTAGTGATATCCGCAGCGGTAGTGAGATCCACAGCGGTAGTGAGATCCACAGCGGTAATGAGATCCACAGCGGTATGTACACTCACCGTCCTCGCTCCAGGACAGGTCGAGCACGCTGTCGCTGAACAGGTCGTGCACCACGACGAGCGGCCGCTTGAGCGACGTGAGCCAGATGGACAGCGCGCGGTCCCGCGACCCCACCGCCGCGCAGCAGCACTTCTTGCCTTCTTTGACGAATATGTTGTTGTTGAAGCGCTGGGAACATAATATAACAATTATAGCTTTCAGGGAAGAAATGTTGTCACTGAAATACAGCGCGAATATGTAACAAATCACTGCTACCCTATAACCAAACTGGAATCTCGCCGTCTATGTTCAAATCAGGCCAGTAATTACTGACGAATAGCTATCTTTTACATATTAAATACTTTTCGTCATTGGGATGAAACAGGACAAATTACAAAAATGTCTTAAGTTTATCAGTACCAATATGCTGTAATTTAGGATCATATCAGTGTTTTCACAATGGCAGCACGAAAACATATCATCAAATCAATAGCTAAATATCCACATTATTAAATGATCACACTGTCTGTTTTTGCAGATAATAACCTAGACATAGATCCATCAAAACTTGATGCCCCATAGTGTAAATGTAATAATGCATTTACACACTTGGTCTTTCCCGCCTTCGCCTCCATATGCCGATACGGACCGAATCGTAGGAAACGCACCCAAGTACTTGCGTCATTACTCTTTCCATGGGTGCGTTGCTAGATGCACACAGCTTACAGCTTATACAGCTTTACAACTACTCGTCCAACTCGGGACTATCTACAGTGTAACCTAAATAAAAAAGGCGTCCGACCGATTTCAGCCATGGCGGCCGATCTCAATTGAGATCAGCCAAGTGCGCAGGACATATTATAGTGCACAAGTGTGCGCGCAAACACAAGTGCACTCTCTATTCCCTTACTCTCATAATTCGGTGAGACGGCAATCCGACATGACCGATGAGAGATCGGGCGCAGGACCACCGGCTTAACGTGCTTTCCGAGGCACGGGCGTTCAACCGCCAACTTCCTAACTCCGGGCTGAGTAATTTCATTACAGAAAAACTCACACAAATTTTGCCCGACCCCGGACTCGAACCGGGGACCTCTCGGTCCTAACGCAGCACTTGCTACCAATAGACCAACGAGGCAGTTAACCTCACCGCACAAGTGACCGCCTTCCGGTGTCCGACGAAGTCCTTGTCGCAGCGCCAGCCGTCGCGCTCCACCACCTGTGCGGTGGGCCCGCCGCCGTTCATCGCGTGCGCCGACAGCACGTACTGACCGTCCGGCGACCAGGACAGGCGGAGCACGTGGGTCGTGCCTGCCAGACAGGGAAACATAGATATCAAACATCATTATTATCAGCCCATAAGTACCCACTGCTGGGGCCTACAGTTCTACCGCCCGGCGACCATCAGGCTCAGACATAGTAACAATATCGCAACGATAGCGAAGTTCGAAAAGAACAATATGTATGGGATTGACCACGTGATTTATCACATCTAATGTCAATCCCATACATTTTATTCCTTTTGAACTTCGCTATCGTTGCGATATTGTTACTTTGTCTACGGCGACCAGGACAGGCGGAGCACGTGGGTTGTGCCTGCCAGAGACAGGGAAACATAGATAACAAAATCACATGATCAATTAGCCCATATACGTCCCCACTTCTGGGGCCTACAGATCAACCGTCTGGCGACCACGACAGACAGAGCACGTGAGTAATGCTTGCCAGACCGTGACACATAGACATCAAACATCCATCATCATCAGCCCATATACGTCCCCACTGCTGGGGCCTACAGATCAACCGTCCGGCGACCACGACAGACAGAGCACGTGAGTAATGCTTGCCAGACCGTGACACATAGACATCAAACATCCATCATCATCAGCCCATATACGTCCCCACTGCTGGGGCCTACAGATCAACCGTCCGGCGACCACGACAGACAGAGCACGTGAGTAATGCTTGCCAGACCGTGACACATAGACATCAAACATCCATCATCATCAGCCCATATACGTCCCCACTGCTGGGGCCTACAGGTCAACCGTCCGGCGACCACGACAGGCGGAGCATGTGGGTTGTGACTAGTAGCCTATGCATTTGAAATAAAACTAATTTTACGGATTAAACTCGCGTGTATTGGTATTCTAAACATTATTTAGAGATCTGTGTCTTAACCGTGACCACGAGCGCTTTAAAGAGCTCGAAACGTCGGATCTCTACATTAAAATTAGTTTTATTTCAAATGGGTTGTGCCTGCCAGAGACAGGGAAACACTGATATCAATCATCACATCATCATCAGCCCGTATACGTCCCCACTGCTGGGGCATAAGCCTACCGTAGATTAGAGTGATCAGGCGTTAGTCAATTACGCTAGCCAAGTGTGTGGTTGGTCAACTATACAACCATAGAATTTATCTGTAGGTTTGCAACCTCATTGTAATTAGCGAAGGACTGCTGGCATAATCAATATCAATTTTAAAACATGTTCAGTGTAATGAATCGAAATGTTAAGTTCAGACAAATTACTTTGCTAATCTGTTAATTTAATTTGAACTCAATGAGCAAATCAAATATTCAGATTTATTCTTTTAGAGTAAATATAATCTTACCTCCACATTCTTCAAAAGGCTCTGTTATCACAGTCTCTTGTGTCCAATCAGCAGTCTTCCATACTCTCAGTGATTTGTCATCTGATTGTGATGCTAAATATTTTCCAACCTACAGAGATAATTTAATTGTGTGTATATTCTGCATATTATAAAATTACCAAAACATCAATAACCAGTAAAATAAAAGTTTAGATTATTATGATACAGATAATATAGGAAATACAAAAAGGTTGTTTTTGTATTTCCTTAAAAGAGAAATAGTCAACAGAAAACTAAAGAGTTCAGCTATTTATTTAAATCAATTTGTACTTACCGGGTCCCAAGCGACCCCTTTCACTAGGCCGGTATGTCCGTTGAGAACACAGACCATCTCGGGGAACTTCTCTGCATTCCAAATGATGATAGTGTTATCAACACTGCAGCTGGCGAGCCACTTGTCCATCGGAGACCATGCCAAGTCCAACACATCACCTAAAATTAAAAAGTAAAGATATGATAAACTAAATAAGTATGCTAAGAAGACTAACTAACAAATTATGCTAAGATGTCTACAAAGATTTGAAATTGAATCTGGTCATAAACAGAATAAAATATATACAGAAGAATAAAAAAACTTATTTGTCCCAAACCTGCATGGCCTCTCAAAGTAGACAAACATCTCCATGTCTCTGCTTTGTGCTTGCCAGGGGCACCCGAGGCAGCCACACTGAGGCCCCACACCATCACTAAACGGTCATCACCGCCTGAGGCAAGGTAGCGGCCGCCATTGCTCCATCTCACACAATTTACACAAGCTGGAAGGTGATAATTTAACATCATAAATAGAGTATTTAATTATATTTTAATATAGCTTTCAAATAACTCTCAATTAAAAATATTATGTTAAATGAAACATTATAATTAATTTTATATAATGATTTTATATAGAGGCACTCCATGCAGCCATCTTGTTATGTCTCAGGGAAGAGTTCTAGAGGATGTGCGAGTTGTAAGTCATGAAGATATTGTACTCTAAACTGGATATTAGTTTGAGCATTAAATGAGATAATGTAATCAATGTAGTTATTATTAAACTGGTAATTATGTTGTTAATGAACCAGTCATACCTAAGTGGTTGTCCATTTGGCAAAGCATTTTGGGTATGTTTGGGTCCACCTCCACAGATTCATACAATACAGAATTCAAGTTCCAAACAACAACTCGTCCAGAGTCTCCACCCTGACCACCAGTGGCGAAGCGTTTCCCCGCGGGGTGGATATCGACAGAAAATATTGGTTTGTCTGAAAAAAATGTGCAGTGTTTAGACTTTGCAAACAAAAACTATTCCATCGATGATAACTTTACACGAAATAATCTTACCATCATGATTGACCCAACTGGGCTTTAGGAGCTTCATTTATTACTTATTAATAGTGCTTAAAATAAAATTACTTGATGAAAATGCTTGCAAACAATAATGTTTATTCAATTTTTGTGACAATTTGACAGCTTGCATCGCATACTGACCGGCTTTTTTCTTTTTAAATATAGGTTTCGTTCAAAAACTTGTGTTACTAATGTCGTACTATATTCTAAGGGATAGGTTAGAAAAAGAAAACTGTCAATGTGACATCATGATTTTGGTATGATGTTTGTGTGTGTGTGTGCAAGCTTTGTTGTGGTGTGTGATAGAGACTGGCTCATTGATGACAAATTGAATTTTCGCACGCAACTTGTGTAAACAACGCAAAACTTATTTTTCGCAAATTGTATCTGGAGCGTAATGAGAGGCGCTAGCACCTTGATACCGGCACGTTTTTTAACCCTCATCGGGCATTTGTGTGTTCTAGTAACGTTGCTATGGGAGAGTCACCAGAGCGTACGTCATTGTTTACCAAGCCATCACCACGAGGAATTTATCAAGATTTATCACAGCCGGTGAGTAGATGACCGACATAATATCATCAATATATGTCCTAAGTATATACTCTATCAATTATGTAAGTAAACCTTGCGATACGGGTAAGTTTTTTGTCATGAATCTTGGTCGCAATTTTTACGCCATTGCGTACATTTACTCGCGTAAGATGCGCTTTATTTTTATTAATAAATTGTAAGAGAAAACTCTTCTATCAATCGGTGCCGGTGCTTATATATGATGAGAAAAGGAATTTTATTGAAATCTTATTGGAACTATACATGGTTTTTAGCATGGACATGTGAAAATGTAAAGTACCCGTATTGGGCACAAGGTCGTAGTAAACGACTATAACACTTCCAGTATGGGTAGAAACTTCCAATGTAAAATATATTTAGTTGCTACATACATTCAATTAATTTATTTTCCATGTCAATTATTTATTTTTAATTGAATCCATGTTATACCTAAATTGGTTTGTTTAAAATTTCAAAACAAGTAATATTAATATATTTAATATACCCATAAATAATTTTCTATTTTATCCACATGAACTGTATTTCTTTTAATATTCTTCTATCATTCAAATAAGTCAGTGTTTAATGAAAATACTAATTGGATTCAGGTTCAATAGTTGACACAGTTACACACATTCACTGTAGATCTAGTTTCCTGTCCTGCCTATTGTTCTATCATGATCATTATATTATTGGTAGTTTCAAAAAATATTACATTTTGTACACCAGGAAGTTTCATCCTTTGTTTATGTTAGAATTTAATGCACTTTTGATTAAATACTTACATTTAACTTATTGAAATATGATGAGAAATGAAATATGCAAAGTTCTATAACTACATAGTTGGCCTGACTTTTCAATAAAAATCAATTGGTAGTTGTTTATTGCTCAGTAAATAGTTAGTTCCTTATTATCTTGTTATAATATCTAATACAGACAAAACATAACTAATACAATAAAAAAGTATATTACTTCAATTGAAACCATAAATTTTATACAAATATCTTAATATCATGAAGTAGAGCAATAGGCTCATGAATAGAAACAGCATGCAAGTCCAGGTGGCACCCTTGTTTGGTTCCTATGTCCAATGATCCAATGGCAACCGGTCAAAACTGGATAAGTTGAGAGAGTGAGCACACTCTGTTAGGATTAGCCTGTGATTGTGTGTGCTTCAACACCTTTGTCATTGTTCATATGTAGGGTTGATGATATTAAACTTATTTTTTTAAATGTATGTACTGTTATTTGAATACAGGACTTTGGAAAAAAGTATTTGTTATATGTATTCAGAACAATTTCATTGAGAGCTTTTTGCAACAACAGGCTTGCATCAAGTGGAAACATTCTGTCACTTTATCAGACACTGATTTTGTATAGCCAAATTATAATCCAATGTAATATATTTATGTACTGTTTTTCAATTCATTTTGTATTATTATCACATTGTATTATTATGTATGTTTTTCTTTCATTTTTTATTTGCAATCACCTCCCCTTTCTATACTTTCCTCTTATTTTTACTTAGAAATGCAATGGCAACCATGATCACATTGGCTGATTCAGTCCCTTCAGGTCTGCTGTTCCATGTTTCACTAATACAAGAAAGTTAGTTAATAAATTAACTCTAAATAACACAGATCAACATAACTTATTTTTGGATTATGGTTTCACATTTATCTTTATATTTGCACACATTAGGTATGCTGGTTTTTTCCTTAATTTTTCTCAGTTCCTTCATTCCATACATTCTCCTATCTAAGTATTACTGGGTGGGTAATGTGGGTATGTACCATCATGTATTGTTTACTGAAGGAATACACAGTAATAAAGGGTTGTAGCTCAATGCACAATAAATTATACATTATTATAGGTATTAGATCACTTGTTAAATAAGACAGTATGTCGCCATGAAATAGTAAAACCCGTTATTTTATAATTTATCGAGCGCGCGACATTGGCTTGTCTCATTATTGAGATGAGATGCAGCACCTTCTGATATTTAAAATATAACGAATTCTAACGATTTAATTGACATCAGTGGAACGCACTTCGCGCGCTAATAGATTGAGTATTGAGAGTGAAAAAAAAGACGCACGCACACAAACACCGTGCCGAAGTCTACCAAACTGAAACGACGTTAGACGATTGTGAGGTTGTTCACGTTACGGAATTTCTTGGTTCGGTCGCCGCGCTCAAAGCCCGCGATAAAAGCTATGCAATAGCTTAAAATGTGCATTTCGATATGTCATTTATAATTTTTAACAAGTTCAATATTTAATCGTTTCTTAAGTTGATTATTAATACAAAAACATTGTAATGTCGCGAAATGCAATCTAACGTAACGGATTTTACAATATTACTGCAACATATTACAATACATAACGCTCTTACTTAATCTTTTCTAACTACTGTATTGTTTCCAAGTTTGCATATCTTTGATGCATTATCAGCTGATACCGCTAAACAGTTAAGTTCTATGTACACATTTGTATGGGTTTACGTGGCTATACATACATACAATTACATTCGACATACGAAAAACATAATGTACGTACTTTGTTTCTTTTTAACATACGAAAGAAGGTTCTTAATTCGTCTGTATGTATTTTCTTTTCATTCACAGTTTAGCGCTATTTTTGATCCTAATTTACATAGTAGTGTCTATTTCTCTAATTTTTCTTGGTAGTGGAAATCTCGAAATGGTATTTTAATGAAAGAAAGAGGATCACGTGTGTAATCGAACAACCCTGCAAACCCTGACCTGCCGCAATAACCGTCCATAACCAGTTATAATTGCCGATTGAAAAGAGTTTACAAAACACGAAGTGTTATGGTCGGACTCCGATCGCGACGGCCACAGTGCGCCTGCGACTCTCTGAGGCCAGGCCTCTCTGTACCTCTGACTTTATATACCCGTGAATAATAAGTAAAAACCTTCTTACTTCCCTTATCATTAAAGTTTGATAGTCCTTTTAGTGAAGGATCAAAGTTGGTGACAAAAACTTTATAGATTTGTGGTGCCGTTCAATCATCAGGTTCAATATAGTCCTAGTTCGTCCCAAATAAATTTATGGGTTCATCGGCTTCTAGCGAAGTAAGTGATGTTTAATATTCAGATCAGTTTTTACTGTAGGAAATTTATGGAACGGAAAAATCGTTTGAGTCGTTGATGTCTTGGTAAGGGCACCGTTACTGCTATTTAAGGATCAAGACAAATTTGGCTCGTGTCTCGTAGGCGAATGCAATAGGTGCTCATAAACTGTGTGCTTCCGTTCTTAGGTAATTTCCATTTAGCTTCTTCCTCTTAATACTTCTTACTAAGCAAGCGGGCTTACTTAATCCGGAGAATATAACTGTAAAGATAGTCGTGATTCTCATTTGAAAAACCTCACGCTGGTTTTGATCAAATATACCCATACCCATATAGATACCCATTGAATCAAGAAAATCTTGACCCTACACGTACATACATAAAATCACGCCTTTTTCCCAGAGGGGTAGGCAGAGATCACTTCATCCACATTTCGCTTCATCCACATTCATCAACCTCTTCATGCACATAATTGGCTTTTACACATAATTGGCTGGCTCGGTGGCCCAGGCTACCTACCACTACCACCACTACCAACGGTTCCAAGAGTGGGTTCGATTCCCACCCGGGACAAATATTTGTGTGACGAACATCGTTGTTTGTACCGTATCTGGATGTGTTGTTAAATATATTTAAGTATATTTGTGTATCCACTGTTGATTCTGATATCCGTAACACAAGTGCTTAAGTTACTTACCACGGGATCAAATCTATTATTTATTTTTATTTATAAGAGTAACGTCCACGTCTTTACAATTTTACATGTTTGTTTTACATAATGACCCAATTTGAAATGCAACCCCTGCAACATCGTTGATGATGACAAGACTACTAAGCGATGAAAAATATTAAGGGCCATACCACACCGTCCTATTGCTATCGGTATGCAAATGAAGCTCAGTCGCCGGTGATAGCAGAGTTCAAGGCGTGTGTTTGTCGCGCGTAACACATATATTACTGGAATGCCACAAAGTTTCCTCAATGTGATCGAGAACGGTTCGCGTAACGCTCGCGTTTAGTTACAATTTTGTAAAATGGTTAGCGACGAAGAGAAAAAGGTGTGTTTCTTGTGTTTAATTAATTGGAATTTGTGCAGTTGGCTTTGGAAATAACATTTATGTTTGTTTTCGTTCAAGAATCGGTTACAGGTGTTAACTCATTGTGTATATAGCTAGAATTATAATGTATTGTAGATGGGTATGTACAATAATATGGAGAGGCCAGGCCTCTAATTCTATTATTAACTCATGAAATAAAAGTGCCAAAAACTAATGTTGCGATCCAATTGAGATTCATTAATAGGTGTTCGTATATTTTGATTCGCATTAAGAGCAAAAAACAATGGAAAATTTGTAAAAGACGGAGAAGAAGTAGCTGGCATAGCTATTTAGTCATAAGAATGTAAATTTGTAAGTGCAATTCATTCATACCAATATCTATACGAGAGTAAATGAGGGAGGGAAAATTAGTGAAGTTATTTTTGTTAGGTACCTATACTATAATTGTGTAATGTAATCGGTAATTATGTGAATGTGTGAACGGTAAATGTTTGTTCCGTTTGTGTATTGTACATGTGTCCTGAGAGTTATCGCCGATTCGAGGTCGTTTGGGTCACTAAATGTGTAAACCCATGTAACTTAGTTAAGTATGAGGGATCTTTCACCAAACATTTCTATATGTATAGATTCATTTCTTCATTATCATTCGTTCATCATAATAATATACTTATTAATATGAGTCTTTGCTTTCTTCATTGAGATTGGCCGCTATGCTATTTGAGAGAGCATCAAATTAATTTAGTTATTATTTGAAATTTTCTTCTATATTGATTTAAGTTCAACTTGTACCAAAACCCTCCGGGCGCGATTATTCTTATCGGGCAGGTTTTATTTATTTTATTTTTTTATAGTGACCCGCCCTGGCTTTGCTTCGGGTATACATTATCATACATAAAAACCTTCTATTAAAAAAACCCATCATAATCTGATGCGTAGTGTCAAAGATTTAAGCATACATACAGACAGACGCGGGAAGCGACTTTGCTTTACACTATGTAGTAACAAACATCTACTGCTATATAATTATTATTACCACCATACCATAAGATACTTAGTCCTCCTTGAGTAAATTATTATTTAAAAAAATATTTACATAGGTCGTACCTAAGTATTCGTAGGTAACACTTATTTCCAAATGCGATACCAATTGTACCTACTTGCCTGAAAGTCAAGTAGCTATATTTTTTATTTAACCTTTGTCTATACTTTTCAGATTTTTCACATCTGCTTGTTTGTTGATATCTAGGTAAAATATTAAATGATAAATAAATATTTATCAGAATCAACAGTGGTTACACAAATAAACCTAAATATTTTAATTATACTTTCACCAATATTTTTCCCGTTTGGGAATCGAACCCGAGACTCTTGGAACAGAACCTGGTTCACTATCCACTGCTCCACCGAGCTGCAGTCTGATTAAAATTGACTAAACATAAACTTTATTATGTTATGAAAAGTCCTAATCGAATAAATTCATTTAACCTCCACGTTTATAACAAGCTTTTAATCAAAACAATATAATAAAACCTAGCAAAATGAGTATATCTATATGTGACTCCTATGTTACAATATTTGGTAACTCTGATACCTAAATGAGTCAATAACACGTGTAGATACAATAATATGGAAGGTATGTCAATCGTCGCTTATCCGGCAAATATGCGGTAACAGTTTGTTTACAAACAGACCGAGCGACCAATAGCTAACATGTCCTGTTATATTTAAATAACTGGTTTATGTTCACTAATTTACATGAGATACTAGTAGTTAACGGCAATAGAACAAGTATGCTCGATTTCAAATCTATACTTCTATACTAATATTATAAAGCTGAAGAGTTTGTTTGTTTGTTTGTTTGTTTGTTTGTTTGAACACGCTAATCTACTACTGAACTACTGGTTCGATTTGGAAAAATCTTTTTGCGTTGTATAGACCATTTATCGAGGAAGGCTTTAGGCTATATTACATCACGCTGCGTCCAATAGGAGCAAAGATACAATGGAAAATGTGTAAAAAACGGGGGAAATGCGAACGAAGTCGCTGGCACAGCTAGTAAGGAATATTATAAAGCTTAAGAGTTTGTTTGTTTGTTTGAACGCGCTAATCTCAGGAACTACTGGTTCGAATTGAAAAAATATTTTTGTGTTGTATAGACCATTTATCGAGGAAGGCTTTAGGCTATATAACATTATGCTGCGACCAATAGGAGCAAAGAAACAATGGAAAATGTGTAAAAAACAGGGGAAAACGCGAACGAAGTCGCTGGCACAGCTAGTTGGAAAATAAAATACATCCATGTGCGGCTGGGCGAGAACTTGAACCTCCTATATTGACCTATCGCTGACCATGTGAGAGCCATCCGCTCCTCCGCAAGTCCGGTGATGATGGCCATACTACTCCAAGCCATCATCGTAGGAAGTTAGGGAAAAAAGGCCCATTTGAGCTCTATGTAGCATTAAAACAACAAAAAAAACGTATGCTAGAGTCAAAATGCCTGTTCAAAATCTTGACGTAAGACGTATAAATTAAATAACATGTTGTTTTCATGTCAGTCATACTACGCATTCAGATAGTTGAGATCTAGCTAAATTTTTGTTACGTTAAAATGTTAAATCATTATTGGTTATCAGAATCAATAGTGAATACGCCTGGGTCACTAACCACTGTTCCACCGAGCCAGTCAATACTTAATACTTCTATTAAGCAGAAATCTATCTTGAATTCTTCATGCTCTATCCAACGAACCTACTGAACCGTGTACATTCCTAAGATCCTTTCACTATTACACCTACCGGTAAAACAAGATTGCCCGCTAAAAGAGAGAAAACATGTTCTCCATTCAGTAAATAAATATCAGTTGAAGAAACAGTAAACAGAATAGAACTATTGTACCACTCTATGGTTAACCATAGTACTTCATTACATAATACTAAGCAGTCGCTTCCAGCGTCTGTCTACACCGTGAAATTTTAGTGGTTGTTTTCCCGCAGTACAATGATTCTATCTTAGTAGTACAATAGATTTGTTTCTTTTTTGTTAAAATCAATAAATGCCGGTTTTACGAAAGGTTTAACCGAAACTCGAAAGCACGTTTTAACCGCTTTATGACTTAGGGTGTCGAGCTTCTTCAGCTTTAAGCATCGATTTCATGCGGCAAGCAGTACCTGAATATTTTCGAGTTGGAAAAATATTATTTTGAAAATTTGAAAAAAGTTTTTTTTTTTCGATGAATTATTTGCATGATTCGATAGTATTACTAAAGGCAAATCGTTCTGCCACGGGAAAACAACCACTATAATTTCACGGTGTATATGTGTATGTATGCTAGAATCTTTAAAATTACGAAACGGATTTTGATGGTTTTTTTTAATAGGTAGGGGGATAAGGTTAGGTTCAAGAGAAAGGTTTTTGTGTAAAATATACCGGAAACGAAGTAAGTGCGAGTCACTAGTATGTATAAATGACAACTGTATAATCGATATCGTGATTATTAAGACACTATTGAACTACTTCTAGAAAAAAAATCGTGCAAGCAGGTCCAATAGTTAAGCTACAGTGAAGACTTTTATACTGAATTCCGGCTTTTTACTTAAATTCCATAAAAACCTCTATATTTTTGGAACCATTGTAAATCGTTGAACATACATGGGGGTTATATCGATAGGTATTTAAGTCCCTCATCGATTGACTTACGATGATCCACCCTTCCTGTTACACCCTGTATAGTGGATATTTTATGTGTAACCAGTGAACCGCCCTCGCTTCGATTCGGGTAAATTATACATAAAAAAACCTCCCTTTTGTATGGCTCTATCTAATAAAATCCGGATCAAATTCCGATCCTTAGTTTTTAATTGAAATATAAGCATACATAGGGACAGACAGAGGACATGACTTTGTTTTATACGTATACTATGTAATTATATATTTCATTTAATTTCAAAAAGGTCCTTTGTGACGTCCAAACTTATTTTTAAAGCCGACCAATTACGTACCAGTCTAACACAAAGGGGTGACCATTATTTTAATTACGTGTCATTGCAATGAATACAACTGAATAATTATACTATTGTCATTTTTGATATTGAACTACATAGTTTGTTGCACTGCATAGAGAGTCTCTTAAATACCTGATTAATACATATATGTTTAATTACTTATTTCAAAGTGAATATTAATAATAGGATGGCAAATAGTATCATTGCAAAAAGCTTGCTATAAGCCATAAACACACATAGGATACTGATAAAATAGCTATTGTACTTTGTAAATTTTTGTTTAAATGAATAACCATATAATGATTTATTTCCGTTTGAATGGAAGCCGTTCATTGCAGATAATAAAATATTGTTTTGTAAAACACGAAACATGCTTATCCTATATTATTATCTCGGGCATATTAAACTTTGACCAAATGAGTGAACGCAATACTCACAATATTTTAATCATTCAATAATAACAAAGCGTGCTCTTTTTATAAGTGTATTATTTTATCGAAGTACAAAGCGTATTACTGCTTGAGTCTATGTGTTCAGATAATATTATTTTCTGAGCAAAGTCAATATTTCAAAGCAATAGATTGTGTAAATGAGCTATTTAATTGAACACAAATTAGGCTAACTTTAAAAAAAAAAAAACATTTATTGTCTCAATAAAAAAACATTTACAACTTATACATAAAATTAAGACAAATTGTCAAGACTTTTCGTTGTTATCCTCTGTCAAGTAATACGAACTTATTGGGCGCCAAAACTTTAGTCCTAATTTATTTTATACTAGCGGCCGCCCGCGACTTTGTACGCGTATTATTGGGTTTTAGTAGCAATGATGTATTAAAATAGCCAGCTACCTCCATACCACGTTTTATAAAAATCTATAAACGTAAAAGTTCTCCCATACAAATTTTCACCCCCCCCAATGAACCCCATGGGGGTTGAATTAAAAAAAAAATTGCGCCGGTTTCTCTCCGGAGTGCCAGCTACCTCCATACCAAGTTTTATAAAAATCGACAAACACGTAAAAATTCTCCCATACTAATTATTTCACCCCCCCAATGAACCACATGGCGGTTGAATTAAAAAAAAAGTAGCCTATATGTTATTCCAGAGTGACAGCTACCATCATACCATATTTCATGAAAATCGGTTCAGAAGTTTGAGCGTGAAAGAGTAACAAACATTCATACATCCATACATTGTAAAGTGTCAGATAAGTACAGGGTACAGATTTAAAACGCAAATTACTATGGAGGTACATAACACATTATGATTGTTTATTATATTATTGGGCTAGTAAAGCGGATTCCCAGTATTTCACAAAATCACATACATCGATCTGATTCCGTGGTAAGTAGCTTAAGCACTTGTGTTACAGATACCAGAATCGACAGTGGATACACAAATATACTTAAATATATTTAATAACACACCCAGACATGGAACACCGATGTTCGTCACACAACTATTTGTCTCGACTCTTGGAACCGTAGGTAGTGAACCTGGGTCACTAACCACTGTTCCACCGAGCCAGTTTAATCCCGTGATTGTTTAATTATTCGTAGATACGTATGTTCTATGGCTTGTTTCAGTCAATGTCTGCATGTAGGATTTTCGTGTTTGTGTATGGCTACGATAAGAAATTTTCCCGCACCGTAAGGTTTCTTGATTAGAGAGTGCTTTCGCTTGGGTGCGGGCTTCAAGGGCTTAATTGGTAACTTTCCTTTATTTTTCCACACGTTAGATATGAAGGGAATTAATGAAATAACTTGATGCTCGTAGATACGTATGTATATGCTTAGTGTGTATTTAAGACCTACTCTTGGATTAGGTACTTTCAACGTCTTCTTTATTTATTTCTTTCTTTCATCTTAATACCTACTGGCTCACTGGCTCGGTGGAACATTGGTTAGTGATTCAGGTTCAAAACCAACGGTTCCAAGAGTCGTGGGTTCGATTCTCACTCGGGACAAATATTTGTGTGACGAACATCGGTATTTGTTCCGGGTCTGGGCGTATTATTAAATATATTTAAGTTTATTTGTGTATCCACTGTTGATCCTGATTTCCGTAACACAAGTGCTTAAGCTACTTACCACGGGATCAAATCAATGTATGTGATGTTGTGTAATATTTATTTATTTTAATTTATTTATAATACTTCGTGGTAGACTCCGAGTCTGTACATAATACCTGTTATAAGATTGTGGTGGATTACTGAATATGGTATAACTTATTTTATACCTTGTGCTCATTGCACTCAAAACACAATCAGAACTTCAGAAGTACTGTACCTAGTCGACTAGCAAAATCGTTAGCGTAAGTTTGTATCGTTCATGCTACTCAAAGAAGATTCTGTTATAACTAACTTCTCCAACAAAGTTCAATCTATCTTCTTAGATAAACGGCCACCATACATTGTTAGCTATATTTTATCATTTTACAAGGTTGTGGTTTCAAGCGATTTCAGAACCTTCAAATAATTGACATTGTTTGTTATAGTCGTTGCGCTCAGTTCTACTCTGAGAATATGTGTAACCAATTAGAATTTTCTATTTAACACTGTTTATGTTATCTGTAGCCTTTGAAACAAATAAATAAATTACTTAAACCGCTGCAATGCATCTATTAGATTTTTGATTATATTATACCAAAATGCAATATTTTTAAAAAAGCAATTCCATTAGAATTTCCGTATGTTGCTAACAAATAATATGTTATTTCGTTACAATATATATGAAAATTATCACAATAATGACATTTATTATTGATTTGTTTACGCTTATTTATCGATAAAGTTTCCTTAATTAAATTGTTCTTTATTGTGATATAGCATTCGAACAATCAATAGTTAATCGACGCATTCCGGAACGGAAGTAAATGCATGCTACTCTATCTAATTCCACGTCATGCCCTTATTTAAATACGTGTTCTGTAATATATTATATTCTTAGCATATTATTATAATTATATAGAGCTTAATTCTATTGTTTGTCATGCCAACTGCTATGTTTGTTCACATTTGTGCATATAAAATAATAACTAATGATGTCGACTGGCTCAATGACGCTTCGGTAGTCACTTGACATGAGTTGTAGGTTCGATCCCTACTCGTGACATAATGTTCCGTGACTGGGTGTGCTTATTTATTATGTACCCTTTAGTATATTTGCCAAATAATGTCGGTACCAATGTTGGTTCTGATATCCTTATTACAAGCGATAAAGTTACTTAGTTCCGAATAAGATCAATGTATGTGATGGTTACTCCTATGATCCCGGGCTCTTTAGGCGGGGCAAGAAACGACATCTATGCAGGTGTTTCGAGTGAGGGCAATGGGCTCAATAGGGTCTCTTGATTAGGGGTGAGAGCAGCTCCCCCGCAAGTCCGGTGATGATGACGAGGCTTCTCCAAGCCATCATCGTATGTCAGTTAGGAAAAAAAAGAAGGGTCTATTGTGCCTGTCGACGTTATATGTGAACTTCACGGCCACTTACATTAGGTGGAGTGAGGTCATCCTGAACGTCTATTATAAAAAATGAAAATACATATACGTACATATATTTATTTATATATTTTTGTATGGTGTGCGGGTAGTTTGTGACGTTCGGTGTTGTGTGCATGTTGCAGGTTGGTAGCGGGCTTTGCGGCGTCCATTGCCTTGATAGTGGTCGAGCTAACCACCTTCATCCTCGGACTAACAATGTTCTCGACGACTGTCTCTCTCATCTGTATCCTTTTGTCTATTACCTGTACAAACTTTTTAATAAATACATAGAAACATTGAGGCTTAGGCCGCTGTCCACCGGAGAGGAGCGAGGTTGCTGAGCGGAGAAACTAAGAAATAGTGACCAATAGGGTACAAAGGACTGAGATTTGCTGAAAACCTATTGGGTAAAGTTTCTAATTTCCTCCGCTTCGCTGCATCGCTCCGTAACGGTAGACAGGCGGCCTAAACGCGCAGCTAGGTAAATTAGCAAAAATATAGTACTAACTACTTACTAACTTACTAACGTTTTGACTAGGTTACTGAAATCATGACCGCTTGCGAACTATTTGCAGTACCTTGTTGCGTGTTTAGTCACAATGTTTCTTTGAGTCTTATAAAACTTACAAGGCTTAAATCATTTACTTTAATGTGGGTTGTAAACCAAAAGTTAACATATAGCTCAGCTCGCATAATTGTCGCAGTTTTCTATACTTATTGCATAGTTTTCGCTCTGCTCACAAGTATAGAAAACTGTGTCAGCAATGTGAGCTAACCTATACTAGCTTAGCTTAGCTCTCGGTCTGCAACCCGTATAACAATGCATGCTCGTATATCGTAAACAAACCTATAGAGTCCATACCGAATAACCGTTTAAAATTTATTTTGATACGCGTGCCATTCGATTTCCCTAAACACCATAAGTTTTTAAGCATGAATTGTTAGAGTAGTAGAATGATTTTAAACAAATTTTGAAGTTTTAAAAGTAATTAAATATATTTCGGTCATAGCGGTCAATCTTTGTGAATATTAACTACTCGTAGTCTAACAAGTTCCAAAATAAGATGTCGCCGAAAGCGATATTAATATCGCGTTATCCTATTGTCATCTATCATTGGATAGGATATTTATTATCTAGATAACACTTTCATGAACCGATCACAGTTTACACGCAATCGATTTATATTTGTTATCGGTTATCACTTACTGTGCCTAAGTGAAAACATCGTGAGGAAACCCGCACCTGTAAAACTCAAAAGTTTTGATATACCATGATACAATATCATTCTGATATATAATATCTCTCTTTGCTTCAATATCTCTATTGGCTTGTAGTGACCGGCTCCGGTAATTTATTAGATTTGCATAAGATTAAAAAAAAAGTACCTTAAAATGGTATTGGTATGACCAAGAAGACCTGGTTGGTCAATGGCAAAAGTCGAGGCCCTGGGTTAAACTCCTGGGTCACGCTAAAATTGTGTGACTATTTTATTGAGCACTTGTCCTGCTCAGATCTGCATAAGAATCGCCGCCTATGAGTCAAGAATGGCTGCCATAGCCGAAATTGCTTAGACAACATTATTGTGACAATGAAATTTCTTCTGTGTCAACGACTCATACACTCCTAAAAAGCGCTAAGCGAAAGATGAAAGTAGTTGGTGAACGCGAAACTTTCCGTTGCCTTAAACTTATAAATACGGGGTCATTACCGAGAGTTGTCCTTAACGCTTCTACCAGCCATCGGCGCGCACGGCTCCGCCGCGATCGCTCTCTCGTACTTCGTCCTCGACGGTTGGCTCTGCGACTGGTACTGGCCCGTATTCGGGCTCTGCTCCCTGCTGCCCGCCGCGGCGGACCTGACTACGGCCCTGCTCACCATGTGCTCGGCTAAGTGGTGATCGGAAGATAAGAAGCAACGTAGTTTAAGTTAGACTTAGGATGAAGTTGTGGGAGGCGCTTTTGAGCATTTTTGTAAGTCTGCTGTGATGTGTTGTTTTATGTGCTGTAAGTCCTCCGAATACTGGCGCGGAAACAAAAGCGAGCGTTTTAATTCTGTGTTTTTAAAAATAAACAACTTTCACACGATTTGATAACCTTCGCCTTTTTGAAGTCGGTTAATAAGGCTTAGGGGTGAGAGACATCCGCTCCCCCGCAAGCCCGGTGATGATGACAAGGCTCCTAAAGGTTAATAAGGCGTCTTCAAATTCCCACGGTCTTATGATACCTAGAATCGATCTTGACTATGCTTGTAACAACACAAATCAACGGTCGCACAAGCAATCCAACGCATTAAAAAATTTAGTGCCTAAATCAAAAATACTTTTATCTTAAAGGCTCATGTGCTTAGTGGTGATCGGAAGACCGGGAGCAATGTGGATTAAGTTAAGAGTTAGGATGAAGTTGTGGGAGTCGCTTTTGAGCAGTTTTGTAATTGTGCTGTGATGTATTGTGTTCTGTGGTTGCAGTCCTAGTAATCTGCCGAGTTAGGAGGACCTACCCCGGCAGATTAAGAGCAATGCAAGTGTCATTATGGAATTGATAACCTTAATATTTTGTTTCTGTGTATGTTGATGTGTTATGTTTTTATTGAATTTGCCAAATTTTACATTTCTCGCGTCCTCACTTCTTTGTCTGTATTTTTTTATGTACATTGCGGTAGTTCCAAGATTTTGGAAGCATTAAAAATTTTATCCGCTACAACACCTCAAAACTAATAATGAAAAAAAAAACTCAGCTGATATTCTACTAACAATAAAACGTTATATTAATAGTGAACGTACATACATGTTTTTCAATGCCGACCAACAATTGCTCAATAATTTCCTGTAACTTGATAATTTTAATCAGAACAGTTTGTATTTTGGGCTCAATGAATTGAAAGAAAAATCTATACCTAACTCTTCGACACAATTACGATGGCTTTATGCGGCTTGAATATGCAAATGAAACTCTAGTTGCGGTTCGAAACACTTGTACTTTTCGTAATTATAAATTTACAACAAAATACCGCGACACTCACAATCTGTCATTTGTCTAGGAATACATCAATATGGCGCTCGCGCCGCTCGCGTCGCCGGTCAAAACCAAACTATAAATTTTATACAATAATATAATTTCAAGTTGTCGGTCAGAATATCCTATTCGATAAATCAAATTCATAATTATTGTTACGTAAAAATAAGCTTATTTCATTATTGAAACTTTATAACAAAGTTTTAATAAAATAAGTAAATATACATTTTTTTAAACATCCAATAACATTGTGGCCATGGCGCTCAACTCAATAGTCAAATCTAAACTTATACAATTAGTAAAATGTTATGTAATTTATAATTTAAATTGCGGTATTTTATAATATACAAGCAAATATATCGTTTTAAGATATGTTGTTTTGAATAAAACTTGATAGAGTAATGCTAACATAATAAAATGTTTATAAGTTAATCAGCATTTTCTAACAGTCGGCCATCCTGAGATAATGACTGTCCTCAGGCATAACACCCTAATCGAATTATAACAAAATGAATCAATGGTAAAATATTTACAGTTTTCATTGAAATAACAGTAATTTATAGATCACAAGCAAAAATATTGTGTTATTGAACAATAATAAATTAATCCAATAAAATATTTCTATTCTAATTAGTATTTTCTAACAGTCGGCCATCCTAAGCTAATGACTGACCTCAGGCATGACACTTTAATAATCCAGAACATAATCAATTAAGTTCCACCAATGATATACTACATATCTAATAAAAAAGACAAATATATGTGAAAGTAAAGTCATAAAATATGTAGATATAGTATTTGATCTGACGGCGACGTACTCGGCCATCCTAAATGTTTTAAATGCCCTCATTTTATTAATTAATTGCGCAATTAGGTTAGGCACCCATGCACATGCATAGGGTGTCAGCTGGTCTTCGGTCAACATCAGATCAAACAATTGAGAGGCTTTAAAACTTAGTTAACTTTCTATCTATTACACATAATAAGAAAATGACAAATTAATACAATATAATACTTTTAGGAGTAGATGAAATTTAACTTTAATACAATAACTATATTTCTATAGGTACATTTAATAAGAAACTATTTTCGTACAATTCGTATCAATGAGCATAAACAATTGCAACTACAAAGAAGAATAAATATGTTAAACAGAAGTCCATACTACATGGCAGTCAAAATATATGGTTTACCAACAAAAATAAGAAATGAACAAAAATATACCTTATACATCATAACAACAATTATATTAATGAGAATACATTGTATTGAATACAATACAACAAAACCAAAACCATTTAAATAATCATATGTAGTCAAACAATCATTTATACATCATCATCATCAACCCTGTCCAGGAGTGAATATAACATTTATACATACTTTACTTATTCAAAAGGAAATAACAGAAGTTAGTGTCGTATTGTGTTTTTAACATGATAATTGAATTGTGCATTATCTGAGATGGGAAATTATATCCTCAGTACCCAGACAATAAGATAACTTTAAATCAGTTTATTTAGTTAAGCCCTCATATTTCAGTACCCGAAAAGGGTAACTACAAAAGTATACAAGATCCAATCTATCCTCTGAACAGGGTGAATAAGTGTGTTAGATCCTATATTTAAATATAAGATGTAACACTTGTTCGCAATAAAACTTTGACTTATAGCTAATAATGCTAGGTCTTTCACGTGCGTGGTAATTTCGGTCGTCATCCCAGATAAATGTTATCAGATTTCCGCGTACGCGCACCGGCCGGTGTGCCGGGGTGCCGGAGTGACGGCCTTGTGCGGGGGACAGCACACGACTCAGAAACCATATTCGCGCTACAAAATAAATTAATTAGAATCTTGGTAAACGACCATCAATCCATCAAATTATGCCGCAGCAGCACATGCTGAGGCAGAACCTGTTGATCCCTTTTACGGCATGTGTGTTTGTTCGTTAAATGATGTTTTTTTTATGTGATCAATAAATGTTTTTCTTTCTTTCTTCTTCTTTCTTTCTTTCACTTCCGCTTCTTCCACATCCATCAAGGTCTTCATGCATGCTCGTTGATTACGGGTAGGTATGTACTTTTAATTTGCCCTTTCTTGAAGCCTATTTGGCCATGAAAGGTATTTCTTGGCCTTCCCCTGTCGACATTACCGTTTATACTTTCCTTATATATTCCCTTTGTAAATCGTCTTTCATTCATTCTCTCAACATGACCAAACCATCTAAGCATACCCTTCCCAAACCGAGTCACTACATCTTCTTTCACACCACAGCGTTGTAAATCCCTAGATCGGCTGTAAAGTAGAGACTTTCAAGAACTTAACAACTTTTAAGTTACAAATCAGTTACCCCATAGGGCCCATACACACGAACAAACACGTAGCGCATCGGCCTCTGTTCATTTTACAAAGCACCTTTAACAAACAAAATACAATACAAATACAAAGTCATTTATAAATACCTTTAGATATACTTTACCAACCACTGGCCATTTTAGTACATTCCTTATAAACTTTACCGGCGTCGGGTCGTTTTAATACGGACCTCATAATTTTTAACACGCACACATAGGTGTGGATACCGTAGAAGGGCCGCCGCATACACACGGGGTGTATATAGGGTGGACATAGTTGATCTCGTGGCATAGGGACACCGCTTACTCCCGAGGTCTGCCCGTATATGTTTATATTGCAGCATAGGGTCCCCCTTTCGATTCCTGAAGTACATCGGCCTGTCCATTTACATTTGTCTCGTAGCATAGGGTCACCGCTTACGCCCTCACAAGGTGGATCAGTGCGCCCGTTTACATTTGTCTCGTAGCATAGGGTCACCGCTTACGCCCTCACCAGGTAGATCGGTCCGCCCATTTGCGTCCATCTTGTAGCATAGGGTCACCGCTTGCGCACTCTCGAGGTGGATCGGTCTGCCCATTCGGATTTATCTTGTAGCATAGGGTCACCGCTTGCGCACTCTCGAGGTGGATCGGTCTGCCCATTCGGATTTATCTTGTAGCATAGGGTCACCGCTTGCGCACTCTCGAGGTGGATCGGTCTGCCCATTCGGATTTATCTTGTAGCATAGGGTCACCGCTTGCGCACTCTCGAGGTGGATCGGTCTGCCCATTCGGATTTATCTTGTAGCATAGGGTCACCGCTTGCGCACTCTCGAGGTGGATCGGTCTGCCCATTCGGATTTATCTTGTAGCATAGGGTCACCGCTTACGCACTCGCGAGGTGGATCGGCCTGCCCATTTATATTCATCTTGTGGCATAGGGTCACCGCTTACGCACTCGCGAGGTGGATCGGCCTGCCCATTTATATTCATCTTGTGGCATAGGGTCACCGCTTACGCACTCGCGAGGTGGATCGGCCTGCCCATTTATATTCATCTTGTGGCATAGGGTCACCGCTTACGCACTCGCAAGGTGGATCGGCCTGCCCGTTTGTGTTCATCTTGCAGCATAGGGTCACCGCTTACGCACTCGAAAGGTGGATCGGCCTGCCCATTAATATTTGCACGAAGCACTTTTGCTTCAATTTCCCATTTGCCAACACAATCTGTAGAATTCAACAAAATTAATTAGGCTAACTTACTATAATAACTTTGCCACTAGCACTCAAAAACGGCAAGTTTATTTATTCATATTCGGATTGAAAACAAACTGCAAGCAATATCATTAGGAAAGATAATATTATAGACAACCAATCTTTAACTGACATTACGAGAGTCATATTTGCATGGCACCCTTAGCATTTACATTATTTAATATTATCAAGTAATACAATGGGGAATATCCAGTGCATGTTTTTTTTTTTTACTCATTTAAATATAAACAGAAATAAGAACTTGAAATCATTTTTAAAATATCTTCGAATTTATATCACAGTATTCAGCTCAAAAATATTATACTGAGAGATCAGGTATGGACTGTGACGTCATACGACACATCGCCATACAATTCCCATAAAAGTCAATCGTAGTGTGGAATATATCACTTACCAACATTTGTATCTCTTTTTTTTTTAAAACCAAATTGTGTATTAGTTTATTATTTGGTAATTGTTCTGATGTAGATTGTAGGTATTAGAAAACTTACCAAAATATTTTTCAGGTACATTCCCCTATTTTACTATCCCATATCAGATTATACTCAACCTTAATAATGCTCTTAACACAGATATACAATGTTCCATGTACCATGTTTTATTGCTAATGTGAGTGTCCACATTTACTTGTATTCAAGTAACATCACCTGTAATACATTATGCTTCCACCAAAAGTATTAACATTCTCAATTTGCAGAACAACTATTTTGCAAAAACACCAATCCCATATAAGGTAATCTTCAATGGCATCTAGCTGTATTTATTCAGCACAATACAGATCTACTCCGGTGTAGCTGGGTAACTAAACAGTTAAATTAACAATTTAATCAATTCAAATTTATCAACTCGATATTTTTCTTCTTCAGCAACAATGCTTATGTGTGCATATGTATGCATACAAAATGTTGATAAACATAATATTTTCTTTCAAACTGCAATGTAAATTGTAAGCATTATCCATTAAGTAGGTGTAAGGTAGGTATTTGCTTCCAGAAGTTTCATGAATTCCTAGTATCCTCTTAGGCCAGTCCAATTTCCTTAACATCATCACTTCCTGATCTTAATCACATACTGGAGTTGATGTATAACAATCGCACCATATACATCTCCACTTTCTAAAATATAAGTTTATGTTTTATTAGGTAATTAAAATCTTTTATCAAATGAGAGATTTATTAAAATAATTTAACCTAGAACTATGTCCTTTCAAACATTCCTTGATATAAATCTGACACTATTATAAATAGAAATATATATTACTATTATAAAGATAAATTATAACTACATTATCTATCTAAACATTATTTTCCAATTGTAATTTTACCCTACACCAAAACCAAATTCAAAATAAGTATTGTAAAGTATTATCCTTTGCATAATCTATAAGTACCTACACATTACTTGGTATACTCTCTCTTGTTGTTGTTTAGTCCAAAATTTTATAATTCATGGACAAAAGTCTACAATTACATCATGAGTTCAAACACTGTTTAAGCATTTGTCAACTCACCATTGACATACATTTATCAGTGTATGTATTATCATAGGGATCATACAGTTCCTGGTACACAAGTGTTTAAATAAACAAATATAAATTTATACTTAACTTAAAATATCACTAACTATAAGGATTAGGTTAATTTAATAAGAATTAATAATAATATAGTATGTTATTTTCTCTCCAAATAAAATTTTGAAACTATTTTATTATTACATATCACTCAAATATGAAAATACCTAGTTGTATTAATCTTTTTTTTTCATTACTGTTTAGTGTTACCTATGGCTAGACTATTTTCTATGATCAAGTAAAGTTAATTCAAGCCATTAATAACGATTAAATGGCTTGACTGGCTCGGTGGAACAGTGGTTAGTGACCTTGGGTGGCAGTTCCAAAGTTGTGGGTTCAATTCCCACTCGGGACAAATATTTGTGTGATGAACATGGGTGTTTGTTCCTTGTCTGGGTGTGATTATATATAAAGTATGTGTCTTAAGTGTGTATATAAAAATATATATGTATGTATATCAGTCTCTGACGCCCATTGTACAAGCTCTGCTTTGTTTAGGGTCAGATGACTGTGTGTGGAAATGTCAAAGATATATATATATATTTCTTTATATACAACTACATAGTTGGTATTTAAATAATGGCAATGATCAACACTCATACTTGTAGTCGACATTACATAAACACATTGTACAAAACTTTGGTGTACCTTGAACAAGCAAGTGCATGACTAGGCACTTTGTATTTTCAGTAGACTTCTACCACAGAAACCAATACAAGCACTTTGAACTATTTAAGGTTATTAGTCAAAAGGTCTCAGACTTTTATTGAGCATGTTTTCTGCATATACCTTTTGCATAGTTATACACACTTCAGTGATCATCTACCGGTACCTTCACTACAGTGTGCCATCCCATCACAAACTTCAGAATTTATTTATTGTGTTCTGTGAATCTCTGTGTACTCCCCTCCAATTATCATAATATAACAGAACAGTGCAGTTGTGAATGTAATATTAAAATAAAAAATAAAATGTATGTATGTCCACATTAAAAGTACCTGATTCATAATCTTAGTTTTCTAACATATGTAAAATAACTAAATAATGTGATGAAACCTGTGTCAATCATCATTGTATAAACTGAGTACCTATAAGCTTGAAGAAGTGCCTATATACTAGAAACAGCTGGACAGAATCATCCAGATTCATCCAATGTGCTGTAAAATTTATACTATTTCAATAAATAATACAATAGGTCTAAAACAGTGACTGGGCACTAATATAGCTTTGGTGATGGTTAACAATTCTTTTAAATTATGGTATCTTATAATGGAACCAGGTTCACCACTTACCTTATTCTCATAGTTTATTTATATACCTTATGATTGTAAATGTTCAGACAAGATTTTTATTCCACTCACTGCAGCTACATTTACAACTTGCCAGCAATTGGTAGGTGTCGCAGCTAACTTAGCAAATGTTGCAGTTATCATTTTGATGCAACTCCTTGATCAAACTGATTATAAACTTCTGAAACTTACACACAAATAACAATTTATTACACACACAAATACATAAGAAAACAAAACTTAGTCGGGTAAGAAGAACCGTTTAGGTCCAAATAATACTAATTCAAATTCTATAATAATAAGATAACTATCCATTATAACTCACACAATCCTTGTGTTCCTTAAGAATGATGAGTCAGTCATTTAGTAGTTCATAAAGTTCACATTAAAAGTGTTATAAAAATTTATATAAACAGGTTCAATGGTCTTTATCACATTACCTACAATAAGAATTATTAAAAGGAAAAACTGAAAGGATACAGCTCACCTTTATTGCTAGATCAAAAATTATGTGCATTTTTTAAAAGCACATGCAGCAATAAGCACATTCCATAGCTTGGAACTCTCATGACCAATACCTAAAGTTCAAGTCAATTTTTCAAACCAAGTAAGTGCGGTCATCCATGTAATAACTTGGCATTTTCGTTTGAGTAGATATTCATGCATATAGGTCGTTCTTTAATTCATGTATACACACTTAACTCCATCATGCAATTTTGAAGGTCAAACATTCCTTCGTAGAACGCTGGGTTCGCGCTTCTGAACTGAAAGAAAAATCTATACCTAACTCTTCGACACAATTACGATGGCTTTATGCGGCTTGAATATGCAAATGAAACTCTAGTTGCGGTTCGAAACACTTGTACTTTTCGTAATTATAAATTTACAACAAAATACCGCGACACTCACAATCTGTCATTTGTCTAGGAATACATCAACATGGCGCTCGCGCCGCTCGCGTCGCCGGTCAAAACCAAACTATAAATTTTATACAATAATATAATTTCAAGTTGTCGGTCAGAATATCCTATTCGATAAATCAAATTCATAATTATTGTTACGTAAAAATAAGCTTATTTCATTATTGAAACTTTATAACAAAGTTTTAATAAAATAAGTAAATATACATTTTTTTAAACATCCAATAACATTGTGGCCATGGCGCTCAACTCAATAGTCAAATCTAAACTTATACAATTAGTAAAATGTTATGTAATTTATAATTTAAATTGCGGTATTTTATAATATACAAGCAAATATATCGTTTTAAGATATGTTGTTTTGAATAAAACTTGATAGAGTAATGCTAACATAATAAAATGTTTATAAGTTAATCAGCATTTTCTAACAGAATGATGTGAAATTTGATTTTTTTTTAAATATTATACAATATCACATTCATCGATCTGATCCCGTGGTAACGAACTTAAGCACTTTTGGATACACAAATAAACGACAGTGGATATGTTACGGCTAATACCCGAAGTGCGGCTACACCTAGGTTTAGCCGGCTAGAACTAGGTGTAGCCACTTACTCTTGGCTAAACCTAGGTGTAGCCGATTGTTTTCGGCTAAAACTAGGTCTAGCCTTCATCATGCCGGCTACAACTAGGTCCAGCCATTCCATGTCGGCTAATACTAGGTTCAGAGAATCCCTGTTGGATAAAACTTAGATGCGAGTCCCGCCAAGCCTTCCGTCCTTCCCCGCGTCACACTCAGGACTCACAGCATCTGCAGCAGCAGCGCGGGGTGGAGGGCGTAGCGAGACACGCGCCTCTGCAGGTTGTGAGCACCAAGTGCTGCTGATCTACTGCAGGTCTACTAGCGAGTGTGACTCATAGCGTCTGTACATAGTTGTAACTGCCTCGTTGGTCTATTGGCAGCAAGCGCTGCGTAAGGACCGAGAGGTCCCCGGTTCGAGTCTGCGGTCGGTGAAAATTTGTGTGAGTTTTTCTGTAATGAAATTACTTAACCCGGAGTTAGGAAGTTGGCGGTTGAACGCCCGTGCCTCGGAAAGCACGTTAAGCCGGTGGTCCAGCGCCCGATCTCTCATCGGTCATGTCGGATTGCCGACTCACCAAATTATGAGAGTAGGGGAAAAGAGAGTGCACTTGTGTTTGCGCGCACACTTGTGCACTATAATATGACCTACGCACTTGGCTGATCTTAATTGAGATCGGCTGCCATGCTGAAATCGGTCGGACGCCTTATCTTACATACTTAGTTATAGCCGGCATGCTTTCGGCAGAGCAATCCGACATGACCGATGAGAGATCGGGCGCAGGACCACCGGCTTAACGTGCTTTCCGAGGCACGGGCGTTCAACCGCCAACTTCCTAACTCCGGGCTAAGTAATTTCATTACAGAAAAACTCACACAAATTTTCACCGACCGCAGACTCGAACCGGGGACCTCTCGGTCCTTACGCAGCGCTTGCTGCCAATAGACCAACGAGGCAGTTAGAACTATGTACAGACGCTATGTATGAGTCACACTCGCTAGTAGACCTGCAGTAGATCAGCAGCACTTGGTGCTCACAACCTGCAGAGGCGCGTGTCTCGCTACGCCCTCCACCCCGCGCTGCTGCTGCAGATGCTGTGAGTCCTGAGTGTGACGCGGGGAAGGACGGAAGGCTTGGCGGGACTCGCATCTAAGTTTTATCCAACAGGGATTCTCTGAACCTAGTATTAGCCGACATGGAATGGCTGGACCTAGTTGTAGCCGGCATGATGAAGGCTAGACCTAGTTTTAGCCGAAAACAATCGGCTACACCTAGGTTTAGCCAAGAGTAAGTGGCTACACCTAGTTCTAGCCGGCTAAACCTAGGTGTAGCCGCACTTCGGGTATTAGCCGTAACAGATACACAAATAAACTGAAATATATGAATAACACACCCAGACGGAACAAACACCGATGTTCATCACATAAATATTGGTTCCGAGTGGGAATTGAACCCACAACTCTTGGAAGAGCGAACCAGGGTCACTAACCACTGTTTCACCAGTCATGTAAATTATGTCACAATATAATATTAGATTGTATGTGTACTTAAACTTAAATATATTCTGCATTAAATGTAAACTGTTTCGCCTCTCATACAAACAATAGGTGTTAGAAATCAATCCGCTCCGTAATAAATGCGAATAGCGATTGCAAACCAAATGTGGATTCAAGGTCGGAAACCTTTTGAACTGTTTTTGTAGGTATTAATTTGTTTACTCGCCGATAAAAGAATATTTCCACCCATAAGTCATTACATCCAATTAGTTGCACGTCATAAGTAGGTATGTGACTTCTAGGAAGGAGTAGGTAAAGGCGGGTAATTGATGACGTATAAATGACAAAATCCGTGTGCGGATTCTGTGAGGAAAATTTTGTACTGCTTGTTACAAACATATTCCTAGGGGCGGGCGATTCCTCCTTATATCACGAGGACTCATTTGCCAATGCCAATAAGTAACGTCACGTCAACAAACAGAGATTTGTAAGATTTTAGACTTTCGCGTTCCATTACACTAAATATTAGTCTTTATGGGTCTACACGCGTTATTAGGAGTAGCAAATTACATAGCTACTTACTGCCCGACGTTTCGACTCCCCAGTCCAACCCAGTCGATTAATCCGTGTTATAAACATAACGGATAAAAATAACACAACAAAAATAAAAAAAAAGCAAATTACATTTAGAGAGTGACACTCACGCATAAGTGGGTCAATCAAATGTAAGCGTTTTGATTTTCCATTTGCGCCAGAATACGGAGGACTGAACGCACGTAACTGACAGTTGTTTTTTGTAAGTTACCTTTTGTAGTGTAGAGTGTTGTGAATCCCCCTTGGTTCGCAGGTAACCGAGCATGAGCACCTGACGCCGTCTCACGAGTACCGTCCGGGATGGTCCCTGTACCTGGTGCTGGCCGCGGTCGCCACCACCCTGGGGCTGTCGTTGCCCGTCGGGTTCCATATTGGGGTCGTTAACACCCCCGCTGATGTGAGTATGATAATGAATACTAGATTACTTACTACTACATACTTACTAGATTAATACATATTTTTCATCATCATCAGCCCATTCCTGTTCACTGCTGGACATAGGCCTCCCCAAACGCACGCCACTTCTCTCTCTTCGGCCAGTCGCATCCAGCTCCTACCAGCCGTCCTGCGCAGATCGTCACGCCACCTGGCCTGAGGGCGTCCTACGCAACTTTTGCCGAGACGCGGTATCCACTCCAGAACTCGTCTACCCCAGCGATTGACTGGCTCGGTGGAACAGTGGTTAGTGACCCTGGCTGGCGGTTCCAAGAGTCGTGGGTTCGATTCCCACTCGGGACAAATATTTGTGTGATGAACATCGGTGTTTGTTCCGTGTCTGGGTGTGAATATGTATTTAAGTATGTATGTATAAATATATATGTATGTATATCAGTCTCTGACGCCCATAGTACAAGCTCTGCTTAGTTTGGGGTCAGGTGACCGTGTGTGGAAATGTCCCAGATATTTATTGTCGGTTCTACGGCTGATGTCGCCAGCCCACTGCCACTTCAGCTTGCTAATGCGATGAGCCATGTCGATGGCTTTGGTTCTCTGACGGATCGCCTCATTTCTGATTCGATTCCACAGAGAAACACCGAGCATAGCTCGTTCCATAGCCCGCATAGCTCTTAGCACCGAGCATAGCTCTTTCCATATTGTTGTTATTTCCTAATCATATTATTATTTGGATTTTGCGTAGAACAAGACACTCATTTATCTCCATTCCATAAATTTTTTTGCGGCTTCGCTCACAGCCAATCATAATTTTTGTATTGAACTTGGCTCTCCTTTCTTATATTTATAGTTATGCTGGAATTAAATTTTCAGCCGTACTTTAAGACCTAGCGCTAAAGTGGCGCCACTTGGTGAGGCAAAACGATACAAAAACAATAATTGAACAAGTAGGTTTACAACCTTAGTTTACTGTCCTAACCTACTTTGTTGTATGCTTCTACATGTGCATAATAACTATGATACACTAAAAAATAATCTTTATAATATCTATAAATAGTCCTTATTGATTGTTCCCAGCTGTTAAAAAGTTTCTGCAACGAGAGTATATACCACAACTATGGCGTTGTGCTAGACGACCGCTTGTTGAACGTGGTATGGTCTTCCGTGGTGTCCATCTTCATCGTGGGCGGCTGCACTGGATCCATCCTCGGCGCTGTACTGGCGGACCGCCTCGGGAGGTACGTTGGTGATCAACCCAACCTCCCTTGTTTATATTAGGTCGATCCCCATATTCCCTCTTCTTATCCCATATCACCCCATTTCATGTGTCTCAGCTCCCTATTTTACATTATCCTTTATAATAATAAAATATTATAATACTAGCTTTCTGCCTGCGACTCCT
Organism: Maruca vitrata; assembly: GCA_039566165.1. Lineage (NCBI taxonomy): Eukaryota > Metazoa > Arthropoda > Insecta > Lepidoptera > Crambidae > Maruca > Maruca vitrata. The sequence goes on along the minus strand of CM076918.1, from coordinate 2,783,418 downwards.
TCCGCGTAGGTTAAAAATTAGCCTATAACCTTTCCTAGGCTCTGGACTATATCTGTACCAAATTTCATTTAATCGGTCCAGTACTCTATGCGTGAAAGCGTAACAGACAGACAGACAGAGTTACTTTCGGATTTATAATATTAGTAAGGATAAGTAAGGATACTGGTGGGTAGATCCTGGAGCCTGTCATAGGGTAATCTATACGTATATTTGCGTAGTACATTTTCATCGTAAAAGTATAAGAATAATAAAAAAAATAGGCGAGACTTACTAAATCTCTACTAGGTACTACATATTTTAAAAGTATAATTAGTATGGAGGTGTGTTTAATTTGATTTGAATAAATACATATAAATGTAATTTTTTGTTGTGCAGTAAGTCCGTTTATTGTTAGGTGATTTACAATTTCATGCGTCAACGTTATCATTGCCTTGCAAAAATATACATATTATTATTTCATAACTTAACCTTCTACTTTGGAACTACGCTGAATTCGAAATAATGAGTACTCACCCGGAGAACAATTTATTATCTTGTCCTTTGGAATAATGTTAATTTAATATATAATTTTAAACTGTCATGGTTACACACATTAGAAAACTGAAAGCGCGATGATCACGGGTGTTCTTTTTTTCATTTCTTTACGTTTGTGATCAATAAACTTTTCTTATTCTTATTCAGTTGCTAAATGCTTAATGCATGACATACCTCCTAAATTATTTCCAGGAAAAAGGCAACCCTCGTAATCAGCTTGCTATGGGTGGTGGGGGCGGCCCTGCTCGGGCTGAGCCGCGCGGCGGGCTCCGTCGAGATGCTTGTCGCTGGTCGGCTGCTGGTCGGCCTTTCCGCAGGTACTGTAGTAATAGGAAGATGAAGCCTTTGGGCCCTTAGCCATTATAATCCACTCGATGTCTAAGCTTTTTAGCTTAGATTAGTCCAGATCTTTTGATCTGGACTGACTTGACTAGAGATCTTTTTTTTCTTATATACGATGATAGTTTGGAGTAGCCTCGTCATCATCACCGGTCTTCCGGATGGCTCTCACGCCTATAATGACGGCACATTGAATGCACCTTTTAAGTAAGGCACGCAATCGTGTATCCTAGTTCATAGACTATAGCTTTCGCCACAAAAGTAATTTTGCCTCTTAAGGCTTTGTTACTTGACAACTCATATCCTAAAGCGTCGGTCGAAATTTCGCGCCATGAATTTACACCGTGAATAAACACTGCGATTCCCAAAAGTTCACAGTCTTGTTCGCGATTATGATGGAAGACGACGTTACTCTCTACGAAAGGCTAACCAAACGGAGTGAATACTCTCGTGATAGTCGCGGGCTTTCGCGGCCGTGAGTCTAGAACCCACTTTAAATGTTCGTTTTTTCCTAACTGAAATACAATGAATTTATGGAGTAGCTTCATCATCATTACCGGACTTGCAGGGGAGCGGATGGCTCTCATCCCTAAAATTGAAATGTCCGTTCCGTTGCAGGTCTGACGACGAGCATAGTCCCGATGTACCTGTCGGAGCTGGCGCCGCCGCGGCTGTCGGGCGCGATGGGTGTGGCCTGCCCCATGGGCGTCAACGTGGGCGTACTCGTGGGGCAACTCATGGGGCTTAAGTTTCTGCTGGGTAAGTAGTACTTACCCTTACTTACTAAGCACATTAAATTAAAATTAAAACGGTTTATTTACTTAAACAAAGGTTATCGTAAACTATGTGTGACCGGTGTCTCCTTTTAAGCTTAAGATAGCCTGTGTCAGAAAGACACCGCTCTTCCGTAGAGCAGCTAGTTAACATAGTGAAAAGAGAGCCTTCTATTTAATACATTATTATTCAGCACATATCGCGGGACAATGTGTCCACATAAAGTTCCAGCTTCTTTCGTGACAGCAGGCAATCAGAATGCAATTTTATTTCCGTTTTTCTAAATATACAGCTAGTGCAAGCCTTAGCACTTAAAAATTTAAATCAGAATGCAGTTGCGGAACTGTGCAGAACGTAGTTTCGGATCAAAAGTGCGATCGTGTGTGCAGAAGCGATTTTTAAGTGCGATCTTGTATAGAAGTGATGTTCGTCAAAAATAAGTTCTTTGAATAAAACTTGAAGTTTTGATGTCACTTTTCAGCATTTTCAAAACAGGGCTTATTGCATTATAAGTAATAATATCTGATTACATAAAAAACACAAACAATTGCAACATAATAATATTCTCTTTTTAGCCTTCTCCCATAGTTCGTTATATGTACTTTTATTCCATAATTTATGTTTTAACCGGTCGAACACCCAATTAGGATCATAAAATGTACCCAATTTAACCTAAGTAATTTTTTTCGCTTGTTGCAGGCGGTGTGAACGACTGGCCCTACCTACTGTCCGTCTATGTTTTACTAGTCATTTTTTGTTTACCCATACTTTGTATTTTACCTGAGAGTCCCAAGTACCTTTATGTAGTTAAGAAGAATGAAGATGAAGCTTTAAGAGGTTAGTTTATTTTTATTTTAGTAGTTTTCATAGGAATTGTATAGATCCGTGATGATATCTCTGGATTAAAATATGATCCTTTCATCCACACATGGAGACATCGAGACATGTGTGGAAAATAAGGTGAACGTTTTGCTACAGACTTATTGCACAGTCTCACTGTTAAGCTCGAAAAAATCTAACTACTACGGAACGCAACACTAGTAATAAAAAATAAAAAAACCTTTTGTCATTTGATATTTCGTGTAAGTCACTTTTTATACCTATTAAATAATGACATAATTTAGTATATATAATTACCACAGATACTGACTCCAAATGAGGCCTCCAGAACTAGAGTGGCCCAAACCTCAAGTAAAATTTAGTTGGCCCTTCCAAAAAAGGGGTTATTTCCATAGACAACTAAGTTAACCGCTTAGTAAATGGCTAGAATGTTCAAAGGTAATTCTAGTAAACAATCACAAATGACGTCAAAAAAAGACCTTATGATTTTTATTCAATAATAATAGAGTAGGGGCCCAGATCACTGGGGCCACTCTATTACGTATGGCCATGTCACTTGGGCCACTCTGGTTCTGGTGACCTCAAACAAAGTAGCATCACATCAAAATTCACTTGTATTAAGCTTGGAATCTGTTATCCCATGTGAATCAGCCATTATACTATATTCTAAATATTAGTCTTTATGGGTCTACACGCGATATGAGGAGTAGGAATTACATAGCTACTTACTGCCCGACATTTCGACTGGGTTACACCAATCATGGTCGCGAGCGAACATCCCAATATCGCGTGTATATAAAGACTATAGTGTAATGGACTATAGTATAATACTTTATTGTTTCTCCCACCATCAGAGCTGAGTCGTCTCCGAGGCGTATCCACCAGCCTGCTGTCTTCGGACATTGAGTGTTTGTCGCTAGAGGCTGCGGCGGCGGCCGAGCAGACGGGCGCGCGCTGGTCGATGCTGCGCGTGGCGCGGGAGCCGACGCTGCGACGGGCGCTGCTAGTGGCTGCGGCCATGCAGGCCGGCCAGCAGACCAGCGGGATCAATGCGGTTAGTAAATGATGAGGGGAATCATTAAAGATAAAGATCTTCCTCCGAGCTAGGTGATCAGCTAGGCGATCAACTAGGTGCTGTCTTTGTAGCTTTTAGGACAGTAGACCAGCGGGATGAATGCGGTCAGTGGCTGAAAAGGGTCCCTGAAAAGGAAAAGCTTTCTACGAGCTAGGTCTTTGGAGCTGTGAGCAGCGGTAGAGCAGAAGGGCGCGGAAGAAGACGTGATGTGATGCGGCGAACGCTGCTGGTAGCTGAGGCTAGTAAGTAGTAAGTAGCGATAAATGTCTAGGGGTTCCCAAAGATCGAGGATGTTGTTCAGAGTTAGGTGGTCAAGCTCGGGTACATCGGACATCAAGTCTTTGTTCATGGAGCAGACGGGCGCGCGCTGGTCGATGCTGCGCGTGGCGCGGGACCCGACGCTGCGCAGGGCGCTGCTGGTGGCCGCGGCCATGCAGGCCGGCCAGCAGACCAGCGGGATCAATGCGGTCAGTGACTGATGGGAGGAATCCTTGAAGAGAAAGATCTTCCTCCGAGCTAGGTGATCAGCTAGGCGATCAACTAGGTGCTGTCTTTGTAGCTTTTAGGACAGTAGACCAACGGGATGAATGCGGTCAGTGGCTGAAAAGGGTCCTGAAAAGGAAAAGCTTTCTACGAGCTAGGTCTTAGAGCTGTCAGCAGCGGCAGAGCAGAAGGGCGCGGAAGAAGACGTGATGTGATGCGGCGAACGCTGCTGGTAACTGAGGCTAGTAAGTAGTAAGTAGCGGTAATGTCTAGGGGTTCCCAAAGACCGAGGATGTTGTTCAGAGTTAGGTGGTCCAGCTCGGGTACATCGGACATCAAGTCTTTGTTCATGGAGCAGACGGGCGCGCGCTGGTCGATGCTGCGCGTGGCGCGGCCGCCAGCAGACCAGCGGGATCAATGCGGTCAGTGGCTGATGATGACGATGACGGAGATGCGACGTGCGCTGCTTGTAGCACAGGCCATACGGGCTGGCTAGAAGATCAGCGGGATCAGTGTGGTCGAACTTAAACTGGGGTGATCAGGTCTTTGCGATGAAACATTCAATTCACAGAATTAACTTTTGTCTTTTATCTGTAAACCCTACCTTGCTAAATTCCATAATGATACTTTTTTGACCATTTCTATATGGACCTTGTGTGGCATCCGAAGTAACATTCATTCAAGTCGAACAAATTTAAGAAGTTCATTTATGTCCGACAGGTGTTCTACTACTCGCAAAAGATATTCGAGCAGTCCGGCCTCTCCCCGCAAAGCGCTCAGTACGCGACGATCGGCTGCGGCGCCATCAACGTGTGCACCGCGGCGCTCATGCTGCGGCTGCTGCCGCGCGCGGGGCGCCGCCCGCTGCTGCTGGGCTCCGCGCTGGCCGCCGCGATCACGCTGGCCGCGCTGGCCGCCGCCATGCGCTTCATGGTGAGACCAGTAGACCGCAGTAGACACCAGTCCAATATCAAAATACTATAGTAGACCGCAGTAGACCACAGTAGACCCCAGTCCAAATCAAGTGATCACAATAGACCGCAGTAGACTACAGTAGACTACAATAGACCGCAGATGTTAAAAGCTAAAACCTATTCGTAGAGGGTAAAAGTTTTGATTTGAAAGTTTAAATCTAGGATCTGTAGGTGAAAGTCTACAGTAGACAAGGGTACCGAGTAGACTGATAACACTATGCGCTTTATGGTGTGCAGTAGAACAAGACTTTAAACGTCATAACCTATTGGTAGACAAGGGAAAAATAATTTAACCCGTTACCACTTTCTTTAATTTTTTATAGGATTTGAACCTTATGTCAGGTGATTAAGGTCTGAAATAAATGAGTCATGTATTCTATCACGGTTTGTTGAAGGGTTAATTCGACCTAATGGTCCAAGATCCCAGAGCCGCCAGACATCACTTATTTTCTAATGGACAAAATATATACGATTGAGTAGTGGTGGGGTGTACTATCATCATATGACTAGTTGCTACCTTGACCAGACGGCCATTTTTCAGATATCAACCAATCAAGGTACATAGAAACACTGCTCACCTCACTTAAATTCTGATGGCTGATTTTAACATATTGTTGCGGGAACGGGGTACGTTAAATTCAAGATACGCCAAAAGTCACCAAAAGACAATTAATTTATTTATCGACTAACAATTACACAATTAAACACTTAAAAACACAATTAAAAACACTTAATTAAAACACTAAACACGGAACACTAAATTACACTAAAGCACTGAATCACACTAAAACACTGAATTTCACTGACTATTCGCAGGTAACGCACTCGATCACTTCTAGTTCGCAGGAGACTGATTCGCTTCGCTTTCCAAATCGGAACTGTCCCGTCGCGTCGTGCATCCCGCTTTTATACCCAGTGAGGACGCAGCTCTTCGCGTGGCGTCGAGAATGTTCTCGCGGAGATCGAAATCTCTAGAACTCGCTGGAGCTTGCTCCGACCAACCAGAGTGTGTGACGTAGTATCGTGCAAGCGAATATAGACCTTATCCATACGACGATAAGACTCATTTCGCTTGCACGGTCTCTCAAGGTCGTAACATTATTATTACTCTTCTAGAACACGTGCAAGCGAATATAGACCTTATCCATACGACGATAAGACTTATTCCGCTTGCCCGGTCCCTCGTGGTCGTAACATTATCCCCCTCTTAGTCATGCTCGTCCCGAGCATCATTTGACCCATGGTAACGAGCCAATCGATCAATGTGAACAATTTTCGGCTTGCCTCTTGTCCCTTGTTTGATCCGATAGGTTAAGTCGTTCAGCCTAGTGATGATCTTGTATGGTCCTTCCCACCTTGGCTGGAACTTCGGTGATTTGCCCTTCTTTCTGAGTGGGTTGTGTAACCAAACCAGACTCCCTTCTTCGAAACCGTCGGTGTTGGCTTTGCGGTCGTAACGGGTTTTCATTCTTTCGCTGGATTTTAGACTGCAGTCTCTGACGAGACCATGTACTTCATCCAGGCGCTTCTGCAGGTCAGCCGCATATTCGGTTACTGGTTTCGGAGCTTCTGGCGGTGTCCCAGTCAACGCGTCTACCGGAAGCCGCATTTCTCGACCGAAGTTTACCATTGCTGGTGTTGCGCTGGTGCTATCGTGGATCGCAGATCGGTAGGACAGCAAGAAAAGCGGTATGTACTGGTCCCAGTCTCGTTGATGCTCGTCCACAACTTTGGCCAAGTGGTTTTCCAACGTTTGGTTGAATCTCTCGACCATGCCATCGGATTGCGGGTGTGCTGGTGTAGTACGGGTCTTATGCATACCCAACAGTTGACAGACCTCCTGGAACAGTGCTGACTCAAAGTTTCTTCCTTGGTCTGAATGTATTTCAAGAGGCACACCAAATCGGCAAATTACCTCGTGGACTAACTTCTTGGCGACCGTCTTTGCTTCTTGATTAGGCGTAGCGAAGACTTCAGGCCACTTAGTGAAGTAATCTTGGACCACAATGATGTACTTGTTTCCCTCATCGGATTCTGGAAAGGGGCCAGCTACATCCACTGCGATTCTTTCCCATGGAGCGCCAACGTTGTACAGCTTGAGTTTGCCCTTACTTCTGGTTTGAGGGCCCTTTACTGATGCGCAAGTCGTACATTTCTTGCACCAGTCCTCGACGTCCTCCCGACAGTGTATCCAGTAGAACCTCTGTCTCAGCTTCTCTAGGGTCTTCTTCACGCCTAAATGTCCCCCGGATACCCCATCGTGTATGTACCTCAGTAGCGAAGCAACTTGTTTACGGGGTACAATCAGCTGGAGTGTCGTTTGATCCCCTTTTGGTGTTTCCCATTTCCTGAAGAGTACTCCATCCTTAATCTCCAAACTGTCCCATTGTGCCCAGTAACTTTTCGTGATGGGGCTTGATGATGCTACATGGCTCCAAGAAGGTTTTTGACCTACTTCTTTCCATTCAAATATTTTCCTCAGGTCACTATCCTCTTTTTGAGCCTTTTTGATAGCGTCTTCGCTCCATTCATTATCAAGTCCCTGGGTGGTAATCATCCGGACTTCTTCTTTAGTCTCCGTCTTAGAACAATGACTGCAGGCCACAGGACAAGGTCTCCTTGATAGGGCATCGGCATTCAAATGCGTTCTACCACTCCGATGTTCTGTTGTGAAGTTGTACTCCTGTAGTTGCTCTAGCCACCGCGCCACTTGTCCTTCAGGGTTCTTAAACTGCAAGAGCCATTTTAACGCAGCATGATCTGTCCGCAGGGTAAACTGTCTTCCAACGAGGTACTTGTTGAAATGCTGTAGAGTCTTTACTACTGCCAACAGTTCCTTACGAGTCACACAGTAGTTCCTTTCAGGTTTTGAAAGTGACTTACTGAAATAGGCGATCACCACTTCCCGTTCACCTTGCTCTTGCGATAGAACTCCGCCTATGCCAGTATTGCTGGCATCAGTGTCCACGATAAACCTTCCTTCTCTGTTCGGGTAGCCAAGTATAGGACTGGTGCAGAGGTGTTCTTTTAATCTGACGAAGGCTTGATCACATTCCAAGTCCCAGGCGAATACTCGTTTATCTTCCGTGAGCCGATGAAGAGGTTTCGCTATATCAGAGAAGTTTTTGACAAAGCGCCGGTAGTATGCGCATAAACCCAAAAAATGATCTCACGTCGGTCTTGTTAGCTGGAATAGGCCATTCTTGGACAGCTTTGATCTTCTCTGGGTCAGTCCTTACACCTTTCGATGAAATAATGTGGCCTAAGTAGGCGACTTCTTCCTTGAAAAACGTGCATTTTCTTTGGACTGAGTTTCAAGTTTGCTTCTCGTATTCTGGTGAAAACCTTCCTTAGGTTACTGACATGCTCTGTGAAATTTCGACCCATGACAATGATGTCATCCAGATAGACCAGGCATGCATCACCCAGAGAAGTCCAACCAGTACTCTTTCCATCAACCGCTCGAATGTCGCCGGAGCGTTGCAAAGTCCAAAGGGCATGACGTTGAACTGCCACAATCCATTCCTAGTTCCGGTCGTAAATGCCGTCTTCTCTTTGTCTTCTGGATGGATGTCAACTTGCCAGTACCCACTCTTAAGGTCCACTGTTGAGAACCACTTCATGCCGCTCAACATGTCCAGTGTGTCGTCTATACGGGGCAGGGGGTAGCTGTCCTTCTTCGTTGCATTATTCAACAACCGGTAGTCCACACAAAACCTGGTGCTGCCGTCCTTCTTCTTTACCAGGACTACTGGCGAAGACCACGGGCTTGTTGAAGGTTCTATGATGCGGTTCTTCTGCATCTCAGCAACCATGTCTGCTACCTCCTTCTCTTTGGCAAATGGAAGGCGTCTGAGGCCGCTGCTTTATTGGTGGCGCGTCTCCCGTGTCTATTCTGTGTTTAACGAGACCTGTCCTTCCCAAATCGTGGTCACCCTTCGAAAATATGTCGTTGAAATCGAGTAACAACCTTTTGGCTTGGTGAAGTTCCCGCTCAGATAGCTTGTCCTTACAATTTGCTAGGAGCGGCGTGACGTCATCTCGTTGACAAGATTCCGGTTCCCGGGCCCTTTTCAGCCTTCTGATGGATTGACCTGCATCGCACCGTCCGATGACACAGTTTCTTCGTAGCTGCACTTCATCTCCGCTAAGATTGATGACTCGCACTAGCGCTCCTTTTCCGGTCATGGCCAGAGTTCTTGCTGTGATCCAACTCGGATGGTCGCCGCAGTTTTCTATGACGACGCTTCGCCCTTGACACATAGTGTAAGGAAATCTAACTTTGACCAGAGTTTCAGATCTCGGCGGTAGGGTCGTATTTTTCAGGCAGTAAACTGCACATGATCTTGCTCCCTCCAGGAATACTTCTTGTTCGGGGAAACTAAGTACTCCTTTAGCGACGTCTACCACACACTTCTGGTCTCTTAAAAAGTCCAATCCAATGATGCAATCGTCCGTGATGTCTGCTATGAGAACGCCGTATTCAAAGGTTTGTTCTCCAATGGTTATCTTCGCCATCGTCTCACCGAAGACGGTAACTGGCTGGCCTGTTGCTGTTTGAAGCTGAACGGATGGTCTCTGATTCCACACAATAGTCCTTTTCAATAGCTCCGGACGCACTATTGTTCTTGAAGCACCGGTGTCAATAGTAAAATGACACGTTACGCTGTTCAGCTGTCCAACCACTGTAAGGTTGTTCCCATTACCAATTTGTGAAACAGTGACGGTAGGGGCTCGATGTTGACCAGCCAGCGCCCGCCCCACGGCCCTGGCTTCTTCTAGTTTAACGACAGCTCTTCTGCGTCCACCTGTGTAGAGGACGCTACTGTCGTTCTACGTGGCCATCTTCGCTTGGGGCAACTACTCCGAATATGGCCCCTCTCGCCGCAGCCGTAGCACATCGGACCCAAAGAAGGTTTTTCCTTCACCACAACCTCCCGAAGTCGTTGAGTTCTAGCGTCTTGACGCACGGCTTCCACCTCCAAAGCATGGGCTAAAGCTTCCTGTAAGGTCTGATGATGGCTCAATTTCACGGTGTGTCTGACGTCTGCGTCTCTAATTCCATCACAGAAAGCTTGCGGGATCATTGATTCCACCATTGTCGGGCATGACACGTACGCACGTCTGACTAGCCTTTCGATTTCCGTTGCCCATTGCTGCAGACTCTCACCAGGCTTCTGCTGTCGGTCGCGGAGTTGTGCTCTATACGCGTGTTCCAAGTGTTTGTCGCTGTACCTGCCCTCTAGTGCTCTTTGGAGAGCACCTAAAGTTCTGTTATCCGAAGGCAGGTTTTCCAACGTGAGCAGGGCATCTCCTCGAAGAGCTAGAGTCAGAGCTATCAAGGACTCTTCCTCGTTCCACCCCTTTCCTTTAGCCACCGTCTCGAACTGGTACCAAAATGCTGCCCAAGACGTCGTTCCATCGAAGTGGGGTACTTCGATTTTCGGAGAATCCGACACTACCGTAGCACCCCGGGTCCCCACTCTTGCCATTTTGGTATGTAGCTGTCGCATCTCAGCATCCACCTGGCTCAATCGATCCTCGTGTTGGGTGAATCGATCTTCATGTTGGGTGAATCGATCTTCATGTTGGGTGAGTCGATCTTCGTGTTGGGTCAGTCGATCTTCGTGTTGGGTCTTGACGCTTAGCACATCATCCTTGAGAGCATCAATCTGCTTTTCTAATACTTCGTGCTTCTTCTCAATAGCCCCCAACAAACTCTTGCTTAGCTCTTCCTGGCGGCGGGCTAGCTCCTCCAGATGGCGGGCCTGCTCCTCCTGGCGGCGGGCTTGCTCACGGGCTTGCTCCTCCTGGCGGCGGGCTTGCTCACGGGCTTGCTCCTCCTGGCGACGGGCTTGCTCCTCCTGACGGCTGGCTTGTGTCTGCAGCATTTTAAATAAGTCTGCAAGCTCCACAGGCCCAATTGATGTTTGAATTGATCCCTCCGTTGAAGTGCCTTCACCCTCTTGCAGGGCCGCGGTTTGACTCCTTGTTACTCGACCTTCACTGTCTTCTCGTGGTGTAAGAGGCATCTTGAATCCCACTTCTGACACCAATTGTTGCGGGAACGGGGTACGTTAAATTCAAGATACGCCAAAAGTCACCAAAAGACAATTAATTTATTTATCGACTAACAATTACACAATTAAACACTTAAAAACACAATTAAAAACACTTAATTAAAACACTAAACACGGAACACTAAATTACACTAAAGCACTGAATCACACTAAAACACTGAATTTCACTGACTATTCGCAGGTAACGCACTCGATCACTTCTAGTTCGCAGGAGACTGATTCGCTTCGCTTTCCAAATCGGAACTGTCCCGTCGCGTCGTGCATCCCGCTTTTATACCCAGTGAGGACGCAGCTCTTCGCGTGGCGTCGAGAATGTTCTCGCGGAGATCGAAATCTCTAGAACTCGCTGGAGCTTGCTCCGACCAACCAGAGTGTGTGACGTAGTATCGTGCAAGCGAATATAGACCTTATCCATACGACGATAAGACTCATTTCGCTTGCACGGTCTCTCAAGGTCGTAACATTATTATTACTCTTCTAGAACACGTGCAAGCGAATATAGACCTTATCCATACGACGATAAGACTTATTCCGCTTGCCCGGTCCCTCGTGGTCGTAACAATATATTTCACACAGTATCATTAAAAATCAGGATTCATTACTCCCAGACATATGCGGTCGGCGGTTTTACCTTACAGACGCTTTAAAGCTATGAAAAAAATTTTACTTTTACTTATTTTCTGATGCTTGATTTTTATATATGTTATTCAAACAACTAAAAAGTGCTCATCTGACCGCAATAATAATAGTATTGTATCTTACAAACTATTTTATTAGATAAACTTAACTAAATTCAATTTTAAAAAAAAATCTAAAACAGTTGGGTCTGGTGAATGTTTGGCCCCTTGGATCGGTCTGTCCGTTTGCAAAACGTTTTAAAATAATTGTTTGAATAACATATATAAAAATCAAGCATCACAAAATAAGTAAAATTAAGTAAAAGTAAAATTTTTTTCATAGCTTTAAAGCGTCTGTAAGGTAAAACCGCCGACCGCATGTGTCTGGGAGTAATGAAACCTGATTTTTAATGATATTGTGTGAAATATATGTTAAAATCAGCCATCAGAATTTAAGTGAGGTGAGCAGTGTTTCTATGTACCTTGATTGGTTGATATCTGAAAAATGGCCGTCTGGTCAAGGTAGCAACTAGTCATATGATGATAGTACACCCCACCACTACTCAATCGTATATATTTTGTCCATTAGAAAATAAGTGATGTCTGGCGGCTCTGGGATCTTCCTCTATAATTGGCTATTAGACGATTGTAGCAAGTGTTTTAAATAAGTCTACAAATATTATAAAATACTAGCTGTGCCAGCGACTTCGTTCGCGTTTCTCCCGTTTTTTACACATTTTCCACTGTATCTTTGCTCCTATTGGTCGCAGCGTGATGTTATATAGCCTAAAGCCTTCCTCGATAAATGGTCTATACAACGCAAAAAGATTTTTTCAAATCGAACCAGTAGTTTCTGAGATTAGCGCGTTCAAACAAACAAACTCTTCAGCTTTATAATATTAGTATAGATATTTCAGAAAATTGTCAAGTAGCGAATTGTCCTGTTCCAGACGGTGGTGTCGTGGATGCCGCTGGTGTGCACGGGCGCGCTGCTGCTGTACGTGCTGGTGTACGGGCTCGGCCTCGGACCCATCCCATACTTCATAGCTTCGGGTGTGTACTCATCATCATCATCATCAGCCCATATACTTCCCCACTGCTGGGGCACGGGCCTACCCTCAACTAGGGCGATAAGCCAAGCAACCCACGCTGGCCAAGTGCGGGTTGGTTGACTACAACCTTACAATTTCTTCGTAGGTGTGCAGGTTTCCTCACGTTGTTATAGCGTCGAATAATCATACATAATATGAATTGCAAATTTGTAAAATCCAGTGGTACGTGGCGAAGTTTGAACTGGTGACTACTCGCATGGCGACCTTGACCACTCGGCCATCGACGCTTTTCGTAGGCCCGGTCAAAGGTATATTTTGTGTGAATATTTTTATTAATTTGAGCGAGGTATGCCTCTATTCGTTTAATGATACCTTATTCATTTGGTATTATAGCAGGCCAGGTTAATCTATAATGAGCCAATATCATCGGCCGGTCATCAAAGGCTGGTCTAAAACGAAGTTTGTTGGCTGCAAATGCAAGTGGCGCCATCTACGAATGTCCATTAATCTCTTACTTAATCATTACAAGTAAAAAGCGTCGATGGCCGAGTGGTTAAGGTCGTCGCTTGCCATGCGCGAGGTCGCCAGTTCAAACCCCGCCAGGTACCAATGTGTTTTTCAAATTTGAAATTCATGTGTACCATCATTCGTCGCTTTAACGGTGAAGGAAAACATCGTGAGGAAACCAGCACACCTGAGAAATTTTTCAACGGTGTGTGAAGCCATGTCAGAGGCCTACGGGCGGTTTAAAAAACTCTGACACCAGGTTGTTCATCAACCATACGATAAGATGAAGAATCATTACAAGTTTCCTTTAATCTCCCTAACTCTACAGAGCTGTTCGAGGTGGGACCGCGCGGCGCGGGCATGGCGTGGGGCTCGCTGGCCAACTGGGGCGGGAACTTCCTCGTGGCCATGACCTTCCCCAGCATGCGCGTCGCCATCGGGCCCTACTGCTTCCTCATCTTCTCCGCTATCACCGCCGCTCTGTTCGTCTTCCAGAAGTAAGTTGTATTAACCCTCAATAGAGCAACGGGAAAATAATTCCCACCCGATTTTGAACCTTATCCGCGATTGTTCGTAATATAGTTGTAATATCGGCGAAAACTAATGAAAAAATTCTATGTGCTGTGTGCTATTAAGGGTAAGAAGGCTAAGAAGGGTTAAATGACACCTAATTTATAACTTAGGCTAATTTTGGAGTAGCGCTGACCGCACGTTGACCGTCAGCGCTGAAGGTTCAGTATGCATAGAGATAAAGGGCCGTTTTTAAGTAACGCCGACCGGCGGCGACGGCGCCGACGCCCGATACAAAAATCTATCGGCGTCGAAGATCAGCGTGTCGTCAGCGCGAGTCCAGAATCAGCCTTAAACCCTAAGTATTTTTAACTGTTTTTTGAATTTTCACTAGTATTCTAACTGGATAAGGTTTGAAATCTTGTGGCTTGAGGCAAGTATTTTTCTGTTGCTCTTTTAAAATTGGGTTTTTGCTTGACCCAATTTTAAAAGGACAAAAGAAATTGGTCATTTGACACAGGTTTTTACCAACATGAAATAAGGCAGTATGTTGGTGTAAAATACTTGTACATACATTATGTTACGATATTTTTTTACCGTAAAATAAACACTTTTCACACATCCTCCAGGTCCATCAGGTGGAGTGAGGTCTTCTGTTAGTCTATTATAAAAAAAATCCATAACTATTTACAGGCTATACCTCCCGGAGACCCGCGGCCGCACTCCCGCGCAGGTGGCGGCCATTTGCGCCAGAGGCTTCCGCTCCCCCCCCTCCGCCTCCCGGCCGCCGCTCTGACACGCTCCCTGCAGCCTCACACCCACCCCGTCAACATACCAACAACCATAGCACTGGCAACCGCCACTATCGTCCTAGCGATCCTTGACGGCCTCTTGAAGATTGGAAGAAACTTTTTTGAAGTTGCAATTGGACAGGCGCCGTCGATACGTGCGGCTTTGTCGATCACTTTCAGCTGGTGGCGCCATCTGTGGCTTTGATGGTGTGTAAGCTTTTAGACTTTCGTGTCCTATTACACTAAATATTAGTCTGTGTTGTGGCAGACGAAGACGGGCGGCGGTAGTTCGCTCGCGACCATGATTGGTGTAACCCAGTCGTAACGTCGGGCAGTAAGTAGCCAAGTATTTGCAACTCCTAATATCGCGTGGAGTCCCATAAAGACTAATATTTAGTTTGATGGTTTGGTTTGGACGCCGAATTCGTACACCAACTCGAATATAGGTTTAAAGGCGTACATGCACGATAGTCGCTGACTTAATAGCCATTGCGGCGTCCCTAGAAGTCATTGGAAGTAGCAGTACCTAAAGTTAATAAAGATATTCGAACACGGTCTACAAAACACGCTAATAAGTACGAATAAAAATGCCGCGAACATATTTTTTCTTGGTTATTGGTACGCAGTGCGAACAAAGTTGTTGCGTGTCAAATTTATTTCTTAGTGCGTACGCGCATCATGAGGTACGTTTGTTTTTGTTTTTTTTTTTATTTAATCGATGACTGAATCTATTTATTTTACAAATTCCTGAGTGTGACGATTGTTTGGTCTTTCCCCAGTGTACCTACTTTAGATTTTTGTGAACTATTTTGTCGAATTATCTGTTGCATCTACAAAAATAAGTGTATGGTTTTTGATTAGTGTTTTGATTCTCTTTTAATATCTTGAGATTTATTTATTTATATTATTTGAGATAGCTGATTTAATATCATTCTGAAGTACGCTGGGCCTAAAATCTACTCGAATATATTATTAAATTGTTTTAAATACCCATAAACTCGAATAAATGTATCATCTATTTTTTAAGTATAAGTCATGTTTTGAACAAATTGTACTTAAACTTACATTTATTTTTATTTTTGTTATGTTATTTCATTTGAAAGACAAGTTTTAGTTTTAAAATTTAATTTAATTTATGTACCTACTGTTTTGTTTCTTTTAACTTCAAAATTAGGACTGCCAAAAAGTTTTTATTCGTAGTGTTAAAAATTATGAATTGCCAAAATTAATTGATGCATTTCTTAACATTGCCAAATTTTTATTTTTTTTTGTTAATTAGTTTGTCTAGAAATTTTACATTATACCAAATTATTATGTTAAATTTGAATATTTGCAAACCCCTTTAGCATCACACGGACGCTAAGAGTAGTCTCCCAGTAGCGATAGTATCAATATAAGATATTATTACAGTAACGGTGCTGGTTTATAATATTGAGTAATAATGACCGAATACTGAAACGCCACTCATCTTTTAATAGGAGCTTTTGATTGGCAAAATTGAATTCAGAACTTTCAGATTCAATTCAATTTCGCCTATTTAGGAGCTGTTTGACACTTTTCTTGCTGATTACATACACCTTGTAACTTCTAGAATCATACATCGGGATTTTATCAAGCGTGAGATGCAATCCGCAGCAAATGTGTTAAGCTGAAAGTATATTGTAGTGTTTCACTGTTCGGGCGTATTTATAAGTCACGTAGGCTAGTCTCGTAGCGGCTGAGGCGAGCGTAGAACTGACCTCTCAGATGTCTTGCTCGGTATGATTTATTTTATAGTTTAAGTCAGTTCTGGCTAGAGCATTTATTTCAGTTACCGGTTCACTGCCCGAGATGTAAACACAATAGAAATACAATATGCACAACCCTTATGTGTTCTGTGGGACTCTGAACCTGTTAGTAAATGCTCTACTCTATAACTAGGTAATATTTTAGGGATATAGGTCTTGTTTTTGTTAGGTTAGATTTGAATGGTTTGACGCGAGATGAGTGTTCTCCGAGATATAATCTTAAGGGTTTTTTGGTGTAGTTATTTATTTCCCAAAGGAAATACTCGTCCGCTTGTAAGTTATTATAAACTATATATTATTTTGTCTATGCCTGTGTTTGCTTTAGTTTCTAAGATTTAATAAGTACAATGTTTTAGATAGATGAATATTTTGTATCTATTCGTAACAATTTGAGCGAAAGAGACTGTGGCTATGAGGTGATAGAATAATGGTAATTCGACATAAACAATTAATCACAACCCTAGTGTTACAATTAGAGTAACGCACAAAGAATATATGAAATAATATCACATATTAGCCAGAAATAATGCCGACTCTACACGCGTACAAAATGTACCGTCCATATAAGCATTGTTGTGATTTGTAAAGTCTTCTTGCCTGCTGTTTATGGACTTGTATTTAAGATATTTATTTAAAAATTACCAAGTTACTTTTATAAATCCGAACTAATTCGAGAATTCCATTAGATATTGTATCGCTTCGAACCAGAATGGACCAAAAAGAGAAATTATAAGCAACATCACTGGTTTGAAGTAATTTATTTGACTGATTCATTTGTACCTTATTTGTTTTATCCTATTTCTGATGGTGTGTTTTATTTTGTGTGAGGGCTAAAAGGTTATTACTTATATGATATTAGTCATGTTTCAAATTATAAAGAAATAAAATGTTGGGTTATTTATCAATTGTAATATAAATCTAGTAATAATTACTCAAAATGTTATCTATCTCACAGTATTCCTGTATACTATAGTTTATAGAACAAGAAAGCTTACAGATGCATAAAATGTGATCAAATTATTCGCTCAACTAGTTTAGCTGGAACTGCCTTATTAAATAACATCACGATTTATTCCGATTGCAATGTACTTAATGATAAACAGGCGAAGATGATTGTGTTTGTCATCAATCGGTAATACAAGTATGTATGCTGGTCTAATAAAAGCCTATTGAGTACAAAACTTTGTTTTATTAGTATTTATTAATTATTGACTTACCCGTAATTACTTGGTATTGATAAAATAGCTTATGGGCGTGTCCCCATTAGACAAAGTGTAAGCGATTTCTATATCTACGTTATAGTAGATATATTGCCCTTTGCCTACTGGATATAGGGTTAGCGACCAATACAATGTTGTCTACCATACACTATGTGCGTAGTAATGGGAACGTGGGATTAAAACAATAGTCATGTAATAAAAATCCAATTTAAAACAACTTTATTTATTAACCAAAATAGGACATCTTTATCACAAATTTACCTTAACTTAGACTTAATTGTGCGTAGAACATTATTCCTATTTTTTGGGGTCCACTTTGGCCACTTCTAGCCGAGGATCTCAAGTTGGAATAAGAAATATTAGAACGTTACATTCGCTTAAGTTTGGTTAAACTACATTTCAAGTTCATTACAATAATTATATGTACTTTTAGAGGACCTAACTATAACATTTAAAAAATAATATGTAGTTAGAGTTGGATTAATTGACAGTGTACTCGACTCTTAGAAGGAGCCTGAACGAAGACTAGTAGAAAGAATATACTCTTCCTCCAGAATATCCTCTATAAATGACACTTTTTACATATCAATAACTCTTTGTAGCTTATTTGATTTGTGATTTCTAGCGTTAGGCTAATCTTTCTTTCTCGACAGGCGCGGTAGCCTCCCAAATAGCTATTGGTACGGGCGCAAGTGCTCTTCCAGCGCCTTATTATCATTATACTGACAATGTAATGAGATTAAAAGACACTTCCCTTATTAGAACTACGAATTGAACAATCGACCTTAACACTAAAACAATTAAGCACATTTTCGCACATAGGAAGAGCTTAATCCTAGTACACCCATTACTACCGGCGCAGGCGCTCTTCCAACTCCTTCATCCGATCCCATGCTACCAACAGCAGCACTGTATGCGGCCCCAGTCGTAAGTAGTTAGCGCCGATTCCTTTGTATAAAGCGAAAGCTCCTTCCGTGCGGACCGTCTTGATGAAACAGTCCGTCATGCCGGAGTATAATAGACCACGGTTGTGGCTGTCCACGGCTGGAATATATAAATTAATAAGCTATCGTGTATTGTAAAATCGATTAAATATTTCGGTGACAAGGATGCGATAGCCGTGGGGTGCCGGCAGAATAGAATAGCACCTCCCCAAATCTTCCCGCGGGTGTCGTAGAAGGCGACAGAGGGACTACTGCAAGGCATGGAACATGATCGGAGATCGGGCAGCAGCGCTCTCCGCATCACCTCGAACATGAAAACTGCGATCACCAACCCGCCTGCCCAGCGTGGTGATTATGGGCAAACCCTCTAAATGGTGTACAAATGGCCACGGCCCCCAGTTCCCGGCAGCCCCGCTATTCCTGGTCACGGTGGCGACCATGGTAACGGCGGAGCGGGGGGTGCTAAGAATCCCCGGGCTACAAGAGGCCACCAAAACACACTGACTCTGGCGACGTATAACGGACGCACGCTACGGCTCGACTCGCATCTGGCGCAACTTGAGGTAGAGCTTGAGAAAATTAGGTGGCACATTCTGGGGTTGTGCGAAGTCCGAAGAGCGGGGGAGGACACCATAACCCTAGAATCAGGCCACCTGCTGTACTTCCGCGAGGGAGACAAACATTCTCAAGGTGGCGTCGGTTTTCTGGTCAATAAGTCCCTCTCTGACAACGTGGTGGAAATGTCTAGTGTTTCGAGCAGGGTAGCGTACCTCATCATTAAGCTCACCGAGAGGCTTAGCCTCAAAGTGGTGCAAGTGTACGCACCGACCTCTTCACACTCAGACGATGAAGTGGAGAAAATGTTCGATGACATATCGAAGGCCCTCCACTCCACCACTAAGACCCACTACAATGTTGTGATGGGGGACTTCAACGCTAAAGTGGGAGTACAATTTTGCAGTGAATCGGTAGTAGGGTCCCACGGTTTTGGAGCTAGAAATCACAGGGGTCAAATGCTTGTCAACTTCCTCGAACGGGAGGGGCTCTTCTTGATGAACTCTTTCTTTAAGAAGCAGCCTCAAAGGAAGTGGACGTGGCAAAGTCCCGATACTGTGACTAGGAACGAGATCGACTTCATCATGGCGGATAGGCGGCACATATTCAGAGATGTCTCCGTGCTCAACAGGTTTAACACCGGCAGTGATCACCGTCTTGTTCGAGGCACTCTGAATATCGATTTTAAAGCCGAACGTGTTCGCTTAGTGAGGTCGAGTCTCCGACCTACTCTGCTCCAGACCATAACAGGATCCGAAACGTTCCAGTCAAACCTGGAGAACCGATTTGCAGCTGTGGAAACCTCAATTGACGTTAACCAGAAACTTGAAAATATGGTTCGTGTCCTCAGGGAGGAAGGATCGAGATTGTGCAGCAGAAGGGGCGGGGGTAGGGAAGTCTAAACTTTCCGAGAAGACCTTAAGGCTAATGAGGCAGCGACGTGAAGACCCACCCGCTACTGCACTGGAAGCTCGGGCTCTCAACCGGGAGATCAATAAATGTGTGCGACGCGACCTCCGGTGCTACAATACTCTTCTGATTGAAAGAGCTATTGAACAGAATCGGGGTCAAAGGTGTTTGTACAATCTCTCGGAAGAAGCCACCTAACGAAGCTGACCACAGCGAATGGGGACATTGCTGCCTCAAAGCCGGCAGTCCTCTCGGAGATAGAGGACTTCTATGGCCGGTTATACGCCTCGCATGCATCTCGCCCTGATCCCGGCAATGAGGACACTAGAGCCATATTGACACGCCACTATACCGAAGACCTACCAGAAGTTAGCAATAACGAAATTGAGATTGCTCTTGGACAGCTTAAAAATGGAAAAGCCCCTGGAGAGGACGGCGTTACAACAGAGCTGCTAAAGGCTGGAGGCAAACCCGTACTGAGGGAGCTTCAAAGGCTTTTTAACGCTGTCCTGTTTGAAGGGAGAACTCCGGAGGCGTGGAGTAAGAGTGTGGTCGTCCCGTTCTTTAAAAAGGGTGACAAAACCCTTTTGAAGAACTATCGACCTATTTCCCTTTTAAGCCACGTCTATAAGCTTTTCTCAAGAGTAATCACAAACCGTCTTACGCGAAGACTCGACGAATTCCAACCCCCGGAACAGGCTGGATTTCGGAGCGGATACGGCACCATAGACCACATCCACACAGTGCGGCAGATTATACAGAAGACTGAGGAGTATAATCAGCCCCTGTGCCTAGCATTTGTGGACTATGAGAAAGCCTTCGACTCGGTTGAAATCTGGTCAGTTCTGGAGTCCCTGCAGCGATGCCAAGTAGATTGGCGATACATCCAGGTGATGAAATGTCTCTACCAAGCCGCGACTATGTCCGTCCAAGTACAGAATCAGCAGACAAAACCCATACCATTGCATAGAGGAGTGAGACAAGGGGACGTCATCTCCCCGAAGTTGTTCACAAATGCAATGGAGGATTTGTTCAAGACGCTGAACTGGAAAGGACGTGGCATTAACGTAAATGGTGAACATATCTCTCACCTGCGATTTGCAGATGACATCGTCATTCTGGCAGAGACGCTGAAGGACCTACAACAGATGCTGAATGACCTGGCTGACAATTCTGCGCGCATCGGCCTACGGATGAACTTGGACAAAACCAAGGTCATGTTCAATGAACATGTACTACCGGAACCGATTGCGATTCACGGCACCGTCCTCGAAGTTGTTCAAAAATATGTGTACCTTGGGCAGACTATGCAGTTGGGTCGAAACAACTTTGAGGACGAGGTGAATAGAAGAATTCAGCTAGGTTGGGCAGCGTTTGGGAAACTACGTCGAGTCTTCTCATCGTCAATCCCACAAAGCCTAAAGACGAAAGTCTTTAATCAGTGCGTCCTACCCGTCATGACGTATGGAGCCGAAACGTGGACACTGACGGCACGGCTGGTCCACAAGTTAAAAGTCGCTCAGCGGGCTATGGAAAGAGCTATGCTCGGTGTTTCTCTGCGGGATCGAATCAGGAATGAGGTGATCCGTCAGAGAACCAAAGTTATCGACATAGCTCATCGCATTGGCAAGTTGAAGTGGCAGTGGGCTGGCCACATCAGCCGTAGAACCGACAACCGTTGGGGTAGACGGATTCTGGAGTGGATACCGCGTCTCGGCAAACGTAGTGTAGGACGCCCGCAGGCCAGGTGGTGTGACGATCTGCGCAGGACGGCTGGTAGGAGCTGGATGCGAGTGGCCGAGGATAGAGAGAAGTGGCGTGCATTTGGAGAGGCCTATGTCCAGCAGTGGACAGAGATGGGCTGATGATGATGATGATGCGATCGGCCTTCTTGTCATCTAAATCTCAATGTTATTCGTAGTAGGTCGGTAATTCCCTTCTTTTTTCTCACCCCCAGTGTTTTTACACCCATTATAAATAAATAGGGAAAAGATGCAGTGTCCTTCATCATCAGCCCATATACGCCCCCACTGCTGGGGTACGGGCCTATTCTAAACTAGGGCGATAAGGCCGTAGTCATCCACCGTGGCTAAGTGTGGGTTGGTTGACTACACAGCCTATGAATTATTTGTAGGTGTGCTGATGCTGACACAGTGGTACATTGCGGTGTTTGGACTAGCGACCTCTCGTATGGCAAGCAACGACCTTAACCACTCGGCCATCGACGCTGTTTAGTGCCCTAACAGAGCCCACAATTATCAGTATTATGTTACTATTACATAATGTAAATAAAACCCATCAGGAAGTAATAAAAATATTGATTAAGTAGGTATAGATCCCACCTCATTGTGTTTTAAGTTTCAATTCAAAGTTTGAAATTCTATGTCCTATTAAGGATTTAAGCCATTACTCATATACCTATTAACTTTGCGTACCTTGATTAGACAACCTTGTGGCGACAACATCAAAAGGGTTCAAGAACAGCGTCATCACGAGCCCTCCAAGATTGGCTGCTACGAAGGACAGCAATATAGGCGCGTTGGTGAGCCAGCCGCGCGCTAACAGCTGTTCTTTGGCGAAGCTGAAGGACACCATTTGGGCGCCGCTGCCCACCGCGCCGCGCGGGATCTGGGGCTGCACGCCGCGGAACAGGCCTGGAGGGAAGATAGAGGAATTAAAAAGTGTTTTTAAAGGTCTACACGCGGTATTAGGAGTAGCAAAGACGAGTAGTAGCAAGAAGGTAGCTAGATACTTGCTGCCTGACAAACTTATAGCAGCTATTAAAAATCGAGAGATCAAACAAGTAGGTACGCGGTGGCTGAGAACCTATTAGACATAATTAAATAGATAATAATCATGACTCTTTAATGTAATGGAATGGGAAAGTCAAAACTTTAAGGTAGAGGACATTATGGGTACCCTGATGATGAAACAAGGAGGAGGAAGTATATGGTCAACACTTTATTAAACGGCAAAATGTAGAGAATCAGTTCATTAAATAATAAATAAATAAATATCTGGGACATTTCCACACACGGTCATCTGCCCCAAACTAAGCAGAGCTTGTACTATGGGCGTCAGAGACTGATAAACATACATATATATTTTTAAATACATACTTAAATACATAATCACACCCAGACACGGAACAAACACCGATGTTCATCACACAAATATTTGTCCCGAGTGGGAATCGAACCCACGACTCTTGGAACCGCCAGCCAGGGTCACTAACCAATGTTCCACCGAGCCAGTCAAACGAGTTCAATTAAACGTGTGAGGTATGTGCGAGGACGGTGCAGGTTCTTCTTTGGTCCTTCAAGCAGGTTTAATGTCCAACCCGGATCAAATGAAAGCGCACTGTAATTTATTGAAAAAGGGTTTAGGTATTCCTACCTAGATTTGTTTGGTTTAAATCACAGTAGAACACCATCATTGATGCTTACCTTTATAAAGTAGGGATGAGGACGCATTGATGACGAGGCTACTCCAAGCCATCATCGTATGTCAGTAAGGAAAAAAATACCTTTAAAAAAATTGTGATAAAAAGGTTTCCATACCTCGTACTCCTTCCTTCTTGTAAATATCTGCGAGGGCTCCAAAGGTGCCGGTGTGTTGGTGCTGGTGCCCGACGGCGATTTCGCGAGCCGCCTGAGCTTGCAGCCGTGTCTGTATATAATTACATGTTAAAATGTGTGAGAATGTAGCATGTCAACACCGTTTTATCTCGTTGGGAGATAAACTTCGAAAAAATAAGATTCCATAAGACATCACTATGCAAAATAGTATACCAGTTTTGAAAA
The DNA here is from genome assembly GCA_039566165.1 of Maruca vitrata. Taxonomy (NCBI): domain Eukaryota; kingdom Metazoa; phylum Arthropoda; class Insecta; order Lepidoptera; family Crambidae; genus Maruca; species Maruca vitrata. The sequence goes on along the minus strand of CM076918.1, from coordinate 2,759,624 downwards.
AAAAAATCCTCTACATAAGCGATATGGTTGAAAGTTGACGATATGTAAAGTGTGCATTAGGTTATAGGATAGCTGTCAGAATATACGGTAGGTATAGGATAATCAACCTTGTGAGGTGCGAATGATTTTTAATCTACAGGTGATTTACTTAATGTATTCATTTTTATTTTGGGCCCGAACGGGACACGTTGAAAACGCTTGCTGCGTTGCCCAATACGCTTGTTGCGACAATATTAGTCTTTCTGGCCGAGAAATGTGGATAACAGAACATGGGTTCCATGGGGACACCGGGACACATTATTTCAAAACTGGACGTCACCTTAGGTATACTACTTACTTTCTTCGTCGACCGTTCAGCAAAGTTGACAACTCCAGCATCATACCTTAACAAGGAAGAAGGGTGTCCCCGCGATGGAGCCCAGCGCTCCGCCCACGCCCGCCGCCGCAGCCCCCTTCAGCACGGACGTGCGACCGTTGGCGTCCGTCGTCAGCCCGCGCCGCTCAGAGATGCGGAATACGCCGAGGCTGTGAACAGAACGTTCAATATCGAATCGTAAACTTCACATGAATACAAGAATTTATTAAGAACAAGCTTTCCGCCCGCGACTTCGTCCGCGTAGAGACGTTTAACGGAATAATACTATATCTACCTGACTATATCTATATCTGTACCAAATTTCATCTAGATCGCATGCGTGAAAGCGTAACAGACAGACAGACAGAGTTACTTTCGCATTTATAATATAAGTATGGATGAAATCTTTGTGTGACAAATTGGAACCGCGCGATGTTCGGCAAACAGAGATTTCTTTTTACAATTAAATCGCTCAAGAGATTTTCTAGATAACTTTCTTAGCTCCTAAACAGTTGCTTAAGACAATATATAATTTAAAACTGTCATGGTTACCTACACACATTAGAAAACTGAAACTGTCCGGGATATTTACCATGTTGTTTTGTTTTAATGAGTTCCCGATATTTCGGCACGGTTGCAAGCGCCATGATCACGGGTGAACGTTCCTTTTTTGCAATTTTACGCGGAGAATTGCTATCAACTGGTTTTGTACCTACGCTGAATTATTCCCTCCGTGGTTTAAACAGTGTTGTAAACTCACCGGAAAGTGTTCAAGAAGAACTGAAAGCCGAGCATAGCGGGTAATCCCCGCTGCAGCGCCGCAGCGCCCTCTGTCCTCGCGACCACGTACAGCGCGTGCGCCACGCCGCGGTACTGCGCCGGCGCACCGCGCGCGAGCAGCTCGCCTTGCAGCTGTAAGCGGGTCTTTACCACCTGCAAGGGTAAATGGGGATTTTTGATAAGAGAGACCTTTACCTATTCCTATATGGCTTTATTGAAACATCCGAAAGGTAAATATTGAATAATATATCTACTTAGAACCTTTTTTAGCATATTAACAAATTTGCTAAAAAAGAAGTACAAAAGTACCTAGCCGTAATCGACGAGCATGCATGAAGAGATTGATGGATGTGCAGGATGCGAAAGTGGTGTGCCAGGACTGTAGCAGTGACCAGTGACTGTGGCAGTGATCTCTGCCTACCCCTCTGGGAAAAAGGCGTGATTTTATGTATGTATAAATAGGTAAACACCCAGACACGGAATAAACACCCATTTTCTCATTCAAAATTTTTATCCCGTGTCGGATCGACAGCCACAGCCTTTTAGCACAAGAGCAAAGGCATGATTTTGCCAGTCAAATAAAAACACCGGTCGTCCATACCTCAATAGGATTTGTGAAGACCGTGGCGAACATGGCGGCTGCGCCTCCCGTGCAGAGGTCTGTCGCGTCGCGCGCTAGGCCCTCCGCCCCGGCAGCTCTCATAATTTGACGTTTCTACCTAGACAAGAAGAAGAGGTTCAGTGGCAGCTACGTTTCATGCTTCATTTTGATAAATTTACCATGTAAAATAGTGTATCGAGCGCGTAATTATCAATAGACCAGTGACCCGCCCTCGCTTCGGTTTGGATGAATTTTACATAAAAGCCATACTTTTAGAATCCTATTATTCATCAAAAAGAATTCATCATCATTCTTCTGCCCTTATCCCACGCTAAGTGGGGTCGGCGCAACATGTGTATTTCATCAAAAAGAATTATAGATGCTTAAATCTTTAAAACTACGCATCAAAGTCTGTTGCGTAGATAGTTATAAAGATTTAAACATCTATGGATAATTAGGTGATAGAGAAAGCGACTTTGTTTTAGACCATGTAGTGAGGGGTCCAAAGAGGTTACCTACATGATTTTTGGATAAAAGCAATTCTGACAATTCCTAAAAATAAATTAGAGTGTGTTACAAATTCAATACAAGTCTCCTACTACGTTCCCTATAATATTCGAGCCTGAACGCCCAAAGGAGAACCACCATTTTGGGCCCAACGTTACAGAATTAAATTATATATCAAAAAATCGGTCTATTTTTGTAAGTTAACTTATAGAAATCTTAGCCAAAACAGCAATGGCCAACAGGGAAAAAAGCAGATTTTTTTTATTTTCCTTATGTTACAGGTTTTGTAAACGTTCATTTATATTATTTATTAATAACGTAGCTATCTTCGCAAACGTGATACAGAAATCTATCCATAGAGTATAGTAAACAGAATCTACTTATGACATTGATGGATTTGATTGATGTCGATTAATATTTAAAATGTTTTATTATTTATCATATTTATTTAGATCGTATCCCAAATACTATCATTCGGAGACGTACCGGAGTCACGGACATTACATCGATTGTGACCAAGTTGAAGTGGAGATGTGCCGGACATATGTGCAGAAGAGAGGATGGCAGATGGGCACGCAGAATTGCCGAATGGAGACTTAGACTCGGACTGAGAAACGTTGGGCAACCACCTATGCGCTGGGCCGCCGATATCACGAAAATATTGGGCAAGACCTGGATGCGATCAGCAAAAGACCGGGTCAAATGGAAAGCACATGAAGAAGCCTATACCCAACAATGGGTGATACAGGGCTGAAGAAGAAGATGAAGCATAGTTTTTAGATGCTATATTTTTTTAGATGTATTATGATGATAAGGATGAATAAAATAATTTATTATTATTTTATACTGACCTGCTTTTGTTATATTTATTTTTTTATACTAAACTGCTCTGTCCAGCCATAAGCAAATATGCATTTAGAGTTACCTAGTACATTATTCACTTTAATGAAAAATCTAATAAATTGGTTTTATAGTTGACTGGCTCGATGGAGCAGTTGCTAGTGAATTCTGGCTTCTAAACCAGGGGTCATGGGTTCGAATCCCACCCAGGATAAATGAGGAGGAGACTGACACCCAGGAGAATGTCTAAGATATAGGACTTTGACTTCATAAGTCGAATGATTGCAATATCCATAGATTTATTCTCATTGCCTACTATGTAGCGTGCTTGCGTGTGTGCGCGGTGCACTGTGGCGCAGGGTTGACCGGGCATTGAGCGCCGTCAACGACGCTTGGGAATATATGTTGTTAATATTCAGAATTTCCCAACAACCTAACAAACAAACCTAACAAATCACAAAATCATATTTCACTGACACATACAAGGTTCCCTGCCCAATATGGATGACATATAGCCTATGTCTTGATACCATTTTACCACTTTATCTGTACTGTTGGATAGCTTGTTTACAATCTGTAATGCAAAACTTAAAAAAGAAACACCCTACAAGCTTTCTTTCATAATAGAAAAACAGATAACCTCAAAAATATTAACTGTATTTTTAGAGATTTGGCCATTGCGGATCAATCTGAAAATTCGTCTCATGGAAACCTTTTATATGCTTTGTCTGATGGCCAACTTTCAGCTTTGTAACGTTGGGCCCAAGTTTGTATGGAATTGGGTGTTCTCCTTTAAAACACACTATTAATAAATATATGTATAGCCCACTTTCGGCGATCTTGGTAATAATATACGTATGTGTAAGATAGGTAGGTATAAATAAAATACGTTCTATAACAACAACCTTCATTTATTCTATATACCTATGCACTACAGCCTAAGCACATTAAAAATTATCATTTAGTTTTGCACTATTTTAAGTAGAGTATTAATATTCGAAACTACTCTTAAAAAGGCACTAAAATAACAGCCGCGTTAACAATAAATACTGTAAATAAAACACATACTTAACAACAAATTATTAACAATATGCGTAAAACAATTTAAAATGTCCTAATTTACATTACAAAATAATTGAACAAAAGAATTTGGAGATTCAAATTTGTACAACATTTAAAATACTATTAATTTATTTATATAATACAATATTAACTGCCTATTACTGGTTTGAAAGATTCATTGTTGTAAATAAAGTATGAGGTTGTTCAAAAACTTTGGTATCAAAGTAACTTCATGGTTCAGAATTGTTGTCCTAAAAACTTATGCTTATAGTTAAGATTCAATGTTATGTGCTTAGTAAGTACATCATTCCTAGAACAGAATCTTTATTGCAGTAAAGTTAACTTAGGAATATTTTGTACCATTTAAAACCATATCCTGTCACCATTGCAAAAACCCAAAAAAAATATTTTAAAAATGCTACGATGCAATGAGGGTTTTCGCGTACTAGATGGCAATACGTAGGCGTGAGGTCCAACTGCAGCATGATTGGTTATTTTTGACGTGACATTGACAGACATGTCAATATTCACCAATCACGAAGCAGTTAGACCTAATATCTACGTCTTGCCATCTAGTGGATATCTTATACGCGAACACCCTCATTGATACTATGTATGTATTTTGTCATCAAACGATTTTTTTTTATCTGTATTAAGTAACATTGATGAAATAATTTTAAAACCTATGATATAATAGAAGAGAAGGAAATTCAATTTAATTATATGAGTAATACTTTGGTTTTACAGCATTTACCACACTTGGACTGTGAAAAAATATGATACAATTTGTATAAAAATGAGTACGTAAATTTTCATTACAAACTTAGTCTAGAAGAACGAAAAAAATATTCTATTGCGACTTATTAATAATAATTATCATAGGTTTCAACATTTAATACTGTATGTAACATAGATTACTGGTGTTCAATACATTTTGTAGATCAGGTACTATAGTCAGCTGTTAGTAGTTGTTATTAAACCTTCATTATATACTACATATAACTATAGCATGTTTATATATTTGTTTTTAAGAGTTAGTAAAACATTGTGAGAACCTCGCGTTAGATTACAAAAATGAGTATGAATCCTACCTAGCTTATAGAAAGCATAACTAATTAAAATAAAATGTAAATTAAAATATAATTCTAGCTTTGGTGAATATTGCGATTTACTATATATTTTTTGGAACTAAAAATGCATTGTTTAAAACATAGAAACAATTTGTTAATCATGTTCTAAACAAAATAAAGTACTATTTGATTTCCATTCTACAAAATAGCTGCATTTTAAACGCTTAATGATAGCACCATGAAAAAATAGCATATTTTTTTGGCGTGCGTATCGTTTAGTCATAATTTGGGCAAGTTGGACATATTTTTACACTGGGTACTTTAAATACTATCCGATCAGTTCATACTTAAGAACGCTCGACGTTACGTACGTTAGGTACAACCTTGCTAGCGGACATAAACAAGACAACGTCATATCACGTCTTACAAACTTCAAGCCCCTACTCCCTCAGCGGACTTTTAGCTTTTTTGCATGTCTTTTCGACGTTACGTGCGTTATCTTTCTAGCCGACATAAACAAGGCAACGTCATATCACGTCTTACAAACTTCAAGCCCCTACTCCGTCATCGGACTTCCAACTTTTTTGCATGTCTTTGAGCATGTCCCAGAATACGAGTAGTAGAACGGTGTGCGGCGCCTGGCGAAGGTACGAAGGTCCCATGCCCTTGTAGAAGGCTAAGAGACCTTCGGTACGGGTGATCTTGCGAGCGCAGTCCACGATGCCATCGTAGAGTAGACCGCGGCCTTGGGCGTCAACCGCTGCAAGAAAAATGGATTAAGTTTAATATCAAACCTTGGATCTCATCACTATTTATGCCTTACTTAGGCATAAATATCATCAATTGTTTGTTCAGAATCAAAATTTGCTCGTTTTACTAAGACATGGTCTTTGATTTATGAACATTATATAATGATATGTAGAATCATAATGACGTACACAGACGTTATTATTATTGGAGCATAAGAAGCCTTAAGTCAGTATACATCGTGAAATTTTAGTGGTTGTTTTCCCGTAGCCAAATGATTTGCCTTTAGTAGTATCTACTATCGTATCATGCTATTAACTCTTGTGAAAAAAATAAATAATTTTCCAACTCGGAAGCATGAGATGTTAGCGTTCTTTTAAGAGATTTCACGTAATAATCAGGTACTGATTGAAATTACTGATTGCCGCATGAAATTGATGATTAAAGCTAAAGAATATCTAAGTAATAAAGCGGTTCAAGCGTGCTTTCAACTTTCGTTTATCCCTTTTGTAAAACCGGTATTTATTGATATTAATAAAAAAAAAACTGCACAAATATATTTTACTACTAAGATAGAACTATTTTACTGCGAGAAAACAACCACTAAAATTTCACGGTTCATAGCTGAAGTGATGAATAATACATGTTTTATACTCACATTGGTTATAGAGACGTGTCATGATGACGTCCATGGGCGTCAGAGCGACGGTCTTGACGACGGCGCCGATGTTGCTGGCGACAAACGCCGTCAAGTACTTGGATTGTTGGAACATTTGGTTCTCTTCCATCCACTCTTTACAACTGCAAGTTTTAAAAATTGGTCAATACGAACGAAAAAAAAAAAATGAAACTCTATAATTTTGATGTAATATGGCCCATTTCCTATAATTAATAAGAATCTCGAATAATTATAGCACTTATGCCATAATAGAAATTCTAGTTAATCTTCTGACATACCAATCATTAATGTAGTAAATCATATGAATAATCTTATAAGTAGAACTAATTGCCTAGTTTTACGTTATATTTGGTTAATACTTAACAATGCCTCTCATAAATATCCATATTTAGTTATTTACGCCTCTGATAAAGCTGATACTTTTAGCGCTAAACATATAGGCATATGCATTTGTTTACTTACATAGCGTACGAGGCGATTTGCGATGCGGAACCAATAGAGTTCCTTAGCATCATTCCATGGGCGCCGCGCCACAGCCCTCCAAGCCCATTCTTCTTGTAAATCTTCGTCATCGCATAAGTCAGCCCTCTGTGGGCATGCTGCGTCCCCACGGCTATCTTCTCCGAGGAATACGACATGAGCTGGGTCTTAACTAATTGCAATGGACTGCCAAAAAACGCTCCACACATCCCAGATATCGATCCAAATATTAAACTGTTTACAAACAGTGTGTTCCCATGTTCGTCCCTTATAAAACCTAAATTATCTGCTTGCTGGTAAATGCCTAACCTGAAAAATGAATTAAAATATTAATAACATTTATATTAACATACTTTTACTGTCTAAAGCCAACAGCTACATAACGCTTTATATAAATTTGAAATAAAATCATTGCACACTCAAAATGCATGTTAAAATCCTTTAAGTTTATTTGATTACATCAACAGAAATATTCAGACTACTAATGCTATGGTAGGTACTTAAAACAATGCCCTTCTAATATTCAGTTTCGGAAAATATCTGTGCTCTGTCTCATCCTGACCTGATGACAGAGAACGAATAAGTACTGAAATCTAGTAACAAAGTGAAAAATTGCTCTATAACAAATAAATACGGTACAAAAGCTTACCTTACACCGTTAACAACTAACTGGAACCACAAAGCGGGCGCGAGTCCCTTCTGCAGTGCGGCAACACCATCATGCTTCACTATGGTGTACATGGCGTGCGGTATGTTCCTGTAGTGGACGGCGTGTCGCCCGCGCGCCCGCAGCTCGCCCTGCAGTTGCATGCGCGTCTTGACCACGTCAAACGGGTTGCTGAAGAACCCCGCGCCCACACCCGCCAGCCCGCCCACCACGAAGTCCATCGCTACGGAACACGGGGCAGTTTCAGTGTTGCTACAGCCGGCAGTGTTTACTTTACTTCCAAGGGGGTTACAACAACAGATTACTGCTTAGAGAATTTCCTCTAAGTACTTTTAACTACTCTATTGGATTTTGCCATCGGGTGCCTCAGATAATGTGAATTGTGTGGCTGAATAATTTAAAATTATTCAATTCGTCAGTTCGATAGGATAATAAGATTACTCTTTATATGGCACCAAATCCTGAATGCCCCCTTCCATCACACACACACACATAATCACGCTTATTTCCCAGAGGAGTAGGCGGAGATCATTTCCTGCGATCCACTTTCCACCTCTGTGAGAAAATTTGTCAACTCAATGACAGCATGCCAATTTTGTGTATGAGACCATAAAATTCCTTGTAACTGGTACAGTTGAATACAGTTTGGTTCAAGAGATCACTATTGCATGGTCAATTGGTTCAATTGGAGCCTTATTGTTATTGTACTTTCTCATAAAAAGATAATATATAATATAGCTATGCCACAAACACATAGATACACATTAAGCACTCAATTTTTGTTTTGGTTAATGTATTGTTGTAAATGAAAAACATGCCGCAAACACACACAGGATTAATTTTAATTTAATAAACACATACACTTTATTAATTTTGAAACAGTTTTTGATTTAGTCACAAGAAACAAAAACAGAATATTATCATGTTTTTTTTTCTTTATTAAGACAACAATATACACTTTAATTGCTAAATTTTATTCAACTTAAAGCATTTGCTTAATTTAGTGATGAATATCATTCAAATCAAATGTAATTCTAAAACTTTTGGTGCAAAAACTGATTTTTGTAGATTTGTCACAAGAAAAGTTCAATAAACTTTTCAAGTCAATCCATATATTACAAACAGGACCTTTAGACTTACTCGCTTTAAAGTTTTCTATAATATATTCCGATATCCAATAGTTTCAACACTTTATTCTCTGATCGAGGTATGAGTGATGTGAGTAGATGCGCACGCTTGCTAATGTCTTAATAATTTATATAACCTGACCGAATATCAGTAACACGTAAAGTGACGTAAATAACGCAATTTACCTAAGATATTACAGCCCTGAGGAACGCAATAGTATTCGCCAATAATAAAAACTGAATGGAATATACATCTTACCTTAATTATTTACACAACAAATATAGCACAGTCATCTTCCGTGTTCTATTATAAACTCCGAGACAGGCATCGTGTGCCGTAGGAAACTGGAGAACAGCGGAAAAATATTTTATCTTATTTTGTTTCGTAATCTAGCGAACAAAATACATCATAGCGAAACGTCACATTGACATCTATCTATTTTGACAGTCAGCTGACCAGTGAATCCTGTGATTTCGTTCAGGAATCACCAGAATCGTTGGTTTGGACGATGGTGCCTTGATACTTATCCATTTATTGGACACCATAGTTACAAAAACCTTCAAACGAACTGGTTGGTTTCTAGAAAATTTATTAAAACTATAACATGACAACGTCACATTGTAAATTATTTATTTAGAAATATTTGGCCTACAAAATTACCGTTTGGAAGTTTTGGGTGGAAAAATAAATACAAAAGAAAAACGATGTAATGTTTAGATAGCACGTTTATAACTTATCAAAAGTGAAAAAAATACAAAATGGCTGTTACAAATGCTATGTTCCTTTTCGAAGTGGTAGTGGGAAATGTGAAAAGTTTGGTAGAGAGCAGGTATCTAGTCATACGCAGTGAGTTTGCGGACATTTTCTCCCTGGAGTTGAAAGACCCGAAGCAAATGCATATCGTTATACCAGATCCTCCACCTTTGCCACCAGAGCCAGCCGGAAAGAAGGGAAAGAAAAAAAAGCCACCCAAACCTAAGAAGGGGAAAAAAGGAAAAGTGGAGGAGCCTCCCCCCGAACCTGTCATTCAGTCCGGACAGTCTGTTTTGTTCACGAGCAGTGCAGAGTTTCTTATACAAAATATGAAGAAGTTCCCACTGGAGATGTCGCTTTGGAGCAAGGAGGACAACCTAACGTATATTGGGTCCAATAGTATTCCGTGGGATCAGCGATTCGTAGAATACTTGGAAAAGATTTGCAACTGCCAGGAACCGCTGCCTGTTACTTTAAATGAGGAATATAATGTATTTGAGGAAGGTACAGCTAAACTCATGGCAAAGATAAGCATTCAAGTCAAGTTGACCTATCTAACTGAGAAAGTCACCACTTGCTTTAGGACACTATCTGAAGACCCAGCAGTTAAGAAGGTCTTGTACACAGGAGTCAATTCCAAAACCACTTCGTACATGATAACTTTGAAAACCACCGACGAAGTTTTTGAAGAGAATTGCAATAAAATTGAAAACAACTTTATCAAAGACAAACCAAAGGCGGGTAAAATTGTTTACGCAGATTACAAGAATGCTCCCGGGGCGAACCTTACATTCTTTAATGATGGTGACTATTGCTGTATGGGTAATGCTGATAAACCACCAGAGTCCATATACAAAGCGCCAGAAACATGTCCCGATATTAACCACATTGTGGATTATGTGAGGAAGATAATAGTATCTTGTAATGATAACATGAGAATGTTGACGCCGCGTCCCACAATATCGCCTAGAATAAAAGCCACTGACATCGATAGATTATGTTATTGCAAAGAAACAAAATGGCCGGAGGGAGAATTTGCTCAACGATTTAAGAAAGAAGCTCAAAGTTCTCCTTGCCCTCTTTGCATCAATGCTGGAAAAAGGCCTGAAGGAAACCGACCTGCAGTATTCGATATAGCCAACATTAGAGGACCCTGTGGCAGACCGGATTGTAGGATTGCAAGAGACATGCGGGCGTATATTGAGAACCTAGTAGAGGAGGATAACCAAGAATTCAAAATAAGCGATGTCATTGGGCCGTGTGGTAGCAAAGTTTGTACTTTGGCAGAGAAGATTCAGCAATTCCTCAGGCATGAAGGTGATTTCCAACACGGGGAGACCACAGAAGGACTATCGACTCAATGCGCTTGCCTAAAAGTAATGCAAGAGGCACTCACCAAGAGAAACTCTTGCGCTTCAATATGCAGTAAAGATTGTGAAAATGCAGGATCTAGCGACACTGATCGCTGTGAAGGGAAAGCCTGTCCGTTTTCTCAAGATAAAAAAGTCTATAACGTGTACTACTTCACAGTGGAACATGACTTCGACAATACTGGTCCCTCATCAAAGTCATCTGATAAATCAGACAGATTCAAGTTCTGCTCTACCGATTGTCCTACTATGAAAGCTTCAGAGAAATCCTCATGTTCAAAAACAACCTGTCCTTCTCCTTTCCTCGATAATTTGCAAGAAGGTGCACCATCAGCTGATGATTCGTGTGTAGGACCAATTTGCACTGCTAAAGTACCATTTCCACCGAGTCCGGCTGACAGCGACATCGTGATTCATTTCGACGACATCCACAACCCGTGCTGTGTGAAATCGTGTGACATTGCTGAGAGGGTGAAAGATTTTATAGTGGACGGGGTGGCAAGTAAGAAAAAGAAACCCCAAGACGAAGATCCCTGTTACTGCGACTGTGTATGTACTTTTAAATTCTCTAGGAAAACAACGTACTGTGCCGTATGCGGCGGTTACGAGTGCCTGGGAGACGATATGAGGGATCAGCCAGAGTTTATTAAGCCGCACCCATGTCCAGTATATCATAAACTGTATGATAGGAAGTACATTAAGGTTCAAAGTCCGTGGCCTGAAGAGGAAGAAGACGGTAAGAAACCGACCGATGCGAGTACAAAGAGTTCGCGAACGGCGTCAAAGCTGGGTGGAGCGGCGGCGGGCGAACGGAAGATGACCGCATCGAGGTCGATGCGAAGCTTCGCCGATAAGAAAACCGATAAGAAAGAAGTAGCTGAAGAGAAAGCAAAAAAAGCTAAGCAAGAGACGAAGAAAATTGGAAAGTTTACGGCGACAGCCGTGGAAGAGCGTGCGTATTGTATTTAACATTATGTCTAACTAGTAGGTTGGGTGGTTGAGTTCTATGAATGATTATTAAAGAGGTACTGGTGGATTTTACTTGAAGGTCTACTGCGACGCAGTTTGAATGCAAGTCGATGCATGATACTGACGCTTTTGGAAGTATTTCATTTAAAGTACCTACGTATAACCGTCCAAGCAGCAATATTCATCCAAACAAAATGTTGAGCCATTTTGAAATTTTTGCAAGTTACTGCTTACCTGAGTTCTTAGAATGTAATGTGTAAGTAAATTTTGCCATTCCAGCGCCACCGCCTGTAGAAAAGAAACCGGAGACCAAGTACCCTTACCCCCCTGTTCCCAAGAACATGGGCTGGAATTGGACAGCTGAAGATATTCCTGGCATGAAGGTGCATTCTTAATATCTGCTACCTTATTTACATTACATGCGAAATCCTGTTCTTGGAATATGTTTTTTTCTAATATAAATGCTTCACCTTCTCTTTTTTTACTGTTCATAAAATCTATAATTTTTTCTTTGAGCTTTGCGCCAGGTCCAAGTGTGCACTTACCTACTCCGAGCTTCCGTCCTTCTGACTTAACAATTATGAACTTACTTATACATATTTACACAGCATAATATATGATATATTTTTATACAATTACCTACTTACAATATTTTTTTGTGTCTGTCTACCTATACGAGTATTTTAGATTTTTATGGTGGTGAGTAATTTTTTTTATTTATTAATTTTTTTATGTTTTCATAAATACATAGGCAGGTAATATAGTACTTTACTAATGATGTTTTCTACATAGTAACTTGTTAAAGGATTCCCTATTTTGATTAAAATTAAATTTTCAACAGGAACTAGTGAAGAATAAAAACATGCGAAAAAATAAAAACATGCATTCGAAGAAATTGCGAAGCAGTTTAGAAAAACATAGAAGCAAGAAGAGGATTGGTAACATCTGATAATTATAATTTGTTGACTGCATTTTATAGACTGCGTTATAACAAGTTCTTGTTTTGTAGTATTTCTGAGGTTTTACCTCCAATTTTTGTATTTATAACTTTATTGATTATATTAAAGATATGCATTTTTTTGTGTTTTATTTTTGTTTTGGCTGAACACTAGTAGGAAAAATCTTTTAACTATTGTTATATTGATGTATACCGAATAGATCCAGATAATTGGTTTTATTAATTTATCTTCTTACTTTACAGCCTCGGCCGAAATGGAAGCCTGGAGCAGCAAACAAAATTCTAGTAAGAAGGTACAGGGCACTGAGGGAAGGCGTAGACACAATAGCAAAGAAAAAACGGGCAATGATGCAACGCAAGAAAAAAATAGAAATGAAACCAACTCTGGTCGTCAAAAAGCAAGGCGGTGAATATACTGTACAGATGGAAGTCTTCAAGAAGTATTCGAAGGAAAGATTGGTGTTTCAATATCCGTATGATGAAAAACCACCTTTGGTTTACACAATTGGCAGATCAGCTGAAGAAAATTTGAAAATTCAGAAGCAGAAAGAAAGAAGAGAGCGAAGGGAGACCAGAAGAAAGAGTCGTTTGTTACAATCCACCTTCAGGGATAGATGCCAGGAGATTTGTTTGAAAGCATACAACCAAGCCATTGGCTTGCTTCCCTTGCCTAATCCAAATAGTCCCGATTGTCCTTGCTATACCGACCCCGCTCCGGCGATCAGTCCCGCTATAGACTCTTGTTCTTGCTCCGATGAAGGCTCACTATCAAGCGAAGACACAGATGATGACGAATGGACCATAGAATTCACTCCGCCCGCAGCCAGATGGGACCAGAAAGCGAAGCATCCACCTACCTTAATGGAAAATGAGACTCAATATAATTATCTTGATTATAAAGTGAAACTGTTAGATAAGTCTGGAAATCAAGTTCCACGATTCTTCAAGGGACCCGATGGCAAACAAGAATGCAGTGATCTGGGTGGCTTTTGGGGCCCAGGCAAATTTTGGATGGAAATCAATAAGGATGGCTACATTGGTCCCGATAATCGTTGGGTACCAATGAATTTCATAGGTCCGGATGGAATGTTCTATTCCGCAGAAGATGGCTCATTTACAGATGCCGCTGGGCAGCTTATAAAAATAGGAATTGATGGATATGTGGACAAAGATGGCAAATGGGCGTGGTACCCGAGGAGAAGTAGAGCAAAAAGTACGAAGTCCACAATGTCGGGATCAACTGCTAAGTCAACGAAGTCACCTAGATCGCCTCCTAGGGACAAGGGTGACGCGAAGGCAAAAGGGACGTCTGCGCCATCGCCATCGTCGGCCAAATCTAAGGGTGGCGACAAAAAGGGAAAAGGTTCAGACGGTAAGAAGTCTCCGCCGAAAACTACGACGTTTGCAAAGGGAGCGAGGAATCCGACCGTGTTGACCGCGAAGATGAGTTGCGATTACAGAGGCATGTTCGGAAGACAGAGGAACGACCGGTCAAGATACGATGCAAAGAAAATTGCGAAGTATCGTGAGATAATGAGCGGCCTCCAGATGTACGACGACTTCTACGAGATGAGGCCTCCTATGAAGGCGAACCGGGCATCCAACACGCCCAGTAAGAAGGTGTCGCCCTTCACCATGGATACCAATCGGTACACCGTCGACACTGGTCGGTACACTGCAGACAGCAACCGTTACAACGCGGACAACAACCGTTACAACGCTGACAACCACCGGTACACAATGGTCGCGGCAGCATCGTACATAAAAAGCACTTCTTCTGGTTCTTAATTTTTTTTTTCAATACAGTTGGTTTATGTTCTGTAAGGTGCTTCAACTCAATTTATAGTACAATGAATTAGGTATTAAATTTGTCATTTATAATGGCATAATAGTTTTATTTGTTCTCGATATGTAGTTAAAACTACAGCAGAATTAATAGGTAACGTAGATTTATACATAACGCTACCAATGCTAAATAAAACTGGGTTGCAACCAGGATGAAGATTATTAATATGCTAGAACCCAAGATTTCACCGCTCGATTCTGCAGATTAGCTTTGTTTTCTTGTAACTATTTTGTTTATAATAATAAAGTGAATTGTGGACAGATGCGGCTAATTATTTCCAGACAACCTATCGCCTCCTTATATCACATACCTGCAGAATCCAGTAGTGGGATCTTGGCTTTATGGGTTTACAGAGCAGACGACCCTGGCGATAGTATCATTCAGAATATTTAGATTGATGGAAGTAACCTTTAAAGGTAGAAGTTGTAGGTAGTAGGAGTAAGAATTTGTAATAGCTAAAAAATAATAATCCGACGTACTAAAATCCTTCTCCTTTTAAAGTCATATAAAATTACTCATCGCACATCAATTATGAAAAGTAGGTTCCATTAAAACATATTTTTTATGACATAAAATCATGGCTAAGTTGAAATGCAGTAAAAAATATTTTCAATTGACAATCCATTTCGGTAACATAAAATTTTAAGTTGAATTATTTTCTAAATTTGTGTGTAATTTGAAGTATTCTCTTGATCGACATATCTAATAAAAAATGTCTCTTTCGGATTCCATGTTTTTGTTTGAGTTGGTGGTGGAGGAGCTTGAAAGTTTCATTAATTATCGCGATTTTAGTATAGTCACCCAATTCGCAGATTTATTCAGACTTCACTTGAAAAACCCTAATGAGTTAGATGTTAATATTCCTAAAAGACCACGAAAAAAGACGAAACGGAAAAAAGTAAGAGACGGCAAGGCTAACACTGAAAAGAGTACAATTGGGCCCAAGGTGAGGATAGGCCAGTCGGTTCTACTTCCAAATAATGTGGATTCACTTATGGTAAGCATGAGGAGTTACCCTCTTCAATTGTGTCTTTGTCTCAAAAGTGATCCTGATTACGTATTGGGCTCAACGAATATTCCTTGGAGTCAGCCTTATTTGGATTATCTATGTGAACTAAGTAAAAATCGAGATGTGTTACCTATAACGGTTGAAGGAAAATATAATGTATTTGATGAAATCTCCTCGAAACGTATGGCTACAGTAAAAATGTGTATTAAACTTAGCTGTTTAAACGACAAACTTACGACCCAATTCAGATCTTTGTCAGAAGATAATCCACAAACTTTTATGTACACGGGCTTTAACTCAGACCCAGTTACAATTCTAAGTACAATCAAGGATAAACAAACGCAACAAGATAGTGTTTTTGATGATCCTGGAATTATAAAAACAATCTATTCTGGTGGAAGGAAATATAAACGATCATCTAAAGACAGGAAACCCCCCAAAGTAAATCCCGAACCAGCAAAGAATGAAGTGAAACCAAAATGTAATCTAAACCGATTCACAGAGATTGATAAGGATGATGAGTTGCTAAACCCGGAAACAACAATCAGTGAGAAAATCGTGGACTTCATAAAAAGCGCAACTGACCTGGAAGTCAATAAACAAATAGCTGTGATAAAGTCCAAATCTTCGTCAGCATTACAATACGAAAGTAATCTGAATGCTCTAAATTATATCTTTGGTGACCGTCAGGGTCCGTATGGAAATAAGGTGTATTGTGTGGGCTATTTCACTGTGCAAAAAGACTCTGGGTCGTCAAAGTCAAAGTTGTCATCTTCGAAGAGTGCTGATAAACTTGAGGTAAAAGAGAAGTTTAAGTTCAAACTTTGCGATAGTGAATGCCCGAGCAGGAAACACGCGACTGACACGTGTTCCAGTCACTGCACTTTGGATTTGCCAGCGGATGCAGAACCTCTCATCAGTATGACCAAATGCGATAATGTGGAATGTAACTTTAAGAAACACAGGGAACCTCCACCACGGCCCGACGATAGAGTTATGATAGATATGTCTGGCCTCAAAAGAGTCTGTTGTGATCCGAATGTCACAGAGAAGGTGGAGCAAGTGGTTGGCGGCATGACAGCCCAAATGAAAATTGGTAACGACGCAAAGGACCCTTGTTTTTGTTCCTGCGAGTGCAGATTTGGATTCACAAAGAAAACAACATATTGTAATGTATGTGGAGGCTATGAAGTAGTAGGGGACGAGATATCTCGAATACCAGGAATTAACATGCCCTTTCCTTGTCCAATATACCATAAATTGATAGATAAAAATAAAAGGAAGTCTATTAGCGCTTCTGGTAGTGATACTAAAAGAAACGACAAAAAGTCAGATAAGAGGACAAACGCTGGGGCAGAATCCGAAAAAGATAATAAAAAAGGGAAAAAGAAAAAGAAAGACGATAGATTCAAGTTTAACTACGGTTATCAAGGTATACGTACGTATTTTTAATTTTTTTTTATTGAACGAGAAATAGTGCATTATGATTATGTAAAGTGCAGTGTAGTATACTCGTAATTATAAGAAATAATACGTTACTCTCTTTTTTCAGCACCTCAGATTGGACATAGCCATTGTGCCATGCCATGCACAGGTACATTGGGTAATGTGCCTAAGAGGATGGGTTGGTTGTGGACGGCTGAAGACGTTCCGGGATTGAAGGTACATAAATGAATTAACTATCCGTTTACAGTTAACTTATTTAAGATTTTTTTTAATTTGTTTTTATGTTTTTTTTTGTAGTTTCGGCCTAATTGGAAACCAGGAGCAACAAATAAGTACGTGGTACGGTTACTTAGAATGGCAAGGAATCCTGGCGAAGTAACATCCAAGAAACGAAGGAAGGAAGGAAAGAAACGGCCACTAAAGAGACCTTTACTGATCGTTCACAAGAAGGACGGTGAATACACTGTCACGATGGAGACAATGAAGACATACACGAAACAGAGGGCATTGAACCAACACCCCTATGAGGATAAACCTGTGGTAACGTACACGATAGGTAGGAGCGAGGAGGAGAACCGGGAGCGACGCAAGAAGAAGGAGCGCGTACATCGTCGCCTGGAGAGAGCACAACGTCATTTCATTCAAAGTGCCTTCAAGGATATGTGTCAAGACATATGTCTCAAAACGTACCAGCAAGCGCTTGGTATACTTCCAGATGCCGAGGACCCCGAATGCCCATGCTACCCGGCCAAACCTGGACCAGATAGAACGAACATGGATGTATCGTGCTCTTGCTCAGAAGATTCTGCTTCCCTTGGTTCAGACACAGACTCCGATGAATGGATAGTAGAATTCACTCCACCTAACGCGTTATTCGATCCAACGTATAAAGGTAAAAAAGTTTTTAAAGTAGACAATACAACACAATATACATATTTAGACTACAGAGTGAAGTTGACCGATCGGTTTGGAAATCCTGTTGCGAGATTCTTTAAGGGACCCGATGGAAAGCAACAATGTAGTGATCTAGGCGGTTTTTGGAGCCCTGATCATAAATGGTTAGAGATAAACGTGGATGGGTACATAGCGCCAGACAACCGTTGGGCTCCTAACTCATTCATCGGACCAAACGGGGAACAGGTCGACGCCGAGACTGGAAAATTCCAAGCTATGAATACCAAATGGCTAGTCGTTGGAGTGGATGGTTATGTCGATTGTCAAGGGAAGTGGAAAGCCTATCCAAGACCGCGAGCTTCGCCGCCTCAGAAAAAACCTCGTAGTCCAGCCAAGAAAGGCGATAAAAACAAAAAAGGTGATACCAAAAAACCTGTCATAAAACCATCTGAGGCTACGTGGAGCTGTTTCGGCGATGCATCTCCGAAAGATCTTGGCAAAATGGGTATTATGGGTCATGGGTTAGATAGAAAACTGTTGATGGCTACACTCAAAGAAATGTTAGCTCGCGGTGAGGATGTCTCCATACCTCAACCTTCAGTTGTGCCTCGACGGCCGGGATCAAGGAAAGGCAGGAAGCCACGCTCACGCAAAGCTTTCTCTGCGTGGGATTTCGAAGAACGGACGAAATGTAAACACCCAGTGCCATCTGAGAAAGGTATCGTGGCCGTGGATGCTCGTGGGAATAAGACTTACTTCAGGTTGAAGAACTTTAGGAACCAGAGGCCGCGAGAGAGGCTTGCCAATTTGAGCCACCGGGGGATCAGCCTGAGCTCGTTCCACGTGCCGTGCTTCCACTCGTTCATCAACAGCGAGGTCTTGAAGCAGCAGCAGCGCGAGCGGTGCATGACCCTCGCGGCGCACGGCAAGAGCGTCGCCACTCAAGCCAACTAACCAACCCCTAATGCTTTTTGGTGAAGTCATTGTGATGTAGTATTTATTAGTATTAGGAATTTAAGTGCAAGTGGTATTTGGTTATGTGCTAAGTTAAATTTTGTAACGTTGACATTCCTGTAAGTGTAAAAAAATAAAACTGGTTTAAACTTCTGAACTTTCGTTATTATTGCTTTCATCCACCAATGTACCAACCTTTACATCAAAGAAACAAAGTAAGAGCTTATTTTTGTTTATTTTGTTTTCAGTATTAATTTTTGTTTGTATGAATTTTAATAATAATCAAGGAAATATAGCATTGAGAATTGACAGAATATTTGATTTTAGGTAGCCAAAGGTTGGAAACCTGGAGCAATATCAAAGCGGCTTCTTCGAAAACTAATGAAGGCAAAAATGCCCCAATATACTGTACTGAGATCTAAGACTCCTCTGAAGAAGACGAAAAAGCGTGCCGATAACAAACCAACGTTGATAGTTTGCAAAGCGAACGGAGAGTACATTGTGGAAATGCAGGTGACTGGTGAGAACAGTGAGGGGAGTGTGGAGCAGTATAATCCGTTGGTGTACAAAATAGCAAAGGCGAACAACCAGGAGAGATTGGAGAAGCTGGAGAGGAGGAAGAGGCAGTTGATACGAAAGGCTGTGGAAGAGGTGTGGCAAGATCCGTACCACCCGGAGGTTTGTGAGAGGACGTGCTTGAGGGCTTACAAACAGGCGGTGGGGTTGCTACCCTACGACCCGAACAACCCTTCATGTACTTGCGAGGATGTGAGGGAACAGGTGCCGCCAAGTTGTTCCTGTGACGAAGACGATATAAGTTGCTCCGATTGTAGTTCCTTGGATGTCGATTGGGAGATTCATTTTACACCGCCTTTTGCTAATTTATAGACGTTAATAAATTCGCGTGCTCCTGATGTTACTTGTAATATAGATCCGGTATGTTTTTGTACCATTACATTACACAGTTCGTTAGCTTCAATTATTAACAGACATTTTTATTTACCTATCAATTACTTTAATTATAGGTAATGTCATTATGTTACCATTAGGTATATTACACCAATAACTACATTGTATTAAACAGAATCGCTTACTACTGTCTGTCCCTATAAATGCTTATTATTTAAAACTGCGCAACGGATTTTGAAGTTCTTTAAGGACAGGAATTATTAATAGAAGGTAAACAAACAGTGGTAATCAAACGAATAGGTGATGACGATGAATTATCACAAGGCTTTGAGAAACTTAATTTACCATTCCTACATGCACTGAGCCCTTTTGCTAAGCTCTGCATGTTATGATTATTACCATTATGGATTCAGTGCAACAAATGGATATATAATTACAGTATTTGTTGTGGCACGAAACAACGGGACACGAGGCACAATCATCAACTGAAATAAATGGAAAAGAAAAGCAAGCAAACAATTTCAACTATTTTTATTTCTATGTTTTTGTAGTATACTATTCAACAAGTCCCATATAACTAGGGAGAGGGTGGTGTGAGGTGCTATCCTCAGGTACAGAGGGCCGATGCCCTTATATAGGCCGTGGACTCCCTCCGTACGATAGATCTTGGTGAGGCAGTCCACCACTCCATTGTAGAGGCGATCGCCGGGCCCTGAAAGCAAATTTAGGATTGAGTGGTTCTCTCCCAAACAAAAGACTGATAGCGCTTTCATGTTTATGGTGAAATTAAAGATAAGATATTAATTTAACATTGTTAGTTACCGGTTGTTTGGCCCCAAATGAAAATGTGTTATTAACATAGTATTACGCGAAATATTATAGAATATAGAGATATGGTTTTTTGCCCGTAGGTGGACTTAGTTGGTGGATTATATAAAAAAATACTTAGAAGATCGATCGATAATAGCAGATTTTAAACACAATCAGATAATTTGTTTGCTACACAACAATAAATAATTTGCTATTGTAAATGAACATGAACTGGGTGCATTGCGAAAAGTGAGCTCACAATTAAAATAAACTTATTACAAAATAACTTAAATACTGGAAAAACAAAAGAACCACATTTACCTAAAGCGACACATTGATAAAATCGCAAAATAAAATAAAATAATAAGGCAAGAGACAAGGAGAAAGATTTTCGTCTAAAGCGTCGACCACACATGCATCCCATCAAAAGCATATTCTGGAACGTTACCCTGGTTGAATAGCCGGGTATTTACAACGTCTAGCGGAGTTTCCAACATAATGCACAACACGCCGCTTCCCAGGCTGGCCACGAAGGCAAGCGTCATCGGGGAGTTTTCAAAGTATCCTTGGGCCTTGAGGTACTCTTTCAACCTAGAAAATTGCCAATGTTTGTGTGTGTTAGTTGATGCATACCCTGGTTGTAAAGTCGGACAGTGGCGACGTCTAGCGGGCATATGGCGACGGCCACGACTGCACCACTGATGGCACTCGCCCCGAACGCTAGTCCGACTGGGGAGCTCTCGCATATGCCTCGATTCTTCAATGCCTCTTTTGCACTGAAGTGGAAAATTACATCGGTTATGATGTGGCCTCGTGTCTCTTTATGAATGAGTCCACACAGGCTGATAGGCGAAATGTTTGCCATGCATGATGTTCTTTATCAGAAAACTTTTCATGTATAATTAGTTACTGAGAAGAAGTTCGTTATTTGCTCACTGGAACAAGATTTAAGTTAAACAACATCATGAGAGATTAGAGAGGGAGGCATTTTAACGTCATTTGCATGTTTCTTTCAACTTATACTTGCATCATTAATTTAATAAGCCATCGAATGACTTTGTACAGAAAACATTTCCTTAACAAAATTAAAAAATGGTATGGTAAGAACTTTTTTTTCAAAAGGCTTGTTATGCTTTCTCTAAAATGAGGGTTATTTACGTGGCGAAACTGGTGAGCTGGGCTGCGCTGCCTACAGCGAGCCTGGTGCAAGTTGCGTTGACTCCAGCGAAGAACCCTCGGAGGCCTTCGGTTCTGTAAATGGTGACGCAACCATCCCATAAACCTGAAAATGTTTGGTTGGTTATTCAAAAGTTCCGAAGACTCAGAGCGGCGAATGATTTTTAGCGTTGTTCATAAGCAGGTAAATTTCACATTCGATATTGAATCGCGATAAATAGGTAATAGTGCTAAAGTTGCCTAGAGCATTTATTAGGTCTAAGATCCCACTCATGGCATTGATAATGCATAAAACGTTTTATTCTTTTTTTACCATCGGCTGACCATCGGCTCTGACAGATGACTAGTTTTCGAACACGCCGTCAAAACCGCTGCAGATGCTCATGTTCACCTGCAACGGCCATTAGCGCATAACATTAGAAAACCTTAGTGCAGCACAATTTGATGGTGATGCAACAAGTCTGTCGGCGCTGATGATATGTATGAACGGTTTACTTGTTTGCGTACCTAATTAGAAACTGAAGATGTTTCTACCTTTGTATCTATGCTGCCTTCCCACGGCTATGCTAGGATGTGCCGCGGCCTGTATCCGTGTCTTCAGCACGGAAGCCGGGTTGCCGGTGACCCCGCTGAGCGCGCCGCTCACGCTTGACCAGAACATGGCCCGGTGCACGCTCACCTCGCCTTCTCTGTTCTTTGTCCAGCCTTGCAAGTCGGCCACGTGGTACATTCCTAATCTACCGGAGAAAGTTGTTGGATGAAGAGGTAATTAACAGGTTCACAGTTCCTATTTTCAAGTGAGAGTTGAAGTTTTTTGATTGATGACTGTATTTAAATAGACTTTTCCTGTTCCCATACGGCATACAACTGGTAGTTGAAGTATGTGACTCTGAAGAGTTGGTGACTTGATGAAATCGTTAAAAATAGTGTAGCAATTGGCAAGATTTTTAACCAAGTCGTAAGTAAAAATGCAATGGAGGTAACTTGCTAATAGTGAAGACTCCACCTCGTCAAACAAGACACGCACCTTACGAAGTTCTGACTGAATCCAAGCAGAATGGCAGGTGCTAACCCCTTCTGTAGTGCCATCACTCCCTCAGCCCTGTCCATGACGTAAGGTCGGTACGCGCGCGCAACCCGCCCTGCAGCTAAAGCGCGTGAGCTCGCCTATGATGTACGTACAGTGTATAACGATTCATCTGTGTAGATGACAGTGTTATCATAAACAATAGCACGAACCTGACAGAGTTCATGCTGAATCCAAGCAGCATAGCAGGTGCGAGCCCCTTCTGTAGTGCCATGACTCCGTCAGCCCTGGCTATGACGTAGAGCGCGTGCGCGATGCCGCGGTACCGCGCCGCGTGGTCGGTGCGCGCGCGCAACTCTCCCTGCAGCTGCATGCGCGTCTTGACCACGTCGAACGGGTTGGTGACGATGGTTGCGCCGGCGCCGGCCAGCCCGCCGATTATGAAGTCCATCGTTTATCTGCCGTAGGAGAGATTGGAATACGGCTTTTTCATATAGCTTATGATAGCGTGATGTGTTTTCAGAGACTTTTCAAGTTTGTGTCTTCTTTGATACAATTTGGTTTTGCGACTATTAGTATGTTTGTCTTGACTTGAATGTTTTTAACAACTTATGTTAACATAATAACGTGCCATTTCAAAAAGGCATTACCAATCTGGGTAATTGAAATTTCAGTACGTAGTTGAGGTAATTTACCTGAACATAGTTTAAGTAAATTACACAAATAATGAAGAGCTGGCCTTGGTATAACATCCATTTTTACCCGACTACGGCAAAGCAAAAGGAGGGTTATGATTTTGACAGGCTATGTATGTATGTATGTATGTATGAATGTATGTTTGTATGTATGTATGTATGTTCATCTGTTTCCACATAACTTCTAAATTGCTTGTCAGAATTCGACAAATGACATATCATTAGAAGCGTCTTAATTGTCCGCTGGTTATAGGCTATATAGGGTTTCACAAAATCTAATGTGGCGCCCACTAGCGGACAAAACATACAGAGTAAAAAAATAAAGTTAAGATAAATACGCCGTGTTTGGTATCATTGGAAAGCGCTTTACTTGTACATTTTAAATATATATATATTACTAGCATTTGCATGTGACTTTACGTATATTCATGGACTGATTGCATATAGTTCACATCTTTTCGTTCATAGCTTCTTTACTACGTCCCCTTAAAATATAAAACATGTTGGTTCATCAATTTAACTTTTGATAATATTATGCGCCACAAATACACTTTAACACCAAAATAGTACAAATAATAAAAAGTTAAAAACTTAAACCCAACTACGACAAAAAACGACGCTGAAAAAGTATAAAACAAGACTTTTAGAACACTGAACTGAACAAAGTTGCTTATGTAGTTCCAAGTAAATGGACACAGTAGACTCTACCAAAATGCTTATGTTGAAAATTGACAATAATGTCATACAATACTATTTTGAAGTATTAAGAAACCCCAAATTAGACTCTAAACTTGTCGCCAATGCCATAACGGTACTTAATAACCTAGGGAGGCAAAACAAGGTGAGGCTAATATGGATACCAGGCCATGAAGGGTATAAGGGAAATGAAAAGGCAGATGAACTTGCGAGAAGAGGCTCAGAAGCAAATCATATTGGACCAGAACCATTTGTTGGGCTAGCATTAAGCACCATCAACATGGCATTTAAGGAACATGTTGATAATGAGCGTTGGAAGCATTGGAAGAATAAACCAGGAATGGTTCACTCCAAGAGCTTTATTGGCGACAATCCAAAATGTATGGAAGCAGACTTCAAAGTCGTCTACTCATGGGAGCGCTAACAGGGCACTACGTCACTAACTCATTACTGATGAAAATGAGACTGTCCTCTAACAGCGACTGTAGAGCTTGCAAGGAAGAAATGGAAGACATGAAACATATCTTATGTGAATGTCACTCTCTGGCCAGACACAGGCTCAGACTTCTGGGAACGGCTTATCCGAAACCAGAAGAATACAGGCACCTCAGACCCAAGGACGTTATAGCATTAATGCATTTGATCTTCAGGGAGTAGGTGTATAAAGGTAGGGGAAACACAAAAGATCCCTGAGGGTCGACGTGAACCGGTTGTACGGTCCCCGCGTTAAGATAAGATAAGATTTTGAAGTATGCAATATTTACTATGTAGAGATAAGTTTTCATGTTTGGAAAGGCGTAGTCACACGTTCCATACACAAGTACCTACCTACCGTAGCACTTTGACAACGTGTGACTGCGGTTTTCCAAACATGAAAACTTATCTCTACATAGTAAATATTGCATACTTCAAAATAGTATTGTATGACATTATTGTCAATTTTCAACATAAGCATTTTGGTAGAGTCTACTGTGTCCATTTACTTGGAACTACATAAGCAACTTTGTTCAGTTCAGTGTTCTAAAAGTCTTGTTTTATACTTTTTCAGCGTCGTTTTTTGTCGTAGTTGGGTTTTAGTTTTTAACTTTTTATTATACCATAGAAATGTATGTGCGTAAAGTGATATAATAGATACGAGTATGAGCGACATAATATGAGGCGTCGCGACGTATTGTTTCATACGACCTACCTGTAAACATCTATTGATAAGCACTTTTCCTGTCAAGTGACAATGGAGAGTCGCGTGTGAATTGGCCGCTAGGGGCGTTAGTGTCGAGTGAGGTCCTCTAAATGTCAAATGCCACTGTTAGCGGGTCGGTTTTGAGGGTTTATTGCTATTTTATTTTATTTTATTAGGAACAACAAACAGTTACACATTACTTAAGAAACAAATAATTATAATTACATACATATAAATTAAATGCTATTGAGTATTTGAACATTTATTATAGGATATTCCCACTTACGATGACCTGACCCCAAGCTAAGCAGTGATATTTTTTTTATATACATAAATCATACCTAGACACGGAACAAACCTCAATGTTCATCACACAAATATTTGTCCCGAGTGGGAATCGAACCCACGACTCTTGGAACCGCCAGCCATGGTCACTAACCACTGTTACCGACAGCCGAGCCGATATGACAATTATGCATAATGGTACTGAGAATGGTACTGTTGCTTAGTTAGCCAATACTTTTTATTTTAATGTATGAAATATGATTTACATGTACATTTCTGTTTTGGCTCATGAAAAGAGTTTTTACAGCCGTTTTTTAGGACCTCACTCAACAGTGGCGCTGCCTAGTGAGCTCAAAAACGGTAGTGAATAGAAAATCCGACGCGAATTTATCATGGACTAAAGGCATACGAGCGCCTGATTACTTTGCAGATCATAGCGTCGAACACGGACTAAAGTCTTGTGCGTTGCTTCGGCTAGCCACATGAGTTATCATCATCATTTTCTCCCTTGTCCCACGCTAAGTGGGGCCGGCTCAACATCTATACTTCTTCCACACGGGCCTGTCCTTCGTCAGCTCTGTGTCTACTCCTTTCACTCCTATATACATTCGTCTATTAACATTCATACTCATCACTCTTCTATGGTTTTGAGTTGGCGTTGGCGTTGAGTTATATTCTATTTTATCTGCGGACACCCGCATATTGTTGATTCTGCATGTGTCGGTTTGATTCAGGTATCCGGTTAACCGGGTGACGTTTTTCTATGCTGAACCTAAGTAGGTACTATTAATCCCTTATCCCTCATATAACAATAGCTGTATGGGAAGGTTGCATTTGATCATTGTTAAGTATGTAAGTATATACGTAAGGAGCCGGCGATGCGGGGAGCGGGTGAGTCAAACGCTGGTTCGTTGCGCACTGGTTTATTCGGCGCCGCGAAGTGCGGGGCCCGACAAGATGGCGCGCGGGACGCAGCCCGCGCATGCGTACTTACGACTAGCTTAATATTAGGTATACATATATAACAATCCTCCCCCTTTTATTCATTACATAAATTGCAGTGTTGACGTTTACGTCTCTGCCTTTTGGGTAAATCAATTTGCACCACATGAGACCCAACCCCGTCCCTTTCATCCGACAATGTTGGTATTTGTTGTCCTTCCGCACTACTCGTCGTCTCCTCTTCTCGTCGTTGTTGCGACGACTGTGACGGCGTATGAACGGCTGCTGTTGTCGGTATCGTTGGCGTACTTGGCCGCGATGGTGATAGGTGCGGCGTCGGTAGCGGGGACGCCGGCGGCGACGGCGGTGGAGACGACGGTAGGTATGCCGGCGGGCTTGAGTCAGGTATGTTGGTTCCATTATCAAATTTCCCTTTATTTAACATTATTTGATTTTTATGCCTTTTAATCTGAACCCTGGTTACATTATCTTCCAGCAAATAAACTACTCTACCTAATCTTTTAACAACTGTCCCTTTTATCCAATTGTAATCGTCTTTATTGACATATTTTTTGAAAAAACTTGGTCATTTATTTTAAAATGTTTGATTATTTTACTGTTCTTGTTAATGTTAATACTCTGTTTCTTACATTTAAAATCGTTAGACGTCGATGACGGTGACAAGGGTGGCGATGCCTTTGGATTAATTATATCCAATCGCGACCTCATCTTGCGACCAAATACTATTTCAGCAGGCGAGAGACCCGTGGCAGAATGAACTGAATTACGGTAATCCATTAAGTATTTTAGCAATCTAAGTTTCCTCGTGCGTATAGAGTTATTTGTGAAAAGACATGATTTTTTGCTCCTTTCTACAATTTTCACGAAGCTCTCCGCTTGGCCATTGCTGGCCGGGTGATACACCGGGGAGGTGATGTGTGTAACACCGTTTGATTTACAAAATAGTTGAAATTCTTGTGAGCAAAAAGATGTGCCATTATCACTAACCAACGTTTCAGGGACTCCGAACCTGGATATAAAATCGCATAGTCTCTCAATTACTGCGCTCGAGGTGGTGGTCTGCTTCATGTCGTACACTTCGACCCATTTGCTATACGCGTCTACCACGACTAAATACATCGAACCTTGGATTGGGCCAAGAAGATCGAAGTGAACTCGGCTGAAGGGCGCGGGCGGGCGGCGCCAGGCGGCGGGCGGCGCGCGCGGCGGCGACGGCCGTAGCTGAGCGCACACGTCACACGAGCTTATCATGCTTTCAAGCGCGTCATCAATTTTGGAAACCAAAACCTGGATCGTGCTTCGGCTTTGGTTTTTACAATACCTAAATGCGAAGAGTGCAGCTGTTTTAAGATGATTCCGTGTAAGCTCTCCGGTATGACTATTTTATGCCCTCTCATTATGCATCCGTTTTCTAAAGATAATTGAGCTTTACATAAAAAGTAAGGCCTTATTCTCATATCGCTTATTTTAGCTGGCCAACCGTTCGATATAAAATCAGAGACTGCCTTAAGGATTGCATCTTTGTTGGTCGCATCCTTCAATTCGGCCAGAGTGACCGGCATGCTGCCGTCGACGACAAAGCAGACGTAGCTTGCGCGGTCGCACGGCGGCTCGCTCTCGGCGCAGGGCTCGGCACACGCGCAGCCGCGGCCCGCGCCGCGGTTGCTAGGCAACGCGTCCGCGCGCGGCTCGGGTAAACTTGCTCGCGAGAAATAGTCAGCACTATTATGGACGCTACGAATATATTCGATCGTATAATTGTAACCGCTAAGAATAAGGCGTATCTCTGTAACCTGTTGGCCGATACCTCTGGTATACCTTTGTGTGGCCCGAAAATCGAAATCAAAGGTTTGTGATCCGTTCGTAAAACGAATGGCTCCGATCTGCCATACAAATATTGATGGAACCGCCTCACGCCATAAATAATCGCGGTAGCTTCTTTCTGGATTTGAGCATACCTTTTTCCGCGACGTTTAATGTACGCGACGCATACGATAGCGGTCTCTCGACTCCGTCCGAATCCACCTGCGAGAGAATCGCGCCTAACCCCGAAGGCGACGCGTCTACGGTTAAGATTATTTTCGCTTTCGGATTAAAATGTGTTAACACGGCGTCAGATGTTAACATCTTTTAATTTCCTTAAATGCTTTATCGTGCTGTTCCGACCAATCCCATTTTGACCCCTTTTGTAACAGATCGTATAACGGGCTGAGAATCATAGATGCGTTTTTAACAAAATTACGATAATAATTAATTAGACCTAAAAATGATTGCAGCTCATTTACGTTAGATGGAACGGGGGCTTCTATCATAGCTTTAACCTTTTCCGGTGACTTCTTTAGACCCTCTTTCGTGATGACATAGCCAAGGTAACTAATTTCGTCCTGTAGAAACTCACATTTTTCTTTCTGTAAGGTAAGTCCCGCGGCCTGCAGACGCTGCATGACGGCGTCCAGGCGCTGCAGGTGCTCCCGGCGCGTCCGGCCCGTGACCAAGATGTCGTCCAGCAGGCACAGCACGCCGTCCATGCCCGCCAGCACGCCTTCGATGGCGCGCTGGAACACGGCCGGCGCGCTGGCCAGCCCGAACACGAGGCGCGTGTACTTGTACAGGCCGCGGTGCGTGTTGATGCACGTCAGCTTCTGCGACTCCTCGTCCAGAACGAATTGATTGTAGGCCATGGACAAGTCTAACTTACTGAATTGTTCACCGCCATGGATCTTCGAAAAGAGCTCGTTAGCCGTGGGGAGTGGGTATTGGTCGACAAGCAGTTGTTTGTTGAGACTCACGGAGTAATCTGCACACAACCTCACTGACCCGTTGCGCTTCAGCACCGGCACTATGGGCGAGGCGTAGTCCGCGTGCTCCACCGGCACGAGGACCCCCAGCGACACCAACCTATCTATTTCCTTGCCCACTTTATCGCGAAGCGCGAAGGCGACTGGACGGGGTTTGAAAAAAAATGGTTTTGCATTATCTTTCAAAATTAGTTTTACTTTATGCTTGTTAAATGTACCTAACCTGTCCGACCACAGCTCTGAATACTTATTTTGTAGCTTTACGATAATGTCTGTATCGGCGCAATAATTCACTCGCGTTAACTCTAATTGAAAATTAGATAAGAAGTCCCGACCCAAGAGCGGTGGGCCTCCGTCCCGGACGACGTACAGGTCGAGCGCGCGCGTGCGGCCCCCGTACGAGACCGCGCGCCGCAGCGCGCCCGCGCACGCGATGCGCGCGCCGGTGTACGACATGAGCCGCTTGTGGGGAGCTGATAATGGCACATGTTTGAAATGAGTGTTATAAAAATCCTCCGATATGACTGACACGGCAGACCCGCTATCGATTTCAAACTTTAAGGGCACTTTTTCTATATAAACCGTTTCTACCATGGGCTCTCCTTAAAGAACGTATTTGAAACACCTTACCGTAATCGTCAGACTTGTCACCGCCGTCGACCTCCACATAATTAACTTTGGAGCACATGCGACGCAGATGACCCTTTACATTACATTTTCTACACACATAAGTAGCATATCTACATTCCGACGACTTATGGTTGGTAAACCCACACACACTGCACTTCACTTTGCCACGTTTCGCGATGTTGAAGAGCTGCGTGTCCGCGGGCGCGTGCGGGGGCGCCGCGGGAGGCGCATGGGCGTTGGCGCTGGCCGCGGCGGCCGCCCGCGCGCACCGACAGTTTTCCGCTTTCTCCAACGCCTTTGCAAGTGTCAACCCTTCCAAATCTTGCGCATATAAATGCTCCTTTTCAGCTCCCGGCCGCATTCCCATAATGAATTTGTCACGAAGAGACTCCTCCATGTTGGCGAAACCGCAATGCGCGGTGAGGCCGCGCAGTCTCGCCGCCCATTGGGAATGCGACTCGCCATCTTGTTGTGTGGCCGCATAAAACTTATGGCGCTCACCAAACCCAATCCTTTTGGGGTGAAATGGTCGTCCAATAGCTTTACCACGTCATCATACGGCACCTCCTCGATCGGTTTCGGCTGGGCCAAATTTAGTACGAGGCCGTACGTCTGCTCCTCGAGTGCACTCAGCAAAATTGCCTTCCGCCGATTCCCGCCCTTGTCCGACTCGTCGTTTATCCCGTTTGCGATGTAAAATTGTTTTAAGCGTCCATTGTACGTGGCCCAACATTGGGCTGTGTGGTCGAATGTTAAAAAGTTTCCGATTTGTGAATTAAACATTTCTATTGATCACTAATAAATACAACACGCGTAACTGGGTAGGTAAATGTTTAAAAACGTCGCCACTGTTAAGTATGTAAGTATATACGTAAGGAGCCGGCGATGCGGGGAGCGGGTGAGTCAAACGCTGGTTCGTTGCGCACTGGTTTATTCGGCGCCGCGAAGTGCGGGGCCCGACAAGATGGCGCGCGGGACGCAGCCCGCGCATGCGTACTTACGACTAGCTTAATATTAGGTATACATATATAACAATCATGAAAACTGAAAGCAGTAGGGTGGATCCGTGCTTCATACCTACGTTATAGTCTATTATTCAACGAAACTATAATATATCAAACAAAAAAAAACTTTCATGTAGCATCTGGTATTATGGGTACGGAAATGTTTACAAAACTTGTAAGGAATATTTGCATGTAAAATATTGTGTTTACGTTTATATAGCGAAAAATAGATTTGCGATTCCTGTAGCAAAACAATATTGCAAACAACAAGTTGGCCGCGCGCGCTGCGCGCGGGCTCGAATACTTTCCCTCTCGCACAAATGCCCCGTCCCTCTCATCAAGTTTTGCACACGACACTGGCCGCCGGACCCTTTATAAGCCGCCGCGCGCCGCCTCCTCGTCAGATAGCCAACAGCATCGGTTCGTACTGGAGCGGCAATGTCCCATAGCCATTCAGTACAACCAGTCTGGTAAAGGAGCCGGACAGCTTACTGCAGACCCACTCCTGAGCCAAGCTAGGTTTCTCATTAGCTAACGTATAGGTTAAGAGCCGGACAGCTTCCTGCAGACCCACTCTGATACCTGTTAGGTTTTAAGTATGCACTAATGTACCATTTACCTATGTACAAGAAGCTATAAATAAACATCGAGTCAAGACATTATTGGCGTTTGCATTCACACCCCTTCATAAGTGGCGCCCAACGTAAACGTAAAGTAAAGACGAATTTAACAAAAATTCGAAGAAATAATGGTCCAAGATCCCAGAGCTGCCAGACATCACTTATTTTCTAATGGACAAAATATATACGATTGAGTAGTGTTGGGGTGTACTATCATCATTTGACTAGTTGCTACCTTGACCAGACGGCCATTTTTCAGATATCAACCAATCAAGGTACATAGAAACACTGCTCACCTCACTTAAATTCTGATGGCTGATTTTAACATATATTTCACACAATATCATTAAAAATCAGGATTCATTACTCCCAGACACATGCGGTCGGCGGTTTTACCTTACAGACGCTTTAAAGCTATGAAAAAAATTTTACTTTTACTTATTTTCTGATGCTCGATTTTTATATAATGTTATTCAAACAACTAAAAAGTGCTCATCTGACCGCAATAATTATAGAATTGTTCCTTACAAACTATTTTATTAGAAAAACTTAACTAAATTCAATTTGAAAAAAAAAATCAAAAACAGTTGGGTCTGGTGAATGTTTGGCCCCTTAGATCAGTCTGTCCGTTTGCAAAACGTTTTAAAATAGTTGTTTGAATAACATATATAAAAATCAAGCATCGCAAAATAAGTAAAATTAAGTAAAAGTAAAAAATTTTTCTTAGCTTTAAAGCGTCTGTAAGGAAAAACCGCCGACCGCATGTGTCTGGGAGTAATGAAACCTGATTTATAATGATATTGTGTGAAATATATGTTAAAATCAGCCATCAGAATTTAAGTGAGGTGAGCAGTGTTTGTATGTACCTTGATTGGTTGATATCTGAAAAATGGCCGTCTGGTCAAGGTAGCAACTAGTCATATGATGATAGTACACCCCACCACTACTCAATCGTATATATTTTGTCCATTAGAAAATAAGTGATGTCTGGCGGCTCTGGGATCTTCCTCTATAACAACCAACATCTATCTACCAGCAAGAAGAAAACAAAGCAAACGTCACTGTCAAAAAAAAAAGAAAACAAGTAACTTACAAAACTTTAAAAGTCACGGCATTGGAACACGGTATTTTTGCAAGAAAATTAGGCTCAGTACAGCACTAGCGTACTCCTGCCATATAATAATACCACGGCCATGGCTAAGACGACGGAAGAATTTTTCGATACGAAGGTAACCGAAGAAAATCCAAATATGAACCTACCGTCTATCCAATTATCGGACTTGCAATTCAGTCAACTTATTAGCAGACTACAAATCTCAACAACAATGGGCAGCGACGATGTAAGATGCAAGCAATTACGCTATTGGAGCAGCTTTGATTCAGGGGGAGGGTCCACAGGAACACCCGATCGAATACGCCAGCAGCTCCTAACAGCACCAGAACGTTACTACACCGTCACAGAAAAAGAAACATGGAAGTTGCCAACACCCAAGAACCTGGAAAATCAATTGGAAGGTTTGAAGGCAAATTTAAGAAATGAGGCGAAGAAAGAATCCTCCAGTCCTCTTGATTCCTGCTACTCTTACGGGACGTTAACGAGTAGCAGAGGGGGAGATTGTAGCAAAACAATATTGCAAACAACAAGTTGGCCGCGCGCGCTGCGCGCGGGCTCGAATACTTTCCCTCTCGCACAAATGCCCCGTCCCTCTCATCAAGTTTTGCACACGACACTGGCCGCCGGACCCTTTATAAGCCGCCGCGCGCCGCCTCCTCGTCAGATAGCCAACAGCATCGGTTCGTACTGGAGCGGCAATGTCCCATAGCCATTCAGTACAACCAGTCTGGTAAAGGAGCCGGACAGCTTACTGCAGACCCACTCCTGAGCCAAGCTAGGTTTCTCATTAGCTAACGTATAGGTTAAGAGCCGGACAGCTTCCTGCAGACCCACTCTGATACCTGTTAGGTTTTAAGTATGCACTAATGTACCATTTACCTATGTACAAGAAGCTATAAATAAACATCGAGTCAAGACATTATTGGCGTTTGCATTCACACCCCTTCATTCCTATATTTTTAATATATAATTTTAAACTGTCATGGTTACACACATTAGAAAACTGTAACTGTCCGGGATATTTACCATGTTGTTTTGTTTTAATGAGCTCCCGATATTTCAGCACTGTTGCAAGCGCCATGATCACGGGTGAACTTATATTTTTGTTGCAATGCAAATTATAATTATAAATCCAGTATCTAATTCAACGGCGGCATATCTTAAACGAACATAGACTTTTAGTCTATAGCTTTTAAATAACATCGACTTATCACTTGGTCAAAGAAACGTTTACTTATACCACCTTGTTTATAATTCATGAATGAATTATGTAAATCATTGCCTATTCACAACTTAATTTGCCAAACACTGGTATAGTAGAGTAGCACGTAAAGCACATTAAACCTACGAGTAATGACGAGATTGTAGTAGTTTACCTAATACTACATACCTACATACTGGCACGAGTGAATGTATTAGTAGTATATGTAATAATACTCTTATCAAAACAAATAAGAATGTACGGTCGGCCAATACACGTGTAAGAACAATAGTGGTAGGGTTGAACTAATAGATTTCTGTCACATGCCCAATTTCGACGTATTATTAAATAAGCTACATTCGAATTTGGCCTTTGTTACCAAAGTACTTAAAATTTTTTTCCAACAAACATTATTTGTAATGATAAATAGTGCATTGGTAGTTGTCAGAATTGCAAGGGAAAACCAACCCTTTTTCTTTATGGCGCGTGAATTTTTTTAGCCATAATAGGTATTGTGCAGACCACTTTTTTGGCTGACCGTACCCACTGCTATTTTCACGAGCAAATAGAATTTCTCATAACCTACCAAAAATTAAAAACAAAAGCATCGGATTCAACTTACTTCCTAATACATTTAATACATTAACATTGTAAATGACATTGAAACACGAAAATGATGATAACTTCGCCAAAAAAAAATACCAACCTGACAAACATAAATTCACTAAAATACTTTACTTAAAACAAACACACTTCGCGCGCACATTATCACACAATAAATAAACTACAATTAGTCTAACTCAGTCTAACTCATTTTATCTAATCTAGACTAGGAAGTTAGTACGAAATCACAGCTGTTTCGTCTCGTGACTAGAGTGAACACAGCTACACTGGAAGTGTGGACCGAGGTTCGGAGAATCGGATGGCATTGAGCGTGACGTTTGCGGCAGATAACTCGAACGAGTGACGTCACTACGCAAGCCGTGCGTGCGGGCGTGCCCGAAATGCGATCGATTATTCACTAAATATTATGTCATGTACGTATATTATGTAACTGGGTGCATGCATTTATATAAGACAGGTCGATGAATCGATGGAGACTGAAGAATCTGAATGAATAGCGTGGAATTGTTTGATTCGACGCGACAAATGATGATCTTTTAACAATATTAAATCAAATTGTTTTACTAATACAAAACGAAGTTTTTCACTTATTTTTTACGCAACCAGTAGTTTTTTTCACCTTTTTTTATACTTACAAATTGTTAATACAGATCTTTTCTCATTGATATTATGAAGTAGTTATGAATGTAATGTACAGTGTACAATGAAAACATTTTTATGGAACATATAACTTACCTTTAAGAAGAAAACACACACTATCCGATCGCTCCAAAATCTGATGATTATCTATAATGAAAACGAAGGCACTAACGCAAGTTGGACAACACTGTCCAATTTCAGAAACTGCATTTTAAATACATTATATTCTATATACAATTTCTATTGTCCTGTATCCAACATGATGATTGATAAGTTAATATGTATCTACATAAATAGCTATTTATAATGGAGTGCAATAAACATACCTAATTATTAATTTTAGTTAGTTCCATTTAGCTAAAAGAACACACATAATCTGTTCTAAAAGGGTATTTCCCCTTCTATGATGAAACCAAAATAACAATTCATTCGTGGTATCTACCATAGTTTTATACAGTGCAGGGTATTTCCCCTTTCCTACTGATCACTACTCGAACACGTGCGAGAGTGAATGATTTGCCACCACATTAATTACCAGCGACGGTAAAGTTAGGTACCTTAATCATTCATACACACATAGAATCACGCCTTTTTCCCAGAGGGGGGGTAGGCAGAGATCATTTCCTTCCATGTGCTACGGTCCTGGCACACCGCTTTCGCTTCTTCCACATCCATCGACCTGAAGAGGGTAAGAGGTTGAATGTTCGCTCGTCGATTACGGGTACTTTTGATTTGACCTTTCAAAATGTGACCTTTTTGGAAGGCCTTTCTTGGTCTTCCCCTGTCGACATTTATATTTATACATTCTCTATTCGTTAATCGTCTTTCATTCATCCCCTTACAATAATTCAAATGCTCGGGTCAGTATAAGTATAACTCAATTTTCGAGCCCTTGATAATAGTCAACGTTACAAAAAGGAATGATTAAATTATTCTATTTGTTTGCGTCGGATTGCCGTCTCACCGAATTATGAGAGTAAGGGAATAGAGAGTGCACTTGTGTTTGCGCACATACTTGTGCACTATAATATGTCCTGCGAACGTGGCTGATCTCAATTAAGATCGGCCGCCATGGCTGAAATCGGTCGGACGCCTTATATATTATATTGTTTGCGTTACTTTACTTACTAGGTACCACTAGCATCAAATCCCTATACCAGAGCCGCTCTAAGTTGGCCGATTTGCTACATGTCAGACTGACTGCACTAGTCTTTGAGTATAAAGCCACTGGAGATGCCTTACACGGGCGACCCCCTCCGGCAAAGTACATTGGTCAACTGTTCAAACACGTTTAATAAAACTACTTGTCGCTGCACCACCGCCATTTTGCATTGATCCCTGTCGCGTGACGTTACTCTTGAAAAATGGGTAGTTGTGCAGTATTCTCATGTAGAAGGCGATCGAGAGCTCAAATTCGCAACAAGAGCGCGTTTAGTATCATATATAAGTGTTTTTATTAACTTTTAAACGTGTATTTAAGAAGAATTGCCATTTAAATAAAAAGTCGTTGCGATACGTAAACGACAGAAAAAAATAAACAAGAATACAGTGGTACGGGGGCTAGTGATGTCACAAAGTCAAAAAAGCGACTCGACATTTGAATGAATCATTCACTCCCTGCAGTTAGTTGTATAATCCGTTTTTTACTTTAATTTTGAATTAAATAAAAGGTCTAAACATATGTTATATTTAAATCTTGTAAGATGAATTATTTATTTATTTATTTATTTATTATTAAGGTATACACAACAGGTTACAATCATAAATTAATTTGAATAAAAACATTTAAAAATTACAAACCTAGATTATGACCCAAAAACGTGTACACACAGCATGGTTAAACAATAGCGCGTAAACTTATATTACATTTTTTATTATTATTACATTTTTATAACAAACCAAAGGAAATGGAAAGATATTGTGAGAAAATTAAGGATAGCTCAGTTGAGGATACTTTTCACTTTATGCCTAAACTTAATATATTTATTAACAAAAATATCCAACTCATCGTGTTCTTGTAGCATCTCATTATACTCGCGACACATCCGAACTATGGGGTTATAGTAAGAAGTATTGTTCTTGTACGTTTTCAGTGCAAAAAGCTTCTGTCTATTTCGCAAAAAGAAACGGGTGTTAAAATTAACCATTCTAATGAGGTTGGGGGTATCAAACTCTGAGTGAATGATTTTGTATAGATGAAAGAGATCCTGCTGCTTACGGCGCGTTTCTAGAGAAACTACCTTAAAATAACGTCGCCTTTCCGCGTAACTAACAAGCCTGCGACCCACACCTGAACGATACGCTGCTATTTTGAGACATTTATTCTGGATACCTTCTATCTTGTCAGAGTGAATCATATAGTAAGGAGACCATATAACGCAACCATACTCAAGGCAGCTCCGAACCAAACTGTTAAATAGGAAAATTAAGCTTTCTGGGTTTTTAAAGTGTATGGTTGATCTAGCCACAAAGCCTAATGTTTTAAGTCCTCTCATTGTTATATTTTCGTAGTGCTCTTTAAATGTTAGTTGTTGATCAAAAGTAACCCCCAAATCCCTAATAGTTGACGTTCGTTGAAGAATCTCTCCGCTCAGTTCATAGTCAAAGAAGATTTTGTTTATTGTCTTCTTAGTAAAGGATATGATTTGACATTTTTTGGGGTTTAATTGCATGTGGTTACTAAGACACCATGATGTTAAAGTAGATAAATCGTGTTGTAGAATTTGACAGTCATTTTCGTTCCCAATTTCATGAAATATTTTCAAATCATCCGCATACAAAAGGCATTGACATTTAAGACGACCAATAAGATCATCGATGAAAATAATAAACAACAACGGCCCTAGATGCGAACCCTGAGGCACACCAGACGTGACAGTGACAGGGTCAGATTTATATCCTTTGAGTGCAACAAGCTGACTTCGTCTAGTTAGATAAGAAGTAATCCATCTCAGAAGGTTGCCGTGAAGCCCATACCACAAATTAAGCTTCTGACAAAGCAAATGATGATTAACCTTGTCAAACGCCTTAGTAAAATCCGTGTATATGGAGTCAACCTGACCGCCTCTAGCAAAACCTTACAAAGAAAGTCCTTATACTCCAACAGATTTGTGACTGTTGATTTGCGCCTCAAGAAGCCATGCTGATTTTGGGAGAGCAGGGGACCTACGTGGTTATATATATAGTCATACACAACTTTCTCAAAAAGCTTTGCCATAGCAGAGAGAATACTTATAGGGCGATAGTTACAGCAATCCGATCTATCGCCTGCTTTGTAAATTGGAGTGACATGTGCAGTTTTCCAGACTGAAGGAAATATGCCCTGTTGGAGTGATAAATTGAATGCCATAGTTAATGGTAGGCTTAGCTCACGGGCACATTCTTTTAAGAATTTAGGTGGAATGCCGTCAGGCCCAGCACCTTTGTTTATATCTAAGGCTTTCATTTTGAGTTGTACTTCCTCTCTTGATAGGACAATATCGGAGAAACAAGAGTTAGAACCTGAGAAGCTATCAGAATCCAACGGAGGCTGTATATTAGATTCAAATACTGAGCTAAAAAAAGAAGAAAACAGTTCACACACATTTTCGCCATCGGTGGCTGTTCTGTCTTGGTATTTCACAAATTGAGGAATATCTTTGTTACCTTTTCTGTTGTTTATGTATTTCCAGAATGATTGATTGATTGATGATGAATTAGAAAAATTACTTTTCTTTCCTCTGGTCATACGATATTGAAATTTAGTCTGAAAATGAAAAGAAATTCTGTGACTCCCTTAGAGATATTTTTAAAGACATAGATATTTTAACCGTATCCTCTCAGTACATTTTGGACTGTATCTTATATGTTTACAAGAACATACAATCATTTAATATCGGATCCTCACCATTTTAACACCAGTAATAAACATAAGTTTGCCGTTTCAAGGCTCAGGCTTCAAAAGACTGGAAAGTCGTTCTTGGGTTTAAGCACAAAATTGTTTAATAAGATCCCACAAAATGTTATTGAATTACAATAATCAGTACAAGATAGTTCAGTTCATTCACCAAACTGATTTTATTTTATTCTTTGTGTCATCATCAGGTGGGAGACATTTTGTCGACCGGTTGCTGTTACCACCATACAGTTGCGTAAAACCCGCCAAGTGACTCTGACCTCTCTCGGTCAGGTCGCGTTCCGGGATCAGCACTGTACGAACCGGAGCCAGGGGGGACCATTGCTGCGGCAAGTGCCGGACCAGTGGAGTCTTAGCGGCGGTATTGTGCGGGCGGAGCGGGTCAGCCCGCCGGCCAGGGAGACCCGTAGACACGGGGGCCCTTCCGTCCGGCGGACTGGCCAACTCCGACCCGCACAGCTCAATACCAATGCGAGACTCCACGCCTTATCTCGTTGTTGCCGCAGCAGTGGTCTCCTTTTTCACGGCTTTCAGGGTGAGTGCGACAGGCTCAATATGGTCTATTGTGCCTGTCGACCTCATATTTGGATCTCACTACCGCTTACCATCAGGTGGAGTGAGGTCATCTTGTTAGCCTCTTTATAAAAAAAAAAAAAAAAAAATCACTATTTTTTTCGTATGTGTGTTGCGTAGTTACGTGAAAACTTTGTTTGTGTGCGTGTATTGTTTGAAGTGTTGAACATTTTTGTAGTGTGCGTTTATCGTTACAGCAAAATTTGTGTCTGTTGAGTTATTAATTTTTTGGTGGTGTGCTGTACGTGTTTACCTCGCCCCCCGCTAAAAGTGGCGAAAAAATTTGTTAGAAGCGTTGACGTTATGGCATCTCCAGTGGCTTTATACTCAAAGGCACTAGTGAGGGACAGCGGTAATATTGCCGAAGTATATAAGTAACAGTTATTTCCACTTTATAACCAAGCAAGGTCTAATTATAACAAATTTTTATTAAAAACATTAATTCACATCCAAAAGATTGAATTTAAGTTCCTTATTTATAAATATATTTATTTTTAAAATACAATACTTATTAAATCCTTCATCCTATTTGCAAAAAATACCTGGTGAGTATTTATTACCCTCTACGTCACTATGAAAACGTGTCAAACGGCGTAACCTTGTAAAAGCGTAGTAATACAGAGTGGAAATTTTACGTTTTCTTTTTATAATTCAATTATTTTAGGTAATAAAAGACAAATAACTAGATAATTATACCGGAGCCGTTCTTAGAAGACTGATTTGACACTTTTTATTTTATATTTTGCATTTATCCTTGTTAAGAGGAACATATTTACGCGAATCATAAAGAACAACTTTTAAAAATAATACGTTATTTCAAAATTTCAAATGCACATAATTATATAATTACTAGCTGTGCCCGCGACTTCGTTCGCGTGGACTACAGGATTTAACATATAAAAGTTTATCCCGCTAACTCTCGTTCCCGTAAGAATTTTTCAATATCCTGTTCCAACTAAGCTTTAAGTTTACTATGATACCTGCATGCCAAATTTACAGCATCTAACTTCAGCGGTTTAGATTTTTCATACAAAAGGATTTTCCCGATTATTCCCGTTCCCGTGAGAATTTCGAGAATTCCTTTCTTAGTGCACCTCTACGGTACCTAAGCTACGTCCAGTCCAAATTTCAAGTGCCTACGTTTAGCCGTTTAGGCTGTGCGTCGATATGTCAGTCAGTCAGTCAGTCAGTTTCTCCTTTTATATATTTAGATAAGAACCCGGCTTGGCTCGGGTAAGATGTGATTCATAATAAACATCGAGGAGCAAAATATAGGTAAATATTTCCGTAGTCATCGGTTCTTCAAGGAATACTAAAGGATTAAACAGGACATAGATTCTTTCATTGAGTTTAAGAAATCTAGTGAATAAAAATTGCAAAAGTTTTTATACAATACATTTTTAACATTTAAAATTAAGGAACATCAATCAACAAAACAAATTGCCATGAGTACTAATCCTAGAATTTGGCAAAGGTCCTTATAAAATTATATTATCTATTCTTCATCAGTATCTGTTATCGCCCTGAAAGAGTATATCATAAAAAATGTGTCAAAAACAATGTTTCCGCGAAACGTCAATGACTGAAAGAAAATAGTTTTGATAATATTCACTCAATTCCGGCAAGATGGTGACTGTGATTCGTCAGTCAACACATTTTGAATTTAGCAAAATACTCGACAATCCGAATTTTGCGGATATATGTTGTCGACTCGAAATCATTATTTTTTGATGTTTTATTATTCATGTAAGGTTTTAATCGAGTCTACCGTACCCTTGACGAAATTATTAATATAGAAGATTACTTTGGAGCAAACATCTAAATCATTAAAACGATTGTTATGGGTAAACTATAAAGGTA
Source organism: Maruca vitrata (assembly GCA_039566165.1). NCBI lineage: Eukaryota > Metazoa > Arthropoda > Insecta > Lepidoptera > Crambidae > Maruca > Maruca vitrata. The sequence goes on along the minus strand of CM076918.1, from coordinate 2,717,810 downwards.
GACATATGCTCGCGGACATTTTTAAAGATAATGTTAAGATAAACAATTCATCCATAGAGCATTTTTGTATAACTTTAACTATATGCTCAGCGCACGCCACGGAAGGCCTCAGAAACGATACTTTCCCCCGTTTTTGAAACATTTTCGGTTACTGCTCCACAACTATAGGACCTAGCGTGATATTATATAGCCTATGTAACTTCTGAATAATGCAGCTTTCTAATGGTGAAAAAATATTGCAATCGGTCCAGTAGTTTTTGAGTTTATTCATTACAAACATACAAAAATACAAAAATACAAATCTTTCCTCTTTATAATATTAGTATAGATTTGTCTTTTATTACCTAAAATAATTGAATTATAAAAAGAAAACGTAAAATGTCCACTCTGTATTACGCTTTTACAAGGTTACGCCGTTTGACACGTTTTCATAGTGACGTAGTGGGTAATACTCACCAGGTATTTTTTTAAAATAGGATGAAGGATTTAATAAGTATTGTATTTTAAAAATAAATATATTTATAAATAAGGAACTTAAATTCAATCTTTTGGATGTGAATTAATGTTTTTAATAAAAATTTGTTATAATTAGACCTTGCTTGGTTATAAAGTGGAAATAACTGTTACTTACATACTTCGGCAATTTTACCGTGGTCCCTCACTAGTGCAGTCAGTCTGACATGTAGCAAATCGGCCAACTTAGAGCGGCTTTGGTATAATTGTTATGCATAAGCACGGAATAAATCCATACACATATTTTGCACAGTAATACATACTCCACGAAATAATACATTCAAAGCCGAGTTACACATTACAGAGGAAATGCCTGTACAACCCGATGAAAGTGGATAATTATACGCGTCCCGTTTCGCGATAAATCTTGGTTGAATCACTAGTGAAGGTCAAGTTCACGCCACGCACTTTGTGAATCACTTCTGCGTCACTTCCAAGGACATTCTTCACTTCACTCTATTGGCCAAAGGTCAAACAGTTTAGAGCAAGAACCTTGATGGCGAACACTCAGCGAAATCTATATACAAGGAAATAAAATCGATGTATGTAATATTAATATAACGACTTTTTACTGAACGGGTATGAATCTTTGTCGGGTAGCAATACTTAATAAAAACAAGAGTAAAATCATTTTTATCTGTCTGTTTATTCCCGCTAATCTCTAAAACGGCTTGACCAATTTTGACGGGACTTTCACTAATAAGTAGCTAATTTTCGAAGGTATATTATAGGCTACTTTAATATACTTACTTGTCATTGCTGCCAAAACCATTTTCACGCGGACGAAGTCGTGGGCGGCCGCTAGCAAATACATGAACATCACATGCACACAATGTAAGTACATTGACCTGACTCCTCGATAATTTTCTCAAGCACTTGAGGGAAAAGTGGGAAAAACAAAATTTGAAATGATCTATCACGGTATCGTGTTACATGCAACCTTCAGAGGAATCTACTTGTAAATCTCCATTTTCTGATCATCACAATCGGGGCGTAAAGATTGATTGACACTCAGGATAGCAAAATAACAGTTTACATCTGTTATTATACCCGTTCCTTTCCAGCAATTCCGACACGTTGAGTGTAAAATATTAACCAACAGACAAAAAAAAACAATTAACCAAAAAGTTACATAGTATTCATGTCGAGGATATATACCAATTTAATTATTTCGAAATAAAATATCCAAATGTCAATCAATCCGCGGCTTTATCAAACGACCACAATCCATAAAATCTTCATCATTTGTTATTCGATACCCTTTGATTCGTCCTCGGCACTTATCGTGGCATGCGCTTGACCTAAATTAGCTTTTAGTTGCGCCCTGCCGTAATGTGGACACAAATTATTGTTATTATGGACAGTGGGGAGAACCACCATGTTCAGTTGTTTGCGGCTGGTAAAGTGTGGGGATAATTGAGCTGCGTGATTAACTAAAACACATTGGAAAAAAGTCTACAAGTCCGATGTTGTTGAACTGGCACTTCGATTACCAAACGCCTACACTTTTGTCTGTGAGACGTTTTATATATTTGGGCGGCAGGGAAATTACAAGGGGTTCAATTGCACATGATGATGTCTCGAAAAAGGTCGTTTAAAAAAAAGTAAGTGACACTTACTTTTTCTTGTAAATCTACTTACCATCAGTCACTGGGAAGTTTTTGTAAAGACCGGTTAAAGTATGTTATGTGTATTTTTAACTGCCTCGTCGGTCTATTGGTAGTGCTGCGTAAGGACCGAGAGGTCCCTGGTTCGAGTCCGTGGTCGGGCAAAATTTGTTTGAGTTTTTCTGTAAGAAATTACTCAGCCCGGAGTTAGGAAGTTGGCGGTTGCACGCCCGTGCCTCGGAAAGCACGTTAAGCCGGCCCTGAGTCCGATCTCTCATGGTCATGTCAGATTGCCGACTCACCGAACTATGGGAGTAAGGGAACAGAGAGTGCATTTCTGTTTGCGCGCATACTTCACTATATTATGTCCTGCGCACTTGGCTGATCTTAATTGAGATCGGCCTCCATGGCCGAAATCGGTCAGGCGCCTTATAGGTACCTATTTAATATTTATTTTTATCTTTAAAAGTTTAATTAAGTAGCTAGTTTGATGAATACGATTAGCCTATTTCGGGCTTTTTGCTACTGAAATGTGTTTTACGTAAGAAAAATCAACAACAGCCTTAAATTGTTACGTAAAATGCTCTTTAAGTTCCGTGTATATCACGGTATCTGTGTTTACCATTTCGCCTTCTTTGCAGGGCGATTAGCATCTATAATGCGAAGCAGTAATATGCTTCACCTTGACATTAACTCCAGTATGCTCGCATTAGTTCCCATCAATATGGCTAATTTCCCATAAGTTTCTTTGATGGGCGCACTCAAACCATAACTCTATTGTATGGGTATAAATGTTGAGTTCAGGCGTAGATACTTCGAACAGCCTACCATCTGCTATATCCCAGACTAGTGGATGGATGATGATTGTCAAGGTAGTCCTGGATCGATGCTAAGAATATGTTTTATCACCGTTTACCTACTGTTCAAGAAGTTGGCTTAACATTAAATATAATTTTAGATTGTGTTTTTAGCACAGAGTATAAAAATTTAGCCACATTTTGTGTAGCACTAATTATAAACACAATAAAAAATACCATTTCTGAAAATAAATGTCAAAATCGGTGAGGGCGCCACCCGTGGCTTACCGGTAATGTGACGGGAACATTCACATACATGACGTAACGCCTGGATAGTGTAATTGGTAGTACGTGAGGTGTATAACCTCAAGATAGTGGGTTCGAGTCCCCGTCCAGTCAGTCCAGTCCAGAAATATCATGACTAGGTACATCAGGTGGAAAGGCAAAATGGTTTTGTTGTTAAACCAGTGAATTCGATGGCGCATTCTTCGAGCCACTGTCTCTGCGGCTCAGTGGGGCTACCATGAGTTTAAAACTTACGCGCTCGATATCGCCTACGTAAATATGTCTATGAAAAACTTGTACAGCGCCGCCTGGTGGTTACGCGAAGAACTACAATCGGCCATATGAAAAAAACAACTCGATAGGTTTTTAACGTACGTAAGTTTACGATAGCCAACTCATGGTAGGCCCTCAGGAGTCGACAGACATGCGTAAGATGAGTTGTAGGTTGTTTCCATGTCCAAGCGTCTATTTATCGATTAAGGTATGTGTATTGGAAAAAATGCCACTTAAACAATTTGATTTCATTAAATGGGTATGTTTTAATTATTTTTGTGGTAGGTATCTTTTTAAGTGCTTGTATTATAACGAGTACCTATATTTAATTGAAATGAAATAATTTATTCTGCAAGTAGTGAAATGACAAGTAAATTAATAACAAATAAATAATAATAAGAATATGTATAAGTTACATCATTCTTGGATGTCCAAGCGAGCTCATCATGCCCATGGATTCTTATCATTTAGGTAGGTAGTCTTACACAAAGTACAGTGGTCATCAAAACTGACTTTTTTTTCTTTACAACCAAACATGGCATGTACGTACAACATTGTTTACTACTATAGTAGATATTATACAGGGTGTAACAGGAGGGGTGGATCATCGTAAGTCAATCGATGGGGGACTTCAATACCTATCGATATAACCCCCATGTATGTTCAGCGATTTTCAATAGTTCCAAAGTTATTGAGATTTTTGTGAAATTTTTGTAAGAAGCCGGAATTCAGTATAAAAGTCTTCACTGTAGCTTAACTACTGGACCTGCTTGTATGATTTTTTTTCTAGAAGTAGTTCAATAGTGGGTCTTTATAATTACGATACCGATTTGAGTCATAACCTTATCATATTGGAGTAAAAAAATAATTCTTCACAAAAGTTTTACGAATCGAATTGTGTCTACCAACTTTCAAAGCCTCCAGTGAAAAAAAAGTGCCTGTGTTTTTTTTCTAGAACTTATTTTAAAAACTACCTACATTCATGGATAGTATACCCTGAAAATTTCATACCGCTACTGCCAGAGCATCAAAACGAAAAATGAACGCAAATGGCACAGGTGCCATAAATCAGTGTTTTTATTTTTCATGTAAAACTTTAATTTAAAAAATAAATCGATATGTTTCAGCCAATTTATGCTTTGTTAGTAACATTAGTAGCAGTAATTTTACAGAATTGCATATTGAAGGGGTGAAAATCAAACAAAGAAAATTTACATAATTTTGGTTAATAATTTTTTTTATAGTAAGTGTTCATAATGGGCATTATCATTGGCTATGCGAAGCTTAGACCTTCTTAAAAAACTTTTTTGGAGGTTGTGGAATGCTTCTTTTTTATAAAATTTTTCAGGGGCCCAAATTGTGACAAGGCAAAATGTAGTAGTAGCATTTTGCAACATCCGAAAAACCTTTGTAAAAAGGTGTCGTACTCGTTTATGCATAGCCAATAATGGAGCCCATTATGAACACTTACTATAAAAAAAAACAATTAACAAAAATTATGTAAATTTTCTTTGTTTGATTTTCACCCCTTTAATTTGCAATTCTGTAAAATTACTGCTACTAATGTTACTAACATAGCATAAATTTGCTGAAACATATCGATTTATTTTTTAAATTAAAGTTTTTCATGAAAAATAAAAACACTGATTTATGGCACCTGTGCCATTCGCGTTCAATTTTCGTTTTGATACTCTGGTAGTAGCGGTATGAAATTTTCAGGGTATACTATCCATGAATGTAGGTAGTTTTTAAAATAAGTTCTAGAAAAAAAACACAGGCACTTTTTTTTCACTGGAGGCTTTGAAAGTTGGTAGACACAATTCGATTCGTAAAACTTTTGTGAAGAATTATTTTTATACTCCAATATGATAGGGTTATGACTCAAATCGGTATCGTAATTATAAAGACCCACTATTGAACTATTTCTAGAAAAAAAATCATGCAAGCAGATCCAGTAGTTAAGCTATAGTGAAGACTTTTATACTGAATTCCGGCTTCTTACAAAAATTTCACAAAAATCTCAATAACTTTGGAACTATTGAAAATCGCTGAACATACATGGGGGTTATATCGATAGGTATTGAAGTCCCCCATCGATTGACTTACGATGATCCACCCCCCCTGTTACACCCTGTATAGTGAGCACTGAGCCAATTGGTTCGTGAAATCGTTTTATTGTTCATTTATTTCATCGTATGACGAGTCCAATAACAACAGACATGTTATCGGGTAGCGAAGGTCACCCGATCGATGGAACCCACGTACCCGCGGTGTAACGACCACTGGCCACTGTCCCCGCTGCTTCCACTACACTTGTCGAAGGATACATTGTCTATATGTTTGCGAGAATTTGAAACGTTTGACAGAACTATTTAACGGGTGAAACGAGCTCAAAATAGGATAATAAATGTTTAATTCAATAATTATTTGGTCCGTCCGTACGTCGCTTTGACGGTATATATAGGAAAATGTAAGGATCTGAATAAAGGTCTGTGATAATTAGTGAAAATGAGCAACTCTTAGTACCATGCTTGGTACCAAAGGGCAAAAGAAAAGCATACCTACTGGATCAAGAGAAAACAAGGCATATTATTATGTAATTTAAATTTCTTAACTATGAACTCTTTGATAACACGAAACTGACAAGCGACTCTAAAGTGACAACGTCATCAAATCAGCCATCAACCACCGCATTTCGGCGAACGCGATTCGTAAGCGATCGGTATCAGATTGATGAGTGTAACGCGTGAGGCGCTCGCAAGCTCGGTCGGTGCGTAGGCCGTGAGGCGGAGGGACAGCGGCCGCGGGGCCAGGCCTGCCGAAGGTCAGCGCGGCTGTCGGCGGGCGGCGTCCCGCGCCTCCGCACGCCCCATGCTGCCCGACGCACTCGCGCCCCTCGACCCGCACAAGACGCGCGCCCTCACCACCATATACGCGCCGCGGAAGTTGAAGGCGCGAAAAAACAAAACAGCACAGACAAGGATGCTCGAAAACGACATCCCCATCAAAGCGAACCTGTCGCCCTTCCATCCGCTCCCGGCCATCGGACAGAAAACAGAAAAACCCAAGCCGAAAGTTATACTGTTCGACTTGGACAAAAATGAGCGGACGGATCTGCAGGGTGCACCTTTGAAACTCCACGATATGTTGAAGCCTTTAACGCCGCTTCGGATACACGGTTACGTGAGGAAGAATTCCACGGATAAGCTCGACAGGAAACCGCAGCAGCTGTTAAGAGAAAACACATACGATGTGATAGAGCCGATCTATTTGAACTCGGTGAAAGTTAAGAAAAGAGATACGTCCATACCGAGGAGGAAGTTGACGCCGAAGAAGGAGGAGGAGTCTGAGAAAGTTGAGGACGTGAAAGTGTCGCCGAAGACGAGGTTCAAGAAGGCTGCTATGCAGGTGGCGAAGATGTCGTCGATGCCCGAGACTGGGAAGTTGCTGTGCCTCCGGGAGCGGCAGACCATCCCCTTCTGTCCCAAAGGCGAGGACGACACGTGCAAGCTGCAGCAGCTGCCTCAGAGTCCGTCGCAAAACCTGAACAAGCTCTCCGAGATATTCCAAACATTGGAAATGAAAGGGAGGCATCGCGACAAGATGAAAAAGGAGAACAGTTGGTTTTAGTTTATTAGATGTATTCTAGAATAAGAGAGTTCTATTTATTTACGTGTTGTGACGAAGTGTAACAGTTTAATTGTCTAAAGGAGAGAACTTTAAGTGATAATATGTTAAGAGCTTATTTTGTTAAATGTTAAGAGGTTTATGTATACGAGGATATTGATATTGCTCAAAGTTTAAGTGTTGTGGACTGTGAATTAGTACTACGTAAATGTTTTAATAAAGTGTGACCAATTTTTATAGACTGGTGACTTTTAAAGTTGTTCAGAAGCCTGAAATATCTCAAAGATAGGTTGATTTAGATTCAAAAACAATTTTACGCCTGATTTATACAATTTTACAATCAGAGGAAGAGATTGAATGTTAATTAACATGCAGTAAACATGTTGGTTTTAAAGCTACATGATAAAAAAAACCTTGTTTGTGTTGGTGGTGATTCATATTCCGATCAACCACTGCACCATCGAGGTCGCTTTAAACACAATGTCTACTTCTGATAGCCCTCGAAATACTAGCCTTGACTGGCAACAGGTGCACTTAATTATTTCACGCCAAAAGTGATAAAATATATAACAAGAAACTATTAAAGTTACGAACTTAAAAAAATTCAGGATATTTACCATGAACATTTTTGAAATAAGTTTCCAATATATCTAACGAATAAGTTTAAAACTTTTGAATTATCATTCATTAAATGAAAACGAGTAGATGTTTATACTGTATGAATTTGTATATCTATAGACAATTAATATTTTCAACGACAACGGTTCTCTTAAAACGTTCCTAGTGGCTTATTCAATAAAATATCAATCGATTAATTAATTTTCAAAGACCTTCAGGTTAGAATAATGACTGAGTGAGTAAACATATGACACGGAGGTCAAGAACTGTAAGAATACCTACTCACTAATATTTTATACAATACTTAAACGCCAAAAGGACACTAACATAGGTAATGATCTTATACTCCCAGTTGTGATCACTAATGAAAAGTACGTAATCGTCGAGCATGCATGAAGAGGTTGATGGATGTGGAAGAAGCGAAAGTGGTGTGCCAGGACCGTAGCACATGGCAGGAAGTGATCTCTGCCTGCCCCTCTGGGATTGCATGTATGTATATGTCCTAGCTAGCACACATATCAGGAGCACACAAATCTTGGAAAGGGATCATCAACGTATCGCCTCGAGGTGAGGCGATTAAATAATAAATAAATATCTGCGACATTTTCACACACGGTCATCTGACCCCAAACTAAGCAAAGCTTGTACTAAGGGCCTTAGTGACTGTGTACATACAAAGATATTTATACATACATACTTAAATGCATATGCACACACAGACACGGAACAAACACCCATGTTAATCACACAAATATTTGTCTCGAGTGGGAATCGAACCCGAACCCGAATCGAAGACTCTTGGAACCGCAAGCTAGAGTCACTAACCACTGTTCCACCGAGCCAGTCAAATTACCTTTTCGATTTCGATAAGTGTGCGTTGCAGTAGGTAGTTTCATACAACTTTCATACTGAAAGCCAAAGTGGATACGTTTAAAGGTTAATATTATGCGTCCTAAGAACTTTGATGAGAAAAATAATTCCGACACTCAATATGGTGACAAGGCCTAAATGATATACTACAACTAAGAATAGAATACAATAGACCCACTGATTCACAAATCAGACAAATTCGATGTTAACTACTAAGTTGTGACGTCAAACGATTCAACTTAACCTCAGAGTCATTGGGCATAACACCTACACAGACAATCAACAATTTATTAAGATTTAGTTAGGTTTTTGATAACTTTACCAAAACTTCGTGTACTTAAGTTGCATCCAAGTTTTCACAAAGAACAACCTGCCAAATACGATACACTTCACTGTCAGCTGATTTTTTTGATGACAGTAAAAAAGTAGTCAGCGTTGAAAAGTATTCATAGGCGATTTATACTACTGGTCCAATATTATTATAGTGATAATATTAGGTGAGGAGGCTACTCCAAACCATCATCGTATGTCAGTGAGGAATAAATTGGGCTCAACTATTTATACATCTCTTTCTAGCTCTGGGTAAAATAAAGCATACCTACTGACAGGGAATGTAAATTATACCTACTACCGTACTATATTACTTAAAAACACTAGGAATTTACTTATACATTAATATCAGAAGAAAAGAAGATTCCTAAATTGTTACGATTGTCTAAATAAGAAAGAGTGAAGGTAGGTACACCAGATTATACAAACATTTGAGCAGAGAGCAGTCTATGTTAAAATGCATAGCTTTTGCAGTGTGCAGTTCTAATCTTCATTGGACGCCGTGACCTGAATATCACACGCTTAGGATATACCTACAAAATTTCGAAGCTTCAAAGCAAAGTACAAGTGTACATAGGGAATTGGGTCATGCAGAGCGAGCGATCATGCCGCCATCGACTTATCGCGTGACGCTGACAATGCCATGTTGAGCCCGTAATTAGCTGTTCAGAGCTCACTGCAACCGTCAACGAGAAACGGAAGCCAACGTTTGCATTTACCATTTCAAACTACAAACAATACATATAAATATTAGTCTTTATGGGTCTACACGCGTTATTAGGAGTAGCAAATACATAGAAACGTCGGGCAGTAAGTAGCTATGTATTTGCTACTCCTAATAGCGCGTGTAGACCCATAAAGACTATTATTTAGTGTAATGGAACGCGAAAGTCTAAAATCATATACAAACAATACTATACCTACCTACTACATACACAAGTAGAAATCTACATAAATATTAGTAGATCAGAACCAACCAAGCCAGTCGGGCTGGCTTGGTGGCGAATTGACAGTACCCCTGCCTTTTGCGCTAGATGTCGTGGGTTCGATTCCTACTCGGTAAAAATATTAAAGTGTGATGATGAATTAGCATTGCATTTGTATTTTTTCCGTGTAAAGGTGTGAATTTATCTTATTCCTTTTATTTGAATACCACACAGAAATTGACTGTTTGATTGAAAATGAACTGTTGTTCACCAAGATCCCAACTTAAGTAGTGTGGTGAGCTTCGAGTTACATAAGATTATATATTTTTTTACACAACATCACATACATTGATCTAATCCCGTGGTAAGTACCTTAATTGTGTTACGGATATCAGAATCAACAGTGGATATACAAATAAACTTAAATAAATTAAATAACACAGCCAGACACGGAATATTTGTCCCTAGTGGGACTCGAACCCATCACGGGGTGAAAGCCATCCGCTCTCACCGCAAGTCCAGTGAGGCAAGGCTACTCCAAGCCATGTCTACGTTTCATCATCATTTCTTTTAACAAACTTGATGTTGTGTGATAATTCTTTAATATTTATTAAGACTATTGGGAGATAATTCTTGTTCGCATCCTCTGGGACCTCTCGCGTCTTAAGTTTTAGCGGGCAAACGAAACGATCATTTATAATATTGAATTACGATCAATTTGATTTACTCTAAGAATTTTTTTTATAACAGATAACTGTTGTCCCCGCGAGGTGATAGACGCCGCAGCGGTCATCCGTCGCGCGTGACAGGCGATCGATAAAACTCGACGAATATTAAAATTCCAGCTAAAAATAGCCATATTTGCCTTCAAAGGCTTCGTTGCTACACTTATTGTTGATTTTAACACGCCCTCGCGGCTGTTTCCATTCTATTTGTGTAAAATAACAATAATCGAAATTGGTAAGCAAATAAAAACGACTAAACCACCCTTTTTAAGTAATTGAACTTAATATTATTTTATTCTTTGTTGTCACATGTATTGGCCATGAAATTCTAGCATTTCCTTGTTTCATATAGGCATATAAATTGACAAAAGTAGTATAAATTAAACTGCTTTTGTAGGTAGGTAAATGGTTGGGGTTTACGACCGCTTGAACTCGCTAGTTCATAGGTTTCATTGAATATGATGGTTTCAAAACATACATTATAATAGGGTAGTTTCCTAAGTTTGATTTTACATAAAATTTCACAATAAACAGTAACATATAGATAGGTAAATCAATAACATAAGTGAAATCGAAATTAAAATTTCTCATGAAATGAGACAATAATAGGCATTTGAAGTAAGGTGGGAAAGTCCATTTCTAATGTGCGAAAATTCAATTAAAATACTATGCCATCTTATAAATAACAGAATTAGTAGTAACTTTCCCTATGAAAACATATTCTTAAACGCAACATTTGATATAGCTGCTAAACAATGTTCTTACGATATGCATACAGTATAGGTAAAGAGCGGTGACGTCATAGCTCGCTGCGACATTTGTATGAAGCGTTTTGAGCTCGCCCAAATGATGTGCTATTGAAACTGTAATCTTCGAGAGTTTTCCAAATATCAAACCATTCTTTTAACAGCACCTTTGCAATTGTGTGGTCCATCCATCATATAATAATGCTACTGTCTATTGGATGTGAATTAAACAACTGCTTTTCAGGCAAATTATTTATTGTGTTTTTCAGTCGTAAAAGTTCGACCAATGTATAAAAGACTATTTACAAGGTTATGCCTAAATTAGTTACTTATTATATAAAATAAAATATTAGCTAATAGTTCAAATGTGGGGATTCCAATCAGTCAATTATTTTATTAGGACATATACATAGTACACATAACAAAGTACTTTATGTCTTCCAATCTTTCTTATAAAAACAATGTTTTTTTTATACTTAGGCTGATTTAAGGAATATTGATCCTATTAATGAATTTTAATAAGTAAAATAAATAATATGTGGGATACATGGAACAAATTGTTACGCCCATGTTGGTATATCTAGCTTAGTCTGTATACATACATAAGGCACCGCGCAGGCGGTAGTGTGTAAACAGCCTTAGTGTAATATACACCACATCCCTTAGTACAATTGAATATCATGCAAGTTGCATTCAATTCGATTCTACAATGTATTACAGGTAAAATCCACATAAGATAGAATTAAATTTGTTAACAAACAACATTGCAATATGAGACAGTTTGACCATGCTATTCTGAAGTAGGACTTTACTACCTAGTTAATAAGTGTTAAACTGCTAACACACTGTTGCCACTGTTGTTCTGGATCTTGGCGATTTCATCTTTGAACTTGGTTATGGTCTCCTTAGCAAGATGCAGCTTTTCTTTCAAATCAGTTATCTCGTTCCTGACTTTCGCCTGAGCGTTAATTATTTTCTCTAGGGTTTTTTCTTTCTTCTCTTCAACTGGAATATAGGAAATATTATAAAACACTATTAGCTATCGCCAAAATTTCAGCTATGGTTGCCAGTCTAAGAGGTCCGATAATTGTGCATGTGTATGCTTCAAAGGTGAGGGTAGAAACACAGTGATTATAATCTAACTAATATTTTAAAGCTTAGAATTTGTTTGTTTATTACAGTTCGAAAGTTATTTTTATGTTGGATAGATCATTTATCGAGGAAGGCTTTAGCTATATAATATCATGCTGTGATCAATAGGGAATATGCATAAATCTGCAATCTTGAATTTTTCAACAACTTATGAAAAAAGGCTTAAACATATACTAAAATGTGAAATAAAAATGAAAATCGGTTCACAAACGAAGGACTTATAAGGAATTAAAGTTAATTTTCTATCTCTTTCTTACAAAACGGAGTTTTTTATGGATCGCGTATGGCCGTAGTGTAATTGTGACGTCATCTGCCATATCGGATCTCTCTGTCCACCCGGGAACTTTAAACAGCTATATCTTGCTTGTCGTTAAAGTAAATTGAAAAATAGAATTACATTCATATTTCTTCGATATTAAAGATTGATTTCTATAATAAAAAAAAATGTGTGTATATTCCCCATTGGGGCAAAAAAATGGAAATGTGTATAAAACGGGGGAAATGTGATTGAAGTCGCTGATACAGCTAGTCATTTATAATAGGTTTAGTTATAGTTATAATTTTTTACTGCAGACCAGGCACTGACCAGTCTTATCTTGCTTTGCTGAGTATAAAAGAATCACCAAAACACAAATAAAAAAGGGATAAAAAGTTTATAAAGATATACTTACAATCAGTGTCATGAGTCCAAGGGCCATTTGTAATAGGTTTAATGCTGTTGAGTAGATGCTGCATAAGCTGAGTTGGTTCTTGGAACACAATCTCCTCGTAGGACTCGCTGACCAGCGCCCGCCCAACCGTTGGGGGAGCTCCTTCCGTCACGGGTGATTGGAACAATTTTAATATGTGGTACAAGGTCACCTGGAACAACAGATTGTGGCGGTAGTTGAAAATTTAATTTGGATGGTCTTAAACATTATCTTCATCTATAGAACGTCCTTCTAAATATTTTTTTGGTTTGACTAAATCCTCAAGAACTTTTCAGCTTGTTTTAGCCAGGTAACTTTTTTGCATCATGGTTCCAATAAAATTTTAATGAAAAAAATGCATACTTACATTATTGATGTGGGTGAAATACAGTTTGATTTCATTCACATGATATGGATAGATTAAATTACAATAGTTGTTCATTGTTGTATGTTGTTAAAATAGTAAAAACATTTTTCTATTACTAATAATAAAAAATGAATTTATTTTATCAGTTATACCAAAAGGCACAACATTAAGTCTTTATAATGGAAAACATTTCGTTTGAACCATACTGATCAGATTGGTCAAACATTAGGATTTAGTTTGCCTGCTCCGGGATCACATAGCTGCATGCATGTATTTATAAACCTTCCCCTTAAATCACTTTATAAAAGACACACTCACAGAGTTTTAAAGATCTTATTATATTCCTATATATGCAGTAAGCAGGAAGCATTTCTTTTTTATAAGTCCGACAAGTTCAGACCAGTAAATAAATAAACAATTCCCTGCAAGTCCCGTGATGAAAACAAGACTACTCCAAGCCATCATCGTAGTCCATTAGGAAGAAAAAAGTCATAATCAGATGATAATAATACAAAAGGAGCTTACCGGTCGTTCATTAGGATCGTGGAAGTAAATCTTGATGACAATCTCAAACTCTCCCCATCCCGTTTCGGTGAGCTCGTACGGCGGTTTGGTGACTATCCTGTTGGGGTTGGCATAGCTCTCGTGAAGTTTGAAGTGCACCTTCTTGATGTAAGCCGCAGTGTCTTCGTTCGCATACGGTTTCACATACACGGTCCATTGATGCGTGTGCCCATCCTCTTCCCTCTTCTTGCCGAAGTACCGCGCCACGTTGCCGTACACTATCGGCTTTACTATCACCAGACCCTACAACAACCACATACTTAGCTAAAACTCTAACAAACTTGCACAGCTTGGGACAACTTTTTTTCTCCAAGTTAAAAACAAACCTTCACTCTTCCGCCCGAGTCCGGGCCGAAGTCTGTCGGTAAACTCATTTCTACGTCGATTTTGGAAGTCAGCTTGACGGCTTTTGAGGCAAATTATGGGAAAATAAGAGAATTCTGTTGGTAAACAGAACCGGAAAATAAAATGAAACTATTCGCGATGAGCGTCTACTGTCAATGTCACACAGACGTCATAAACGTCAATGTCATTTTTGTTTTAAATGCAATGCCTCGTGATAGCAAAGACATAGCCTGAATACAGTTTGAACAAAAAGTTTTATTCGATCAAAAACCGAGATCTTGTTATTTTAGACATCAAAATGATAAAAAGGAAGTGGTTTTCATATGCAGTCAATGATATAATAAACTAAAATATCATTTTATGCAGTATAAAATGTATAGATGTTTTCCTTAAATAAAGAAAATAAATGTAATTACGTAGAAAAAGCCTTTGACGCTAAATGATATTAATATTTCTTTCATTATTGACTGAGGCAGATCATCTGCTCCAGATATAACCCACCACATGCTGACCAGGATCCTTAGTCATGACGGACCGATCTCAGCCTCAGACAGAGATATTTTATCAATACCCTTGTTTGAAATTTGATAAAGTAAGTAAGAAATAAGATATAGTTCTTGTTTAGTACTTTTATTGTTCCTACGGTTTGAAAAATAAAACACATTTTGGCGTTTCGAAATTTATTTCTTATCAGAAGGCAAGTGAACAATGGTCCAACAAGCTCTTTTTACTTACATTTAAATGCAATATATTTGAATAACATTTAAACTAACTACTTAATTGCGTAAGTGTTCGCTCTACATTATAATGAGCACAGATTATACAATCACAACATTCAGAACGTGGGGGTCGCCCCACGGCACGACGATACGGGCGGGGATCAGCAAATTAGGCCGCGGTCACTATTACACTGTTCATAGTCAGTCATGGTGAAAAAATAAAAAGCGTTCGGCCCGATACCGTCGCGGTACTAGAACTTGTGGTCGGTGCGGGTGTTGTTGTCGGTCTCGGCGAGGAGCGGGTTGCTCTCCTCCTCGAGGCGGGACGAGCGGGAGCCGTGGCGCGAGGCGGAGACCCGCTGCGTGAACGTGAGGAGGTTGGGCACGAGGCCGCCGCAGGGCGTCGCGGGCGCCGAGCGGGAGGACGCCCGGGCGCCGGGGGATATCCTGGACGTCCTAACGGGGTACGCGACCGAGAGAGGCATGTATAAGCTCGATTTCCTCGCCTTGGAGGTTTTGAGGGAGTCCAGCCGGCGGGGGCGGCGCTCGTCGCTGGGGCGGCGCAGGGTGCCGGTGGGGCTGGTGGGGCGCGGGGGGGAGCAGGCGGGCGGCTCGGGCGGCGGGCGCGGCGCGTACCCGGGCGAGTAGAGCGGGGAGGCGCGCGCGGGCGGCGAGCGGTGCGACGGGGGCGACGCGCCCAGTCTCGGCTTGCAGCCGCCGTCGCAGTACATCTCGCAGTCGATCAGCTCCAGCTCCAGGTCGAAGGTGGGATCCTGGAACAGATGAAATAACCATATGTAACCAGTGCCGCAACTAGGGCGGTGCCTGCGGTGCCCAGACACAGGGCTGGCCCCTGGCGGGGCGCATAAATGCAGTTTTATTACTCAAGAGCGCAGTTATGAAAACTCGCACCGGGCGCATAAAAGGCTAATTACGACAATGTATGCAACTATTATAGTCATTATTACAATACATTACATGAATTCAATCTAGGTAAATACCTACGAATGTAATCATTTCCACAAATGTAGTCCAGTCAAATTAGGTTTCATCTGCGGAAAAATTACTAGTGAGCTGAATTTTGGTACACACCTTTATTACGGCATTGTAATGAAGGTGTGAAAAATCGACATTCATATGGTGCCGGCTTAAAAAGTTATAGGGGTCAAAAGGTCGCGAAAATCAGTTTTTCGCGAATATCTCGCGATCTATTGCTTGTAGGTTAATTGAGGTCATTAGAAAAATTATTCGTTATAAAATTATCTACAAAAAATGTCTCTTGCATTTTTTTGTAGAATCAAAAGTTTTCGGAGGAGAGCGCCGAGAAAGCACTCACATACGGTATTGTGTACCAAGGCGTACGCCCTATGCTTTCATTGATATTTGTAAGCGTGTTGTTAGTAAAATCTACTACATACAGATATATAGCATTAGTAATACTAGTACAGAAAGTTTTCCTTTTTGGAAAAGGAAAACTGAAAATCATGAAGATGTTTGAAATTTTCGCGACCTTTTGACCCCTATAACTTTTTAAGCCGGCACGATATGAATGTCGATTTTTCACACCTTCATTACAATGCCGTAATAAAGGTGTGTACCAAAATTCAGCTCACTAGTAATTTTTCCGCAGATTGGTGTTTAAAAGAGCTAATTAATGATTAAACGAACTTACCTGTACGTGAAGTTCTATCATAATTATACGAAGGCTTCGTCCGAAGGGATTAGCAAATAACACTTGTAGTACCGCCCAGTGGTTCGCCTTTGTCACACTATATTTGAGAAAGAAAAAAAAAAAATATCTCTGACGTTTGGTCTGTCACTCACCCGCTTCATTAAGTTTAGAGTATGAGTTAATAGCTGAAAATATTTCATAAAAAGGGGGAAAGCTTTCGCAGGGAGGGAGGGTTGCTAATCCCTTCGGACGAAGCCTTCGTATAATTATGATAGAACTTCACGTACAGGTAAGTTCGTTTAATCATTAATTATACTTCGGCTTCGTCCTCGGGATTAGCAAATAACACTTGTAGACTTTGAGAGAAAAATAATGAAATATTGTGTTTATATCTAATTATATAAATCAGCATAATCTATTGGAACAATTCAAGCATCTGGTTTGATTCATTGGGTTCCATTAACAATTGTTCTTGTAAAAGAAGTGTCTTCATCAGCATTCAAATAACTTGTGGTTCTATTATAGAACCGATAGAATGTATTCTAGGAGCCGCTCCATCCAGCGGTTCGTCTAATTTGTTCTAGACTGAGCCTAAGCGATGAGCCGCGGGTGTGGCAGCGTGTCTCGAGCTGTGCGCGGTGAATACGTCTACATCGATACTACTATCGTGCAACATCTCGTTAATCCGCGGACTTAAGGTCTGGGAGCCTACTGCTTTAAATAGCTTTCTTAAAGCGATGAATTAATGTTTAACACCTTATTATGTAACCGGGTTTCTTGCTAATAAACAAATTATTATTTTTATTATAATTATAAGAGAGAGTCAATATACTTCCTTATAAGGTTTGTTCTTTTTAAATAAGCTTTTGCCGGGCATATTTCGGGCCTCTCGAAAAATGGCAATACTAAAATAGGTTGTATTGAACCTTTACGTGTTGTTTTAAGAAATTCAGGAATCTTTATATTTATTTTGGTAGAGAAAATCTCAATATTCTTTGTACTAATAGTATCAAAAAAGCTAGGAGTGTTATGAGTTGTTTCGAAAGTTTCTTGATATCTAATGTTTCCTTTGGGTAAAATTGGCTAGCATAATTAAGTACTATGGAAGTATCCCATGTAATGGGATACTTAGGTAATGGAGGTCGAAACCGAAATATCCTTTTGAAAAAAAAAAAAATATTTGACTCTGTCACCTTCTCCTAAATTATTTACAATACAAAAAATTAATCCAGCGCCGTATATAAACTTCATATTGTTTATAGGAATTTTTGGATATTGATGCTAAATTAACATCAATTGCTGACGGGGGAACACTCCTCCTTAACCCGCCGTCCGCATAAGAGCCCTGCCTCCAGGGTAAGCTTGGTGTGTATGTCGTGATCGCTAGAATTAGAGAATAAAATTGAATGTTTACTAGCTTTAAAATTATTTTATCAGATAACAAGAGACTGTTAAAAAGTGGGTACCAGAGCTGTGTAGGCCACAGAGGTACTAAGCCGACTTGGGGTTCCCCGAACTTCAAGGCCGTAATGTTATCTGACTAACTTATGTAACATGCCATAACTTAAAGTCCGCGATATTCACACCATTGCCATCACAATTTTGGAATATCTGTGAGGTGCGGAACCTGAATACCTCCGATTCGGTTTACGTAAGACATGGCTGTCGTGTTGTCAATGCATAGTAAAATTTTGCGGTTAGTCAAATTTTTGGCAAACTTTTTTAACCCGAAAAAAGCAGCTTGAATCTCTAGATAGCTGATATGTTGCGTTTTCTCTTGAGTTTTCCACAACCCGCCAGCCGTTTCTCTCCCATGGGCAGCCCCCCACCCCGTATTTGAGACATCCGAGAAAATTTCCAAGTCATGTTTATTCTCTTTAATCCTACAAAATGGTTTTTGTATTGTACTTTTCCTCCAAGCTCCAGCAGGTAAGTTCATAATATATTTATCGTAGTTGTTATATAATTTTAAACCTATATATTTAATCCGCTCAAAAAAAAAAATTGTAAATAGCCAGCTGTATTCCACAGCAGGACAAACAGAAACTAATAATCCAATCTTAAGTGCAATTCAATTTAAATGAAATTTGTGAAAGAAAAAAATAAATAAATCGGAAATTAATTATTTATAGGTAATGTGACATGGAAATTTTCCGAATCTAGAAAAATAACCTAAAAAAGGTACATGAATTGGTTAAAGTCCTAAGACTCTTCCCTTTGTTTATTATAAAACCAATAGAAGTGATTAGCTTCATGGTTTGTGTTGTATTAAACAAACATTGTTCGCCATTAGCCAAAAATTATTTAAGTAATTTGTTGATATTAGTCCGGCAGAGCGCAACAAACGGACTTCATTCATTTCACACGGTTTCATTACCTTAGTGAAAATATATGGCGCTGTACCCAAACCAAATGGTTATACATTAAATTCATATATATTTTGGTCAAATTGGAATCATAAAAACTTTCTGGAATCAGGATGA
Source organism: Maruca vitrata (assembly GCA_039566165.1). NCBI lineage: Eukaryota > Metazoa > Arthropoda > Insecta > Lepidoptera > Crambidae > Maruca > Maruca vitrata. Next base: position 2,698,502 of record CM076918.1, on the reverse strand, counting down.
CTTTTTATTAATTAGTAAGCGTCTTTTAAGTCGACTTCTGTCATGTAACATATTCTTGTAATTAATTTTAGCTGTACGTAGATTTTCAATCTTGAATTGATCTGCTTTTATAAATTTATTATTCCAAAATGAAACGGTGTTTACCATTTGGCTTGGGCACTAAAAATATGCTTGACAAGAAACTGGCTTTTTATTGGATGATACCTGGATATGGCTCCAGTAGATATTACGTTATCTATTGCCTCTGTAAAGTTGAGCTTTCTGTATAAGAAAGATTTTTACTTGTTGGGACAGATGTTTGTCTAACTGGACAGGTAAGCGGGATTTTATATCCTCTATTACAAGAAAGGACTGATTGACTGTTGGACGTTGGCGATTAGGGTCCATTGGTCATCAAATAAGGCAATCTGCCTGTATATTTTACCACGTCTAGCGCCGGCCGCGCAACGGCTGATGCTGCGAGGGCCTCGATGAGTTCGATGGCCTGGTCCTGTTCGGAGGGGGCCATCAATAGCTTCACCAAATCTGGTTCTGCATCAGCTTTAGTAATGAGAGAATTTATTGCACGACTTAGACATGATAACATGGCAGTAGCGGTTTGATTCAACCTAATTTCGATACTTTTATCGCGTTCAGTATTAATTAAGGCATTGATAAGCCTGCAGTTACAAGGCAGTAAATTTTTCTCATTAAACTCCTTTTGGAGTACTTTAGAAAACCCATGCGTAGAAGTATGCTCCAATCTGACCGCTAGGTCTTTATGAATTTCCGCCCCCTAGGTAATGGACACATTTGGGTCGTCTCCTAATATTTCAAGGATGGTCTGGTCCAGCATTGCATTGTTGGACTCCAAATCCTCCTCAGTAGGTAACGCAGTGGCGGAGTGGGATGTGGCGGCGGAGGAAGCGCCAGGGCCCCCGTCAGTCGGAGGCAGCGCCTCGGACCCGCACTCGCGCCGCGCGTGACCTCGCATTCTGCTGAGGACGCAGCGTCGCGAGACTGACGTGCGCCTCGGGCTCGGGCGCAGCGATCCCATCAAGCGTTATTGCTCTGAATATGATTGTTAGTTAAGAAACAGACCAAAGTACTGTTCGCAAAACTAAATTGCTGGGTAGTACAGCTCCAAAGAGAAGTACGCAAACCCGTATTTTATAAAACACATCACTCCGTTATGCATAAGTACAGTGTACATAATTAGTTAAGAAACAGCCCAAAGTACTGTCCGCAAAAACTAAACTTGCTGGGTAGTACAGCTCCAAAGAGAAGTACGCAAACCCGTATTTTATGACACACATCACACTGTAATGATTAAATACAGTGTACATAATGAGCTAAGAAACAGCCCAAAATACTGTTCGCAAAACTAACTTGCTGGGTAGTACAGCTCCAAAGAGAAGTACGCAAACCCGTATTTTATAACACACATCACACTGTTATGATTAAATACAGTGTACATAATTAGCTAAGAAACAGCCCAAAATACTGTTCGCAAAACTAACTTGTTGGGTAGTACAGCTCCAAAGAGAAGTACGCAAACCCGTATTTTATAACACACATCACACTGTTATGATTAAATACAGTGTACATAATTAGCTAAGAAACAGCCAAAGTACTGTTCGCAATAATAACTCGTTGGGTAGTACAGCTCCAAAAAGAAGTACGCAAACCCACATAACAGGTAAGTATATATAACATGACTTACTTACCTGGAATAACCCACAAAAAACACATATCCTGGACAAAACGTCGTCAAACTTTTCTTAAGTGTGATGTCACTTTTTGTAAAAAACTACTTCTCGGATTGATAATGCATTATGTAATGTAATGAATAAATACAGTGTACATAATTTGCTAAGAAATAGCTCAAAGTATCTATTGTTTGCAAAAACTTGTTGGGTAGTACAGCTCCAAAGAGAAGTACGCAAACCCACAAAACAGGTAAGTATATATAAAAACGACTTACTTTCCCGGAAATATCCTTAAAACACATTTCCTTCACAAAACGTCGTCAAAGTTTTCATAAGTGTGTAGTCAGTTTTGTAAACAACGACCTCTCAGATTAATAATGCATTGTGTAATGTAATGAATAAATACAGTGTACATAATTTGCTAAGAAAAAACTCACAGTACCTACTGTTTGCAAAAAACTAACTTGTTGGGTAGTACAGCTCCAAAGAGAAGTACGCAAACCCACATAACAGGTAAGTATATAATATGACATGACTTACTTACCTGGAAATATCCTATAAAACACATTTCCCCTACAAAACGTCGTTAAACTTTTCATAAGAGTGTCGTCATTTTTGTAAACAACAACCTCTTGTTGTATACTATAAATTATTACAGACCGAGTCGATCATTAGCTAAGAGACAGTCCAAAGTTGTGTATGCAAAACTAACTCGTTGGGTAGCACAGCTCCAAAGAGAAATACGCAAACCCACATTACAGGTAAAACCCATATATAACACGACGTTATCACATTTACTTATTAAAACATTATGAATGCTTAATATTGCGTGCTTAATATTATGCGTGCTTAATATTCTTGATATTAAAATACGATTTGCTTACTAATTAGAGAAAATCTTCCAATAATACTCTTGTAAAATTGGTTTACTGGGTAGGTGAGTGTCACGAGAACCCAGCATATAATTGAAAATAAGGTTAAAATATTACGATAAAATTAACATTTAAGTTAATACGACTGACCTTGAGACTCCGAGCCGGACCGGTTATCCGATGATTTAGATCTAGGTACTCCGACAATAACATTCTCGCAGAACTTTCTATTCTAATTTCGTATTTATCCTCACTTTTTTAGCTAAGACATTGTAAAAAATCACTTTTAATGAAGACACTACGTGTGATCGTTGGCGACACTAGAAAGCGAATGAAGCGGGTGAGTGACAGACCAAACGTCAGAGATATTTTTTTTTTTTTCTTTCTCAAATATAGTGTGACAAAGGCGAACCACTGGGCGGTACTACAAGTGTTATTTGCTAATCCCGAGGACGAAGCCGAAGTATAATTTGACTGGACTAATGTGGAAATATGAATTTTCAATACTGTAGGATCTCGGTATATGCGGGATTGGACGCTTTAGCCGATTTGAATTTGCCATCGTCATCAATATTAATATAACAATTTAGGTGCGAGTTGTGGCTGATAAAAAGTAAAAGGCAATAGTGTACAAGTGTACGCACAAACACAAGTGCACTCTCTATTACCTACCTTACCTACTCTCATAATCCGGTAAGACGGCAATCCGACATGACCGATGAGAGATCGGGCGCAAGACCACCGGCTGAACGTGTTTTCCGAGACACGGACGTACAACCGCAACTTCCTAACTACGGGCCGAAACTCACACAAATTTTGCCCGACTCCGGACTCGAACGTGGGACCTATTGGTCCTTACGCAGCGCTTGCTACCAATAGACCAATTGAGTAAATAGGTACCAGCGGCTGCACCGGCGAAATGATAAGATTCTCCCTGAAGGCCTCCGCAGTGTCCCTCCGGCCGCCGCTCGAGTCCGAGGCGGTGCTTAGGCGAGGACAGCGAGCGTAGCAGCGAGCGGCCGCAGACGAAGTAAGGGGGCGGTATGATTATATATAGATAGAGAAGATAATAATAGTCTAAATACCAGCGGCTGCACCGGCGAAATGATAAGATTCTCCCTGAAGGCCTCCGCAGTGTCCCTCTGGCCGCCGCTCGAGTCCGAGGCGGTGCTTAGGCGAGGACAGCGAGCATAGCAGCGAGCGGCCGCAGACGAAGTAAGGGGGCGGTATGATTATATATAGATAGAGAAGATAATAATAGTCTAAATACCAGCGGCTGCACCGGCGAAATGATAAGATTCTCCCTGAAGGCCTCCGCAGTGTCCCTATGGCCGCCGCTCGAGTCCGAGGCGGTCCTTAGGCGCTCGGGCGCGCGTCCGTCAGCGAGGACAGCGAGCGTAGCAGCGAGCGGCCGCAGACGAAGTAAGGGGGCGGTATGATTACCTATACAGGGTGTCCCAAAAAGTAGTGTCAAGCGGAAGTCCTGAGATAGAACACCCCGTGGGGCATCCGAATCACCCCCATGTCGCGATTTTTTATATTTTTCGAGTTATGATTATTTTTCTAAAATTTTGAGAACAACTGACCTAACCGACTAAAAATATTGTAGAGAAAAAAGTATTTGACTTTTTTGAGTAATTCTTTTTGCAAATAAATTTTCATGAGTTTTTCTTTAATGCCTAAAATATTTGTCTCCATAACTTATATGAAAAATATCAAAATTATGGTACAAACTGAAAACTTACGTTCTGTAAATGATGTCACCCTGTAAACAGATAGAGAAGATAATAATAGTCTAAATACCAGCGGCTGCACCGGCGACGTGATGAGGTTCTCCCTGAAGGCCTGCGCGGTGTCCCTCCGGCCGCCGCTGGAGTCCGAGGCGGTCCTTAAGCGCTCGGGCGCGCGTCCGTCAGCGAGGACAGCGAGCTTAGCAGCGAGCGGCCGCAGACGAAGTAAGGGGGCGGTATGATTATATATAGATAGAGAAGATAATAATAGTCTAAATACCAGCGGCTGCACCGGCGACGTGATGAGGTTCTCCCTGAAGGCCTGCGCGGTGTCCCTCCGGCCGCCGCTGGAGTCCGACGCGGTCCGGAGGCGCTCGGGCGCGGCGCGCGGGCGCGCGTCCGTCAGCGAGGACAGCGAGCGTAGCAGCGAGCGGCCGCAGACGAAGTAAGGGGGCGGTATGATTATATACAGATAGAGAAGATAATAATAGTCTAAATACCAGCGGCTGCACCGGCGACGTGATGAGGTTCTCCCTGAAGGCCTGCGCGGTGTCCCTCCGGCCGCCGCTGGAGTCCGAGGCGGTCCGGAGGCGCTCGGGCGCGGCGCGCGGGCGCGCGTCCGTCAGCGAGGACAGCGAGCGTAGCAGCGAGCGGCCGCAGCCCGCGCCGCACTCCGAGTAGTTGCTCGCGCATGAGTAAGGGGGCGGTATGATTGAATTTGCCTGGACAACATTGTTCATATTTCATCATCATAATCATTAATATACACCGTGAAATTTTAGTGGTTGCCTTCCCACAGTAATGATTTTATCTTACTAGCACAATACATTTGTGCAGATTTTTTTTAATTTAAATCAATAAATACCAGTTTTACGAAAGCAATAAACGAAACTCGAAAGTACGCTCGATCCGCTTTATTACTTAGGGCGTAGAGCTTCTTTAGCTTTAAGCATCGATTTCATGCGGAAACCAGTACCTGATTACGTCACATCTCGTAAAAGAACGATCGCTTCTCACGATTTCGAGGTGAAACAATTTTTTTTGGAAATTTGATTTTTTTTTTTCAAGGATTAACTAGCATTATTTGATAGTGCCAATAAACGCAAATCGTTCTGCTGCGGGAAAACAACCACTTAAATTTCACGGTGTATAATTTTATGTATAAAATAAACTGTAATGGTTATACAACATTAGAAAACTGAACTGAAACCGGGATATGTGGTGGACAGTGGTAGCTGTGTCGTGCGTAATAAAAAACGAATAAAGAGGGTAGACCCATATGTCTGCTCTTAGTTCTTCTACCGTCAGTCTCCCAGTTCTACAGTTCACCCGTGATCATGGCGCTTGCAACAGTGCCGAAATATCGGGAGCTCATTAAAACAAAACAACATGGTAAATATTCCGGACATTTTCTATTTTCACAGTTTTCTAATTATAACTACTAGTTTTTTTTTATAACTACTAGAAAGAAACAATTGAAGTATTTTTATGTACGTACTTCATTTGCTGCGTTGCATATGAAACTTGAGTTGAGAGATTCCGCAGTACTCGTCGCTGATAGAGAGCCTGAAAAAGACATACAACTTTATAAAAGTGACATAAAATATTTGCACTTACATTACGTACTTGGATTCTGTATTGTTTTTATTCAATAAATGATTTTTAACTAACTGAAATACGTAGAGTAGTCATACTAGAGTCACTTAAGTAACTCTTTATATTCAACAAAAAATTAATATAGGTACGACTTGTCATGAATAGACAAAAAATACCAAAATTCAGACGGATTGATAACCTCCTCCTTTTTGAAGTCGTTTATAAAGTCAAATTTATGTCTGATATCACAATATGGATAAGTAGCAGGCAGACCATCATTTAAAATTAAATTTGGTACTTGTTATGCACATAATAAAATAACAAAACAGAATCACTAACAGTGGTTACGTTCAATTTTGCCAGACGAATGGCGCCTTCGTGCTTTTTGAAGATGTCCTTCACTGGGTCCAACATTGCGTTCTGTCTTCGCCCTTCACAAAGAATCACTATCGAATTCTACTTTTTTTTAATCTAGCCTATATTTACTGTGCGCTATGCAAAGACAAATACACCGACCACAAGTTTTAATACCTACTTCTACATTAATTAACAAAAAAAAATAAAAACAAAAATGTAAGTAACTTCACAGACTGTTCAAAACAGTCGCTACAGTGCAACACTCTAAGCCCATTTGCAGTATACTGTTGTCAGCTAAATAACTCTACTGCGGACCACTAATTGAATTACTTAGCAACTTTCCTTGATGACCGTCCAAGCCGATTAGAAGGCTGACGGGGGAAGGATTAAAACGCAATTTGATTGACGTCGCGCAAATATCTCGTAAAATATTACGCTTCGATGGACGTCTTGGTGGCCTGGAAGCCTTATAGATAGTCTGACTTTGTTTATGTTACGAAATTTGTTTTTAAGCTTAATAAATCACTTTCAAGTTATTCGTTTTGGAAGTGGGATTACGGGAGAGGTGGTAGTAAATACATATAAATTGTACGACGTTGTGGTATTTTTGATATAGCAGTCTAAAAGTAAGCTAATACCTACTAAAATAACATATAATACCAATAGAAACAAAAGAGCATGAGATATAATGAAGTCTGACGAAACGAAAATGAAGGTCGATGGCACTCTAAAATGACCGTCCAGAATTTAATTTTGTAATAGATATATTATAGATACATTAAATGAAGAAAACAAACGTTAAATAAAATATGAAGGTATGCGTAGATAAATAGGTGTTCTGTGATTAATGTTTGTCATTTTACCAGTTACTTACCTGGAGCCCGTATCACGTAGTTCCTGAAGTAATGTACCATGAGATAATTACCACCGTTCTTGCCATCGCCGTCGCCGCACGTGATGACCAGCGGGTACAAGTCAGGTTTCGACGTCACCTGGAACAGAATAGGAACCATATATAATATAATATATTGTTTATCTGTTGTGTATTACCTGGTTTGATATAATATTTCCATTTAACACCAGCCCCACGTTGGGCGCCAATTTACAGAATGTTGTATGTTTACTTCAATTCAAAAAGCATCCACTTTAAAAACTTTGCTAACGGTTAAGCACTGATAAATATCGAGTGTCGTAACTAGCCTTTTATGCGCCCGGTGCGAGCTATCAAAAATGCGCCATTAAGAAAAAAAAACTAGATACTGCTCTGGTCATTTCCGCAACCCCCTAGGGCTAACACCGTGTGTCTGGGCATCGCGAGCACCACCCTAGCTACACCACTGGCTGTCAGTACCTCTGCGTACGGCGGTGGCGCCTGATGGAAGGACCCGCAGCGGCTGTAGTGCGGCGGCGGGTACACCGACCCGGCGGAGTCGAGGTCCGACGTTGCACAGTACTCGCGCCGAACCTGACCTCACCCGCAGCCAGCAGTGTCGTAAGTGTAGTAACTAGCCTTTTGTGTGCTTGGGTATTACGGCACCGCCCTAGTTACAACACACCGGTACACTCGGGGTACGGCCAGAATACCAGCGCTGCAGCTGCCCTCAGGCTGATGTAGCACATGCTGAGGCCTGTACCTCGTTGACCACATTTAGTCCTTATCTGTTTGTGTTATTTCTTTGTTCTTTTGTCTGTCATGTGTGTGTTTTGCTTGAGTTTTGTGTTTTGAAGTCATGTTCTAATTCGTTGTGTAGGTACTTGTTTATGTTATGTGGTCAATAAATCATTTCTATTTCTACAACACTGGCTGCTGGTACCTCTGCGGCGGCGCCTGGTGGAAGGACCCGCAGCGGCTGTAATGCGGTGGGGGGTCCACCGACTCGGTGAAGTAGTAATCGGACGCTGTAAAGTACATGTGCCGTTCCTAACCCGCTGTCAGCAGTGTCGTAACTAGCGTTTTTTGTGTGCCTGGGCATTGCGGCACCGCCCTAATTACAGCACTGGCTGTTAGTACCTCTGCGTACGGCGGCGGCGCCTGATGGAAGGACCCGCAGCGGCTGTAGTGCGGCGGCGGGTACACCGACCCGGCGGAGTCGAGGTCGGAGGCGGCCCGGCGAACGCAACAAGACAGCGAACACATGTACACGCCGTGCGCTGACCGCCGCGCCGCGAGGCACCACACGCAGCAGACCAGGATGCCGCCGAGGGTGCCCAGGAGGAAGAGGACGGACCTGCAAGTGTTTTTTTTTGTAGAAACGTGGCTGGCTAGAAAGTTGTATCCAACCAGTTCGTAACATGTACCTACGCTTCGATTTTAACACTTATACCAACGATGTAAGGACTTAAGAAAACTGAAAATGCCTTTATTTTAATGAGCTCCCGATATTTCGGTACTGTTGCAAACGCCATGATCTAAATATACAGAGTTCATACAGATAGGTACTTGAACGGTGATTCTCACCACCATCCTAGTCAGTTGTCTACCGTGGGGAAATCTTTGTTGTGTAACACACACCTGGCAGCTGAGCTTCAGCATGTCAGGCGCGTACTATGGAGCAACAAGCTCCAAATACCACGAACGCGGAACAGAAGCCGAGTGAAGCCAACTACAGTGGAGCGACAGCCAGCAGTACTACCATATATGAAGGGTGTCACTGACAAGATTGGACACATCTTGAAGCGTGCTTCCATAAATACCAACTTCAAGCCGCCAAAGAAGATTAACCAATTTTTAACATCTGTCAAGTGTAATATTCCTCTTCAAGATGCAGGCATATATAAGCTAGACTGTGAATGTGGCCTCTCATACATCGGTCAAACGAAGAGAAGTGTTAGTAGTATTGTCTATTTTTATTTGCGCGAGCACTACACATTTGAAATACCAATACACGCGAGTTTAATCCGTAAAATTAGTTTTATTTCAGAAGTGTTAGTACCCGGGTCAAGGAACATATGGCTGACGTCAAACATAGGCGAGAAACTAAGTCTGCAGTATGTGAACATGCACTAGACGGACCCAACCATTACATCCGGTTTGACAAACCTCAAATCCTCGTGAAAGAGAAACGTTTTGTCCCTAGGATGCTGAGAGAAGCTAGTGAGATTAAAAAACATCCTAATTTCAATAGAGAAGATGGTTGGAGTGTACCACCTGCTTGGGATCCTATCATGAAGACCATAATATCCCAAGCCCTACTACGCCCTACTAACAACAACATATTGCAAGACCTAACAATGTTGTGAGTTCTGTATGCGTGAATCGGAACACACAAAATATCACACCAAATGACGGTAGTAATTAAACTCACTTATGAAGACACCTGTCATCTTTAGTCTTAACCGTGACCACGAGCGCTGTAAAGAGCTCGAAACGTCGGATCTCTAAAATGTTTAGAATACCAATACACGCGAGTTTAATCCGTAAAATTAGTTTTATTTCAAATGTGTACCAAATAATTATTTATTATGACATTTAAAATTAGAAGGTAGGACTGTCCAAATAGGTACCTTTGCGTAACGAGGTATTGACTGTAGGTAAATCGAGTGCAAAATGATTTTTTTCCTTGCGATACCTAACCATGGCATAAGTATTGTAAGCCCCTGCCTATCGATAAAAGATACAAGGTTCGCTAGCAGTAGCCTACTTATCAAAGAGGAAGCAAATAAAATTTTTAATCGAAATTTTAAATTAATTTATAATCCTGTTACGTGCTATGTATGTTTAAAAAGATAAATATAATTTCAAATTAAATCATAATATGAGTGAGTACGAGACACATCCACAGAAAGAGCGACCATAAATCTAACCAAAAAAAAACTTTACAGGCAAGGTAACGTAAAAACGGCCGCTAATAAAATCCCGTACATGTTCATAAATGTTGATCATTCGGGCCATTACCCGCGGTCTGTTTGCGCCATTAGAACGGCGCCGTTCCACGGGCAATAAACGAATCCCGACCCTCGTCAGTCGTGATTCCAACAATACACAGACCCTACTCAAATCTGAAGGGTATGACCTAGAAATTAAGTTTACTCTTTGTAAACTTTGCACTAAATTATGTCTGGATAAATGAACAGGCTGTATTAACTATGTCAAGAGAGACATGGGTTTTAACTGGGGTTTTATCAATAAACGGTATGATACTGAAAGGATAATTAAAACAACCAGCGATTTATGTTTTCTATATTCTAAACTCCAATAAACCTATTCAAAAATGTATTTACGAATAGAAAAGCACGATTTACTATGTAATACTCATACAGCTCATTTATTTATTACAAAAGCTTCTCCAACACTTCCAACAGTATATGTAAATATAAAAGAAACGTTACAACTAAGGTAAAGAAGTAGAGTACTTAAATATATGCCGCCTATTATAGGCGTACATGCTTACTACACCTACAAACAATGTTTCATAACATTATAGAGAGATCTATAATTTCAGCGTTTGAAACCATTTTGCGGACGTGTAATTGTTTTTCAATGTTTATAACCAGCGGGCGTAGAAACCCGCAACTAACATTCTGGAGGCAGCACATGAATTATTTTATTCTCGGACATTTTTATTAGCTCGTGCCGGGAACAGTAAATGTGGCCGTCCGCTGGGGGGAGCGCCAAGTAAATTATATATTTTACGAGGCCGCGCCTAGACATTTATCTACAGACATTCCGTGCGAGTGGAATAGAAAACTGTTGATTCTATTATGTAAATGCCTTTAAAATATTAACTTTATGTGTTGCATTTACTTTCACCTCCAATTGGCTCTCACCTCCTTCATAGAAGACGTTTTTAATAAGGTACGCCGAAGACCACCACCTGCTCTAAATTAAATTATTATTGTTTATTGTGTATTTATAGTTATGACTTTTTCTAGGATAAGGTTCATAGACAAGAAACAAATTAAACGAATTTAGCACGAAATGCAGTCACCTGCACTTTCCCACGCGTAGTCGGACGGTTTACGAATTATTAAAAACCGTAGCGACGCTCGTAGCAAACGCTACGAAGTTACTTTTGGTAGCATTGGTCGTAGGATTACCTGCCTGCCTGCTTATAATAATAATAATAATAATAATTTTCTTTATTGCACTAAAATCAAATATTACATCCTTAAAATTACCTTAAATCAAATACAGGTCCAGTGCTAACAGAACAGTGTCACACTATTCAAACAGGGGCCCCCAAACTAGGCTATGCCTGTATCTTGGGAAGCCATGTTAAGTAAAATAGCACAAATCACAAACAGTAGTATAGACAAAACAGTAAGAAAGACAATTTTTACTTAGTAGGTATATCTAACATTAAAGCTAACAGGAATATAAAATAAAAGAGATATAAGAGAAATATATATATGTTTATAAATAATGAGCCAATTTTGAAGCATCACACAACCAGTTTTTCTGTAGTTATGTAGTCTAAGGTAAGCAACCATTTTTTAATGATGAATTTAGCTTCTGGTACAGAGCAGGATTTTATATCACAAAACTTTAGCACGGCATTGTAGACATGCACTCTGATGGCATCACCAAATCTACTCGCAAAAGAAGAACTGACAGTGGGAACTGGAAGTTTAAAGACCCGTTTCTTTAAGAGTGTTGTGTAAGTATCAGAAATAAGCAGCCGCTTATGAGTAAACGTGCAGGATCTTAAAACAAACAACTGGCGGACTGTGAGGACATTAGCATCGGAATAGAGAGTGTGAGTAGCATATCGGAAGGGCTTTTTTAAAATGATTTTAAGGAGGGATCTATTTGCTCGTTCCACTTCCAGGAGTGTGGTCTTAGCGGCACTACCCCACACTGAGATACAGTATCCAGTCACGGATTCACAGAGAGCTTTATAAATAATGATCATCAGATCTTTGTTAGCTGAGTCTCTCAACTTTCTGAGAATACCAGAGATCTTTACTAACTCTTTTAGATAGTTGGTGGATGTGATCCTTAAAGTTTAAGTGTTCATCTATAACTATTCCTAAATATTTAGTAAATTTGGAGCGGGCTATGGAGTTACAAGTACACGACGAGGAAGAGCTACAGGTGTGAATCTGAATTTGTTCAATAGAAGAGGGACTAGAAGCTGCGGTTTTATGAAAGCAAATGAATGTGGTCTTGTTAGTTATAGTTCAGCGTTAGTAGGTTATTTTTGAGCCAACGGCAGATAGACGACATCCCGCTAACAGCTGACTCAATTGTGTTGTTCCATAATTTATCTTTGAATAGGACTACCGTATCATCTGCATAACAGATAATCTCAGAATTGGGAATGGCTAATTCATGTATGTCATTGATGTAAATTGTGAAAAGTGTGGGCCCAAGAATACTTCCTTGGGGAACACCATAACCTACCGGTAACAGATCGCTTTTGAACTGTCCTACCTTAATCAATTGTTGTCTGCCAGACAAATAACTCTTGAACCAATCAAGAGCGTGACCTCGAACCCCGATATTCTCTAGTTTTCGGTACAGCAATTTTGAGGAGACAGTATCGAAGGCCTTGGCAAGATCCAGGAACACTCCTACACATTTTCTACCTTGGTCCAAGGATTCAGAGATAAGCTCGGTAAGTAGTGAGACAGCGTCCTCCGTGGATTTTTGCCGCCTAAAACAAAATTGCCTTGGAGACAACATGCCATTTTGTTCTATGTATTTGGTTAGTCGATTGTTAACTATTTTTTCTAATATTTTAGAGAAAATACTGAGCAACGAGATGGGTCTATAGTTTCCCGGAATATTTTTTGGACCATTTTTGTGGACTGGCGTTACCGAAGCAATTTTCCACGAACTCGGGAAACATCCTGTACCTAGGCTTAGGTTGAACAAGTATGCCAGAGGTTCACATAGTATGTTAGTGGCATATTTAACAAAAACTTGTTGTGATTCCATCAAATCCGGGAGCACTGTCTGTTCTAAGTTGGCCGATAATTCCCCGCACTTCTTCCTGATCGGTAGGTTCCATGAAGAACGAATGCATAGGTGGGTTAGTTGTACTAATATTTGATGCTAAGTCGTCTTCAGTGTGATTTGATTGAGAAAGAGTAATATTAGCCAAATTGTGTCCAACAGAAGAGAAGAAGACATTACATTTGTTAAGCGAATCTTTAGGGTTATGTTCAGCAGATAAGAGTTCTGTGGGCTGTGTGTAATTGACTTTCGTATTAGTGATTTTCTTAATTGTATTCCAAAGTTTTTTATTATCCTTACTATTATTTTGCAGTTCCTTTTTTTCATAGTCCAGTTTCACTTTTCTGATTAAGTTAGTGTAGAAGTTTCTATATCGGCGGTAAGTTAGCTTAGCAATTTCATCATCAGGGGCTGATTTAAATTTAGCGTGTAATCTATCTCTATTTTTAGAACATCGAAGGAGGCCAAGAGTCATCCAAGGCCGAATGATGTATTTGGATCTGCTTATTTTAACATTTTTTGAGTTAATATCCACTGCTTCGTTAATGGTTTTCATGAAAACATCTACTGCACCATCGACGGTGTTCAGTGAAGTAACAGAACTCCAATCAACTTTCTCCAAATCTTTGCATACGGCATCAAGGTCTGTGATAGTTCTGAACCCAGGTCGATTGTTCTTACTTATCTTGATTTTCATATTAATACCTAACATAGCAACCTTATGGTCAGTGATGTCAGCATCACACACAATACCGACGGAGTGAAACTTTGTTCTAACAAATATGTGGTCCAGACAGGCGTCTAAGCGAGTAGGTTTTGTGATGGCGGGTTCAAGTCCGTACTCTGTATTAAGGCATAAGTATTCGTTGGATTCGGGGTTAAGGATATTGATATTTATGTCACCAGCTATAACAAGACATTGTCGGTCTGAAAGGGTTGAAAGGATATGGTTTAAAGAAGAGAGAAAATTGTTTGGGTTTCTGATTGAAGGAGATCTGTAAATACCCAAGATCGAACAATTATTATTGTTTATATTCATTAATAAACCACAGGATTCGTCAAGGTTCTTGCACTTGCACAGAGAGGGACGAACTTATGTACGCAACAACACCTCCATTTTGGTTTATATTTCGTTTGGTAAAAAATGATGTATAACCCGGGATATCTTCGATAGTGGTGGTGTCGTTTAGCCTACATTCTGTAAGAATAATAATATCAACCTTAGTATTTAAGTTCCGAAGAAAAACTAAAAAAGCGTCAAAATTTTTATTAATACTTCTAATGTTCATAGTTAATATTTTAAAGTCGTGATGGGGAGAGATTAAATGTTTACACAGATGAGGGTAGTCCACCTCATGGCATGGGATTTCAGGGATAGTATCGATGTCAGTGGCGAGACTTAATTGATCCATGTTAAAATAGTAAGCTCGTTAAAGGCAGAGATAGACGCCGCGCTATTGTTATCTGATTTTACGTTAGACATATTGGGAAACGACTCATATCTTACGCTAGAACCTTGCAAACAATCAATTACAATAGAATATGGATTAAGCACAAATTGGTTTGAATGATGCTTCGCTATTGTAACAATAATGCATACTGCGTTGTGAAGTATGTAAATAACAAAATTAATTTTTTTTTTTTTTTTTTTTTATAAAAAGGCTAACAAGATGACCTCACTCCACCTGATGGTAAGCGGTAGTGAGATCCAAATATGAGGTCGACAGGCACAATAGATCGTATTGAGCCTGTCGCACTCACCCTGAAGGCCTGCTTAAATGCCGTTTCACGCCCCGCCTGAAGAGCCCGGGATCATAGGAGGGAGGGAAAACATGAGCTGGAAGGGCATTCCATGCCTTAATGGCACGGGGCAGAAATGAGGAGCTAAACCTCTTTGTCCGAGCCACCAGCGCCTGCATTGTATGTGGATGGCAGCGCTGTCCAGCACGTGTCGTTCGGGAGTGGAAAGGGGAGGGAGGGACTAGCTGGAATAGCTCTTCAGAGCATTCCCCATTATAGAGACGGTAGAGAACACTTAGACCGGCAATGTCTCTACGTAGCTGGAGAGGCTCTAAGATCTCGGACACCTCTACATCACCGACAATACGGATAGCACGTCGCTGCAACCTATCGAGGGCGTCGAGCAAGTATTTTGCGGAGCCATCCCAGAGGTGACAGCAATATTCCACACATGGGCGAACTTGTGCCTTATAAAGAAGGCAGAGTTGCACCGGTGTGAAAAATCGCCGCACTCTGTTCAGGATCCCCAGTTTGCGGGAGGCTGTTCTAATGACGCTCTCGATGTAATCCCGCTGGTTTAGGTCGCGGCGAACATCCATGCCAAGGATGCTAAGGCTATCCTGTATTGGTAAGGGGGTGCTCTGAAGAGTAGGATGGGAAAGGAAAGGAGACACTTTACTAGAAAAACACACACCTGTGTCTTCTTGGCATTGAACTCGACAAGATTGCATGAGCCCCATTCGGAAATGCGGTCCAAGACCCCGTCAAGCTCGGCGACAAGAAGGTTCCTCTTTTCCTCGGTTTCGGTCTGCTTTACCCCAGGTCTTCCGAAATAACGTGCGTGGACAGTGCTGTCATCCGCATAGCAATGAATGTTGCCTAGTGACAACATGTCATTGATATGCAGCAGAAACAATGTCGGCGACAAAACGGAACCTTGAGGTACACCGGAATTTATTGGGTGGAAACAAGAAGTGCGTCCGTCACAAAGGACACGAATCCTGCGCCCCTCCAAAAATCCCGCAACCCATTCGCACAAGCGAGGTGGCAGACCGTATGCCGGGAGCTTGGAGAGAAGCGAACGATGCCATACACGGTCAAACGCTTTAGCGATATCAAGGCTAACTGCCATAGATTCGCCATGCTTCTCCATAGCCTCCCCGCAGAGGTGCGAAACGTACGCTAGAAGATCACCCGTGGACCGTTTTGGTCTAAAACCGTATTGACGGTCATGCAGCAGCGAGTGATCCTCTAGGTAGCGGATGAGCTGGGCGTTAATTATCCGCTCAAACACCTTACCCAGTACTGAGGTTATAGCTATGGGCCGGTAGTTGGCAGGATCGGACCTGTCCCCTTTTTGGGTACAGGTTGAACATTCGCCTCCTTCCAAGCCCGGGGCACGATGCCCGAGGTATAAGAGAGGCGGTACAGGCGTGTGAGTACTGGAGACAACTCCGCTGCGCAAATTTGGAGTACTAACGCTGGAATACCGTCCGGGCCACTAGCTTTCCTTACATCAAGTGACTGCAACTCAGCACGTACATCACATTGCCTGATTCGGATCTCAGGCATATGTGCACCGCAATGTGGAATTTTAGGCGGCTGTGCTCCACCGTCATCGATGCAGGAATTGGCCGCAAAAAGATTGGCAAGCAGATCTGCCTTCTCCTGCGGTTGATGAGCTAGCGAACCGTCAGGATATTTCAGCGGGGGCAGCGAAGGCAGACAGAAGTTGGATTGCACATGTTTAGCCAGGCGCCAAAAGGAGCGGCTACCCGTGGGATGCCTAATAAGGTCCTGGCCAACACGTGCAACTCGCTGGGCATCTGCTCTGTTGTATGCCCTTTTGGTGGCCTTGGTGGCTTTGTTGTAGGCTGCTTTAATCGAGGCAATATTAGGATCCCCAAGTGCATGAGCCCTGGCCCAGTTGCGGTACGCCGTCCGTTTCAGTTCAACGGCTGCGGCGCACTCACGACAATTGAAGTTGGTAGAACATTCGGTTTTAAGAGAAAGTGTAAATAAAATACTTTAAGTGATGCTTTTGATACAAATACAAGGGAAAAATGTAGTAATGTTAAATTAGAGAAAAAAATTACATGTACAAGTAATTCAACAGAATGAAAAAATTACGAGTAAAACAAAATAGGAGTCGTAAATTAAGAAAAATGTTCACAAAATATCCACAGCTACCTTTATCATAATTGTTAGGAACAGTTTTGAACATCTACAGGGGCTGTGGAGGATTTGTTTTGAGTTTCAAGTTTTTCCAGAATCGATGCAGAAGTGACGTGAAGGACAGAACTAGTTTCAGAACGACGCATAAAAATGTTGCCGTTTGACGTCCAAACGAATTTAAAGTGGAGATCATTGCCAAGTTTTCTTGCTTTGCTGAAAAGGATCCTGTTTTTATTTTTATTATAATTTTGCAATTTTTTTGCTGATTACAATTTAATTATTTTGTCTATGTCGTTGACTCTGATAGCTAAGAATAAAATAGGTTGATGATTTGGACTGAGTCGATAGTAGCTCGAGGGGCCGGGGTCGCTTACCCGTATACCGTTCACCAACCACCGGACAGATAGTTGTGACTGGTATCCCCTGACTGTTTGTTATTTATTAGTGAAAGTCACGTCACCGTTCTCCCATACTACGTTTCTGATACTGACCACTGCGCATACCAGGGGTACCCGAAGCCCTCCTTGAGCGGGTCGTCGTTGTGGCGCGCGGGCGGCGAGGCGGGCGCGCAGCACCCCTGCTCGCAGCACGCCCACAGCGCCGGGCACAGCCGCCCGTCCGGGCACGCCGTCTCTGTGCAGCCGCACTGGGGAAACAAATCAACGGTTTGACACTAACGGCCGACATACACGGACAGCTTCAAGTCAGTCCTGATGCCGTAGACAAAGTAACAATATCGAAACGATAACGAAGTTCGAAAATAATAAAATTTATGGGATTGCCATTAGACGCGATAAATCACGTGGTCAATCCCATACATTTTGTTCTTTTCGAACTTCGTTATCGTTTCGATATTGTTACTTTGTCTAAGCAATGCAGCGCTACCATGAGATAGCTATCGAAAACTTACGTACGTTAAAAACCTATCAAATTGTTTTTTTTTTCCAAACTAATTATTTTAGTTCTTACGAGACTGTTTTCATAGACATATTTACATGGGCGATATCGAATCTGTCACTTTTAAACTCATAGTAGCGCTACTGACTGCTTGAAGGTGCGACTGCATAGTAAGTAAACTACAGATTCTACACACACATACACGGAACCGCTCGAGCAGTCGTCACTGCTCCGAGCAGTTAGAAGCACGATGAAATCTCAAGTAGTCGCCAGGCATAAGCTGTTGACTATGACTGCAAGAGCGGTCCATGTGTATGTTGATTACTGGCTAACTGCTCGAGCGGTCCCTGTATGGCCGGCCTAAGGCTGTATATTGGACACACGCGCTGCGACCACGGTAGAACAGGCGGCTCGCGCGACACGTCAGATATGGTTGTTTGTTTATGGCGTTTATGCACCACCGCCGTTTGTAGCCTAAATGTGTATTGGAAGATTGGTCATGAGCGCGATACGGGCCAACGCTGTATTACACGGATACGGGCGTGGGTTTCATAGAAAACATTCCGTGACCTGAGGGCCTACCATGAGTTGGCTATCGTAAACTTACGTACGTTAAAAACCTATCGAGTTGTTTTTTTCATATGGCCGATTGTAGTTCTTCGCGTAACCACCAGGCGGCGCTGTACAAGTTTTTCATAGACATATTTACGTAGGCGATATCGAGCGCGTAAGTTTTAAACTCATGGTAGCCCCACATATCATAATTGCCCCGCCACCGCTTAACGCTTTCGTTATGCGGTTGCGGGGCGTTTAACGTTTTCCCTTAATCTGACAAAAGTTAGATAACTCAAGTCTAGCCCAAATTACGGAGACAAGACAAATACTTGAATAATATTTGAACCTAATTATAGCAGAAATATAATCCCAAGACTGAGCAAAGTAGGTAGCGTAGGTAAGTAATACATATATCTAAATATTTGCCCACAATTTACTGCCATAAAATATTTACGTGGAAGCAACATGGGGTCTGAAAATTAATGATGTTATGTGTAGAGGCCGTTCTTTGTTTCGTTATTCCATTCATATGTAATGCTATTGTGTGGATTTCCGTAAGTTACCTACAATACGACTATATTAAGAGTAGTGGGTTATACACATAAACACCTAACATAACATTTTTATAAAATAAATGGTGCAAAAACGCAATTTTATAGATAAAGACTAACTAGGAGTTAATACACCGGGCGACATTCCACATAATTTAAGGCGCAACATCAGAACCACAAAATCTATTATTACAATCCACCCACTTAAGGTATAAAGGTACCCATAAAAGGTCGGTTCAGCCTTTTACGCGGACCTCTTTTGACTCTTATAACCGCGCATCCCTCTTTAAAATACCCTGTAATGCAAAGCAGTTCCAAAAATAGAATGTATCAACTGCCAAAGTCAACCTTATCTGAACCTCAATAGTGAATGTAAAGCTCTATCCCATCAAAAACATCCTGTAAAAAAACTAGCCAAGTCTCGATGGAGCAAATTGCTCATCTCTAAAAAGTAATGAAATCTAGACAAAATCGTGCCAAGCCTAAGGTTCCTTACTGCGATTTCTTCATTATTATAGTTAGTGTTGTGTGACTTGGCCGTTGAAGGGAACACAAGGGTACATAACCAGGTTCTCCGTAACAATATTACACCAATCTGTCGCCAGAACCGCTACCTATTGACGATAAAAAATAAAAAACAAGTGAAAATAAGGCTTGATACTGGTTTTGTTGAAACTTTGCTTTCGCTTAACTTCGGAACTATAAGTCCCACAGACTTGAAATTTTGGATTTTAAGTCTGGTCTTATCCAGAGGTTCTCAAATAGGGGCCTGAAAATGCGGCGAAATGGTTCCAGTAAAGGATGGTACGGCAGTGTTTGCTTCGCGCTCGACTTGGCAGGGGCACTGCCGTGCCCCCAGATGCAGCCTAAGCGAAGTGACTGAAGCTCTATCTTCGTTGCTTTACGCAAACATAAACATATACGAGAATCTATAGCCACCATTGAATGGGCGCGGAAATTAGTTTCGTCAGAATGTGGCCCGTTTGT
Organism: Maruca vitrata; assembly: GCA_039566165.1. Taxonomy (NCBI): domain Eukaryota; kingdom Metazoa; phylum Arthropoda; class Insecta; order Lepidoptera; family Crambidae; genus Maruca; species Maruca vitrata. Next base: position 2,678,456 of record CM076918.1, on the reverse strand, counting down.
GGCTACAGGAAATGCCAGCCAATCTACTCTGGCAAAGGAAATAGGTAGGATGTGAATTTGCGGTGTTTTTCCAAGTTGATTGGAGTATGTTATGTTTGTTCTAGACCTAATAAAGAATGAGGAATGAGGACGAAACCGGCGCCGGCGAAAGATAAAAACTCGTAAAAGCGAATGAAACTTTTTGCGGTGGAAAAGCCAACAAATAATAATGCGATAATGCCAAGGCAATTCCGCCTGTGTCTCTGTTACGCGTTTACGTCTAAACAGGAACGATTTAAATTATATTTGGCACTGATTACTGCGAAAGTACACGTATATAGGCAACTTTTAATCGACTGCGCTGTAAGACAGTAGGTACTGTTACACAGAAACAATTTTTCTTTTCGAACTTCGTTTTCGTTTCGATATTGTTACTTTGTCTAAGCCCCCAGTACACAATAAAACAGTTGACGACATGATACTATAAAAGAATAGCACATAGTTTGTACATACGTACAATATAGTGCTTATAGGAGTACCTATGACTAGGGGTATTCTCCGTCGAACCCTTACTTCCAGACAGCCGGGAGCCGGTGCCTATTATTTTGTTTTTGAAGGGCTTTCCGCGGCACCGTTGCCGCGGCAACCGACTTAGTGATGGAGAAAGGTAAATGATGTATGAATACAACGTGCTTATGGCTAGGTTCGCTTTCAGTGTAAAGAATCGACACAATAAGATTTGCGATTTGCTAGCTAAGACACCTGTGCCTTAAAACCTTTTTTGTCCGAGATTTCCTTTGCAATTCTATCGAATATAGATACATCCATATGTAGGTAAGTCGTTTCGGATAGTCCTTTATATAATACACAATAATAGCAACCTATAAGTATAATTTTACATAAGTAGGACAGAGAAAACACGTAGGAGACTACAGAAGGTATCGATTATGCTATTCAGCCACTAGAAGCTTGTTGAGAACAGAAGCAGACGATAAGCTCTCGAGTCTGAGAAACACTTGAAATAACTAACTCTAAAATAAGGTACTTAGTATGAAATACCTACAAGCAAGTAGGTCGTTTCAAAATGCGAGACGTAAAGTTTTATAACATGCTATTATCTGCAATCTTGGTGCGTAATACTAATACAGGACAATTTATGTCTTCGTAATAATGCAATTAATGCGAGATATTACATATGTCATAATATAAGCTAAAACAGTTGTATGTGATTAAATCGACGCTATACATGGGAATTCCACCAAAGTATTTATTACACAAACAGATATACATAACAGATCAGGATTAGATAGATAGTCCGTGTTTCCGCAGTTTTCGCGGGAAACGGCCGGATGCACGGCGCATGCTTTCCCGCCGATCGATACTTATGTCAAACGAGGCAGAGGAATCCACCGTGCGGCCCTTGTTTGATGCCAATTTAACCTCATTACAAAAACACGCAATTTATATACAAATCATGATGCTCATTTGTTTTATTGTTTCACACTAAGGAGATTACTTATCGCCTCGCTCGAAATAAGGTCACAATAATTTAGCAAACATTAATTCGCAATGTTTATGGCACTGCGGTATCCTTTATTTAATTATAGCGTGTAACAATCTTGTTTTACATCTTGAAACGGACAGGAAATTAAGTTAAGATGTCCTAATTATTATGTAAATGTAAAAATATGTAATACAATTCAATAATTTTGTGATCTACTTATTAACTATATCTTTATTTATTATAGAAAGCAAAATAAAACACATTTCGTCCCCGGACGCTTGGACCAAATTATATTGTGAAGTTTAGAACGAAAATCCAATGACCAATTAAAAAAAAATAAAACAAAAGCGACCGCACACAATAAAGACACTGCAGTTGGGTACCACACAAACTTACTGGTTTAACAATAAAAAATCCTAGCACCGACAAAGCGAGTAAGGCGATGAACATTGTGAGGCGGGGTGGGCCGTAGTCTCGGGCCCCGCTATCGGCTCGGGGGCGCAGCGCGCGGCGCGGGCGGGCCGCGGGCCGGCGCCATCGACTTGCGGGGCGGCTGGCGCGGCACTGACGGACGGACGCGCTCGCTGCGTCAACTCGGTGGGTTAACGCATTTGAATGCGCTGGGTGTTGTAACGTATTTTTCTTAAAATGAGTTGGCGCATTCAAATCCTGACTGATATTAAGGTTCTGAAAGAATAGCAGCGCCGTCGCGTCCTTGCGGCTGCTATGGCACATGCTGTGGCAGAACCTTTTGATCGTATGATATGTGTGTGTTTGTTTTATTTTGGTTTTGTATTTTTAATTTTATGATCATAGGTATATCATATTCTTTCTATATTTCAAAGATGGAAAGTTATTAGGTCTGCCGATGTTTACCAAGCATGCATATATTACCCACTGTATAGATTTAACTGAAATATGGCACATATCTGTAATAGGTACCTGAGAAACGTTGGACTATTTTTTTTAACGAAGTAGAAGTATTATATTAATTATAGACAATAATAAATAGCAAAGGTCCCCCTCCTCTCACCAAATTAGCAATCCAAAACCCATAAAAATAATAATAAGGCACTTACTTACAAGTTTTAAATATGTAACTCGAAGAGCCAGCGCAATAGACTGCGCCAGAGTCATTGCGTTGACGCATCTATAGCACTCTAGTCTGACTCCGCCGCCCACCCCGGGAAAGCCCGCGTGTAAAGCTTTCTCCTGACAGCGCGTATAAGGAAGAGTACACCACGATTAGTAATTTAATTAATTTAACACACAAGTTGGAAATAAAACCTTTTTCATAGTAACTACTACTTATTAGAAACTATTTTGATAGGTACGTAAAGCATTTCGGCTATTATGTGTTTAAATTTACTATTTTCAAGAGCTTATGCGATTAATTTATATTAATCTAATAAAGTTATTATAATACTCATCGACCAAAGTTCCGTGATGGATTATGGTACGGGTACAGCACTGCCTCTATTTGTTACATTTTTAAAAATCGACGCCCAAATGGTGGTGTGTGAACAGGCCTTATGCGAAGTTCTACAAACATTGGACGTTCAAATACTTATGTCCGTATGGATTGAGGAGCCACTTTCGATTTAAGAAGGAAGCTCGCCCCAAGTCGCCCCCTTATTTAGTAGGGAAGAAAATAATTTTGTAGACCGAATCCTGAAATTTGTAGTATAATATATCTAAAGTTATGTAACTGTGAATGTGGCTCCTCAATCCATACATCAGAATTGAGGAGCCACCTGAAACACGGAAAGTATTTCATGTATATGTTTGAAAATTTTGTATCATTTAGTAGCAACTGTGTTTAGTGTCTACTAAAAATTTTAGCCCAGTACTGTTTGTATTCAAGAATATACAATACTTTTAATGTGGCTCCTCAATCTATACACAAGAGAATGAATTGCCATGTAAGTTATTGGTCAATTTATATTCCACTCTAAAGACATTTAGTAGTAAGTGTGTTCGAATTTGTAGTATATGGACCAAGTAGTAGAACTGAGCAAATTTAATAAATAAATGCATTTCATTTGGCTCCTCAATCCTGACGTCTGCATAATAAATAATTGACTGTACCTACCTGAGATCAAAACGGAATAAAATACCAGATACACCAACATTTAGTATAAATTTCTACTAAATATATATGCACAAATCAACATTGTATATGTTCGGTATCTGGAAAACAAATCACTTCTGAATATTCCTTACGAATTCGCTATGTAGGGTGACCATGTTATCTATACTTCTATACTAATATTATAAAGAGGAAAGATTTGTATTTTTGTATGTTTGTAATGAATAAACTCAAAAACTACTGGACCGATTGCAATAATTTCTTCACCATTAGAAAGCTGCATTATTCAGAAGTAACATAGGCTATATAATATTTTTTTAAAAATTAGGGATCCTTACTAAAACTCCAATAATGTAACCCAAGGTGTAAAAAATTTACCTGAAAAATTCCTTACGTCGCGTACGCTGCGAAAACTATTGATGATAGAACAAAATCATTTACTACGACTTTGTAGAACTTATCATTATCTATAAAAAGTGTCGCGACAGCATATGTCTAAATATTATAGTTATGTCACAGTAAGCGGTTTTTTATTCGAAAAATTTAATTTATATGCCGCCACATGAAAAGGCTCTTTATTTGTACCTTGGTATTAATCCTTATCAAAATAAATTACTTTATATGCAAGACGGCTTCAATACCTATTTATGACTTTTTGAATTATTCAATTCGGATATTTCATTCGGAAGATATCACGAGTTTAAAAATGCAAGTATTAGAAAAAAGTCGCGTGGTTGCCGCCACCGCGCTCAGTTAGCCGGCATGCGATGTAGGCTCCATGTAAGCATCACTGGGGTACGGGGGAGTCAATGTTATATATATAATATATATATATATATATATATATATATATATATATATATATATATATATATATATATATAATATATAATAATATTATAAAGAGGAAAGGTTTGATTTTTTGTTTGTTTGTTTGTGTCGAATAGGCTCCGAAACTACTGCACCGATTTGAAAAAATCTGTCACTGTTGTCAAGCTACACTATCCCTGAGTGTCATAGGCTTTTTTTAGATAAAAATAAATTTCTCTTACGGGGTTAAAATATATTTGTATTCTTTTTTACATAGAGATAGAGATATCCCCGAAGCGAAGCGAGGGCGGGTCGCTATATGAATTAAACTAGGATGATTCATTTTTGAAATTTTATTTTTCGACATTATTCGGTACAAAGATTATTCCTCAATAATCCAATTAATTTATTTATCCCATTCGAGGGTAAATAAAAATTATTGGCGTAAGTATCTACCCTCATATTTATTTAGTAATCTGACATTCATTAACGACGGAGCTCACTTGTTTGCGCACATATTTAAGTTTAATTTCTGTTCCTAAACTATATTAATATTCTTCACGTCACGTCAAATCTATGCAATAACAATACATTTTGAAAAAGAAAATATCACAGTACGTCAATAGGCTATTTGACAGGTATTTAAAATCCATTTTATATTAAGTAGTAGAGTCTAATGAACCCAGTAAAATTTGTATTTTTTAATTTTTGTATATATTAGCTGAAAAATATCGACTTTAATATTTACCTTGTGTGCCAAAACGCTACTTTGACAATATGGCGGTCGGTGACATCACTTGCCTGTAAATGTAGTGATCTTTGGTATTATCTGTGATAGCTGCTGGCCCATATGTTCAACTATAGTCTTTTTCACCTAAGATGATCCCTGTGACACTTCATTGTGTTCTGAATCACGCATTTTACGTTTGACAAACGAAAATAATTTTATTGCACACGTTTTTCATTTTATTGCGGCGTCATTAAAAAAAATATTAAAATAAATATTTCTATACTTTTAAATGACAAACAGTATCGTTTAGTTTAATTTAATGTAATAGAACATTAAAAATAAATACCTATGCAGTTCGTATACGTAGAATGGAACGTAGTAACTCTGACTAAGTTCCATTCTACGTAATACGAACTGCATAGGTATTTTTTTAAAATGTTCTATTACATTAAATTAAACTAAACGATACTGTTTCCCTTTTAAACATTTAAAATTATTAATTTAATATTTTTCCTAATGAAGCCGCAATAATTGCATGCGGTGTATGCCTTCAAGTGATTAAGCAATCAGCTTGAGTATCCTTGCTTGTATTTATTTTAAGTATTGTTGTATTTATAGTCGTTGGTGTACCAAATAAATAAATAAATAAATAAGTGTGCAATAAAATTATTTTCGTTTGTCAAACGTAAAATGAGTAATTCAGAACACAATGAAGTGTCACAGGGATCATCTTAGCTGAAAAAGGGTATAACAGTAATTGACAATTTATTTTTCACATTGTCAAAGAAGAGCCTATCCTATCGAAAGTAAAACTATTTCTTTAGACAATATTTTGATAAAAAACTCATTTTCAACAATTTTTTACTTTTTTAATATTTTGTGACAGGAGTCGCATCGCGCGAATGTTTCATCAAGAATGAGGGTTTTCGCGTATCAGAAATTCACTAGATGGCAATACGTAGGCGTGAGGTCCAACTGCAGCATGATTGGTTATTATTGATGTGACATTGACAGACATGTCAAATTTCACCAATCACGTAGCAGTAACTACGTCTTGCCATCTAGTGGATTTCTCATACGCGAAAACCCTCATTGTCCGCCATGTCCGATTGACAGTTCGAACTTTTGATTTGGACCAAATAAATAGCTAGCGTTAAATACAAAAAAAGAAACCAAGGGTGACGAAATTTGGCGACTGTACCTTACTATTTGCCGCTGTGCATAATAAGTGACTGATAACTTCACTTTGATTTCCTGTTGGGAATGTAAGTACCTATATTATATCAATTATTATTAGTTAACTTTATAAAGAACTAGCTGTGCCCGCGACTTCGTTCGCGTGGACTATAGGATCTTACATACAGAAGTTGTTTCCTAATAACTCCCGTTCCCCTGAGAATTTTATAATATCGCCATGGGGTCTCATCCCATACATTGAAAATGATATTCCCAAAAACTACAACAGATGGCGACACGAGTATTCATTCGTTGATGATGATTATGCAAATCCCAGAATACGATAAATCCAACCATTAAAAATATCTAAGCTATTATTTAATAATATAATAATACGTAACCAAATGAATTAAAACCCTTCTTGATGTATATTTCCATAAATTTAAAATTGTAGTTTTCGTGAGTTCTAAACTGGTAGAACGCCATCTAGTTTAAAAACACTGACAACAGTCAGTGTACGCTAGATGGCGTTGTTCGCGTATATTTTATATTGCATTTCAATTCTGAATTCTTTAATTTCTTTTGTTAAAACAAGAAAATATACGACATGTATATAAGAGTTACTTGACACAACTACAAGAATGATAATTCTATTCCTTAGATTAATATTTTCTCTGAATTACAGGAATGAATATTCCCTAACGCAACAAAAACTATTGAACTATCTAGGAATATAATCTAATTATACTTATAAGTTTAAAATTTGAAAATATCGCATTCTTGACCCGCCTGATCAGGGTCCCCGTTTAAATAGATAAATAAAAAGAAATTAGATGTTTTAATTTACATTAGTGCTTTGAATAGCACTAAAACTACAAATAAAAATATTCGGGCATAAAAATATTTTTCTCTTAACTGCTAACGAGTTTTTGCTCAAAAAATATATCTGTCGGCAGGAGTCATCGCTCGCCTTCATTATAGAATGAGTAACAAGCTGCACGTGCACGGGTCACGTCACCGACCAGCTGCGTCGTTAGTCACTCCCCCTCGCCGCTCGATTCGACTATAAAAGGCGCTCACTTTCAACAGTGCAGGCAGTCTTGGCTCTGGCGTGGCACGGAACACTCGTTGTACCGTTGCAATAGCTTATCCTAGACACCTTTGGATAATTAATTCGATTGTCGAATTAATTATTATCGTTAATTATAAAACTGCTGCTGTGCAATTTGTAATTAATAAATCAAACTCTAATTGTAGTTTATGTCTTAGGCATTTGCTACAATTGCTATGGTTATACTTTGATAAAAGTGATAAGTGATGGATATGGTTCTCATTAAGAAAAGTAATAAAGTATTAGCTCGGTTTTGATATACCTGACGTATTATTCATTATTAATTATGTAGTTACATTACCCCTTCTGCCTACATCAGAAGTGGGATGAGATCCACACCCACTACTTGGTCAATAAAAAAATATGTCACAGGAAATGTCTTTTAAGGGTTTATATGGTCGGAAGGTATAAAAAAAAGAGAGTTAAAAAAAAAAAGAGCAGAGTTTTGAAGGGCTGTTTGCCGGACCAAAACTGGTATAAAAAAGTAAAGTAAAAAAAAGAGTAAAGTAAAAAAAAAAAAGCAGAGTTTTGAAGGGCACGTGGCCGGACCAAAACTGGCTAGTGTTGAAGGGTTCTTTAAAAAAAACCGGCCAAGTGCGAGTCGGGCTCGCGCACAAAGGGTTCCGTAGCAGCAAATATAATAAAAATCAACCTATCTCAAAAACTATAAGAGATACTTTGATCAAACCAAAAATCGTTGAAAGAGTTAATTAGCATGCATCACCTCTATTTTTTTTAGAATTTTATACCCCGTAGTTATAAAAATAGAGGGGGGGACATACTTTTACGACTTTGAGAGCTGATATCTCAAAAACCGTTCACTTTAAGAAAAATGTTTTTTAGAAAACTTTATATCATTTTAAAAGACCTTTCCATTGATACCCCACACGGGTATGTACATCGAAAAAAAAATTTCATCCCTCAGTTACATGTATGGGGGGCCCCACCCCCAATTCTTTTTTTTACTATTTAGTGTCATATTTTTGTAGCGGTTCATACAACACATATTCCCATCAAATTTCATCACTGTAGTACTTATAGTTTCCGAGTAAATCGGCTGTGACAGACGGACAGACGGACAGACGGACAGACGGACAGACGGACATGACGAAACTATAAGGGTTCCGTTTTTGCCATTTTGGCTACGGAACCCTAAAAAGGGAGAGGGAACCGGACCAATACTAGTGCCTGAAGGGTCTAATTAGAGACCGGACCAGAGCAAAGTGTGAGATATACGAAGGGTCGATGTGGACCAGACCAGAACTATTGTAATATATCTGAAGGGTTAATTGTAATATATCTGAAGGGTTAATTGTAATATATCTGAAGGGTTAATTGTAATATATCTGAAGGGTTAATTGTAATACATCTGAAGGGTTAATGTAGACCAGACCAGAACTAATTGATTTGCAGGGTCATTATAGACCGTACTAATTAATTTTGTCAGGATGATCGAACGATGCTTTTGTTACAGAAATCTAGACATGCTTTAGTTGAAGCGTTCGAGGACGACCGCTAGTCAGGTTGGCCGTGTCGGCAGGAGTCATCGCTCGCCTTCATTATAGAATGAGTAACAAGCTGCACGTGCACGGGTCACGTCACCGACCAGCTGCGTCGTTAGTCACTCCCCCTCGCCGCTCGATTCGACTATAAAAGGCGCTCACTTTCAACAGTGCAGGCAGTCTTGGCTCTGGCGTGGCACGGAACACTCGTTGTACCGTTGCAATAGCTTATCCTAGACACCTTTGGATAATTAATTCGATTGTCGAATTAATTATTATCGTTAATTATAAAACTGCTGCTGTGCAATTTGTAATTAATAAATCAAACTCTAATTGTAGTTTATGTCTTAGGCATTTGCTACAATTGCTATGGTTATACTTTGATAAAAGTGATAAGTGATGGATATGGTTCTCATTAAGAAAAGTAATAAAGTATTAGCTCGGTTTTGATATACCTGACGTATTATTCATTATTAATTATGTAGTTACATTACCCCTTCTGCCTACATATCAATTAAAAAAAAATTAATATCACACACATCACTTTCATTGTTCTGATTCGGCGGTTAGTAGTCGTATCTCAAATCACAAATAAACTTAAATTATAATAATAATATATTATATTTGTAAATATAATATATTATTATTATAATATAATACATTTGGGTGTGCCCAAACACGGCGCAAACACCGATGGATGTTCGATCACACAAATATTTGTCCCGAGTGGGAATCGAACCCACGATTCCCGCGAGTCTTGACACATGAGACAGGGGCACTATCCAATACGCCATCGAGCCAATCAGCCACCCAGAGAAGAAGAGATACATAAATATAATTTTTAATTACATGATATAGATACTATTTAACTCAATAACTCGAATTTCTTCTACCGTACCTAGTACCTATAAATCGATACATTATCGTGAACTTTTAAGTATTTTCTCGTTTTAAGTACATTCTACATATTGCCGCATTGTCATAAATCACTACCTATTACATTTTGAAGTAATAGGCAGCGATTTATGACAATTTGGTTCAATAAAATTACAACTTTATTTTAATGAATACATTTTAACAAAGCCTAAAGTTTTATCGGCCTCTCGCGCGGCACGGTGTACTTGCGCGCGATGATAGCTTGTCGACGACCGGGCCGCGCGCGCTCTAAGACCCTATAGTTTTTGTTGCGTTAGGGCTGCCGCGCGGCCTACACAGATTAAAATATAAACGGCACGCTCTGCAATTTTATTATTGACTTTTTTATTAAATTCTGAAACTGGAGACTGTGTTCATTAAGTATTTTGAGCAAGTATCTTACTTATTATACGGAATTTCTTGAATTTAAAATGAAACGACAATAATAATAATGACTCATCAATAGGTATTGAATTAATAAATATTGTTATGTAAATTAAATAAACTTAGCTGTTTCAATACAATAATTTAAAATAATAATAAAACCAAAGGAACGGTGTTTCAATAAAGTTTTCTAATAAATAATGTACCTAACAATCATTGTTCTATCGAAAAGGCCCTCACAACTCCTTTTGTACACGTTACACGCAGCTTCGAAGCAATATGAATTTCACGAACATATTGTTTTGGTACACTTTCGCACTGTCGCGGTCGACACTCGACAGCCCTTTGAATTTTGCGCGCGAGACGTTTTCCTTAAAGGAGGCAACCCTGCTCTTGTGTGAGGTTCGGTTACTCGCGCGCGCGTATTTTCATTCCGCGACCCTAGTAACGCGAAAGCTGTTTGGGAGCCTTTATAGCGACATCTTTTGATGTGCTTGTTCGACATGCTTTTACACTGGATGGGAATAGCTCGCTCTCGCTCGCGCGAGATGCCCGAATTATGATGTCTTATGAAAGTCTACGTTTCAATGTATGGGATGCGGTATCTGTATAGTTATGTAATCTGTGATATTAGTAAGGATAGTTTAAGTTATGTTATGAATGTCATTGTTTCAGAACTATTATGCCGAAAGGTCGTAAATCAAAGGTAGATCTTGAAGATCAAAAACAAGTTTTTACTAAATATGCTGAGATACTACAAAATTCCGACATTAAAAGTAGTGATCCAATTTTCTTAACCATCTCTAAAGAACTTAATTTTAAAATGTCCCCATTAGCTTTGTTTATATCATTGAAACGCAACCGTCACATTTTTTTTCAAAATCACGATTCACTTCTTGTGAAACAGACAACTGGTGAAAGCCATACTATTAAAAATGCTAGTAATAACAGTTGTCTAACAAACGCATCATTTGAAGATAACGATTTTGATTTAGAGAACAGTAAACAAAAAGAAACAAAAACATTTTCATATGAAATGGACTTGTATGACTGGAAAAAAATTCAGCCTCTATATGCATACCAGAGAAGAACAGGCACTAACACCTATAAGAAATACAGGACAATGCCAAAGTTCAAATGGAGTAATTTGTTGAAGGAAAACATTTATAAATATACAAAGTTACCTTGCACTTGGACCTTAAAGCGCGAAAAGGTTGTTAAAAATAAAATCTATTTGAAAGGTAATTGTTCCCAGTGTACGGCATGCGTTCAGGTAAAAAGTTATGCAACTACAGATAAAATACACACAATTTTCTGTAAAATTACCAATATAGATAAAAATATCAAACATAACCCGAAAAAGAAATTTAAATTAACGCCCTATAAAAGACAACAATTAGCAAAAATATTAAAGTACAAACCTGCAATAGTCGTTCAAAATGAGTTAGCCTCAACGATCATAGGCGATAAAAAAGATGAAAATGAGGTTTCAATTACACCAGCGTTGCCTTCTCTTGCAGCTTTACGTCAAATAAAGTCTGAGGTCAGGAAAGGACAGTGGTTTGATTCTAATCCGATTATATCTTTATTGGCTATGGCGAAGAGTACACATAAAAATATAATCCGCAGTCTTAGCGTACATCCTGACTTCTTTGTTTATTATTGGAGCGAAGAACAAATTGATTATTATAATCAATATCTACGGAAATTTGAAAGAGTTACTCTTACAATCGACGCTACTGGCTCATTTTTTCAAACTATGCGCCTCGCTGATGGAACAAAGATCACCAAAAGACTTTTTCTGTATGCAGGTCTTATAACAGCAAATCTTAAATTAAAATCTGTGCCCGTATTACAAATGGTCACCGATGCACACGGCAAGCAATCTATATTATATTGGCTAAATCAATGGAAACGTTCAATTCATAGAACACCTCACGAAATTATTACTGACGATTCTTCTGCCCTGGTTGCCGCTAGTACTGAAGCTTTTACGGTGTTTAGCAGTACAAAAGAGTATATAAAGAACCTATTTTCAATATTAGAAGGAGAGACTTCAGACGTCCCCTCTACTTTTATCAGACTGGACTCTAGTCATTTCATAAAAACTTTGCACAACCTAAAATGTTTTAATGATGTAGATCCACGCATAAAATATTTTTATATTCGCTGCATTATGTTTTTAAAAAATGTGAAGATTTTGAAATCGCAAAAGAAGTAATCTTGGATATGATTAGGGTTTGCCTTTGTCAATACGATGATGATTCGACTACCAGTACAAGTTCCGATTGTCAAACCTCCTTAAGCAGGCTTATGGCGCGATTGAAAAATATAGACTTAGATCATACGGTGAAACTCAGCTGTATGGATGACGACCAATTTATTTACAAAACTGAAGAATATCATACTGCGGATATTGATTTTTTTGTTTGGTTGGATGATAAAATAGCCCAGTTGCGACAAAAATCAATGAAAATTAAAGAAATCAATAAAAATTTATATTTTTATCCCCCATTTATACCTGAATTTAGAAGAATTCTTGGGAAACTTCCATTGTGGTCTGATCTGTTATGTCCATTTTTCAAAATTGATAATACTGCTCCATCATCGTCAGGAATTGAGAGCTACTTCAAAACTTTGAAACAATTGCTTTTCAAAACAAAATTACTAAAGTACCGAATTGATGAATTTGTAAAAATACATTCTAATTACTTGAATACAGAAATTGCACTTGCTACAAGTGATCTTGTTAATAACATACAGAATAAAGATACTAAACGCCCTCGAAAAAGGAAGCATTCACTTACAAAATCTCAAACGCAGGTGAAATAAAAAGAAAAAAATAAACTTTTACACTATAACTTTACTGTCAACTTATAACATTTCAAATTCAACATATTTGACACAATTTATATGTTTTAAAAGCTTGTCGCGAGATTTAAGTACTCGTATTTACTTTCTTAGTTTAAAATTTTTAATAGGCAGGTATTTTAAAACTTGCTTTTAAAATTACGAGTAGGTACTTAAATCTCGCGACAAGCTTTTAAAACATATAAATTGTGTCAAATATGTTGAATTTGAAATGTTATAAGTTGACAGTAAAGTTATAGTGTAAAAGTTTAGTTTTTTCTTTTAGCGCATTTAAATAAAAGCTTGTTTTTAAAGATTTTTTTACCTTAATTTATTTTATACTTTTTAGTTTTCACCTTGTAAGTTCCTATCATCAGACCCTGGTTACCATCTAGATCCAAAGTACTCATCTAGGCGAATCAAACGAGCCCAAACTCGATGGGGTTGTGTCGTTTAAGTACTGAGTTCGTTTGGCTATCTTCCGGCTCCACCATCGAACCCTGGTTACCATCTAGCTCCAAAGTACTCATCTAGGCGAATCAAACGAGCCCAAACTCGATGGGGTTGTGTCGTTTAAGTACTGAGTTCCTTTGGCTGTCTTCCGGCTCCATCATCAGACCCTGGTTACCATCTAGCATCTAAGTACTCATCTAGGCGAATCAAACGAGCCCAAACTCGATGGGGTTGTGTCGTTTAAGTACTGAGTTCCTTTGGCTGTCTTCCGGCTCCATCATCAGACCCTGGTTACCATCTAGCATCTAAGTACTCATCTAGGCGAATCAAACGAGCCCAAACTCGATTTGGTTGTGTCGTTTAAGTACTGAGTTCCTTTGGCTGTCTTCCGGCTCCATCATCAGACCTTGGTTACTATCTAGCACCAAAGTACTCAACTAGTCGAATGAAATGAGCCCAAACTCGATGTGGTTATGTTATTTAATTACTGAGTTGCTATGGCTATCTTCCGACTTCATCATCAGATCAGCTCCATGTCATAATAATATTGCATTGTCATCGGATATACACGTGCATGCAAAATTTCAGCTCAATCGGTTGAGGGCAAGTGCCTTAAAATTGAGTTATAAAATTCCACCCGAACACACAAACATACATACATACATACATACATACATACATTGCAAGTTAAATAAAAGCTTGTAAAAAAGAAAAATATCAAAGTATTTGAGATCAAAGAAAATTAATCGGTCATTTACTACTGAATCAATATTTTCTGATCGTCCTTCCTTCGTCGAAAATTGGAGAGGTGAAGCAGAAACTAATGAGATATCAACAAAATTAAAAATAAAATTTGTAAAAAATGGCAATTTATGCGATGCTGTAACTATCGGCAAAAGTTCCACTAAAGTAGGTTTGCAAAACACGTGTTGCTTTGATTCAGTCATGCATTTTTTAGGTGTGGCATATATTCAAAGTAGAAATTTTCAAGCAATAATAAACAAATATTCTGACGATTTAATTCCTCAATATATTAAACTTCTATCAGATCATGTTGCCAGTGACTGTGATATATACAGAATGAGATCGGAAATCGGCGTGCTGTATTTTGATAGAAAAGACAGCCGCTGTGAATTTGCTTGCAATGTGTCTTTCATTTTTGAACATATAGCTTTGAAGTATTGTTTTAGTGCAATTTGGAATAAGAAGTGTACTAATGATTCATGCGAATTTACCCCATTATCTAGACAGATCGCTTTTTTGCCTTTAAATCTGAATATAATTTCTGTTTTTGGAATCCAAAGTTTAGAAGATGCTATTTGTATTGTAGAAGAAAATAACGTTTGCACATCTTGTAACCACCAAACAGTGTGTAAATATTCTGTATCAAAAACAGTTTCATTTGAACTAAATGTTTCTGCGAGGTATCGAGTAAACGAGGTACCAGAAACTATAATGATTTCAAGTAGCTTATATACTTTAATAGGCGTTATAGAATTTATCCCTGCGATTAGCGAAGCTGGAATGGGTCACTATAAATGTCACTACCCAGTGAATGATGAGATGTTTTGTTATGACGACTATGATTCTCACTGTAAAATTCATAAAAGCACCGACCAACCAATATTAATTCATTCTTTAACTTATGTCGAAATTGACTAGTTACTAAATATCCTAAACCTATGAAGAATCTTTGTACCTACCGAATATTGTCGAAAAATAAAATTTCAAAAATGAATCATCCTAGTTTAATTCATATAACATGGTCACCCTACATAGCGAATTCGTAAGGAATATTCAGAAGTGATTTGTTTTCCAGATACCGAACATATACAATGTTGATTTGTGCATATATATTTAGTAGAAATTTATACTAAATGTTGGTGTATCTGGTATTTTATTCCGTTTTGATCTCAGGTAGGTACAGTCAATTATTTATTATGCAGACGTCAGGATTGAGGAGCCAAATGAAATGCATTTATTTATTAAATTTGCTCAGTTCTACTACTTGGTCCATATACTACAAATTCGAACACACTTACTACTAAATGTCTTTAGAGTGGAATATAAATTGACCAATAACTTACATGGCAATTCATTCTCTTGTGTATAGATTGAGGAGCCACATTAAAAGTATTGTATATTCTTGAGTAGACACTAAACACAGTTGCTACTAAATGATACAAAATTTTCAAACATATACATGAAATACTTTCCGTGTTTCAGGTGGCTCCTCAATTCTGATGTATGGATTGAGGAGCCACATTCACAGTTACATAACTTTAGATATATTATACTACAAATTTCAGGATTCGGTCTACAAAATTATTTTCTTCCCTACTAAATAAGGGGGCGACTTGGGGCGAGCTTCCTTCTTAAATCGAAAGTGGCTCCTCAATCCATACGGACATAAATACTTTAGAATAACGAATACGTAACCGATTTCTCCCTACAGGACACTAAGATAAGGTTCATAGTCGAAAGTGTCATACGTCGACCGCTGGAAAATAAACCTTGCGTTATATTGGAGAATATGTAAACAGGACCGTATGCTTTTACGAGGATGTTACGTACGAACAATGTATGTCTTAGACAGAGACATGTTCTTGTAAGAATAAATATAATAAGGACAACAACGTTGACCTGATTCCGAGAGTAGGTATGTTGTGTATTGGACATCAGATGAAACAGTTATTATATTCAAATGTATATGAACTAGTGACCCGCCCTCACTTCGTATGTGATACGTAAAACCTTCCTCTTGATCCTTTTATCTATTTAAAAAAGTCATTAAAATCCGTAGCATAGATTTAAAGATTTAAGCATACATACCATACATACAGATTACAGAAAGACGCGGGAACCGACCTTGCTTTATAATATTTAGTGAAAATTTGATAAGGCATGGTACAAGTAGACGGGTTTAACATTAATTCAGCCAATTAATGTTTCATCCGTAAATTCTCGATGTCGCAAGAAACTGGGTACCTAACTTCTAAATCTGGCATGGAGCCAATCAGGAATAAAATAATTTGAAACAAAGAAATGTAACAGTCTTCTCTTACTGCATCATTAATCGGTCTTGAAACGTATCACAAATGTAAGGAAGTTGAAAATAATATTGTAAAACCCTTAACAATCAGAAACATTAAAAAACAAGACTACTTCTCATGGGGAGATGAACATAAAATTCGTCAAAGTATTTCTAAGGGTACGGGTCCTATTCTGCATCCATGTTTCCATCGGTCAAATATATATGGCCCTATCCAGGAAGGCGAATACTACGCGCGTTGGCGAGATACTAGCAGCCAATACTGCGCCCACAATATGTTCGCGAGTTGAGACCTCTTACATTAGAATAAGAGACAAAAAGTTTCTACGCGCGTAGAATTCTTTCTCTGTCCTTCCTGGACAAGGCCTTAGCTTAGGCCCTTTCTCCAATAAAAATAGTTACTAATTTTGTACAGCCCACTCAGTGTCTAGCGTCCTGAACGATCGCCCAATCGTGCGCCACTCTGACGCCTGAATCGGAATTCCAACACGTTCCTCAGGCATTTAAAAGTGGAGGGTCGTTGACATGATGACCCGTTCAATCAACTATTGGCCTAGTATTTCTATTTTCATACCAATCGATAGTTTCGAATCCGCATTTAAAATTCAGAGATGCTTCGCAAAGAGTTGTGTGTACAGTCGGCACCAGAAGTGACACCGATATTTGATAATATAAATTGTTTCATTTCTAATGGCAAAAGCCTCATTAATTCTGCCAGCAATTTTCCAATGACGATACGGTGGGTTTGTAAAATCCATTTGATGATTTCTTAGACAAAATCCTTTGATAGTTGGATAAGGAAGTGGGAACGCATTTGATGCGTAGAAAGTGAAAGCCGATGAGGCTAAGGACATTAAGGCCTAGTTTGAGGACCCGTAAACTAATCATAGAAACTTCATGACTGAGCGTAAAAGTAACATTGTTACATACATCCTACTGGGTAATACTCCCATGGTAGGTACATATGCAGTACAAATAAATAGGCTACTCGCACTATGTCGCAGCCTTGGCCCGAAACGGATGCCAGGACTCCGTCGCACTAAGAAAGTAAAAATGGACGTTTATCTTCCCCGATAAACGGCTTTATTACTTTCATCCGTTGGGGAATACCTACAACGATTTGTTTTGCAAGTTAGGAACAGCAAATTAAGTGTTAGAATACAGTTGTATAATCGATTATAAAAGAACAAAAAATATTAAATTCAAATTAAAAAGTTGTGGTAGAAATGTATTCCTTATAAGGACACCATTTTTTTAAATGTGTATTTCGAGGGTATAAACAACACGATTGAGAGCTATTTTTTGACGAAGTTTAATAATTATTGCTTTAGATATTGATATAAAATCCAAAGATAATTCCGATTTCAATACTTTATGATTCTTTAGTCTTATGATGTCTAAGATGCACTAAAATTACGATGTAGCCGTAGAGCGCTACGAACGACTACTACAGTCGGTTGCTACGTAAGTTCTACGGATATTAAAACTACGAGCAGCATCGTAGCAAGTGCTACGGCTTCGTAGGTATTAATGTTGTAAGCGACCTATTTAAGTTAGCTTTTTATATGCCAAACTATTCAATGCAGAGAGGGATGTAGAAATCCGAAACATTTATATAATTTTGCTTCAGAGTGTATGGATTCATGTAAAATTAAATAATAAAATAGGGCAACAATAAAATATGCAAAATACTATTCATCAACCATTTATTTAAACCTCATACAAGTTTACAAAATCATGGTAATGTCATTAAATTTTTTATACTTACGTAAGTAACTCTTAGTGAGTTATAAAATGTGTTAGTTAGTAATTTTACATTATTAAGAGATTAGATACTCAATTGATCACTTTGCTCAAATAATAGTAAAGACTGAATTATTATTGCGATCGACTCGATAAAACATTTACAAAGATAATAGCGAATGTAACGGTCAGCAGCGGTACCATGAGTTAGCTATCGAAAACTTACGTAAGTAAAAAACCTATCGAATTGTTTATTTCATACTACCGATTTTAGTTCTTAGCGTAACCGCTAGAGGTGATGTACAAGTTTTTCATAGACATATTTAAATAGGCGATATCGAGTTTGTCACTTTTAAACTCATGGTAGCACTACAGAACTCACGGCGCGGTTTACTACCGCGCTCGCGGCGGTTGCGTGTCCGCAGCTTCCGCAGAATGCATATTTGTATGTGAAAAACAAATTCAAAACTCACGACGCGGTTTTCGCCCGCAGCGTGCGCGGTTGAATAGCGGGCGATGATCGGCAGGTGTTTAACCGCACAAATAATAAGGGTCAAAATTCAAGAAAGTCTACCCTACTGCCGTTCTGCCGTCTTAAATCTCAGCGACGGAACTAGCCTTGAATGCGCCCGGAGCGAGCTTTAAACAATTACGCACTTGAGAAATAAAACTAGATATGTACTGGTTTGGTCATTTCTGCGTCCCTCCAAGGCCTCCGCCCTGTGCCTGAGCACCGCTGGTACCCCCCTAGTTACGGCGCTGGTAATACTACAGTTAGAAAAATGGGTCTGGCAGGGGAACCCTCTGCTATATTAGTATTTTTTTAATTTTATTATTAGATTTGGTCAGTATACAATTGCCTCGACTGCTTATACATCCAATTACAAGCGTAAACGAGTTCTGCCTTTAGTTTCAGTTGTAAAACCAATTTAATTTACTTTTCTATTTCTATCAAAAATATTTTTTTCCAAGAGCAAATCCTAAACAGTAGAGCTAGTAACATACTATTCACGTGTCCCTCTGCCTCTCCAACAGCCCCGCTATCGTGCCCATGAGCCGGGCCTGCGCGTCGGCCGCGCGCGCGAGCTGCTCCGTGGCGGCCGCGTGCCGTTCCACCGCGCCCGCTAGCGCCTCCAGGAGACTGTTCTGACGGTTCTCGGCCTCCCGTCGCGACGCCTCCAATGACGTCAGACGATCTAGCAGGCTGTTCTGGTTCCCTGTTGATAAGCGGGGAGTTGAAGACCGGCAAGGAGTGTTACTTGAAGATTCTCTAGATTCTCAAAACACTGTAACGAGGCGATGAGGTACACAATAGCACATACATTGATCTGATCCCGTGGTAAGTAGCTAAAGCACTTGTGTTACGGATATCAGAATCAACAGTGGATACACAAATATACTTAAATATATTTACCTAGTGACCCGCCTTTGCTTCGCTTCGGGTATATTATACATAAAAACCTTCATAAAATCTGTTGTGCATTGCACTTTTAGCTCTGGGGCAGCAGTCGGCTATTCTTTCCATCTCAACTGGGAGAACCAAATATCATTCACCGGAGTGGCCTGGATTTGAGATTCAGAGAGACGGATGGAGAGGAGCAAAGTCTTAGGAACGGAACCCAAAAAAAGAGAGTTAGAGAAAAGGAGAAGGTAGGGATAAGACCTATGTGATCTAACTAAAATCCTAAATTATACTCACTTATTAAATCTTCTGGCACCACTTGAACTCTTCTTCTGTTCACTTTACCTGAATCAAGGATACAGCCATTTACTATTTATTTATAAATAACTTAGTTCATGTGCGCTAAAGGTTCCATACCATTACATTTAATTTTAAATGTAACATATTTTCATGTCTTAGATAATTATATCTAACCAGCTGTGCCCGCGACTTCGTGCGTCGTGCGTGGACAACCCTTATCACTCAGGGGTATGAAAAATAGATGTTGGCCGATTCTCAGACCACAATATGCTCACAAAATTTCTTGAGAATCTGTCAAGCCATTTGGGAGGAGTACGGGAACGAAAATTGTGACATGAGAATTTTATATATAAGATATACCTATAGGTAAGGGCTCTGTTCTCTATGTAGTGTAAGTCAAACCTGTTTAATTCAGGATTTCAGAATAAAGCTACATGATTCTTTTCTAATTAAACAATAATGTCATTGTTGCTTGTAAAATAATAATATCTATAACCTTAGATTTGTACATTTCTAGCTGCCAGTTATTTACATAATAAGTAAGTACAAGTATTTCTCATTCAAAATAATATAGAAACTCACATTTATGATCCTCGGTTTGTTCTGCAGGGCGAGAGTTGTCATTAGGAGTGTCACAAGAGTATGTTGTGAATGCTGGATACTGAGATTCTTGATCACTGTCATCTGAAGACAGAGGATCAACTTCTATCAGTTTGCTAATATCCTAAGAAAAAAATAAAACAATACTAGTATGAGGAAAATGCAAAACTTAAACCTCTTTGAATAGACTTAGAAAATTTTAATTTGATTTAAATATAGTGTTTGCAGACTGGAAAATCAGTTTAAGAATCCACAATATTGGAGATAATTTGTATAAAATATTTAATAAAAAAATTGGTGTGTAATAATTTAGGACCTTTATGACAGTCAATAAAATATAATTTACTGACTTACAAGTATGAATGTAGCCCTCGGGGGAGGAGCATGCACACATTTTCTTTCTAACTGATGTAGAATGATGACTTGGAGTAGACTCATCATCCTCACCAGACTTGTGGGGGAGTGGTTGTAACATAGTCGGAACATAGAATACTTAATGTTTCAAAGGTATTTACTTACAATGCTTACTGTTCTTACGGGAGGTATTTCATCATTGTAAAGAGCCAGCAGCCGGCCCTCCAGGCTGCTCAGCTCCTGGCCACTATCACCTGATGTGATTCTGTTTGCACCCAACTTGGTTGCTTTTTTCTTTGTGTTATTCTTCCAATCTCTTAGTGACTGCAAAGAACACCAGTTATTGTTAGCTTCTTGCTTAGTATGTTTTGGAATGTGTCTGGACATAATTTTCAGAATAATGTGGGATTGAATTCCTGAGCCACAGAGGATAGTTGAACGGGCATTTCTAATTTTCTAAATATTATACCAATTTATTAGGCTCAGAATTGTTCAATTAAAATCAAGTTCATACCTTCGAGTTTTAAAGTTTAAGTAAATAGTACCAGGACTTAGGGAACTACTGCATCAAACACCCCTATTAGGAATATAGTTCATAGTGATGAACAGAACTCGCATAAAAAATGATAATAAGTTTTCAAACATACATAGCCATGAAAGTTTCAAATCACCTGTTGCCACTTCGTCACACTTTTCAGTGCACCATTCTCTGTCGAATTCAGTTTCTTAGCCAACAGCTCCCATTTGGCGGAGTGTTCGAGCTTCCCGCGGCCCTCGCGACCGCTCAGCAGGCTCCGGTCGGCTTCCAGTTCCTCAATCAGAATTCGAAGCTGATCTGTGGAGACTTTCTTTCGATCTTCCGACATTTTAAGGAAATTTTATGGACATGTATTGTTTTTTTTATCAATACAGTAAGGCAGACTGTTAGAGTGCTTTCATCTAAAGGAGATAAACTATTTATTTTGATAAAAATCAACAGAATAAAATATCAAAACAAACAAGACGTAAATAACTTTTTTTTGTTTACCTGTAGAGGTAGACAAAGGAAGACTAAGAAGGCTGTATGACTCGTCCTCATTGATTTTGATCAGTTAATTTCCCAATCCTCCCATATTGTAGAAAATTAATATAACTCAATAATAAACAATTTAAATTACATTTCAAGGTAGTTTTACGCAGGAATATGAATTAAATAGCTATAGAATGAAGTAGCTACATTTCTTAAAATTTTCGTGATTGATCTTCAATAATGAATAGCGCCACGGGTTAATACGCTTTTATTTCATTTATCTTAAACAAAAAGTGAACTATCTAAATAACAGCAACCGAAAAGCAATTTTATTTCATAAAGCAACAAATAGTTTGTGTTTGAGATTCTGAACAGATTCCCGCGTAAGTCCGCAGCCAGCCAGCCAGCTGTGCATCTGTCAATGTCACAGTGACAACTGCTGAGTTGTCAAAAGACGAAGCGGACGGAGCCCGTACCGTGCAAAATCTACCAGCCATACGGAGGAATGTGTTTCTCTTTTTTGGAGTGTTTTATAAATTAATGTTAAATTTGAAAAGGATTTAAACAATGCGGGCTGTGTTGCTGGTGCTCGCGGGCCTGGCGTGCTGCGCGGCCGCTTGGGACGACGACGATATGGAGGTGTTCGACGTGGTGGAAGAAGTTAACCAGAATTTCTATGAGCTGATGGGAGTCGCTCAGGTAACTGACGGCAGACAGCCAAATTTTTATTTTTGGGCAGCGGCTTTTATTTTTTTTGATATTATTTTACAAGTTTATTCTATTGCCTAATAGTGGTACATTAGAGTTTTGTAATTATCAAGAGAATTATAATGATAACAGTAATCTGTAGGTATTAATATTGTGTAATTACTCAATTTATTTAAATTTGTCTACCACTACTACTATAGTTTGGCAAAAATGCAGCAATGAATAATATTAAATTATCATTATTTATCATGATCATGTTCTAAGATAAATTCTCTTATATTCTAGGAAGCTTCCCAATCAGAAATCAAGTCGGCTTTCAAGAAGTTGACACTCAAACTTCATCCAGACAAAAATGATTCACCAGACGCTGATGTCCAATTCAGGAACCTTGTATCGGTACACAACATCCTCAAAGACCCAGGAAAGAGAGAGAAGTGAGTTCAATGTCTATGAAGAATTAATTAAATCTTGAAGTAAAACACACTTAACTCATAAACAAAGTAGATTTTGTGTATAATATGTTAATACTTTTTTTTATAGGTATAATGAAGTGCTCAAGAATGGTTTACCCAACTGGCGTTCAGCTGTATATTACTACAGACATGTGAGGAAGATGGGTCTTGCAGAGGGATCCATAATATTGTTCATTATCATTACATTCGGTCAGTACGCAGTAGGCTGGGCCGCCTATGCCGAGAAAAGATTTACAGCTGTAAGTTCTACCTTTAAAAATTGCAAAATGAGTTTTAATGAAAAGTCACATATTTTTGTGGTATGCATCAGTAAAATTTCACTTTCAGGAGCAAATTCTAAACAGCAGAGGAAAGAAACATTCAAAGAAATCAGGATTTGATGCAGGCCTGGCCGAGATATTAGAACAGTTGCCTAAACCAAGTATAAAAGACACACTGCCGTTCCAAATACCTCGGTTTATCTGGTGGTCCATATTCGCCATCCCCAGGACCATTGTAGAAGTTAAAAAACAAATGAAGGAAAAGCAAGAAGAAGAAAAGAGGCAGAAGAAAAAGTGAGTTGGAAATGTTTCTTTATAATTAGTAAAATTAACTATTAAGTTTGTTTATTCAATTGCTTAATTAACCAATTTAATAACAAGTATTGTTTCACTGGACGAATGTTGACACAAGTGTTCATTCATAGCACATGATAAAGCTAATGAAAGTGAATTATTTAATTTCTTTGGTTGATTCAATCATTTGTTTTGTGAGGTTTTACTTATGCTTACATTCCCATGATTGTGTATGGCTTAGATAGGTGAATCAAAGTCTTGAGAATGGGCTATTTTTGGTAGGTTTTGTTTTTTGGAGGAGTATGGGCAAACAATTGGTTTTTCGTTTTAAATGTTTTTTCACTAATATTTTCTTTACAAACAGGGTTGGCTTCGTCTTAATCATATAGGTGACATAAGTGGATCATGGTAGCTCACTAAGTGGTTGTAGTGGCTCATTGTCACAGTCACAGTGGCGAGTCATTGGTTATCTATCTATTTTAAATATTAAAGCATACAAGCAGACACACAGACGCGGAAAGCTACTTTGTTTTATTATGTAGTGGTAATACTTTTTATTAAATTAACACTAAATTATTAAACAAGTTATACATTTTGTCAAAAAGTTCTATACATCTACGCAATCTACACCTGTAGTTTAATTCTTTCTTTATTTCAATTCGGTCACATTGACATGCACAGCGACCGATAACTCCTTTTAAGCATATAATTGCATGTGTCAGGAGGCACCACTCTTAGTTTGTTTATACTTTGAAGGCCGTGTAGCGTCACGAGCGCTCTATAGTGTATATAACGTTTTTCCATGGGTATATCGGTTGTTCTAGGGAGGAGGAGGAGCGAGCCCGGTCGGAGCGTGCCGCGGCGGCGGCGGCGGAGGCGCGCGGCGCGCGGCGGCGGCGCGGGTGGGAGCCACCGCAGCGCGAGGCGTGCCTCCTCGACCCCGCCGACGAGCCCCTCGCGCCTGCGCCCGCGCCGCTCAGGGCTCCGGTCAGTGATTCAATTAAATCAATTATGGCGTCCGACCGATTTCAGCGATGGCGGCCGATCCCATTGGAGATCAGCCGAGTGCGCAGGACATATTATAGTGCACAAGTGTACGCGCAAACACTATTCCCTCTCTCTCATAATTCGGTGAGACGACAATCCGGCGTGACCGATGAGAGATCGGGCGCAGGACCACCGGCTTAACGTGGTTTCCGAGGCACGGACGTTCAACCGCCAACTTTCTATCTCGGGCTGAGTAGATTCTTAATAGAAAAATCACACAAATTTTACCCGACTCCGAACTCGAACCGGGGACCTCTCGGTCCTAACGCAGCACTTGCTACCAATAGACCGACGAGGCAGTTAAGTACTACACATAATACCTACCACCCAGACTGATTATTCTGAATTCCGGCTTTTTACTAAAATTTCACAAAAATTCTCAATAAACTTTGGAACATTGAAAATCGCGGAACATACATGGGGGTTATATCGATAGGTATTGAAGTCCCCCATCGATTGACTTACAATGATCCACTCCGCCCTGTCAATGTGTTCACACCTAGCGATTTTTGATCGATTTCATTCGCGGCGACATCGCCGCGATTTCGAAAAATATCTATATACACCCATAGTACAAGCTCTGCTTATTTTGGGGTCAGGTGACCGAATGTGGAAATGTCCCAGATATTTATTTTGTATTTAATTTTATTACTTTCGTTTATTTGTTTACTTGAGCGTCCAACAAAGAGATACTCGTGAAATACTCTTGCACCATCACTCTGTATGGTTCATTTCTTCTGCTTTTAATCAAGTATCAAAATTATAGTATGTAAATCCCACGTAGTTAAGTATATAACAGAAATACTTGGCGGAAAATAAACTATTATTTATTATCATCATTGCGCAGGCGCCGCCGCCAATATCAGGCGGGTTGTGGACCGACGACGACCTGGCGGAGCTGGTCCGCCTCGTCAAGAAGCACCCGGGCGGGGCGGCGGAGCGCTGGGAGCGCATCGCGGAGGCGATGGGGCGCCGCGTGCCCGAGGTCACGCACATGGCCGCCAAACTCAAGGAGAACTGCTACAAGGTGCCCGGGCAGGAGCTGGCCGAACCGCCGCCGATGGAACCGCCGAAGAAGGTGAGGTGAAAGAAAAGAAAAGAAAACGAGGGACAGGCCTCAGCATATGCCGCATCAGCCCGAGAGCCGCTGCAGCGCTAGTATTCTGGCCGTACCCTGTTCTAAACATTATTTAGAGATCGGACGTTTCGAGCTCTTTACAGCGCTCGTGGTCACGGTTAAGACCTGTCAAGGTGAGGTGTGATAGTGTGTGTAGTATCTTCAGTTTTTAGGCGTGAGAGCCTTCCGCTCCCACGCAAGTCTGGTGATGATGACGAGGCTACTCCAAGCCATGGTCGTATGTCAGTTAGAAAAAAAAATCAGTTTTATACTTGATGGTAAGTAGGGTGATGATTTGAGTACTGCGACCGATTTCTAAGATTTTATACGACTTCGAAAATGGAGCTATCTACTTTTGTAAACTGTCATGGTTATACTCATAGAAAACTGAAAATGTCCAGGATATTTACCATGTTGTTTTATTTTGATATTCTCCCGATATTTTGGCACTGTTGCAAGCGTCGTGCAAGAGACTTAAAAAGAGGGTAGACCGATATGTCTGCTTTTAGACCGAACGTCATTCTCGTAGTCCTACAGTTAAACCGTGATCATGGCGCTTGCAACAGTGCTGGATTATCGGAAACTCAAGAAAATAAAACATCATGGTAAATATCCCCGACATATTCAATGTGTTTAATGACAGTTTAAAGTAAACCTAAATGTCCAATTGGTATCCGTAATGCTATCCTTCAATACATTATAACCGTGTTGTTCGCAGGTGAAGACCCGCAAGGCGGACGAGGGCACGGGCGGCGCGTGGTCGCAGCCGCAGCAAAAGGCGCTGGAGGGGGCTCTCGCGAAGCACCCGAAGGGCGGCGCCGGCGACCGCTGGCAGAAGATCGCCGCCGCCGTGCCCGGGAAGACCAAAGTGAGTGGCGCACACTACCAGCACCTATGCCCCCGGCCTATGTTCCACTGATGAACTAATAAAAACCGGCCAAGTGCAAGTCGGGACTCACGCACGAAGGGTTCCGTACCAATTATATAAAAAAACACGTTTATTGTATGGGGACCCCCTTAATATATTTTTTTTTGTTATAGCGGCAACGGTTTATGAGATACAGCTTAGAGACAGACAGACGGACAGCGACACGTATTTACCTTTAGGTAAATACGGGTCGCTGGGTTTACCTTTAAATTTAGGTAAATACGGGTACCCCTAAAACCACATCCAATCGGTGTGGTTTTTCTACAGACTGACACAGAGACACACGTAACCTTTTTTTTTCGAATCGAATTAAGGAAGTTACCAGTCTGTTAAATCACTTACCTACTCGTAACACCCTCCGTTTGCGTCAACGGTTAAAAAGTGCGGCTATGGAATTGTGTAGCCATTGTGTGCCTGTGCCATTTATTGCCAAACACTACAAAATGATTACGTAGTTGATATTGTTGTTGATAAAATTACGTAATACAAATCGGTCAAGTTGCGTAACGGAATAAATCGATTTTTTACGGAAACGAAAGTGGTAAATCAGCGTTCCGGTACAATGATTCTGTCTCAACGAACGAAGTTATTGGCATTATTTGTACCATTGTAACGCATTACGAAATTAGTTCACACATTTTTGCCTAAAGAACTACGTTTTATTATCTCTTTTGAATCTATTTTAAGAAGTAGGTACTATCAGCAACGCTGGCGGTCGACCACCTATAAGGTGAAAATCGCTTGGCGCTTACGCGTCTATCAGAACAAGCCCCGCCCCATTGTGGTCTAGGAGCTGGCAAGAATTTTTGGGTAGATATTTGAAGCAAGCTGAAAACTTGTCCTGCACCTCTCCTATTATATTCCAACACAAAACCGCAGACCTGGGTGAGTAACGGGGCTAAACCAACCCCCAATTTTGTTTATTTAAAAATATATTTTTATAATCCAAAAAAAAAAATTGTCAGTTCACCTGACAGGTAGAAGTTCCATCGAAATGATTTGTCTATGTGCGTCTTATTATTTAGTTATAAATAAAAAGATGAAAAATATTCTTGGGGGTTTGCTTTAGCCCCGCTACTCACCAGCCAGGTCTGCAGTTTCGTGCTGGGATATAATAGGATAAGTTTTCAGCTTGCCTCAAATACCTACCAAAAAATTCTTGCTAGTTCTCCTACTATCGGAACGTATTCGTAAACAAAATTTTGAAGTGCTCTTCTATTGGCTAGTGGGCGGGGCTAATGGCGTTTAAAGAAATCTGTTTGAAAAGTGTACTACCGCCAACTTTTCCCACTGTACATTAGGTAGGCATTTTATGCGTAATATGTTTGTAATTTTTTAATAATGATTATCATTAAGTACCTACTAATATTATATCCAATCAAAAACATAAATGTGAAATGAGAGCCAAGTTCAATATTGCCTTGGTTGTTGACTTCAGCGACAAAAGAAGTGAGATCTAAATGGGTGCCAAGTTCAATGGTCAACCCAGAAATTTATTTATAAGTAACACTATAACATACCTATCATATCTTCTTATAACATAAGATAATGTATGGTGGTAGCCTATGAAGGTCTGTCTTGGCTAGTTTCTATAAACCTACCAACGTATTATTATGTTCGCTTGCTATTTTCTACCAACAATCCAAATTTTCGGAATTATAAAATAAAAACCGACAAATACTTGTAGGCTTAGAACTTGCGACGGCTATAATTCATATATGAAAACTAGCCAAGACAGACCTTCATAGGCTACCACCATACATTATCTTATGTTATAAGAAAATATGATAGGTATGTTATAGTGTTACTTATAAATAAATTTCTGGGTTGACCATTGAACTTGGCACCCATTTAGATCTCACTTCTTTTGTCGCTGAAGTCAACAACCAAGGCAATATTGAACTTGGCTCTCATTTCACATTTATGTTTTTGATTGGATATCATTACTTTTTGTAGAAAAGTATATATCATCGTAACGCCGTGGGTCCTTTGAAAAGGACAAATTCAAAACTAAAACTAGACTTTATGTAGGTACCTACCCTAAGTAATAATACCTATCTGCATACCAAATTTTAACTCTCTAGGTCATTTGGAACTGGGTTAGAATTTTGATCTGTCAGTCAGTCAATGATAAAAATGAGGATTTTTGGACATTAATATCTAAATAACTGTTTGAGATAAGCTTATGAAATTTAGAACACATATTTATCTCGCAAGTCACAATATATGAGCCAAATTTGATACGTTTATGTGAAATAGTTTTTGATTTATGAGGGGTTCAAAAGTGGTTCCAAATGGTTCGTGTAATATTACACACGGTGCGGCTCGCCAGTTCTGTTTCTTGAACCTTGGCTTGACACGCTACCGCGTGTCTAGAAATGCCAAAGTAACTGTCTGTCTGTTACGCAATCACGCATAGAGTACAGAACCCATTTGACGAACTTGGTTATAGATATAGTCCAGAGCCTGAGAAAGGACATAGGCTACTTTTTTAACCAACTGCGCTATGAAGAAGTAATGTTTTACCCGTTCAACGTTTATACGCGGACGGAGTCGCGGGCGGAAAGCTAGTTATGTTATAATTAATATAATTAACAATGCTAATCATCATCTTTATGCCATTTCCAGGAGGAGTGCATGCAGAGGTGTAAATATTTATCAGATCTAGTTAGGAAACAGAAGCAAAAGGCGGACGAGGAACGAGACGAGGGCGAAGGCGCCGGGGACGCCCCGCCGGAGCCCGACCAATAGCGACGGACAGACAAGTGGAAGGTTTCGCAACTAACGACCAGTAGGGCCACCATGAGTTGAAAAGTGACAGACTCGATATCGCCTATGTAAATATATGTCTATGAAAAACTTGTACAGCGCCCCTAGTGGTTACGCAATGAACTAAAATCGGTAGAATGAAAAAAAACAATTCGATAGGTTTTTAAGTTTTTGATAGCTAACTCATGGTACCGCTACAGGTGCCGCAGACAAAGTACAATATCAAACTGATAACGAAGTTCGAAAAGAATAAAATGTATGGGTACATACATTAGACGCGATAAATTACGTGGTCAATCTCATATTTTTGTTATTTTCGAACTTCGTTATCGTTTCGATATTGTTACTTTGTCCTCGCCCCCAGGTGCTGTAGACAAAGTAACAACATCAAAACGA
The DNA here is from genome assembly GCA_039566165.1 of Maruca vitrata. Classification (NCBI taxonomy): domain Eukaryota; kingdom Metazoa; phylum Arthropoda; class Insecta; order Lepidoptera; family Crambidae; genus Maruca; species Maruca vitrata. The sequence continues at coordinate 2,648,501 of CM076918.1, read as the reverse complement.
TAACGAAGTTCGAAAAGAATTAAATGTATGGGATTGGCATTACACGGGATAAAACGTGGTCAATCTAATGTCAATCCCATACCTTTTTTTTAGAACTTCGTTATCGTTTTGATATTATTACTTTGTCTCAGCCCACAGAGCCGCTTTGAAAAGACTAGTAGGGGAAGAGTCGCTGAGCAAATATTACTTTGTGTATTTTAATTTTAGTGGTTGTTTTCCCGCTTTAAAATGATTGTATCTTAGTAGTAAAATAGATTTGAGCAGGTTTTTTTATTCAAATCAATAAATTAAGGTTTTACGAAAGGGATAAACGAAACTTGAAAGCACGCTCGCTTTATTACTAAGGGCTTCTTCTGATTCTACAGATTTAAACATCAATTTCATGCGGCAAGCAGTACCTGATTACGTCACATCTCTTGAATGAACTATCGCTTCTCACGCTTTGAGTTAGATATTTTATTTTTGAAAAATTAAAAAAAAAAATTTTCACAATGTATCTAGCATGATTTTATACACCGTGAAATTTTAGTGGTTGTTTTCCCGTGGCAGAACGATTTGCCTTTAGTAATACTATCGAATCATGCAAATAAATCCTCGAAAAAAAAAAAAATTTTTTTCAAATTTTCAAAATAATAATTTTCCAACTCGAAAACGAGAGAAGCTATCGTTCTTTTATAAGATTTGATGTAATCAGGTACTGCATGCCGCATGAAATCGATGCTTAAAGCTGAAGAAGCTCGACACCCTAAGTCATAAAGCGGTTTGAACGTGCTTTCGAGTTTCGGTTAAACCTTTCGTAAAACCGGCATTTATAGATTTTAACAAAAAAGAACTGCACAAATCTATTGTACTACTAAAATAGAATCATTTTACTGCGGGAAAACAACCACTAAAATTTCACGGTGTATATTAAAGGTAAATCGTTCTGCTATGGGAAAACAACCGCTTAAATTTCACGTTGTAGTATACTTTATAACTAGTCATGCGCATTACTCACATATACGTCTTCACTGGACAGAGATACTAGTAGTGCTACCATGAGTTAGCCATCGAGAACTTATGTACGTTAAAACCTATCGAATTGTTTATTTTTTTCATACTACCGATTTTAGTTCTTAGCGTTACCGGTAAGGCTGGGCGGTGTACATTTTTTCATAGACATTTTTTACAAAGGCGATATCGAGTGTGTCACTTTTAAACTCATGGTAGGGCTACAGTATATTTTCGTGTGAGTAAGGAGAATAGGTGTTGGAACTACGATCTGTTCTTTTCTATATGGAAATGAGGGCTTTCGCGCATGAGAAAGTTACTAGATGGCGATATGTGGGCGTGAGGTCCAACTACAGCATGATTGGTTGTTTTTGACGTGACATTGACAGCCACAGTCCATATTCACCAACAACGCAGCAGTTAGACATCATATTTTTTTCTTGCCATCTAGTGGATTTCTCACCCTCATTCTGCGAGAGTCTTATTTGCTGGGCGACAGTGGTTAGATAATTTATCGTATTGTAAATTTGGCAGGGATCTTCTATTGTTTTTGATAATAAAATATACCTAGTACTCGCTGATAATATTATAGGTGAATCACATGCCTACAATACAAGAAACTGTATTCAAATGGCTACTATATCAAAATATTTATTTACTCAATTGGTGGTTACGAATTATAAAATGGTATGATATGCTCTTACACTTGTTTCTTTTGTTAAGTGCTTCTAAACATTATACGTGTATAATGTTTAGCTCTCAAAATGTTTTGTATATGTTATCTGTGAGTGCCAGGCGCTGTGATATTTGTTAAAAAAAAAAGAAACGATTCGGCGCCTGTTATACGTAAATGAACACAAGAACTGACTGAAAATGTGATTTTAGTGAGTTGTCGGTTACGTATATGAGTTAAAGTTAATCTAATTAATTAAAGAAAGTACAGTGACTTTGGTGAAATCGAGCAGAACCAACATTGATCCTTGCCCCTTTAGTTGAAACTATTCAATAAATTCATTTTTACTGTTGTAATCTTGTGTTAATTTGTTCTTGCGGCTTTTCTGCATTTACCTTTTTTCTTATTCAATTACTTTAATGTTTAATATGGTTTTGCGAGATTGTAATACTTTTCTAAAGTTACTGGGTCTAGCTGTATATTAGCATCACTTAAAGTCTTAACACTGTGGATGATTATACATAATATGCAACGTTTCTGCATAGTATGTTAATACTTTGTTGGTCAAATGATTCTCTTCCTATTAAATGATAAACGTATCGTAACGGATGATATCTTACTTGACCCTTTACAATTCACATGGTCATTGTAATGGTCACAAAATAAGAAAACTGAAGTTGTCCGGGATATTTACCTTAAGTGATGCTATGGGTTGTGGAGTCGAATCTACTTACAAGGGATGTTATTTATTTTATCTATTGTTCCGTTATTTGAAGTGCACAATTTGTATGTATGTATTTAAATTTAAATTTGCGTGTTCAGCCGGCATATTACGGCCTCTTGATTCCATTCAATTTAAAAATGGTCTATGGTAGGTATGTGGTAAATAACTGTTTACATTATACTTATGTATTTTTTAAATTTACATAGATGATTGAGGGGATGTAACATTCTGTATGATTTCACAGCTAAGTGTACCATAAATACGAAGTTGTCCATGCCCATTCTTAAATTGACTGGAATTATGAGGTTGTAATACGGGACCTGGCCTTGACTATTCGGCGAACGTACGACCAAATCTGTCTAAAACTTTTTTTTTGTTATATTGTTTATTATTGATCAATGTATCGTCTGGTGTAAATATCTACTTCCATTTGTTGTACATACTAAAATTAATTTCACGATCATGTTATTGACTATGTATTGACCAGGAAAACTATCACAATATTATCATCAGTATTTATTGAATATTTACAAGAATACAATTGATGTGATCAATTAACATTTGCGTTTTTTTGTCTTATCTAATACATACATTATTTGGTCCCCAACTGCTTATACATAGAAATCTGAAATATATTCGCAATACTTTACATTATAAATGTAGCCTACATTACTACTTGCGGTCAACTGTAAATGACTCTATGTACTTAATTATATTTCAAGAAATAAAATGTTATTTAATACATTTGTACTGAAATATAATTCATGAACTGATCCTACACATGGACTATTTCAAATCTGATTAAGTACATTTTGAAACCATTGACGATGATTTTAGAAATATAACAGAATCATAGTTTCACTAATACTGTAGTTTCAAGCGTTTTTTCCTTACTAAGCTGGGGGGTCATAGTGGGTTCCGAGGGGTCCCAGGGGGTCCTACCGGCGGCGGCGCGTTTCGGCCTCTGGGACGCGCATGCGCTGGTAGATCTCTGGTATGTCGTAGTCGGGCGTCTCGTCGATTGGGTTGGAGTATCCGCCCTTTGTCGGTTTTGTTCCTGCATAGAGTAATGGAAAATGGTAAGTATTGTGTTTCGAGAGTTTTCGCGTAATAAATCCACTAGACAAGACGTAGGTATGAGATTTAACTGCTACGTTATTGGTAAATAAAAAAAAACTCTATTTATGTAGGCAACTCATATGCACGTCACATTACTAAAAATAAGATTCTACTATATCAGAGCCGCTCTAAGTCGACTGATTTGACACATGTCAGACTGACTGCACTAGTGAGGGATAACGGTAAAATTGCCGAAGTATATAAGTAACAGTTATTTGCACTTTATAACCAAGCAAGGTTTTTTTTTATTAAAAACATTTATTCACATCCAGATGGTTAAATTGAAGTTTCTCATTTAAAAATATATTTATTTTTAATATACAACTAGTTGACCCGACAGACTTCGTCCTGTCAAAAAAATATGAAAAAGAAAGAGCTGTTTTTAGGGTTTTCCCGCCAATTATTCGATTTTTTCTCGCCGTAAGAACCAACCTTGGTCAACGAACATTTTTAAAAAAGAATTGGCCAAATTGGTTCAGGCGTTGTTGAGTTATGCGCTTACCAACACATTTTGCGATTCATTTTTATATATAGGTAAGATACTTATTAAATCCTTCATGCTATTTAAAAAAAATACCTGGTGAGTATGGCACTACGTCACTATGAAAACGTGTCAAACGGCGTAACCTTGTAAAAACGTAATATGTACAGAGTAGAAATTTTATGTTTTCTTTTTATAATTTAATTATTTTAGGTAATAAAAGACAAATAATTAGATAATTAGGTGCGTTTGACATTTTGAAATAACGTCTTATTTTTAAAAGTTGTTCTTTTTGATTCGCTAAATATGTTCCTCTTAACAAGGATAAATGCAAAATATAAAATAAAAATCAGTCATCTAAGAGCGGCTACGGTATACCATAATATAGTCACGACTCAATGTCACGTCAAAAATAATCAATCATCCTGCTCACGCCTACGTATTGCCACCTAGGGAATTGTCATAGGAGAATCCCTGATTTTTAGGAACACTTATGTAATAGGACAATGTGAACTAAATGGAAGAAACGCGTGAAATTTGGCTGGAGGCCTTGTACACTCTATCCTACGGTAGCTATCAGTGGCGTAGCTCGAAGTGGGCTTACGCCCACGGCCTCGCAGCAGGCTATAGGGCTCCTAAATAAGGGGTGGCAAGACGGACTGAGGCTTCAAAATTTACCCATACCACACACGTAGTAAGGCACTACGCTTAATTAGTCTACGCTACGCCACTAGTAGCTGTAGTCACTGTCTCTCCTTACTACTCGATACCGGCACGTGCCGGGTCGTTTATCCTCTCCCCAAACTGACGAGACGTTGAGCCCCGTTAGGGGGCACCTTCAGACAATCCGCTTGTCCGTAAGTCCGGTAATGATGACGAGGCAACTCCAAGCCATCATCGTAAGTCAGTTAGGAGCACAGCGGTCACTATAGCCACCTTTTTTTTTTTTTTTCTAACTGACTAACGATGATGGCTTGGAGGAGTCTTGTCATCATCACCGGGCTTGCGGGGGAGCGGATGGTTCTCACCCCTAAACTATAGCCACCCACCTGTCCCCGGCCACGGCTGCTGCCCGCAGGCGGCGCAGGCGCAGCGCGCGGGCGAGGCGACGCGGTGCCGCCGCCGCGAGCCGTCCGCGCACGCGAGCCACACGTCTAGCGGCACGAAGCTCAGCGCCGTGCAGCACTCGCATTTCGAGTCGTGGATGCCGGTCACTGGGGACGAATGTACATAGTGTTACAGTGGTTTTTGTATTAGTAAGGAACTAATATTATAAAGGTGAAAGTTTGTATGTATGGATGTATCGATGTATGTTTGTTACTCTTTCACGCTCAAACGACTGAACCGATTTTCATGAAATTTGGTATGATGGTAGCTGGCACTCTGGAATAACATATAGGCTACTATTTTTTTTTAAATTCAACCCCCATGTGGTTCATTGGGTGGGTGAAAATGAGTATGGGAGAACTTTTACGTGTTTATTAATTTTCATAAAACTTGGTATGGAGATAGCTGGCACACTGGAAAGACACCAGCGCTACTTTGTATGTTCAAAATTCGACCGGGGGCGGGGGAATGTACTATGGGAGAACGTTGACGGAACTTTCACTAATAAATAACAAATTTTACAAGGCATGTAGGCTATTTTAATACATCATTGCTACTAAAACCCAATACGCGGACAATGTCGCGGGCGGCCGCTAGTGGGATATAAGGAGAGGACGATTGGAGGAGTTTAACATCATCGTCATCATCATAATCAGCCCACATACGTCCCCACTGCTGGGGCACGGGCCTACCCTAAACTAGGGCCGTAGTCAACCACGCTGGCCAAGTGCGGGTTGGTAGACTACACAACCTTAGAATTTTTTCATAGGTGTGCTGTGCAGGTTTCCTCACGATGTTTATGTGGACAAATATACAAACCATTATAGGGGTTTTGTAAAGGGATGGAAAGGACGATTGGAGAAGTTCAACAACATCACAACGTTCTCACAGAGGTGTCAGGCCCTAACTAGAAACGCCAATCCGCCACGAATCCTACGCGCGGAGGATCACACGTTGTCTCTCTCAACTCGCGCGTGATTTGCGTATAGAACTTGACTTCCTGGATAGAGCTTAATAGATTGCTTAGACCAAACAGGCGCTAAGACAGAGGCAAATCAAACACTGAAAGCGCCATTATTATACCTACTACTTGTTCTTTTTGGTCCGCGTGGCTTTTATACCCGCGCCCGTTAGATGTTAAGTTAAACTGCTCCCGCTCTTAGGCAGACAAAAAAATCATGAGAACGACGGCTCACAACTACCCCCATCACTCTTCCTCACCGTTATTATAAAGCGTTCCCGAGTCGCAGTTCCCGCGGCACTCGTACAGTCCCTTGAGCGGCTCGTCGTTGCGGCACTCCCCGTGCGGGCGCAGGTGCGCGCGCACCGCGCCCAGCGACCGCGCGCCCGACAGCTCCACCGGCTTGCACGTCTCCACCACTGAGAATTAGGGTTATTTTTTTTCCTTATGACGTATGTATGTCCTTATGCATAATATACGCCATCTGATTACAATCTAGTCTTGAAAGACTAATGAGTAATTTATTTTTAACTTAAACTGCTAAAATAATTGTTTGTGTAAGAATGTGTCCATTAGCACTTTTCTTATTGTCTCTATTAAGGGGAGGACACTTTGTTCTTGTGTTCATATTGAGTGGCACTTCACTTTTTGTCACTAATTTACTAACTCAAAAGGTTTGGTCCTTTTGAGTCTCTAATTAGGGTTATAGTAATAAAAATATATACTTGGCACTACATCACTTACCTATTTTCATTGTCCTGATGAAAATAAATAAAAAAGTCCTGTAAATTTTGAATTTTTAAGTGCTAAAGCTTGCTTGTCATCAAATTTTCAATATTGTCCTGCTGATACTACCAATATCGAGAACTGTAAGTGTAACACAAAAACGATATTTGTCTAGTACGGTACAAATACAAATGGCTAGCTAAACCTACCAGATCGAAGGGGACCGAACCTGGACCTTTTACTGTATTGACAGAAGCACTACCATAAGTCATGGAACGGTCTCAGAGTATGTCATGGTTTTACCTGTCCTTAATCCCCGAGCTCACACAATAGTCTGTGTCTACATTTTTTTTTTTTATAATAGGCAAACAAGATGACTTCACTCTACCTGATGGTAAGCGGTATTGAGATCCAAATTTGAGGTCGACAGGCACAATAGATCATATTGCGCCTGTCGCACTCACCCTGAACCTGAAGAGCCCGGGATCATAGGAGGGCGGGAAAAAGTGAGCTGGAAGGACATTCCATGCCTTAATGGCATGGGGCAGAAATGAAGAGCTGAACCTCTTAGTCCGAGCCACCAGCGACTGCATTGTAAACTTGTATTGTTGTACATATGGAATTTCTATAATTCAGGACAGTTAACCGGTTAATCAACATTTCGAAACCCTGGCGCACTCACCCAGGTCCCTCGGCTTCTCCTGGCAGACCTGGCAGCAGGAGCCGTTGACGCGGTCGACGAGCGCGCAGCCCGACACGTCGGGGCACACCTCGCGCGCCGACGTCACCACCACGTCGTCGCCGGCCTTGTCGCACGAGTACGTCGTGCAGTTGTCAGCCGACTTCCATGTTGTGCCTGAGAATATTTGTTCGTAAAATTATAATGATGGAAACACTGAATGTGAAGTATTGCCAATAATTCCGGACACGCCCGGCGTGAGAGATGTTTGGTAGTTTAGAAGTCTCTTGGTATGGTAGTTTCTTGGGGAAATGGTATTTGCCAAAGCCCATTAAAACAGACAAAGCAGCAAATGCGTTGTTTGCTGCTTTGTCTGTCAAGATGTTAGATGGTCACAAAAGCCACTCTAATAAAGTCACTCTATAGGTATGTATTGTCGTCCCATGATTAAGTAACTGTCCTATAATTCGGAGAGGGGTTTATTTAATGATGATGCGGAAACGGAGAGGTGTATGTCAACTGTGCCCGATATTAGACTGGCGCTCGAGTGGCGATTGACATGTCATCCAGCTATATGTGACGTCAGCTGCTGTGGTAGTAGGTCGTGACGTCACCTGGCGGTATCAGCCGGTCGTGCACCGCGCACTGCGCGCGCACGCATTGCCCGCAGCACGCGCCGCGCGCCGGTTCCCGGTACACAAAGCCGCGGTTGCAGTCGCGCGCGCACGATTCCGCGCTCTCGGCGTGAGTCAGCTGACCGCTGTCGTCGCGCGCGCAGGTCACGTTCTTGCATGGGTCTGAAGTGGTCCAGGTTTGGCCTTCCTGTGTTTTAAATTGAATGGTTGTATTTAAGTATGTAAAGTATGTGAATGAGTTCATTTAAAATTCGTACAAGTTCTTATATTTTTTGTTTGAATATGACAAATTTATATAAGGTACAACTTGTGAAGTCGACCAAACGACTGGCCCAGTAGCGTGGTGGTAGTTGAGCAACGCGATGGAGCTAGTAGCATTATCATATTCTCGCCGGGAGACCGTCACACCACCGAGAAAGACTCCCCATCCCCGTAAAGGCGCGTAATTCAACGCGTCAAAAAAAAAAATAGTTGACTAAGGCCTGATAGTACATTTCTGTTATCTGTACCCTAGTTGCCCGCGGTGGGGATGTATTTGACACACGCACCCATTTGTAATACACAAACATGTACACACACACACACACATACACACCAACACACATTATAACTCACATACTAAAACACACATTCCTACACGTCCTTCAGCATTCGATCCTAAACAAGGGTCCACTCTAGCATTAAATAAATAAATACTATGGTAACCAGAAGCATAAATAAAAAATGTGTGTACTCGACAATGATATAATTGCTTAGCTGTACCTACTTGTGTATTTCAAGCGACGAGTAGCAGGATGTTAACTGATAGCCAACTTCTATATATAAGTTAATGTATTTTTTACCTAACATTAATTATTACAAAACAAGTTATTTACTAACCAACATTGATCTCGATAAAGAGCGGGTTACTCCTAACACAAGTTTTATACTTAACAGAAGAACCCATTCCACCATGTAATATTTACTTGTTATTAATAAAGACTTTTTGATTTTGATTTTTTTTTGATTTTGATTTGAGCTGATGTTGAAGTAGTGTGTACCTGGTATATCTTGTCCCCGACGCGGCAGGCGAGCGGCTCGCGGCGGCGGCAGCAGGCGCCCGGCACCGGCTCGTCGCTGAGCACGAAGCGCCGGCGCAGCGCCTCCGGCACCGGCGGGCACGACTCGTTCACGCTCGCGACTTGCAGCTGGGGAGGTTGACTCAGGGTTCGTAAGGTCGATTCCTACTCGTTCCGTGTCTGGGTGTGATTATGTATAATTGCAATTATTTATACAGGGTGTAATAACAGGAGGGGTGGATCATTGTAAGTCAATCGATGGGGGACTTCAATATCTATCGATATAACCCCCATGTATGTTCAGCGATTTTCAATAGTTCCAAAGTTATTGAGATTTTTGTGAAATTTTTGTAAGAAGACGGAATTCAGTATAAAAGTCTTCACTGTAGCTGAACTACTGAACCTACTTGCATGATTTTTTTTCTAGAAGTAGTTCAATAGTATGTCTTTATAATTACGATACCGATTTAAGTTATAACCCTATCATATTGGAATAAAAAAATAATTCTTCACTAAAGTTATACGAATCGAATAGTGTCTACCAACTACAACACTGAATATCCCCGCTAGACTATAAAGATTAAAATCCTCATTCTAAGGGAATGAGTAAGAGGTGACAAATGAATTATGTGGGCCGATCCCGGCGGCACTGCAATGCCGGGCCGACCCGTGGCAGGAGTGGAGCGAGCCCCGAACATCCCACCGCTTTACAAAAATCAGTTTAATATACTGGTCCCTCAATGAGGGAACTTTCAGATATTAAGCTGAAAAGAACAGATACTACACTTTGATCTTAGCCAAAAGGCCGAGAAGCGATACTGGTTTAACAGCGACCGGGGAGGGTCATTCGACGGAGAAAAATGTTGTCACCGCGATTTAGCGTCGACGCGATAGCTAGAAGTGCTAGCGTCATCTAGTGAGCGCATGTGGAATTTATTAGCGGCCGGCGCGGAAAGCAGACTCGAGCAAGGGGCGGGGCGTGCCACGACGCTCGGTCACGCCTCTATCGGGGTCGAGGGGAACTAACTTTATTTATAGTTTGACCACAACCACAGGTTTGACATAGATTGGGCACATTTATAGTTTTTTTTATTGAAAAATGCCTGCTTAAACTAATGGATATTTTTTACTTACAGACCTCAGTATTTAAATAATGGTCTGAGACTAAAAATACTCTGAACAAGGCCTATAGCCTATAAATATTTAATTTTCTTTTTCTACTGACTTTGGCGAATATTATAAATAAATTTACCTATTTATTTTTGGGAACCAATCAATTACACTAAGCACAAATACATACAATACATAAATTGCACACAAATCAGTGAAGTTAAATATAATAAAGTTATATTATATAGTATAATTGATAAAGAAAATAAATGGTATTGATTTCATTATTAATTTATGTGTTTAAAATTATATGGATCCTTACTTATCTACACTAATATTATAAAGAGGAAAAGTTTGTTTGTTTGGTTGTAATGAATAGGCTCAAAAACTACTGGACCGTTTTTAAAAATTCTTTCACCATTCGAAAGCACATATCAAAATACATCTAACATCAGATTTTACGGACGAAGTCGCGGGCGTCCACTTGTATCTAATAATTTTGAACCGGTCTTTTGTTTAGTACTTAACCCAGTCGTAACGTCAAATAATAAGCAATGTATTTAATACTGTATTACTCATCACGTTAAGTCCACCGGGTCAGTCCCTGTATTGTCTGTAACTCACAGTCCCGTTGAGGTCGACGCAGGTGTAGTTGGTGCAGAAGTCGGGCGAGGTCCACGAGGAGCCGATGGGGTGCTCCTGGACCCCGCACACGCACGCTACGGGCTCGCAGTGCCCACAGCACTGACCGGTGCCCTCAGCTGCTGGGGTGTACTTCCAGCCCTGAGGAATGCATAAGAGTGTGAAATTACATGGGTATGTCTATGTATAGTCATGTTTGATCAAAGTCTTTCATATGTTACAATAGAAAGTATGCTGCAGAAGGGAGTTATTTTATTTGAATTTTTCTGAATTATTAAACTAAATAAAGATTTGTAATAATATGTATAATATTCAGATCATTTTATAGCATATTGATTAAAATGGGCAAGTTAAATTTGTAAAGTCTTCAGCAATGGTAGGTTTAATATTCTCATTTTTCAGGAATACCTAACGCCCTCTATGGTAGTAAGTGAGAACTAATTTTGTAAGACAGACACATTTTTAAAAAATAAAGTGGTTTATTTACAAACAAATAAATAACTACCCTAATCGAGTTGAAAGAAGTGTAAGTATATCAGTATCAGAAGCCACCAGGGTTTTAAATGTTTATAGCGAATAGAACGCTTTAATTCTGTTATCTAATAAATGGCAGTGAGCGGCCTACGCTTATTCTAAAATTATTAGAAGAAGACTAGTGTTTTGTAGGTACTAACCGGTTGACAGGTAGTGTCGCAGCTCTTCACCTTGGTCACCTTTTCCAGCTTCCCGTCGGATGTCTCCACACACGCGTACGACTCGCACGAATCGTGCGGGTTCGTCCAGTTCTCGCCCACCTGATCATACATACATTTTTTTTTTTTTTTTTTATAAAGAGGCTAACAAGATGACCTCACTCCACCTGATGGTAAGCGGTAGTGAGATCCAAATATGAGGTCGACAGGCACAATAGACCATATTGAGCCTGTCGCACTCACCCTGAAAGCCGTGAAAAAGGAGACCACTGCTGCGGCAACAACGAGACAAGGCGTGGAGTCTCGCATTGGCATTGAGCTGTGCGGGTCCGAGTTGGCCAGTCCGCCGGACGGAAGGGCCCCCGTGTCTACGGGTCTCCCTGGCCGGCGGGCTGACCCGCTCCGCACGCACAATACCGCCGCTAAGACTCCACTGGTCCGGCGCTTGCCGCAACAATGGTCCCCCCTGGCTCCGGTTCGTACAGTGCTGATCCCGGAACGCGACCTGACCAAGAGAGGTCAGAGTCACTTGGCGGGTTTTACACAACTGTATGGTGGTAACAGCAACCGGTCGACAAAATGTCTCCCACCTGTATACATACATAGGTATTACACTGGCGGAGTATTTCTTTAGTCATTGGAAAGATTTTTAAGCTACTCGATACAGGCGAAGCACAGCTTAAACAATATTTGATTTTTTATCTTTTTTAAGTGAAAAGATGATGTAGGATATTCAATTTTGTTTGAATAAATAAATTATTAATTGTATTTTTAAAATATCTCAACATTAGGTAATCCCATTCGTCCTGCGATTTGATGGACGTCAAAGTGACCAAAGCCCTTGGTCAAAATCATAGGGGCGGAAGACCTTGGCCCACGACTCTATCAGTAGGATTGTAACTAAAGCCTGCTTGCCTAAATATGTACCATATATTTTAAATCAGTCTATTACATACCCTATAAATCTCCCCATTATCTTTGCACGCAACGGGCACAAGTCTCGGGCAGCAGGCGTAGGGCTCCGGTCTGGGCTCCAGCACGAGGTGGTGCTGCGCGGGCGCGCCGGGGCACTCCGTGCTGGAGCACTCGGGCTGCGGGCCGCGCGCGCCCGCGCCGCCGCCCACGCAGCGGCAGCGCCGGCACGGGCCGTCCAGCCAGGCTTCCTCCACCTGAAAGAAAAAAAAAATCACTTTTTTTTAAATCCAATTTATCCCATCAGAGAAAGGCAAAGGGATCCTAGCCCGTACAGCGTAGTCTTAAGTAGTTTATTTGTTATTGCGGCCGGAGCCAAGTCTTCAGTGGTTATTTTTTTCCAGTCCATAGGTAGAGTTGTCGAGGCCGGAGCCAAGTCTTATTAATTATTTTGTTCCATTTAAAAATTGATCACTTACAAAGTTACATTTATAAACAAACACTAATACAATTTTTTTTCCTATTTTATTTTTATCCTGTTTATCCCATCAGGGAAAGGCAAAGGGATCTTAGCCCGTACAATCGTTTTTCCTAACTGACTTACGATGATGGCTTGGAGTAGCCTTGTCGTCATCACCGGACTTGCGGGGGAGCGATGGCTCTCACCTCCAAAATGATACAAAGAAAATGATCAATAGGTTCTGTGATCATTACAGGACTTGCGGGGGAGCAGATGGCTCTCACCCTTTTTTTATCGCGGTGAAATGATTTTCGCACTAGGAAAGGGGGTTCTATCCAAGTGGTGTGTCGGTCTTCGCAGCAGCTGGCGAAGAGATGTTAACGCCAACCGCGGCTCCTGGGAGGGGTGCAATGCCCAGGGGTCTACCGACTAAAACACCGCGGTGTACCTCATCGCTGTATGGAGGCATGTAAGTTTGGTAATTACCACCGCTACCAAACTAAACTTAAACTTATAGATATCGATATTCATGGCGGATACAATTCTAATAAAAATATTATCCCACAGATTTCAAGTATGGCGGCCAAGGTTCCAATCTATGCCAACATGCAGACAAGGTAATCAACAATATACCAGTCACAAATCGTAAAATTATACACTCTGATCTAAATAATTTGAAAAATGAATAAAAAAGTAATAAAAGATTCCAAATTTATGAGTAAACGAATATAATCTAACTACCTACTTCTACTAAATATAGAGTAGAGTTTACTACAAAAAGTTTCTTATAAAGCGTAAACTTACGTCCTTCAAAACTTCCTCTGGTTCAGATCGTGGTTTCTCGCCTCCCTTCGGACTCGCTTCCCATTCCAGTGACGCCAAACACTTATCCTTTGGTAATTCTGAAAGAATACCAAGCACTGCAGTTTACTAACAAGATCATTAGTACATTAAGATTTACACATTTATTATAATTTTTTGCAGGTATTCACCTTTTTACACGAGCAATTCACCATACCCAGGAACAGCGGCAGCCCTTAAGCTGATCCCGCGATCCTACTAACTCCAGCGATAGTTCCCGATGAACATCTCCATAGACAAAGGCTACTGATAAGCGACATCATTTGTTAAGTGTCGCAGACGGTTTGACACCATTATGGCTGCTGTCAAGCACTGCTTAGGTGCTCAGAGCTCCAAGTCGCGGACATTCAGCAGGAGGTCCACAGTCCAAAGTACTACCTCCAGAGAAAGATCATGATACTCGTAAGAATCTCCATAAACTAAACGTACTGACCGCATTTGTAAGTGTCGCAGCAGCGGCCCGGTCCCGTGCTGGTGACCAGAGTCCTCAGTTTGGGGCAGTCCGGAGCCTTAGGGCAGTTCTCCCTTCGGCACAGCAGCTACCAGGGTCATGTCTCAAGATAGAGGTCTCTTCCTGCAATAGTAAATACTGACCGCATTTGTAAGTGTCGCAAAAGCGACCCGGCATCGTATGGGTGACCTCCTCAGCTTTGGGCAGATCTTCCTTCAGCACAGGATTTTCATGCACGGGCAACAACTGTTGGTATCGTATATAAAAGTTTTTGCTTAAAACTAAAGCTACTGACCGCATTTGTAAGTGTCGCAGCAGCGGCCCGGCACCGTGCTGGTGACCAGAGTCCTCAGCTTGGGGCAGTCGGGAGCCTTCGGGCAGTTCTCCCTTCGGCACAGCATCTAGATACGAGCACAGCAGCCACCAGGGTTGTGTCTCAAGATACAGGTCTCTTACTACACTAATAGCTACTGACCGCATTTGTAAGTGTCGCAGCAGCAACCCAGCATCGTACAGGTGACCTCTTCAGTTTGGGTCAGTTCTTCATTCAGCACAGGATTTTCATGCACGGGCAACAACTGCTGGTATCGTATATAAAAGTTTTTGCTTAAACTAAAGCTACTGACCGCATTTGTAAGTGTCGCAGCAGCGGCCCGGCACCGTGCTGGTGACCAGAGTCCTCAGTTTGGGGCAGTCGGGAGCCTTCGGGCAGTTTTCCTTTCGGCACAGCATCTAGATACGAGCACAGTAGCCACCAGAGTCGTGTCTCAAGATACAGGTCTCTTACTACACTAATAGCTACTGACCGCATTTGTAAGTGTCGCAGCAGCGGCCCGGCACCGTGCTGGTGACCAGAGTCCTCAGTTTGGGGCAGTCGGGAGCCTTCGGGCAGTTTTCCTTTCGGCACAGCATCTAGATACGAGCACAGTAGCCACCAGAGTCGTGTCTCAAGATACAGGTCTCTTACTACACTAATAGCTACTGACCGCATTTGTAAGTGTCGCAGCAGCGGCCCGGCACCGTGCTGGTGACCAGAGTCCTCAGCTTGGGGCAGTCGGGAGCCTTCGGGCAGTTCTCCCTTCGGCACAGCATCTCGACGCGAGGACAGCAGCCACCAGGGTTGTGTCTCGAGATACAGGTCTCTTACTACACTAATAGCTACTGACCGCATTTGTAAGTGTCGCAGCAGCGGCCCGGCACCGTGCTGGTGACCAGAGTCCTCAGTTTAGGGCAGTCCGGAGCCTTAGGGCAGTTCTCCCTTCGGCACAGCATCTCGACGCGAGGACAGCAGCCGCTGGAGTCGATGACGCGCTCCAGCCCTGGTTCCAGTTCTACTTCGCTGTCCGTTGGGATGTGCTCGCACTCGCTCGCCGGCTTGCATTCTGTAACAATCATTATATAATAGTATTTTTGTGACGTAGGGTGGATGTGAAATACTGATGCCTGATTAGATGAAACCCTGTCGAAAAGCCTGTAGATTGACACTCAATGAATGCTGGCGATTTCAGAGAGTGGACGTTTATCGACTTACTGATAAATGCCTAAAAGTCCTTCAAAATAAGTTTGGGGCCCAAAATAAAGAGAAAACCTATATACTCATACTCATACGTCAAAGCCCCTGTAGCATCGTATCCATCATATGGAGCCCCCATATGATTGATACGACGGCAGTTACGCCCCTGCTAAAAGATAATGTTGCCTTCTTCACGGTCATAGCGACTCACCACATGCGAACTCTTTGCAGCCGCCGGGTGTGGTCTTCTGCTTCAGCACCTGCCCGAAGCCGCACTCCATCTTCTTAGGCTCCTCGCACTGCTTCTGAGGTTTCGGTACTGAAACATGACAATACAAGCTTATAATAGTAATGTGAAATATCTATGAAAAATGCAAGTGATAGATGCTACAGTAGTTGTAGGTAGATGGATATAGGTACAACATGGCCAATTCCGGAATGTATGACGAAACTAATAAACTATACAGATAGTTTCAGTTTGTCCAAGGCTTCCAATTAACCTGCAATATTTACTTTATCATGAACACTTTTTGTATCATCTACAATATGCCAGATAATATGTAAGTAGGTAAGTGATTTTTTTGAAAATATATTGCGGGACCTGATTGTTTAATCGCAATCACAAACTCCTCAATCTTAAAACCCCTTGTTAGTCGGTACTCTACCGTAACTGTTTCTTGTAGCTAAGTGCTTTCATGGTCAGCTGTCTCAAAAATAAATTGAAGATATTATATACTCATTTGAAAACAAACTAAATACGGATTAAACTCGCGTGTATTGTTATTTTAAACATATTACTTTTCGAGCTCTATACAACGCGAGACTAAAGTTAAGTTGTCTTTATGAGAAAATTTAATCACTACCGCCATTTGGTGAGATATTTTGTGCTTTCCGGTTCACGCACACAGAACTCACAACATTCTTGTTCTTGCAAATTATTTTTATTTCTAATGTGTAGTGTTCACGGAAATAATAGAAAATACTATTATATACTCACCGCACATATACTGCTGGCAGCACGCAGAAGGCGGCTTCGGCTTGGCGATCATATCCTCGCCCTCCCCACAAACGGGGGACGAGCAAGTCTGCTCCGTGCACGCGACGCGCGCCGCGCGCGCGCCCGGCGCCTTGCTGCACGTGCACGACTTGCACGCGCTCTCCTGGACACGGAGGATTGGTTAGACCCTGTTCTCACAATCACGCGTGTTTTGACTCGCGTGATTGTGAGATACTAGCAAGTCGCGCGACTGTATGTGGATATAATACACCGTGAAATTTTAGTGGTTGTTTTCCCGCAGTAAAATGATTCTATCTTAGTAGTACAATAGATTTGTGCAGTTTTTTTTGTTAAAATCAATAAATGCCGGTTTTACGAAAGGTTTAACCGAAACTCGAAAGCACGTTCGCACCGCTTTATGACTTAGGGTGTCGAGCTTCTTTAGCTTTAAGCATCGATTTCATGCGGCAAGCAGTACCTAATTACGTCACATCTTATAAAAGAACGAAAGCTTCTCTCGTTTTCGAGTTGGAAAATTATTATTTTGCAAGTTTGAAAAAAAAAATTTTTTTTCGAGGCATAATATGCATGATTCGATAGTATTACTGGTATTACTAAAGGCAAATCGTTCTGCCACGGGAAAACAACCACTAAAATTTCACGGTGTATATGAACCTCCAGTACCTCACCATCGCACGATTCTAATACGCGCAAGTCAAAACGCGCCATCTGGACATAGTCTATGGCAGCCGGTCTCAATGGAGATTAGCCAACTACTAACTAGGACTTCAGTCCAATAGTATTACAAACACAGGTGCACTCTCTGTTCCTGTAAGGGTGAGCCCTTAGCTCAGCGCGACACTAGGTGGATACTCCCTCGCGGATCTTCCGTTGCGAAACAGCAATACATATAAATTATAGCGGCTGATCTTACGCGCAGTGTGCCCGCTATTTGTAAATATGCAACCACATTGACGTTCCATCAGGAAAGATCCCCGACGGAGTTTTGTGTGACGCTCGCCTTAAAGTTTGGTAGGCTGGCAATCTAACATGAACAATGAGGCGGTAGTACAGGCGCGTCGGCTTGTCGTGCTTTCTGGGCATAACTAATTGTTAACAGAAAGACGGTTCTTATGCGGATCTTGTCACCAATAGATTCGTTGGTTTACCTATTAGGGTGAATTTCCCGACACCAAATCGTAAACGGCACGGCTGAAACTGCTAGTGCAGGATGGCACTTTTAACTTGTAATATTTTTTTTTAGATAAAAGGTGTTGTCTCCTATAGGTGACTATAAATATTTTTAAATTATGATTATCGCTAATTAGGTAAAAAAAATCTTAAACCCCCAATTGTATCATATCGGTGACGCGGCACAATTTGTTTTTCAGTATACTTTTAATCATATTTTAAAAACAGTTGATTTTTTAGGGATTTACCTTTTTTTATTTAAATCCCTAATAATGACAGTACCTTATTGCGGAAAGTTCAATACAAAATCTGTTATATTTAATGAATGGTAAGTACAAATTCACGTGTCCAAATGAGATATGTCATCGCGGTGAATTTTCGTTGTACGCGAATATCTAGGCATCGAAAAACACTAGCTTCTTGCCACTGCGCAGTAAATCTGCGCATCAGTGCCGCCTAAGCGCTTAACGTAAGAGGACGTGTGTTGCTGTTTGCAGTTCCCGCCAAAAACGTAAGTAAGTCGGTTTCGGTGACTGCGTACCGTTTTTTTTGTCATTCACGTGAATGGATATAAGTTGTGATCCAATCATTCTGTATGTCTATAAAATCTATGTTTTATTACTAAATGTCGCTCAATTAAGTAGGTCGTATCAATTTATTTCTTTTATTTATATTTTCCTTGTTGTGCTTATTTTTATGGGCTGTATATAATATCGGTGACCTCATTCCGGTGAATTCGGTGACCTAAATTGACCACCGGAATGAGAAAAAATATCATTCCAGTGACTTTTTTTCATTTCGGTGAGAATTTGGTAATTTCGGTGATTATTATCTTCATTTCGGTGATTTAATTTGTCATTTCGGTGTCAAATTACTTCATTTCGGTGACTTTAGATAAAGACCTTAATTTATTTTGTTACATTGTAATTTCGAAAGGAATATATTTTTATTTTTATTGTTGATAATTACAATATATTTGTTGATTTATTCTTACATGTTCCCAAATGAATGTGTGGTTGTAATCAATACCTTTATTTTTCACTAGCTGTGCCCGCGACTTCGTTTGCGTGGGCGATTTTTCAAACAAAAGGATTTTCCGGATTATTCCCGTTCCCGTGAGAATTTCGGGAATTCCTTTCTTAATGCACCTCTACGGTACCTAAACTACGTCCATACCAAATTTCAAGTGCCTACGTTTAGCTGTTTAGACTGTGCATCGATATGTCAGTCAGTGATTCTTCTTTTATGACTCTGGATTAAAGTAATAACAGATTAACTTGAAATGTTTGTCAACAGCATCTAAAGTCAAATGATGAAGTTCAAAATGGTAAGTTATTCTTCTTCTTCTTCTTTTCGTGTCGATGGCAAAACATTAAAATTATTTTGGATAATTCCGCCACCCGGACCGCGGTTGTTGACCCTTCTATCAGCTCAATTTGTGTACAGGAGTCGGGACAGGCGGGGCATGAAGTGAGGTGAGCCATGGACAATGGTGAGAGACCACATAGGCACGCGATATCCTCCTGTCCAGGAAACCCCCACCTAAACATATTATCTTTGCATTGGCCAACCTGGCTACGGAGTCTGTCCAGGGACCTTCAGGTTAACCATGGCAAATCGTGTCCTGTTGGAAGGCTTTCTGAAGGTAGAACCAAGGGGACGGGTGGAGCAAACGTGTTAGACCAGAGGTTAAGACGAGCAGAAGGTGGATCTGTGTCAAGATTCGGTACTTTCTAAATCTAAATATAAAGCTATGCCGACTTTAACTTCTGTGGTTGTCCCTGCCATGTTATATTTAGTCTGAGAGTGTCTGAACCCTAAGGCTGAAGTGAGGTTTATTTCTATGTTTTCACAGGATTGTGTTTGTGATATGAGCGCCAGGTCATCGGCAACATGGTCGGTCTTTTGTGTAGATGTTGAAAAGTAGTGATTCCAACAAAACGGTCATCCCCAGGGTAGAGACCCTGGGGATTACCGTTTTTTTTGGGATCGCCATCTGCTTATTTCTTCAGACAAATGGACCTGAAAGCTACGGTTGCGGAGCAGCTCACCAAGTATTTTTATAAATTTCTAGTCATTGACCATCGAGTAGACTTTCCACAAGAGACGCTTCAGGTTCACTGTATCATAAGCTGCTGTCAGATCCACGCATACAGCGCTGTAATCATTCCCATTTCAAAACTATCCTCTTTGTGTTATTTATTTTGGTTCATAAAACAGAATAACATCAGTGTAGCTTCTGAATTACAAATACAAATCTTATGGACTAGACGTTTATGATAAAATGGCATGTGTTGGGTGAGGTTTAACGTCTGGTTACAACATGATTTTTTAGGTCTGAATCCTACCTGTTCTGGAATTAAGTGCTGATCTAATAGGTGATAGGCGGTTAAGCAAAAGTCGTTGAGGTAATTTGTATGTGTGACTGAGCAAGGATAATGGGCGGAAGGTTTTTAGGGTCATCTAGAACTTTTCCCGGTTTTGGAATGGCAATATCAAGATCCATAGACGTGATAATTTCGCAGATTGTAGACAATCATTGAACTTCGGTTGTAACCAGCAAATAGTCATAGGATCCAAGTTTTTAAGTTGTTCTGTGGAAATGTTATTAACACTCGATGCTTTACCAGATTTCATGTATCTAACACTAAAAATGATATCGTCAAAAGGCTGGCTCAGTAAATTCTCTTTCGGAAGGCATTGTACAAGTTGAATTCTGGGAAGGCGAGTGTACGATTTCTTATTCAGCAACAGTTGATGAGCAATTTTGTTTGCAGTAACTTTACTTGGAACTTTGGAGGAGAGGGCTCACCGGTCCATTTACGGATTGTGGTCTAGGCCTTTTTACTATTGTGGGTCATGTCAATGCTGGTGACTGTCATCATCATCATCTTGGCGTTTTCCCGGTTGCATCCTTGCGGAGCCCGGGGTCCGCTTTCCTACTCCTAACTCTCCACTTCACACGGTCTTCGGCATCCTTTACGGAGAGTTTGTTGGCACGCATGTCATCCACTACAACGTCAAGCCAGGCCTTCTTGGGCCTTCCCCTTCTGCCGGGACCCGGCGGTAGCGACATGGCTAGAGACTTGTTCCCTACGTAGTTTGCCGGTTTCCGTAAAACATGACCGTACCAACGTAGGCGGCACTCTTGCAGTTTATCAGCGATGTCTCGGACATGAAGGCTGCCGCGAATTCGGGAGTTCTTTACGCGATCTGCTCGCGTAACTCCCGACATCCAGCGCAGCATCTTCATCTCCGTGACCCGCAGTTCCTGCTTGTGCCGCTCAAGTAATGGCCATGCTTCACTACCATATAAGAGGACAGGCCTAATGATGGATTTATAGACCTGTCCCTTCAGCTTAACCGGCATTTTAGGGTCGCAAGTGACGCCGCTCACCTCCCGCCATTTATCCCAAGCAGCAGCAATGCGTGCCTTGACGTCGGAGTCGATGTCGCCGTTCGCGTGGAGTACAGATCCCAGATACTTGAACCGGTCCGTGCGCTCGACCGTGTCTTCGCCTATGCGGACGGACATGGGATCTGTAGTGTTGCAGGCCAAGTACTCTGTCTTCGTCACGTTGAGTTTCAGACCCCCGTTCTCAAGCGATTCCTTCCATGTGTTAACACGTCTCACCAGCCGTCCCCTGTCCGAGTCCACCAGCGCGATATCATCAGCATACATAAGTAGCCATGGTGGCTGCTCATGGTGGTCTCTGATGCTGTCTGACAATACGTCTAATATCAGGCTGAAGAGAAACGGACTCAGGACGGAGCCTTGGTGTACTCCGACGGTTATACGAAAGGGCAAAGTGTCGCCAACAGCGGTCCTAACTACAGAATCGGAATCACAGTACATGTCTCTAATGATATCAACATACGTTTCTGGCACTCCCTTGGACCTCAGGGCCCACCAAATCATCTCACGCGGAACACAGTCGAAGGCCTTCTCCATGGCCAGAAATAGGAAGTGGAGAGGCGTGTTCTTCGTCCTGTATTTCTCCATGATGATTCTTAGGGCAAAAACGGGGTCCATAGTCCCGTGACCGGGGCGGAAACCATATTGACATCCAGAGACAGTGCACTCCTGACGGATTCGAGAGTCTACTATCCGCTCGAATAGTTTCATGGTGTGGGACATGACCTTTATACCGCGATAACTACCGCACTCTTGCACTGATCCCTTGCCCTTGAAGACCGGGGTGATAACACTCAGTCTCCATTGGCGAGGAATCCCGCCGGTGCTGAGTATGCGGTTATAAAGGTTAGTAAGGATGCCCACACCACGACCACCCATTGCCTTCCAGGCTTCGATGGGGACTCCATCGGCTCCGACAGCTTTCCGATTCTTCATGCGGCGAAGAGCATTCTCTACTTCTTCAGGCGTTACCGGTGGCACAAGTCCAAGATTTGGAGGGAGGTCCGGTGGCTGCACTTCTCTATGCTGTTTATTTAACAGCTCGTGGAAGTGAGAGCGCCATCTCTCCTTCACCGCGAGGTCCTCGCATAGTAGGTTACCGTGAGGGTCTTTAACACAGCGGCACGGAGATATCCTGTGCCGCTTTGACCCTAGAACGTGCCAATCTATAGATAAGCTTCTGCCCCTCAGACGATTCCAGCCTATCGTAGAGCGGTTGTAGGTGGGCTCGCCTGGCTCTGGCAACAGCTTTCTTAGTTGCACGTTTTGCGGACCTGTATGCGTCGCGATCTTCAGGAGAGTTGGACGCTTGCCACTTTTTAAAGAAGGCTTTCTTCACCCTAGTCTCCCTCTGGACTGCGTCGTTCCACCACCAAGTCTCCTTGTCAAATTTGCGTCCACCCTTAGACGTGCCAAGCACTGACTTCGCCGCTTCAGTTATGGTTGCCTGAATCCTGTCCCAGTGGTTCTGAACTGATTCGTTCTCAGCCTCAGCGCACTTGTCGCCGATAGCTGAGACGAACACCTGGGATTTGTTTTCGTCAAGCCGCCACCACCTTATTTGACGCCGACAGCGCTCAAAGCTTTTGGCTTTGGGCTTCACGCAGAGCTGGTGACTGTATTAGTCCATTTGGTTCGCTGGTTTGCATGGATAGACAGCATTAAGATTTCACAAGCATCACATGTGTCTTGTGAAAATGGATCGGCATTATAGGCGGATTCATAATTTTTAAACGGCGCAGATGACTCTTGAGTCAAACCCGGGACGTTGGAAGTACGACAGCCTCTTGGGATATGTTGGCACGACGATTTCCAGATGATACCTACGAATCGTTCGTAGTTCGGTAATGAAGCTAGATTTATAATGGCTTTGTCAATTGTTTAACGAATTATTGCACTACTGCATATTGCACTCAATCGGTCTATGTAAGGTTAGGGGTATTGATTGGCAGATGGACTTTATGCATTGAGAGCTGAATCTGGAACTGACAAAGATCAAGACTGGGTTGTATCCACGTTTCCATCGACCACTGTTAAACGATTAACGGAGATGCATTTTTATTGATAAGGCCGAAGTTTTAATTTTAGTAAGAAAAAATCTGTTACTGTGTGATGAATACACTCTTCAAAACGTAGGTTGTAGGCTGTATACTTGGTAACAGTTTACTTTTTTTCGGTGACTACATAAGTAATTTCATTTCGGTGTATTGCGTTTCTCATTTCGGTGATGAGAAGTTTCATTTCGGTGAACTCTTCTTTCATTTCGGTGACACCAAAATTTCAAAGTACTATATCTCTTAAGTATATGAATTTAATTTAATGTCGTGTTAAAATTAATTATAACGATAGCGTAAATAACAATTCTACATGGTCGTATTTTCAAAAAAGTAACAAATAAAAAAGTTCACCGAAATGTTAAAAAATATGGACTTGTTGAAATTGACCCATTAGTCTTAATCAGTGAACCAAGGTCCACATTCAAGTTAAAGGCAGTGAGTATGTATTTACCTGCCATTCGTCGCCGGCGTAATGTTCGTTCTTGTCGTCGCACGGGAAGCATTTGCTAGGCTCTATGCACGTGTTGTTCACCCGAACCTGGTAACCAGATGTTAATTATTTGTAAAGAGGAGTCAAATAGGTCGAAATACATTGATAAAATAATAAACAATTTAATTTAATTATATTATTGTGTGTAGAGTTTATTATAATTTCTGTCATTAGTTTGTAAGTGAGAGACTGATGATCCCACAGGCAAACTATGCAAATAGTTTTGTGGGGCTACGGTTTTAATATTAAGTTAAACATTATTTGCTTTTAATAAATTCTTTAAAAATAAATAATTGAACATAAATAGATTGGGATGAGCGCGAGCTCTTCGTGGTTGTAGTATCCTTTGTGGGATAAGGCTCTAACGCCTGATAGGCCCGATCAGCTCAGTTATCCAGTTAGAGCATATTATAGAGAAAACTCGTATCGTATCATACCTTTCCTTCAGGACAGTAGCATCCCTCCACCGGCTGCGCTGCGCAGGCGCCGGGGCGCGCGAGCTCCTCGTGGTTGTCGCACGACGGCTCGCACGACACGCACGCGCGGTACACCAGCGGCAGGGAGCTGGGGGAGGAGATAGTTAGTAGTGCTGGTCGGTAGATGGCGCTGTTACGTAGTATTAGATTGAAGAGACAATTATGTCGTGTTAGGTTAAAGACTCACATTTAGGGTGGTATTAATTTTTAGCAAAATATTGAACAATATCAGATTTGTAATCTCACTACGGGTATTAGAAAAAATACTATACGATTTAAATAAAAAGCTACAAATCATATTTATTTTAAGTTGGTGATCTAGATTTATAGTCTGATACAGATGAAGATCTGTATTAAATCTGTACTGACTTTAGAGTGATCATAAGTAGGCACATCCAAAGCCATCTGCTCCCCTGCAAGTCAAGGCAATCTTGACAAGTTTACTCCAAGCCATTGTCATAGTCAGATAAGAAAAAAAGCAGGCACAGAAAGGGAATATTCTGAGATGTTACAGCAAATGGAATGACAGATCTTTGCTATCTATCCCAAAAGTACTCCTTATACAGTATTACTGACTATAATATTTATTTATACTGACCAGTTAAGCGGGCAATGCGCCCGGCCGCGCCAGTCAAGGCAGACGCCGTGCGCGCGACACGCCGACGCGTAGCGCTCTAGGGTTGCGCACGCGCCGCTGCCGAGAGTGCACAGCTCCTCTGAACACTCCTCCACGAATGGGGTCGGTTCTACTAGCGCGTGGCACTGAGTAACACAGGGGATTGTTAGGAGACTATATTTATATGTAAAGTCTATAATATAATATTATAAAGCTGAAGAGTTTGTTTGTTAGTTTGAACGCGCTAATCTAAGGGTTAGAATTAAACATTTATTTTTGTGTTGGACAGACTTTTAGTCCAGACAGGCTTTATGCTATGTAAAATCACGCTGCCACCAATAGGAGCAAAGAAACATTGCAAAATTTGTATAAAACGGGTGAAAACGCGGATGAAGTTGCTGGCACAGCTAGTGACAAATAAACATTTAGCCTAAATTATTCGAAACTTGACGTTCTAGAGACTTACAGCGATTTTGGTCACGGGTAGACTTCCTATATCATACCCAATACGATTGTCTTACATAGATCTAGCAACAGCACATTTGCATTTTACGCCACCTAGTGGTGAGCAATCGTCAACTCAAACCTATTGAGTTGATGAATACGAAAAGAGCTAAATTACTTAAAAGTCAGGACAGTGGCGTACCGTTTTCAATAAGAAATTTCTAAGGCGACCTTACACTGCTTGAATGAAAACACATATCTATACTTTGTACTGTTATCTAGTAGCGTCTCATACTGACCGCTCCAAAGACGTCAGGGTTGTAAATCTTGAAGCAGGGGTTCTCTTCGTCAGGGGGCGGGACGCAGGGCGGCGGCGGCGGCGGCTGGTCGCATTGCTGCTGCTCCAGCGGTATCGAGAGCGTCTCCAGCGCTGCAGGAGTAGCTTTCCAGCTCTTGCCGTACTGGCATAAAGGAAATAATAAATTAGTGACGTGCTTTACAATATAAGGAGGCAGTGGGTTACGTACGTCATTAAAGTGTATTCTTTAGTTGATTATAATAAAAATAGGACCTTTTTGATTTGAACCTCCATCACTTGACGGTCGGAAGAGTAATGCAAAAATTATAAATAACTAGCGACCCGCCCTCGCTTCGCTTCGGGTATATCACTCTCTCTATATAATATATTTCAACCCCGTAAGGGATTTTACATACAGAAGTTATTTCCCAATAACTCCCGTTCCCATGGGAATTTTGTAATATCGCGCTGGAAGTTAGCTTAACGTTCATTAGGGTACCTGCATGCCAAATCTCAATCGTCTATCTATATCGCGGTTTAGATTTTTTCATACAAAAGTTTTTATCCTATTACTCCCGTTCCCGTGGGAATTTTACAATATCCTGTTGAAACTAAGCTTTTAATTTATTAAGGTACCTGCATGTCAAATTTCAAGCGTCTAACTTATGCTTTACTTATACTTTTTCATACAAAAGGATTTTCCCGTTATTTCCCGTTCCCGTGGGAATTTCGGGAAATCCTGTCCTAACGGATGCTTACGTCATAACATCTACCTGCATGCTAAATTTCATCTCGATCCATCCAGTGGCTGTGACGACTTCGTCCGCGTAGAGATGTTTAACGGCTAAAACATTACTTCTTTATAGCGCAGTCGGTTAAAAAGTAGCCTATAACCGTTTCTAGGCTCTAGACTATGTCTGTACCAAATTTCGTTTAAATCGGTTCAGTACTTTTTGCGTGAAAGCGTAACAGACAGACAGACAGACAGACAGACAGACAGAGTTACTTTCGCATTTATAATATTAGTAAGGATGCTGTTGAGATTAAGTTTTGGTTATTTTACGTAACGTTTTTTGAGGGAAGGTTTACTCAAACCGTTTTTTAATTTTCTGTTGGAAGTCCTCCTTCACCTCTTCTTAAATTTGTTAAATAATTTGCGACCTCGGGTTAAAAATTGTATAGGTTGGGTAGTGAAATCATAAATACACAGATGTATTCAAACATAATATAATCCGTGTTGTAGGTATACCTCCTCTACGTCATCAGTGGCGGTCCCGTTGCTGGTGATGAGCTGGTCGAGCTGACCCGCGCAGACACCGCACAGACCCTCGGTGCGGTTGGAGTACAGGAACGTGGGCACGCGGACCGACAGCTCCATCTTAGAATGCATTACCACCACCTGGACAGAAGCAATTAAATAGGGCCCTAGAGTAACTTTCATATTCTAAAAGTGTATTTCTTCAAGGAGTGAGAGCCATCGGCTCCCTTGTATGTCCGGTAATGATGACAAGCCTTTTTTTTTTTTTTTTTTTTTTAACCCGGTGAAATGCGTTGCGCACCTTCACCCTGAGAGGGGGTTCTCTCCGGGTGGTGTGTCGGACTCCCCAGCGACCGGCGAAGAGATGGTAAATGCCAGCCGCAACTCCTGGACGGACTGCAATGCCCAGGGGGTCTACCGACTAAAACACCGGGGTGTACCTCGTCGCCTATTGGCGGTGTCGTGGTACCTGGCATAGCCTCCACTCACAACACCGCCGGCGGTCAGCCTCCATGGGCTCCACTCAAGCCCCCCCAGCCGAGGGGGGCGACGGGGCAACCCGATACACAGGGTCACTTCCGTCCCTCAGAGACGGCCGTTGGTGCAATGCCGACGGTGGTGTCCCCACACCAACCGCCGGCTGGCCATCACTGGGCGGCGGCATCTGGCACGCGTATTGGCGCCTTGTGCGTCTGAGTCTTCTTCTACGGAGCGGAGGAGCGGAGGGATCGTTCTCCCGCTCTCGTTCTTTTCTTTTGTGTCATGACTGACTCACAGAAGGAGGCGGCCGCCGACCACACCTCACTATTCTCGACCATCTCCCTAACGAGTTGGGGGAGGGAAGTCACGAGGCCGGCCGCGGATATTAGGGCCGATCTCTCTTCGGACCACGACGGACACTGAAAAAGGGTATGGTCCGCCGTATCCTCTTGTGCGCCACATTCGTGACACACAGGCGATTCCTCCCGCTGGATGCGGTGCAGATACTGACCGAAGCAGCCATGCCCGGTCAGCACCTGCACCAAACGGAACGACAGAAAGCCGTGCGTTCGCTCGAGCCAGCTGATGAGCACTGGTCCGAGGGCATCCAGCAGGCGACGCCCTGCCACCTCTTCTGTAAGGCGGTCAGCCCATGCCGCCAACACGACTTCACGAACTCCGTCCGTAAAGTCACCGCGCTCAGTAAGCGCTGGACGTAGGCCCAACTCCCGCTGCTCCTTCATCCACTCATAAGTAGTGGCCAGGAGCTGGGCCTCCAGCTCCCAGGGCGGGGTGCCCGCCAGGGCACAAGCCGCTGAGAAGCCCACCGTGCGATAGGCACGCGCCACTCTGCACGCGATTGCCCTCTGTGGCCTTCGAAGAAGAGCGGAATTCCTCTTGCGGTGTAGGGAATCCGCCCAAATAGGTGCACCGTATAGAGCCATGCTGCGCAGGATACCGGCGTATAGCCGCCGGCATTTGGCCCTAGGCCCCCCCAGATTTGGAAGGAGCCAGCCCAAAGAATCGGCTGCCTTCAAGAGGCGCGGTGACAGACCGCTAAAGTGCGGCAGAAACTGCCATCGCGCGTCAAGTACCAGACCCAGGTACTTAATCTGGTGCTGGACCGCCACGCGGACACCCCCAACTAAGATGTAAGAGTTGGGGGGAGGTCCCTTCCGAGGTTTGTGAAAGTAAATGGCCTCGGTTTTCTCCAGCGCCAGACGCAGGCCTAATAGGCCAATTCTTCGGACTACTAACGAGCTTGCAGCTGCTGCTCTTCTCGCCG
Organism: Maruca vitrata; assembly: GCA_039566165.1. NCBI lineage: Eukaryota > Metazoa > Arthropoda > Insecta > Lepidoptera > Crambidae > Maruca > Maruca vitrata. Next base: position 2,619,700 of record CM076918.1, on the reverse strand, counting down.
CCTCTGCATAATTACTTCCCCGGGCAGTGACTAGCGTATCGTCGGCGTAACATATTACGCTCGTACCCGGGAGAACTGTGCCTCGCAGCAGCCAATTAAACCCGATGTTCCACAGGAGGGGGCCGAGGACGGACCCCTGTGGAACACCGGATTCTACCTGGTGGCTACAGAGCTAGCCAGATCGGTTTACGTAGACCACTTGTCTACCCGATAGGTAGTCGGCCACCAAGGTCCTTAAATAGAGAGGAACCCCGTGGAAGGCCATTCCCTCCAATATGGTGTAGTGGGGGATGGAATTAAACGCATTGGCGATGTCAAATGACACCGCAAACAGTCCACCCCCATCCTTCAACTGTTCTAGGACAAGCAATTTCAGGTGCGACAGCGCGTCGATTGTTGACCGCCCCCTTCGAAATCCAAACTGCGCCTCCGAGAGGTCCGGACCCGCTGACACCAGATGTTCGGTGATGCGCGCTGCGATAGTACGCTCGAATAGCTTTCCGGCCTCGTCTAATAATACGATTGGCCGGTAGGCGGATGGGGACTCGGCAGGGCGGCCCTCTTTCTTGAGGAGGCACAGATGCCCCCTTTTCCAGATTCCCGGGAACCTTCCGACCATGAAGCATTGATCAAAAAGACCTCGGAACGACTGCTCCAGTTCATCACAAGCTAGGGCGACAATACGGGCCGGGATGCCGTCCGGACCCGGGGCGGTCTTCTTTGCCCGGATTGGGAGGACGGCCGACTCAAACTCCTCTGGAGTGAGTGGCAATATGGTCTCCGACACCGGGTTGACTGTAGGACGTGCCTGCATCCTAGGCGGCTGGAACGTGGGATCCGCGGCCGGGAAAAGTCCTCGGACCACCTCTACGAGGAGCGACGGCTCGAGAGTCTCAGTGATAGGGGGACCTATCGGGCGCAGCTGATTCCGCGCAGCCCTATAAGGTCTACCCCATGGATCGTCATTCAGACTCTCCAACATCTCTTGCCTGGCGATGTCTTTTGCCTGGCCGATGGCCACTTTTAAGGCCTTTTGGGCCTCTCTGTAGACTTCGTGAAGCCTAACCTCCTCAACTGGATCCCTACGTCGGCGGCGTCGGTAGCGCTGGTATTCCCGGCGAGCCGCATAAGAGGCGGTGCGCAGGTCACCCAGTTCGCTCGACCACCAGTAGACAGCGCGGCGTGGAGTCGGTCGACGTGCCCGAGGCATGGACGAGTCACACACCTCGGTAAGCGCCTCGCGGAGCCGCGAGGCCAATACGTCGACATCCATGCCGTCCACCGGAGGAGCAAACCATCCCTGCACGAAAGCGGCTTCCTTGGCGATTCCTCGATCCAGTCGTGTTAATGCCCAGCGGGGGAAGTGCTGGCCCGAAACGGTCGATACATTGGGACTGGAAGGGAGAATCTCCCACCGGATGTACCGGTGGTCTGAGAGTGTCTCCCCCAACTCTACTCTCCAGTTTGACACACGAGCGGCAAGTGCAGGGGTCGCGAAGGTGACGTCTACAATTGAACCTCCCTGCTGCCGCACGCATGTGAGAGTTGTGCCGCGATTTAAGATCAACAGACCCGACGACGCAACCCATTCTGCCAGAAAACGACCACGCCGGTTACACCTTTCGGCGCGGTTGCCCCAAAATACTGACTTGGCATTAAAATCTCCCGCTAAGAGGATTTGTCGACCTCTGGATCTTCCAAGCACTCCCGTCAACACGTCCATGAAGTCGACAAAGGCCTGATATGGCTGTGAGGGGGAGAAGTAAACTCCCACCACGACAATGTTGCCCCAAGCTGCAGCTACATATCCGCTTCCTCTCTCAAGAAGTATAAGAGGAGGCGAATCTGTCGAGGGACGTACTCCGACACCTACCAGGCCGTCCCTGTCACCCAACCAGTTGGGAGGTACAAGGTAAGGTTCCGACACGATCACCAGGTGTGCCAACCATTCCGCCATGGCCTGCGACAATAAATCTTGGGCCGCGCGGCAATGGTTGATGTTGGCCAGAATAAATGAAAGTTTATTGGGCGTCCTGGACATTCTGAACCACTTCCATCTCCTCTGGTGCTGCGAGCGGCCTAGCCAAATTGGCCTCCGCTTCAGTAGGGGACGCTATCTGGGATGGGGCCCTCAGCTTCCCTTTCCTTCTTGGTGGATTGCACTTGGCCCCCCTCATTACGTGATCCGCTGGCTTGCCGCTCTCAGCGCAAACTGCGCAGCGCGGTTTAGCGGTACAGGCAGCGGCCTTGTGCCCCTCTTTACCGCACCGGTAACAGAGCCCGGATCGTTCCTTAGGCGACGGGCACATTGCCATTGTGTGACCTAGGCCATAACAACGATAGCAGCGGAGCTGCTGTTCCTCCGTTGCCCTTATCGACGCCGCCGAAAACCCAACTAACAGGCGGCCGCCTTCCAGCACCTTTTTGGCTGCGGCGATAGGACACTGCACACGCACCGTGCCCACACCACCACGACCTGTTCGAATCTCGCCGGACTTGACCAGCTCCAGCGAGCATCCACCGACCTCCGCGACTTTGGCGACCACTTCCTCCTTGGTGACGGAGTCATCGAGATCTAAGACGATGATCCCCGCCATCTTTTGCGGTCTCGTCACGACCGCTACATTCGCCACTACTTCCTTCAACTTGGCAGCGAAGAGGTTAGCGTGTTCTACACTTTGGGCTCCCGGAAATTCAAACTTCCGGGCACCAGTTGCCGTTTGCCGAACCCTTGTTGGTCCTACGTGGGTTGTGCCTATGGCTTCGCGGGCTCTTTGCAGGACCGACTTATAGGTTTCGCCCTTGTTAACGGCGTCTGCCGTCAATGTGATGACGACGGCAGCGCTCTTGGGCGGGACTAACCTCTTCTTAGGGGGGGGCTTCTTGGCTCCCTTGTTATGGCTACCCCCGGCATCTTGCTGTTTCCCTGCGGAAGGCACTTTACTCCTCTTATCTCCGGCCTGTACCGAATGTGGCTTTGGACCAGTTCCGGGGGGAAGGGCTGACACTGGTGCCGCTGACTTTTTCCCTCTCTTTCCCTTTCTGACCACCTCCGTCCACGTATTCCGCGTTTTAGTGGTAGATGGTAGGTGTGGATCCTCAACGATTTCCGGATCAGATTCGACCGGTGCTGCAGATTCTGCTGCGGTTTTAGCTACTGAATTGGCCGATCGAGTGCGTCTTGAAGGACCCGGCGTCGGTTCTGCCTCTGATGTTCGCGCAGCCTTTTTAGGACGCTGCGGCTTCGGTGGCTCTGGCACCTTAAATACTGCCGCTTGTTCCTTCTCCCTCCTTTTTCTCTCTTCCTCCTCTTCCCTTTTCCTATCTGCTGCGAGAGGCGGTCGCAACCTCTTAGCTGGCAGGAGCCGATCCTCTAATCCGCAGATTAAAGCCCGGACAAAGTTTCGGTCCTCCTCCAGGTACCTGCGCCGCTCCTCAGCGCAAACTCTGCGGATAGTTTCCGTCAATTCTGACCAGCTAAATGGTAAAGATGCCGCCGGTCCAGATGCACTCGGTGTCTCCACATCCATGACGTCCACCGCCGATGAAGAAAACACGGGGGACGACGCCCTCTCATTAGGTCCCGTGTCCGACACTGGCCTCCCTTGTCTGCAGCTGGTAGTAATGCTGTTAGACCCCTCCAATATCTGTAACCGGGCCTCCAAAAGCCGGTTCCTCGCCGCCAGCTCTGACGTGACCTTGGTCAGGGCTTCAGCTCTGGCCTTAAAGCTGCCCTTTCTGGCCATCGTCATTATTTGAGCACAGTCCTCTTTGGCCTGCGCAGCGATCTCGTCCGTTGTCATCGTGGCCAGACGTTCTGCCTGTAGCTCGAGCCTTGTGGCCTCGGCGAGCGATCTCTTCGCTTCCGCCAGGCCAACACAATGCCCTGTGCCTGGGCGACGGCCCTTCATTTTCTTTGGCTGCTTTGGTTTGTCCTCTTCTGAACCCGAGTGGTTTCTCTTTAGGAACTCTGACCTACGAGATTCTCTGCTTTCAATCGAAGCACCCGATGCATAGGTGAGTGTGTCCGACTCCTCACCCGACTCAAGACCACCCTCAGTCCCGTCCTGATCCTAGCCATGGAAGACGCCCTACTCATCCCACACGCCTCCAACGCTACGCTCAATCCGTCAAACGAATTCTGTACCCTTACTTCCCTGTGTACAGATTTAACAATCAATCGCTCACTTCGCCTCGGGCTGCTACCCCGGAAACCTCGACCACAGCTCTACCATAAACGCAAGAGTTGGCCCCCCAGAGTACGTGGGCCGGCCGCCACCCGAAGGTGACGGGAGATTCCCCACAGCGGAGCTGTGGGAACCCTCCCTGGGGTAATATACTGGATCTCTGTGCGTTCATGGTACTTAGTTGGCGAATTTTTATAGAGGTACGACCGACCCTCTTTACCCCAAAAAACCACCCCATTCGGATTTTTTATCGAGGTGCTCTCCTCTTGGGGCCACCTGCGCAAGCAAGCAAGCCCCCCTACCCCTAGCCGACCCACAAGAGTGCGGCCCAGCTAGGAACAGGTTGCCCGACGGGGCCGCAGAATGCAAAACCCGCCGCGCCGCAGAGATTCTCTGCCATCCCACGTCCGAAGACAATGACAATACATCCGCCGAAAAATGACAGATGAAGCCATTCAGCAACGAGGAAGAAAAACTCCACCGCCACCGAATAGCACCCACAAAATGGACCAGACGGTCGTCGACACACTCTGCCAGCCTCTACAAAAACGGAGGGAATAGCACCCACAAAATGGACCAGACGGTCGTCGACACACTCTGCCAGCCTCTACAAAAACGGAGGGAATCATCATCGGAGTCAGTAAGGAAAAAAAAGCACTTATTAAAGGCTAATGTAAAAGGCAATGGCCTTCTCGCTAAATTTACATATTATTATCGGAATAGCGAACAGAAGCACATAATATTGTAGTTATTTTCAAGACCCTGAGAACATCAAATTTTTACCTATTGATGTATTTTTCTACATGACTTTCCAAAAATTTCCTCTATAGGTGATTGTCAAGGTATTAGCCTTAATCAAGTTTATTTATTCTATGTGTGGAATACTTTACCTCAACATGTGCATCCTTAAGCTGCACCGAGACATCTTTACCGTTGAGCTGGCTGACGGTCACCCAATCCTTCCTCACGGGGAATTTGAACACCGCCTCATCGCCAATCGTCGTCAGCAACTGAGGATGTTAACCGATATTAGAAGGTAGTTAATATTAGAAGGTTAAAAATCTTGAAGGTGCTGGCAGGGTCCAGAGAAGAGTGGAAACAGTTCCACCGAAAAGAACGAAGCTTTTGATGGAAGCTGGAAGGTAAAATAAGACAAATGGAAGGTAGTGGTATAATTGCTGGATGGCAAAAATGGGAAATGTCCCAAGTGTCTCACACTATGTGTGTTACATATCTCATGTTTCGCAAAAAGTGTGGCGAAGTTCAGTGCAAAAGTGGATATTTATTAAATTTTTTAATTAATTTTTTTGTGAATGTTCGTACTCACCTTTTTAGTAGCATCGTCTCTTGAGATGTGTATGACATTCTTATCGTACACAACATGGATAGCTTTGGTACAAGTCACGTTGCTGTTGTTTTCGCAAGGGCCATTCGTCGCATACACCTGTAATGTAAAATATTTTTAAAATGTATTCGAAAATAAATATCACAAACTTGACAAACATTGATCTGATTCTAATCTAGGTAGCTCAAGCATTACTAAGTGATGTGGATACCGAAACTCTAGCGTTATACTCAAACAAGTAGTAGTATATCATCATCATTATCATCAGACCAATTCTGTCTACATATGAACATAGGCCTCCCCAAATAAACTCCACTTCTGTCTGTCTTCGGCTACTATTCGCATCCAGCTCTAGTTAGTCTTCTTCTACTCATCGGCCACACGTTCACATTATCTGAAGCACCCATCAAGTCGCTCAGCGAGCAGGTTTCCAGACAAGTGGGACGTGACATTGCAGTTAGTTTAGCAGTAGGTATATACCAATAGATAAATACACAAACACCCAGACAAGATACAAAAACGAGACGGTTGGGGATCGAACCCAGTACACCTGACTTAGATAAGAATGTTAGTCATTCACCTACAATAGATTCTCAACCACTTTTTAGCCATAATCGAAATTGTAGTAATGTACTTTTAGCTTGGGTGATCGGCGCCGTTGCGAAGGCATCCTAGACGTTGGTACCTAAGACCTACTAACTTTTAAGGTCTACCTACGCTATAACCGTTTACAGGGTTTTTACCAACTATGGCCAATTGTAGGTCGACACATGTGTTACGACAAGGTTGCCATGACTGCTAAAAGGATTAGTAATATACAAACTAATTCATTATACTGTTTTAAGAAATAATTAATACGTTCACCGGTCATATTTTATTTATGGAACATACCAATGTATTATTACTTATAGGTATTGTAACAATTTCGTTGATTGATGCGTAACCTGTTGCTACTGATCGATTGGCTTGATAAGCAGCAACTAAGCAATATTGCTTCTGGAGTCGGTTCGATTTCCACCCAGGGTATGAAAGTCGATGCCTGTCACGTGTTTATTTATGTTATTCCTCTATTTGAATGTCTTAATTTGGACACTTTTCTGTTGCTTATTTTCTTATCTCGTATTCCAGTAGTGGCATTAGGGTAGGACGATCGTTAGCAGCGGATATGAGAGTATTGCTATTTATCTATTTAAGTAAATAAATAACGCAAATAAATATTTGACGTTTGAAGTCACATTTTGTATCCCAAAACTGTTGTTTCTGATATTCGCCACACAATTTCTTAAGCTACTTGTTTCGGCATAGGAACAACGTAGCTGGCGATGTTGCAAGATTTTATTTTTATTTATACTTCTAAGATAGGTGTGACGATCTGGTCCATGTATCAGAGACCTGGCCAGTCCCAGCCATGGATAGAGAGCAGTGGATGGATTCGGATGATACCTTTGCCCAGTAATTGGATGATATTTCAGAGAAAAAAATGAGGTCCATACCTCATACTTGTGCAGCCCGGTCTCGTTGCGGTCTCGTGAGGCGAGGTAGGTGCAGTTCCCGAGGAAGGGGAAGCTGTCGCCTTCGAACGTCGTGTAGCCGGCCGGGGTGCCCGCGCCCTTACACTCGCCTGCAAAGTTAATACATAGTTGATATAGGTGTGATGGCATCGCCGCCTGAGGTTTGGGGGCTAGAATGGACCTGGCGGCCTGCTGGTAGCGTTGTGGTAGTTTGGTTATGCTAGGGACCAGGATGCCGCTAAGACCCAGCTGCCAGTCCTTTTCCATCTTAGCACCGGCAGCAAATTAGCTTTTGATTATAAAATATATTTTTGGATAAAAAAAAATTGAGGGTTTGATTTAGCCCCGCTACTCATCAGGCAGGTCTGCATTTTCGTGTTGGGATATAATAGGAGAGGAGGTACAGGACAGGACAAGTTTTCAGCTTGCCTCAAATACCTACCCAAAAATTCTTGCCAGCTTACATTAAATACATTATCATACACAGAGACGGAACACCTATGTTCAACACGCAGCAGTCGTTAGCACCAGGAGTGGTCCAGTGTACTTACAGTCGAGGCAGTCTACGGGTGCGAGGCACTGGTCGCCCTTGCGCAGCGTGCCCTCGGGGCAGTAGCAGCCGGGGAAGCACTGGCCGTCCTCCGCGGGGCAGGCGTGGCTGGCCGAGCCCAGCGAGGAGCACGTGGGCTCGCAACGCTTGCGGAAACAGTCGTTGTGCACTAATGGTGGGGGACATTCGGCCGCTGGAAGAAGGTTTATTTATTAGAAACTAATATAGAACACTCGTAACCACGATGAGACCATAAGTCTGTAAAATATGGCCAGCACACCTTCGAGGTACCAGAATTTCATCTTTTTTGGCGTTTTCAGAAAATAAAATAGTGACTTGTATTACGTATAACATTCCAAAGTGATAGTAAGCCTTTAAAGTGCATAGCATTCTTAAGTGGCAGTAAGTGATTGTAAGGAATATACACTAGAACATACACAACTAATATCAAAAAGAGGAGGTACCTAGTTCTGAAAACGTTTTTGTTATGGACAGTAGCAATCGTGAAAGAAGGTGTGTGAATAATATAGTACACGTTTTGACGTCTTTCAAAGGCAAGGAAGAAATATATATGGCATAAGAGTGACTATGTTCTGGTCCACTACTCACGGCAGTTGAGCTTCATTCTCCATGCGGTAATATCCACATCCTTGTCAGCGGCCAGACACTCAGCCACCAACTTCTCCACCAGCAGGCAGCGGCACTGCTCCTCGGTGCGCTTGGTGCCATTCACCACCAGGTCGGTGCACTTGCAAATCTTCTCCAGGCAGATGTTGCGCCATTTGTCCAGGCTGAGCACTTTGCCGCATTTGCTCAGGGGCTCTTGGCTGTTGGTGACAAATTTTATGATCATACCTACTGATCATGACTGCTGCTGCTATATTAATGAATACTTCAGGCGATTTATTTACGTCTTAATGTAAAGCCTGAATGGCATGAAATCCATTTCTAGATAGGTTGGTTGTTCCATATCGGAATACTTAACCAGGCTTACTATCTGTTGGTAATGGTAGGGGATACCATTTTGATGAAGAGACCACCCCAAGATTTCTCGAGTTGGCCTGATTTATCTTGCATATTCAGCTCTGCTGCTTCAGAGCAAAAGCGAGTTGAATCGCGACTGGAAAGCTTTGCCAGAGTAAAACGGTTCTTCTCATTCTGAGGTAGTAACGCCACTTAGTATTAGGTACGGAAACAGAACTAGGGAAACAACATTGACCGAGCCATGTAGCTGGACAGAAATTACCTAACGACATTAGCAGTTCATCATCCTCCTCATATTACTGAAGCGGCGTTGAGGAACAGCAACTCACGTGATCACATCGCAAAGCTCCCATACGCGCTTCTGCTTCTCATGGTCAATGGTCTTGGTCTTGCAAGCGTCGCGCGGCAGGCCGGGGCGGCCCCACGCGCGCGCCATGCTCTCTGCTGAGGAGGCTGGAGCGCCCCCCGGTAGGCGGCGGTCGTTTAGTGGCGACCCGTCGAACGCGCCGCAGAGACCGTCCACGAAACCCATGTATGCTTTCGACACCTGGTCAATAAGGAAGAAAGAAAATATTCATCAGAACACCGTGGTATAAAACTTCCTTTACAGAAAAGAACACGCGTTTTTAGAACTTGACGTTTCAAACACTTAACAATGATAGTGATCAGTCTTTCCCTGATTGTGACATAATCGTTGGGCTAAAATTGAAGACTTTATACGGTGGACCGTTTGATTACATTTTACCTTACGTCATAACTTTTAGTAGGTTGGTCCAAAGCTCCATCCAAGAGTCTACGGATCCAATGTTGATGCTAAAATCTGGACTAAAAGCCATAAAGACACCATATCCTAACTATAAATCTATCACCATATAACTAACTACTTAACTTCAATCTCAGCTCACTCACCCCAATCTTGATATCGCCATCAGTATTATACAGCACGGTGAAGTTGTACTTCCTCGACTTGATCGCGATGCCGTCTCCCAACTTAGCGACGTCAAAGCTGTTCCTTTGGAAGCAGATCTTGGCGGTCTGCTCGACAGTGTACTCGTAGTTGTCGTACTCGATCATCAGGGTCGGCTTCACTTTGATCAGCTGGTCGTCTTGGTTCACTATCAGCTCGTTCTGACAAGCGTCTACGCGGCACTTCTTGCGAACTGTAGAAAGTGAAGAAGTTGAATTGCAATTCTTTAATTGAGAATTTAAAGAGGTAAGTAAGCGTGCATAGTATTGGATGAAATGCATGTAAACAATTTCTAAAATTACGGGAGAGGATATTTTCCCCTAATATGCTGGCTTTTTCTGCTCATGTGTGTAAAACTAAACTACCCCAGGAGGGTCCCACTGACCGTGGAGAATCCCTCCCTGAACACTGCCCACCAGGGCAGAGCTCAGGCAGCCCCTCGGATTCTGGGGGGGGCAACTTCCGCCTTAATAAAGTATTAACTTCAAAGACAAATGACCCGAAACCCAACCTGACTCAACAAATCTTTCATAAAGGCATGTTCATAAACAGACCTCGTTCTAATTCTTATAGTGGGGCTAACCCAACAAACGAAGGCCCTGTAGTTAATACCAATACCAGCAAACAACACTCCAATGAACATGATGATAGCAATAATAATAGTGACACACAAGACTGGCATGAAGTAAACAGTCGCAAAAGGCTGAGAAATAGTCCGGAAAATGCGCTGCGAAGCCAGAAACAGACTAAACTCAACTACTGGCTGGCAACCCCTGTACGAACGTCAAATAGCTTCGCTGAACTTGAAACAGCTGACCAACCTGAAACAATGAATATTGTAACACCACAAGTGGCAAGACCCCCACCGTTTTTTATTGACAAAGTCAGTAATATAAAACCTCTGACACAAATGCTACAAAGCGTGGCTCAAGAAGATTATGAGGTCAAGATTCTGCAAGGCGAACGAGTTAAAGTACAAGCCAAGTCCCCCCAATCATACTCAACTATATACAAGGAACTGAAAAGCAGAGACACTGAGTTTTTCACATACCAGCCTAAGCAGGAGAGAAGTTTTAGAGTGGTTCTAAAACGCATGCACCCGTCAACTAGTACTGACGAAATACAACAAGCCCTAGAAGAACTGCATCATAATCCTAAAAACATCTGGAACATCAAAAATAGCAAAACAAAAAAACCACTGCCAATGTTTTTCATAGACCTACAACCCAGCGCTAACAACAAAGACATTTACAGCATTAAAACACTTCTTCACTGTCATGTAGAAATCGAACCACCCAGGCCTAAGCGTGAAATACCTCAGTGCTCTAACTGCCAACAATATGGGCATACTCAAAAGTTCTGTCATAGGCAACCAAAATGTGTGAAATGCGCTGGACCCCATCACACCACAAAGTGTCCAAGGAAGGAACGTTCTGACAAAGTTAAATGCATACTCTATGAAGGGAATCATCCAGCCAACTATAAGGGATGCATCGTCTACAAAGAACTACAAAAGATAAAATATCCAAGCATACATCCAAATAATCATAAAATTTCAAGGTCTGTGAAATCTAATGGGCCAGAATACATTGCCAAAGAAAGCGGAACCAACACAGACAGTGAAAAGATAGGAAAAACATATGCATCTATAGTGATAACAGACCCAAAACCACAAATAAGGAACAATAATACAACAAATACGGAACAACTCATAACAGATAGTCTACTATCTCTTAATACCTCAATACAAGCCCTCATGAACCAAATGTTAAAGATGACCCAGATGCTAACAGAACTTATGTCAAAATTGCCACTACATTCGCTGCCTTAAAACTATGTGTATGGAATGCTAATGGCCTGTCCAACCACTCTAACGAGTTAAAAATTTTCCTAAAGACTAACAAAATTGACATAATGCTTATTTCTGAAACACACTTCACTTCTAAGAGCTTTTTTAAAATTCCCAACTATACGACGTACCATACTATTCATCCAGATGGCAAAGCACATGGTGGTTCAGCCATTCTTCTTAAATCTTCTATCAAGCATCACCAATATCAATCATATTGTAAGAGCCATATTCAAGCGACAAGTGTGGTTGTACATGACTGGGTCAGTGACATTGTTGTGTCATCTCTCTACTGCCCTCCAAGACACACAATTAAGGAGGAACAATTTAATGATTACTTCAAATCCCTGGGTAACCGCTTCTTAGCGGGTGGGGACTACAACGCCAAACATACGTTTTGGGGCTCTAGACTAACGCTACCAAGAGGCCGCGAACTCCTCAAAAGCGTACAAGCATCGGCTATGAATGTGATATCAACAGGACAGCCCACATACTGGCCCACAGATAAAGGGAAAATACCAGATGTCATAGATTTTTGTATTTCTAAAGGCATAGCAAAAACCAACATAGCTTGCTATAGTAGCTGGGATTTATCATCTGACCACTCCCCTATTCTGATAGAGATACGAACGGAGATTAAAGAATGTGTCAGAAAATGTACACTACACAACAAGAAAACAAACTGGCTACTATTTCGTGATCTTATTGATGAGGCTTTTAGCACACCTATTGCACTCAAAACAGAAGATGACATCACAAACGCTGTTGAATATTTTACAACCAGTGTCCAAAGTGCTGCATGGAACTCGACCCCAATAAACCGACCGAAGGCTGCCGACGAACAAATACCTCCAAATATCGTCGACAAAATTAGACAAAAAAGAACACTACGCAAATTATGGCAACAAAACAGATGTCCAGATACAAAAAAACGTCTAAACCACAAAACAAGAGAGCTTAAGCGCCTCCTCGAACATGATCGGAACGCCGGATTCCAGGCTTATCTTGAGAGTCTTGACGCCACTAGAGCTACAGACTATTCATTATGGAAAGCAACAAGGAAAATTAAACGACCAACAATAACCTCCTCACCACTGAGAAAAACCGACGGCAGTTGGGCACGCGATGACCAGGAAAAAGCTGATATCTTCTCTGAGCACCTAACAAACGTCTTCCAGCCACATCCCTATGAAGGTCCACCAGAACACGAAAGAATGGTCAACGAATACTTAGGATTGGTTGAAGAGGATGATATCGCTCCGGAGTGGTTCAAGGAAAGGATACAAGGAAAGAGGTTAAAAGAGTAATAGGAAAAGCTAACCCAAAGAAATCTCCAGGACTTGACCTCATCACCAACACGGTCCTACAGGAGTTGCCAAACACTGGCTTAACAATGCTTACAGAAATTTATAACGCGATAACCAAATTACGCTTCATCCCGCCTCAGTGGAGAGTTGCACAAATTATAATGCTATTAAAACCCGATAAACCGCCTGAAGATCCAAAATCGTACCGACCAATTAGTTTATTACCCATACCTGCTAAGGTGTATGAATCATTGATATCGCTAAGGATAACACCGTTAGTAGAAAACCAAGGACTCATACCTGACCACCAGTTTGGTTTTCGCCGAAAACACGCAACTATCGACCAGATACACAGACTAACAAACGTGATAGATAAATCCTTTGAAAATAAAAGATACTGTGCAAGTGTTTTCTTAGACATATCACAGGCCTTCGACAAAGTGTGGCACGAAGGACTGCAGTACAAAATAAAAACACTGCTACCAAGGTATATCTACGAGATACTCAGGTCCTTTATACTGGACAGATATTTCTTTGTCCAAAGTGGTGAAGCACTCTCAAGAGTTTGTACTATCGATGCGGGAGTCCCGCAAGGTAGCGTGTTAGGGCCGCTCCTATACCTTATTTACACATCAGACCTGCCAACCTCAAGCTGTATAACTACTGGTACTTTTGCTGACGATACCGCAATCCTGGCCACCAACGAAGACCCAACCGAGGCATCAAAAATTCTCCAGAACGGCCTAAATGATATATCGGCTTGGCTTAAAAGATGGCGAATCAAGGCTAACGAAACCAAATCTATTAATGTATCTTTCACCTTGAGAAGAGGCACCTGCCCTCCAGTAAAGCTCAACAATCTTGAGATACCACAAGCAGACCATGCCAAATACTTAGGTTTATACCTGGACAAACGACTTACGTGGCAAAAGCATATATTCACGAAACGCAAGCAACTAGGCCTACAAGTGCGGAAACTCTACTGGCTAATGGGTCGACGGTCACAATTATCACAAACCAGCAAACTTCTTCTTTATAAAGCCATACTGAAACCCGTCTGGACATACGGCATCCAACTGTGGGGAACTGCCTCCCACTCGAATATAGAAATCATACAAAGATTTCAGAACAAAATGCTAAGAATGATTACAAACGCCCCCTGGTATGTCACAAACGAGCAACTGCATCATGACCTGCAGATTCATACAGTTAGACAGGAAATTACCCGGCATACAAAAACTTATAAAGAAAGAATCTCAAACCATCCAAACCGCCTAGCCAAGGAGCTGATGAAAGATAACAAAATGACGCGTAGACTGAAAAGAAGAGCGCCTCAGGATATGCTTAAATAGCAACAAGAATAAAGTAGGGATGTGACATAGGTCACATACCGAGCATGCCATTACAAGCCCCAACATACTTACTATTTAATGTCCCAACACGGCGACAGATTGTAGTACAAAAATAAACAAAAAAAAAAAAAAAAATGTGTAACACATAAAGAAAGACAGAAAATCTATAGTATTGGAAAATCCTGAACGAAGTTACAGTAGCAGTGCCATTTGACACATCGGTCAATAAAACACGTGAACCAATCCAATCAGTGGTTTACAATAAGACATTCCTTAGAATAAATTTGTTTTAATAATATGGTCGTGCACGACCCAAAATACCTTACTCAGGTCAGTCAAGGTAGAGAATAATTTATTTTCAGAACTAAGTAGGTATTGTGTTGTTTTTGGAGCCGACAAACGTGTGTGGTACCATCGTAGCTAGGTCTATAATTAGGAGGTGCAAATATAGAGATACGTTACCAAGCACAGTCCAGGCGTCGAGGCGCGTGTCTCTCGCCAGCACGTGGTAGCAGAGGTCGTACTTGTGCTCGGCGCCGTCGAACGTGCTCACCGCGCGCCCCGTCACGTTGCAGAACGAGAGGCGCTCCGGCGGCGGCACGCAGGAGTACCTGACGAGATGGGTGACCGGTTCATAAAGACATCGTAACCATTTGGGAACTAGTGGTCAACACAAAGTGTGCATATAGAAGCAAACGTATGGCAGCGTGTATCAGTTACATGATTGTTACCTGACGAATAAAATGTTTGCTAACTAACCTCGGGATAGTTGAACAGGAGATTTTGGGTTCGTCAGACAAACAGTGGGCAGTGGATTCTTTTGTCTGCTATGGTGATTTGGAATATTAAGTTTATCGTTAAGCGAAGGGAAACCTTGTTCTCACTGACATTTTTGCACAAGATTGGCGTGGCGCACTTAAATTGCGGACACTCGCCAGACGCGACAGTCTTGATGACGGTTGGCTTGTCCAGTAAGAATGATTGACCTATCTGAGTACTCACTGGGGACACTCGTGCGCTCCGTGCGGCGCGGTGTCGAGCCGCAAGCTGTACTGCGGCGGCGGCGGCTGCCGGGGGACACACTTAAACTGCGGACGATAGTCTTGGTGGCTTGTCCACTGTGTATGATTGACCCAGCTGTATACTCACTGGGGGCATTCGTGTGCTCCATGCGGTGCGGTGTCGAGGCGCAGGCTGTACCGCGGCGGGCACAGCGGCGCGGAGCAGATCAGCGGCGCGGGAGTGGAGCCGGGCCGCGGCGGCGGAGGCAGCCGGGGCACGCACTTGAACTGCGGACACTCGCCAGACGCGACGGTCTTGGTGGCGGTTGGCTTGTCCAGTGTGAAGGCTTGGCTTGATGGCGTGCGCGGGGTGTATACTAGAATAACGTCAGAGTACTCACTGGGGGCACTCGTGTGCTCCTTGTGGCGCGGTACACAAGCCAAGCCAGAGGCACAAGCTGTACCGCGGCGGTAGCCGGGGGATACACTCAAACTGCGGACACACGCCAGACGGGGCAGTATTGATAGCAGTTGGCTGGTCTGAGTACTCACTGGGGGCACTCGTGCGCTCCGTGAGGCGCGGTGTCGAGCCGCAAGCTGTACTGCGGCGGCGGCGGCAGCCGGGGGACACACTTAAACTGCGGACGATAGTCTTGGTGGCGGTTGTCTTGTCCAGTGTGTATGATTGACCCAGCTGTATACTCACTGGGGGCATTCGTGTGCTCCATGCGGCGCGGTGTCGAGGCGCAGGCTGTACCGCGGCGGGCACAGCGGCGCGGAGCAGACCAGCGGCGCGGGAGTGGAGCCGGGCCGCGGCGGCGGAGGCAGCCGGGGCACGCACTTGAACTGCGGACACTCGCCAGACGCGACGGTCTTGGTGGCGGTTGGCTTGTCCAGTGTGAAGGCTTGGCTTGATGGCGTGCGCGGGGTGTACGCTAGAAGAACGTCATCTTTGGTTATCTGTGCGCGATTGATCCGTGGTGGCAAAAGTTTGTAGCACATCGGTGTGTGTATACAAATCGGTCGTAACCTTACAAGGATGTGATCAAATATCTCCTTTTTTTTCAAATCAAATCAACTTAACTGCAATTTATTAAGATGTCCTGTCATCTGAAATACCAGCTAAATATTAGTTTTAGATCAAATTTATTTCAAATTTGTAGATATTCAAGCGATTTATCTATTAGAGAGGTACAGCTTAAATCAAATTATCATCCCATCCATAAATACCATCAAGTATGAATCTAACATTTGCAGTTTTTTAGTCTAGTATTTAAAATTAATGTATACTTACGAGTATATCCTCCCTTAGAGAAGCCTCCTTTAGAGTACCCTCCCTTCGAGTAGCCTCCCTTAGCGAAGCCTCCCTTAGCAGCCCCGCCTCCTCCGCGGTAGTACCGTTGGTAGGAGTACCGCGGCCGCGGCGGCGGTAGGTCGGAAGTGTACGCGCGCGCGTGCTGGGAAGGGCTGGTGAACTTGACGATGTAGCCTGGTGGACATTCCACTACCGGACATGTTGGGGCTGGAAGAGAAGCAGGAGGAAAGAAATAAGATAACGTATGTACGTAATTGAACCTAAACTCAATCATTTGCCTCAGGACACTTAAACTTGATCTATTAATTGGCCTCACCAAACTTACATGTTTTGATTCTGAAAGTGCCGGTTTTACTAGGTTTACTAGCACTTAGGGCGAGATTCCTACGGCGCCCCCCAACTGCAATTCAAACCCATACTAAAAAATTTGCGCGCCCTGGGCTTGGGCGCTGTCAGATTGTTGATTTGATGTACACAAGCAGTCTACCAGTTGAATATTGAAACGATAAATCGACATTGACAGCTAGGTTTTTAAATCCACTTGCACACAAATACTGAAATAATCCCGGGCTCTATAGGCAGGGCGTGAATCAGCATTATTGCAGGCCTTCAGGGTGACACGCGCAATAGGTTCTGTTGTTCCTGTCGACCTTACTTTACCTTACATTCGCTTACCATCAGGTACCTGTGGGGCTACCATGAGTTTAAAACTTACGCACTCGATATCGCCTACGTAAATATGTCTATGAAAAACTTGTACAGCGCCGCTGGTGGTTACGCGAAGAACTAAAATCGGCCGTATGAAAAAAACAACTCGATAGGTTTTTAACGTACGTAAGTTTTCTATAGCCAACTCATGGTAGGCCCTCTGAACGTCATTTTTTAAAAAAGTTTCGATTAAACCGTCACATTGTTCCAGTACCTATGAGGTTGTAAATTTAGTTGTAAGTGTTTAGAAGACACTTACGTTTCACAGTAGTGGTGGTAGGCGGTACAGTCACCCCCACAGTGGCGTGCACGGTGGTGAGCACGGTCGGCTCGATGGTGGTAGGCGCGAGGGTGGTACAGTCGCGCTCGTCGTCAGGACAGTCCTGCAGCCCGTCGCACCACTTGTCGAGCGGTAGGCACAGCTTGCTAGTGGGGCAGATTCGAGTCCCGACCGGGCACGGCGCGCATGTACACGTGCATGCGGGTGAAGAGGTCAGCTTTGGTACGAGGTTCTGCGAGACAAATAATAGAAATATATAAAAAACACCCTAAACTTGCCCGTCAAACGTTGGTATTTCATGTTTTTGTTGCTAATTCTATTGAACCTTAGGAGAGTGCCTGTCGGTATACAGTGAGGGAAAGTCGTGAGAAAACGCCTAATTGGACAGACGATCTGGTCAGTTTCACAATGACGCATAGGATGATGTCAAGATGTGATGGATTGTTTTTGATATCGTTGAGGGTCTTTGTCCTACAGCAGACATATCTCGGCTGTAAGCTGTGGGTTCTCTAAGATGTTCATGTGTGTGTAGGTATTTTTCTTACCGGCGCGCACTTGCACTCCTTGACGGGCCGGCAGTCGGTGACGCCGCCGAGCTTGCACATGCACTCGTCGCAGTTCTCGCCGCGGAACGTCGCGCCCACTTCGTATCTGAACAGAGATATTATGTTTATGTGACAGCGTTACGGTTTAAGCATACCATAACCTAAGTTTTTAGACTTTCGCGTTCCATTACACTAAATATTAGTCTTTATGGGTCTACACGCGTTATTAGGAGTAGCAAATTACATAGCTACTTACTGCACGACGTTTCGACTGGGTTACACCAATCGTGGTCGCGAGCGAACACGCCTAATAACGCGTGTAGACCCATAAAGATTAATATTTAGTATAACCTAACTTTGTAGACGCCAACGTAGTCGTTAGGGGGTAGTGACTGGTTGGTATTGGCTGGGGGGTAGTGGCTGAGGTAAATAGCTTGGAGGTAGTGGCTTGGAGGTAGTGGCTACGAGGTAGTGTCTTGGAGGTAGTAGCTGGAGGGTAGTGGCTGAGGTTAGAGACTTCGGGGTAGTGGCTGGGGAGCAGTGGCTGGGGAGTAGTAGCTGGAAGGTAGTGGGCGCAGGGTAGTGGCTGAGGTTAATTACTTGGGGGCAGTGGCTGGCGAGTAGTAGCTGGAAGGTAGTGGGCGCAGGGTAGTGGCTGAGGTTAATTACTTGGGGGCAGTGGCTGGGGAGTAGTAGCTGGAAGGTAGTGGGCGCAGGGTAGTGGCTGAGGTTAATTACTTGGGGGCAGTGGCTGGGGAGAAGTAGCTGGAAGGTAGTGGGCGCAGGGTAGTGGCTGAGTTTAATTACTTGGGGGCAGTGGCTGGCGAGTAGTAGCTGGAAGGTAGTGGGCGCAGGGTAGTGGCTGAGGTTAATTACTTGGGGGCAGTGGCTGGGGAGTAGTAGCTGGAAGGTAGTGGGCGCAGGGTAGTGGCTGAGGTTAATTACTTGGGGGCAGTGGCTGGGGAGTAGTAGCTGGAAGGTAGTGGGCGCAGGGTAGTGGCTGAGGTTAATTACTTGGGGGCAGTGGCTGGGGAGTAGTAGCTGGAAGGTAGTGGGCGCAGGGTAGTGGCTGAGGTTAATTACTTGGGGGCAGTGGCTGGGGAGTAGTAGCTGGAAGGTAGTGGGCGCAGGGTAGTGGGCGCAGGGTAGTGGCTGAGGTTAATTACTTGGGGGCAGTGGCTGGGGAGTAGTAGCTGGAAGGTAGTGGGCGCAGGGTAGTGGCTGAGGTTAATTGCCAGGGGCAGTGGCTGGGAGAAGTAGCTGGAAGGTAGTGGGCGCAGGGTAGTGGCTGAGTTGAATTGCTTGGGGGCAGTGGCTGGCGAGTAGTAGCTGGAAGGTAGTGGGCGCAGGGTAGTGGCTTAGGTTAATTACTTGGGGGCAGTGGCTGGGGAGTAGTAGCTGGAAGGTAGTGGGTGCAGGGTAGTGGCTGAGGTTAATTACTTGGGGGCAGTGGCTGGGGAGTAGTAGCTGGAAGGTAGTGGGCGCAGGGTAGTGGCTGAGTTTAATTACTTGGGGGCAGTGGCTGGCGAGTAGTAGCTGGAAGGTAGTGGGCGCAGGGTAGTGGCTGAGTTTGGTACTTGGGGGCAGTGGCTGGCAGAGTAGTAGCTGGTAGGTAGTGGGCGCAGGGTAGTGGCTGAGGTTAATTACTTGGGGGCAGTGGCTGGGAGTAGTAGCTGGTAGGTAGTGGGCGCAGGAGGTAGTGGCTGAGGTTAATTGCCCAGGAGGCAGTGGCTGAGTGGTAGCTGGAAGGTAGTGGGCGCAGGGTAGTGGCTGAGGTTAATTACTTGGGGGCAGTGGCTGGGGAGTAGTAGCTGGAAGGTAGTGGGCGCAGGGTAGTGGCTGAGGTTAATTACTTGGGGGCAGTGGCTGGGGAGAAGTAGCTGGAAGGTAGTGGGCGCAGGGTAGTGGCTGAGTTTAATTACTTGGGGGCAGTGGCTGGCGAGTAGTAGCTGGAAGGTAGTGGGCGCAGGGTAGTGGCTTAGGTTAATTACTTGGGGGCAGTGGCTGGGGAGTAGTAGCTGGAAGGTAGTGGGTGCAGGGTAGTGGCTGAGGTTAATTACTTGGGGGCAGTGGCTGGGGAGTAGTAGCTGGAAGGTAGTGGGCGCAGGGTAGTGGCTGAGTTTAATTACTTGGGGGCAGTGGCTGGGGAGTAGTAGCTGGAAGGTAGTGGGCGCAGGGTAGTGGCTGAGGTTAATTACAAGCCACTGCTTGGGGGGATGTGGCTGGGGAGTATTGGCTGGAGGCTAGTGGCTGCAGAATGCTGTAGTACTCACGTGAGGTATCCCTGCACGCACGGGCAGAGGTCGCGCGGCACGCACGCCTCGCCGTCGAAGTACGGCGCGTCGGGAGACGTGCACGCGCAGAGTGACGCGCGCACGCCGGGGCACGGGGAGCACAGAGATGTGGTGGTTTGCTGCTCTACTGGCGGCGGAGGGGTTGTTGCTGGTGGAATATGGATAACGTTTAACTGATAAGCTTTTTTCTCTAGCTGACTACGATGATGGTTTGGACTTTGGAGTAGCCTCATCATCACCTTGAGGGGAAGCAGACGATGAGACGACTGTCACCAAAAATATTTAAGTAGTTTAAAGTCGGCTAACGGGTCCAGAACTTGGCGTCGCGGATTACCTACTTGTTATTTATTTATTTATTTATTGGATTATCAACATAAGTTACAGCATTACATATTTATTATACAATAAGATAGAATTAACTTCTTAACTGCACTTATAATTAAAGATAACCACATCATGCATAAGTAAAAAAAAAATATTGATGCTCGAATAAAAAAAAATGAAATAACAAGAAATACAATTTTGAATAATAATAGGATAGGTATGAAAAAGAAAGGCTTACGAAATAGAATTACATTACTAGCTGAGGTACGTTTAACCTTAAAATATTACCTACAGACATATTATCAGCAACGCTGGCGGTCGACCACCTATAAGGTGAAAATCGCTTGGCGCTTACGGGTCTGTCAGAGCAAGCCCCGCCCCATTATGGTCAAGGAGCTGGCAAGAATTTTTGGGTAGATATTTGAAGCAAGCTGAAAACTTGTCCTGTACCTCTCCTATTATATCCCAACACTAAACCGCAGACCTGGCTGAGTAGCGGGGCTAAACCAACCCCCAATTTTGTTTATTTAAAAATATATTTTTATAATCCAAAAAAATATGATTTGTCAGCTCACCTGACAGGTAGAAGTTCCATCGAAATTATTTGTCTTAGTCAGTCTTATTTTTTTAGTTATAAATAAAAAGATGATAAATATTTTTGGGGGTTTGCTTTAGCCCCGCTACTCACCAGCCAGGTCTGCAGTTTCGTACTGGGATATAATAGGAGAAGTACAGGATAAGTTTTCAGCTTGCCTCAAATACCTACCAAAAAATTCTTGCTAGCTCTCCTACTATTGGAACGTTTTTGCTTGGATTTTGACAGATTTTCTTTAAGTGCTCTTCTATTGGCCAGTGGGCGGGGCTAATGGCGTTTAAAGAAATTTGTTTGAAAAGTGTACTACCGCCAAAATTTCCGGTTGTACCTAAGTTTGGAAAAAAAGAAACTTACGGTACGGCTCGAAGCACCCAATCGGCTCGATCCTCATCTCGATAGCGTCCTTCCACTTCACAGGCAGCACTTTCAGATACCTTGAAAGATAGACGTACGATTTTTAGTAACAACACAGCGCATATATCGGAATCAGAACAGTAAAGTTCTGTGGTATGTGATATATATGCATAATAAGTACAAAATTCACCACACCAAGATTATGGGTGAGAGCCATCCGCTCCCCCGCAAGTCCGGTAAAGATGACGAGGCTACTCTAAGCCATCATCGTAAGTCACTTAGGAAAAAATCAAGAAAACCACACTAAGAACGGTTTTGGAGTAAAAGGAGAACGTTTAAAGCGTTGTTATATTAACATGGATAGGTAATGGAATATAGGTTTACCTAGCATGGAGCGGCAGACGGAACTGATTAAACACGACAGAGTCCTTATCAAAGTTGCCCGGGAAGAGCTTGATGTCTCCGGCGCTGTCCAGGACCGGGTTGAAGGTGGCCAGGTCCGAGGTGTACATCACGTGGTAGCCGGACACCCAGCCGTTGGGGCCGCCTTGCGTCTTGATGCCGGTCAGGTTGCGGGGCGAGAAGAAGTCGAACTGGAGATAGATGGTAAGGATGGTAAGTTTTTAAGGCGTCCGACCGATTTCAGCCATGGCGGCCGATTTCAATTGAGATCAGCCAAGTGCGCAGGACATATTATAGTGCACAAGTGTACGCGCAAACATAAGTGCACTCTCTATTCCCTTAATCTCATAATTCGGTGAGACGGCAATCCGACATGACCTATGAGAGATCGGGTGCAGGACCACCGGCTTAACGTGCTTTCCGAGGCACGGGCGTTCTACCGCCAACTTCCTAACTCCGGGCTGAGTAATTTAAGTGATGGTAAGTAAGAAGGGGTCAAATCACGTGGTCAATGTAATGTCAATCCCATACATTTTCTTCTTCTCGAACTTCATTATCGTTTTGATTTTGGTACTTTGTCTAAGCCCCCAGGTAATATTGACAGGTAAATAGCTGGTTAGGTGAATGAAATACTAACGAACTTTAGTAAAATTGACAAATATGGACTCAGAAACTTATTTTTAAGTTCGTGGGTCCCTAGGTGGTCTCTGGGTGTTAAGCTAAAATATTGGCTTTACTACACTCGTAGCCAAGAGTGATACCTACTCTCGTAGTAGCTATGGTACCTATTTACTCGTAGTATCCACTTTCTTTTGTTTTCGCATTCCTTCGTAATCGCATTTAATATAGGTCATTCTCAAGTAAGTAACATTAAAGTATTTTAAAAAGGTATTTAAATAGAGTTCATGTACAAATGACATTAGTGCTGGTTCGGGGGTGGATCAAGATATTCACAACCGCAATGGCAGACGAAGATGGGAGGCGCCAGTTCGCTCGCGACCACGATTGGTGTAACCCAGTCGAAACGTCGGGCAGTAAGTAGCTATGTAATTTGCTACTCCTAATAACGCGTGCAGACCCATAAAGACAAATATTTAGTGTAATGGAACGCGAAAGTCTAAAATCTTACATAGAGTTCATCAGTTTCTCACCATGATCCACTCGCCGGGCGTGCTGTACAGAGGGCGCCACCCGCGCGGTCCGTCCAGCGCGAAGTACTTGCGCGCGTCGTTGTTGGAGCTCACTTCGATGCTCTCTATCGGCAGATCAGATGCTAGACCTAGAGGTTCTGTGCACTGCATCGGTTCAGGCTGAGGAAAGTTATTTATATTAGACCATTAAGCTATTAAATAGGTTTATTTTTATCATATTTTCTAAGGCGGAGATGATGAAAGGAAAGTACACAAGAAACAGCAACTACGGAATCCAAAAAGAAAAATAGTAAAAATATTAATGATGGCACCGAATACTTTTGACTTGGTGTTAACTTAGTTCATACGTTAAAATAACTACAACAAACATACAATAAACTGAGATACTCTGGCCTTCTTTAAAATCAGTAAAACATTTACAGTGTCCATGCACCATATCATGACAAGTTCTTGTTCAGAATGGATTTCAACTCACCGTGGTAGGACCCTCTTCAGGCGTGGTGGACATCGGCTCCCCGCACCCGATGATGTCCAGTCGCACGGCGATCTCCTCGTGCCACGTGAGCGGGTGGATACGAAGGAACTTGGCTTCAATGGGCGGCTGGAGCATCTGCTTCATTGGCTTCTTGTGGTCGATTGGGCCGCGGAACACCTGATAAGATGTTGTGTGAGAATAAAGACCAGAAAGTGATAAAAATATCGCAGAATTTTCTCTTCTTCATTTATGTCCGGGTCTGTATTTCTAGCGATGGATATATAGAGAGATAAATACACGTCTATGCATATATTATCTTAACTTTAGAAGAGCGATATTCTCTAGTCAGTGTTAAACATACATCAGACGAATTCGCGTTCTTGGCTTACACTGGGATCATAGACTACGGAGCCTGCAAGACTTTAACGTATGTTTCTCGCACTAACTTTTATTTCTGTCGGTTTGATGTTGTATGCATCCCAACTTGTGCAAAGTAATCCAGTATCTATCATACCAAATCAATAAAAAAATCAGGAGTTCGTATATGGTCTATTTAAAAGCCCCAAGATGTTCTACTGAATCGACGATTGTAGTAGAGACAACAGTAAGCTAGCGAGTGAACATACCTTGGGCGTCCCATCAGGCTCTGTGACCTGGGAAAAGGTGCGTCCATCATCACCGTACATCAGGTCGTAGCTGGTGACGTACTGGTCGAAGAGCGGACTGCCCTGCAGCACCACGCCGTAGATCGGCTCCGCGTGGGGCAGTTCCACCTGGATGTACTGGTTCTGGTCGTTTGTTTGTGGGTTCCAGCTGCCAGCTATAAGATAGCACTTGTATTATAGTGGTTGTTGTTGGAGGTTGAACAGGTAGCTAATGAAGGTTTTCACTTATAAGAAATCCACTTGATGGCAAGACGTAGATATGGGGTCAAATTGCTATCTGATTGATGAAATTTATATGCCTGTCCATGTCAAACCAAAAATAACCAATCATGCTGCAGTTGGACCTCACGTATTGCCACCTGATGAATTTTTCATGCGCGAATGAGGGTTGTCATTGTGTGATATTTGATAAACAAGTTACAAGCCGCCAGATTAATCAGGTATCAGGCACTTACCAGAAATATCGTTCGGGCGGCCGTCGAGGATCGCGAACTCCGGCTCAAACTGTGCGCTCGCTGCTGAACTAGCCGTCAGAATCGGCTTGACCTCCACATCTTCGCCCCACAGTAAGTATTTGTACCTGATGATAAGACACAAATGTTAGCTTTTGGAAAAGTCAAACTAAACATACCAGAAACATATAGGAGCAATCGTATCCAATACGAGTAACTTGAATAAACATGGAAATACATTTATTTTATCCACATACTATAGTGAATTGAGCAACCCTAATTCTAAGGCGATATCATTCACTAGCAGCGGACTTTCACAGTGGTGAACATCTTTTTCGGTCTGTAGGCGTAATCTCGGACGTGGTAGACACGTAATACTGTGGTTTTATATGTACCTACACAATACTTCTGGTACCCTGTCGAGGAACGGGAAAAGCAATAGAAGATTATATCTTTGTCCTCTTACTCCTGAGGATCACACTCAGGCGGCGGCGATGCAGTGTTGATCACAATGGAGGGACTGTAGTGAGCACCGTGGTCGGTACAGTGGTCGGCGCTTGCGTGGTCGGAGTGGGCGTGGTGGACTCGCGTATGGGCTGCTTGTCCGGCAACAGTTACATCTCCCACTTACCCTTGAGGATCACACTCAGGCGGTGGAGAAGCCGTGTTGATCACAATAAGCGGAGTGACTGTGGTGAGCACCGTGGTCGGCACGGTGGTCGGCGCTTGCGTGGTCGGAGTGGGCGTGGTCTCGGGCGTGGTGGACTCGCGTATGGGCTGCTTGTCGGGCTGCGTGGGCGGCGTAGTCAGGTGGGTCGTGCAGCGGGACGAGTCGCAGTGGAAGGCGTTTTCTAAACACTGGCATGTCACGCAGCCTTCGGTCACTTTGCCGCCGGGCTGAAATGCACAAATGGTATATTAGTGTACGTACAGTTTCTTTTGCTATGTAACTCATAATGAGTTTAATATTACGGATCTTTTTTTAGTGGCCGAGTTATTATCAGCTAGTTCTCAAACCTTTAGTTCTGAGTGTGGCTATTTGAGTATTTATATTCACAAATATTCAGCACTGTCTCACTCTGACAAAGATTTCAAGATTTTATCCTATATTATAGAGATATATCAGAATACTTTCATTCATACCCAATTTAGGGTATGAATGGAAGTATTCTGCGAGACGCAATTTCAAACAGGGTCCAATCGCTTAGCTTATTTATTTTGGTGCCCGATTTTTTGCGATTTCACCAATTTTTAATATTCTTCAAATGAGGGTTTCTTATTTATTTGTGGTGTTGTCACCTTGACAGGTTTCCCGTCCTTGTAGCAAGTACAATCCTTCTCCGGCACGCAGGTGCCTGCGTCGCGCCAGCGGTACCCTGGACCGCACTGTATCTCTGCCACGGAGCGATGCACGCAACCTTCCACGCATGCCTGCAATAAACAACAATAATGTATTGAAGGGAAAGTGCTATAGCACAAAGACAAACACAGGCCAAAAAACATTTCCTTTAACAAAAAGGTGCAGGCTACTTTGCACTTAAATTTGTGGCGTGCCGCCACAAATTTAAGTGCAAAGTAGCACATCTTGAGAAGGTCAAAAGCATGATTCTGCTACATTCAAGTAGAAGTCATCTACTGAAATGTAGCAGAATCGTGCATGCGCAAAATCTTTATTCTAGATAAATTTAGCGTTGCGTCTAGATAAATGTGTAGTTTTCTTTTTTTCGAGTCGAAGGCAAAATCAAACGTATTCGGCCCAGTATTCGGCCACACGAATCGCGTTATCTGAAGCACCCATTAATTCAATCAGTGAGCAGGTTGCTGTACATGTAGTCCAGTCAAAATAGACAAAAATAAGTGCTAACTTAGACAAAATTCGCATAGAGCTGAAAATTGCCAGAGACGTTAAATACATCATAATAAACGAAATATCAAAAATCCCCATCAATCCTACTTCTGCAAAAAAATTTATTCAAGGTCAAAAGTATAAAATTAAGGATTTTTCCATTTTTCTCGAAAACAGTAAGTATTATCGTAAAAATAGGTAAAACAAAAGTTGTAGATCATACAATTTTCTACAAAAATGGTCCAGTCATTTTTTCTTTTCCGACTCACCATTCGCGAGATATCGTGGTTTTAATCATTAGAAAATTCATATTTTACATAATATGCATTCATCTGTTGATATCTTTTTTGATCGATATATGACCTGGAAAAGGTTCACTAGGGTAACCACGTTAAAAACCGCCCAAGTGTGAGAAAAAAAAAACTTAGGTTTTGTATGAGAACCCACTACACGTTGGTTTCATGTTGTTTCTAGTATTAGATGTTATAGAGGCAACTGAGATACATCATTCGTTAAAATTTTAACTGTCTAGCACAATCGCATGGGGGCCTGGAAGCGTTTGAAAATACAACTTTTTCAACTTTGTGCATCGCTATATCTCTGAAATGGTGAATCATAGGAACAAAGTGTTTAGACATTTTATATAGATAATTACGTGATAAGAAATTTTGTCATACATACTTTTATGATTAAACTTACCGTCTCGCTCAAAAGTACATAAAACTGATATTTGTGACATTTGACCTTGATTATTTTTTTTTGCAGACGTGGGATCGATGGGGACTTTTGACAGATTATTTGTAATAGTGTTCCCAACATTCATGCCAATTTTCAGCTCTATGCGAATTTTTCCTAGGTTAAATGTCTATTTTGACTGGACTAATGTGGAACAAGACCTGTGTTGACAAGTATTCAATAAATAATACTTCATTTCACAAAAAACTTAACGCATGCACTTACTACACAAAAAATCATGCGATCGCTGCACTGAGCACAAACTTGTATTCATTTGTACCTTTCCCATTTTCAAGCCCCTTTATACGTCATATAGTTTTATTTGAAATCTTTTTTCGAATTTATTCTATTTTTCGTTTCGTTTTACTTATACTAACCTCCCCTGGAGCGCACTTCCCGTCAGCGATCATGGAGTGCTTGAAGTACTCGCAGAGCTGGTCGCAGGGGTACGCGCAAGCCAGGTATACTTGACCGGGAGGACAGAGGCCTTCTGTGCTCGCTGTCTCTGTCATCGTTTCTATTAACAAATTTAGTATTGGTCATTCAAACATTTGTACTTACATACAACCCTATAATAATACTATTCAACCTGTCCCTTTACGTTTGATCTTATTTGACATTAGGCAGATAAGCTTTATCGAAATACTCAGTCGGATTCTGAAACTTTTCGGCGCTGAAATTTATCTACATAGGTCGTACACGTTTACTTGTACCCATTATATTGGGCTATTACGGCCCTATGTTCTACCAATCAAACTACCCAGACTTCAGGATTCCCTCTATAAATTCTTCTTTGAACCTTAACTCGCCATAACACACAAACATTCAACCAGAATAAACACCTATCAATCATAATTTCTTACATACCTGTGTAAGTGGCAGTCTCCTCCGTGGTCGCAGTAGTGGTGGGCGTGGTCACAGCCCGCGTGGTCAGTCCGGGCGTGGTGGCGCCACACTCCGGCCTGAGCGCCAGCACAGCCGCGGGCCAGTCGCACGTCATAGTGTTGGGGTTGTAGAGGGTTCCAGCGCCGCAGGTCTTGAGGACCGCGTGGGGTTTTGAAGGGTTCATCATGTCGGGGGTGCATTCGTAGAACTTGTCGCAGTCCGTTGGGTGCTTGTAGTTTGGCTGGGTTGCGTTTAGGCATTGGAATTCTGTAAATGAAGTAGTTTGTTTAAAATAAATGCTGGTATAATTAGCATTGATGTTACTGCTGTATTGACCTTTGTTTATTCTCAAACGAGATAAGAAAGCGTAAGTATCTAATGTATGTAACGATTTATTAATCATTTTAGGTTCAAATAGATGGACTTAACCTGGCTTATTACGCATGAGGGCGTCCTCACTCACATTGCACTCGGGCTTCAGTCTGGTTGTCTGACAGGCGGGAACTACTGGTGCGCCTAGCTGTCCCCCTGCCCCCTTCCCCTTTAAGGAGGGCCCGAAAGGGCGAACCTAGTGGTGCGGTGAGTAGCATGGCATTTTGCCTAATCCCGCTGCATCATCAATGGCCGAGGAGTAGTACCGGGTAGTTTTAGCTGGTATACCACTGGGATATCTGCCAGCCTTCCGACAAGCCGGGAATCCCAGTCTGCTTCGGCGTTGTGCCGCTTTCACCACCTGTTAGCAGGCCCGTCTGCTTCACCGACTAGTATTGCGCTTC
The DNA here is from genome assembly GCA_039566165.1 of Maruca vitrata. Classification (NCBI taxonomy): domain Eukaryota; kingdom Metazoa; phylum Arthropoda; class Insecta; order Lepidoptera; family Crambidae; genus Maruca; species Maruca vitrata. The sequence goes on along the minus strand of CM076918.1, from coordinate 2,590,845 downwards.
CATCACCTGCTAGCTGATACTGAATCTGCGGAAGACCAGCGTCGCGGTGTCCCCAGACTCCTCGACACATGCTGAGCAGCAGTGTCGGAACTAGCCTTCTATGCGCCCGGTGCGAGCTTTAAAAAATACGCCCTTGATAAGTAAGGCTAGGTACAGGTCTGGTCATTTCTGCGCCCCTCCAGGGTCTACGCCCTGTGCCTGGGCACCGCTGGCACTGCGCTAGTTACGGCACTGCTGAGCAGATCCCTTTTCAGTTACCTATTACTTACTTTGTTTTTATTTTTTTAAATGTACGTGTGTGTTTTTTTTAAAGTGTAACTGAATGAATACATTTCTTTCTTTCTTTCTACTGACCGCACTCGCACAGCACTCGTATCTCGAAGTCGGGGCACGGGCCGCCGCGCTCGCTGCACACCAGCCCTCGCTCCAGGCTGCACTCCACGTCCAGCCCCGTCTGCTTAGGCGATTCGTGGTTGCGTTTGGTGCGACACTCGATCTTGGTCATCATGTCTTTGCTGCACATGGGTGAGCCGATTGCCTGGGGATGGAAGCGAATCGAATTATTAGCGAATAAAGAATGTGTAATGTAGGCAGCAGCTTTTTTGAAGTTGTTTGAAAACGGAATGTCTATTAGATTATATTATCTAACATAACATTACAATAAAAAATATCGAGTGATCAAATCTATACAACTAAATAAAATTGAAGTGTCTGTTTCTAATCGACGTCGGTGACCAATAACAAAAACACAATTAAAAACATTTTAGTCTATCTGTTTGTTCTCGCTAAATTCCGAAACCAATTTAGTCGGAATTTTCTCTAATAGATAGCTTATTTTACAAGGTTACAATAAAGGCTATTTTACAAAACCATTTCAACACGGACAAAGTCGTGTGTGGCCGCTCGTACATTATAATTGTAAACAAGGATATTATGTCCAATATCATGGCGAGGCTATTCCAAACCCTCATAATATTCAGGAAAAACAAAGGCCCTCACAAAGTCCTTGATCTGCGGCAGCGGTTCCTTCTCGAGCGACGAGCCATCGGGCGCGGTCTCCGGCAAGTGAGTGCTCACCCACGCCGTCCACCCGTCCACGCATTTCAGAGGCTCGTCATGTGGTTTGGGGCTGGTCCAGATGGTTGTCTCCTGCAGGAAGTCTCATTTTAGTATCTGAGGTTTTATTGGCATAAACATACAGTCATACACAAAAGCGTTCTGAGGTTATCGCTCAGACAATAATGCGGGGTGGTAAGAGGCTGAAACTCAAACAACACAATTAACGAGATTGGTTCTAAGGTATTCGTGCTAGTATAATCAAAGGGCCAAAATTGGATTGGTCCATAAGGAAATACTGCCATCACAACCCACAATGGCTAGTGATATAATTTTTTTCTGGGATAATATAAAACATTTTTTGTTTTAATTTCTCACCCCATTGTAATAAGATTGTTATAGGTACGTTATAATGTTAACCATCGAGATTGTTCGGTTCACTATTTTCCGGGTATCAATTAAGTGACACTCACCGGTACAGTAGAGCAGGGCTGGCCGGTGCAGACGCGTTCGCCCTTGGAACAGCGGCACGTGTGGCAGTCATCCTGTTCGAGCACTTCTCCCTCCAGCACTTGAGTGCCGTTCTCCAGGGTCATGCACACAGGCCGGCACTTGGCGCGGGGCACGCATACTTGGAGACTGCTGTTGGAGTAGACTTGGCCTTCCGGACATGGCTTCTTTGGTTTGCATCCTGGTTAAAATAGTTGAGTTGATAGGCTGTTATTCTGTCTTTGAAGATGCATTTAGGAAAGGGAGATATATATAGATTTAACAGTGCTGATTCAACAACGGATTCATAAACTCAATTTAGTCCTGTGAATAGATTTGTATGTACAGTCACACTGGGATTTTAGGAGAAGATTGGGTCACAAGAACGAGTGGCAGTCTGCCATTATCCTTAAGTCTGAGCTGCTACTGTAAATATGGCAAACTTCTCGTAACAATACATTTCGTTTAAATACAAATTCTTTATTGCAATGTCACATTTCAGAAATTACAGATGGTACAGTTCTTTAAACTGCGTGTCACATTACAGTAAATACAGATGGAACAGGTATTTGCAAGTATTCGTTCTCTACTGGGTTCAAACCAGATACACTTGGCAGGTGCAGGTATAGGTGCCTTACCTTCAACACACGTGTCCTGTTCGCAGGTGCCGACCACGTCCTGGTAGTGCTGCGTGTTGTCGCACGTCTCCGCGGGACACGCCGACACGCAGCCGTCGTAGTTGGAGCACTCCTCGTCGCATTGCATGGCTGGGGGCGAAATTATTAGTAAGTAGGTACATAATATGTGAATATAAAGATTCTACGAGTATTAGGTACTAAACATACCTAAATCGATGGTAACGTAGAGTTGTTGCAACTGTCCAAAATATCAGCTCTCCTGCCTTCTTGTCTGGCTCTCATGAGTCTTAGACTATCTCCTAGACTGTTTAAAAAGAAACCCGCTTCCTAAAACATGCTGTTGAATGCGGTGCATCTATTAGTAGAGCTGAGCTGAGCCTATCCATGAACAAAACACTGCCTTCCTTGTGTGAGCATCAAATAAAACACTCACGGCACAACAGCTGACTCCTCCAGCTGAACGCGACACCTAACCTCGCGCAGGCATACGCATAAGCCGCTAGGGCGGCGCTGGCGCAGTCACAATCAGCGCCGGAGTCGCTCGCGCACGCATCATTCTCCTGGATCTAGAGCGCGGCGGGCGCGGGACTTAAAGGAAGGGTGTTCCTTGTGTTATCATTAAACAAAACACTCACGGCACAACAGCTGACTCCTCCAGCTGAACGCGACACCTCTCCTCGTGCAGGCATACGCGTAAGCTACTAGGGCGGCGCAAGCGCAGTCACAATCGGTGCCGGAGTCACTCGCGCACGCATCATTCTCGTGGATCTAGAGCGCGGCGGGCACGGGACATAAAGGAAGGGTGTTCCTTGTGTTATCATTAAACAAAACACTCACGGCACAACAGCTGACTCCTCCAGCTGAACGCGACACCTCTCCTCGCGCACGCATACGCGTAAGCTGCTAGGGCGGCGCAAGCGCAGTCACAATCAACGCCGGAGTCGCTCGCGCACGCATCATTCTCCTGGATCTAGAGCGCAGCAATGAACTGCCTTAGTTCATTGTGTAAGGATTAAACAAAAAACTCACCGCACAACAGCTGACTCCTCCAACTAAACGCGACACCTCTCCTCACGCACGCATACGCGTAAGCCGCTAGGGTCGCTCACGCGCAGTCACAATCAGCGTTATTACAGCGCTGGATCTAGAGCGCGGCGGGCACAGGACTTAAAGGAAGGGTGTTCCTTGTGTTATCATTAAACAAAACACTCACGGCACAACAGCTGACTCCTCCAGCTGAACGCGACACCTCTCCTCGCACACGCGTACGCGTAAGCCGCTAGGGCTGCGCAGGCGCAGTCACAATCGGCGCCGGAGTCGCACGCGCACGCATCGTTCTCGCAACGCTGGATGTAGGGCGCGGCGGGTACTTCGCTGGCGCATAGGGAGAAGGGGTAGCGTTTCATTGCACCGCACGTGCTGACCGCCCAGTCTTTTCGCGCCGGACGGGCTTTGCAGTAGTCCTGATGAAAGGGAGTTGTAAGGCTAGTTTTAGAATCACGCTGACTATTACAATTTCAGTATCAGTGCAGAGAACAGTGACCTATTAGAAGATCTTAAATACTTTCTCAGAGCTATGTGTGGTTAGAAAAATTGCAGGTTGCAATTAAACATGTTGCGGAATAGGGATGTCGATGAATACGCCAGAAAATTCGGTTTTATGTTCTATTTATTAGGTTAATTTTCCGTTAGTAGTACCTGCCTATTGAGTAGATTGTATGTCTATTACGTGAGAGCTTACCTCAACAGGTTTTGGTTTAGGGCATGTAGGTTTCAGCTTCCACGAGTCAGCGAACACCAGAGGGGAGGACTCGGGCAGTCCGCCGCCAGATGGCGTTTGGAAATCGTCGCGTAGGTCGCCATTGAAGTTGCCGCAGAGTCCTTTCACCTGAAGAAACATAAATAGTTTACTAAAACAATCTACTCAACTAGAGGTGACCTACCTATTAATATTTCACATATACCTACATGTTAATTATTGTAGGTGTTTTGCTTTAAATTTTAGATCACTATGTGTGTATCGCGTCGGTCGCATTTTAAGAGTCCTCATAAAAGTGGCTTCTAATGTTCCAAGTATTATAAGTACACACACACACGGTGCTGCATGCCAGTTGTTAACTTGAACTTTATTAATGTTACTGTTAGCTTGAGAGACTGACTCCGATATTGTAGGAAACCTTTTGACTCAGCAATACTTAAACATCAACAAAGATCTCTGACACATCTCACCCGATTCTGCCACACAGAGTCGACTTTTACGTAGACGCGCAGCCCACGGTCCCATTGCAGACTCATGCCCAGAGATGGCACGTCCAGGAACACAAACGCTCCGGCTACTCTCAGCTTGATCCTATAGCAAACGATAGGTTAATTAGAACTTTAGGTACATATTTGATGTAAAGAAAGAAAGAAAAGTATTTATTCAGTTACATAACTTGAAAAACACACAGACATTTACAAAAATTTTAAAAAATAAAAACAAAGTAAATAGGCAACTGAAAAGAGATCTGCTCAGCATATGTCGAGGAGTCTGGAGACACCGCGACCCTGGTCTTCGGCAGATACCTTTTTACGCAGACCCCACATGTTAGATGACAACGACCAATCGCAATTTTAGCAGTGGGAAATATGAAAGTCCGCTAAAATAAAATATTACACAACAACATCACATACAATGGTCTGATTCGTGGTAAGTAGATTAAGCACTTGTGTTACTGATATGAGAATCAACAGTGGACACACAAATACACTAAATATACTGAATAGCACACCCAGATACGGAAATAACATAAGATGTTCGTCACATAATTAATTGTCCCGGGTGGGAATCGAAACCACGACTCTTGGAAACGTAGTTAGTGAACCTGGGTCGCTAACTACTCTTCCACCGATCCAGTTAAAATAACTATCCGGCATGGTTGGAAAGATTACACTGAAATAGTCCCACATACCTCTTCAACTTAGAAGTGTCGGGCAAGGGTGCATCTTTGGTGAGCGACACGATTTCCTGATTGCCGCCTCCGCCCACCTTCAGGGTCGTTGACTTGGAGCACGTCGCACCGGTGGTGCCACATGGCACGTTCTATAAACGGAAACAGCATTTTGAGAAATAGAACAACCCTAGGCAATGAAACTCTACTGTTCAATTGCGCCCTCATGGAAAAGCACTCTAGAATGCTTTCTAAGGTGTGCATGCATGCGTGAACCATCACTACAAGTATACGTCCAGGTTCTAATACCTACTAGTACGTAAGATTGTGTCACTGTTGGCCTCCCGATTGCCGGGCTAACACTGAAAATCAGCGTCGTTGCTTGCCATGCGAGAGGTCGCCGGTTCAAACCCCGCCAGGTACCAATGTGTTTTTCAAATTTGAAATTCATATGTACCATCATTCGACGCTTTAACGGTGAAGGAAAACATCGTGAGGAAACCTGCACTCCTAAGAAGAAATTCTTAGGTTGTGTAGTCGACCAACCCGCAGTTGGCCAGCGTGGTCGACTAAGGCCTTATCGCCCTAGTTTAGGGTAGGCTCGTGCCCCAGCAGTGGGGACGTATATGGGCTGATGATGATGACGTAAGATTGCGTCACTGTTGGCTGTATAAAAAACTACAACTACATGATGACACTAGGTTTCATATCGGAGTTGGTCGCAGTGCGTCGGCCACTTTCGGCGGCAGTCGCTCTGCATAGTCCCGAGCGGTCGCGGCTGCATCCTTAGGGCTTCTCCATTAATCATGTCACACGATTCTGGCCTATATGGTGATAATTGGTAGGTAAATTTATCTTTACCCCCTCCCCCTATACAGTATTACGTGCTTAATGGACAAGCCCTAACAAGTGTTCAGTGTCCCACCTGTATCTCCACATCGAACCCGTCGTTGGAGTCCATGGCGCCCTTCGCCAGCAGGAAGGTGCACACCGCCACAAACACTCCAAGAAGTGGATTCACACAGACCCGCGACCGCCCGTACAGGCCACTCGCGACAGTAGCGAGTTGCAGCCGAGCCACCAACCGTCGCGGGCGGTCGCCGGCAGTCGCAAAATCATAGGTTGAGCATTCTATCGGTGGGTATCGACAGTCACCGACACACTACGAATGCCTCCGTCATGCTGATACTTTGTTTCATATCAGAGATGGTCGCAGCGCGTCGGCGTCTGTCGGCGGCAGTCACTCTGCGTAATCGCGTGCGGTCGCGGCAGCAACCTTAGGGCTTGTCCATTAATCACGTCATTCGATTTTTTCTTCATCCCCCCCCCCCCCCTCTAAACACTATGCCGTTATAAATGGACGAGCCCTAACAAGCGTTCAGTGTCCCACCTGTATCTCCACATCGAACCCGTCGTTGGAGTCCATGGCGCCCTTCGCCAGCAGGTAGGTGCAAACGCCCTCGAAGTCGTACTCCGCTCCGTCGAACGTGCCGACGTGCGAGTCGCCCCACGCGCCGCACACTCCCGCGCAGGACCGAGTCGTGCACGACCAGTTGCCGTTCTTGCATGTACTGGCATGATTAATAAGTAAATAATAAAATTTTAGACTTTCGCGTTCCATTACACTAAAATTAGTCTTTATGGGTCTACACGCGATATTAGGAGTAGAAAATTACATAGCTACTTACTGCCCGACATTTCGACTGGGTTTCACCAATCGTGGTCGCGAGCCTCGCCACGAATAATTTAAGTATATAAAGACGTAAACAAAAAGACTAATTTAAGTAAATAATAACTTTAAACTGGAAAAAAAAATCAGAATATTTATCATGTTTCTGACCATTACTTAGGTTAACATCAGTAAGTTTAGTTAGTTTTATTAACCGACTTCAAAAAAGGAGGAGGAAAGGAGGTTCTCAATTGGTTTCGTCTGTATACTTTTTTTATGTTTGTTACCTCAGAACTTTCGCTTGTGTGAAACAATTTGGATGTTTGTTTTTAATTTGAAAGTTGGTGTTGCCCGTTTGGTCCCATAGCATTTTGGTCAAGTTCTGACAATGGCATCCATGAATGATGGAAGGTCAACTCCTTAATAGTTAGAAGTAAAAGAATAATTATTTCAATACTGGATGTATATTCAGACTACTAGTTAATTTTAGTAGTAAGTCAACAAAAAAAATACTGTGCAAAATAATGTAACGAAAAAAGAACCGCTTTCAAAAACACTAAAAATTACAAACTAATATCGAGCCTTTTCAGGAAGAAGATCGTAAGCGCCAAAATTGCAAAAAACTATTTTAATATTAACAGCCAGATCAACTGATTTTACATCTTATACCACCTCTCCTGTAAAATATGACGGTAACGATTTTCTTCCTGAAAAGGCTCGATATAATACTAACATTTATATTTTCTGAGTAGAAATTTGATAAGTTTTTGAAGGCAACATTTATTAAAGCAAAATTAGCCCTTCGTCCTTTTTAAAACGGGTGGTTCGAGCGTCCTTTCGAGTTTTGTTTAACACTTTCGTAAAAAAAACTGCACAAATATACTTGCTGTACTGTACTATCAAGATATAAACATTTTACTGCGAGAAAACAACCACAACTTCACAGTTAATTAAAAAGAAAAAAATACAATTATGAAAAAAGATTGGATACCTAGGTATTTCTGTCATACTTAGGTGTTTCTGTAAAACAATTACCTACTCCCTAAATAGTACAGTCTGTGGGGACATATAAAAGCCTCTGGTCTGCAAAAGGTGGAGTAGAAAATGTTTTGGCGTTATATTGCTTACGTATGGCAGTTTAATAGAAATCCAAGTTTTCGACCTCGGGGGGCGCATGCGCGAGCCGCCATCTTGAATTAAATGTGCCGAAATTGGTTTTTTTCTAAATAACGTCTAAACAGTTAACTGTATGACTAAAGTGTCTATGAAAAGCATAAAGAAGACAAAATTACTTACATTTCCTTCATACATATTTATTCTGTAAGTCTTATAGGTAAAAGTTTACAAGCGATGGAAAAAAAACGAAAAAATTATTTAAATCTCCAAGTTCAAAAATGGTATGGCATAAAAAAAACCCAGAAGACTGGGGCTGGAGATATAACACCAATGGGCTCAGCCCAATAACAACAACTGAGAAAGCTGCACCCCCAACGCTTTTAAAAGTAATTTCTTGCCACTGTAAAAAAGGATGCAGTAGAGCATGTAGTTGCAGAAAAGCTGGATTACAATTCTCTATTGTATGTGGGTTCTGTAGTGGTCAGTCCTGCGGAAATGCGGTAGAGATTCGGATAGATAACGAAGACAACGATGACGACGAAATTCCATTGCTGGAAACCCATTTTTTTGGAAACAACGACATTGAAACTGAAAATTCTAGCGATATTAATGAAGATGTCGACCATTCACCTACCTGGGTCATCAAAAAGGTTTTAAAAATAATTAGTAAATTTTTTAACCAAAATTTTAATTGAATTGATGATTTTTGTAACTTTTTATTTTTCAACTGCTTTTATGTTTTTACCTGTAAGACGTACAAAATAAACATGTATACAAAAAACTTAAGTAATTTTGTGTTCTTTATACCTCTTATAGACACTTTAGTCATACAGTTAACTGTTTAGACGTTATTTAGAAAAAAACTAATTTCGACACCTTTAATTCAAGATGGCGGCTCGCGCATGCGCCCCCCGAGGTCGAAAACTTGGATTTCTATTAAACTGCCATACGTAAGCAATATAACGCCAAAAAATTTTCTACTCCACCTTTTGCAGAGCAAAAATACCTGCGGACTGGATTAAAAGTTGTTCAATTCAATGAGTATTTATAGGTATATATTTCGTTTGTGTATTTATATTCTCAACTAGCGGCCGCCCTCGACTTCGTCCGCGTGGCAATATGGAAATTAAAATAGCTTATCTAAATAATGTACCTTGTTAAATTGGCTATGTATTAGTGAAAGTCCCGTCGAAATTGGTCACCCGTTTCGGAGAATAGCGGGGACAAACAGACAGACAAAAATGTTTTTAGTTGTGTTTTTGTTATTGGTACCTGATATTAGATTAAATATTCATTTAGTAAAAAATTGTTATATTAATATTACAAACAGACACTTCAATTTTATTTAGTTGTATAGATTCAGCATTTAATTTTATTTCCTAAAATATTTATGAAATAAATCTGCAAAAATACTTGTAATAATAATGTTGTGACAATGAACAAAAGGGTCGTTAAACGCAAACGTTGATAGGTTGGAGGCGCCGGGTATCGATCCCGGTACCTCTCGCATGCTAAGCGAGCGCTCTACCATCTGAGCTACGCCCCCGGTGAGAGAACTGGCGAATTCAACGTCCACTATAAAGGTAGCTAAATATAAAACGTCAGTGCGCAGTCGCGTTGTGACGTCACACGTCCGTTCAATCAATGCTTGGACGACTTTCACTTTTAGACGGTTTGATTTAAAGCGTGTTCACACCTAGCGATTTGGGCGATTTCGACCGCGGCAATATCGCCGCGATCGAAATCGCCCAAAAATCGCTAGATGTGAACAGGCATTTAGTTCGCCCCTGTTCTTGTAGACTGGTAGTGTCCATATATTGCATATTCTATCGCCTGCAGTAAAAGCATGATTAAAGGTGTCTGGGTAAAGTTGGCGTCGTTTTAAATTTTTCGAGGTCTCATGAAAGTTATAATTTTTGAAAGTGCAATATGAATCAAGCTCGGCATACTAACATATAGCTTACAATATTATATCGAAGCCGAGAGATATCTTCTATACACCGTGAAATTTTAGTGGTTGTTTTCCCGCAGTAAAATAAATTTGTGCAGTTTTTTTTATTAAAATCAATAAATAAGGCGTCCGACCGATTTCGGTCATGGCGGCCGATCTCAATTGAGATCAGCCAAGTGCGCAGGACATATTATAGTGCACAAGTGTGCGCGCAAACACAAGTGCACTCTCTATTCCCTTACTCTCATAATTCGGTGAGACGGCAATCCGACATGACCGATGAGAGATCGGGCGCAGGACCACCGGCTTAACGAGCTTTCCGAGGCACGGGCGTTCAACCGCCAACTTCCTAACTCCGGGCTGAGTAATTTCATTACAGAAAAACTTACACAAATTTTGCCCGACCCCAGACTCGAACCGGGGACCTCTCGGTCCTAACTAGCACTTGCTACAAATAGACCAACGAGGCAGTAAAATCAATAAATACCCGTTTTATGAATGTGATAAACGAACCTCGAAAGCACGCTCGAATCGCTTTATTACTTAGTGTGTAGAGTTTCTTTAGCTTTAATTCTTTGAGTTCTTAAAAGAACGATAGCTTCTCACGCTTTCGAGTTGGAAAATATTTTTTAAATTATTTTTATAATATTATATGTTAAGTAAAGGCAGCGCCCCACAAAAAAAAATGACGCCACCGGTCCAATTAAAGTTATACAACCCCCTTGAGTCCAAATACTGTTTAACCGTTGATGCCTTATAGTTTCTTATGCCAAGGTTTTATCATATTTTTTAATTGGGATCAAATCAGCGTCTCTAGCGGCTGATTAAGGGCACCATTCCTATTAGTCGCTGAGGATCCCGACAAACCACTGGGAGAGATTCTCCTCTCCCAGTGACAGTGCGATTTTTTTTTTCGGGAGACCTTAGCTGTTAGCCCAAGACGGCTTCTACAGCTTCACCAGACTAGCGGGGGAGCGGAAGGCTCACACCCCTAGTACATTTAAAACGGTGCGAATTGCATTTCACCGCGTTACAAAAATCAAATCAGTCAGGGGATACCAGTCACAACTATCTGTTCGGTGGTTGGCGAACGGTATACGGGTAAGCGACCCCGGCTCCTCGAGCTACTATCGACTCAGTCCAAATCATCCGAGGCGATAGTATCCTTCCTCCCCTTAAAACAATGCACAAGGCAGAATGGCGGCGACGTGGTCCACAACCCGTCACGTCACGTTTCCCACAGAGGTGAAAAGTGGATCGCTGGAAGCTGAGGTAGCTTCCAGCGATCCACTTTTTACTCTGCCTACCCCTCTGGGAAAAGGCGTGATTTTATGTATGTATATTGTATGTATGTAAAAAAATCAAAATGGCCGCACTCACCAGTCGTTGCAGTCCTCCCGCATGACGTGCGCGTCGGGGTAGCTGCGGCCGCCGTGGTGGCACGGGCAGCGGTCGCGCGGCACGCAGCGCCCGGACCCCGGGTCCAGCACGAAGCCCGAGGCGCAGCGGCACCCGGGCCGGCACTCCGATGACGTCGGCGTTGGGGGGAGGTGCATGTTCTGGTGACATTAGTGATAGTGAACATTTTTTGTAACAATAAACAGATTTGTCACAATAAACAGTTTTGTAACAATAAACAATTTTGTAACAATAGCATAAGCATATTTTCAACAGTCAACAATTTTGAAACAGAAAACAGATTAGTAACTGTAATCAACTATGTTACAGTCAATGATTTTAAAACAATTTACAAAAGTAAACAGATTTGTAAGAGTGAACAATTCTCTAACAGTGTCGAATTTTTTAACAGTATACAATACATACATACATAAAAACACGACTTTAACTTTTTAACTGCCTCGTTGGTCTATTGGTAGCAAGTGCTGCGTTAGGACCGAGAGGTCCCCGGTTCGAGTCCGGGGTCGGGCAAAATTTGTGTGAGTTTTTCTGTAATGAAATTACTCAGCCCGGAGTTAGGAAGTTGGCGGTTGAAAGCACGTTAAGCCGGTGGTCCTGCGCCCGATCTCTCATCGGTCATGTCGGATTGCCGTCTCACCGAATTATTAGAGTAAGGGAATAGAGAGTGCACTTGTGTTTGCGCGTACACTTGTGCACTATAATATGTCCTGCGCACTTGGCTGATCTCAATTGAGATCGGCCGCCATGGCTGAAATCGGTCGGACGCCTTATATATTATATATACATAAAAACACGCTTTTTTCCCAGAGGGTTAGGCAGACCATTGCTTGAGAGACCTGCCATGTGCTACGTTTCTGGCACACCACTTTCGCATCATCCACATCCATCAACCTCTTCAAATCAAATCAAATCATACATGTTCTTCGATTACGGGTACTTTTGATTTCTCCTCTCTTGAACAGTACACGATTTTGTAAAAGTGAACAATTTTGTTACTTTACAGTCAGCCAAAAATGGTCTAGATACCACACTACGGTTGACATTTGTTTGAACGTCATGAAACAACAAGGTCAATTATTCCCGGCAATAAGATTGTGTCAGTGATTATTGTCAACCTTAGAGGTCGTTAAATCTCGCAGAAACTATTGTCAAAAGTGACCACTTTGCTAACTAACTACCTACTACTTACCTACTAATATTTTCGCATCGGTAAACAATTCTGTAGCTATGAAGACGTACCTTGCAGGTGAGCGGCTCGGCGACCAGGCAAGTGGTGAACTCCTTATGATCAGCAGCGCTGCAGTTAGCGCGCAGGTCTTCCGCCGGCGGGTAGTTCGCTATGTCCGCTTGCGTTGCGCCTACGCACTCCCAGCGGGCGCCCACGCATGTGCTATAATGGATTAGACGTATATTTATTTTTATGTCCTAACTAACATTCGATGATGGCTTGAAGGAGCCTCGTCATCATCACCGGACTTGCGGGGGAAAGGATATCTTCTCTGTATTTATTACAATCAATTCTCATAAACAATACTGATTATACATATCATGCAAAGTTTATGTTGATTTTGTGTATATGGATGTTTGGACAGGGGCACTACTTGCACTATCGAAACGGATGAAATTGTGGTAGGCTGAATGATACTAAATACATAATAATAAATATTAAGGCGTCCGACCGATTTCGGCCATGGTAGCCTGCGCACTTGCCAAGTCCGCAGGATATATTATAGTAAGAAAGATACCTACTAACAAAATCACAGCAAGATATATAATTAGGCAATTACCATAGTTCTCTTTCGCGTCTGCCAGGTCGCACTTCTTTGTAGCCGGCATCAAACTTCATACCTTTGTGGTTGCACGGACAGAGTCCTTTTGGAACACACTCATTATTGTCGTTCAGAACCTGCGAATCAAATAAAATTAGCCGTAAAAAAGGTACTCGCTGATCTGCACAATGTTATTTGATTTATTTAACTCAGTAAATCTTTAGCTAACCAACAAATTGCATTTGCATTATTTTCTTTCACCATGAAAAGTCCAGGTAGTGGCATTGTGATTATAATATTTGGATTTGTTTGAAGAAATCCAACCATTTTTTTTTCTTTTCTTAAGTGACACACCATGATGGCGTGGAGTAGCCTCGTCATCACCACCGGACGGGGGAGCGGATGACTCTCACCCAACCAAATCTTACAGCATCGCAGCAAGGCCCCCTCCCCTCCTATAAAATCCGAATGGTCTCTCATCAAATTAATGATGATTATCGCTTTCCGGTGGAGCGAGCCTTAGCCTGAGCCTTTTTTTAAAAAACAAAGGATCCTCCATACCTGTCCCGGGGGGCAAGCGCAGCCCTCGACGCAGCAGGGCCGGCAGTGCGTGGTCCCGGCGAGGGCCACGTCGGCGCACGTGCGCTCGCAGCTGTCCGCGCACACCGTGTACTCCTGCCCGCCGCTGCACTGCAACTCTGCAGTCATCACCGTCATTAGTACCGTTACAATCACCTTTGTCTTGTTATACTTAAAGAAAGGCAACACGGTCCACTTCATCATTCAGCATTGACCAGCTCTGGTATATCGTTGCTGGCAGCCAGTTTTCTACCTGTGAAGGCTCTTATATCAAGTATCTAAGCATAATTATTTTTTTAAATGTTTAAAATAATCATCTAGAAGCAAACATTTTTCATCATCATCATCATCATCAGCTATATATCCCCACTATTGGGGAGCGCCATCTGCTCAAACTCATCTTAGTCCTTGAGATAGCTTGGAGAAAGTTATATCACTTTTAGGACATCTAAAACTATAACTTACCGCACTCCTTAACGTTGTACCGCCACTGCACCTTGACGCCGGCCTTGGCGCAGGCCATGGCGTAGTCGCCCAGCATCGGGCACAGGCAGCGGGACACCTCGCCGGCGCACGCGCACATGTCGTACAGGCACGCCTGGTAGTACGGCTCCACGTCCACGAACCAGCGACACTCTGAGGACGATGGAACAAAGATATTATAAGTAAAACTAACTCTTAAGTTCCTTATAACATGACCTGTTCCACCTGTAATTACTGTAATGTAGCATGCAATAAAGAATTTGAATTTCGACAAGTAGACATCTGGTCTACCGAAAAATAGCACAGTATAGACCTGAATAGAAGGTCAGCCGTTCCGTGGCTCGAGTATTCTATCCCATGGCGTTTTGAGAATCGCTTTCAGACCTGGATTCTAATAAACTAAGCCAAGTTGCTATGCCTTAAAGGTGTCAAATGATGATATCTCACGAAAATTCCACCGATGGTGCAATTTTCCCTGTAAAGAATTCTTAGGTACTTTATGTTCTACTGTTTAAATCAGAACTAATCAGCAGACTTTATAAGTCGTCCTTATATCCTGTAATAAATACATTGAAATGTCAGAAAATACTTTTCATGCTCTTATCGAAATTTGCTGCTAGCAATCCAGATGCAGAGCAATCGCGCATTTTAGGGTGGAACTCTCACATTTCTACAAATTTTAGAGAGAGACAAAACCTGTGACGCTCCAAAGACATAAAATTACTATTGCAACTGTTTGACCATCGCTAACCTTCGAACAGCGAGCTCTTCAGCTTCCCGCAGTACTTCTCGGCGGCCTCCTTGTTCTCGATGTTGGCCTGGCACGGGTGTTCAGGCTCCGTGGCCTGAGCGTCGCTGCAGAACTCCCTGGTCTTCCACTTGTTGGCGAATGCCAGAGTTGACTGCTCCACGTCGCCTTCCGGCGTGAGAAAATCGTCTTTTTGGTTCATGTTGAACGTTCCGCATAAACCCTGGAGTGGGGATGTATTAGTTTTAAATGTATTTTTAGATCGACATTATTGTAGGTATCGAGTCTTGGGATAGTATTTCGCTACAAATTTAATTTAATTTAGTCAATACTCGAGGGGAAGGAAATCAAAGGATGGGAGAGGTTTACCTTGGTCTGACCCGATAGCGCTGGTGGCACGTCGACGAAAACCCTGGTGCTGCCATCCCACCATACATCCACTTTCATGGGCAGTTGCACTGAAAATAGTCAACAGTTACTATAATGTTTCAATCCCACATTTTTTTATGAAAGGTTTTATCAAAGCCCAAATTAGCCCTCCATTAAAATACAAACGCAAACATCTTTACTTAAAACATGATATGTCGAATATGTGTAAGCTAATGAATAGCAACATTAAAAGTCTAGTGGCTTTTATATTCATCATCATCATCATCATCAGCCCATATACGTCCCTACTGCTGGGGCACGGGCCTACCCCACAAAACAAACTAGGGCGATCAGACCTTAGTCAACCACGCTTCGCCTCGTCACCTTGGTCGACTACACAACCTTAGAATTTCTTCAGAGGTGTTTTTTTTTTCATATTGAGAGACCGTATCTGCGTTCTTCTGTACACTTACCGATGGCAAACAACGAAGATGCAGCACGGATTCTAATCTTCCCGACTGTGACGGGCAGCGAGGAGACCTCACGCCCGTTCACCAGTATCAAGCCTCTTTGCTTCAGGTGTATCTGGACTCCGTCGTAGATCAGATTTACAGATTTGGTGCACGACGGCCGGCCTTCGCCTTTGTAAGGAGTAAGGTTCATTTCCTGAAAATTAAGATATGGTTTGAACTATGCCATACCAATATAGTAAATGCCTGATAGGCTCCGAATTTCAATCGATAGTAAGACTTTGTAAGATAGCGCACAATTGCCTTAAAACAGTTAACTGAAGATACCTCCTGGCAAGGAGGTGAAAAAAAAACAACCTTAGGTACTTACCTCCGAGATGGTTCCAGAACAAGCCTCGTTTTCCACTTCAATGGTGATGTTCGGGGTTTGCATGAGGGTGTAGGTGCAATGTCCCATGAAGTCGTACCGTTGTCCATCGAAAGTTGTGTAATGCGGGTCACCCACAGCCGCGCAGCGAGCGCCGCAAGGGACTTGCGAGCACTTCCATTCTCCCGCTTCGCATTTACTGGTAAAGAAACATTAATAAATCAATTAAATAACTAAGGATATAGTATCGGTCCTTGAGGAACACCTCCTATATCAAAGAATCATATTTATCGTGTTAAGTTACACTATAGGAATAATCAATTGCAGTTATAAATGTAAAATAATTAGTCTACCTTATCAAATACATATAATTATAATGTATCAAAAGTCGAACGTAACTTACCAAGTATTGCACTCCTTTGGTATGACCGCGCCAGGCTTAAAGCTTCGATTCCTCAGTCGGCATGGACATTCCTCCTTTTGAATACATTTCCCTCCTTCCAGCAAGAGTCCTTCGGGACAGAAGCAACCTTCTACACAAGTAGCGTTGTCCACTTTGGCGCTGGGCTGAGGGAACGCGCAGCTTGGCTGACTGTCGGGTCCACAGAGTTTATAGATCTTGCCATCTGGACATGTCTTAGCTGTAGATAAGAATAAAAAAAAAATCAACAATAATAAACTTGTATTTTTGGTTGCAACATTTTGAATTGTAGTCATAAAAGAAGTACCTACAACTAGGATCTGTACTTACGGCATGTGTCTTGATCCCTCCAATTTCTCATCTCTTCTACTCCGTGACGCAAACACTCCTTGGCAAATATTGATACCGTGCTGCAAGCGCACTCCTCTGGAGCTGTCGTTGAAAGAATAAGAACTACATGAAATACGATAATTTGTCAACAACTTCGATTTTGTGTACAGTGACAAGTTCTAATATTTTATTCGTTATAAGGAATCTTAAAATTTTGTATGATCTTACCTTCGCTTTTCTTACAGGCACAGTAGTCTTCCTGGCAAGTTTCTAAAAGCAAAGAGACGTCCATGACCTATGAAAACAAAATATCGTTATTAAACAGTGTACTTTTTACCACCATAAAAACTGTCATATTGGTAAAGGAAGCTTTTGTCATTAATATATATATAATATAAATTTGTTTATTTTCTCTCCACAATACATTACAAAAATTAATAATATTTAAACACAGGCATAATTATATTGTGGGAGACTGGAGTCTGAATTAGGCAACAAGTCTGCCTGTATCTCAGAGCACCAGGCCTCCTCCCTCAGAGTTGACGTAGATTTTATATAGTAGATATTATGTATAATGTAGACTAAAAATAATACTAATTCATTGCACATAAGCATATACATTTTAGCATTGTTGCTTGTTACATGCAACATTTAAACAGAGATCAGTATTATTATTACATATAAAAGCACTTAGAGAAAACATTTCAATAGTTATATGTGATAGTTCTTATAATAGTTTTTGGGTGTGAGAAACATGCGATGTGTGAGATTTGTGTCATTGTGTGTGTGGAATATGTAATTTGTGTGTAATATGTTGTGTTGTGTGTGTGGTGTATGTTATGAGTGTGGTGTGTGTTATCTATGTGAGGAGTGTACTGATGGGCGTGTGTGGGAGTTGAGTTAGAGAGGGGTGTGTGGGAATAGGAGGGTGATAGAATTGAGTAGGAATTTGTAGATGTATGTGAGTTTGTAGGTTTTAGCTGATTAGATTTTTCCGTTTCCGAATAATTGAGACTAAGTAGCCATGATGTTATTTTCTTTTTGCACTCAAATTTAGTATTTTTACAAATGTCCAATAATTTATTCGTTCTATTGTACAACCTACTAGCGCAGTAACAGAAAAATCTTTTGGAAAATGATGTCCGGTAATAATCATTTCGGCAGACAGCAAAGTGTCTCCGAGTGGTAATGGGTTCTGTCGGAAATTGAACGATTGAATGCTGACGTAATATGCACAACATTATAAAAAGTTGCCGCACAGTCAGTACCTCTGCTGACAGGTACAACTGAACAGTTGGGAAGAGCCGGGGTTTAAATAAGCAAACCTTTAGTATCAGCCTCTGCGCTCTTTCCAACTCTATAAGTTTTGATTTAGGTGCTCCTCCCCATGTAGTTATGCAGTAGGTCAGTATCGACTGAACTAAGGCCAAGTAAATGGTTTTGACAGTACGACCGTCCGCGACGTGTCTCAACTGTTTGAACACAAATGTGAGTTTCCTGACTCTTTGTGCAAGTTGATGAATGTGTTCAGCAAACGACAGATTCTGGTCAAGCATTATCCCTAAATATTTTATGTTATTAGTTCTATCGATAGAAGGACAGAGGCATTTTTGCGTCGGAGGAAACGTGCATCTGTGGGCAAACAACTGTAATCCCCCAGGGGAAGAACTCTGAGAGTTTCTCAAAGAATATGTCATATATTTCGTTTTACTGCAATTTAAGTTTAAAGAGTGCAGAGCAAGCCAATGTAGGACTGTATCAAATCCTTTTTGGGCGTAGTGGAAGACCTCCTCCCAGGAATCCCCAGAAAAGGTCAGTGCAGTATCGTCAGCGTAACAGGTAATTTTACAATTATCAAGTTCCAGTCGACATAGTTGGTCGATAAAACACAAAAATAGGGTCGGTCCAATAATACTTCCTTGAGGAATTCCATAGTTAATGGGTGTTTCTTTGCTTATATATTCACCTATCTTAGCCCGTTGTGTACGATTTGACAAATAGTCTCTGAAAAGATCCAGTTGTTTGCCACGTATTCCGAGCCCCGCCAACTTGTCAATCAGTAATGGGACTGAGACAGAGTCAAAGGCCTTTTTAAGGTCCAGAAATATTGTTAAGCTCTTTTTATTTTTATCCAGGCTCTTAACCAAGTGGTCAACCAGATCGTGAACAGCGGTGTCCGTTGATTTTCCGGGGCGAAAGCCATATTGGTTTTCCGACAAATAGCCATGGTTTTCTAAGTATTTAGAGAGTCTGTTATTGAGTACTCGTTCAAATATTTTAGAGATAGATGTTAAGATAGAGATGGGGCGGTAGTTGTCAACGTTTTCTCTATTACCTGATTTATAAATGGGGTGCAAGATTGACTTTTTGAGGGAGTTAGGGAAAATTCCAGCATTAAAGCAGCGGTTAATGATCGTTGTGAAAACAGGTGAGAGTATGTGAATATTAGTTTTCAGCAATTTCGGGGTGATTGTATCCCATCCGGCGCCACAGTCTGACTTAAGAGATAATATGACTGCCTCTATTTCCTCTGTGGTAACCTCTGACAAAACAAAAGAACCAGATGGCGAGGGATTATTAAGAACAGTGGAATGCTGCAGAGGAGGGATATTTGGTGGTATACTCTCCGCAAGTCGTTGTCCTATAGTGCTAAAGAAATCATTAACATAGTCTACGGAAGATTCAGTGTTATTTTTTGCCTTTAATAAATCACTTGGAATGTCTTTTCTTTTATCTAAATTCGTTATTGACTTTATAGTAGACCATAGCTTTTTGCTGTTACCTTTACTTTTATTTAATAGCTCTTTATCGTGTTGTCTTTTTGTCTTTCTTATTAGATTATTACAGAAATTACGATAGCGTAAGTAAGTAGTTTTTAAAATTGTATTTAAAGGTTCCTTTTTCATTTTCTTGTACATATAGTCTCTGTTTTTGATGCAACGTAGAAGCCCTGTTGTCATCCATGGCTTAATCCTATTTTTAGCTCTTGGTGTTCTAAGTATTATAGCGTTTTTAGACAAAATTGTTCCCAACATACTAACTAACTGATCTGACGCTCTATTTAAATTTGTATCCGTATTGATAAAACTGAAATCAGCCTTAGCACAATCTTCTTTTATTGCCGCATAATTATATTTTACATATTGCTTTTTCCGAGTGGAGTGAGGTATGCTTTTCAATTTAAGATTTAGGAGAACAGGCTGGTGGTCCGTCAAAGCGCAGTCAAATATGAAAACGTACGCTGGCAGTTTTGTTTTTATAATAACATGATCCAGGCAGCTGTCGGCTCTAGTTGGGTTTGTAAATGCTGGTAAAAGACCGTGGTAAGCTAAAATATCGAGGTATTCTGAAGTATCCGCGCAGACTTCCAGCAGATTTATATTAATGTCACCTATCAACGCTATATTTTGGAACCCTGTCAGTTCAGTTATCAATGAATTTAAGGATTGAAGAAAGGGATGTACGTTCCTGAAAGATGGGGGTCTATAAATGCAAATGATCGCAATAAAGTTACCTATTTTTATTAGAATACAATTTGCTTCGGTTATTGTCGGTTCTTCGATAATGACCGTTAAGCAGTTCTTAACGTATACAACTACTCCGTCATTTTTATTATAGCTTCGATTCGTTTTATGCTGTATATAGTTGTTTAATTGAGGTAGATTCGAAGTTTTCGACAACCAGCATTCTGATAAGACGATTAGGTCACAATCCACTCCGATCCTACTCAAAAGCACTTGCAATTCATCAAAGTTCCGGTTTATACTTCGTATGTTTTGTTGAAGGATTTTAAGGTAAGAGTTTGGTTGCTTTATATGGGAAGTATAGTGTTCCGGATCGCATAGCATAGGAGTTGATATTTGAAAATCATCTATATTATTGACCAAGTCGCACACATTCATAATAGTAATACTTTTAGGTAACCTGGACTATTGTTAAAGGCAGCTCGAACTAGTGGG
Source organism: Maruca vitrata (assembly GCA_039566165.1). Taxonomy (NCBI): domain Eukaryota; kingdom Metazoa; phylum Arthropoda; class Insecta; order Lepidoptera; family Crambidae; genus Maruca; species Maruca vitrata. The sequence goes on along the minus strand of CM076918.1, from coordinate 2,570,082 downwards.
AAACAAAAGCTCAAAAAGTGAAAGTGATTGGGACGAATAACCACCCATTTCATGTTTGTATGTATGTTAAGTGTGTGTTTGTTAATTATGTTTAATGTGTCTATTGTATATAATGATGATGTGTACGTGTAGTATTTATGTGTATAGGTGTGAATAGTGTTACTAAAGCTAATAAAAATGTAATTAACATAAAAAAGTAATCGGTTTATAGATAGTAACATGCGTAAAGCGCTTATGTAAAAGTACAGTCATAATATATTTTGTAGTTTATCTAGTTCATTTTCCGAGTCTATACGCACGACGGGACTACCTTCAGTCTTCCGAAGGTAGACTTTACCAAATGATGTCCAACAGAAACGGTAGTTGTTCTTGCTTGCAAACTTTCGGGCGTATGAAAAAAGTTTTTTGGTGAACTGGGTGAGCTTTTCAGAGATAAACACTGGTGTAGCGGGGCCTTTCAGTTGTAGGCTAACGGTCGTAAACTTATCTCTATTATTCCGATTATATGTTTTCACCGACTTTAATAATTGTTCTTTTTTGATGACGCTATGGAGCTTGACCACAATGGACTTGTTTTTATCACCCTGGTTCCTATAGACGTCTTGGATATCGGCTGGAACAAGTGGTACATTGAGCGCCGTTCCCACATTTTGTATAACGGAAACCAGTTCCATCTTTGTTTCCGGTTTCTGTAGTGGCATATTTCGGATCTCAATACAGCTAGCTAGGTGGTTCCGTTCTATAGTTTCCAGTCGGACCTCAAGGTCCTTTATGTATTTGCGGTCATCGGCTCTTTCGGACTCCAGTATATTTACTTTGTTAGTTAGTTCGTCGTATTTTGAACTAAAGAACTCAAGAGATTGTTTTATATTATTGTTTTGCTCTCTGATGTCGTTTATCGAGCTGAGGATGTTTGAGAACTTTGTATCCTGCTCAGCTTTCCACCCCGAGAAAACGGTCATCAGGTCATTTCTCAATTCCACTATTTCCTCTGCGCTACGCTTTCGTTTACGTATCTGTCCTGTACTAATTGTATTGGTTGACAGTGGTGATTCATCCTCGCTCGCGGCGCTCGATGCGTGCGCGCTTTGGTTCTCAGCATTCGGCTCCTTCTCGGCCATCTTCGTGCTAGCGGGGGCCGGTTGGCGGGGGGGAGAGTGACGCAGCGGCATGCTAACGCGGGCCGCGATACCAGGAGCGCATAAGCAGAAGGAAGTGTGGGTGCTTTATGTATCGTAGTGAGCTATGAGAGTGTGCGTACGAGCTTGCGCGTGGACTCTGTGAGCGTCTCCGTTTCACTAACTCTCTATAGATATGCGCTCCTGGTACTGGCGAGGTTGGAGATTAAGTTTATCACTCACGGTTTCTGAAGCTGGTGGATATAAAATCGCTACCAGTGTTCTTATGTTCTCCTGGTACTGTCACTTCTTATACTTAGTAATATTTTATTTAAATAAATAAAATTTAAAATATAATCTTTTAAAAATCGACACAGATTTTAACTACAAACACGTCTGCACTGCGCAGCGATCCAAGGGGGAGAGGATTGTTTTAACATTGTTTCTACATTAAAACAAAGGACTTTTGTTTACCTTTGAGCATTTTCGGAACTTTTCTTTGCTGAAGATCTTGGCACAGAACTGCTGTGCTTGTTTCTGCACCGCCTCTGCTTGAGAAGTGCAACTATCTGCTTCCGTCGGGTTACCCTCGCAAAGATCTATGAAAATAAATAAATATGACATAAATTTAACAGTCATGAACAAAGAAGACTTTTTTAATTTTCTGCCTTAATGGTTTTTCAGTATAGCGCAGGTTACCACTATATTGCTATTTTAAAATACAAGCCGGAGATCAGATATTTACGGCTTTAATCTTAGCTGTCCTTGTCTAAATCTCTGGTCTTTGTCTTAGATACTTGTAATCTTGTAAGGAGTTGTAATCATAAGTACGTACCTCCAATTTTGTTAAGTTGCCAGGACGATGCCATCGCTACCCTGGTGTTAGCCTTAGTCTTCTCTCGGGTCACCAAGTCGTCTTCTGGGTTGCTGTTCAAGGATCCGCAGAGACCTTCCGTGTTGTTCCATAACGCTACTGACGCTTCCACTAAGATTATATCCTGAAATATATGGAGTATTGTAGAACCTCAAGGCAAATAATTGGCATTTTGGATTGAATTAAAGTAAGCAGAGTTAAAACGAAACCAAATAATTTCCCGCTTTCATGATGGCCGAGGAGAGAGAAAAGTGGCGTGCATTTGGGGAGGCCTATGTCCAGCAGTGGACAGGAATGGGCTGATAATGATGATGTGATATATTCTAAATATTTTCATTATATATGAAAACACTTGACAATGACTATTCAGATAGATACATAAAATTAAAATGCAGGTTAGGATAGTTTTTCAAAGGGTTCAGCGAATTTCAGCCATCTGAATAACTTTTCATGAAACTTACATTTGTGTCCCATTTGATGGCAAGTCCGGCGGCGTCCAGGTTGACGACCACGTAGTCAGCTGGCATGGCGACTCTTATTCCAGGGAGTGAAGCCGGGATTGGAATCAGCCTTTTGGTGCTTCGGAACGAAATGCTGCCGTCTTCTACATAGAAATATAAACAGGGTACATGAGAAAGTCACAAAAGTCAGCCTTCTCGCGCCTGTTGGGGGCTGGAACCTTCGAAGTATTGAAAATCGCGTTAAAATCATCGATTCGAGCCAACGAATTTCTTTCTCTTTGCCAATTAAGGGGTGTCTGTATAAAGGTGCGTACAAGAGCTAATTTTTAAACCCTGACATCAATATCACAGCCTACGATATCAGGGGCGACTTTAGCATAATACTAATAATAGTACTAAAAAGATTAGTCTTTATATTTAGTACTATTATAATCGAGTAGGGTCTATACGCGATTAGGAGTAGCAAATAGGTAGGTACATAGCTACTTACTGCCCGACGTTTCGACTTGGTTACACCAATCATGGTCGCAAATCATGTGTTGACCCATAACGACTAATATTAAGTGTAATGGAACGCGAAAGTCTAAAATCTTATTATAATAGCATAGACAATGCGATGTATTGGCCGTACACTTCACTTTGCTGTTCCTCAGAAGGTTATACCTTTAAGTATGATTCCTATACTCTTACCCGGAAGTACAGAGAGGGTGTAAGCCTTCTCCTCGATGTAGACGACCAGCTCCGAAGGGCAGTAGACGCGGTCGCGACAGCTGCCCGCGCGCACGGCCACCGTATACCTGTGCTCCAGAGCGTCCCGGACCAGGATGTGCTGGCATTGGGACTTGAAGCTGGGACACGAGACATAAATAGTAAGATAATCACATTAAGCTGTATACATGTACGTATAGACATCTCGCTAACGCCACCTATCAGTAGCGCTAGCGAGAGTTTAAAAGTGACTGACTCGATATCGCCTATGTAAAAAATGTTTATGAAAAAATTTACAGCGCCCCTAGCGGTAACGCTTAGAACTAAAATCGGTAGTCCAAAAAAAATCGATAGGTATTTAACGTACATACGTTTTCGATCCTAGGATCTGTCAACACTCCTATTTTTTCTACTAATTGCAGCACTTGCGTTGTTCTCATTTCTTTTTTTTAATTGCTTTCTAATGTATAACTTCAACTGTTTGCATGCCGTGGTAACCTTTAATTAAGGCAGCACTTCAAAATGTATTTTTACCCGACTACGGCAAAGCAAAAGGAGGGTTATGATTTTGACAGGCTATGTATGTATGTATGTATGTATGTATGTATGTATGTATGTATGTATGTTTGTATGTATGTATGTATGTATGTATGTTCATCTGTTTCCACATAACTTCTAAATTGCTTGTCAGAATTCGACAAATGACATATCATTAGAAGCGTCTTAATTGTCCGCTGGTTATAGGCTATATAGGGTTTCACAAAATCTAATGTGGCGCCCACTAGCGGACAAAACATACAGAGTAAAAAAATAAAGTTAAGATAAATACGCCGTGTTTGGTATCATTGGAAAGCGCTTTACTTGTACATTTTAAATATATATATATTACTAGCATTTGCATGTGACTTTACGTATATTCATGGACTGATTGCATATAGTTCACATCTTTTCGTTCATAGCTTCTTTACTACTTACTAACACCAAAATAGTACAAATAATAAAGTTAAAAACTAAAACCCAACTACGACAAAAAACGACGCTGAAAAAGTATAAAACAAGACTTTTAGAACATACAATACTATTTTGAAGTATGCAATATTTACTATGTAGAGATAAGTTTTCATGTTTGGAAAGGCGTAGTCACACGTTCCATACACAAGTACCTACCTACCGTAGCACTTTGACAACGTGTGACTGCGGTTTTCCAAACATGAAAACTTATCTCTACATAGTAAATATTGCATACTTCAAAATAGTATTGTATGTTCTAAAAGTCTTGTTTTATACTTTTTCAGCGTCGTTTTTTGTCGTAGTTGGGTTTTAGTTTTTAACTTTTTATTATATACTTCTAAGATCTCATTGGAATGGTGTATGCTTTGTTGGCTATCCTTAAAAAAATAAATAAATAGCTAACTCATGGTGGAACTATTGAACGTTTATAGGCACCGATTTGCGCTGGTTGACGAAACAGGCCGCCGATAAAGCTCCAAGCTTCTCCGAACGCGCTAGTAAGCCGACGCTCATGTGTTATGTAGTTCGCAAGGGAACAACTACCCTCATTCGCTCGCTTGTTTCATGTAGAGCCAGAGGTTGGCTGAACAGACCAACACAGATAAACGCTGATATAGGTGCCGGTAGTCTGCTTTCGAAATGAATATTCACGACCGATTTCGAGTTGTTTTAGTAAAATAGATACTTGAGTCAGAAATCGTAGTGGTAATTTGTATGTAAATAAACTCACCTATAAATCTTCCCATCAAACGTCTTGTAGTGCTGTCCAGCCCAAGTCAGGCAGGTGCCTCCCTTAGGAGTCAAGTCTTGGACCATCACGTGGCTTTCCCCTTTAGTCCCGAAGTGCGTATGCGAGTGACCGATCTGGCTCGAGCTTTCGCCGTGGGTCGACCATGACGTGTAACTTTCGTAGCTCTGATAGAAAAAAAGAACATTATTACCCTCATCTTTGCTTTATTTGATCATTTATATGCACACAAAACATATTACAATCAACACAATCGTTTTTAAAACGCGAAACTGTAGAAATTTAGTCCAAAATGACGTTTGCCTAAAAGCTTACAAGTTTGTTAACAAAACTATGCGCTGATGAGCGCTCTACAATAGTGATTAATTAGGTCAGTAGAATCAATAAGCAAATTGAATAAGATGTTTATTTACAAAATTAAGTTACAAGTCAAATTAAGAATCAGATTTCAAGTCAAATACTTTGAAAATAGTCGTAAAATAATGTTCTACTTACGCTATTGACGGATTTCGATGGTGTGACGATTACATTGTCATCTGAAAAAAAAGAAATGAGTTATTGAAAACTTCCCAAAAAAAAAATCAAAAATTTCTTTATTATGTGTGCAATTTACAGGCACTTATAAATCGTCACATTACTAATAATAAGATGTACCACCGGTTCGGAACGCCGATTCATAGATTCAGTAAGACGTTTAACTGCTCACCTTTCCTATGACGAACGGATGATTTTATAACACTCCGAATTCCCATTCCGTCAATTAAATATGTAACAGTAAATTATGCTTAACAAAATTTAAAAACAAAAGAAAGCCGTTTTAAAAATAACTCATGAAATCTAAAATGCTAAGTGGCCAGTGCGCGACGCGTACGAAAGAGGCCGCATAACAAGAAAGTTGTCAGGCTATCAAGGATTTTTAAACAGAACACATGATCTTAAGGAGGAAATTTTTGATTTATTGAAGTATTTTTAAATGTGTAGTGCTCGCGCAAATAAAAATAGACAATATTATTGAAGTATTTTCAGGGTTCCGTAGGTACCCTGAGGATAAAAACGGAACCCTATTACTAGACTTCGCTGTTCGTCCGTCCGTCTGCTACGGATGTACCCTTCATATGCGAGTCCGACTCGTACATGGCCAGATCCTTTTTTTCGCGTACCAAATTTTTAGACGGTTGTTTTCAGTCATTAATTTCAACTGGCCGGGCCTAAAGTCCAGGCAGGTACTCACTGAACACGCAGTGCGGTATCGGCTGCGGCTGGAAGGCACCTGTCGCGTACAAACATGTGTACAGGTCCGCGCGCGGCGCGCTGTATTGCGCTCCCGACGGGCAGTTTAGCTTGCACGAGAAGCGCTCGCCATCGCCGAAGCAGCTGTAGCCGCCGTTGAAGGCTAGCTTGCGGACGTCGCAGACGCTGGCAGCTGAGAGAGATACAGATAATAGGGAATATGCATAAATCTGCAATCTTGAATTTTTCAACAACTTATGAAAAAAGCCTTAAACTTATACTAAAATGGGAAATAAAAATGAAAATCGGTTCACAAACGAAGGATTTATAAGGAATTAAAGTTAATTTTCTATCTTTTTCTTACAAAACGGAGTTTTTATGGATCGCGTATGGCCGTAGTGTAATTGTGACGTCATCTGCCATATCGAATCTCTCTGTCCACCCGGGAACTTTAAACAGCTATATCTCGCTGGTCGTTAAAGTAAATTGAAAAATAGAATAACATTCATATTTCTTCGATATTAAAGATTGATTTCTATATTTAAAAAAAATGTGTGCATATTCCCCATTAGTTAAGAGGAGCACGGACAACGCAGCGCAAAATCCCTCCCTCCCACTTCGTCTCTTGTGTGTAGATCCGTCGAAACACCGCTCGACGACGCAAGGCAGCGCAACGCACTTAATGTTGCTTCGTCTTGTACTGTAACTCGCATTGTGTCGTGATCATCATAAACTCGTATTCTGAGGAATCGTGGTGTTAAGGTGACTATGACTTATTCCCCATTAGCAAGTAACCACAATTCAATGGGTTTACCTTGCAAGTACTCCTGTTGAATATTATACAATTACTACGACGGCGAGATCTGCTTAAAGGCCTTCATCTTCTAGGTGTCTTCTTTATAACTAACAGGCGATGCAGTCAGCTCAAAGGAGAGGTATATTTATTATCTATGGTAGTCTATCGTCCAAATGGCACTTACCATATTGGCACTGTGGTCCTCTGAAGTCCTCAGCGCACTGGCAGGTATTGAGTGCCAGACAGACACCTCCGTTCTGGCACGGAGGGCTGCACTCTGGCAAACAGTCGGGGATGGTTGTGAAGTCCGCGCGTGTCGGAACCCACGACCCTTCGCTGCAGCGCATGTTGGCTATCGTCGACCCGTCTATGAACTTGTGGCCTTCCATGCATTTGATTGTGCAGAAACTGATGAAGAAAATAGTTTGTAATGAATATATTATTATCTAAAACGCAACGGCACTACGTAAGTATCCTTACTGTAAATAATATTATAAAGGCGAAAGTAACTCTGTTACGCCATCACGCATAGAGTACTGAACTGATTTAAATGAAATTTGGTACAAATCGACGGTCCCTACGTATAAAGCGACATGTCAAAAACATAGGTTTACAGGAGAGCGTGATAAAGGTTCAAATCTCTCTACAAATTACGGTATGAACAATTTTAATTATATTTTTACTCCAAAGTTTTATTAGTTTGAGGAAGTTTGTAACGGTATTGGTACATATTTAATTTTTATCGATTTTCTTGATAAAACTGACAGTTGACCGTTTTTACATTGTTATCAAAATGAAAAAATACAAGACAAATCTAAGATATCTGTATATACTTAGGTAATACCAACTCAATAAATCAAATTATTTTTCAAGTCAATGTTTAATGAAAATATAAATTACTGTCATTATTTTCAAAACCATACCTTAAAAATCTTTAGATAGCTATCCTTAAGTATAAACTATACATTAATGGACACATGTCTGTTTTTACGTTGCTAGTGTTTAATACGGCACAAGTATAGAGCCAAACGTAAAAAAAGACAAGTCCATAATAAAATTATTACTGAGACACCGTTTTATAAATAAAATCTTATTTTAGTCTCTGTATTAATTAATTATTTAAAGTACAAGTTTTTATATTAAAGAGTTATTTATTTTAAGTGACAATCATCTAACAAATCAACTTTTTTTATATTTATTTGTAGTCTCATCGTAAATATCAGTTCCTCTTATCATTAATCATTATTAAGTAATTTCAGTATGTGAAATAAAAAATAATCACAGCTTTATTCAGACGGAGCGCTGCACACCTTTGTGAACTGTCAGAAAGGGTCCAAAAAGGCACATCTGGCGGTTCAAAGGGGAGTGTTCATCCCGACACTAATGTACGGAAGCGGAAGTTGGGTATGGCAGAAGAAGCACGACAGTAGGATAAACGCAGTGGAGATGCGAGCACTTAGAAGTATGCTAGAGTGAAAATGAGTGATAGACTTAGAAATGAAATAATTAGAGGACGTTGTGGTGTGAATTAAGATGTAGTGACTAAGGTTGAGAAAGTTATGCTTAGATGGTTTGGTCATGTTGAGAGGATGAATGAGAGACGATTAACGAAAGGCAAACATAGAAGAAGCATAAATGGAAATATCGAAGGCCAAGAAAGACCTTCCATGATCAATTAGGCCAAAGTTTGAAGAAGGGTCAAATCAAAAGTACCCGTAATCGACAAGCATGCATGAAGAGAATGATGGATGTGAAAGAAGCGAAAGTGGTGTGCCAGGATCGTAGCACATGGCAGGAAGTGATCTCTGCCTACCCCTCTGGGAAAAGGCGTGATTTTATGTATGTATGTATGTATTTATTCAGACTATAATAATAATAATAAAGATGATTATTATTCTTACAATTATTGTCTCATCGTGAACCACAGTTTCTCTTATCATTAACAATTATTAAGTAATTTCAGTATGTGTAACAAAAAATAATCACAGGTTTATTCTACTAATTGTATGTAGTGTTGTTATAAAAGGAACACAATTTTTATAAATAAAGCACATAGAGGTAATCAATTTCTAATCTTCTTCATCCTGCCTGACCTTCCTCTTCTTTACCATGATTAAGATTCTTATAGAAAATATGATACTTTTTTTGGAATAATCATTGTATCACATAAATGTTTTAAGTCTTTGTATTTTACTTCAGTGATAGGAATTGCCTCTTTGTATAATTTCTCTAGAATCAAATCTTCCTTCTTCTATACACCCCTAGTATTTTTTATGTTATGTTCGCAGTTTAGAGTTCTATAGCTTTCTTCGGAGAAGTTGTATTTAAATTTAACAATGTCTGGATGAGCCCCTTCAATTTTTACTTCTCTTATTTTATTCCAAAAAATTTTATCAGAACTTGTATCTTTTTACCACATGAACACGAATCGACACGTTTTTTGGGGAATCTCCCGTAAATAACGTTATGTTTGACATGACCGCGCTCGCTAGATTTGGCGCGCATTTTAAAACAGAGTACAAAAGGATATGTCTAGATATCCGCATCTACGACATTGCTTCTTTGTAATTATCACACTTGTTCTCTTATACGTTCCTTAAATTGGCAAAAGTATGAATATTTAGAAAAAAAATTATATATGGGCGTATACGCAAAGATAAATCATTGCGAAAAATGCAATAAAAAAAAAACCACATTTTTTACATGTCCTTATATACGTAGGGACCGTCGAAATATAGTCTAGAGCCAGAGAAAGGACATACGCTACTTTTTACGTTTTACCCGTTAAACGTCTCTACGCGGACGGTGTCGCGGGCGTATTCAGCAAACAGCAAAAAAAAATTTTTCAACAACTTGGCAAGTAGATCTGATTTCCATTTCAAGAGTGCATTTTATTGATATTGAACTAGAGAATTGGAATGAGATTTGATTCTGTATTCTTCTTTGAAGTAACGCTAAATAATCAGATGGTAACTTACTCGCTGGAGCAGTTCCTGTGGGAGTTCATGGGCAGTGGAGGATACACCAGGCAGGGCTTCTTTTCGAACTCGCAGTATGTGCCGCGGAAGTTCGCCGGGCACTGACAAGTGTTGGTCGCTACGCATATGCCGTTGTTCTTGCAGTCCGGTACACATTTCGCTGTTGAAGAAATGATAAAGATGAGAAGAAAACAATGATGCCTCGTAAAGCATCTCATGAAGCAGCAGACACTGCTAAGACTTAGTTATAACTAGGAAATATAAATATTTCTCGATAACACCAAGTATAATTCTTGTTTACTAAGGTTACAACAATGTTACATACAAAATATGGATTTCAATCTAAAATAAAGATTATTATATCGCCCAAGTCAAACAACCCATGTGAACATGTAGGTACCTACATAGTTGGAAAGAATCGAATTAATCGAATACTTATTGCTAATAGACAGACAGGTAAGTAAGTAGGAGACGTATTTGTTTTTGTATTTTATGGATGACTGACATGTACAGTCTAAACTTCGTTTAATATGTAAATGTAATAGGTACCTGCCGCCTAGGTAAAAGATAGTGTTTATGTAAGTACTGAAGTAATATATAAAGCCGTTCATCGAAAATTAAAAAGAAACCTTCTTTCCGACCTAATTAAATCTATTTTAGCTAACCCTGACCCGCAGTCCGGTGCATTATCTATAGCCATGTCCTATTGCACGCTATCAATAACATTGAGGGTTATTGGGGTCGGATAGACGCGTGGGATAGAAGGTCAAGCGAAGTATCTACCTACCTATCGGTCCTTTGCTGATCTGCACTTATATAGATGTGCCACTTTAATAATACATGTAATGCAATCCCTGCGTACTTTTTTTTAGACCAAGAAAGCAGAAAGGTCCTACTTACGTGCCTACCTAAAGATGCTCATAAAAACAAGAGTTTATTATCTAGACACGCGGTAGCGTGTCAAGCCAAGTTCAAGAAACAGATCTGGCGAGCCGCACCGTGTGTAATATTACACGAACCATTTGGAACCACTTTTGAACCCCTCATAAATCAAAAACTATTTCACATAAACGTATCAAATTTGGCTCATATATTGTGACTTGCGAGATAAATATGTGTTCTAAATTTCATAAGCTTATCTCAAACAGTTATTTAGATATTAATGTCCAAAAATCCTAATTTTTATCATTGACTGACTGACAGATCAAAATTCTAACCCAGTTCCAAATGACCTAGAGAGTTAAAATTTGGTATGCAGATAGGTAATTACATGAATACAAAGGAATAAATAAAAAACTGGCAATTTTTTAATAATTAGGTTAGGTTCTATTATGAACGCTTAACATGAATACCTAATTAGTGCCTAATCACGCCTATATACCAGGGAAGGCAGAGCACTAAGTATATATTTAGGTATACTTACTTATTTACAATTAAAAGTAGGTACTTATAGTCGGTTTTCATATTTATTACTTAAGGTAGGTACCTACTTTATGAACTGGGATTAATTATCATTTTTATATTTAGCGCCCATCAATAGTATAAAATTAGGACCCACGGCGTTACGATTATATATACTTTTCTACAAAAAGTAATGATATCCAATCAAAAACATAAATGTGAAATGAGAGCCAAGTTCAATATTATGATAATTGCCTTGGTTGTTGACTTCAACGACAAAAGAAGTGAGATCTAAATGGGTGCCAAGTTCAATGGTCAACCCTGAAATTTATTTATAAGTAAAACTATAACATACCTATCATATCTTCTTATAACATAAGATAATGTATCATATGGTGGTAGCCTATGAAGGTCTGTCTTGGCTAGTTTCTATAAACCTACCAACGTACTATTATGTTCGCTCGCTAGTTTCTACCAACAATCCAAATTTTCGGAATTATAAAATAAAAACCGACAAATACTTGTAGGCTTAGAACTTGCGACGGCTATAATTCATATATGAAAACTAGCCAAGACAGAAGACAGACCTTCATAGGCTACCACCATATGATACATTATCTTATGTTATAAGAAGATATGATAGGTATGTTATAGTGTTACTTATAAATAAATTTCAGGGTTGACCATTGAACTTGGCACCCATTTAGATCTCACTTCTTAATCTTTTGTCGTTGAAGTCAACAACCAAGGCAATTATCATAATATTGAACTTGGCTCTCATTTCACATTTATGTTTTTGATTGGATAATGTTTTACAAGGATTTAATTGCGAGATGTTAGACAGAAGCTAGTACATATACGAGGGCGACACTGAAAGTTCTTAGAACTGGCCACTTGTAAACAAAATAATAAAAAAAATAGTTTCAATTTTGAAAATGGAACTCTTTGCCAATATCATGTTTTTTATTCATTTATCATTTGTTTACGATTTGGCGGAAAATTTAAAATTGTCTGTGTAACTGTGTCACGTCAGCATGAATTAACGCGAGAAAATTTTCGGGCAATGATATTTTATGACTTTCGATGCCATTTATGTTAACGAGAAAGTTATGATAGGCTTCAATTGGCCCTTCACGATGAAGCCCCATCGTGGAAGCACAGTGGCACGACCACTGTTAACAACTGGTTCAATGAGTTTAAACGTGGTCGCACTAATCTCACCGATGATCTGCGTGAAGGTCGGCCTTCTACGGCGACGACTGAAGATAACATCAGTGTTGTGCGGCATATGATAGAGACTGACAAAAGAGTGACTTATCAGCAGATTCGGACACGCTTAGGCATCGGTATGCGACAAGTGCACAAAATCCTCCATGTACATTTAGCGGTCAGGAAGCTTTGTGCCCGATGGATACCTCATAATTTAACAGAGGCCCAAAAACTCCGTCGTGTTGATTGGTGTCGTGAAATGATTAAAAGATTTAACGGAGGTGACTCAAATGCTGTGTTCGACATACTCACAGGTGACGAAAGCTGGATTTATTGTTATGATCCCGAAATTAAGAGACAGTCTGCTGTTTGGGTCAGTGGCGTAACTACAGGGTGGCAAGTCGGCAAAATGCCACGGGCCCCCACCCGGTAGGGGGCCCCAGCCGAAAGGGGCCCCCGGTCATAGCAGAATCTCAACTGCCAACACACATAGGTACACATTTAGGTAAAAAAAAGAACGTGGTGCGCACGGGGCCCCATCCGAAGAATTTTGCCACGGACTTCAACGGGTATAGTTACGCCACTGGTTTGGGTGTTTCCTTCCGATGAGTTGCCAACTAAAGTGAAGAGAGGTCGAAGCGTGGTAAAAGAGATGGTGGCCTCGTTCTTTGGAAAGACAGGTCATTACGCAACAATTACTTTAGAGGATCGAAGAACAGTAACTGCAGAGTGGTACACTAACAATGGTTTGCCACTCGTCTTAGAAAAAATTCGGAAGAAACGACCTCGTAGTAGGATCCTCCTTCACCACGACTACGTCTCGTCACACACCGCCAAGCAAACAATTGACAACTTGACGACGTCAGACGTGGAATTACTTTTTATTTATTTCCGAAAATAAAAGAAAAACTTCGTGGAAAACGTTTTATGAACGCCGAGGAAGCAGTGGCTGCGTTTCAAAACGCCGTCGATGAGACCCCCAAGGGCGAGTGGGCAAAGTGCTTTTCTCAGTGGTTCTATCAGATGCAGCGATGTATTGATGTAAATGGACACTATTATGAAAAATATAATAAAACTTATTACTTGCTAGTTTGTTTAGTTTTTGATTTTCTAAGTACTTTCAGTGTCACCCTTGTATTATCAGTAGCACAGAAAAAACTTAGCGAAAGCTTGGATTTGAGTTAAAAATGTAGGTAGAGCTTAACTAAATAGTAGTAAATAGGTACCATCTTTTTGGTAGGTTTTTCTTTTTTACCTTGATACCAATAGGATACTTGTAGTTTGTAAATACTTACGAAGTACATTGCTCGTTATACATACTTAAGTTATACAATATAGTCAACAGATAAACTCATATTTGTAGCGCTTTTTGTTACTGCCCATTTTATTCCTTTGAGTACACGTAAAATATAAAATGAGTTTAATAGTTTTAAATCAAATTCGTTCATCCGGCGAGATTTCCGGCCTAGCAGATAGTCATCCCACGCGCATTGATAAAATTTGCAACTACGTCCAATTCCTTACCTAATCTAGGCGAAGCAATATTAATACGGTCTACGTATTTTTAAAAAACCTAACCGTAAATAGTTAGTACTTATGCAGGTAGTAGTAGATACTTACTTGCACCAAGTAGGTAAGTCAAGTAAGTGCATAAATAGTTAAAAAGCCTGTTATCATTAATATGCATCTAGGCTGACTTACCTGTATATTTTTGACTGGCGCTTTGTTGGAAGTTTTCATACGAAGGGCTGTAAAATAATAAATCATTTAAGTAGGTACAACGACTTGGCGTATTGTAGCAGTAAATAATGTTACTGAAATGCTCTTCGGGTCCTTCCCAATCCATAAACATTAAATAACTAAGTTAAAAGGTATTAGGTTTCCGTAACGTAGGGTAAAAAAAAGACCACCACGTCCATCTGCCACCAGTGGGGCTACCATGAGTTTAAAACTTACGCACTCGATATCGCCTACGTAAATATGTCTATGAAAAACTTGTACAGCGCCGCTGGTGGTTACGCGAAGAACTAAAATCGGCCGTATGAAAAAAACAACTCGATAGGTTTTTAACGTAAGTAAGTTTTCGATAGCCAACTCATGGTAGGCCCTCAGGCCGTTAAACAAAACGGTATAAGCTATATAGACAGTTGAAAATTAAAAAACAAAATAAAACAAATATTTAAAGGGGGTTCCCATATAACAAACGTGATTATTTTTACAAAATTGGTACAGAACCCTTCGTGCGCAAGCGATGGCTGTCTAAAACTAAGAAGGAGGTCCTCAAGTCGACGCGTATCCTACGCGACCTACCTACATGTTTTTTTTTTCTGCGGAAAAATTGGAGTTTAAAATGACTGGACTGTAGCTTTTTATAGAAAAATCCGATTTTTAAATTATGGTAGTAAAAATATTCTTGTAATTAATAAATCAAGTACCTAGGTAATTCGTAGATTATAGCAACTGATATAGTAAAAACTTTACGACAAAAATATTAAAGCCAGCGGAAAAATATTCTGTTTTAAAAGTAAGTTCTTGAAGTGCCAGCGCCAATCAATTACCTCTGTGGTTAAATTAGTCTGTGGCTTAAATGTCCAGGTAAAAAATTCAACACAAAAAAATCATATTAGTATGTGCGACCAATCCAAGTTTTGGCGGCAATTTTATTTCATGGATTGTTTTTTTAATTCTGCTCTTTTGTCTTCTTTCATAAAATTGTGTCAAAGTTGTCATCGTCAATTAATGTTGGATGCAATCGAGCTTACCCTTGGCCATTAGTATTCCACGTTTTCCTCTCTCCGTATGCGCTTTTAGTTCCTGAATATGCAGTCTTCGTACCGGAATACCCAGTCTTCGTGCCCGCATATCCGGTCTTTGTGCCCGCATATCCGGTCTTAGTACCCGCATACGTCTTAGTTCCAGAATAACCGGTTTTTGTACCCGAATAAGTTTTGGTTCCGTAATATCCAGTTTTGGAGACGCCTGGTCGTTGGTTCTTCAAGTAGCGAGGGACATAGGCGGGAGCTTCCACGTCGGATTGCCTATGGGAGATGCAAGTGTTATCTATCGCTAGGTACACAAAGACCCCACGGTCAAAAGTTTAACTTCTGAAGGGGGTGATTGAGGTAGTACCGATAGGTATAGAGTCAAAGAGTAAGGAAATTGAAATTCTTCCGGGGGAAGAGAGCGTTTTCCGCTACTTCGCAAATCCATTAATGGTGAAATTTAATATGCAATTATCTTCGTCAGTAAAGAATAAAAATTACCTAATCAGCAGATATACATTTGGTCGTTACAATTATTAATGCATTACCTATGTATTGTTTTGGCTTAATAAAAACAAATTATAATTTGCTACAATTTACAGTCGAGCCTTAGCTGTACATTATTAAATGTGTTAACCCATTATTTTTGACTGGCAAATAAATTATGTAATAAAAAATCAAAACTTACGCTTCCGGTTCAGCGCCATACCCTCCGTGGCAAACACATATCCCGGACAGCAAAATAAAGCTGTATATAATTAATCGCATTATGAAAAATTGCGATTTAACTCCATTTACTAAAATTGTTAACTAATTATTATTAAAATAATAATTCTGTTGCTTGCTATGGAGCCGCAAGCTACACTGAATCCTAAACAGTTATGCGTTATTACGTTATCTCTCATTAGATAAATCAGGAAATTCAAGCACTAAACATCCTCAGTTTAACGGATGTTTGGCTGCTAAATGTGATTTCAGTACCTAACTACATGGATAGATATCTAATTTAGCTGTAAAACAAAAGAGGAAAACAATATTAAATTCAGCCATCGACCTACTGTATAAACTACCCCTAAAATGCGATACTTAAGCTTTTATGGCATTATTTATTTTTAAGAAAAAAAAAGCGCGGGAAGAAAAGTTTGAAGATTAAAAAAGTCTTGGTGCATTGAAATTTTGTTAACATGCCGAAAGCAATGAAAAGGAAAAGAAAAAATATTACTGAAGTACCTAAGTATTATTTATCTATACCTATTATAATCCAATAGGCTACTATTATAATTGCTTATTCTTCACGATATCTAAGTACATTAATTTTCTCAATATTTTTCAGAATAAAACCATAACTAAGAGGCTACTCGAGATTTCTCTCAAAGTAGATAAGTATGTCTATAAACAAAAACCAATATTAATAGCCGAGGCCGAAGCGTACATAGACGAAGTAAATAAATACAAAGCCTTATGTTTACAAGACGCCCGTTCACTTCAGGTAAACCTTTGCCTATCAAGTTATGTGATGTTACAGTACCTATTACAGTTATTGTTCAAAATTTTTGAACTAGACCAGGATCTAAAACCTCTTTACATGTAGATTTGGGTATGTATACTTGTATGTACACTGTAGTTCGTAGAATTTGACTCATTCATCTCATCCGGGATAGGTATTTTGTCTTGTGGGTCAGAATGTAAAAATAGTTGTCTAACTCATTCTGTTTTAATAATTAATAAATAATAATAAAAAAAAATTGTGTCATGAACATCGATGATTGTCCCAGATAGTGTTTATTTAAGTTTACTTGTGTATTGTACCTATATTTAATTGTTGGCTTTGACCAGTGCCGTATCTAGGGCGGTGCCAGCGGTGCCCAGGCACAGGGCGCAGAAATGACCAGACTTGTACCTAGTCTTAGTTCTCAAGGGCGTAATTTTTTAAAGCTCGCACCGGGCGCATAAAAGGCTAGTTCCGACACTGGCTATGACATTGGCTACCGTTCCAAGAGTCGTGAGTTCGATCCGGGATAAATATTTAGATACGTGACGAACATTGCTGTTTGCTACTTAAGACGGGATCAGATTAAGATATGAGATTTTATGTAATATTTATTTATTGTTATTTCTATTCTGTAACAGTATCTTACAACAAATTTCAGGTTATAGAAAAATTAAGGCGATGTATGAAAGCTATTATTAAGGAGCAAACGGACGATGCCTCTAAAGGTAACGAAGGTTTCCAGACCCACACTCAAAATGTGGTGAGATATGTAGCATCTCCTGTTTACTCATTATCAGATGAAGATAGTACTCCGATGATGGAATGTATGAATAGTAGTGTCGACTTGGATAATACTGTATTGTCTATATCAGACTCTCAACTTTTGACGCAGCCTATGGATAAGCTCGCAGAAACTATAAACCATAGAGATTGTAATACAAATGATTTAGCTTTTGCATCTAACAGTTTGGCAAATGATAAAGAAACAGAAGAGAACCGTAATATGGAATTAATCGAGCGCGTAATTGATTTGACTTTATGTGACAAAGAACATGTAACAGATGATCCTATTTGTTCTCAAAGTATATTAAATGCGGACATTCCTAACGATATTCTTTATAATGACACTGACAATACATGCGCCCAAGATATGACAGAAGTTGATAAAGAAGTAGATAAAATAATGCAAAAGCAGCATGGGGATTTTGATAATCCAAATGACAATATAAATACCTTTCATTCTATAGTTCAAAATGAACCAAATAAACCAAAAAATATACTCCCAAGTAAAATAATAACAAAGCCTGCTGAGAGTTTTGAAATTCAAGAAATGTTTTATAAAATATCTAATGATAATGAATTTAAAAAAAAGGTAGCTACGAAAGCGAACAAAAAGAAAACAAATACTGAAAAGACAACTGACAAGAAAATAAAACGTGAAAGAAAACCGAAATCTTTGGGTAAATGTAAAAATAAATCGAATGCGATTGATATTAAACAAAAGCCGAGTGACACATTTACGTCACAGACCGAGTGTTCAGTTAAAATACATGGGAAATCAAAAAATATACCAAACCGACCAAATGTTCAAGAAACGAACCCAAAGATTCCAACCAAAATGGAGTTCACGGATGATATATCTTGGATCGGAAACATAAGATACGTGAGGGAAATTAACATCCAAGAATATGCTTAGCCATTAACAAGCTGAATTACTTACTCGATTCTTTTTGGGAGAACTGTCATTTACCCGAAAGCTGGGATGATGCAGAATTTGAATAAATGTTTACCTTTATATATCATTTAAAATACACAGTATAACTTCTAGAATTACCACCCTAGATAAATTTGTTTCTGACTACCTACACAGCAATGCAACATACTTGTATCAATAAATGAATGAAATACCAAAAAATGGTTTTAGTTACGAGAGTAAAACTAGCAAATGCTTTAGTTAGCACATACATTTTCTATGCAGGTGTTTTATCAGGGCGTTTAATAAAAACCGTGAATATGATTTGTAAATTTATTGAAATTTTAGAATAGTAGAAGATAAAATTTATTAATAGTAAATAATGACAAGAGTCGAACGTATATTATGTCTTTACATAAGTATAAAGCAACACAATTTATATATTTATTCATATATCTTTAATTCATTGAATTTAGACTGACGATAATACTTCAATATTTTATTAACTACGCTTATAATAATACATGGTCTCAGTAATTATATCACAAAATCTAGTAACAAATTTAAAAAAACAATTAAAAAAATCACACAATATAATAATAATAGGCCTTGGCTTTTTAAAATACATAAATCCCTTATCACATACCCACAACTGAGATGAATTGTAGGTACAAAAACTACATCGAGAAGTTAAAGATTAAAATTTGGCTAGAGAAGCTTTAGCACCTAAAAACTAGGATACAGATACACAAAATAACTTCACATAATATAATATATAGGCTCTTTCGCCATGCCAACAATAAAGCAAACCAGGCGTGTACGTCACTTATGTTAACATCCGAATTGAGCTTAATTAATCCATGTTAGTGCATATATATTTAAAATTTTATATGGCTTTTTATTCAATTATACACAACACAAATTGATTAATTAACAGAGACTATATAAATTAAGCTACAGTTCAAAGAATATATGTTTACCACCAACTTTATGACCATTTATTATAATCAATTATTGGAAACCCATATCTATTCTCGCTAGATGAACAGGAATATTTCCATAAAAATATTGATAACACAAGGCTAACAACTAACAACATTAATGAGTTCACATGATTTCAATATAATTAACAATAAAACAAAACATTTCATAAAATGATTCACTGGGGATTGCTTTCCCAAAGAGATCCTTCAAACAGTAATTATTTATTATGCAGTTTCAAGTAGTAGTATTATATACTTTATAGAATTATTCTACACAACTATTTTTTGCAAAAGCTACGTCTTTTCACTAATAAATACTCTCATATAATATTAATTAACATTTTATTCGATAATTCGAATTGCCCCTTGTCACAATGGAAGTGCGCCGTAGCTACAGCTTTCTCTTAATTTAATAATAAAATAAAACATTTATTATACAATTATACATTTTGGCATTGAAACCGCGAGAAATCAAGTTTGTTTTGGTGGTACTTTCCAGCTTAGACTTAGACTACATAAATACATACATAAAATCACGCCTTTTTCCCAGAGGGGTAGGTAGAGATCACTTCCTGCCATGTGCTACGATCCCGGCACACCACTTCCTCTTCTTTCACATCCATCAATCTCTTCATGCATGCTCGTCGATTCGCGACACGCTCGTACTTCTGAAACCCTTCCCTTCTTCAAAATATGACCTATTAGGTCACAGAAAGTCTTTCTTAGCTTCCCCTGTAGACATTTCCATTTATACTTCCTCTTTATATTCCTTTCGTTAATCGTCTTTCATTCATCCCCTCAGCATGACCAAACCATCGAAGCATACCTTTCTTAACCTTTGTCACTACATCTTCTGATAATGTAAGATATTTTTATTAGTGGGTTACCTACTCTGGGATATACATAACTGGGATCCAAAATCCATTACGTGTTGGCGGCATATATTGTGGGTAGGGCGTTGCATTTTCTTTTATATACAATAGTTATATATATTAGAATAGACATGTAATTAGTTATTAACATAAAATAATTTGCGTGTGTATCATAATTCTAATATTAAAGTTCCAATTCCAATTTTAATAACGACGAATGAGCGCGTATTATCATAAAAGTGATAAATATATTATAACATTAAATTACGTACATGTCTGAATGATAAACTTTGGTATGTGATTCATCGTGACATCCACCATTTAAGTATGACGTTCCATATTAAATGTATTTTCCCACGAAACTAAACAGCTTATCTCTTTATACACCGTGAAATTTTAGTGGTTGTTTTCCCGCAGTAAAATGATTCTATCTCAGTAGTACAATAGATTTGTGCAGTTCTTTTTTGTTAAAATCAATAAATGCCGGTTTAACGAAAGGTTTAACCGAAACTCGAAAGCACGTTCAAACCGCTTTATGACTTAGGGTGTCGAGCTTCTTCAGCTTTAAGCATCGATTTCATGCGACAAGCAGTACCTGATTACATGACATCTTATAAAAGAACGATGGCTTCTCTCGTTTTCGAGTTGGAAAATTATTATTTAGAAAATTTGAAAAAAAAAATTTTTTTTTTTCGAGGAATTATTTGCATGATTCGATAGTATTACTAATGGCAAATCGTTCTGCCACGGGAAAACAACCACTAAAATTTCACGGTGTATACTATTTTAAGGAAATGTAATTGGTACATTACCTGGAAGTTTAGGGGTTAGAGTCATCCATCCGCTCTCCCGCAAGTACAGTGATGATGACGAGGCTACTCCAAGCCGTCATCGTATGTCAATTAGGAAAACAATAATCGATACTTATGATTTTACCAAATAGTAATTTTAGTGTAGGCGCATCAACATAATCAAATAAAATAATAATAATCATTGTAGCTATTTGAAAATGATGATGCTAATTAACCATTAACCGTGTCAACACACGGTATATACTTTTACATACAAGGTACCTGGTACATACATTATTATGTTCGTCCTTAATTATATATTTTTCATGTATTACATTAAATCACGAACCAAATGACACATATCCACACAACACCAACATTTTAAGGCTTTAGCATATTTTACCAAAAACCTATACCTACGATGACTTGACTTACTGACTAGTTGATTCAATTTGATTACTTCACATTGTAGGGATAGTTATAAATTGAACTCGTATATTTTCTAACATGTAATTAGAATGCCCAGGTTGCAATATTTATTGTAGATGTTTACTCTAAAAACATTAAGTAGATGATTTTGATTCAAGTATGGAATAAATTACATCACTGTTAAATAGTTAAGGTACCTGGAATTCTTCTTTTTTAATTTAAATATCTTCAATATTTGCGACCGGGTGATGATTATATTGCAATAACGTGATAATTTATTTTATGACGTGATACTAGTATATATGCGAAATAATATTTTTTAATTGAACATCTTTACAAATTTTCACTTAACATCGGTCCATATTTTTCCATAGCGTTTGCAATCTCTTCCGAATTCAAAATATTATACACAAAACAAGGCTAAAAAATACACCGTGAAATTTTAGTGGTTGTTTTCCCGCAGTAAAATGATTCTATCTTAGTAGTACAAAAGATGTGTGCAGTTCTTTTTTGGTAAAATCAATAAATGCCGGTTTTACGAAAGGTTTAACCGTAACTCGAAAACATTTTCCTGATTTTAAGGAAATTGGTGTATCTGGAGTTAGTTAACATATTTTCTTCAAAAATTTATCATTTCTGACATCTATTTACATTTAAATTATTACCATAGCACTAAAACTTTTACATTTATAGGGCTCAGAACTGGACATGTTTGTATGAAAAATGGTTCGTGGCCCGGTTTATTTGTCCCCGAGTGTATATGCGAAATAATATTTTTTAATTGAACATCTTTACAAATTTTCACTTAACATCGGTCCATAATTTTCCATAGCGTTTGCAATCTCTTCCGGACTCGAAATATCATACACAAAACAAGGCTAAAAATATAGAACTGAGTCCAGGCCACTTCGTAAGTCTTACCAAATAAATAATTGAAATAAAATCTTCGAGCCACTTCCCTGAGTATTATAACACGTTTTAATAAGAGAGTCTAAGTATATATTTTTCCAAAGGTGAAATGACGAAAATTTTATCGTATAAACACATCTTTGTCACTCAAAACTTTATCTAACTTTCCAAAAAAAAAATTAAACGAATATTCTGATCGGGCGACCCAATTTAACATAAGCCCACATAAATGTAAGTTCTAGCGATCCTAGTATTTTCGATATGAGGGCCTGATCGTGAGTCGTATACCAAAACAATAAAGCAAATGCAACGCAACACGTGGTAGACAGCATTGCCATCCGCATACCCTGCAGGCACTGGTGGCCCGTACTAAGAGGTTCAGTTCCTCTTTTCTGCCCCGTGCCATTAGGTCATGGAACGCTCTTTCAGTTCATGTTTCCCTTCCCTCCTATAATCACGGGTTCTGCAGGGGCGGAAATGGCATCTAAGCAAAAAAACAGTTCAGTCCAGTCTTGCCCTGACGGCATTCATTAGAAACCAAACTGATATTGAAAAAGCCAATACTCTTCTTTTTAAGAAGTATGCTAGTGATGTAGACTAACTAGTACGTACTGTAACTTGGTGGCATAATTCATTAACGTTTACCATTTACTAGCTGTGAGACTAACCAATACCGTAAATCCGCAAATGCGACGTTGCCAACTCGTTCATGAGAAAATCAGTCCAGTGGCGCGCTCTACAGGCTGTCATTAGAAGCTGAACTTGCCCCGGACCTTGAAGAAACCCATGCTAGTCTTGTTGTGGAGCATCGAAGTGATTCCGACGTAGCTTTGGATGACGATGGGCGAGTGGTGTATGCAGCAGGCGGACGACGACATGCTCTCTATGGCCCGTTGCAGTTTCTGGGCGAATATTTCCATATCGTACGTCGCTTTGTCTTCTAGTTCGCCGTCTGGAATCGAAGGTTATCGTGTTATTGAGTATTATACACCGTGAAATTTTAGTGGTTGTTTTCCCGTGGCAGAACGATTTGCCTTTAGTAATACTATCGAATCATGCAAAAAAATCGTCGAAAAAAAATTTTTTTTTTTTCAAATTTTCAAAATAATAATTTTCCAACTCGAAAACGAGAGAAGCTATCGTTCTTTTATAAGTTGTGACGTATTCAGGTACTGCTTGCCGCATGAAATCGATGCTAAAAGCTGAAGAAACTCGACACCCTAAGTCATAAAGCGGTTCGAACGTGATTTCGAGTTTCGGTTAAACCTTTCGTAAAACCGGCATTTATTGATTTTAACAAAAAAGAACTGCACAAATCTATTGTACTACTAAGATAGAATCATTTTACTGCGGGAAAACAACCACTAAAATTTCACGGTGTATTTCTTTCATAGATAATACTTATAGATAGGTACTGTTGGAAAATACCAACATACAATTTTTTCATTGATTATGAAATAGAATATTTTTTCTTTGGTCTTTTACCCAAAAAGATGATGTGGTTAGCAATTAATCTTTTTAGGTATCCAATTTTAAACATGGTAAAGATGAAAAAAATATCTTTCTGTCACAACCAAAATTTGTTAAAATATTTATTTCAATGCAAATATTATGGACACGGTTATTATATCTGTTATTATACCACTAATTGATATAATAATGATAAAAATCATATCAAAATGATATGTTAACGCTTCTCAGAATCCAACCGTTATAAATTAATTTAACTCCTTCTGTGGATTACCAAGAAAAACCTCAGGGCTTCACCAACATTTTACCAAGTCAGAATACCTTTATGCCAGAAGATGGGATGTGAAGCGAAGGTGATGAAGGGCACGTCTTGGCTGAAAGGATTCCACACGGTCTTGAGGGGCAGCGGCTCTCCTTTATTCCACATCATCCTCACCCCGCGAAGGTTGCGCTCCCTATAACATCATCATCATCATCATCATCAGTAGGTGATAAAGAAAAGGCGGAACGCGGTAAGTAGGAACATTTTTTACAGAATAGCTTCTACAACAACTTGTAAGCTTTAAATAACTAACTAACTAACTTATAGCATTGTGTAACATAAGAATCAAATTCTTAAACTATAGTTTACATAAGTGCTACTTATGTCCTAATATGGTTAGCTGAAATCAGCTGAATAGCCCAATCAAACTAACTACACTAAATCTCCCACGAAAAAGCAAAGGATCACTTTTGGTTACATTAACATTTTAATTTTACTTACGCAACGACCCTTATCAACAAGTTTTCAGAAGTTGCATATGCATAATATTAGTAAAGCAGAAGCCACAAAACATTTCCTTTTCATCTTTAAGTTTCTTATAGAAATATCAGACTACAATAAAATTACGAAAAGACGAAAAAACTAATTTATTATCTACGTCTATCCCAATATCTTGACAACCACATACCACATTTAAAGATATCCTAATATGGGAGCATATATTTTGGCAAACCGCCAATTGAGCTAGTATAACAAAGTAAGCGCATACTGTGTAAGTATTCCTATGCGTGCAGAATGTGTATTTTGTAATGTTCGGATCTTAAGATGTTACCACATGATTTATTACCGTAGAAGCATATTAATTATTAATTTATTTAAGAAATGCATTGTTAAGCAATAACTTTCTACTTGCTACAAATTGAAATACAAGTTCTTCAAGTGAAATTTAAGCCTGATAATCTGCCAACAACTGCAATATTAATCACTTTGTACACTTATATAGCTTATTAATACAATTAATACAAAATAATAACATGTGTACTTTGCAAAACTTAACACACACACACATTAGATTGAATAAATTACAGAATTAATCTACATCAAACTGAGCAAATATATATAAAATTTAAACAAATCATTGTAAAAAGCGAACTAATTGTAATAAAGCATGGGTGATTTTAATTATTACCATACCGTCACATGCGCGGTGTCAGTCAGGAAGCAACATGCTCGAAGTTAGAATTTATTATGATGTTAATTTTAACATAGCAGAAGTACCAAAATTAAATACTTAAACGGGACTCATACAGCACATACTACAAGACTCTTGTAGATACTGAATATATATAACTCCTGCTTTAGCTATATATTTGTTTACATTACACACAATGATTTTTGGCTTACTGAACAAAACAGCATGCAATAGACTGTTAATTTTACTATCGCTCATCATCATTCGAACCCCGGCAAGAAAAGTGTCGTAATGCAAATTGAGGTGTCTCGGTCGAATGGAAATTCCATGGTTTTTTTCTACCACACATCAACAATTTTAAAAAAGAATAACTTCCATTAACAAACTATTATAGTTTCTTAATAGTCGATGTATAAATGACAGAAAAACCATAAAATTTATATTTTCCCGTAACACCCTAATTTTGTATTGTGACACATTTCTTGCCGGAGTGTGTTAAAAACATAGCAAGAGTGGCCTGTATACACAAAAAAAAAGCATTAAATAGTCCCATTTAAACAAATAATTCCGTCTCAACAGTCCAAAATTGTCATGTAAGTATCGAGCCAGCAAACGAAAGGTCAAAACGTGTCTACCGCAACTCAAAGTACCTAGGTTCAAAATACTTGTGATCGAACAGTTTACTGTCCCCTTCGGAGCCGGAGGGCCGCCGACACAGCCGGTCTATCACGCAGTCCTTGACGACCGTCGTCACGCCGGTCGCGATGCCGTTTAGCCGGCTATGTGGTGAGGTTGGATAAGAAACTATTTTTAGGTATTCCTTTTGAAAAAGGAACTTTAGAAGTTTGTTATAAAGACAAAAACCAAAGTATCAATGCTGAGACCAATAAATAGACTACTTTAAGCTATGGAGAGCCATCCTCTCCCCAAAGTCTGGTGATGATGACGAGGCTACTCCAAGCCATCATTGTGTGTCAGTTAGGAAAATTAAATATGCCATTTGCAAAAATTACCATCCAATTATATTACCAATCTAGACATTTCTATTACTTAAAATACACTTTTTGATCATTGTATCATTGTGTTGTATTGTATTGTATGTAAAACATCGTGAGGAAACCAGCACACACGGTTTAAACTCTGACACCAGGTTGTTCATCAACCATACAATAAGAAGAGAAGATCATTGTATGAATTAATATTTCAAAGTTTGACAAAATTCAAGCCGGTAGGGTTCACTGTTCTACCATAGCCAAATACAATTTATTTTAGGTGTATTGGAAAAGAAACTATTTTCAAATGCCTGTTTAATTTTATCAGATACATAGGATGGAAGGGTCGAATCAAACATGGGCTTATTTAAAAACTTAATAAATGTCTTTGGGGTAAGTTTGAACCTAATGAATGTAATCAAAATAAACATTTATACATACGGTACTAAGGATGATGGTGGGTACACCAGCTCCCCTATTACTATGGTGTCCAAATCATCCAAATATGTCTTCTTGAAATCTAATTGCTTCATCGCTATAAAGTCATACTTTA
The DNA here is from genome assembly GCA_039566165.1 of Maruca vitrata. Lineage (NCBI taxonomy): Eukaryota > Metazoa > Arthropoda > Insecta > Lepidoptera > Crambidae > Maruca > Maruca vitrata. The sequence continues at coordinate 2,543,148 of CM076918.1, read as the reverse complement.
TGGTCATCACTAATCGGGATGTTAAGATAACAATCCTCTCCTTTTCATTGTCCCACAGTGTGATTCTGGTAAAAAGATGACATTAATTACTGAAGTATAATCTTTGAAGTGACAAATTATGTCTTAATATCATATTATTTTCACAAATGTATAAATAATAATTATTTAATTTAATCTTACTCTGTTAACAGCCATGCACCAAGATACTCTCCGTCTTCAGGGAATAGCAATGCTGTAATGCACTCCTGTATAGCATTCTCCACTACACCGCGGCGGAATGTGAAGAAGTCCTTTATGTTTTCACGGTCGAACGGTACGTCGTACCGCGGGTACACCATCTGTGGGGGCTCCGCGCTTCCCGCAGCAGCTGCTGCATTGGACTGTTCTTCATTTCTTGCATCTATAGTAACTCATTTATCAATAAAAAAATGAACGGAATACAAACATCTAACCATTTTATGGCAAAGTTGTCAATTAGACTAACAAGAATGATAAGCTACAGCGAAAGTCGCAATTAATTTTGCACCACTCAAAATTTACCAAATATGCAACGATTTTATTTAAATATATTTTTTACCTGCAAAAGACGACGTGGATGATGACAAGGAGTCCGCCCCTGATAGCACAGAGGGATGTACGCTTGATTTGGGTTTATTTTTGTTAGAATTATCGGTAGGATTATTTCGATTGCCTTCCGAAGTTTCTGGTGCAATATTATCACTGGTTAACTGCAAAGTACCACCCCGAAATTCCAAGTCATCGTCCAGCATTTCACTCATTGTGTTTGAAGTATCTAGATTTACTTTTATTAGGCAAAATACGACAAAATTTATTTTATTTATCACTTTCCTTGCGTAAATAATCGACCGCTCCGGCTGATAAGAGCAAACGTCAAGCCAATGTCATTGATGTAGCGTTTTGTTTTTACTTGTGTGTAATGCGTATCAAGTTTATGAAAACCTTACAGCTGTTATAAATAAGTTCAAAGTAATTTAGAATTTTAACAATTTACTACATATATGTACCATTAGAAGTGATTTATAAATAAAAGTTGGAAATTGATTGATTGATGAATAGGATGAAAACGCATATTTAAATGTCACATTATTTTGGCGGGAAGGTAAAAGTTTTTTAAAAGTTTTTCGTGAGTGATGTGATGGGTGGTGCCTGTGAAAGTATTGAAGATGTTATTTTGTGCAAGATTCAAGATTATATACCTACTAGCAATGAAAAGTACTGTTAAACAGTGAAGAGAATAAAAAAGCAAGCTCAAAATTATTATTTTTATTTGTGTACAACTTAATGAAAGACGTACATAAGTAATTCTGGCACAAGTGTACAGTTTTATGGCAAATTGTTAACCTAATTTTTATTACATAGGTATTGTCTAAAACTAGACGACATTTATTTGGAAGGATAAATACTTAAAATTATTTGTAAGTATGTAAGTATATATCTCCAAGAAAATGTCGTCTTAAAAAATCGGATTATTTTACAGAATTTTCTATTTACTTACTTAACTAAGTATACAATCATTTTATGGTTTATTCTATGTTATCTGTACATTTTTATACAAACAAATGAATAAAGGAATGTATTGTGTTGTCACTAACATTAAAAAGCAGCTATAGACTAAAAAAATTTAAAAAAAGAAACCAAGTAAGAATTTATAGGTCAGCAGAGTTTTGAGACATGGCATGGAGTGAAATAAATCTAAACAATCGTTAAAAATCTGCCAAGATTGAGAAGGTAAAAAAACTATAATGTTTACTTTATTAGTTCTTCATTTCATTATAAGTTCTCCTTTCTTTCTTCTATATTCCTTAAATCTTTTTACGCACTTTGCGTTGACAAAAATTTCCATTAATTGAAAAGTAATCTATTGATAATATTTTAATAAATTGAATTAACTAACTGCATTTTTATTTGTTTCATACACGGAACAATAGAATCAAGGATTTGCTTCATGGTTGACGAATCACAATTCTTGTCATTTTTTAAATTGTGGTAGTTATAACAAAGGTACCAAGAGGTTGAAAGTCATAAAATGCATTGATAATTAATTCTGGTTCACAAAGAGGTCCAATGACATAAAAAAGTGAAAAAAAAAACATAAAGAGCGGAAATGTTCAATGTTTAGTAGCAGCGGCACCGGTTGCGCGGACAGTGCGGCGGGAACACGATGCACTGGTCCATGCAGTACACGTCGGCGCCGTCGCGACCCTCGATCTCGCCCGTCGCCTCGCACACTTGCCTATAGAAAAAAAATGTAAGTATATGATTTTGATGGCACTTAAATAAAGACTTCTTTCATTGGAGGCCTAAAGTTACCAGCTGCACTGGCCATGCAAAACATGCACTATTTTTTACAGACATTCGAGCGCTAACGAGTCGGAGCCAGCCGAATATCTTAAATTCCTCCACTAAATTGATAATATGGACCATGGCCCATCCAATCCTAGGCAACATGGAATATGAATATAATGGGCTAAAACAGGAAGTCGGCTTCGGGAGACTCATATTTTTGTAATTTTTGTGGCTCGTTCTTAGATGACGTCATATCAACCCTATGCCCAGATTCAAAAGGCCTGTCTGGAAAGTAATAAGCACTTTCACGTATCTATCTAAAACTTACGGGCACTGGCACAAAGCGGCAGGACAGTTGGGAGGGTACCGAAGACAGTTGGTCTGGCACCAGTCCAGCATACCAGGGATCATGCGAAAACCATCCGACGGGACGCACACTTGGTCTCTGCGAACAGATATCACCAGAATATTAATAGAGATAAACGTGTACATTATTGAGAACATATTAATACAATCATAAATTAGGTATAAGACATTCATGGTACATTTTAAAGCATTACAAAAAATTTAACCAACAAACTTAAAAGTTGCACTGAAGGTCGCGTCGCGAGTGGTTAAAGAAAGCATCTCTATGAATCTTATAAGACATTTTAAATATTTTTCAATGTAATTGAGAGATGATTTTTCCTAACTGACTATGATGATGGCAGAGAGTGGTACATTCCCACTAGTTATACTACGCAGTTCAACTACCATACCTTTTGTGGAACTAAATGTACTGGAGAGGGACTGTAACGTAGAAATAGTTGGAATGACCCACCTAGTCATCATCACCGGACTTGCGGGAGAGCGGATGGCTCTTACCCCTCAATAATTGATAAATGGAATGGGGCTTTATAAGACAATGATTGATGCTAAAATAATTACGAGGTACAACTCATTATTTACAATATACATTAGGTATACATTGCATTATAGTAGAAGATTAAGAATCAGTATAATACAAGATGTTAGTTACAATCTGATTTTTGAAAGTTAAACACAACTTGGCTACTTGCAAGCATTTAGGTACTCCACTACTTATTACAGGCTTTCATTTACAGCTTACCTTTTACAAACATTAGATACAAAGGAGTGGAACATTAGGTTTTAAATGTCTTTTATCACGTTAAGCATGGAGTCTAAGGACCATATGCTCAACTATTAGATAGGTACAACACAGGAGTTCCGTTAGTCACAAGAACAACATTTTGTACAATTTAAGTCAACATTCACCGTGTAAATTTATCGATAATAGAGGTTGTTAACTTCGACTCTAGTTAAAGTTACACAGAGAAACGCCGGCTAAGTTTAAGTAAACACTGTACACTACGAATTCGCTGAAGTCTCTCGCAAGTTTTAAGTCTTAACCGGATCACTGTCCAAGAAGTAGACACTGTAGAAAATCAAGTGTCACAGACCATATGACGGCTGGGACACTTGAATTTGTGGGACTTGGTCTGTGATCCAGTTAAACAGTTGATGGCACCTCCTCTCGATACCTATAGGGAACAAACTCTACAGAACATTAGGGGAAGTATTATTCACAACAAGATTGGTCCAAGAGCCGTCACCAGACCTGTTACCGCATAACAACACAAATCAGTGGTACCTAATGACTGGTGGTTTTACGTCCTCCTCACTCTCAGATATATCGTTGCTGAAAAAAATGTAAGGTAAAATATAGTGCTTGCATGTTATTGACATGATACGTAAATAAATAGTAAAAAGATATCGGATTAATGATTGCAATTGAAATATAATAAACGTGAAAAGAGTGAAGGAAGGAAGATGAATGTTTACCTAATAGTTTGTAATTTTGCCATCTCGACGTCTTTACGTGTTTGTCTGAAAAATGTAGCATAGGAGGTTGACTCAAACTACATTGCATATTTTGTAAATATGTAATTAACTGGACCACTCAAAGACGACATTATGAATATTGTTAAAAGTCTGATGGACAGGAAGGTATCTAAATATGCAGGTAAATAGTCCGGGTCAACCTCGATATGATAATAAGATAGTATAAATATTATAAGTAAAAAGTATTATGAAATATAAACTAGAACAACACCGTCCCTGAATACGATAGTTTTGTAGATAGTAATGGACATCATAAAATATAGTAGATACACAAATAAGATGATATTTTTGCCTATATACTTCGGATTAGATAAATATCTTAAGACTTAGATATATTTTTATAGAATTTGGAAAAAGATAACATAAATAAGGTAAATGAAGTTAGAACTCTTTATTGACAAATTACTTACAATAACAAGATTTCACATAAAGTGCAACAAAAACTGTACAATTTTGGTGATCATAAGTAAATGTAGGTAACGCGGGGAGAAACATTATTAATACTTCCACACTTAGTATTTCATACAAAATATCCATAGTTTCTTCTCTACTTTACCTACAGCTCAGGGTATGCTGCTCATTGTACCAAAAGCTAAGTATATACACCGTGAAATTTTAGTGGTTGTTTTCCCGTGGCAGAACGACTTGCCTTTAGTAATACTATCGAATCATGCAAATTATTCCGCGAAAAAATAAATATTTTTTTTCGATTTTTCAGAATAATAATTTTCCAACTCGAAAACGAGAGAAGCTATCGTTGTTTTTGAAGATGTGACGTATTCAGGTACTGCTTGCCGCATGAAATCGATGCTTAAAGCTAAAGAAGCTCTTCACCCTAAGTCATAAACCGGTTCGAACGTGTTTTCGAGTTACGGTTAAACCTTTCGTAAAACCGGCATTTTTTGATTTTACCAAAAAAGAACTGCACACATCTTTTGTACTACTAAGATAGAATCATTTTACTGCGGGAAAACAACCACTAAAATTTCACGGTGTATAAGACACGTTCTCGACTTGGTAAACTAACTCTATATGAACTAGAGTCAGCCATACGGCGGTGTTATGGAGAATGATCGCAACGCAATTGACCCACTCTTGTACGAGTATATCAAGAATTTTTTCTCAGCGATACAACCCTATATTTTCACTGTGTTTTCAAGAATGGACGGAACCAATACTACCCACACTTGTGTTTATCAAGAGAAAATTCCTCCTAAAATCATGTCAGCCAAGCCTTCGTATCCAGATACTCACCGGACGACCAGCGGGAACACATTCTGAGGCATGCGGAAGTCTCTGTAGTAGAGCAGGAAGGGGTAATCCCGCCGCAGGTCCGAGGCGAAAGCTGGTGGTAGACCCCCGGTGCTGGTCACCACGGTCACGTCGGCGCAGTTCCTGAAGGTCTCCGAGCGCCCGCAGCCCACCGCTTCGGTGCCATTCGGGCAGATACCCCACATGTTACCTGGAAGATATTGGTTAGGGTGTAAGACAGAGTGAAAGACATCAACGCGTTAGAGGATTTTCAAAATGTGCTTAATGTGCTAATTTTTCATCTGGATATTATTTTATTTTCAAACGGTAGCTCTGTTATTCTATACTTACGTAACTTTTCAGTCCTACATTAGACAAAGACAAGCTCAGAGCACAAAAATTTTGCTATGTCACTAATACTTAAAATGAAAATAAGAAGTTATCAAGCAATTTCGAAGACAATATAGAATTATATATTTAAAGTTTAATATGGATCACGTATTAAGGAGGAGGTTAACCTGCAAAGGTGGACTTGTGTCAACAAAGTGTGAACAAGATACTCTGACTGAATAATATACTCGTATAGTGTCTCGTGTATGGCGATCCCCCCTGGAGAAACCAGTTCATTGAACTGTTGGACATTATGCTCGGCTGTTCATAATTGTATAATTTCTCTCCCTCCTACGATCCTGGGCCCTTCTGGCGGGGCATGAAACAAGCATTTAACCAGGCCTTCAGTTAGGGTGAATGAGGGAGTGCCACAGGCTAAATATGGTCTACTGTGCCTGTCAACCACATATGTGGATCTCACTACCGCTTACCATCAGGTGGAATGACGTAATCTTGTTAGCCTTTAAAAAAAATCTTACCCGTATAGTAAGTCCACTGCAGCACACATTGCGTGCAGGTAACGTAGGGTGGAAGCCGCACGCGGTACCGGAAGATGTCCTTCTTGCCGGAGTCCAGAGGGATCAGGAATCGGTCCTCCCGGGTACTCGAAATAAATAAGGGGTACCTGAAAAGTGGAAGACCATATTGCAAAATATATAAAGGCAGATAGTACGTTACTAGTATCTAAAAGCGATTCAACAGACGACATTTTCATCTGCTACAGTTGTTACTAAAGTAAGTATGGTATTAATGTTAGTGTGGTAGAAGATAGAATACGTGCTATGTAGTAGGTATCTATTGTTGTGCAGTGTTCAATTACTAGTTGTTTGTAAATAAAACAACTTGAAGACTACAGTTAGGACCTACTTAGGTCCATTGTTGGTCGATTGAAATATCAACAAAAAGTAACTTATTTTTGCTTGCTATCTATCGAGTATTGATGAAAATACATAGAAAGGTCCATCATTCAAAATTGCTTTTATTTTGTTTTGTTACCTGTCAAAACATTCTTGGCTAGCTTCTTGTCTCGGGTTGTTGTTGGGGCATAGTTTTATCACGAACGTTCCCAAGTGATTGGCAGTGAGTTCCACTTCAATTTCAATTTCCTGAAATTTAGAACAATAAGGACTAACATGTTTAGGGAAGTTTTCAGACAGTTGCTAGTAGGTGCGCTCTATGTAGAGCAGCTCTATGTAGAGTAATTGACACTTGGTATCATCCATTAAGAGCCTTATGACTCTGGAAAAAAATCACAATGGCCACATAGATATTACTCTCCATTTTCTCTATTTTGCAGGCCTGTGTTTCTCCACGCCTGCTCTGCTTTGAAATTGCTGGACATCAATCGGCGTTATTCTTCACCTTGTCCATGTGTTTAGAAGATCAGTAAATTTCGACCCACCGACTTTGTTTTGACGCGGTAAAATGCGTGACGCACCGTCACCAAGAGACTGGGCTGGGGCTTCTTCCCGTTTCTGTTCTGGACCGCCCCAGCGACTGGCGAGAAGATGGTAATAGCCAGCCGCTGCTCTTAGGCGGAGTGCAATACCCAGGAAATAAACCGACTAAAACACCGCAATATACCTCCATCGTCTTATTTCTTATTTATTTATTTATTTCTTATTTATTTTTATTCATTTAGTTTTTCCACACTGGCTTACAGTTGCCCAAAACGCCAGTGTGTTTAAACATTATACATTCATGTCAAAAACTTAACTTAAGCATTCATCATCAGCATTGTCAAAGTATTATTATTACATGTCAAGAACTTAACTATAATCAAAATATTAAACATTATTATTTATTCACATTCATTAATTTATCATACAATGAATGACTGTAAAATTTTAGCACTCCAATATTTTAATGTTGAAATAACATTAGATAGGAATTCAATTATTGACGTATAATGGTTCCTAGCATAGCCCAACTACTACAACGACCGGAAAGGATCCATTAAAGGTACGATGGGACTGACATAGTCTCCAAAATATCCCCAAAAGTCCCCAAATAAAAACAAGGATCCACGAACCTGGCCAACGCTGTAGTGCCTGGTGACAATGCCCTTCCCGTACATACCGCCGGCCTCGTGCGGCCGGGGCTCGTTGAGATGGTCCGCGTCTCCACACACGCCACATCGCCCGTCGTTCTGCTCCCACTGCACTGAAGAATCATAGAGAAGCGTTGTTAGAGCAATCAATAGCAGTAAATCAGCATTGGTACTAAAGTATTAGGCAAACGAATAATATATTTTTCAGGTGGGAGACATTTTGTCGACCAGTTGCTGTTACCACCATACAGTTGCGTAAAACCCGCCAAGTGACTCTGACCTATCTCGGTCAGGTCGCGTTCCGGGATCAGCACTGTACGAACCGGAGCCAGGGGGGACCATTGCTGCGGCAAGCGCCGGACCAGTGGAGTCTTAGCGGCGGTGTTGTGCGGGCGGAGCGGGTCAGCCCGCCGGCCAGGGAGACCCGTAGAAACGGTAGTGCCTTCCGTTCGGCGGACTGGCCAACTCCGACCCGCACAGCTCAATACCAATGCGAGACTCCACGCCTTGTCTCGTTGTTGCCGCAGCAGTGGTCTCCTCTTTCACGTCCCCTTTCCCTCTCATATCGATGTTCCGGGAGGGAGGGGTGAAACGGCTTTCAGGGTGAGTGCGACAGGCTCAATATGGTATATTGTGCCTGTCGACCTCATATTTGGATCTCACTACCGATTACCATCAGGTGGAGTGAGGTCATCTTGTTAGCTTATTATAATAAAAAAATATATATAAAAGTTCAAATAATCTGTTACTTTAGCATGGTCTACGAAAAATCTCAATCAATTCCCTAAAAGTATAAAATTCGTTGGCGCTTTGATCATGCCCCTCTCTTTTTACCCCAAGAACCATGCGACGCCTACCAAGAACAAATATTGTGTGATGAGCTTCTGTATATTCCGTGTCTGGTATGTGTTCACCACCGTTGATTCTCAACTGTTATATAAATGCTTACAGATTTTTAGGTATATCGATCAGACTCTATTGATTGGAACTAGGTGATTCATCATTAATATTCGAGCTAGGGATACTGCCTAGAGGGAGTATCCTTGATCCCTCTAGGCTGGCAGGAAATTACTTCCGTGATGGTTATACATACCTAGCTAATGATAAACAGGTTACGTCATCTTTTGTAATAATAGGACAATGAAGACTGCATAGTCTCACCAACAAACAAGTTCAGTGAACTTGTTATTTTCGAACGCGTCTCTTCAAGGATCATTAGCGTAATCAATAGAGAACAAAAAACGTTCCAAAACACGCAGGAATGTGCGGTAGCGAAGAAGGATAATGCCCCGAAGGATTCATCACGGATGTAGGCGTATGCTGGTTACCTACCAAAACTCTTCTTGGAATTCGATCAGACGTAGAAACCTACCACTTTGTTTTGGCTCATGTTATCTGTGGTTGGCAAAATCGAGGAAAACAGTGGTTTACTTGAAGTTGATTGATTTGTTGAGACAGTCTTAAGATAAGAGTACTGTTGGTAATGTAGTACTTGTTAAAAGTTTATATTATACTGGACGTAGTTTTGTAAGTTATGTAGTACCACAGATAACATAACTATAGGAGAACAGAGCTTATAATATCAGAAGCGATTTATTCATGTGTCACAGAAACTACTAACTGCAAAGTTTCCTAATATAATGACACAGTATATTATTCGATTACCTAACCATGTCATTTTCAGATTAACTCTCATAATTTTAAAATGTCATGTATTTCATCTACTATCTATACAATGTATGTATCATATATGATGCAAATGTAAACCCAAGGTGGCGTTGTTTCACCGGCACGAGCTCTGAATCACAAGAAGGAGATACCTTGCGATGTCTTTGTCAATATTGACTCGAAAGTCTTAAGTAGTACTTACTTAAGCAAATTGCAAGTAGATCAAACATTGTACTCGCATAATTAAGACGTGCGAAATGGTACCTCTTTTTATGCTAATATTTAATACCGAAAACAAACAGTCATACTCTGTCCATTACTTTGAAAATGGTTTATAACATCTCTGAATCATCCAAATATATTCGATACTTAAATAACTTAAGCCAGGTAGGTACTTTAGATACTTACCAATTTATGTTTTTTGTACAATCAAAAATAAGATAAGGGTTTTATAAATGAGAACAATCATGTTCTGCCCACGGCATGTTGATACCTACTCTGTTTCATGCGTCACTCGAAAAAAACATTTATTTTCCGTATGGACATAAGTAGGTACCTATGTAGATTAAAAATAAATATAATATGTACTACTTGTGCTCCGGATATCAATTGTAAAATATATTTAAGTTGGTAAATAATACATACAAACAGCTATACACGCCCAGTCCATTTTTAACAGACTTCAAAAAAGGAGGAGGATTCTTGATTGGACCTATAAATGCTATTTTATCACACATATACACGCAGCAATTTGGGTTCATTGTGGCACAATTTCTTTTTTAATTATTTTGCGTTCAGTACGTCCCCATTTAACCTGCATGAGATCGACAGGCACAATAGACCCTACTGAGCCTGACTTACACACAGGCTTGAATGAAAAATATGTCATCAAGCCAGTACTACGGCCATAGTAGGTATATAAAGTGCGATCGAAGTGAGTAAGTAAAGAGTATCATACCTACCAGCATAGCCGCCACAGAAGAGCTCGTTATCGTTGTAGTTGACAGGATTGGGGAAGCCGAAGCGCCACATCGAGTTGCGTGCGGGGGGGTCCATTAAACGGCCGTGGCCCTCCGCCCCTCTCCGGGCGCTGCCTAACATCTGAGGAAGGTAAACAATCATAAAGTTACTGCATATTACGAGGGGCACGACGAGCCAACCCTGAAAGAAGGTAATCAGTCAACCACACCTTGACTTCACACAACCTTAGAATTTCTTCGTAGGTGTTCTGAACTTACTTTCACTCTATACGTATATACCTACGTTTTTTTTGCTAGCTGACATAATCACCATGATGACTTGAGAGGGCATCAAAAGACGGGTTCAAGTCGCCTTGCGAATACACCATTTTCAAATTTTAAATAACAATATTATGCTTCAGTTATTATTAATATAAACCATTCATTATAACAATAATCTTTTTTTATAAAATCGTGTTGTCTGATTTTACATTCAGAAAAGTAATTTCAAAAGGTGCCAATTTAAAATAACTTAGAGCAAATAATACTTAAAACAACTTACTTACTTGCAAAAGAAATATCCAGTACGTCAGAAAAGAGGTACCCCCAGACCTGTATCGCCGAATCTCCATCTGAAAACAAAAAAAAACATTAAATATTAGTCTATATGGGTCTACACGCGTCATTAGGAGTAGCAAATTACATAGCTACTTACTGCCCGACGTTTCGACTGGGTTGCACCAATCATCGCATCAGAGTTCGCTCGCGACCATGATTGGTGCAACCCAGTCGAAACGTCGGGCAGTAAGTAGCTATGTAATTTGCTACTCCTAATAACGCGTGTAGACCCATATAGACTAATATTTAGTGTAATGGAACGCGAAAGTCTAAAATCTTACAAAAAAAAACATATTTTAAGAAGCGTGAAAAACCGCTCGTGCTAGCTTTAGACTTTTATAGGAATTCAATTATATCAATGTAGATAATGTTGTAATGAAATGTTTAAGATTGTATGCTGTCCTTTGTAGTTGTGTGTTGCCAAATAAATTAATTTATTACAATACTTTTAAATCTGGAAGGCATCAAGAGATCGCTTTCTCAAATTAGTCGATTATCTCATTAACACACCAACAAGTTCATAAACATAACAGGAATGTTCACTAAAATAAAATTCAAGATTTGAAATAATAATATTCCACATAAGGTCATTGTGATATTTATGTTTATTTTTCTTCCATTCCATAATGCGCTTAATTTTTTCATTTTATGATCATTAAAGTATAAACACGCATTAGATAAATTATGACAAAGCAATATCATTTAAATTTAAAAAGCGTCGATGGCCGAGTGGTTAAGGTCGTTGCTTGCCATGCGAGAGGTCGCCAGTTAAAACCCCGCCAGGTACCAATGTGTTTTTCAAATTTAAAATTTATATGTACCATCATTCGACGCTTTGACGGTGAAGGAAAACATCGAGAGGAAACCAGCACACCTGAGAAAATTTTTAACGGTGTGTGAAGCCATGTCAGAGGCCTACGGGCGGTTTAAAAACTCTGACACCAGGTTATTCATCAACCATACGAAAAGAAGAAGAAGATTATTTAAATTGTTCATAAATACAAATTATTGATTAAAGAAAGAGGAAAAAAATAAAGTTAAAAAGCTTTCTTCATTGATTAAATGGCGGCATTCACTAAAAAGGTTTTATGCTTGTAACTTATTCGTAAAAAGCACAAGTAAAGAACCTAACCGAAAGTACCACTAGTCGATTACGATTCGCTCGCTACGCTTAAAAGTCCTTGTCGTGAAAAACGGTTATTTTCCTGAACAAAGATAACATAATAAGTAATCACTATTGCTACCTACTCTGGCCGTAAGTAAAAGAAAGATAAAAAGTTTTGAATTACTTAAGCACTCCACATTTTGAGTAGTCCTGCTTTTAAAGTTGGAATTTCTTTTGAATGGTTGACATAAACTGACTGAAATCGCAGCCATTTTATTAATTAGGTAAAGTGAACCACGTTATGGTAATAACGGGACCATGTACGTGCAATCGTCTACAATATAAATTTTGAAGTAAACACAAAAGCGCAATCGTGTCTCACTGTTGAAGATAATGGAGCTTCGTCCCATATAATAGAAAATAAAAACTATCGTATGTAACTACATGAAGAAAATAATAATAGAAAACAACCCCTTTGGTTAACGTAAGTTACCCATAAACCAAGGTTAGCTTGGTACGGGCATGTTATGAGGAGGGAAGAAAGCCATGTGACTAGAAGAGAGATGAGTATGAATGTCAATGGACGTAATGGTAGAGGAAGGCCGAAGAAGACATGGATGGATTGCGTGAGAGATGATATGGGAGTGAAAGGAGTAGACACAGAGCTGACGAATGATAGGCCCGAGTGGAATAAATACACATGTTGCGTCGACCCCACTTAGCGTGGGACAAGGGCAGGATAATGATGACCCATAAACAAGTAGTAGATAAATATAACTTCAGACACCTTCAACAGTTAGGCTATCAAACTCATAAATGATTCTGTCGTAAATAACACAGTAATGGTTTGTTATGACCACAAATTAGCCACACCACACCCGCACAAAGATATCGATTATCATTTGCACATTTTATTGATATCGACACATTCCAATGAAATATCAAATAAATCCCAACACCCAAAAACGAACGGTAATCCAGATAAGTATCTTACACCAATATCTGTTTTCATTTGTAGCAGAACCGCATCGGTTGTGGTATAGCCGGTTCACGGTTCGTACAAGTATATTTAGTATATGTTTGGATCGTAAACTCTGATTTTATCGTTTTCGCGAACATTAACGTCCAATTGGCGATGGGGTCGCGGACACACCTGTGCCCATTTTGTTTAAAATATTATTTGGGATGCGTACGCAATCAAGTTAAAACATACAAGACCGCCCGAACTCACATCCATCATCAACGGAATGGCGACAAAGACCTCCATTAAAGATCACCACATCTCAGGTGGGAGACATTTTGTCGACCGGTTGCTGTTACCACCATACAGTTGTGTAAAACCCGCCAAGTGACTCTGACCTCTCTTGGTCAGGTCGCATTCCGGGATCAGCACTGTACGAACCGGAGCCAGGGGGGACCATTGTTGCGGCAAGCGCCGGACCAGTGGAGTCTTAGCGGCGGTATTGTGCGGGCGGTGCGGGTCAGCCCGGCGGCCTGGGAGACCCGTAGACACGGGGGCCCTTCCGTCCAGCGGACTGGCCAACTCCGACCCGCACAGCTCAATACCAATGCGAGACTCCACGCTTTGTCTCGTTGTTGCCGCAGCAGTGGTCTCCTTTTTCACGGCTTTCAGGGTGAGTGCGACAGGCTCAATATGGTCTATTGTGCCTGTCGACCTCATATTTGGATCTCACTACCGCTTACCATCAGGTGGAGTGAGGTCATCTTGTTAGCCTCTTTATAAAAAAAAAAAAAAAAAATCTTGCCAACCTTCTTATTTTGTATCTACACCGGAGTAGGAAAATTCTTTGATGGTTTGGACATCATTTCAAATCAAATCCGCAAGCTTTAGCATTCATGAGCTCACCCTGAGGATTTGAATTCCTGAAAAGCATTGTTATTCGCATTTTTATACATGTATCCACCTTCAGTTGTATTCATTGGCAGTATCCTCATAACATGTTAGATTTACTTTTTAGATATCTATTAGACTATCCATTAGATAATTTTTAAGCTCACACAGAAAGGAAGTCGCTATTAGGGATAAACCATGGCTTTCTGATCTTTGCTCTTCTAATTGTTTCAACGATACGAACCATTAAAGCACTTTAACGGAACATAAGTAACACGTGCGCAATTCACAGCTCATCGCGAACATACCTCACACATTATTAGCATTGAATGAGACATTACAAGTCAAAACAAATTACGATTAACCTTTAGAGAGCTTTGAGACTTAATTTGCCTAAATACAAAGACAGCTTTCATTTAACACCAGTTATGTTGACGGTTTTGGGTATGGTGTAAGCACTAACTGGTTTATGGATACCTCGTTTAAACTAATGATATGCATTGCAATTAAAATTTCTTTAGGAAAGTTTGGTGGGATTAAAGAGGTGGCTTCATCTACCACTGTAGGTTTGGAATTGGACGATGTGCTACAGACTACACAGTAGAAAACTGTAACTGTCCGGGATATTTACCATGTTGTTTTGTTTTAATGAGCTCCCGATATTTCAGCACTGTTGGTTAGACCTACCGTCAATCTCGCAGTCCTACAGGTCACCCGTGATCATGGCGCATACCATGACAGTTTAAAATTACACTACACAGTGCAGGTAACAGCCGTAAGAAAATACTTCGTATAGAGGTTACAACTTCTCTTTGCATCGTGGTTGGTCAGGATCGCTAACCTCTTTATACAGTAGTGTGAAGTGGTGTAAACATATTTATGAGCACATGGCCTCTAGTGTTGGGGCCACCTCATAGGTCGGGGGGCCCGTGGCATTTTGCCAGTTCTGCCACATTTAACAAGACCTTTACATATAGATTCCGCTGTCGCTTATAACTCGACCCGCTAAGGCGTTTCGGGCGTTGACAGTTCGACGTGTTGTAGGCGTCAGGTCAAGACCCGCGCGGCCTTGCGTTGCGCGCGCGCATGACAGCGATTAGATTATGTCATTAAATGTCGCCTGACGACTGGCCGGTTAAATATCCGATTAATTAATCAACTTAGCTTTGGGAAGTTGCTAATCTTATCTTTTCCTCGTTAAAACGAGCTGCGCATTTGATTTATACCTACTTTTGGAAAGCGTTTCGATTTTATGTTGCAAAAGATACTTAAAGATCATTTAACGTAAGATGGCGGGGTACAATATACGTTATTAAAAAGTTATTGATTGTTATATTCCCTAATTATTTTAAAGACGGATTCTTTGTTTTCTCATGTAAAAGGATTATTGAAATTAATATGACAATATTGTAAATGTATGTAAAAACATTAATAAAAATTTATTGTCATAAACAGGACAACGCTTAAATATTTGCACCAACAAGCATTTTGGCTCATTAAAACGGCAGATGACAAATCGTCAAAATTTACATTTAAATTATATTGCACGCATCTGTACGGTACAAAGGCTTAAGAGTTGATACATTAATTCTGTGAGGACGTTTTTAATATATTACATAGGATAAAAGGGCACTCCCTTCGTAGGTATTAAAGTTTAATCGTGACGGAAGGTCAGAGCTTCACACTTCACACGACGCATGTCTTAATCGCATGCATTTGTATGACAGATTCGAACTTTATGTAAATGGAATGATATCATTACTTAAGGTGTACTTATGCTAATCGATTTCGGTAAAGAAAAATAAATTGTTCTTTTAGGCCGTCGAACGAGGCGTCATTAGTTTGGGTCGATAAAGGAATGGAAAGGTACGTGGTACGGCCTATTATTCGATCAGATGATATGGAAAAGACATTACCACTGAAATTACAACAAATCTATTTATGCCATCTTTCTAAGACGAAATTTCAAAACTCGACCCAGAATCGGGCGTGATTATGTATCTAAGTATGTATGTATTTATAAATATCTGTATGTATATCTGTCTCTAACGTTTAGGGGTGAGAGCCATCCGCTCCCCCGCAAGTCCGGTGATGATGAAGGCTCATCCAAGCCATCATCGTTAGTCAGTTAGGAGAGAAAATGTCTCTAACGCCCATAGTACAAGCTCTGCTTAGTTTGGGGTCAGATGGCCGTGTGTGGAAATGTCCCAGATATTTATTTGTTTTATTTATTGGCATTTCATGGTCCTTAATAGTCAGAATAATAAAAAAATACGCATAGCTATGATACATGACATTATATTAACGTTCTACGATTATAACACAATTTGTTGATGCCTTAAGCTCATTGCCGAAGACAAAATCATACGTGAAAAATTCGCATAAAATATAATTTCCGTCGCATAAAAGTGCTATTTCTGGAGCCTTCACATTCTCAATCTCACATCTCGTGATTGCCTAATTGCTCCATTCATTTAAAACGTAATTGCTTAATAAAAGTGTAATTACAAAGCAATCCTGGTGATTTTCATGTCAAGCAAACATCTCAGATATGTTCACATCATGTCATTTTTGGCATATGCACTTTGGTTGAATGTTGGTGGAACAGGAAAATATGCTGCTATAAGATGAAGTTAATTATAAATTAAAATAATGCTTGTAAATAGTTATCAGCCAATAGTAGGTATCTACTCAATACTAGATTATGAGAATCATAACGTGAAAGGTCTTATTTTAATTACCAGCTATATTTTCATCGTGAGGAAACCTGCACACCTACGAAGAAATTCTTAGGTTGTGTAGTTGACCAACCCGCCAAATAAGGCCAATATTTAGGGTAGGTCTGTGCCCCAGCAGTGGGGACGTATATGGGCTGATGATGATGATATTTGTATCTAGCTAAATTACTTTAATATCCCAAACCCGTGCAGAAGCTTTTACCCATACCCACCTCTGGTTATAAGAACAGAATAAAAAAAGTTCTTGAACCAACCCATTAAAACGCAGTTTACATGGAGCATAATAAATTCTTACGATTCTTTTTACAATATCATACCATATTTAGATATATCATCTACAAAGAATGCCTGTCACAAATTACCCACAAGGAATAAAAGCTCGTAAACGATACTCTTATTCATATTTCCCAGTATTTATTCACCGGCCATTTCCCTGTGGTCGTATAGCCTTAAGCCTTTATTGGGTATTAATTCCCAAACTTTTGTTATTCAGTATGAAAATTATAAATGAATAGCACGCTTCGACCGTACATTACCGCGATCACCTTAAATTATCGCTTGCAAACCAAACTGATCGCCGGCGATTCATCTCCCTGAGCCAACAAAACGTGCTTCATGATTACATGTTATTTTGCTTCCAGACTTGTATGGCCAAATATCGGCAGGGCGAAAGCTGCGGTTAGAACGGTAGCGGGAAGGAACGAGCGGTCGTAATTTTAAGGCTGGAACTTGCAAAGTAACTGGAGTGCGGTGTGTTTTAAAAGTTTCCAATTAATTAATGATACAATAGATTATGCTTAACATAATTCCCAATCATTGCTTATGGGCAATGTTTTGACCAAAATTCGAGTGGCGATTATTAGCCGGGCCCCAGCTTGCATAGTAATGAAATGAAATGAAATGAAATGAAATGAAATGAAATGAAATGAAATAAGTTTATTTGCTTGTGAATAGGGTACACAGAAGATGAAATATAGTTACAGTACATGACCGCCCATCCAGCCGTCAACAACAGCATGCAAAATACTTACAACTAAATTAACTTAATTAAATTAATTAGTACTGTGGCCTGGCTTACGAGGCTTCATACCTAAATGTCTTAGGCTCTAGGCTTGTGTGAAACCACCCAAAGCATGTTTGCTCTATTCAACCCTTATAGCTTTAGGTTAAAAAGTGATGACTGAAAAGTGCTTTGCATTTTAGACCCATACTTTGCGCGCCGCTCACCGCCTAACCGCAGCCGCCGCCAAGCGAACTTAATTAAAAGGCGATACATCACGCTCATGTAAGCACACGTCTCTTAATGCCTCATTGTCGATATCGCCGATAATTCGTGATTAAGCGACGAACCGATGAAGCAGAGAAGATACAAATCGCCAGTTTGATGGACCGCCTGCGCACGACCTTCCAAGATTAATTTCACCAGGATCGACGCACAACGCTTTAACGTTGTAATTGCAATTTCGTTAATAAACGAAATTATATTCATAAGTACCGGATTCTTTCATCAGTTACATCGAAAATTGTATGCGGAATTGCGTGGGTCAGGCAACGAAAATGTAATGATTTGGACTGTTGTAGATTGTATCTATGAATCATTTAAATGTTTCATTTCATTCGTGCATTAAAGTTTGATTAAATACCTAGTTATAAAGATTTCTTTATCTTAGGAAAAACTTCAAGTTGTAGTAGCTATTATAGGTAGAAATATAAAATATTATTGTAAGAACGGAGTCATTCTTTTCACACCTTGTCAATTACGACTAAAATAATAAAATTAACGTTTCCAATACTCATCCATCAATAATACTGGATATTCTTGATATTTTGTGCAAACATAATAAATAGATATTGTGAATCTCTGGTTGGTTGCAGGTAATTGATTTTAAATGTGAATGGATTATGACATATTGGACAGAATGATACATAAGGTAGATAAGTAATAACATGGAGATGCAATAAGATGTCCAGTCAAGCTGTGCATTGTCAAAGTCTAGTAATTTATCTTTTTCAACGTTGCTACTTCCTGAAAAACGGCTTCAAGAAAAATAGAGCAAGGATTTCAAGTCACGCATTTACGTGTGCCCTTGGATTTATAAATCGATGGAGGATGTCCTACACAGGACTATTATTAAATTAAGCAGCGCTATATTTTGTTGGGAACACCATATCAAGAGACCAAAATCGTGCTTTAAAGATTACTTAAAGTACCGAACCAAAAGTTGTCATAACTTAAGCCACGTTAAGGTGACATTTATGCACCAACAAATTGCAATTCGGCGTCTTTTATTTCGTATTCATCTCGACTTTCGACTTTATTCCCACCCACATAGATCCTCGCCAAATATTTATAAAGAAGAATGTTTTATATTGAAGAATTAGCGCTGTAAAGCGTCCAATAATGACCCTTTCGTACGTGAGACACTCCTGCGCATGCTTACAATGGGCAGTAAAAGTAGACTCGTAAAATAAATAGTCTATATCTGTTCACGCACATCCTGGATGTCAATTATTACGTACCATGAATCGATTTTATGGGTCTTTTATGCACCTTGGCAGCTTTGATGCGCAAGAGCATTTCAATCGACCAATAAAGTGACAGATATGGCCGCACTGAAAGATGCCGCCTGCGTTTTACAACCATCACTCTCATACATAAGAAATAGGTTTACAAATTTTAGATTTCGATGAGTATCTCTCGATCTACAAGAAAATAATGATCAATTCCAACCAGATCTCCATACGTTAGACATTTCGGCAATAACGTTTGACAAATCTACTTATTATACCTACCTAACCAATAGTAACTATTATCCCACAACAACATAATTTAAGACAATTATCGGATTATAAGACACCTGTCGGTCTCAGGTACATGAAAGATAAATGATGGCCCTACAAATTAAAAGGGTACAAAGCAAAACTCACGAAACGCGGAAGGTTTAATTCAAAAGCCTTCTCAATTTAAACTTCAATTAATCGTAAGATAACAAACTCGCCCCGACACACGCACACAAGATCTTGAACTGACCAATACTACTTCCAGTTTCGATTGGCTGAAACGTTCTATATAAACAATAATTAGTAGTGTTTATGTCCTATTTACCGGCGGTGTCGTTGCACTACCCTTGACATTCACCGCGCGTAAGGACGGGGGCTCGTCTAGTCTCACTGCCGGTAGACCTATAAATATCTAGACAGTTAACAGCAGAACTGGAACATTTACAGCGATGTATGAATGAACAACGATATTAGGACGTCTGATAATGGGCGCGACTGAATTTAATGAGATTTTTGTTTACGATAAAACGCGTCGTTTTCGCCGTTGTTTACGCATTGAGATATTATTACGCTCAGGCTTCTTAAAGAAGAACAATTTTTAGTGAAAGATAAGTATACTAATTTAACTATGTTCAATTTTATTTGTGTCACAAAAACCAATTACTCAATATTATATTGTAAATATTGTGTAGGTATGTTACGTTAGTTCATTTTAATGACAATAAAATTACACATAATTGCATACACATTAACATTTTGGCGTTTTCAATGCGTAACGAGAACCATTCATGATCTGATATGAAAATTGTAAGTTGTCACACGGAGATCGATATTTTGTCTGTTTATCATCTTTAAATATCCGACGATAAAATAAAATTGTCCGCGACACGAACATGTAAATTGCATATTTTAAATGACAGTTACAATAATTTTTGATGTTTTTATGGATTGCGGCTACTTATCTCGTAAATGTAATATCCTCGTCCTCGCACGCATATCGTTTCAGATGAAAAAATTAAATTGTATTCGTATTTATAAGGCTTTCGAATTATACCGTTGTCAATCATTACATCGTATAAAACAATGTCGCTCATTCTGTCCCTATATTCCTATGTATGCGTAAATCATATTCCTATGTATGCGTAAATCTATTAAACTACGCAACGGATATTGATGTGGTTTTTATTCAAGAGAAAGGTTTCTATGCAAAATCCGGGTCACTAGTATCAACTAAGTATAAGGTAAATAGAAAAAGAGTAGAGATGATCCAATTGAAGAAATGAAAATGATTACAAAATCATAAGAAAATCGAAGAGAGAAAAAGAACGATTGTTTAGGAACGAAACAATAAACCCGCTCTAGGACAGATATGAACTCTATCTAAGCTCCAGTCCAAACCTACAACAATGAAAATTCTTTAACACGTTAACTTAGTAAGGGCAAGTAGGCGAGGCATAAATCAATGATGCCTGTTTTACCAAATGCATTCTTAAATTTATTCAGTGCGCCCTAGAAACGGGCACGATCGTGGTACCGTTACTGCTATCATCACGAAGTTTTTGAACAATCGCACGCATCATTTGAATACTGATTCAAATTGATTAGTCAATGATGAAGACAATACTTTTAAGTATTGCTAATATTTAAGAGAGAAATAAACTTAGTGGAAAGTCCTCCAAAGACATTGATCTCAGCCAAACTACTTACACCATAAATTAAATACGCTGGAAAAGATACTCCGTCTAGCAAAGACAATGCAAAAAATATAAATAGGTAGGTACTCTTCTAAGATTCAAATGTAAAATTACGAATTTGAAAAATTAACTAGTCCGGGATATTTACTATGTTGTTTTATTATTCCTGCAGGATACACGTTCGGAATACCTTTACGATTACCTCCGAGTCATATTGTAATTCTGTGCCATTCCGAAGTCTACGTTAAAACTGGAGCAGTTTTTCAAGTATCACGTAAGTTATAAATAAATTTAAGTTGTTTGTGCATTCCGACGGTCGAGCCCTCGCCGCTTCCTAGATGCTTCCTGGCTGTGTTTTGTGCACGCCTTTGCCTGATCGTTTTATGGAAAACACATTAAACTCAATTAGACCTAGTCTGGGACATAAACGACACAAACATTTAAACTGTCATGGCAATGAAATGTCTACGGCCGTTAGTGTGCATTACTAACGGATGTGTGCAAACACAGGTGCACTGATGTTTCAAAATAATAAGACGCATTGTTACTTACAAGGCGACTAATTCACTAATTAGTTACGCCACTGCGTAACAACGACTTAGGGCTCGAGACTACTCTAAATTAGGTCTATAAATCCTAAGACCAACTGTCCTAAGAAAGCCTAATTGGCCTTGTTTACCTAGTGGTACGACACAGAACAAGACCTTAAGGGTAGGGTTTACGTACCTACATCACTCTTCCGTTCATTTGGTTGCTATTCAAATAATAGATGCTATATATAGAATTTTATCGGTAGGTGTGTCTTCCTATTAAAATTCTCCAAAGACATTGATCTCAGCCATACTACACCATAAATATTGATGATGCGAGCATCAACGCCACTGATCTACGGCCGTAGATCACCGCTCCCGCGCATGCGCAGCCCACATAATATCGTTTAGATCAATATCGATTTGTAATCGATTCGTTACGAAGTGAATAGTAAGCAGCTTTTTCTAAGTATTAAGATTCAGCTAAGTTATCTAATCCGCTATGGTGATTGAAACTGATAGATACAGTCAGGAAGATAAATGAAGATAGAATTATTAAAGCGCTCATGCAGCCAGGCGATGTAAAGTGCTATACACTTTCGAACATTGCTTGACTAGCTCGAACTTTGCTTGTCAAAATGATTTTTTATGAAGGAATCACATACATTATACCTTTACTTGCTTTACATACATACTAATATATCTAATATTAGTAGGTAGGTAAAGTAGGGTCAGCAAAAGTCACTTTATTTTTTCTGGATCAGTTACCAACTTATATGGGTGGACAATTTAAAAATAGTTTTACTATGTTATGTAGACAAGACTGTATAAGAAATAAATTAAGCTGTACTATACTATCAACATGCCTTTGAAAATGGCGGCCATTCAAAGAAATTCATTCGGACTCTACATTTTGGGTACAAGCCGGGTTGAACTTTAAACATAATTTAAATACAATACCCATTCGGTGTCCAAGAAACGCGCTCAGAATGCAAAAAGAAATAAGATATCTGGTAACTTGAGTCGGGACACTTCCAGGGATAAAAATGTCGAAAAATACACGCTAAATGGTCCAGAGTGTTAATTTAAAAACGAGGCTTCGCATGTACTGTAAATTCGAACTGATTTTTCCAAAGACGAGTAACATAAACAAGAACGAGTTTAACAAACTTTTTTATAAACATTTTTGGTAAAATATATGGCCACGGAGCTACGGTACTACTTTTTAAAAAAATAAATTAGTAATTAACAACCAAATTGTTATTATATTATGTATCTGTACCAAATAAACAATTGTTCTATTATATTCTGACTCGGCTCGATGGAACAGTGGTTAGTGACCCAGGTTCATTACCTACAGTTCCAAGAGTCATGGGTTCGATTCGCATTTGGGACAAATATTTGTGTGACGAACATCGGCGTTTGTTCCGTGTCTGGGTGTATATTAAGTATATTTAAGTATATTTGTGTATCCACTGTTGATTCTGATATCTGTAACGCAAGTGCTTAAGCTACTTACCACGGGATCAGATCAATGTATGTGACGTTGTGTAATATTTATTTATTTATTATTTATTATTCTATTTGCATAGTACTTAAATTTTAAAAAGCAAGGTGGGTAAACGATTACGCGTATCGATTGTAATCCATTGATAGAATCCCTGAAGCAAGAATGTTCATGAATCGTGATAGAGGAAGATCCCAGAGCCGCCAGACATCACTTATTTTCTAATGGACAAAATATATACGATTGAGTAGTGGTGGGGTGTACTATCATCATATGACTAGTTGCTACCTTGACCAGACGGCCATTTTTCAGATATCAACCAATCAAGGTACATAGAAACACTGCTCACCTCACTTAAATTCTGATGGCTGATTTTAACATATATTTCACACAATATCATTAAAAATCAGGTTTTATTACTCCCAGACACATGCGGTCGGCGGTTTTACCTTACAGACGCTTTAAAGCTATGAAAAAATTTTTACTTTTACTTAATTTTACTTATTTTGTGACGCTTGATTTTTATATATGTTATTCAAACAACTATTTTAAAACGTTTTGCAAACGGACAGACCGATCCAAGGGGCCAAACATTCACCAGACCCAACTGTTTTAGATTTTTTTTTTAAATTGAATTTAGTTAAGTTTTTCTAATAAAATAGTTTGTAAGGTACAATTCTATAATTATTGCGGTCAGATGAGCACTTTTTAGTTGTTTGAATAACATATATAAAAACCAAGCATCAGAAAATAAGTAAAAGTAAAATTTTTTTCATAGCTTTAAAGCGTCTGTAAGGTAAAACCGCCGACCGCATGTGTCTGGGAGTAATGAATCCTGATTTTTAATGATATTGTGTGAAATATGTATATGGTAAATCAGCCATCAGAATTTAAGTGAGGTGAGCAGTGTTTCTATGTACCTTGATTGGTTGATATCTGAAAAATGGCCGTCTGGTCAAGGTAGCAACTAGTCATATGATGATAGTACACCCCACCACTACTCAATCGTATATATTTTGTCCATTAGAAAATAAGTGATGTCTGGCGGCTCTGGGATCTTGGACCATGAATTGAAATTACTAAACGGATATTAAAAATAATGTTAATGCAATAAATTATCATTTTATATTTTACAAATAACATACAATTACATTAAAATAACGAAGAAACATGCTTAATACGACAATCCAACCTGAGCATAAAGTAAAAGAAACCTATATAGCGTTTAATTAAAGAAGATTCTACCATGGAAAGACATCAGTCGTGCCCATTCGTGTTTAATTTTAATTGTTATGACTATCTTCAATTAATAAGTGCTCCTCTCACCAAATATGGATGCTCGTCATCGTTACGGGTCTATTTATAGCATAAAACAAGTAAATTATTAATTCATGCGTCGCGGGCAAACATTTCAGCCGTTGGCGCTCATTTACATAAGATCTCAGCGCATTATTGCCGCCAGTTCACAAGATAAACACGACGAGGTCGATAACCGGGACGGACATGAGTGAAAAGCTTAACTTTTATTTAAATCCACGAAATAAACATGTCTATTGTGTGTCTTAGTGGTCTGCCATGTCGTAAAGGAGACTTGGCGGGGGCACTGCCGCGTCCCCCTATCAATGGTGTAGAAGGTGCTACCTCAGGCTACACTATTCATGGCCCCCTATGGATTAACTCTGTCTAACTCTTGCTTCTATTTGGAAACCGTCTCTAGAACAAAGGATATTAAATAATGAAACGTATAAACTAAAACCAGTAAATTTAATATTTTCCGGCATACATAATGTTTGTTTTATTTTTCTATTACGTTTTTTCCAATAACGTGTAATTTACCAAATCCAAAATGCAATAAACAGTAGTTTTTGTATCTAATTGGCATTCGTAAAACAAAATATATAACACACACAAATAATATATAATATCTAGTGTTTACATACTGGCCGAGAAGGTCGTAATAAATCGAGACCGGTTTACAAAATACAAGTATCAATTTAAACAATATTCAATATCAACAATGCTTCCAAAATGGCAAATGCAGACACGGATAATAAACTAGGGTTTTTCTTTCAATTATTATCTTGACACGAAGTAATTTTTTATTTATTTTATGCACTTTATGGTTTTATAAGATAAAAAGTCTAAATCTAAAATGTAAATCAGGAAAGGACAATGTTAAAAGTGTAATTTGTAGAGCTGTTACAATATCATGAATAAAATCTCCTAGAGTTTCGGAGAAGTAAGTTCTATACTGAAACCGCCAGAGGAAGCCGCAAGGCTTTGTTTAAATCAAGACCTTGGTAAGTTAAGTTAATTAAATACTGATGACCGAATCTTAAGTGGCAGGTGACAAAAGCAACGTTGCATCGACATTGAGACATCAAATTAACGTGATTGATATCTTAATTAAATATCATTAAATATAGACTATCCTGCGATACAAAAGAGACATGTAATGTTTATAATTCCAACCGGTAAAGTAACTTAATTTGGCATTCATGAGAGCGCTATTTAATGCCAAATATTGAACTTGACATTGCTATAAAAATATTCAGGCCGCAAGGTCATTACCAAGGCACTGGTATAAATATTTTGACAACGTCGTAAAAGTACCAATAAAAATGTAATACTTTCACAAAGTGGACACATAATACTGAGGAACTGATAATACTTAAACCACAAGAACTCGAACGGGTGGGTTATTTGATACTTGTTTATAAAAATACTACGCTGCTACTTAGTAAAAGGTGATAAATTGATGACTTGTTATGGTTCATCAGTATCCATGATAATACCCGTACTCATATTGTAATTCATAATAAGTTAAGTCTTCTTGTAAGTTGATGTGAGATCTTATGGAAATGTGGTATGCAATGATAAATATACCTATAATTATATTCCTGGCTCATCAGACTAGTTAACACATTACAAAAAACACAGTAGTGACTCATTTATTTGTGAAATGCACACAAACGTCGTTCATAAACAAAATGACAAGATATTTTTCTTCTTATGTGAAATGAGTAAGAGAAAAATTGGTGCATTTTACATAAACACTTTTAAATATATCCGTATTTTTACAGGTAGACGGATATCTAAAATTTGGCTGAATATTTGTAGGTGTCAGCGTAAAAATGCTTTTTCATTGACCGAAAGCTTATAAAGCATGTGTCCTCGTCACTAAGTGTACATCCTATTGTATGCAATCAATAAGCACGTTTTATCACGCTTTTATTGGCCGGAAGTGTTTTCGTTTTGTCAAAAGCACAATGGCCACTCAAGTGTCCCACACGCTTGTGCTTACGAGACACCACTTTACGAAGATGATTCATTTTGACACGGCTTAAGTCACGACACAAGGAAAAAGCTTCCGTTACTAGGTATTGACCAGTATAATTCTCATTAAACATCGCTTTCAGCGCCGCAGTAAGTCGTAATAAGATGCAGAACATGAGAACCAGTATAAGCGATACATCAATTTGTTTGTTAGGTAAAGGAAGGGAAGGGAAAATACGCTGGAATAATCGAAGCTGGAAAATCCCATGACTCCAATTTGAACAGTTTTTTGTTCGGTGAACTATAAGCTACATACTCCATTGTTTAAGTTGAGTTATGTCTCGGAGAAAGTTTAAGGAGATATCATTTGCGATTTGGATAAGTAGGTATTTTCTGTAATTCAATGTTTGTAAATCATTTAGGCAGATATGAGAGGGGTAGGTTAGTTTTTGTGTGGCTGTGTGGTCCCGCCTACTAATCAACGATTATAACATAACATCTAGTTGCTTAGGGGTGAGAGCCATCTGCTCCCCCGCAAATCCGGTAATGACGACGAAGCTCCAAGCCATCCTCGTAAATAAAGCGTCCGACCGATTTCAGCCATGGCGGCCGATCTCAATTGATATCAGCCAAGTGCGGAGGACATATTATAGTGCACAAGTGTGCGCGCAAACACAAGTGCACTCTATTCCCTTACTCTCATAATTCGATGAGACAGCAATCTGACATGACCGATGAGAGATCGGGCGCAGGACCACCGGCTAACGTGCTTTCCGAGGCACGGGCGTTCAACCGCAAACTTCCTAACTCCGGGCTGAGTCATTTCACTACAGAAAAACTCACACAAATTTTGCCCGACTCCGGACTCGAACCGGGGACCTCTCGGTCCTAACGCAGCACTTGCTACCAATAGACCAACGAGGCAGTTAAACGAGGCATCATCGTATGTCAGTTAGGAAAGAAAACAGCTAGTTATAAATCACAGTGCAGTAGCTTAAGCTTCTTCGTACTGACTCCGAGGTTATTACAAACATATCACAGCCCAATAAAATAATATAATCTTGAGCATGTCATGCGAATACCGACTACTTGTGATTAAGTAGATAGATTTCTTATAAACGTCACGGCTGTGTTAACGAGTGCTCGCCTCGGCGCGTTATCGACGATCTGAGTAATAGCTCGCTCATCAATCATACCAGGGGATGAATTATACCCTTATGCAGCTTATAATGCTCTCCCCTCAAGTGAAACAACGCGAGTTGTAATTGGTGCCGGCAAGCGAGCTCGAATTAAAAACTTATCATATTTTTCTTAAACAAGGAACCGATATAAAAATAAAAATATAAATATAAACTGCCAGTGTTTACTCAGCTAACCGCCTGCGATCATTAAACCTTTAACTAGGTGGACAGAATATTAAACTTGTTAATATGTCGTTATCCAAAAAAAAACAAATGAAGTAGTTATTTATGTACTGAAAGTATATAAAATTATATAATTTATTATGACGTGTGCTATTTTAAGTACGTACCATTTATTAATACGCAGAACTGTTTGATTTTTGTCTGGTGGCCTATGAAACCAATTTTCTTCTTTTATTTAGACCATCCCACGGCTAAAAATCACCCTTTGTCGGAACTAAATCACATCACCGAGGTCACCAAGTACTTACAATTAAGATACACCGGTTAAATTACTCGAATCCAACAACATAAATGATTCATGAGAATCTCCAATGAAATCGTCTCATTCTTCGGCCGACTCAAAAAATTCGATCGAAATAAATTGGCTGCGAATAAAAAAAAGTGTGTGTAGGTATTTACAGTAATTGATTCGCGGACGAAATGGCAATAATTCCTGTTGTGTAAATAAGGGAGGCAAAAAGAAAGCGTTGCGCCGGCGACCACTCGATTAACATACCTATGCCTTGAATGTATTCCGATGAGGATACTTTGTGAAATGATGACTTATTTTTATTTACAACACTATACTGTACTGCACTTTCCTTATTTAAAATTAAAAATGTGTTCAAATACTTATTTTGCTATGTGCAATGTTTTTGATGCAATTAATGTAAGTAATATCTCGGTAATGTTATCTAACATTACCGTGGTTTTATATCAACAGTTACCAACAAGTGGTTTATTAATGTCTAATTAAATAAAGCATAAAAACATATTTTAAATAATTGGTA
This sequence comes from Maruca vitrata, assembly GCA_039566165.1. NCBI lineage: Eukaryota > Metazoa > Arthropoda > Insecta > Lepidoptera > Crambidae > Maruca > Maruca vitrata. Next base: position 2,514,326 of record CM076918.1, on the reverse strand, counting down.
CATACATTGGCATGGGTGATTAATGACATTTAAAGCTTGTGTTACAAAACCAGTTTAATTAGATTCGAGGCCATTTAAAAAAAATCCAGTACAGATGCCAACATATTAAGGGTAATTAAGTATACTTACTTCTTTTTTATGAAAGCCTGTTTCATAATTGGACCAATTAAATAGAGTTTGGATGTTCAAAAATAACATAAAAAATCAACCCATAGTTTACTTAGTGATTTCATTAGCATACAACTTAACTATATAACTTCGTTTTATTTTATTCATAAACCTCCTATTAATTTTCATATAAAAGCCATACGTAAGAGAACATACAACTTTCAGTGGTTTTAAACATAAGAGGCTATACGAAACACACCATCCATGTATGAGTTACAAAAAGAATTAAAATAAATAAAAGCTGTGGTAAGTCTATTATTAAAATCCTATACGCTCCTTTTTATTGGCCTATAAAGACACCCTCACCGACAATCACTTATGTAAATCTTGGCGACCTGACGAAACGTGTCATTTTGGTCACCCATCCCATCAATTGAGCTCGGGCCGAACGCCTTAAGTACCAGAGTGTGAGTAATGCGCCATATCATTCGGTGCTCATCATTTCGAGACAATTAACTGTAAATGCACTCGGAATGAGCGGGTATGCAGACAATAATTGCATTGTTTTATTGAAACTTAAGTGTGTTCTGTAGAAATCCCCTGAAACGATATGAACATCCATATGTCCATATCGATTCGATGGATATTTCTGAACGCAATATCTTTGGTAAGCATAAAATCTCATTCCATTTCATTTCAAACATTGCAATATAGCCGTAGGTATCAGTTGTTTCTAAACGTTTGCCTACTGAAAAGAAATCTTAAACTCGTCACTTTAAGTCCCTCTGTCACTTTCCTCAACTTATTTCAACTTTTTCGTAGGTATTCTTTTAGGTTTTACCTTTAATATGATGTAGGGGCATTCCCAGCACCTTCGATTCGTATCTTTTAGGATTTCTGCTCCTACCATGTCCCAATATTTATAGACTGTAATCAATGAGTAATCGCACAATATGAGCTTTCAATTTTTTACAACCTTTCGATTAATTTCATATCACTTTGTATCGACCGGCAATTTCCAGATTTATAACGCCAATAAAAATTAAGGCTCCTGCTCTTTACAAGATGTAAAGAAGTGCATAAATAACGAGGCAACATCGAGAAATAATATTAAATCTTGCGGTCCTGCACTTGGGCATTTTTCGACTTTTTCTTTTGGCTCGGTTGAATGCAATGCTAATAATTTTTAAAGGTCGCTTTAACGGGTGCATCCCTATAAATCCGATGGACGTCAGGGCGGACACAGAGCCACTCTGGTGGGATCTTCTCAGTGTCAACCGACGTACCGTGCAACAATCTTGTATGGCATGATCCTACAGAACAAACAAATAAGGACTATTTTCGTTGAGCAAGTTGGTATCAAGATGCTCGAATATGCTGCTTATCGAATTCCTACTCTGAATAAAGCGACCGGTTAAATTGCCACAAAATAAATTTAGCCCCGGCGGAGATGGCAGTGCAGAATGTCCATCTTATCGATTAAAGTCGTTTAGAATAAACAAGTTGCAATGTAATCAAATATTTTATTACTAAAGCTTCAGGATTAAGCCCTAAAGGTATAAGCTGATAACGGAGACCGTGGAACTGTATTTTTTGTAGCGTATTACTTCGGTCTGACTACATCGATGATCTTTTCGGGTATTGTGCTTGTAAACTAAAATGTTAGTTACAATTTACAAATCTTTTGAACTCACAAATATTATTTGTTATCCCATTAATTATAAGGAATATTATTATGTTACCGTTTGTTATTATGAAGAAAAAATCACGTGGATTTTCATTACCTATCAAAGTACCTACTCATAAGTATTAAAAGCTACTTATAAAATGCCCTTCTCTCTACAAGTCACAAATATTTCAGTTAGTTACGGAAACTTATCGCAAAGACTTCGCTTACTGTCGAAGTAATTTACATAGGCCGAGTCAACAAAGCATTGTAGGTAATACGGATACAAATACAAATTTATTGATTGCCATCATGAATGTAACAACAGGTGAAACCTATATAGAATTATCCACTACAACATTGTGTCCCTTTGCGCACAGCATAATTACCAATCCATAACATACAAATCCGTTTCAGACGTTCTCTCATGAGTTCGGCGCGTTCAGCGTCCGCAAAGCTTCGAACAAAAGAATAACGGCTGTCACCAAACTAGTGGTTCCCTTCAGGACTAGTGGCCACTAGCTCGCTGTCGCGGAACCGACACAGCGATGGTAATGTCACGGCCACCCGCTCTAAGTGGCCACACTGACATTTGAGAATGTGGGTGTCCGTCACGGGCTGATAAAAAATAAATCACAATGAAATGATTAGAGGCTACCGATTTGTTTGCGTTAAACTTGATGTACCTACTAATTTGTAAGTACAATGGGATTTGTTCAAAATTGGAACTGAATAGTCCAATACTAAAAACTTATGGTAAGACTACAAATGGCGGAATACGAAAACAATAAAACCTAAATTTAAGAATTCGCAATCAAGTTTGAATGCAAAACTTCTAAAACTCGCATACATCATAGGTAAGAGTTGAGTAAAATATTAAAGTTTTAATGGTGTTTAAGTTTGTTCAGTTTAGTGATAATCTATAGACTGAAATGTCGGATAACATTCATGGAAGGATCATAAGGATCTACAATCTACATCGATTATGCTGTGTATCGGCTAATTAAAGAACAGTATGGAACTGTGAATGACTGAATACGCATCTATCATTATCCTATAGTCAATTACCTACTTATAGGGTAGGTTTAATAATTTAAAAATACAATTTGATATAAAACTAATTTTACGGATTAAACTCGCGTGGATTGTTATTCTAAACATATTATTTAGAACGTTTCGAGCTCTTTACAGCTCTCGTCGTCACGGGCAAGACTAAAGATGACAGTTGTTATCGTGTGAAAAAATCGTGTCAAAAGTAAAAGATACAAAACAAAATTTCGTCGGTCAAGTGGAATGTGCGGTCACACCGTACAATAGTTACCTCAGACGTGTCGTAACCAACGCATTGTCATACACGCCGCGTGCGCTGCGCGTGCGCACCCTACGTAGCGGCAATGGCGGTCGGCGCGAGTAAAATATCCTTATTGAAACTTGGAGGCTAATGGTCTTTCCAGTTTACTCAGATTTATTCGCCATTTGTTTTGTTTTCGATGTATGCATCGTAGTCAGTTAGGGAAAATGGTTTGGAGTAGACTTGTCATCATCACCGGACTTGTGGAAGAGCGGATGGCTCTCACCCCTAATTCGCCATTTGTGAACTGCTGAACGATCGGTGGTCACTTCTCGTGTTTAACCCAATGACAACATTGTATAAATATAAATAAACATTTTGAGGAGCTAATTCAATTGATAAGAAAATTTTTAGCTAAATATTATGTAAATATGTGAAACAAAACTACTTTTTCGTATAAATTATAGTTCAGAGTATTCAATATCATGGTGTTCAATATATAACCCAAATTAAAAATAGATCTTACTTACCTTACTCATCTTCACATAGTGTTTGGATGATACACCATTTGGTTTCCGAAGTAAACACTAATGAAACTAACCCAGAATGTCATAATAACCTAGATTCGTTATCTTTTGGACTAATATTCATATTATTTCATAACCATTAGACAGAATTGAGTGAATCATTGAGAGCAGGGTATGAGTAGGTATCAATATAAAACATTCCGAATGGAATTAACTGACTTACTTAATTTTTTTGTTTATTACCTCCTTCATCTTTATGACTTTTATCGCTTATTTAACTGGCTGTATCATTTTCGTTAATGCCTAATGTCTACGTGCCTAATAACACACCAATGCAATGGTAAGTAATCAAACCTATTTTACCGAAATAACTTGCTATACCCCATACCTACCTACTCGTAGTATAACCAAAAAATTGCAATATTACCTTGAAGAGATTTAATTGCCGAGTTACTCTTTTCCCAGTATAATACGAATTATAATGCGTTAAAATTACCCGAATAAGACATTTAAATTATACACAAATAAAAGTATAAAAATAATCATCAATTGATGAACCGTTGTAAAAATTAACCGACATGAAAAATTGAAATATTAACACGTTGGATACATTTCCTACGCCGTGAACGTGATTAATCATGAAGCTGAACTTTATCCACGCTAATTATATAATTTCTTTATCATTGTGCCTTTCATTTAAGGCTCTACACATACTCTCACCGTAATATTGCCCGAATGGATTGATAGAGTCCAAAAAGGAGTTCTTCAATACATTATTACTACATTTGGCTGAAAATATTAATGAGTAGAGTAGAGTATAGAGACTTACATCGTCGACTACTAAACGAAAACCCAATCTATACTAACGAATCTGAAGAGTTTGTTTGTTTGTTTGAACGCTGGCTTTATTGAAAAATTCTTAAAATTTAAATTTTCTGTTGGATATGTATGTACTATAGACCATTTATCGAGGACAGCTTTAGGCGTAAATAACATCACAGAGCGCCAAGTGGGATTTTATTTAAAAACGTGGACCAAGTCGCTGGCACTGCTAGTAAATATATAAATGCAGATAGTATGTGGACTGCAGCAAGTTACCGAAAAAAATGTATCCATAGTTACAAAAAAATATTACACCAAAATACCCACAGCCGGTTTGTAAATGTTGCATAAATATTCGTTATATGTGTTTTAAGAGAGTACTAAGTGTGGGTGAAACTTGATACGATGTAATAAAAACAGACGCTCATGTATTAACCATGCTTTTTGATTTACCAACGAAACCGCCAGAGATAGTAATACTCGAACAACTGAATAAAAGCGTCGTCGACTGAAGAGCTGTATGATCATGTATCATTTATTGCAGTCTTGTGACCATTCTACAGCCACTAATGGTACGGATATTTTGGTAAGTTCAGGACAGGAGACAACAAATAAAAGACTCAATTTCGCTCAAATATAATGCAATCAGTTGTTTATTTACAAGTGATCGCAGTAATCTAAATAACTATATATAACTCAAAAGTGACTGACTGACACTATTATATAGTGATCTATCAACAAACAGCCCAAACCACTGGACGGTTAGGGCTGAAATTTGGCATGAAGGTAGATGTTATGACGTAGGCATCCGCTAAGAACGGATTACCCGAAGCGAAGCGAGGGCGGGTCACTAATTCTAGGTATAAATTTCAAATTACATTAACCTAGTGCGTGGACATTGTATTATTATGGGATCACCCCATAGAAGGAATCAAATGCTGATCTCAGAAGCTCAAGATCCCATCGGGCTAACTTCCCAACAATCCAAAAAGCTTCCAAATCATGGTCTCCACGCCTCATTCGCAGGTTTATCGAGAAGATATCTTAATCCTCGATTTGCCTCTGTTCGATTGATTTATGCGCACTCCTTAGGCCTTGTTTAAACAGCTGATCGGAGCGGTGATAAACGGCATCTCGTTAATCACCGACCGAGGTGAGCTTTTATTTGCAAACTTTTGTTTTGCGCGGTAGCTGAATGTCAAAAGTGAAAGCGGAGATTACAATTTTTTTTTTAATTTAGTACTTCGCGATTACCAACGGTCAGGACTATACTTGTAATTTTGATTTTATATTAGGTACCTACTCTCAAATATTTTTTTACCATCACCCTTTTATCTAATTATACATGATTATACAGTTTTATCATATTTGTGAACTGAAGTAGAAAATAATATATGATCTTTAATATACATAGATAGGTAGATACATAATTGAGCGAAAGATGTCAAGGTGTTAACAGGGCCGCGCCGACCCCCGGCAGCGCCTGTGTGCGAAACCTATGAAGCGCCTCTTTTTTAACGAATCATCATAAAAAACGAATTTAATTTTTGAATGAATATTTTTAATTGTTAATTTGTGACTGAAATAAATTTTCTCCAGTTTTACAGACCTTAGATAATACATATTATCATTAATATCTAAGTGTACAAAACTGTGGAACATTTAGGAATTAGGATACTAAATAGGTAAATTCCGTTTGCTTCTGCTTGCCAATTACTGCGAAAAATAAAACTCGAACAACATTTTAACATGCTTTATCAATACAAAGAATTTAATACTTAAATATGAATAACAAAGAAGCTGACTTTTTTCTAAGAATAATAATACTAATATGACTATTACCTACCTATGTTATGTTTTAAAAAAACAACAAAAGTCTTAACATTTGCAAGAATACAAACCTTACTGAAATTATAATATTTTCACTTTTCTCGCTTTTTTGTTTGCGAAATCCTTAATAGTTCCATGTATGTCTATATGGTTTAGTATGGCCTCCTCTATGGATATTGTTGCCAAATTAGTTAATCTTTCCTGACTCATTGTAGAGCGCAGGTAATTTTTTATAAGTTTTAATTTAGAAAAGGACCTTTCCGCGCTTGCTACCGTAACTGGCATAGTTAGCATAATTCGTAATGCTATGGTAATGTTAGGGCATACAGCTGTCAAATTGTTTAAATATATAAATTCAAGAATTTTCACCACATCATTAGTTAATTTTTTGAAAAATGGCTGACAAGACATAATTTCTTCACACAAATCATTGGCGTTAATATCCAATGAATCATTTGTTGAAAGTTTCTCCTGTAAACGATGACAGCTACTTCTTAATCGACTTTGATCTTGGTCATCACTTCAATTAAATAAAAAATTAAACACGTCGTTGTGATTATTCAATAAATCAAATCTTTCATCTACAGAGGATAACGCCTGGTCTAATATAAAAAAATACATTAATTTTAAAAGAGGTTTTCGGATCATTTATAGTGTGGTCTTCGTGTTCATAATCAAAACTCTTTGGAGTTTTACGACGTCTTAGGGGTCTGGATCTGGAAGTTTCAAATTCAGGTTCGACGTCTAATTTTTCGGCATTTTTTTGGCATCACTTACAATTTCTTCAAAATTTGTGTCTGTTCTAATTTCCGTCCGTTCAGAAACTCACTTATACTCATACAAACTCGGCGCCTCTACGGTTTAAATAACTAGTACTTTTTCTCTGGTTCAAAGAACCGCCGCCGTTTTAACTTTGAGCTCGCTTCTTCTTATCGTATGGTTGATGAACAACCTGGTGTCAGAGTTTTTAAACCGCCCGTAGGCCTCTGACATGGCTTCACACACCGTTGAAAAATTTCTCAGGTGTGTGGGTTTCCTCACGATGTTTTCCTTCACCGTTAAAGCGTCGAATGATGGTATATATGAATTTCAAATTTGAAAAACACATGGTACCTGGCGGGGTTTGAACTGGCGACCTCTCGCATGGCAAGCAACGACCTTAACCACTCGGCCATCGACGCTTTTCTCTTTCTTTTCGCTTGAGCTCGCAAGGAATGTAAACTAAAACCCTAAACGTAAAATGAAACCATAAACGTGAATAATAATAAACATCGTTCAATAAGCGTTATAGATGTTTTGTTGTTTACAAGGCCTATGTTGCGCCAATTGTACCTACTTACTTGTCGATACTCCACTACAAAAAACAATCATATAGGTAACAAAAATAATTTAGGTGGCAGTGGCGGCGCGGCGCCCCTACTGTCTTAGCGCCTGTGTGCGCCGCACACTTCGCACACAGGGGCGGCGCGGCCCTGGGTGTTAACACATTATAAACTTATACCTAAAGTCATAGGGATTTGTGAGGTTAATATATAATAATAATGATATACATAGATCACAATCGATAAGCCACAGACACTTTATCACAGGCCTTATTATATGATTTTCGGTGTAACAATTTTTTTCAAATTCACCATAAATCTCTCATTAGCGAACTGGTTTTGCGACTCGAGTTATGAGTCAACATAAGCATTAGCTTTTATCAGTGTTAATAATGCTCTTTTTAAAATGTTGTAATTAATGAGGAACATTTTTGTTGACAGTAGGTAGGTTAAAGATATTAAGTGTGCCTCCCAAATGCTTTATGTTGCGTTTTTCAAATTTTAAATTCATATGTACGATTATTCTACGCTTCAACGGTGAAGGAAAACATCGTGAACCCTAGTTTAGGGTAGGCCCTTGCCCCAGCAGTGGGACGTATATATGGGCTGATGATGATAATGATCAATGCCTTATAGGCTTGATACTAAGTGCTTTAAAAAGCTTAAAATTCTATTTTATTTATTTGTTCGGGTATCCAACCGCAAATCCATAAGTACAAATTAAAAAATAATAATAAGACTTACAACAAGACTAAGAAATAATAGTGTTTATACTTTGTTTTATAGACAAGTGATTAGTGAAGGAACTGGAACCTCTAGAGCATTTTTAATGTAATACAACCTGTTAAACAACGTTTTTATTTCAACACAAACCATTTTTTACTCATTTTGACTTATCTATCAATTCATGATTTTATTTTGAATATTTTTGTTAACAACCTCTATTCTTCTATTCTTATTAACAACGAACTCTTATTATTAACAAAGAACAAAAACGACGAATAACTGAAATGTGTAATTGAAAACTTCAAATTTCTGTTAAAGAAAAGTTATGCTGTTAAGTGGTAATTTATATTTTAAAATTATTTTGCAACATACCATACCTACTTGTATAACAGTTGTCGACAAGTATGAAATCGATAGGATAAGTATACACTTATAATAACCTATAATGATAACGTATGATCTCATCTTATATAATGGTTATTTTGACTCCAGCATCAAGGAACGAAGGGTGAAGACGTCGAATTAAGAAATTATTTACCAGAGATGAACTAAGGGCCGGAAAGGGGCACCCAAATTCTTTACGCTTCTGAGATAAGAAAATTTACATAGAGACGTCTGACGGCCAATCTTGAACATAATTATGTAATTTTCTTTCCTTGATAAGTTTATAAATTTCAGGTTATTGAAGAATGATAAACACACGCACTGACTCGTAGTTACTAAAAGGCAAGGTTATTGTCTATGATACTTTAAATCGGAAGTCCAAATTATTATGCTGATCACCTACCTCACCGTCCTAGTACGGCCCTGCTTTCTTACAAAAAAGACACAATGATGAACAGTTACCCAATTTATTTCGTTATTATAACCAAGGATTAACCATCACCATCCATAATGAGACGGACTTAACACAACCAATTACTACAATTTAACTCTCTGTTTTTGTGATAACATCGATCATTATTTTAAATGGCTTTCATTGTTAATCCGACCACGCGACGAGTACGCGAATTTAAATTAATTTAAAATTAAACCGAAGTTGACGCGGGACATCGTAAACCTTAATCGTGCTCTTTTTCAATGTTGTACCGCGCAGATTTTTAATGCTAATTGGTTATTCCTTATAATTGTATACATTTTCGTAATTTTTATTACAACAATATATTGTAAACTTTACATAATAACAATTCATCTCTTAAAACACGTCCATCCATAAAGACATTCAACTTTTCCACTTTCAATATTGGAGTGGAATATATTTTAAAATGACATTTATTATCGGCGATATATAAATATTGCCTAATTTCAATAAATCTCAAGACAGGACTATAAAAGAAACCAATGGACTATAAAAGCGTTCTTTTGAATGATAATATTCAATAATCAATCAATATTCAAAATGTCAATCGTCGGAAATGTCATACGTCAACATGACATTTGAACCTCAAGGCTCGGACGGGACTCGCAGGGCGGACGCGCGCGAACTTCAATCTGACGTGCCGCCATGTTTTTTTTGAGGATGATGATAATTGGGCTGTCAAGATGCGCGGCAAAAAAAGTTATGTTGAGATTCGCTCAATTCTTTCATAATTCAGTTACTGCTAAACGGTGACGAAGGCCGGTCGTCGAACCTCGCGACATTAACATAACACAGCGCCAGTTCTTCTACTCGGTTTTTTCTATGATACCGATGGTGTGTCATGCTAAATATTTTTTTAAGAAAAATACCAAGTCACAGTGACAGTAGGTACCTATAAGAAACTATGAATTATGTTGACATAACTCACAAACACATACCTAATGCACTTCGTTGCATTTATCAAAAAATAGAAGAAAATAAGAATAATTCGATATTAGGATCTTGTAGTTACATCACAACCTATCACAGAAACAGTCCAGGGAGGTGGTATGGATGGAGCGAACAGTTTAGGTTATTTCACGGTTTTGTAATACTTGAACACGCCTCGTCATCAACCATCATTACCGGACTTGTGGGAGAGCGGATGGCTCTCACCCTTAAAACGTTATGTATCAAAAAGTGCCATGTGCTATGTAGAGCTGCCAATTCCAAATTATGCATTATTATGTAGTTTCACACAAAGTTAAGATGAAATACTGAACTGAAATGTAATTTCTGGTTTATAATAAGCACTTGCACTGATAAGACTAAATAGATGTCTGAGCCGGCCGCCCCTATAGTAACCAACAATTCAAATATATATCTGAGAAATGTATCAGTAATAATGTGGTAAATGCTTTATCTTTTCCTTATTGTTTTTTTCTATAAGTCATTCACTACGTCTTAAACAAAGTGCAGTCAGTCAAAATACCCTAATAAAACCTTAAATAACCCTTGAGCCTCTGCAATTACGTAGAGACATTGCCGGTCTAAGTGTTCTCTACCATCTATATCTATAACGGGGAATGCTCTGAAGAGCTATTTCAGCTAGTCCCTCCCTCCCCTTTCCACTCCCGAACTACACCTGTTGGACTATGCTGCCATCCATATAACCAATAACGGAGGATAGAGTTTATCAATTTAAATGTGCACTAATATACTCCTGCGCAATTAGCTGATCTCTATTAAGATTGAGTTTGACAGTCATAAGCGAAATCAGTTGAAGCTATATAAGCTATTTATGCTTAGATAAGCTGCTATATAAATAACACAAGTATTTATTACTTAACATAATAAGTGATTGTCTGCCAAAAAAGATAAGATGCACGTTTTATATTTTTTTTATACAACTCTACAGAGTCCGGTCCATATCTACATTAGCGCTCTTCTGTAATTTAATCGCCGCATACTATATAATAAAACATACTTTTTAAGCACTCTCGAGCACTTATAAAATTAAATGTAAGCCCAGCACTAGCAGACCAGTTCCTAGATGTTACATTGGTATTCGCAAAAAACTTGATCCATTTTTACTTCATCCAACTCTAGGTTGACCTTTCCAATATGAGATCAGACAAAAAATGATCATATTTTAAGTTTTAATACGGAGAAAAAATTGGCTAGAACATAAATGTAAATGAGACAGATGAAACGAATTATTTTAGGTATTGTTTGATCTAATTATATGCTAGACTTATTCCAGTACAATTTTTAAAATAAATATGTATCTGTAATATTATAAAAGTCATATTGTAATCAAATAGATTTAACAATGGTTTTCTGAAAAAGAGGATAAGAAAGAAAACTAAAACGCAAACATTATAATAGTTAACACAGTTAGACGAACGTACAAGCCAGTATAGCACAGATTTTCCGAACAAAAATTTTAATTTAAAAAAATCTAAGTTGGTTATATTTACCAGCTGGTATCTATGGAGGAATAAAAATCTAAAATTTATTATAAATGCTCAAATCATCACAGTTTAGCACCTTTCTAAGTGTAAGAACCGTTACTAACTAGCCATAAATTATGTATTTGCTATAATATGATAGGCTATAAAATCAGTAAATTTAAATTTATATGGTGATCAATAACTTTACATGAGTTAAATTTGTATTCCCTACATATTTGATGTAAAAGCAGGTTTATAGGCCTTTTTACAGATTTAACTCAAAACAAGTTTTTTGATGCGACCCATAAAGGTTTAAAACGCAATAAGTTTAACAATGCCAAGCCATTACCCATCCCACAATATAAATATTTGCGTGATCTTACTGTATTTTATCTTTTTTTTAATAATTAGTTACCGATCAAGAAAAGTGGGGTACGCATTTTATTATGGTATGGTTTTATTAATTAAAACCAACCTGCTCTCACAATATTAAACAAAGTAATTCTGATCATTTTACATTAACGCTAATGAAAACATGGAGTGTATCCGTAATGATGCTGCTACATTGCTGATTATTATTTGAAAACTGGATATTGGCGCGCAGTTTTGATCAGTTTACAAGCAAATTATAACATTGCATTTTAATTTGTTAACTGTAATTTTCAAACAATTTAGTAAAAAAAAATATCTAACCTTACATGCATGAAAAGATCTAACAATGATATACAAATGGATGTTACAGAATTTTAGGATATGCTTGAATCGGTTGCCGATTTACTGACTATTGTAGTGAGTAAGTAGCTATGTAATTTGCTACTCCTAATATCGCGTGTAGACCCATAAAGACTAATTTTATTGTAGTGAGGCTAATTTCCAGGAAATATACAAAAAAAATATAAAGCTACACGTAGGTATATTAAATATAAAGTTTTCGCAGCAGATTGCAAGACTCCATTACAAATCGACTACCAATTTGGCTGTCTGTGGACAATCAAGAAATTCAACGTTCACTTCCTAAATATTAAGCGTGAAATTACCACCCGCGTGATGGGATCGCTGCAGAAGTGTCTGTCTGTCATCTTTTTTTGGTTCGCAACAGATCGCAAATGTCAGCCGCTATATCAGCATACGTACTTGCGTTGTTAATATGACCGGTTCCATCTGTTTGTCAATACGTCCGTCCTTTTGTTCTTTGTTACCTTTGATACGTTTTTGCTATCATAAAAAAAAAAACAAAATCCGCCATATCGAAAAAACAAAAAAGGGATCACGCGCAATTATCGCCGATAATTAAGGCACATTGTGGAATCTATAATTAAATGCTCACATAGGCAATAACGATTAAACTTTTAAAAATACTTAATCCGAGATATGCACGTCCTTGTCCCTTTCTAATTACATCGACTTAAATAAATGCAGTTGTAGATTTCATGAAAATAACTTTATCTTTATTTTTAATTAAGAATAATCGTTCAGTAAGATCCGTTTGGACATTCATTTAATGAAATTTCGGTCACAATTTTTTACTTGAGAAAATGCGTAAGCGCGCGTTGATGTCGTTTCTTAAGAAATAATGGATAAAATAGCTGGCTTGCTTTTTCTTATTGAATCGATTTTTTGTTTTTTTTTATTAAAAAATATCAAGATCTCGGCAAAGTGCATTTTTCTTAACATAAAAAAATGTACTGTGCGATTATTGGGAAAATGTATGTATCCTTCATGAAATCCGAATTCGCCTTGCAGCGTTACAGGTGTTACAAAGTATGTGAGGGCGTTAAATTAAGGAGTGCACATATCTATTAATCATAAAGGCTTTTTCTTTTTAGGATTTTTATTATGAAATTACCCTAATCTCACTGTTATAAAATAAATAGGTATGTTCAGTACTCACCTTATACAGTAAATTCCAGAAAACTGTTCAATAAGTTTTGCACAATTTGTCTCACACGTGGTACTGGCACAACAATACGAAATCACGGTTTCGAAAAAGAAAAAAATAAAAAACTATTCTAAATTCGAATGGCGCGCGTAACCGCAGAAATGTGTCAGTGGCGCGTCGCGGCTACGACCTAGGCGCGCGCGTGTGTTGAATAACGATGGCAGTCGATGCCGAAATCGATTTTTTCGAAAATACTCGATTGAAAATAATTTTGGGAGCGGTAGTGTCGCATCGGTGGCGTGGTTTTGAATGAGCGGCGTCGCGCGGTACCTCCGACTGGCCAGCAGCCGCAGGACATCGACTTTATAAATTGACTTTGTCCATCCACGTAACTGTACATATTTTGGGCTGTTTCGGTGCGGTACTTATTATAGAGCTTGATTAGATACATTAGATAAGAATGAGTTAATTAGGATTTGAAATTGAATGTTTCCTGATGTAAGAAACTAAATAGGTAAAAATGTACAACTTTCTTACATGTTTGGATGCTTGTCTTCTAATTTAGAGAATATCTAAAGAATCTCCTGAATTTTAATTTGTGGATGTTGATTTCAGAATTTTCAACATATTCTAAAAAAAGTTAAATATTAAATTATCGTTACAATATTCGGATGATAATCAAAAGGAAAATTAGTAGGATTTTCAAATCCAATCAGGACAAATGGTAATTTATCTTCATATTACCTACTTGAGAAGAAATAGAAGATTATAGATTCATCAATACGATACAGTTACAATAATATGACACCGGGTCTATGTATTTACAAGATCTTTGTAATTTTCCAAATATTAAACAAAAATTTAAATATACACCCAAATACCCAACAAGTTCTTCCAGTTTTTAATTTATTTCCTTTTACATACAATATTGCGATATAAAACCTTTCCTAACGTTAATTTCCATATTGAAGTATCGCAATAATAATTCTAGACCGGTCCGAAACGTCACTTTGTTCGACACTTAAATAATCCACTAAGTATTGACAGCACTATTGTGTTTTTTTTTTCATTATTATTGTAGAGTCGTTTTTAGGGATGGGAGCAGATGACCCAAGCCAGACTCCCGTACTACTGAGCTTCTTTGTGATGAGCTTGCGAGACCACAATTACGTTCCCTCTCCTGCCCCCATATACACAACGTGTTGGAAACGGATACTTATTCGGAAACTATGGTCTGTCTCTTTTATTCTTAACCAAAAGGTTTATACACTGTGAAATTTTAGTGGTGGTTTTCCCGTGGCAGAAAGATTTGCCTTTAGTAATACTATCGAATCATGCAAATTATTCTTCGAAAAAAAAAGGTTTTTTTCAAATTTTCAAAATAATAATTTTCAAACTCGAAAACGAGAGAAGCTATCGTTCTTTTATAAGATGTGACGTAATCAGGTACTGCTTGCCGCATGAAATCGATGCTTAAAGCTGAAGAAGATCGACACCCTAAGTCATAAAGCAGTACGAACGTGCTTTCGAGTTTCGGTTAAACCTTTCGTAAAACTGGCATTTATTGATTTTAACGAAAAAGAACTGCACAAATCTATTGTACTACTAAGATAGAATCATTTCACTGCGGGAAAACAACCACTAAAATTTCACGGTGTATTGACGGTGCATAGATTCGACAAGGGATGGAGGGAGGGCGGACAACCATGTTCATTCATTATATCACTGCATAGTATAAAGTAAAGTCGCTTCCCGCGTCTGTTTGTCCCTATGTACCTATGCTTCAATGTTTAAAATTAGGTAGGTACACAACGGATTTTGATGCGGTTTTTTTTAATAGATAGAGGGGTAAACAATACTTAACAGGTACATATTGATGTCATCATCAACCTATAAACGTGCCACACGGCTGGGGCACGGTCCTACTCTAAATTGTGAACGGTAGATATAGCAAACTGGCCAAGTGCGGTTGGTTAAATAAATAACATAATACTTAGATCCTAGATCTTACGCCGCAAATACGACTTGCAAAATTCTATTACATGGATTGAGTATATAATAACGTGGCGTGGTTTGAAAATGCGACCTCTCGCATTAATAACGACCGTTCCCACTTAAATTTTACAGCTTTAAAATTTAATTAAAATTATGATCCGGAAATATCATAAACAAATTATTAAATTCGATATATCTCTAGGTTTTAAGCCACAAATCACATGTAAAGAGTAAATTTAGGTCACAAAAAGCCTAATTAAACAATTAACCTACCTGCAACCAAATCCTCTGTAGTTACGATTATGAGTTGGTCACCCGCAGGTCGGGAATGCAAAGGTTAATATAATATTCAACAGTGTTAAAAACGGTATTTTTGTCGATAACACAAATTTTTAAGTAGGCAGGTAAGTTCGCAAGAACACCTAAAAACGTAGTGATTATATTCTCTTTGGAACACCTACTGCGTAGGCAATTGGCATTTGTTTTTATTATTTAATTTTATTTAACCATGCTTCTGCTTCGAAAATTTTATAATAAACATCGTATAACAACTAAAAACACATTTTGCAGATAATTTGCTTTCGGCTCGTGTACCATGAAATTATTGTGTTAATAAAATAAACATACACGAGAAGCCCATTCCAAATTCTACAACATTATTCTCCGGAAAAATCTCTCATTATAAAAATTTCTTTGCAAAATTGCGGTAAAAGACGGACAAATTGAAATCTTCCGTAATCGCGACCCTTGAAAGCAACGATAAATCGCTCAAAAGTATATTTAAAGGAGCTAAAGACTCACATAGCTACGGTACACTCGGACGCAATTAAATATAAGGATTTGTGTACATACAATAAGGCTTCACATTCGCATTATGAAATGCCACCATAATATCTGTAAAATATGAAAATAATATCCAGTCCCGCAGCATTTTTATCTGAATCCTATCGACGGATCGGAGATTATAAAACTCGAAACACTGTATAGTCGGTACATTACATCGGTAAGTAGGTACAGTAAGTCGATACAGTAGATAACATCTTTGTTGTACGTTTTACCGATTTCAGCCATGGCGGCCGATCTCAATGGAGATCAGTGCACTCTCTGTTCCCTTACCCTCATAGTTCGGTGAGACGGCAATCCGACATGACCGATGAGAGATCAGGCGCAGGACCACCGGCTTAACGTGCTTTCCGAGGCACGGGCGTGCGTGCGCCAACTTCCTGACTCCGAACTGATTCATTTCTTAAAAGAAACTCAACACAAATTTTACCTAACCCCGGGCACGGACAGGGTCCTTACGCAGCATTTGCTACCAATAGAACAACGAAGCATACTACAAGGTATGATAATAATATAATGTAGGTTCAAACTTTGATCTAAAACATTCGCAGAAGAATGTAGGTATGTAGGTACCTACACTTTTAAATCCAGTCCACTGTAAAAGCAAGAAATCTTTAGCGTCGTTCAAATAAGATAAATTATTCTACATTTAAAGAGACCGAGTGACATAATAAATAACATTATAAATCGATTTCAAGTTTAATTATTACATTTAAGATTAAAAGCTCTACAAGAGAGCTCATCGAACATTAAAACTTTTTGCTATTCGTTTTTGGCCGCGGACATTTGTATAATTAGTTCCATATGAAGTACCTATGTTACCTCGATCTTTTTGGATGCACCAAAATTGTTTACAAAGTTGGGATCGTCGTTTAATTGGTTAATTCCGAGGTGTCAGGCGCTGTGAAAAAAAACTTACTGTAGGTATTATAAGCGGAAGGCGTGGAATATTTAGGATGCTTGGCCCTCGTCATGTTTGTGGGCGTGACAACAATACAATCTTGTGACGTGTTACAAATTACAATATACGACGGTTGCGAGGCAGTCACCTTTAATATGATTTAATCATCACACACGCAACAGTCAGTAACACGACATTGATGTAATTCATCGGTCTAGACCTTTGTATTTGTTTATTTCCTTTGGCAATGTGCCACTGCCTACTTAGAGGACGTAGGTAGGCTAAGTAAAAGTAATGGATTGTATCAAACTAAGTAAGTATCTATCTAACATTAAGATTCGAATCTAAAATTGGTTGTCGATGGTTTGAAGTCTAAGTATGTCTCACCAGGTGGCATCACTGTTGAATGAGGTCCTAGACCTTAAGAACGTTTATAAAGGTTTATTAATAATGGCAAAAGAATTCAATTGCCTTGTGATAATGAGATAAAAAATAGCACGCATTATTAACAAGTTATGCACGATTTACGGAACGTGCAAAATTTCTTAGTCACACGAATCGTTTTATAATAATTTTAGGTATTGTTATTATAAACCACTTAAGTGCATACTCAATCACTATCAAAATATCTACGAAATAAAGTTAATTACAGACCACTAACCCACTGAACTACTAACGACAGTTGACACAAGTGTGGCGTTACCTGTGTGGCCCTAACGACCCTTATTTTCTTACAATTAAGGGTTATATTGGAACAAATCGGAAAAAGTAGATTGGCCGATTTTTACATTATAAAGTAGTCATCACGTATTTGTTTTTTTCTGTCCTTTTACGGCCTCGTTATAAAAAATATGACGAATAGTCTTTTAAAAACATAGATAACGATGTATTTCATAGAAAAACAGTTGTCGCATCTAATTCGTAGAGCCATTTCACCTCTACTTAAACAAATATGAGATTGCTTATGCAAATGCTCAACTCATAATGACCGCTTTATGTTCTTCTATACTGGAAACACGACGTCATGTTTTAGAATTTCTTAAGCTCATAATTTATGTCTTTGCTAGAATAACTTTGATGATTTTACATTAGTTAAATTTTATTGTATTTATTAATGCATCTATACAACTAAATAAAACTAAAGTGTCTGTTTGTAATATTAAAATAACGACTTTTTACTATATATCGGATACCAATAACAAAAACACAATTAAAACGGTTTTTGTCTGTCTGTTTATTCTCGCTAATCTCCGAAACAGCTAGATTGCGACGGGACTTACACTAATAAATACATATCTTATTTTACAAGATATAATATAGGCTATTTCAATAAATCATAGCTGCCAAAAGTTACAATACCACGCGAACGAAGTCGGGGGCGCCCGCTAGTTAACAATATAATTTTGTACAACATTTTATTACCTGAAATACCTTTTAAGGCATGATGTAGGTATCATCCTATAATAAATATGATCGCTATGTGTATCTACCCGTAGGACATTTCATGTGAAATAGCTGGGATCATTTTGATACCTTTTTGAAATAAATTCACAAGTCTTGCTATCTGGCGAAAAAAAAATTGGGTTAAAGAACGAGACAATGAAACACGTCATTCTTATTATACATATAATGTAATTAAAAGATCTTTCTCAATATCATCTACATCTGTAAAAACGTCCCACATACTATTTACAGTAGTCACAACACATTTACTCCAAAGATAATCACAATATAAAATATAATCTGAAACAAAGTCGACAGTCAAAAATCACTTCATTTACATGACTACATACAGACATTTGATCGGTATGTTACATCATACATTTACATATTTACATTAAAATACTGCATTCGTTTGAATGTTCAAGTTTGTCAAAGAACTTGGCTCTCTTTTGTTTCGCGTCATCCAATTATTATTACAATCACAGATATGGAAAAGTACTTAAGATTGTTACTGGACATATTATTCGATCTTGTTAGTACAGTTTAGTGAAGGAAAAAATTATCAATAACCAGTAGCATATTGTGTAAAAATGCCAATGAAAATTTATTACATCGGATAAAGAAATTAGTAAACTTATGACGTATGATGATATTAACTCTAGTCGTTTCGCCCGTGTAATAGATCATGAAGTAATTATTTGGAAAAGCCCTAAAAATTTTGCGAAAACGGTCCTTCAAGCCGGATGCCACAGTTCATTCATGCCTTAATTGAGATCAGCAGATAACAAATTATTTCACGTAAAAACAAAACCATTAATTTACTTCATAGTGCATTACATAAAATCATAATCATACAGCGGATCTATCTAAAATAATATATATTTCATGTTTAGAGAATAAACCCTCAGTCAATCAAATAAAAAAACATTAAAAAATACTTTCTGTACTAATCGATGAGAATACACAGTGTTTTCTTGTGTTCTAAAAACATCTAATTTGCAAAAACCTGCAATTAAAACCAAGTACTTTAACTTCATAGCCCAGTAATTTCACCGTAACATTATTGAAATGCAATATACTAAAACCAATAGTTTACAAAGAGCCTCGTCAAACAAACATTTAAGGCCTTAGGCTCTGTCCAGGAAGGCGAATTCTACGCGCGTAAAATACCTTTTTTTCCTAACTGTCTTACGATAATGGCTAGGAGTAGATTTGTCATCATCACCGGACTTAAGAGGGAGCGGATGGCTATTACCCCTGAAGACAAGCACCCAATACACTGCGTCTTCAAGACGCGCGCGAGTTGACTACTCATATCAGAATAAAAGAGACAAGAAGATTCTACGCGCGTAGAATTCGCTTTCCTGTACAGGGCCTCAGCAATATTAAGTGTGCGTACGCAGACCTGCAGTGTGTTCTATATAATGAAAAGTTATCTCAGGATTTCAGGATAATAGAGCCTTTCGTATGTATGACTACGGAAATCTTAGTTATTCGACGATTTTAGTCTCCAAGCAATTTTAACCATTTTTATTTTTTGTTTGGGTCTATTTCAAGCTCTAGTGTTGATTTTAAATTTTCAGGTAAACTAGGATAGCTCAGTGGCTAGAGAAGCAGACGCTATATCTGAATATCGGTGGTCCAGAATGTGAATTCAAACAATTTTTTTAAATTAAAATACGACTACACAAATGTGATTATAAGGTCCATCAACCATTTTTATGGCGGAACCAGCGACTATAATCGTCGAGTATCGAAGAATTTCGTAGTAGAAAGGCCCATAACGCTTTTCTTAGTATCTTTTAACACTGATAGGTTTACGGCACACGCTTCACATTGCAAACGCCTTGAAAGTGGACAGAAATATATTAAGGTCTGTAGTTCGAAACGTGAACTAAAACGTGTGATTACATTTCATTTTCATTACTGACTTTGAGTAGCCTTGATCACCTAATTAGGCAAAAATTACCCAAAATAATCATCTCCTATGTTCTCCTTTTAGTATGACGACTAACGAACCTCAATACACATCCGTCCACGTCTACATTGAACCAAACTTAAATCAACAGGTGAAAACACCTCGGCGAAGATCAATGAGTTCATAAATATAATCTACATTACATATGCGTACTTCATAAATTCTCCTGTCATTAAGCTCCAAAGACAAAACACATATTGCATCTTGTCCACAACACCTACTCGGACACTGGATTGGCGACGGCCTGGGAGGAACTGACCTCATAGAGGCAAAGGAAATATGTAGGTAGATAAGGCTTCAAATGATTACCCAGAACAAAATCAATTGCAGAAACTTTTTACTTAAATGCCTAAATCAGATTTCAAATTGTATTAATTTACATGGATTTATTATATTTTTTGCTTACATGTCTCTCATAAAATAAATCAATCAGTGAGTGCGAATCCATTTCGGCATACAACCAAAATTGGTTATACATGAGTATTTATAATGTTTGATATTTTATTTTTCATACAAAATGGCCCTTGGAATATAACGTCATAGTTTAATGACGCCATAAAATCACCGCCACATGTATAATTCACAAATTATGTACAATTCCAGACATTTTTAATATTTCTAAGGAAGACACATATTCACAAAAAAAAAATACATATTCTATTTAAACCATGATTAAGGCAAATCCGTAATTAAATATTCTACTGCAAGGAACTTTCAGAAACATCAGTCATCATCAATATGTAATTTAACGTTAACAGTCATCAAAACAAAACTAGACCTATATCCAATAGAAATAGTGACTAGTAATTAACTAACTAGAGATCATGTTCATTAACCATTAACGTTAAATTACCTCTCTGAGGGTAGCTGATGGTCATATATTTGTATTATTTGGCAGACATGGTCTGCAGTAAAGTAAGTAGGTAAGTCTTGGTGTCTTAATCATTGATATGGCAAGAATAAAATACTTTTCACTGGATATTCAACCTATTTCATTAAACACTGGCCATATGCAACATGTTTAAAAAAAATCAAGGATTAAAAAGGTTGTGTACCGTTTTTTCAGCAGCTACAAGTGTCTACATGAAGCCAAATCACTAACCAATCCTTCGAAGCCTTTTTTCCTATCTCCAGGTGTCCGTCGCCGCCTGAGCCCCACTCACACGTCACTAGCGTTTGTACTAAGTACTCGCACACTAACGTAATAGTTTATGAGGCTCGCCTCTTTATCGTCACTTTGCCGCGCGCTAGCTGCGTTATGTATATCCTGAAGCGTTCCATGTTCGGCCGCTTCACCCATATCTGAAACAAGAATAGGTATGTTTAGATAAGGAATTATTACCATTATGTGCTACTTAGAGATAATCCACACTTCATGGAATCGGAGTTAGCATCATCTATGAAACACTGTGTTCTAAATAATAAGGTCAAATAAAATGTTGTGTAAGAATGTGAAACATTTCATAAGAGACATAAGAGTTGACGAATGGTCCTTCGAGACGGATGCCGCCAAAAACACACGAGAAAACAGTCGCAACTTCTATTGACAAAATACATATTACCAAATAAAATAACATAAATTAAATGCGGCCCAAGATAGTGCAAAAAGCGGTATCTCGATGTCCTTAGCCTGATAAGACGAAGAACCTGGATGAAATAGTCGATCGCCTTAACATTTATTTTGACAAGTCTTCGTCACTAGAATCAGCATGGACACTACCCTTGATGATGTTGATGAGCCTATATAATAATCCTTGGTTGGAAGCATCATTTGTCTTGAAGACCCACACCGCAATTGATCTCCAACTAGTGTCGTCACCAGGCGTCGTTCAAGCACGAAAGCCATCCTCTCCCCCGCAAGTCCGGTGATTATGACAAGGTTACTCCAAGCCATCATCGTAAGTCAGCTAGGAGTTTCTGTCGCCTCGCCACTCTCTAGTGACGTCACCAGCGTCGCACTCACCGCCTCGTCGGTGATGTCGTGGATGTGCCCGGGGAAGCACGGCACCTCGCGGCCCTCCACGTACACGCTCTGCCCGCGGTGGAACCAGCGCCGCTCGTACAGCAGCTTGCCGTCCTCCACGCGGGTCTCGGTCGCCTCGCCGCTCTCTAGTGACGTCACCAGCGTCGCACTCACCGCCTCGTCGGTGATGGCGTGGATGTGCCCGGGGAAGCACGGCACCTCGCGGCCCTCCACGTACACGCTCTGCCCGCGGTGGAACCAGCGCCGCTCGTACAGCAGCTTGCCGTCCTCCACGCGGGTCTCGGTCGCCTCGCCGCTCTCTAGTGACGTCACCAGCGTCGCACTCACCGCCTCGTCGGTGATGGCGTGGATGTGCCCGGGGAAGCACGGCACCTCGCGGCCCTCCACGTACACGCTCTGCCCGCGGTGGAACCAGCGCCGCTCGTACAGCAGCTTGCCGTCCTCCACGCGGGTCTCGGTCGCCTCGCCGCTCTCTAGTGACGTCACCAGCGTCGCACTCACCGCCTCGTCGGTGATGGCGTGGATGTGCCGCGGGAAGCACGGCACCTCGCGGCCCTCCACGTACACGCTCTGCCCGCGGTGGAACCAGCGCCGCTCGTACAGCAGCTTGCCGTCCTCCACGCGGGTCTCGGTCGCCTCGCCGCTCTCTAGTGACGTCACCAGCGTCGCACTCACCGCCTCGTCGGTGATGGCGTGGATGTGCCCGGGGAAGCACGGCACCTCGCGGCCCTCCACGTACACGCTCTGCCCGCGGTGGAACCAGCGCCGCTCGTACAGCAGCTTGCCGTCCTCCACGCGGGTCTCGGTCGCCTCGCCGCTCTCTAGTGACGTCACCAGCGTCGCACTCACCGCCTCGTCGGTGATGGCGTGGATGTGCCCGGGGAAGCACGGCACCTCGCGGCCCTCCACGTACACGCTCTGCCCGCGGTGGAACCAGCGCCGCTCGTACAGCAGCTTGCCGTCCTCCACGCGGGTCTCGGTCGCCTCGCCGCTCTCTAGTGACGTCACCAGCGTCGCACTCACCGCCTCGTCGGTGATGGCGTGGATGTGCCCGGGAAGCACGGCACCTCGCGGCCCTCCACGTACACGCTCTGCCCGCGGTGGAACCAGCGCCGCTCGTACAGCAGCTTGCCGTCCTCCACGCGGGTCTCGGTCGCCTCGCCGCTCTCTAGTGACGTCACCAGCGTCGCACTCACCGCCTCGTCGGTGATGGCGTGGATGTGCCCGGGGAAGCACGGCACCTCGCGGCCCTCCACGTACACGCTCTGCCCGCGGTGGAACCAGCGCCGCTCGTACAGCAGCTTGCCGTCCTCCACGCGGGTCTCCGGTCGCCTCGCCGCTCTCTGGTGACGTCACCAGCGTCGCACTCACCGCCTCGTCGGTGATGGCGTGGATGTGCCCGGGGAAGCACGGCACCTCGCGGCCCTCCACGTACACGCTCTGCCCGCGGTGGAACCAGCGCCGCTCGTACAGCAGCTTGCCGTCCTCCACGCGGGTCTCGGTCGCCTCGCCGCTCTCAGTGACGTCACCAGCGTCGCACTCACCGCCTCGTCGGTGATGGCGTGGATGTGCCCGGGGAAGCACGGCACCTCGCGGCCCTCCACGTACACGCTCTGCCCGCGATGGAACCAGCGCCGCTCGTACAGCAGCTTGCCGTCCTCCACGCGGGTCTCGGTCGCCTCGCCGCTCTCTAGTGACGTCACCAGCGTCGCACTCACCGCCTCGTCGGTGATGGCGTGGATGTGCCCGGGGAAGCACGGCACCTCGCGGCCCTCCACGTACACGCTCTGCCCGCGGTGGAACCAGCGCCGCTCGTACAGCAGCTTGCCGTCCTCCACGCGGGTCTCGGTCGCCTCGCCGCTCTCTCGGACCGGGGATTCACCTGTGGATTGAAATGGTCATGTACTTTTGTCCTTAGTGAGGATTACATCGATGAACGTATGAATTTCACATTTCATTGATCATTCAAGATCATATACATACACCACACCAAAGCATATGCTGTGTACTTTAAAAGAGACATTGATCGGATTCCATACATTAAAAATCATGTGTCCAAGTATTGAGGAAGAGAAATTGAAAGACAGGTTTTTGGAATTCGAAATCGGGTTGTAAATACATGTCATTTGAGTCAATAGAAGGCATTTTTCTGCAGCATACTTCTGCTAGATCCACTATTCTACTAGGAGAAAAATTGCTCCACTTAACTGCTTAGTAAAACTAGTAGAAACACACCAACTTAATCACAAAGTTGGTAGACAGATATTGTCCTCATAAAGATGCCTGCAATGGCAGCGTTTACGTGACTGTCAAGGTAGTTATGATGCTCATCAAGCTGCCAACACGTCGCGCTCGTCCAGCAGGAAGGAGAGCGTGGTCGCTACATGGCGTAGAGCCGATAGCGACCACGAGAGTCCACTCACAGCTGTTCGAGTTCCTATGCTTCCTGGGCTGCCGCAGGTCCGCGTCCACGTAAATAAAAAAATATCTGGGACATTTCCACACACGGTCATCTGACCCCAAACTAAGCACAGCTTGTACTATGGGCGTCAGAGATCGATATACATATATATTTTTAAAAATATACTTAAATACATAACCACACCCAGACACGGAACAAACACCGATGTTCATCACACAAATATTTGTCCCGAGTGGGAATTGAACCCACGACTCCTGGAACCGCCAGCCAGGGTCACTAAGCACTGTTCCGCCGAGCCAGTCAACGTCGCGCTCGTCCAGCAGGAAGGAGAGCGTGGTCGCTACATGCCGTAGAGTCTAAATCAACCACGAGGGCCCACTCACAGCTGTTCGAGTTCCTATGCTTCCTGGGCTGCCGCAGGTCCGCGTCCACGTCGCGGTCGTCCAGCAGGAAGGAGAGCGTGGTCGCTATATACCGTAGAGCCTAAATCAACCACGAGAGCCCACTCACAGCTGTTCGAGTTCCTATGCTTCCTGGGCTGCCGCAGGTCCGCGTCCAAGTCGCGCTCGTCCAGCAGGATGGATGGAGAGCGTGGTCGCTACATGCCGTAGAGCCTAAATCAACCACGAGAGCCCACTCACAGCTGTTCGAGTTCCTATGCTTCCTGGGCTGCCGCAGGTCCGCGTCCACGTCGCGCTCGTCCAGCAGGAAGGAGAGCGTGGTCGCTATATGCCGTAGAGCCTAAATCGACCACGAGGGCCCACTCACAGCTGTTCGAGTTCCTATGCTTCCTGGGCTGCCGCAGGTCCGCGTCCACGTCGCGCTCGTCCAGCAGGAAGGAGAGCGTGGTCTCTACATGCCGTAGAGTCTAAATCGACCACGAGAGCCCACTCACAGCTGTTCGAGTTCCTATGCTTCCAGCAGGTAGGAGAGCGTGGTCGCTATATGCCGTAGAGCCTAAATCAACCACGAGAGCCCACTCACAGCTGTTCGAGTTCCTATGCTTCCAGCAGGTAGGAGAGCGTGGTCGCTACATGCCGTAGAGCCTAAATGAACCACGAGAGCCCACTCACAGCTGTTCGAGTTCCTATGCTTCCTGGGCTGCGTGGCGGCGGGCGGCGGGTGGCGCGGCGGGGACTGGCGCAGCGCGCGCAGGTCCGCGTCCACGTCGCGCTCGTCCAGCAGGAAGGTAAGAGTGGTGGCTAGCGGCTTCCGGCGCTTCTCGGGCGCGGGGGCGGGCTCGTTCGCGCGCCGGCGGAGGATGCGTTTCATTACTGGTTTCACCTGGTATAGAAGATGGAGAGATAAATAAATCATTACCACACAACATCACATATGTTAA
This sequence comes from Maruca vitrata, assembly GCA_039566165.1. NCBI lineage: Eukaryota > Metazoa > Arthropoda > Insecta > Lepidoptera > Crambidae > Maruca > Maruca vitrata. The sequence continues at coordinate 2,487,956 of CM076918.1, read as the reverse complement.
ACTTATCGCAAGGTTTAGTAGAAAAAATACCGGGATTTCGTTTTTTGGTTGCATGCAATCAGCACTGGCAGGGATCTCGGTCCCATGTCAGCACAAGCTGAGCCTTACATATGTAATCAATAATCATTATTACTTGTAATTTTTATTCTTTTCGTATGAAAAAATGAAAATGAAAATGAAAAATGTTTATTGCTTTCAAAATTAGGTTTAACAAGTTGAGTTTGGAATCTCCTTTTAAGTGTTTAGACACTTGTGCCAGGAGAAGCCGCTCTCTAATAACAAAATGTGGTAATATGGCAACCAAAGACATGTTACAACAAATTAAAATTAAAATTAAAATAAAATCAAAATCAAAAATGAAATCAACATCAAAAATAAAATCAAAATCAAAAATAAAATCAAAATTAAAATTAAATTATAAATTAAAATCAAGATTAAAATAAAAATAAAAATAAAAAATAAAATTAAAATAAAAATTAAAAATATTAATTAAACTTATTAAAAATCAAAAATTTTAACTTAGCCTAGGTATGTTCGTATGTATTTGAGTGTGTGTGTGTGTGTGTGTGTGTGTGTGTGTGTGTGTGTGTGTGTGTGTGTGTGTGTGTGTGTGTGTGTGTGTGTGTGTGAGTGTGTATGTTTTTTTTTTTTTTTTAACGCGGAGAATGCTTGATGCACCTTCACCTTGGGCAGGGGTTTACCCAAGGTGGTGTGTAGGACTCCCGGCTGCCGGTGCTGAGATGGTAAAGACCGGCAGCTGCTCCTGGGCTGAGGTGCAATGCCCAGGGGTGTACCCACTAAACTCCGCGGCATACCTCATCGCCTATTGGCGGTGTCATGGTACCTGGCAGAGCCTCCACTCACGACACCACCGGCGGACAGCCTCCACGGGCTCCCTCAATCCTCCCCGAGGGGGGGCGACGGGGCGACCCGGTACGCAAGGTCGCCCCCGTCCCTCAACGACGGCCGCTGGTGCAATTTGTTACGAGCCGACTGGAGATATAAGGTTTTCTGTTTCCACATAACTTAGAGTTTTAATCCAGTCCACCAATATGTGCTTGCATTCAAAGCCCGTTTTAGGGTATATTTTTAGAGTCTTGTTAATTCTATTATAAAGATGTGAAGATTGGTACATGTATTGATGTTTGGCAAAGTGTGTTCTATGTGTACGCGTTTGAGCAACATTATTTTGCCTTCTTTTGTTGAGTAAAGACGTTTCAACTGGTAGTGACTTATGTTTTTTCAATATAGTATGCAAGATGTATAGCTTTCTAACCGTCAAAACATCAGCAAGTGTGTATAATGCGTGGGTTGGGAATCTATATTTTTGAAAAAACATAACCTTTAAAAGTAGACGTTGAGCACGTTCTGCTTCCAAAAATTTTGTTTTTGTTGCACCACCCCACACTGGGATGCAATATATCAGGATGGATTGTGCTAGGGCAACATATATGTTTTTAAGAAGTGGTTTGCTAGCAGAGTATCTCAAAATTTTAAATAGCCAAATCAGTTTTCTGATCCTGCTTGAAATAAGGTCTATTTGAGGATGCCACGAAAGTTTTTCATCAATCATGATGCCCAAGTATTTGGTGGTGCGTACTTTAGTAATGGACGGGCAGTGGCAGTTCATAGAGTCAACGTTATCGCAGCTGTGTATAGTAAGACCATAACCAAGGGGTGGCTGGGTTCTACTATTGATGGTGAAGCACATAAAGTTTGTTTTAGATGTGTTTAATGAAAGCAGGTTACATCTCAACCACAGAGCAATCTCAGAAAGTGCAGATTCAGCATTCTGTTTAATGGAATCCCATGTCTTTCCCGTAAATACAATTGCTGTATCATCTGCATATGAGATCGCTCTAGCACCCTGAAGTTTCATTCCACAGAGATCATTCAAGTAGATGAGGAAGAGAGTTGGACCTAGCACAGAGCCTTGGGGACGCCAAATGTTAATTCAGCTTCCTCACTTCTGAATTGACCCACTTTGACTCTCTGTCGCCTTCCACTCAAATAATCCCTAAACAATTTTAAGGGCATACCTCTCACACCAATGTTTTCCAATTTTTGCACAAGAATGGGAACAGAGACGGTGTCAAAGGCTTTTTTTAAGTCCAAAAATACTGCTAGACATTTTCCCCCACTGTCCAATTGATCAACAATAATAGATGTTAAGGCCAGTACAGCATCTTGAGTAGATTTGCCTGAGCGAAATCCATATTGAGAATCCGCTAGCAAGTTAAATTTATTTAGATATTCTGTTAGTCTTTTATTAATAAGTTTTTCGATTAATTTGGACAGTGATGGCAGCACAGAAATTGGTCTATAGTTATTCACATCGTCCCTGCTCCCACCCTTATGAACCGGAGTAACAATGGCTTGCTTCAGTGCAGCAGGGAATATTCCCGTACGGAAGCATGTGTTTGCCAGGTGGGTGATAACAGGCACCAAAATGTGGTTAGCAAGCTTAAGAAAGCTAACTGGGATTGAGTCCCATCCAGGGGCACTGTCAGACTTCGAGTTCATAAGGATATCATTAATCTCTTGATGGTCAGTATCGAGTAGAACGAAAGACGTCAACTGAGTATCAGCAGGGTGAGGAGATAGATTTAGATTTCGTGTGACCCTCGGCGGTATTATCTCGTTTGCAAGCTTCTCCCCTATCTGTACAAAGAAATCATTAACATGACCAACAGACTCGGCTGGGGTAGATTTAATATTTAATAGCTTATCAGAATCATCCTTGCTCTGTTTCATATGAGTTATGCTCCTAATGTTCTGCCAGAGTCGTTTAGGATTTTTGGATGAGTTTTCTAAAAGCTGTCGTTCATAATTACGTTTCAATTTCTTTATTAGTTTGTTACAGAAATTGCGGTAACGCTTGTAAGTAACTTTTAGTACTTCGTCGTGAGGGTTGAAGCGTAGTTTTTTTTGCATATAGTTCCTATTTCTGATGCAGCGCAGTACACCCTGAGTTATCCATGGCTTAATGACACGTTGGTTTTTTGGAACACGTTTTTCTTGAGAGTTCTCCTTTAGTGACTGTGTAATGTTAGAAATCAGGTCGTTAGTAATATTCTCGGGGTCTTCACAAGACAACAGTTCAGACCAATTTTTATTTGAAAGACTCACTAAAGCGTTATCATAATTAATCACAATTTTAGTTTTAAGAGCTTTAGATTTACCGTGCAGATTTGAAAGATGTAGAAATGTGTGCTATATATGTAAAATGTAAGCCAGTGTGCAATAAACAAATGCTTCACTACATAGTATAAAACAAAGTCGCCTTTTCTGTCCCTATATCCCTATGTGCGCATAAATCTTTGAAACTACGCAACGGATTTTAATGCGGTTTTTTCCTATAGATAGAGTGATTCAAGAGGAAGGTTTTTATGTAAAATTTACCCGAAGCGAAGCGAGGGCGGGTCACTAGTATTCTTATAATTTCCTGCTCCTTTTAGTAACTGCACACTTGCCCTAGCGACCAGGACATGTTTGTCAGGACATGGTGCTTTGACAATAAGTTTCCTTTAGAAAATAGGATAAATACCTAAACTACTAATTGTCAAGGTCACCTAAAAGTAACAAACACCTACATGTGGCCTAACCTAACTATTAAAACGAACAAAACGTAAATAGAAACACACAAATAATAATCAGAATATTACCTCTGTAGAATCTCCATTGAGTTCCATGCTGTGCCTCTCGTTCTCAATCATCTTTTTCTTATCCTCAAAGTGATTTAGTAGGTTCTCTCTTAACTCAATTTTCTTTTCTTCAAACTCTTTTGCAGCTGCTTTCTTTTCTGCTATGTATTCCCTCTCCATTACATCATACATGTGATCTCTGTAAGTAAATACAACATACAGTGAATTCACATAGCTAAAAATCCTGGTTGCATATTGCGTCCTCGATAAGCCACACTCCTGTGTGATTCTTAAAAATGCATGGTGTGTAAAAATTTTTACAATATCCTTTTTATTTGTGTTAATATTATTTACATTTAGACATACAACTGATAGTAATCTCTGCATACCCCTCTGGGACAAAGGTGTGATTCTATGTTTATGCATGTATGTATATAAAACTGTATAATTATAATATTGTAGTATTGTAGTCATCAAAACACCTAACACCACACAACTTTGTATCTACAAATGTTGTGCAGTAATAACATTTTATAGCTCTAAGCCAACCCTGCCGCATACCAATGTGTTCTTCAAATTTGAAATTCATATGTATGATTATTCAACACTTTAATGGTGAAGGAAAAACACTGTGTGGAAACCTGGACTGGATAAAGAAATTCTAAGGTTCTGTAGTCTACCAACCCGCACTTGGCCAGCGTGGTCGGCTAAGGCTTTACCACCCTAGTTTAGGGTAGGCCCATGCCCCAGCAGTGGGGACGTATTTGGGCTGACAATAATGATGTAGCTCTAAGGAGAAATCGACAAAGCACTTGTCTCCACTTACTTGTATATCCTGTTAAGCCTCAGTCTCTCATGGAGCTGGTGCTCGAGCCGCTTTACGCGCCGGAGGAACTCCACGTGGATGCCGTCCTCCAGCTGTTGCAGCTGCTTCTTGAGGTTCGCCAGCTTGTCCTGGTACATCCTGGGGACGCATCAATAAAGAGTAAGACCAAGAATTATCCGCTCGGTGGCTGGCTCGCTGATTGGCTTGGTGGAACAGTGGTTAGTGACTCAGGTTCAAAACCTATGGTTCCAAGAGTTGTGGGTTCGAGTAAAATTCGAACATCGGTGTTTGTTCCGTGCCTGGGTGTATTATTAAATATATCTAAGTTTATTTGTGTATCCACTGTTGATCGTGATTTCCGTAACACAAGTGCTTAAGCTACTTACCATAGGATCAGATCAATGTATGTGTGTGATGATGTGTAATATTTATTTATTCATTTATTTAAGAGTTTGTTTGAACACGCTCATCTAAGGAACTACTGGTTCGAATTGAAAAAATATTTTTGTCTTGGACAGACTGTTTATCAATTAAGGCTTTAGGCTATATAACATCATGCTGCTAAAAATACTCTTAGTATTTCATAGTTAGCATATAAATAATGCATAGATACTATGAATATTAAGACCTAACTTCAACTGAACACTTGTTTTGCCCTTTCATTTTGCTGACAACAATTACGTAATGGCTAATATTATGGTTAACCACAAGATACTTTGGGCAATTTCCAGAAGGCCTACTCTAGCTATCTATTGGGATTTCTGCAGAATATTTTCCACCAAAGCTTTTTCTATTCCATCAAAGCCAAAGTAAATTTTTATTCGGAATTTCTACATAAAACATAAATTAGTCTTCAATGGAAACTTTGAATGAGTTTATATTCCATTCTTGTTGAAATGATGGCTAAGATAATCTAAAAACCCTGCTTATAATAAATAATACATAATACTTACTGTTCTTTAACTTCAAGTGGCTCATCATTCTTTGGGACATCTGTTTCACTGGCTTCCTCTGTGTCTGTAATCAGAAAGAAACTGAATCAAATACTTGCTCGGTACAGTCTAGGGCATTTACCAACTAGTTTTAAGTGTGGTCTGGATACTGTGTATAACTATTGTACTGGCTTAATTGATGTTTGTAATACATTATCATTTTTCAGTCCAGAGATCAGCCTCTTTACATTCTGGAATTCAACCCTTAGCGGTCTGGATCTGGCCCATGGGCCAGCTGTTGCAGACTGCTGGTCTAGGGTGTATTGTATGTGACCAGGAACCAAAGAAGGATGAAAAGGGCAGTTTTCAGGCAGCAAAGGACCTCTCTCAAATATTCACAAGTCCTTCAAGTAGGTACTTAGTTTAATTGCTAATGACTAAATGATTATGTGTTCTTTGAGAATACACACATAACACAACTATGACTATGTTACTAGGTTATTAGCAACTGTATTATTTTTTTATCAAATGTCAAAATAATTAGATCAAATAAATGGGAGATTAAGAATAGAAGCAAAAGAATTAAATTAAGTAACTCCTAAAAGCAATCAATAAAATGATAAAATTTTACTTAAACATCTTTAAGTAACACATTGGCTTTGTTAAATATAGGAAAAGAGGGCTTTAAAATAATTTAAAATAAATAGTTAATCATTAATTGATAACAAACATAAATAATACAGTTTATGTAGAGAATAAAAGGTAATCAAATTAGATAAAAATAACCTTGATAGGTTTGTAGCAAAACTGCAGGTTATGTGAACTTGGATGAAGGTCACAATGTATTTTATGATGTGCTACTTCTCCCAAATTTCTACCAGCGCTTGGTGAAAGTGGCTTACATGTAAATTACGTCATCAAAACAGGTTGGTGCAGAAATAGGCGGGAAGACAATGGACCGATACTATAACCTACACAAATTATATAATCTATGTTTGTCTTGCCCGGATCAACAAGATTATCTAAAATAGTCCGGTTATCGTGATAATGACCGAAATACGGAGCCAAAACAGGTCGAAGTGGCAATCGTAAACAAAGCTTACCTTCATCACTGTCGTCGACGGGCGGCGGTGGTAACGTGTCTTCGTGATCCCGGTATTCATCCAGATCGTCGTACCCGTCGTCTTCAAAGTCGTATTCATCCCCCGGGCCCGAATATGGTGATCCTTGGTAAGACATAGTCGAGGCAACGCGTAACAGTTGCATACAGATTAACTGCTATCGCCGCTTCAGATCTGAACTTCAGATGCACTATGTTTAGCACAGAATCTGAGCAACAAATGGCAAATGCCAATTATGTCACTCATATAAAGAAATTTTCATAAAATCCTCTTCAACACAAGAACGAGATCGGAGCAAGTTGGAACTGTTTTACGTCAAACTGCACAAAAAGCATCATATTATCCAACCAAAACTATTAGGCTGCCATGTTGAATAAGATAGAGCTAGTGGCATACGGCAAAACACGCTTACACGAACGAGATAGACAATATGTTTTTACAGCGTTTGCTACACTATTTTATTTTATTGTATAATACGACATAGACAATGATAACTGGAGTGAAAATGAACATGAGTATCGATTTTAGTTTGACAGTTTCAGTGTTCAATTTATTGGATTAATGCTAATATTTATGCCTGTTTCACCCTTAAAATATTTGTTCCCAAAATACTTACTGATAGATCAAAAAACAGAATATTTAAGTAATTTAATATTGACTTTAGAAGTTAAAAACAACAAGAAGTATAAATTTATAATAAGAATTGAACATTCAATTGATAGCTATTCATCATAAGCATTGTACATCGTTACTTTAAAAAAAAACTATAACTGTCTATTATTATGATTTGACGTCGAAGGCGGACGTCATCTTGAATGAAAAATCCTATTTTATTATTTATATTGTTAAAAAACACGTAAGCGGAGGTCTATACAGTATTCCTCGTCGTTAAATTATTAAATTATTGTGATGTGTAAATGTAGTAAATAATTTGACAAATGGATTTATAGTGAATGTGACGCTATACACTTTTGTGTCGGTGATGTAATTTAGGTGATTGGGTGGCTTCCTAGTCTTAACTACAATGGAGGAATCCTCGTTCACGATACCAGCCGACGACAATGGTGATACTGAGCTCGATCCTAGAATACAGGTCAGTGAGTGACGATATAATGTATTGAAATAATTACTCGTAGCCTTTTGTAACTGCAAAGATGAGTGTCAACTTTGTCGATTATTTCGCCAACGAGCACAATGGATACGATATTCTATATCAAAACATGAAATACGGACTCATTGCCAGCAAAGAGCTATCCGAGTACCTTAGAGAGAGATCTAATATAGAAGAATCTAACTCGAAATTGCTGGCGAAGTTGGCAAAGCAAGCGAACAGTAACTGCGCCCAGGGAACGTTTGCGCCTTTCTGGGGCGTTCTAAAATGCTCCGCGGAAATTCTGTCCAACCTGCACCAGGACATGTTCCAGAAGGTCAGTGAATTGGTGAAAGATGTAGCCCGGTATGCTGAGGAGCTACACAAGAAGCACAAGGCGGTGAAAGACTCTGAATCCAACACTCTAGAAGTTGTACTTTTGATTCAGAACACCAAACAGGCTCTGCAGAAGGCAAAGGATGTCTACACAAGCAAGTCCACAGAGCTAGAGAAGCTCCGCAAAGATAATGCTTCTGCCAAGGACATTGAGAAGGCTGAGGTGAAACTGAAAAAACTGCATGAAGATTACAGGCAGTTGGCTGAGAAGTACAACTTAGTGAAACAAGATTTTGAAAAGAAAATGACACAAACCTGCAAACACTTTCAAGATGTTGAGGAAGCACATTTGAAACAGATGAAGCAGTTTGTGAACGCTTATGCAGACATCACACATAACAACCATGATCTTATAGGCCAGGTACACAGGGACTTCAAACACCAGTGCTTAGAGTTAACTGTAGAAAAACTATTGGAACAGTTTTTAATAGAAAAATACAATGCAATTGAAAAGGCTAACTTGGTAGAGTTACCTACATCACTAACCAAACCTGGATCTGCTAATAACTCAATATCTGAGGCAGACCAGATATCAACTGTCTCAAATGGTTCTCACAAACCAGCTCAGCCAGCTAAGGCACCTAAAAAAGAGCCATCATTTGCTACCAAGACTTCAAGAAGAACAACTTCTCTACTAAATTTGTTTACACCAAGTTTCCAAAGTAAGGATGAACCTACTAGCAGTATTGAGGGGGCGGCTCCCTGCTCTGCCCCATCTAGCCCCAGTGGCACCCCTGCTACACCAGTAGCTCCTGATAAAGACAGCAACATGGTCAGAACTACACTCCGTGAGTCAAAGTGGTTCCTTCGTAGCAGGCGAACAAAGACAAAAATTAAAAAGTCCAAAAAGAAAAAGGATGAAATATCTGAAAATTCTAATGCAGGTGACAAGTCTGACTTAGAGGAAAAGGAAGAGGAAGTGGTAACAAAAGAAGATTTGATGAATTCCCCGGAAGTGGATGAGGAAGGCTATTGTATAAGGCCAAAAGATGAAAAAGGCAGTGTCTATTCATCAACTGATTCTGATTCAGATGAAGAGAGAGACAGGAAAATACATGTCGAGATAAAGCCTATAAGCAATGGAGGAGGGCCAATGTCAGCTAGTGTTGACGAACTTAGAGCCACTGTAGAAAATATTTCTTTGAATTTCTATAAAATAGGTACGACAACAAGGCGCGGCTCCAATGCCAATACAAGCAAAGCAAGTAGCGATTTATTGGATCTTAATTTCTTCCAAAGTCCAACTGGCAGTAATCCCACTTCGCCCCATGGGAACGTCTCAAATCCTTACGCGCCTCTTCAGACCAATCAATCGCATTTGCTGGAGAGCCCGACGCCGGTGTCGACTGCAGACGTCGGCGACTTGTTCTCGGAAGTAGGCGAGATGAGCCAAGCGACCGTCCGTACGTCCACGCCCACGATATCTTCAATATCACTCCCGCGCCCGCCCTCGCGACGGTCCGAAGGCGACTTCCGCACCGCCGGCTCCTCGGGTTCCCGCGGCCCTTCGCCTCTCACGATCGGCATGGCCGACACTATTCCCTTAGCTGTTGCATTTCACGAGATCATACATTCTTATTTCCGCGGCACAGAGGAGTCTCGATGCCAAGTAAAAATGTCTGGAGATATGATGCTCTCCTTCCCCACCGGTATAGTAGGCGTCCTAGCTAACAACCCCAACCCAGCTAAGCTCTGCTTTAGACTTAAAAACATACATAGACTGGACAATGTGCTGCCCAACAAACAGCTGATATCGATCAACGCGCTGATGTCCACCCGCGACTCGACAGTGGTAGAGTTCAACATGCCCGCGCTGACCGCTCTGCTGAGAAGGCAATCGGAGAAGAATCCGACCGCGCAGTACTTCAACGTGGACATACTGAAGTACCAGATCCGGCCGAAAGCCGGGGCGGCGTCGTGTCCCTTCCAGTTGGTGTCGTACTGGAAGTGCGAGCGCGACCACACGGACCTGAAGGTGGACTACAAGTACAACCTGCACGCGATGAGCCCGCCGTCGCCGCTGCTGAACGTGTCGGTGTGCGTGCCGATGAGCGGCGGCGTGACCAACGTGATCGCGATGCCGGCGAGCCAGTGGAGCGCGGAGAGCGCGCAGGCGCTGTGGCGCTTCACGGAGCTGTCGCAGCACGCGGAGGGCCGCGGCGTGGGCTCGCTGCGCGCGCGCTTCGAGCTGGCCCAGGGCCCCTCGCGCCGCGCCACGCTCTCGGCCCAGTTCAACTGCGAGGGCGCCACGCTCTCCGGCATTGAGTTCGAACTGATAGGCAGCGGCTATCGGCTCTCGCTCGTCAAACGCCGCTTCGTTTCGGGCAAATATATTTGTGATAGTGAGGTGCACTGATCGGTCCAATACCTTATGAATTCACGACTGTAGATATTAGTTACTTTCCCTATTTTAAGGTGTGTATGCAACCTGTAGAATTGTTTATAATAGTCCACGTTTTGATCGAGATGTATCTTTGGTACCTTATAGGACTGTTTCCTGTCCACAAAATTAAGTTAAATAAATTTATTACTTACGCAATATAAGTTTGTCAATTTTCGAGTTAAATCTTAGTTATGATTAACCTATGTGGAGATTAGGCAAGCATTCACAAAGAAGTTTAATTTTTAAATAGAAATGTGCCATTTATATTACTAAAATATAAATTAGTATTATTTCAAAACAAATTGTATTCAGTTCAGTTGGTACAGTAGAAAGTATATTTCCTGTATTAATGACTGACAATAAGAGCATCACAACAATATAAAAATAATAAATTTTTAATTTTATAAGACCTTAGAAAGTTAGCAACCCCATTTAGTATGTTGTGGCTACACATCTTCCTATGGCGAAGTTATTTATTTGTCTCATCAGTCTATGTGTTGTAGAGCATGATGGTAACAATATTCGCCATAGCCTGCTAATGTAGCCCCCAGTACATGAGTTAAATTGGGGTGAACCAAAAAGAAGCTGTATACCTACTGGCTATTATTAATAATTAATTTTTACAGTTTTGTGAAATACAGCCATATTCAGTTATGATAATACATATTTTTATTTTTTCCCTAAGAATCGGGTCTTTATTTTATTATCTTTTCTTACTTACTCATTAATGTAATTTAAAAAAAAATATATAGCTTTTGAAGCAAATGATTTCACATTACTGACTTGCATATTTAGAGTAATTATATTAGTAGATTTCTTATGGGGCCTAAGGAAATACAATAATATTAACCTCACCTACTTAAATAAGGCCACAATAACTAACATGTTTGAGTACTGCATGATGTAGACCAAACAATATTTAATAATTATTCTTTAAAATTTCAATGTCAGTAACCTGAGGAGGCTCGGGTTCGATTGAATCTCTGAAATAAGTATTTTTTTTTAGTTGTATTTTATGTTTGAAGTAGATGTCTTGTGTTTACGGAGCAGCATTTAGTGAAGGCCTCCAAAATAATATGTGTTACAAAATTGTTAAACTTTTTACAATTACTTATGCAGTAAATTATCTTGTTACTTCAATTATTACTCATTAGTAATCTCATATTTTTAATGTTTTAAAATATAGTTCTATTATTATATGTATATTAGAATATTGATGTTTCCTTTAAAATGCCTACCGGCCTAATATTTATTGAATCCTACATTTTGTATAATGAAAGATATAGAAACTAACTTTACCAAAAGTGAAGTGTTCATAAAAATAAACAATTTATTATTAAATATTAAATAAAACAATTTAAACCATTCCAATACTAATAAATTGTTCTTTACTTTTTAATAAATAAGATTTTTATGTTCACAAATATGTTATAATTTTTTATTAGAAGCGCATTATTGGCAGCAAAGCAAATATTGTAATAAAATACATAATCCATTATGTTTATAAATTCACTATAATCTTAGATAAAAAAAAACTACAAAGTATGTAATTGAATGCGTAAAAAAGTATTTTTGTATTGTAAAATTTATCGCATGTATGATTCTAATTATGTATACTGTACTATTACATTCATGGTAATTTGAAATAAAATGTAATTTTAGCATTTTCGTTGGGCTTTTTACTTGGACCGTTAAATTGAGAATCTGAGATTGAGTAAGTAAACGTTTGTATTAAATAGTTGCTTTAGCGGCTGCAGATCTGTTATCTTTATCTTTTTTTTTATCTGACAGGTCTGCAGTCGCGTAGGGACAGGAAACAATCTATATTTTGGTACAGTAAGATAATGTCCAGCTAAGCGTTAAGTATTGCGATCGCGTGTGTCCACTCCGAGTTGCCAACTCACTAGTTCTATAGTTAAGTGACAGTGTAACATCTTAAGTTAATCCTAAAGGATAAGTCACTCAGTGTGTAAATACCTTAGAATATATGGTTTACAATTTAAGTATCTAGTGTTACAGAATTCTAGTCTAATATTAACTGTTGTAAGATCTTTAGTAAACACTATTAAAATTGAAAACCTATGCTGTTGGAGAATTTAATGTGAATACTGATAATAATTTAATTATTAAATTTGATAATATGCTACTAGTACATAGTTTTAAATGTACAGTCATTCCGAAAAGTGTTTCACAAGAACATTTCAAATTAAGTGCACTGTTGTTCCAAATGAAGTACACTTTTTTAAATGAACTTTCAAATTAAGAACAGTTTCGAATAAAGTGCAACAAAATTTTAAGTGAAGTACAGTTCCGAATAAAGTGTAATTTTAAATGAACCTTCAAATGAAGTTGGCAACTCTAGTGAACGCTAGTGATGTGTGCGGTGGGCCCGCGAACGTTTCCCGTCCCTACGTGTTGCTTGTTGCTGCCTCACGTGTGGGAGCTGACCGTGAGGGTACCTTGCGACTGCTTAAAGTACTTCAAAACGTTTCAGGTGGAGTTGGAGAAGTTGAACGCCGCCACAGATGAGATAAACAAGCTCGAGTTGGAGTTGGATGTGAGTATTATTTTTTGTTATTTTAATAGTTTTTTCTACTGTTTGCTTGTTTTATTGAGCTGTAGAGACTTGATGTATAAATTTGTGATGTGTGAAGCGAGAAGAGATAATCGTAGGTGTCTCAATTTCTCCCCCCCCCCCCTCTTAGGGTTAAAGTACGAAACCCCTCCACCCTTCTAAAATTTCACCCCAGACAATATTTATAAACATTAGGACGTCAGTGTACATGGAATAACACTGATAGGTCAAGGCCATTGAAAGTTTAAGAACCAATAAATATTAGTAGCTTAATAATAAGGGCGTATAAATTGATTGAAGGTGAAATGTCGGACTACATTCAACGTCAACATGAAAATAAAACTAGCTGCAACGTTTCTTTGACCTTGTCACGTGAGAAATTGTAAGGTATTGAATTATGAACGAGTGGATCATGAGCATTTCTTAATCCGCCATTGCTTAGGTTTCTTAGAAGTAACGATAGTTCGTATTTTCGTTCTTATCTTGCACGTGTGTGGATGACACACCTACTGTGCTCTTTCTATGCCATGGAAGATATAATATGTAAATGCAGAGTATAATTGTATGTCGATGAATGAAACCACTTCAATTCAATTAGACATTAGGACGAAACAGAGAACAGCAAAATTGATATTAGACGAACTTCTACTTCTCACCACGACTGTACCGTACCAAGGGCGTCAATTAATTAATTTCCTAGCGCTGTTTCTCATTTCTCTAAGGGTTCCGCTTACCATTGCCCGTTACCATAATCAACAACTTAGCAAATCAGATCCTCTTGACAAGATTTTTCCGATTTCGGATTCAAAAAATCTACGCTTTGTCAATGTCGAGCACATTGGGTATGATAGAGACAGAGCTGACCTTACAAATTCTGATCCGATTGATGACACATTGTGAATAAGGGGGCTGGTCAGCTGATTACAGTATAAGTATATGTCCCCTGTGACATCTGCTTCAATAGGATAACCAGATTAAATATTTCACAACATCACATTCATTGATTTGACCAATTGATATCAGAACAGCAACAGTTTTCAACAGTGGTTTCACAAATATACCTAGGTATATTAAATAAAAAACACACCCAGACACGGAACAAACACCGATGTTCGTCACACAAATATTAGTTCCGGGTGGGAATCGTACCAACGACTCTTGGAACCGTAGGTAGTGATTCTGGGTGTCTAACCACTGTTCCAACGAGCCAGTCATATAACCAGATTGTAAAACAATTACGGTATTGTAATACCTCGCCCTTTTTAACCGACTTCAAAAAAAGGAGGAGGTTCTCAATTCGTCTGTATGTATAATATTTTTTTTTTTATGTATGTTCACCGATATTTTCGTCAATTATAGACGGATTTCAAAATTTTTTTTTTGTTTGGATAGAGTTCACTTCCGAGGTAGTCCCATTTTCACCAGTCTTGGATCTGATGATGGGATCCAGGAGAAATCGAGGGCAACCCTCAAATTTTATAGGGACATGTACCGCGTTTTGCATATTATCTGAAGTCATATTGGCATTTGCTTCTGGCTATCATAATCTTATGATGCTGAGCTGATGATGGAAGGTCAACTCCTTAATAGTTATGAGTAAAAGAATAATTATTTCAATACTGTATACATATTAAGACTACTAGTTATAATATCAGTAGCATTACAGGTGAGCTAAACTATTAGGTTGACCAATCTAGGATCTGATGATGGGATCCAGGAGAAATCGAGGGCAACCCTCAAATTTTATAGGCACATGTACCGCGTTTTACATATTTTCTGAAGTTATATTGGCATTGCTTCTTGCAATCATAATGTTATGATGCTGAGCTGATGATGGAAGGTCAACTCCTTAATTTTTTGGAGTAAAAGGATAATTCTTTCAATACTGTATACATATTAAGACTACTAGTTATAATATCAGTAGTATTACAGGTGAGCTGAACTAATAGGGTGAAAAAAAATATGTAACACTAAAAAGGATGAAAAAAAATTGTAAACAAAAAAAAACCGGCCTTCAAAAACACGACTCACTAAAAATTACAAAATAATATAATACGAACATTAATCTGGGTATGAATTTGATATGTTGTTGAAGGCGGTGCCGTTTATATTTCACGCAGTTTTCCTCAAAAATTTAATTGGCACCGCCTTCAACAACATATCAAATTCATACCCAGATTAATGTTCGTATTATATTATTTTGTAATTTTTAGTGAGTCGTGTTTTTGAAGGCGGTTTTTTTTTTCTATATCTTATAACGTAAGCCTGTATGACTGATAATTATCTGCTTGTATTGTTTACAAAGCCAATAACGGTATTAGCCTTTCAACACAGATTTTATCGCGTGAACGTACTAATGCCACTCTATATGGGAAACCTTCTAATAATCGACAAAAGCATGTGGTGTAGTATTCTCACAATGTAAGGTAAATTGCAGGCCATTGCTAATTACTATGTATATATGTCGCAGTCATCTGGTTAAATCAGCTCACTAGCGCGTTCATTGAATGACGACGTTTAATTGAATGACTAAAGAATATAACGTTCAACATCTTGACTGAACGTCATTTAGCGTAGTCGTTGAATGGGATATATAGGTAGCTGACTTTATAATGTTTGATAAGTTCGCAACTTAAAAGATAACTAACTATAGATTTAAATAAAAATGATGACATGACATAATTTTTTTACGAATGAATCACGTTAAATCTCAATATCACTCAAAAAAATATCAACACAGTGCTATTCGATTTGATTTGTAGCTGTTTGACGCCATCCTTGTTTAGTTTATTATTAGTATTAGTATACAATACATTATACATATACAATACCTATTTTCTGCAGCAAGTCATATTAGTAGCTATAGCAAAGTTCACTTTACACTTTCAAGAGCTTTAACAATAGTACGATTGTGTAGGTAATTGTACCTTTCAATTGAAACATAAATTGTATTATGATTTTCACTTGATAGCATCTTAAGTGTACGGTTCCAGTTGAATGTATTGATTAAGTTTAGATTATAAGCTCGCCTAGACACGATAATCACCGTATCGTTCAAACTTTACACAATAATTACCTTATCGGTCAAAGGTGAATTGCGAGTTGATTTCTATAGTGAATTGATAGGTTGGGTAAGCACTTCTCAATAGCCAAATAGAAGTACGTAGCTTTGTTGTATGTATTCTAAAAGTATAGGTCCACTTTCACACACCATTTGACACGCTAGTGTAAAGTGCCCAGCCCATTGAACTGTTTAAATGTTACTACTCGTATGTCTATCGTTCATTCGCAGTAAAACTACTGAACCGATTTGAATGAAATATTGTGTAAGGATAGTTTATAATGTGAACTCTAGGTAGATTACTTTCTTGAACCGACTATGTTGTAAGGGAGTAACGTGTTACGCATTTTACAACCACACATGTACAAAGTCGTTGGCGGAAATCTATTGTGAAAATGGATAAATACCAAATCTTACTTTAAATGTAAAATTACATAAGAGACACACATACATTGTACCCACTTTCAGTAAACGTTCCGGTGGTTCTAACACATTCCGGCCTAGGGCCCACTAAATAATTCCACGTTCGAACGTGGAATTTCCCAACTCGTAGTTGATCAATTTTCTACGCCTATCGATTCACACATCAGCTGTACTGCGCATATTTCATGAGTACTTAGAATAGGCGTTCCATTGACGTAGATAAAAATAGCGTTGTTGTTGTACCTACAGCGTACATGTATCATATTGTGCATTTCGAGATCCAAGGCCGTGGCTTTCTTTACTGCGGACTGTTAAATATTTATGTTCACCGCGGTCGGTATTCAATGTATGCAGTATATTGGAAAAATCTGACGGTTATCTCAAATGTGTCTTATTATGTCCCCGTAGAGAAGGTTCGTTATTTTTGTTCATAACGTTTTTGATGAATTTGAAAGCGTCTAACAAGACGCTTAACGTCAACAGACGTTTTATTAATTTTTTTGAAGCGTGTTATTCGTAGAAGATTTTTACGGAAGACAAGATTAACTTGTAAAGTTTTCTAACTTTGTACTAATAACATTATTCTTGACCCAAATACTTAAGTAAGTTATGATTGTACTTACTATTGAACATATTATATTTTTCTATAGAATTAAATACAGTCGACTTGAGCACCTACTCTTTTTTTAAAGTCGTAAAAATGTTCTTTCCCAACCCAACTTTTTAGGTGCGTGTTTCTTTATGAATGAAACATCTTATAAATACCTATATACCTCTGAGACATCTATAAAGAAGAGACATCTACTGTCCACAAGATATCTATGGGAATTCAAGCATTATTTCACGGGACCTTATCCACTGGTGGTCGTGCGTTCCGAACCGATTCCGACTCTACCGCTTGACCCGACGCGGCCGCGCGGAAACGACTACTCCACCGGCCACGATTAGGGTTGTCAGCCCCATAAGACGAACCTTATTCCTCTAGAAAGAATAGTGCCTCTTTATGTCCTGGCTGTTAGGCGTGAAGTGGAAATATCGATATGATATTTATTATTTTCTTATCTAACTTCCAATGATGTCGCATTGACCCTACTAAACGAGATCATATTTCGATAAAATATTTCATCTTTTGTTTAATCTGTTTTTTTTTTAATTAGATTAGATATTTTCATCTAATTAAGAATTTCGTTCATACTTTGATCTAATTCAGTTTAAAATTAATTGGAAAATGTTGTTGTATTCATATTTCCTAGAAAACATGTTTTACAATTTTAACGGTAATAAACGTTTGGCAATGTGATATACCTAAAGCAATGAATCCAGCAGACACGCAAAAACAATAACTAGGATATCCGGAACTCCGTATCCTAGATCCGTTTCCAGGAATTACAGTTCATTAGTCGATTTCTCATTAGACTGTATGTATAGCCTTATATCGGCGTTCTATTTTTTGATTTTTCATTGACCAAAGCCTGATCGCCCTAGTTTAGGCTGACTGCACACGCCCGACTTTTTGACTGTCCAATTTTTCTTTCGATACATATCACTTATTTTGTGACCATATTTGACCAACTTTTTGTAGGACACGTGTCGTTTGCGTTGGTCCATTGCAATCAATGCAAAAAATCGGTCACCGATTATCAGGCACCTCGACAAAAAAAGAACTAAAAAAATGCTGATTCCCCTCGGTGGGGGGGACATAATGATTATTTTCACTGTCCAGAAAAATCACTAGTACCTATCTTCATAATTTTCGTCTTCGCTGGCTGTATCTTCGTAGTTTCTTCAGTCGTGAATCTACTATAGTAGTATAGTATAGTAGTAGTACTGAGAGTATACTCTCAATGCACCCGGAAATGTTGTATTCCATAAGGTACGACCCTAGCGCCAATAGGGCTGCGTGTGCCAACTGGTTTCCGGCCATATTCGTCTGTTTACGTCGCGTTCGCTGATGGTCCGTCAGGCTCCGCCGGCCACGCTTAACGGGCCTCGCCTCTGGTGTTTGACCCTAGTTACAGTTTTTTTTTTCTAATGTTAAACAACGCAAAGGCAATTTATTGTCTCGTTTTTTTATTTAAATGCATCTGCAGTGAAATCAATCGTGATTCTTCCTATCATTTTATTGATCGGTCAGTTATTGCTAAATATTGTATTAAAATCAGTTTCCCTGTTTATCTAAAAAGTCATAGATGTGGGAAATGGAATGGGAAAGCATTGTATTTTATTCAAATACGTATTGATTACACATTAGCTTAGCAAAGCTTTTAATATTGCCCGATTCACTAGCACAGATCCATTGTTTATTAGTTTCTTGCAATGGCAATGACTAAAGTCTAAAGACTAAAGTAGTATCAGTCAGATTTGACTTAGGCATATTAATACTTTTATCCACCACAACACAATCGATAAGGCAATAGCTTTAGTTATCGTCAGTTTTACACCGATCACGAAAAGTAATTACGGTATTAATAATTCAAGTCTATTGTAATTGTCAATCCATCAAAATTAATGACGTAATAATAGGAACTGACTTCCATAAAATATGTAATAATTATAAATATAGACCAGTTCGGTGGGAATTTATTTCAATAAGGGTTTTCGCGTATGAGAAATTCACAAGATGGCAATACGTAGACGTGAGGTCCAAACACCAACTGCAGCGTGATTGGTTATTTTTGACGTGACAGGCATGTCAATATTCACCATTCAGTTAGACATGGGGTGCGTTTAGCCGACAGACAGACTGGTCAGAATCTGAGAGTGCTGAACAGCATTCGACAATTCTGACTACAGTATCGGCCAGAACCATGCTGAGTGGAAATGAGAGAAGTGAAGTTAGCTGTTAACGTTTGAATATTCCGCCATATGACGAATCAATCATTCAATCTGAATATCGCCACTTAGCATTCCTCAGCCGCGTCAGCCTATGCTACTCAGCAATCGCCATTTTTCTTTCTGTGCTGCCAAGATTGTGTGTCGGCTAAACGCACCCATGATATCTACGTCTTGAAATCTAGTGACTTTCTCATACGCAAGAACCCTCATTGCATAGTACCTCCTCCACCTCCAAGTTGGCTAACTCCAGAAAATGGCCAGTGTCAAAAGTATTCGCGAAATTGAAGGTTGCTCTCGCAATGCGTACGCCGTGAGAACTATTACTATCAAAGTATCAACCCTGCACAAGAAGCATGCAGTGTTGTGTTACACTGCGCCAAACAATGGCTACCAAGAACGCGTCGGCGGTTGCGTAACGAGATGAAAGAAATCCTGTTACCTGGTACCTGTTCGCCTTTGCCCGAGTTACAAAGTGCATTTGTTCCACCATGCGTAGACTAACAGCAAATATTAGTATTGAACTAAACACGACTAATGCTAGCAATCTGCCCGTGACTTTGCGTAGTAGTTTATCGTGTGAAATATTACTATCTTTTAGCAAAATCGGTAAAGAGTAGCCACCAAATTTCGTGTTGGTTCAGTTGATTTGTCGTGAAAATAAGTCAAATAGATAGAGTAACTTTCGCATTTAAAATATTGCAGCATTGGTGATATGCGGACGGTTTCTTCCAAATAGCCCCTCACGGGAAATTTCATGTCAAATCGCGTCCATAAGCATTCAGGTGGATATTTCATCCATGCTTCTTTTCGTACAAGTAGGTACTATAGAAATGTCTTTATGAAAGCTCTTGTATGGACGGTTTTGCAACTAAGTAGGTTTGCAAAGTATAACGCAAAAATTTTGCAACTGTCGGATCATTCTCAGCTAACTTACCCCTACCTGCCACTGTGCCAACCATACGCTATGTCTACATTAGAGGTCGTTTTTTTTTTGAGCTTGTCAGCCTAGGTCTCGTAGATTTTAGTTGCATGAATATTCGCCGCATTATATATTAAATGGAGCCCAGTGTAGCCAGTTCGGATAAACAAGGCCCGCTTAATAGGCGAGGTCGGTGCGGCCGACTAGATTGGGTCAATTGCACGCGGCCACTGCAATTGGTCCCCTATGTTGTAATAATGGAAATTGGAAAGGGTTAGGAGGAAAACAAGTCGTGGTGTACTACATAATATGATTAGGATATATTGACTGATGGAACACGGAACAAGAAATTGGCAGTGCCAATATTACCCAAATCAGTGTAATAGTGCGTACCATTGAAATTAAATATTATCCGTTGTTCTACGAGTACCGAGTTCCGTTGAACTAAACTCAGACGACTCAAGAGTCGTACTTCTAAGTTTAGTTCTACCCGTTACTACTACGCTTAAAATTGCCTGTTTGAGAAGGACTCTATATTCGCTACACCATTTCTGATGGGGCTAGGACTTCAGCTCGGGACTTTTTAGTCAGACGATTACACGGTTGTATGTTTGTGGGATTTGTTATCAGACTTGCTCCCCGCTAGTTCGGTGATGATGACAAATCCCACAAAAGGCTCACAGTCACTTGTAAGCATTCTACATCTTCCGATTTGACAATACGTTGTTCCTTCCAGGAGTCGATGAAGACGTTCCACTTGCTGCTGAACGAGACCTCCCGCCGGCTCCAGGGGCTGGTGAAGCGACTCGGCACGTGTGTGGACAAGTCGCGTCCGTACTACGACGCTGTGGGAGTGGCGGCGGCGACGCGCGCGGACTGCCAGCGGGCCGCCGTTCAGTTCCAAAGGGCTAGCGGTGGGTACACGAGCTGATTTAGTAAGAAATAATATAATAATATAATATAATTCATTTATTCAGATAATTTAAATCCATAATTCGTTAGTAACAATGTTCTTATATCTATGGTTAGTACTTAAATGCAGATGGCTATTTTTTTTATTTTCGCTAACTAAATGACCTCACTCCACCTCCACTCCATGATAGTTTTATGCTAGAACTGATTGATACGCTATGCTTAGTTTCGTTGTTAGCGGCTATGACGCCCATAGTACAAGCTGTACTTAGTTTAGGAACCGTATGTGGACGGAAATGACGACCAGAAATGTTCCAGATATTTAATTTACTATCCTAACTTTGCATAATTCCAACCAGGGATCATAATAGGACCGACCGGCACAGGTTTTGCTTTATTTTTCACTTTACAATACAATTCAAATGAATAGCTAGGCTGTTTATTCCAAGATGATCTTTTCTTTTTCAGCGAATACCCATTATAAAAATGTGTATTCTTTCATTTTATAGACAAAGGCTTTTATGGACTCGGTTCTAGATACAACAAAAGAAAGCCAGCAGCAATCGTTATACCCTTCTGTTAAGCTAACATTTTCCCTACAACAAAGTCGTGCCTATTGTACAATTTATAGGTTTAACAAGAGTTAACTCGATAAAGTACTCGTATTTCAATGTAACGGTCGTCGGCTATTTTAGATTACCTTAGCGCGGGAGGAGTCAATCAACTTGACCTCTAATCCTAACAGATTATACGACGCCCTTCGATACTTTTGTTTTTATATTTTTTTTAACCCGTGTGTGATATTTTAGTTGGATTGTGTTGAACTTGGATTGCTGTTGCTCGTGATAAGTATATTTACATGCTTTGCGTTACATTTATTTCGTCTAGGCATTAAAAAAACATTGTCATTTTCTCAACTTTTGGGATCATTATTCTTCCTAACTGACATACGATGATGGCTTGGAGGAGCCTCGTCATCATCACCGGACTTGCGGGGGAGCGGATGACTCTCACTCCTAAACTTTCGGGTTCAATCAAATACTATTTATTATGGAGCTGCACTCGATAAAAAACACGTGTGTAGACCCATAATAAATAGTACTTCACGAAATGGATCGCGCAGACTTAAATCAAATATAACAAATAGTATCGGATTCAACTTAACACATTCAAACACTTAAGTATCTTAGTTTAGAATATCAATACACGCGAGTTTAATCCGTAAAATTAGTTTTATTTCAAATGTGTAGTGCTCGCGCAAATAAAAATAGACAATACCACTTAAGTCATCATCATCATCATCTTTGCGTTTTCCCGGTTGCATCCTTGCGGAGCCCGGGGTCCGCTTTCCTACTCCTAACTCTCCACTTCGCACGGTCTTCGGCATCCTTTGTGGAGAGTTTGTTAGCACGCATGTCATCCACTACGACGTCAAGCCAGACACACGACACAATACCACTTAAGTATATTAATTTAAAGCATACCTAGACCTACTGCTAATAATTAATCAGTCATGTTAAATTATGTAGTGTTAGCAATGGCGTCTTGGGATTACGATCGGTTTGGGACCGTAGGCATGTTGTCACTAACAAAATTAAGTCTGATAATCTTGATAAAGTTATCTTCTGTGAAAACAATGGAATTATGATATGTACGACTACCGGTTTTCGTCTCTTATTTACGTGTTTCTGTTTTTCTGATTCGGATAATTTGTGTCAGGGGTGAGAGCCATCCGCTCCTTCGCAAGTCCCGTGATGATGACGAGGCTACTCCAAGCCTTCATCGAATGCTAGTTAGAAAAAAAAGAAAGACGTGTGGCACTCGGGGACTGCCGCGGTATAGCTATTGCATAGCATCGTCCGATTTCGGAGCAGCTCGTCTCGATTCGTGCGAGTTTCGTAGAGTCGTCGTCGTCTAACCGCACGCACACAAACACCGTGCCGAAGTCTACCGAACTGAAACGACGTTAGACGATTGTGAGGTTTTTTTTCGTTACGCAATTTCTTGGTTCGGTCGCCGCGCTTAAAGCCCGCGATAAAAGCTATGCAATAGCTTAAAAACATTTTCCGTTATATCCATTATCACAATCGGTTAAATAACGAGATACTTCGCGCTTTCCACAGAGAAACTCTCGTTCTCACTGGCACTGGCCACGGCTATAACGAAAGGCGACAAATCAATGTTTCTCCTTAATCTAAAGAAACCGCATAAAAACTACCAGTATGCCGTTTTACGGTCATGAATATGGAGTGGTATGGATTTCTCACATACTAAATTGCGATAATTAGCACATTCATTTATGCTAAGTGCGAATAACGCGAGGTGTTTCTGAATAGTTTTCTGTTGGGATAGCGAACGTTCGATTTTACTATTTTACAAACGAAGTTTGAGTAAGTAATTGAATTTAATAAACTGATATTCACACTTGCCACTATGTCATGTTGAATTTCTCACTTGCACCAGTAAGAAGGCAATTGGTCAGTAAAGCCCTAAATCGGTGTTCGTACCCTATTTGAGACATGTTTATTTATTTATAAATTGCACATAAAATACTTAAGCTAGGAAACTTTTCGTCGTGAACATTTATAGGGTACGGCAATAGGAAAAAACTTATAGTTATGACAACAGTATATGACGCCCAACTTCACATAAAAGTTACATTATCAGTCAGTGGACAGGTTTGGTGGAGGAGACCTTCCCCCACTAGTGGGATGATAAAAAAAGTATCTTTTAAAGACTTTTTTTTGCATCGTAGTGCAATGCGGTTGTACTTTTTATTAAGAAGGTTGACGCATGTATCTATTTCCATTAATCTTGATAAAGGTTTGTGGCCGAAAACTGAGCGGGTGCGAGATGAGTTTTAGTTCTTTCTTTTCAAAGATGGAAATAGTGAAATAATGTAATCCTCTCCCAGTATATACTCCCGCGTCTGTGTGTCCCTATGTATGCTTAAATCTTTAATCCTATACAACTAATTTTGATGCGGTTTTTTTTAAAAGGTAGAGGAATTTAAGAGGAAGGGTTGTATGTATAATATCTCGAAGCGAGGGCGGGTCACTAGTTCGATATAAGGCAGTGGTTGTATGACGATACTAGACAAAAAAAATCGCTCTCCTACAATCGAAGTTCCTGTCACGCCCCCATCCAACAAGTCGGGTCCCATCAATCACCCAGGACTGGCAGCGTCCGGCCGTGACCGTAACCTTGGGCCGCGGGAAGCCATTATCGCCCGGCCGATACCGCGCCGATAACAAATCACCAACCGGGGCCTCACTTATAGTCCTGAAAATATACAAAAAACCGGCCAAGCGCAAGTCGGACTCGCGCACAAAGAGTTCCGTACCAATTATGTAAAAAGCGTCGATGGCCGAGTGGTTAAGGTCGTTGCTTGCCATGCGAGAGGTCGCCGGTTCAAACCCCGCCAGGTACCAATGTGTTTTTCAAATTTGAAATTCATATGTACCATCATTCGACGCTTTAACGGTGAAGGAAAACATCGTGAGGAAACCTGCACTCCTAAGAAGAAAATCTTAGGTTGTGTAGTCGACCAACCCGCACTTGGCCAGCGTGGTCGACTAAGGCCTTATCGCCCTAGTTTAGGGTAGGCTCGTGCCCCAGCAGTGGGGACGTATATGGGCTGATGATGATGATGATATGTGAAAAAAAACACGTTTATTGTAAATTTATTTTGAGTATTTCTTGTTATAGCGGCAACGGAAATACATCAATTGTGATAATTTCAGATTTATAGCTATCACGGCTTATGAGATTCAGCTTTGAGACGGACAGACGACGGAGGCTTAGTAATACGGTCCCGTTTTTACCTTTTAGGTACGGAACCCTACAAAATAGGCCATTCAAAAGAGTTCGTGTTTAATTATTTTTGAATGATATTTTAGCTAGTACCACGACACCGTGCGCGTCAATTCGTTTATCGTATAAATTTTACTCCCTAAGAGAGCCATCAACTCAGTAGTTTTTTTTCTTCCTCCTCCTTCAAAGAGTTACTTTTGCATTAAACATTTCAGTAAGGATTACGTGTTAATGCCCTTTATAACCTACTTTACGGCTTCATGCTCGAAATATTATAACGCATTCTGTTGATTCTGCCATAGGTCCGGACCCACTTGACAAGGACCTGTTTCTTCATTGAAATACAAAACTATTATAAAAACATCATGTTCACCAGGGTCCAAATAAGCTACTAATTAATTTTTATAATAGGCAAACAAGATGACCACACTCCACCTGATGGTAAGCGGTAGTGAGATCCAAATATGAGGTCGACAGGCACAATAGATCATATTGCGCCTGTCGCACTCACCCTGAAGGCCTGCTTAAATGCCGTTTCACACCCCGCCTGAAGAGCCCGGGATCATAGGAGGGAGGGAAAACATGAGCTGGAAGGGCATTCCATGCCTTAATGGCACGGAAGATGCAATCGAATCAAAATTTTCTGAATTGAGTTAGGTGTGTCTAGCCAGCAAGGTCGGCAGATGAGACCCGATAATTGCTATTAGCTAGTGCTAATTCGCACACTGGCTTAGAGATGGGCGGAGATTTACTAATGGCTTTCCTACCTTTCAAAATAAAAAACATATATTAACTGTTCGTTCGTATATATCATGCTGTATTTGATTATATAATTTACTAGTGACCCGCCCTGGCTTCGCTTCGTGTATATAAATATAAAACCCTTTAATCCCTCTAACTATAAAAAAAACTCCATCTAAACCCGTTGCATAGTTTTAAAGATTTATACATACATACAGACAATCGCAGGAAGCTACTTTGCTTTATACTATGTAGTGAAGAATAGTAATAATGTAAGCTTGTAATAATACAAGAAACTGATGTAGACTTTACGTGATCGTCAATACATTTAAATTAAATATTTTTATAGAATTTTCTATAGAGATTACCTTTCTTGACATAATTATAATAAGTTACTGTTGTGTCTCCCAGTGTTTGAGCCCAGCAAGGTGACAAATGAAACCAAAGCATTAGTTCCAAATTTAAATGTATTGAGGCATCGATCGACAATGGTACAAAGTGTGCCTAATGTGAGCGGCTTGGCCCGGGGGTATATAAGGCACTCGAGAAAAATGTTGATACCGCGATGCAGGATTCAAATATCGAACGTCATCATCGTATCATTCTTGGCGGGCTGGACGTCTGTCACTTGTTTGTCCTTTAACCGTAAACACCCTGTTAAGTAACTAATTATTGTATGAATAAATAATCAAACTATTAGCTTGATATTAATATTGATTGTAACTTTCAAAACAATCGTAGGTACATCACTATTATTCAGCTCTCAATGTCGCTTCTACTGGTGTGTTCTAGTTCTAGACAAGTGTCTATATTGGTCGGTGGATATCCTCGTGTGTGATCTCATTCTTTAACAGATTGCATACCTTGTATGTGCCTGTCTATGTAACATAGTATTTGTTTTCATAAATGATTATGACAAAAACTTGTTAATTAACACTATACTAGAAACAACAACAAACAACTTTTTTTATACAAAATAAAAGCTTCCGACGAATTGAGAAAAGCCTTTGAAGTAGGCTAAAAAGCATAAAGAAGGGAAGAATTTGAAACATTGAAATTACATAGTTTTAATACGTTCGAAACTGCATGCTCAGCCAAACGTTGTCTGTCGCTACGTTTTATATTCTTAAACATGTTATATGTATGTATTGTGCTATTGCTCGTGTCGAGATTATATTGTTTGAGAAGTCAAGTCTTTTTTATACACCTGCCGTAATAAAATGAACAAAATAATAATTAGTTTTAATTGTTTAACTTTCAAGTCTTTACGAAGTAAATAACTTTGATAAGACACCTTTGTTTGGCCTGACATTGTATTTAATCGCGTTTCTGAATGACATATTGTGTACATAAATATGTAGACATACACTTTGATAATTAATATTAAAAAAAATGTTTACCGTCATCTTCTTATACAGGGTGTAACAGGAGGGGTGGATCATCGTAAGTCAATCGATGGGGGACTTCAATACCTATCGATATAACCCCCATGTATGTTCAGCGATTTTCAATAGTTCCAAAGTTATTGAGATTTTTGTGAAATTTTTGTTAGAAGCCGGAATTCAGTATAAAAGTCTTCACTGTAGCTTAACTACTGTACCTGCTTGTATGATTTTTTTTCTAGAAGTAGATCAATAGTGGGTCTTTATAATTACGATACCGATTTGAGTCATAACTCTATCATATTGGAGTAAAAAAATAATTCTTCACAAAAGTTTTACGAATCGAATTGTGTCTACCAACTTTCAAAGCCTCCTGTGAAAAAAAAGTGCCTGTGTTTTTTTTCTAGAACTTATTTTAAAAACTACCTACATTTATGGATAGTATACCCTGAAAATTTCATACCGCTACTGCCAGAGCATCAAAACGAAAAATGAACGCAAATGCCACAGGTGCCATAAATCAGTGTTTTTATTTTTCACGTAAAACTTTAATTTAAAAAATAAATCGATATGTTTCTGCAAATTTATGCTATGTTAGTAACATTAGTAGCAGTAATTTTACAGAATTGCAAATTAAAGGGGTGAAAATCAAACAAAGAAAATTTACATAATTTTTGTTAATATTTTTTTTTTTATAGTAAGTGTTCATAATGGGCATTATTATTGGTTGTGCATAGCTTAGACCTTCTTAAAAAGCTTTTTTGGAGGTTGCGGAATGCTTCTTTTTTGTCAAATTTTTCAGGGGCCCAAATTGTGATAAGGGAAAATGTAGTAGCATTTCGCAACATCCGAAAAACCTTTGTAAAAAGTTGTAGGATATGCATAGCCAATAATGGTGCCTATTATGAACACATACTGTAAAAAAAAAAATTATCAAAAATTATGTAAATTTTCTTTGTTTGATTTTTACCACTTTTATTTGCAATTCTGTAAAATTACTGGTACTAATGTTACTAACATAGCATAAATTTGCTGATACATATCGATTTATTTTTAAATTAAAGTTTTACATGAAAAATAAAAACACTGATTTATGGCACCTGTGCCATTCGCGTTCATTTTTCGTTTTGATGCTCTGGCAGTAGCGGTATGATATTTTCAGGGTATACTATCCATGAATGTAGGTAGTTTTTAAAATAAGTTCTAGAAAAAAAACACAGGCACTTTTTTGTCACTGGAGGCTTTGAAAGTTGGTAGACACAATTTGATTCGTAAAACTTTTGTGAAGAATTACTTTTTTACTCCAATATGATAGGGTTATGACTCAAATTGGTATCGTAATTATAAAGACCCACTATTGAACTATTTCTAGAAAAAAAATCATGCAAGCAGGTCCAGTAGTTAAGCTACAGTGAAGACTTTTATACTGAATTCCGGCTTCTGACAAAAATTTCACAAAAATCTCAATAACTTTGGAACTATTGAAAATCGCTGAACATACATGGGGGTTTTATCGATAGGTGTTGAAGTCCCCCATCGATTAACTTACGATGATCCACCCCCTCTGTTACACCCTGTATATAAAAATGAATCGCAAAATGTGTTGGTAAGCGCATAACTCAACAACGCCTGAACCAATTTGGTCAATTCTTTTTTTTAAATGTTCGTTGAAGTCCAAGGATGGTTCAGAGAGTTCGAGAAACAATCGAATAATTGCCGGGAAAACCCTAAAAACACACTTTTTCATATTTTTTTGACAGGACGAAGTCTGTCGGGTCAACTAGTTTATAATAATAGTATTACATGTACTCTTAAGGTAAGGTTTCCTAAAATGTCTGGATTGAAGCTGTGGGAAGGAAAGATATAGTACATAAGAAGACGATGAGGAATTAGCCAATTTTATTTTCCTAAATTGCGGCGTGATGATGACGGAGAGAGAGAAGTGGCGTGCACTTGGGAGGCCTATGTCCAGCAGTGGACAGGAATGGGCTGATGATGATATGATGATGACTACATTCATCTCTACATCACTACTTACATACTATAAATTACTCGGGATACTACTAGTATTGGACTTCATAGCTGCAGATGCATTTGTAACTCCTCATTGTAAATGTTTTTGAAGATTTGAAGTCACTGATATAAAAATCTAATCAATCTAATTATAAATATTCAAAACTCTAATTATGCTATGGCCATGCAATATCGACGCAAACGTATCATGTACGTCACCGTTATTAAAATGTTATCTGAACTAATGTTAAATTTAATCTTATTTCAGATATAAATAGATAATTTTGTTCTATGACGTTTCCCATTACCAAACTTACGATATCTTGGAAAGGGAATGGACGCCTTTGGAATAACGCTGCGATCATGATGTGTTGTAATGTGCAGCAAAATCCAACTAGATTTGACGAATTAGTACCTGATTATTATTTAATGCATAAGAACGCGAAAGTTTTCAATTATCTAGGTTTAAACATTCGTACTTCATATCGCCAACACCGGAATCGGTAAGTAGAATAATACAACGATCGGTAGGATCGCAAACTACAGTTAAAGTATAAAGTATAAACATTACACAACATCACATACATTGATCTGACCCCGTGGCAAGTAGCTTAAGCAATTGTGTTACGGATATCAGAATCAACAGTGGAACACAAATATACTTGAATATATTTAATAACACACCCAGACACGGAACAAACACCGATGTTCGTCACACAAATATTTGTCCCGGTTGTGAATCGAACACACGACTCTTGGAACCGTGGGTAGTGATTCTGGGTCACTAACCACTGTTCCACCGAGCCAGTCAGTACAGTTGGTATGCGCGCGCGCAGGATGCGACTTATCACATTCAACCAGTTCGCGTCGCCCCATGCCCGCTACTTTAGTACTTTAGATTAGGTACTATTTACGTACTGATATTTTTATTATTGGTACTACGTGGGATTTATAAAGACCTATTTGTATAAACACATCATATGTCATTGAAAATTATAGTTTACTTGCCATTTTCATTTAAATTCTTGGCCAAATATTGATCCTGAACTTTGCTACGTACGTATATTTACGGATAAAATTTTGTATACGATGATTGACATAATGCAAGTATATTTTTTCCACGATCTTATTTCAAGATACCAATCTTAAACTTGATACTCATAACACCATAAACTAATGTAATACGTATATTAGTAAAGTTTTTCCTTGTGCTATCGAACATCCGTCAGAACATATAAAAATTTCCTAAACAAACCTAAAATAAATATGTGGAGCAATACACAAATAAAGGTGGCGTTCGAACATTTGCCGAGGCGTGACAGCATACGAGATTAGATAGGGCGGCTGTGTTTAGTTACAGCGTTATCGGCGGCCTTGCCGGCCAAAATGTGAATTAGCCTGCTTTATGTAATTATTGAATAACGTTTGTGATGTTATTAATTTAAATTATGACATGTTTAGATACCTACGTAGTAAACGTTCTTATTGCGGTACTCTCTTAGGGCTTCTTTCTACTGCACACATGTTATAGGTACTCGCATTTTGACGTGAATCAATGTTCTTGATTGAAAGATGCATGCGGTAAATAAGGTATTTACCGCAATCAATCTTCAACAACAAATCATCTAGGTAGATGCCTACATCACGTACGATTGAATTCGCTAGATACCTAATTTACGACGTAAACAATACGCCATTATCAGTCACATCTCAGGAAATCAAACTAGTGGCACCTTAAGCCATAGATGAATCTGATGTCCAATTTTAATGGAGATTAGGACATGTTATACCTAATGCAAATATATAGTTTATTTTGGATGAATCTTTACAAGTATCCACTAATTGACCCTTAGTTAGGTAATGAATAATAAAGACCACATCATTTAAAATTGAATTTAGACTTTATTCACGAACAGTACTATTTCTTCTCCGCGGCTTACAATCCCTCATCTACGCAGGCCATAAAGTTAACATATTACCATACCTGACTTCAAAGCAGTGGCATGATGAAGTGTCTCCATTGCAGAGTTGCACGCAGCAGCAAAGGAGACTGTGACCCTGGCGGAGCAGCGCTTCGTCAGCAAGCAGGATGAGTGGCAATTCGACAGCAACTGGCAGGAGGTGCTCAACCATGCCATCATCAAGGTGGGGCTTCTAGTTTATTTATCTATTTCACCTAACTATAAAGATAGATGCTAGTTGGTTGTAAGTACAACCATCGATATAGATGAAGGGATACTAGAAATTAGATTGTCTATATTTGATAGTTCATAGATTTATAGATTCCATATACCTAGAGTACATGGACCACCTTAAGCCACTTCTATTTGAATTTTAGGTAGATAAAATGATAAACTGACAGAAGATACTTGTTTCGTATATTATTTGAGCGAACACTACACATTCGAATTATTAATAATTAAATAATTTTAATTTTGCGGTTTAAACTCGCATGTGTTATTCTTAACATATTATTTAGACCCGACGTTTCGGAACGCACAAAATATCTTACCAAATGGCGTAGTGATAATACTTACTTATGATGACAGTCATCCTCCCAGCAATAGTCGGATAACAGATTTACTTCTAAGATTTTAGGGGTGAGATATATCCATCCGCTCCCCCGCAAGTCTGGTGATGATGACAAGGCTATTTCAAGCTATTATCGTTAGTCAGGTAGGAAAAAAAACTTCTAAGATTATTAAAATGGATCTTATCACATCTCATTTATTCATTTTAAGGTTATGGACGCTGAGAAGAGGAAAGCCGAGAGCGGTCGTGAACATCAGAAAAAAGCTGCAACATACATCGCAGCGGAGAAAAAGGTAAGTAATGACTGATCCACGCTCAAATCAATCACTTTCTGTCTCGTTTGTACTCTCTCTAAAAGAATTGTCAAATTCCAGGTGATGCAGCTAGAAGACAACCTGAAACGGAACATCCTCAAGTCCCGTCCGTACTTTGATGAGAAGAAACTATGCGACGAGCAGCTGCAGACGCAGAACGAGAAGATTGAGAAGCTGCAGCGACTCATAGCCGATGCCAAGTTCCGCTACTCGAAGTCCCTCAAAGCCTTAGAGGAGATATCGGAGGAGATCCACCGCCGCCGAGGGGAGTACCCGCCCGGTAAGGACACCATCCCAGTAGGACCCAGGGAGCCAGGAGTCGGGGCGGAGAGAGACCCGATCCATGATGAAAACGCCACCAAAGACCTGGAACATGACGAGGAATCTAGTCTCCAAGAGCTCAGGATGCGCGTGCGCGAGCTAGCTCTCAAACCGATAGACAGAAAAGACGTAGAGACTGACGAAGCGTGGGCTTTGGAACTGAACGAAACGATAAATAAACTAGATCAGCTATTGATGATGAAGGAGAGCAACCAGCAGAAAAGATCCAAGTTTACTGCGAGCTCTCCTAGAAACTCCAGCGCTCCTTCCACCAGCACCAACACGGGGCACAAGGGGAGCCCTCCCCCCAGCGACAACTGGGCTGAAGGTGCCTTGAACAGGACCAAATCCATCAG
Organism: Maruca vitrata; assembly: GCA_039566165.1. Classification (NCBI taxonomy): domain Eukaryota; kingdom Metazoa; phylum Arthropoda; class Insecta; order Lepidoptera; family Crambidae; genus Maruca; species Maruca vitrata. The sequence continues at coordinate 2,455,367 of CM076918.1, read as the reverse complement.
CAGGGAGGTGATCTTCGAGACCATGAACCCGCCGATAAGCAAGACTGAGAAATCGAAGAGTATGATGTCGCTCGACGTTTTAGCATTAGCGAGAGACACGGCCATAATGGATAGGGAGTCTTATTTGAAAGCTGTGATTGAAGATAAGTCTCCGACGGGCACGTATACGGAGAGCAACTCGGATAGGAACGAGACTCCAGATGAGATCCTGATGGTGGAATGCGACTCGAGCGACTCCACGCAGAATCCAGTGATCAGGATGACCAGCTCGACGATCACCGATAGCGACAATAGTTAATTGCAGACCGGATTGCACGCAGTAGAATCTTTTATTGAAGCCCGCTTGCATTGCAAGCGATTTTAATCTTGATTTAGAGCAAATCTGGTTATTGGAACCTACATTTATTCCCATATTACTAATGATTGATTGGTAGACCTGCTGACTACAAATAAACAATAAATTACAAACTTTAATTAATGAAATGGGTGCCGAGGTAATATACATAGAATCGATCTGCCCGTAAAGGTATTTTTGAATTGTTGGAATCTTAAACCGGATTTGTGACGGATCTAGTACTTTAAAGGTGGCTCTAAAGGATTTTGTGACTGCGTTGTTTTGGAGTTTTGTATTGATGTCAATTTCTATGTGTTAGATTTTGTAGTAAATGACAAAACGAAATAAAAATTTTAAAAGCTCACCTTTTTAATGTTTAGTTAGTGTAGCTTATGTTTTATAAACTAACGTTTTAATTAGTCTTATGTTCTAGTTCATTAAGTCTGAGTTGTCCGTTTGTTGATGTCGCCATATCATTCCACCGACGCCGATCACAAATATTTATTTGCTGCACATTACTTTGACACGATGTTAGTACTTAATATTAGTCTTCTCGTATTGGTTGTTAATGTTGATCTAAGCCTTGTGTATTTAAACATCCGTTGTGATTAAATCAATTATTTTATACTTAACAAACATCAAATAAGTACATAATCGGAAAAAATAGGACACGCATAAATCGAAGACACTAGTTGGAACTTGTTACAAGTATTTGAAAAAAAAAAAAAATGTTTTGTAATTGAAATGAATTAATCAGTATTTTTGGATGTTTAAATATGCTTGAGTGAGGTGAAAACTTTTTTGGTTGTATTATTTGAATATGTATTTATTTTTATATTTAGGTTTATATTATTAATATATAGTTATATAATTATGACAGGAAACATTGTAGAAGAACAACTGGTAGGTCAATTCTTAAATTGACAACTAAATGGTGCGGTGCTAAACTGTAGCAATCCAATTCGGTTGGCTAATTGAATGATATCATCTCAAACTATACATTCTTTCATATCGTGAGGTACATAGTTTAAATATCTACTTTATGTGGATATTGTCGCATCAATTTGTCAGTAATAAAAAAACCATAATCATTCTTTTATCTACTAAATTTACTATCAAAAAGCTAATATTTTACAAAATGTGTAAAGTGATTACCTTAATATATTTTAAAGTATTAAACATTATTAAAATATGTTTTTTTGTCACGGATAAAATGATGTGACAATAGGTTAGTACGAATTTAGGGACTCAAAATAGTGTGCACATTTTTAAGTCTATAAAAATGTGCCATTTAATCGTAAACTTTCCTCCTTTTGGAAATAAATTTTGTGCCTTCATTTCTTATAGCCACATCATCAGAAAGTAAGAAAAGACTGGAATCACTTGGTTGGTACTTATGGAGGTTGTAGAAATAGATACGTAGATATTTTGTGACTTGAGTATTAATTCAATGACATTCGTTTTGTCAAATCATACTCATACATGTAGTCCAGTCAAATTAGGTTTCATCTGCGGAAAAATTACTAGTTAGCTGAATTTTGGTACACACCTTCATTACGGCATTGTAATGAAGGTGTGAAAAATCGACATTGATATCGTGCCGGCGTAAGAAGTTATAGGGGTCAAAAGGTCGCGAAAATCAGTTTTTCGCGAATATCTCGCGATCTATTGCTTGTAGGTTAATTAAGGTTATTAAAAAAATTATTTGTTATAAAATTATCTACAACTGAAAATCATGAAGATGTTTGAAAAAAGATCTGATTTAAACAATTTTGCAGAAATATTCCAACAAGAAAATTGCTCTCGAGATGCATTGTCAATGCTAGGACATATTTTCTATCGCTGCAACTTTTTGTACAATTACAAATCTTTTTTCAAACATCTTCATGATTTTCAGTTTTCCTTTTCCAAGAAGGAAAACTTTCTGTTCTAGTATTACTAATGCTATATGTCTGTATGTAGTAGATTTTACTAACAACACGCTTACAAACATCAATGAAAAGCATAGGGCGTACGCCTTGGTATACAATACCGTATGTGAGTGCTTTCTCGGCGCTCTCCTTCGAAAACTTTTGATTCTACAAAAAAATGCAAGAGACATTTTTTGTAGATAATTTTATAACAAATAATTTTTTTAATAACCTTAATTAACCTATAAGCAATAGATCGCGAGATATTCGCGAAAAACTGATTTTCGCGACCTTTTGACCCCTATAACTTCTTACGCCGGCACGATATCAATGTCGATTTTTCACACCTTCATTACAATGCCTTAATGAAGGTGTGTACCAAAATTCAGCTAACTAGTAATTTTTCCGCAGATTGGCCGTTTTAAGAGCTAATTTGACTGGACTAATGTGTTAAGAGTTAAAAAACATAGATATATGGATTTATATAACAGGAAAGTAACCATAGTAACTTAAATTTTAATATAAAAGTATATATTTTAAATCTTTTAGGTGATGCATTTAACTAAGTATTGATTGATTGACTAATTTAGAATAATTTTGATATTTTCCTGAAATACTGCCCCCAACTTAACATCAAATGTTTTAAAGACACTGAGCACTTGAATTACTATTATTGGCTGCGATACGAATGATAGTGGTATTAGATACGTAACGTATGAAATTAATCTTATGAAATGTACGAATATTTAAATAAAATCACATAAATAAATTTTACTTTCTCGGGTCGTGAAAAAGTATCGTTAGGTACTAAGCGTCTGTACGTTGTGGAAGAAGCATACAATGTATTGTATAGTTATCTCGGTTGGTAGGTGAAGAACAAGTATTCGAGATAGGTATTTACTAACCCAATCAACAAGAATTTCTTTTTTGTGTCCAATTCAAACCTTAAGCCGTTAATACAATTTCATTGATCATGGTTAAGTTAAGAAATCTTTTATGTTATTTATTATGTCTTTCTGAAATGATGATTTGATCTGTTTTCTATAAGATTTATTAACTACAGACAGAATAATAAATAACATACTACTACGAATGTGATTAATTACTGCTATCAACGTTATGGGCTATGGTCGCCAAAGCTACGAATGAAACATTTCATACATTATTTATAGAAAGTTGTCAGTCATAAGCTCTCTTTGTGTCTATATCATATAAAATTATGAAAAGTTTTATCCGCAGTTTAGAGACTATTATATGCAGGGTGGAGTGGCCCATTGTGTGGGACCATTGATTGTGAGTTTTCTATAATTCAAGTTACAGGCTTCGTCCACATTCAGCATATATCCTTACTGGGCGTGCATTCTACTTTGCCGCATTAAGCATACATACTTCGGACTGGCTCGGTGAAACTGTGGTTAGTGACTTAGTGACCCTAGCTGGCGGTTCCAACAGCCGATGATCGATGTATGTGATGTTGTGAAATATTTCTTTATATATTTATAATCCATTAGGGCCATTGTATAAGCAAAATATTGTACTTTGCTTTGGAAAAATAGGCAAAGTGGATTAAGCCATAATAATGCGTTCCCAAAGTAAGGATTGAACTTAGCCTAATTAACTATACATTCGAATTAACTTAAACTGTGGTTGTTTAGATGTTTGTGGTGTGCACCAAGTGCAATAATCGTGCAATATACTCCGAATACACTTTGTTACGAAGCACACTTCATCACGATGCACATTTAACGTTGTCCTTATCTCCACTGACTCTTTGTACTGTTCAATAAATGTCTTTAAATTATATTGCGGATATTTTATTGCATACTTCATCACTATAATACCTACCTTCAAGCAAGTCATGAAACATCTTTAATCTGTTTGAATTATCTTGTTTACTTTGAGAACGTAATGTATGTATGTAGTACCTAAATGGTTTCAAAGTTATTCCCCCAAATAAATTGTAGGTCTAGGGTCAAGCTGTTACTGGAGACATTTTTGAGATAGTCGAGCCATTTTTCTCAATAAAATCCATACTAAAGGGGTGAGGAGCCATCCGCTTCCCCATCCCATCCATCCGCACCGGACTTGCCGGTGATTGTGACGAGGGTAGGTACTCCAGGCCATCATCGTATATCAGTTCAGAAAAAAAAACTGACTAAAGAGATAACAGGCACATCAATAAAAAAACAAAAAAAATGATAATTCCATTTATTTTCAGAGAAGTCAACGCTCCCATAAACAATAGCTTAAACCTACAGTAATATAACAGCACACAAGGTTTAATTTTTATTTTTCAGTTAACACCAAAGGGAAGGCACTTCTAGGGAGTGGATATACATAATATTTACTTTTTTTACATAATACAAATACATTAAAATCTGTATGCTTTCCGTTATAAATTTGATTTAGGATTATATAGTTATTTTACTTAAAAACAATAATATAATATTATGATAATACACAACATTTAACATACAAATTTAAAATTTCCAAATCGAATTAAACTTACTCTTTCATGGTAAATACTTTGTGAAATATTAATAATGGCTATATACAAGTACATTCAGAATTTAGAAAATAGCATGCTCGTATTTATAGTTACTTAATGTTTATTATAATAAATTGGTATATTTACCTATCTACATGGTATTTGTGGAATTATTATTGACTTGTTATAATTATAATATGGAAATGTAAAGCAAAATAGCTAACCCTGTTAGAATTAGGTATTGTAGGAAATAAATAAAAATCTTTTAGACACTAAAAATGTTAAAGTAGTGGATGGAATTATAATGTCATAGTATGGCCGTTTTACAAACATAGTCTGTTCTATCTAGATTTATAGTAAGAGGATTTCTAGTTAAAGATATAGAACATAGATTATCTAATCCTGGCGCATTGCTAAATCTTATGAAACTTCAACATTGATTAACGATAAGTCTATACAAAATATTACTTTCGCTTTACTTTATTGTTTTCGCTATTCCAATGAAAAGGGTTGTATTGCGATTGCTTTTTAACATAGGTATCTAGGCCGCCATGGTGTAGAATGGCCCACTAACAGCCCCGGATCAATGATATTTTGGAACGGGGTCAAAACCTCCTTGATAGTGTCGCAGGGGAGGGAGTACTTTCCGCTGCTGAAAGAGCACAGATTTGACACCTCTCTTAGATCCGAGCCTGCCCTCATACATGAATACGCCAGAATTGGATAGACCTACACATATGGCTAAAACAATATAACATTGAACTGTCAACAAAATTAACTATTAATCTAACAAGTCTCACTTGCGTCTACTAGAATAACCGTAATCGTTAGATGTAGGTAGTAAACTATATTGTTACGTTTACATATGTTTTCATAGAGTGGGAAGTAAAATACTGGATTTCTTCAGACAGTATAATATTCTGTATTTTATCATTCATCATCATCATCAGCCCATTTCTGTCCACTGCTGGACATAGGCCTCTCCAAATGCACGCCACCCATTAATAAATTACCAATTACTGTTCTAGTCCTGCTAATTGTATTATAGTTCCTAGGACACAATTTTTTTTAGTGCAGATTGATTTTTTTATTAATTTTCCATCCCTCATATTGCTTCCTGGTCCCATAATCCAGATATACCATTCTAAAATATTGATTCATTTTAATCCCTTATACAATAATACACCATACGAAAAGAAAAGAAAAATATATCAAATTACTTTGAACATATAATTTCAATAAAGATAAAATAGACGACATTTGCCTATCAAAAATATAAAAAAATAAAATTATTGTACATCAATAAACAATGTATAAATAACCGATACGAAAATGCAGTACATGCAGTGTCGATATAGATAGGTACATAAGATACGATAATACTTATTCATTATCACCAAATATGGAAGGTAACATAATTTTTAAGACTAATCTCCGAATTTTGATTTATTTTATTTGAACACACACTTTGCTAATAGTCACCGCTACAGACCGCTAAACCGAGCTCCTAAAAGCTCTGATGGGAAACTTATTTCAATCCTTCTGTTCACACTTAAAGTACAAACTCCCTATAGATGTAGTTGTGCCCAGTAGCTAAATGAGTGTGAAAAACTATATTAAAACTTAATATACCCCGTGAAACTTTAGTGGTTGTTTTCCCGCAGTAAAATAATTTTATCTTACTAGTACAGTAGATTTGTGCAGTTCTTTTTTTTATTTAAATCAATAAATACCAGTTTTACGAAAGTAATAAATGAAACTAGAAAGCACGCTCGAACCGCTTTATTACTTAGGGCGTAGAGCTTCGTTAGCTTTATTCATCGATAGTACTATTAGGCAAATCGTTCTGCTACGGGAAAACAACCACTCACATTTCACAGTGTATAGTTCATACATCATAATGTAATGGAACGCGAAAGTCTCAAATCGTAAGTGAATGTGAGTAAACACCCACATTAAATTAGGAGGTATCAAATGACGATATTAAATAAAAAAAAACTAATAAAAGTCATAATCATAAAAGGCATAAATAAATAGTAAAATTCATGCACCAATACAATCCTATTAGAAATCATCGCATTTCTATCACTAAGCTTTTTGGCACAGATATATTAACCAAAAATTTAGTTTCACTTGCAAAGTTTATTACTAAAATGTAACTGTAACTAAATGCAATAATGTAAATGCGACCTTTGGGCAACGACAGTACTAAATTTAATTTGTGACATTTTACGTAATAGTTACAGAGCCCACGACCAAAATTTTTGTCTCATAGCAATACAGCCAAAACCGCATCAAATCGATAGATAAGATTATTCTGAACTCGAAAATACCAATATCAGACATTTTCCGCGTAGCGTTTGATCTGACCGAATTTTCAAAATTGTCAAAGAATTTTACCGAACTGCATCATAGCAATATGTCTGATTTGCAGACTGTACTTGAATGATGGTTCTGAGATACCGGAAACATATTTTTCATACGTTAGTGGTGTAGCGCAAACCCGTAAAATCACTTAAAAAGATAAAAAATGAGACAAAAAAAATGTCTCATAGCAATACGTCTGAAAATCTTTTTTATTAGTAAATTTTGGTTATTTGATGCGAACAAAACAATTTTCAGACGGAAATGTGGACGCATAAAATTTTGAGACCGTTTCGAAAATGTTAACAAATTTTACCGATCGGTATCATAGCAATATGTCTGAAAATTGTTAGACATGATAGAATGAGTTGTCCACATGTGCAAAAAAAATATATCAGACAAATGAAGTGTAGCATCTTCTCTATCAGACAACTTTTCGATACTCAGATATCATTTAAGAATCGTATTGAGGTATCTTGAATGAAACCAATGAATAATAGTAAGAAAGGGGCAGGGGCGTAACAAGCAATGAGGCTGTTGAAATTAAATACTGATTGATTTGATAGTTTTGGTTTTATTTAAAGCACACTTGTTATTTTCGTTTTAGCATATACTCCATATGCTACACTTAAAGTGTCTGAAAACAGGTTTTTGGTAATCAAGGCAGCAAAACGAAAAGTTAAAAAAAAATTTATCCGTATTGCTATGATACAGGTCGGCTAAATTTGTTGACATTTTCAAAAATGCGCTCAGGCTATGTGCTACGCACAAAATGTCTGAAAACAATCTTTTTCGTAATACAATTATAAAATCTATGTACATTATCACTATCAGACGTATTGCTATAATACCGACTGCCTTTTTTTTTTGACACAGCAGAAATGGCCTCCCACGCAGTTGCTACACTTTCGACCGTTACTATATACCTAGTCGGGTTCAGAATCATACAATCTAAAGATTTTATAGGGTTTTTGCCGTATTGCTATGAGACATGGTTTTGGTCGTGGGCTCTGTTACTATAAGTATGAACAATGAACATTCTCGGAGCATTTACATTTAAAGTAGATTTTGTGACAGCACTTAATCTTACCGATTATTTTGACTCAACTAAATCTTTCGTCAGTTATCAACTCCTAACTAAAAATTTATTTTATCAAAAAAATATTTGGCCGCCTTTGAAGTTACAAAATAAAATATACATCATAGTATCATAGGTATGTATGTATACAGGGCCGTCTTTACCAGGGGGTGCAAGGGGTGCGGTGCACCCGGGGGCGCTGTCGGGCGCTGAATTTGAAAAAAAGGTCATGAACAAAATTATGTGAGAGCCCATCCGCACCCTGTCCTGCCTAAAAAAAAAGGTCGCGTGCTACGCTGCAGTCTAAAAAAAGAGGGCACAGGCTAAGTCCTGCACCCCGGCGCAGAATAGACTTAAGACGGCTCTGTATGTATACTAGCGTGTAAATGTATTTTTGAAATGAGAAATCATTTGGTTTATTTATTTACGAATATCAAAATTTGTATTGGAGTAAAAAACTAAAAAAATATTTGATTTAAATAAACCTAATAAATGATTTATTAATATATGCGTATTTGTGGTCATTACTATACAAATGATCAATGTTTGCTATAACGTACAATATGTAGAGGTACGAGTGCAAAAAATATATACATAAATGAGTTTTTCTCTCTCGACCCAGATTAATTTTCATAGTGTATATTGACTATGACGATGTTTACCAGCCGAAGTAGTATTTCAATCTTACATTTCTTCATAGAAACCTACAGTGCGGACTGAAAGTTGTATAATTATTTATTTTCATACTATCTAACTAACTGAAAAACTAATGATTGTCGAGTGTAATGAGAACTACTTTGGTATAATGGCTATCTATATAAAAACATGTATCAACAACTACCCCGGTAAAATAAAAAGTAGGAACAAAATAAACAAGCATTTTCATTTGCATAGACAACTTAGCGAATTTATACATTTTAGTCACATTTCGCGTTTCGCTTTTAGAGAGTTCATTCAGAAATCGTAACTTTCCCGGTACCAATGATATATATATTAAATTTAGCATATAGCTTGCTAATATTTCCCGGTTTTACGTTTCTCGGCCTGGTCTGGATCATAGAGATCATACATAATGTAAATAACGATTTTTGTTTAATTGAAACAGTATTATGTATAACAGCACAAAATTAACATATTTATACAAAGTATAACGAGTATCAGCGTATGATAACGACCATTTAATATAATGGATTTACAAAACATATAATGTAGTGAATATATAAAGCACACGCTTGTCAAAAAACCTCATAAAAATGGTTAACTAATGCAAAGAAAATGGAATATTCGATCAATAAGATGACGTTTTTAAGGAATGGCGCATGACTAGTTTCTGCGTTTTAAAGACGAAAAACTATATTATTACAATTTTTTTTTACATGTTAGTATTGACGTTAATTATAGGATCATCATTGCGACGGATTATTCAATACAGCTAGCTGAGAATGGTATGGCATTGCTGCACAGAATATTTCTTTAGTGGCGCTATCGGCTATGGGTAATTCTACTCTTTATTATGTGTTTATAACTTGGTTTATTAACAATTGTTTACTAAAATTTCCTTCTTTGTTTGTTTAGCTAACTACGTAAGCCCCGCCCCGCTGAAATACGCCCATATAGATGCGTAAACCTAACTAGTGTTTCAAAATAGTAAATCATCGATTTACGGCACCAGTTTTGTAGCGTTCACCTATCAGCCTCTGCCACTCGATAATGGACTTAAAGTCCTTGCCTTTAGAGTTCACCATTCCACGTGCGGTCCGGGGTAAATGTAGATTGTGGGGTAAATTGTGTGTGACGCTTACAGCTTGGCGGGGGTCTTGCCGACCACCTGCCGCCACCAGGGGGCGCGGCCGAAGTTGCCGGGCGCCGAGAAGAGAGCATGTTCCAGGTTTTGGTACAGCTGTAAGAAAAGATCGAATGTTATAAGATAAAGTGTGAATGGTTGTAAGTAATGTTAAAGTGTACGTAAGTGAAAGGAGTGAGATGTCTGTGCTATTTGTTACATACATTCATAAAATCCCGCCTCTTTCCGAGAGGGGTAGAGATCGTTTCCTGCCATGTGCTACGGTCCTGGCATACCACTTTCGCTTCTTTCACCTCCATTAGTGGTCACCCTACTTCAATTCGCTCTCCATTCAATATAGCTATTTACTATGTTTTATATTGTTGAAAACAAAGTTTGTTGGAAATTATTTTGATCTCATTAAACTGGTAGGTAGTTATAGGATAACTTCTACGTGAGATAAGGATTTCTCAATTGCTATTAGGTATCGAAACAGCAAGCTCTAGTGGACTTCTAAGATTTATGCCTTTTCTTATAATTATAGATAAAAACTTACAATGTGACGTTGACTGTACTCTTACCTGTTCTAGTTTGTTTTTACATACTCAACTTTTAACTTGTGTCGACCTATAAGTGCTTTCTTTATTAATACATTATTATCCTATGTTGCGCCGTTTTAGTGTGGGACAATGGCAGGAGAATGATGATGATAATGATGAAGATGTAAATCCTAGTCTTCCTAAGAAAATGTGGCGGTACAATTGTACCCTGTAGACCAGTAGCTACAGTCACCATCTCACCTGTCCGTCGCTGCGGCCGAGCACGGAGTTGAGCACGAAGTCGGTAGGCGCCAGCGCATCCACTACTCCTAGCACCTCGGGCTGCAGCGCTGCACATTGCTCTAAAGCCGCTTGTCGGATCAACCGCGCCGGCGCCTCGCCGGTAGCGTAGCCTGGAGACCAGATACTATCATCAGAACCAGCCGGATTTGGAAAACTATGACCCTCAACCCTTTACAGGGTAGTGGTAACCATATTGCCACCATAATAGGGTAGTTGCCTATTTTTTTATTTTGATGTAGATGGACGGACCACACAACATCTAAAAAAATGCAAAAAGAATTATTGTCATAACTTCAAACCTCGCCGAGATATTATTGTTTCAATAGCACATCATTTAGGCAAGCTCAAAACGCTCCATACAAAAAGTGACTGAAGCGTGACGTCACGATTTTGTTATTTGCATGCAACGCGTCAGAAATTTGTTTAGCAAGTATACTAAATATTCCGTTTATGAAAATGGTCTCATAGCAAAAGTTGTTTTTAATTATGTAATTTGAAATATGGTATTGTTTATATTAATCATTTTTGAGATTTTATAATGGACTCGCCCACCTATCTTCAAATGTCTATTATTGTCTCATTCCGTCAGAAATTTTAATTTCAATTTGACTAATGTTATTAATTTACCTAAATCTTACTATTAATTGTGAAATCGCATGTAAAATTTGACTAAGGAAACTACCCTATTTAAACCTGGGGGAGTGAATACCTCAAGATAAGGTCAAAAGCAATGAAGTTTTTAAAATAGTATATTGCTTAAAGGGTTCATAAGGCAACATAATCTGAAATTTTTATTTAAGAGCTGTGGATTTTGAATAAACAAATTTAAAAAAGAACATGAAAATAGGCACCACCAGATATTTAACCAAGTCAATCATAAGTTGATGACGTTTGTCATCGCGAGAGGATCTAGAGCGAGTAAAATGACAAAACTGAGAGCCAGGTTTGGCTATTTATATACAAAAAATATGTATTTACCTCCTTGGTACATCTCTACCAGATGCTTATCCAGTGACCACAGCGCGTACATATAGAACAATTTGTAGAGGACCGGCTTCAGTTCCTCCTCTTTGTTGGCTATGGCCTCTAACGAGAACATGATCACGAGGTACTCCGCATAGGCCTTAGTTAGGGCCTGCCACCTGTGCACCTGGGCCTTGCTCCGGGCCTGGAACTTGGACTGGCCTTTGGCGATCTCCGCTTCGTACTTCGCGTGGGTTTCCTTGAGCAGCCAACAGATCAGCCACTTGTATGTGTCTGTTACGACTGGAATAAAAATAATGATTTATTAGTTTATTGAGAAATTGAAATTCTACGTTACAAATTACGAGTTCTACGGTTCGGAGATACGAGCGATATCAATTTAAAATTATCTTCAAAATCGCCAATTGAGGTAATTTTCATGTTTGAATGTTAAGGTTAAATTGAATTATAAATGTCTTTTTCTGAGGGGCTTGGTAGTTAAATGACAGACTCATAGACGACTGTGTCAGTGAGTGTCGCCTGGTCAGTGAGTGTCTGTCTGTGTGTCACTCACACTCGGGTGTCCTGAGCTGCGCGGTGTCGGGGCAGCGGAAGGCGAGCCGCAGCAGGCGCGGCGCGTCGCTGAGGAAGGCGACGGTGCCCACTGTACTGTGTCAGTGAGTGTCGCCTGGTCAGTGAGTGTCTGTCTGTGTGTCACTCACACTCGGGTGTCCGTAGCTGCGCGGTGTCGGTGCAGCGGAAGGCGAGCCGCAGCAGGCGCGGCGCGTCGCTGAGGAAGGCGACGGTGCCCACTGTACTGTGTCAGTGAGTGTCGCCTGGTCAGTGAGTGTCTGTCTGTGTGTCACTCACACTCGGGTGTCCTGAGCTGCGCGGTGTCGGTGCAGCGGAAGGCGAGCCGCAGCAGGCGCGGCGCGTCGCTGAGGAAGGCGACGGTGCCCACTGTACTGTGTCAGTGAGTGTCGCCTGGTCAGTGAGTGTCTGTCTGTGTGTCACTCACACTCGGGTGTCCTGAGCTGCGCGGTGTCGGTGCAGCGGAAGGCGAGCCGCAGCAGGCGCGGCGCGTCGCTGAGGAAGGCGACGGTGCCCACTGTACTGTGTCAGTGAGTGTCGCCTGGTCAGTGAGTGTCTGTCTGTGTGTCACTCACACTCGGGTGTCCTGAGCTGCGCGGTGTCGGGGCAGCGGAAGGCGAGCCGCAGCAGGCGCGGCGCGTCGCTGAGGAAGGCGACGGTGCCCACTGTACTGTGTCAGTGAGTGTCGCCTGGTCAGTGAGTGTCTGTCTGTGTGTCACTCACACTCGGGTGTCCGTAGCTGCGCGGTGTCGGTGCAGCGGAAGGCGAGCCGCAGCAGGCGCGGCGCGTCGCTGAGGAAGGCGACGGTGCCCACTGTACTGTGTCAGTGAGTGTCTGTCTGTGTGTCACTCACACTCGGGTGTCCTGAGCTGCGCGGTGTCGGTGCAGCGGAAGGCGAGCCGCAGCAGGCGCGGCGCGTCGCTGAGGAAGGCGACGGTGCCCACTGTACTGTGTCAGTGAGTGTCTGTCTGTGTGTCACTCACACTCGGGTGTCCTGAGCTGCGCGGTGTCGGTGCAGCGGAAGGCGAGCCGCAGCAGGCGCGGCGCGTCGCTGAGGAAGGCGACGGTGCCCACTGTACTGTGTCAGTGAGTGTCTGTCTGTGTGTCACTCACACTCGGGTGTCCGTAGCTGCGCGGTGTCGGTGCAGCGGAAGGCGAGCCGCAGCAGGCGCGGCGCGTCGCTGAGGAAGGCGACGGTGCCGACGGGCGCGTCGACGGCTGCGCCCGCGCAGGCGGCCTCGTACTGCCGCAGCAGCCAGTTGCCGGTCTGTTGGGAGAGCACGCTGTTGTCGCCCTCGTAGGTGACGGTCGGCTCGTGGTTGTTGCGTATGTCGCCTAGGTTTGCGCACTGTGGCCAAAAAAAAATTGGTTTAAAAAAATGCGTTATTTTGTTTTTATACCGTGTGTTAACTCGCTGTCAATGCGCCTATTAAAAAATTTACAGTCACGAGGAGCAAAAGAGACATAGGTCGACAAAATTAAAAAAAAATTCGAGCAATAGATTTTTTAAAACCCCTTAAGAACGTCACAATGATTTTATTCAGATCATTGTGACGTGACAGAAAATGCTTGTATTTTACATTAAACTATGCTTGGCCTGTTATGATGATAATGACGATGTTAATGATGATGAGGAAGACGAGGGTACCTTAAGGAAGCCGTGTCCGCCGCACGCCTCGCGGCACTGCTGCGCCGCCGCCAGCACGGTCCACGTGAGCAGCGGCTTGCTGCACGACACCATCGCGTGGATCTCCGCCACAGCCTCGCTCTGAAAATAAAACAAATAAAAGTTGTTTCTCAAGAGCAAGAAAATCTAAAAAATGGTCTAAATCATTCGTAAATGGTGAAAAAAAAGTTATGACCAAAAAATAATCTTTGAATTTTCGAAAAATTTCGCTTATACTTTTTTACCTATCGTTTTAGAGAAAAAAATTACGGGTCAAAGCGGTAAATAATTTGATATACAATAAACAAATGTATTTTTGTTATGAGGTCAATTAGTTCACGAGATTTTACGTTAAATCTTTTTTCCAAGATGGCGGGCGGGGGACAACAGTGATGCCCCCTCAGTTTCTCTCTCTTTCTAACCGAACTAAAAATTTGTCTCTTTCTAACCGAACTATGAGAGTAAGGGAACAGAGAGTGCACTTGTGTTTGCGGGCACACTTGTGATCAACGAACAAAAAGGGCGAAAACAACGAGGGTTAACGCGTATGTGAAATTCATTAGATGGCAATACGTAGGTGTGAGGTCAAACTGCAGTTGAACTTTACGCCTCCCGTGAATTACTAATACGCGTTAGCCTCATTGAGATCGCCCGCCACGGCCGAAATCGGTCGGACGCCTTATCACTCACCAAGTTGTCAACCCTGACTCCAGTGTTGGACTTCTCGACGAATCCGAGGTAGACACGCGTGAAGCTCTCTATGTAGATGCGGAACATGGCCGCCGCCGCCACGTACCCGAAGAGACGCCATTGCTGCAATAGAAACGACCAATGAGAGACCGGCATAGGGTGAGGGAAATGTCGCGTGAATCCGGCTATAGGGGCGGTTTTGTACCGTTGCATAGCTAATGTGTTTACGATTTTAATACTTTTATTATTAGTAATAGGCCAAATGTAGCATAATTATTTCAGAGTACCGTACCATACTACTGACTGGTACTGACCTGTACGGTAAGCCAAGAAGGTGGTCTACCAGTTTTGACAAACATATAAAGTAAAACAGCTGTAATTAGGATGAAATTGACATAATGTAAAAAGTGCTTTAATAGCTGTCAATATATTTTTTGCCATAGGAAAAACAACCTTTAGGTTCCGTGCCATACGAATGATATTCATTAGGAAGGCCTACACAGTCAGGAGGGCCTTGACAGCAGGGCTGCTAAAGGCAGGCGAATCCTACGCATGCAGCATTCCTATTCCTACGAAATACTTTTTTTTTTTATAATAAGCTAACAAGATGACCTCACTCCACCTGATGGTAAGCGGTAGTGAGATCCAAATATGAGGTCGACAGGCACAATAGACCATATTGAGCCTGTCGCACTCACCCTGAAAGCCCGATAAAGAGGAGACCACTGCTGCGGCAACAACGAGACAAAGCGTGGAGTCTCGGGTCCGAGTTGGCCAGTCCGCCGGACGGAAGGGCCCCCGTGTCTACGGCGGTACAGGCCGGCGGGCTGACCCGCTCCGCCCGCACAATCCTGCCGCTAAGACTCCACTGGTCCGGCGCTTGCCGCAGCAATGGTCCCCCCTGGCTCCGGTTCGTACAGTGCTGATCCCGGAACGCGACCTGACCGAGAGAGGCCAGAGTCACATGGCGGGTTTTACGCAACTGTATGGTGGTAACAGCAACCAGTCGACAAAACGTCTCCCACCTGAATACTAGCAAATAATAGCTTTGAATATAACAGATAAGAATATTATACGCGCAGAGGCTGAAACCTAAAGGCTACCCGTGCTAAGAGACCAACTGACATGTAGCTCGTACTCGAGCAGTGGTATCTCGGCATCGCGCTCGCCAAACTGCTTGCGAGTCGCTGCGTATCTAATGGCGATCGCCACCGCGCTCGATATGGAGTGACAGCTCTCTTGCATTATTCCCACGCGACCTGCAATAGAAAAATAACGTTAAATAAGTATATATGACAATACATTACTT
Source organism: Maruca vitrata (assembly GCA_039566165.1). Taxonomy (NCBI): domain Eukaryota; kingdom Metazoa; phylum Arthropoda; class Insecta; order Lepidoptera; family Crambidae; genus Maruca; species Maruca vitrata. Next base: position 2,439,349 of record CM076918.1, on the reverse strand, counting down.
AAATTGAACAGGATTTTTAGCTTAAGGTTGTAGAACACATATCTACTCGTAAACGGGGCGTAAACGTATCAACTCTGAATTATACTTTTATAGCGATAGTGGTGAAAAGATACACCAAAGACCGTAACATGTAATAATGTGAAAAATAAGTATATATAACATACTCTAGTATTTTTGCATAACCTTGAAATAATATATTATTCCTCCGAAATGTCTAAAAGCCCATGAACAGATGTAAATTTATACGACTCGTTTAAATAATAACACCGATGGTGTTTATGTGCATAAACAAATAAAAAAAAGCTTTTGCAGGCATATTTAATTCTTATTTTTAAACTAGCTGTGGAAGCGACTACGTCCGTTTTTTCCTCCGTTTTAAAAGAAATCCATTCTTCGCTCTTTTTGATCGCAGCGCAATGTTATATAGCCTAAAGCCTGACTCGATAAATGGTCTATATTCAACACAAAAAAATTTCAATTAGAAGATATTATCGCGTTCAAACAAACAAACTCTTCGACTTTATAATATTAAGTATAGATTTAGTAATTATACATTTAGATGTTTTTCAAACATACACTATGTTACGCACATACCTGTCACTGTAGCAGGTCACTAGTGTTAATATGTAATAACCCGCTCTAGCTCCGCTTCGGGCATAATATAGGTACATGAAAAACCTTCCTCTAGAATCCCTCTATCTATTAAAAAAAACGGTATACAATTCCATTGTGTAGTTTTAAAGATTTCATCATACATAAAGACGGACAGACGCGGGATGCGACTTTGCTTTAAACAAAATAGTGATCAATTATGATTTTTTTCCTAACTGACATACGATGGCTTGGAGTGAACAGGCAACTTGTTGGGAGCGAAATGATACACCTGAATATCGATTAAACACTGTCAGTTATTAGAAGAGTATTAGTTTAAATACGATAAGGTTGAGTACATACATACTTCAGAAGTAGCCTCGTCATCATCACTTGACCTACAGGGGAGCGGATGGGTCTCACCCCAAAGATTAATTATGACAATGATGATGAAAGACAACGTTACCTGCAGACAAGTTCTCCAACGCAGCACCCAGTATCCTGGAGGGGTCAGAGAAGGAGCTCTCATAGACGCCCTCCTCCGTGACGTCAGCCGTGCGGTTGAGCAGGTTCTCGCGAGGTATCCGGTACTGGTTGAACAGTATGAAACTGAAATAGACAATTTGTGAGGACATTACAAATAGAAGAAATAAATAAATAAATATTTCACAACATCACATACATCGATCTGATTCCGTGGTAAGTAGCTTAAGCACTTGTGTTACAGATATCAGAATCAACAGTGGATACACAAATAAACTTAAATATATTTAATAACACACCCAGACACGGAACAAACACCTATGTTCGTCACACAAATATTTGTCCCGAGTGGGAATCGAACCCACGACTCTTGGAACTGTAGTCACTAACCACTGTTCCACCGAGCCAGTCAACTATTGATCACCATCATCATCAGCCCATATACGTCTACTACTGCTGCGGCACGGGCCTACCCCAAATTAGAACGATAAGCCCTTAGTCAACCACGCTGGCCAAGTGCGGGTAGGTTGACTACACAACCTAAGAATTTATTCGTAGGTGTACAGATTTCCTCATGATGTTTTTCTTCACCGTTGAAGCGTCGAATAATCGTAGAGAATCGAATTTCAAATATATGTGGACGTGGCGGGGTTTGAACTGGCGACGTCTCTCATGGCAAAGAACGACCTTAAAACCATTGGCCATCGACGCTTCTTATTTTTATTATTTTGTTGATCATAAAGATATAAAAAAATAAAGCAAACACACATACAAATAGATAAGATGATCAATTGGTGCTGCCTCAGCATATGATATATAATGCATTCTATGGGGTTAGGATGGTAAAAGACGACGATTGGGTACATACCTACCTACTGCGTTTATTACGTATCAAGTTATCATTTATATGACAACAATTAAGTCGAAAATAAAACCCTTCTCCTTTGTGAAATAGTTTCATTATAAAATATGTATATTAGTCAGATTGACTATGTGTATTAGGCTTTCTCTCTTATCGAGTCGACGGCAACAAAGCAAACGTAATCGGCCTAGGGACATGACATAAGATGGCACATGGACTGTAGCAAGAAACTGAATAAGAAGGGAAGATAAAAAGTGTCTCTACTGCACGCGGGCCTGTGCAATGCTTGTATCGGAGGTCCCCGCATCGATACCTGCAGGCCCAAATCTAATGCGTCAATGAATCCCCATCTGAGCCTATTTTCCTTGCTACGACACTCCTGGGTAGGAAGTCTGTTGAATGACTTCTAGATTGGCCATGGCAAATCGTGAAGACCATATTTTTTTTTTTTTTTTTTTTTTTTTTTTTTTCCTAACTGACTAACGATGATGGCTTGGAGGAGCCTTGTCATCATCACCGGGCTTGCGGGGGAGCGGATGGCTCTCACCCCTAAATAAATTTAAAAGACGTTGGCCTGAGGTTGCCCTTACGGGGCTCGACCTCGGCTCAGGGCGTCGTTGGGCGGTCCCTAATGCGGACGTAAGTTTGTGGAGAGAAACGATCCGGTATGTGCCCGTATCGAGTAGTAAGAGTCGCGGAAGCTAAGGGGCGGGTTCGCGGCGTTCTAGGACCCCGCCGGCGGGAGTCGGAATAATGGACGGTTTGATGTGTTACTCTGTGTCGCGAGTAGTTGGGCGAGCGTGATGGGATCGTCGGGATCCAGAAGCACGTTTCTGGGCCTGCGTTTCGACTGACGAACGACGGAAGGGACATAGTCAGCGGCATGTACCGCGAGAACGTTGGGGTGGTGAGGAGCAGAATCGAAAAACCGTGTGGAACATTGCTTAAAGTACTGCGCGATGGTAGGCAGTTTCAAGTCAACGTGAAGCTGTTCGTTGCGTAGGAACCAAGCGAGCACCCGTTGCCATCCGCATGAAGCGGTTCTGGATCACCTGTAATCGATAGATATGACTTTTGCTAGCGTGCGCGAAAACCACGCTAGCGTACGACATGATGGGCCTGATACAAGTCGTGTAAATGCGCACCTTGCTAGCAAGGGTTAGTTTACTACGCTTGTTCAGGAGATAATGAAGCCTGCCTAGAGCGAAATAGGCGCGATCGCGCACCATTTTCGTATGTTTGCCGAAGGTCAGTCCGGCGTCTAACTGAACACCTAAGTAACGGACATCGCGCTCCCAAGGGATCGCTTTGCCGTACATTGTAATAGGAGACACCTGATCGAAACGCGAGCGCGCACCGCGACTGAAAAGCAGGGCCGCACTCTTATCCGGGTTTACCTCGATTCGCCACCTGTGGAACCACTCGCCGAGCGAGTCGACGGAGCGTTGGAGGGAGCGCAAGATCGGGCCGATCGTGCGGGACGTGCTATACAGAGCGGTGTCGTCAGCGAACAGTGCGACATGTACTTGAGCCGGCGAAGGTGGAAAAGCCGGCATGTCGCTTGTGAAAAGCGTGAACAAGATGGGAGACAGAACGGAGCCTTGAGGCACCCCTGCTCTTATGGCGTGCGGGGCGGAAAGCGCCCCATCGATACGATAGCGGAAAGTACGATTTAACAAAAAGTCCCGTATGATGAGCACGAGACGGTCAGGCACATTGAGTTGATATAGCTTAAAGATTAAGCCCTCGTGCCAGACCTTGTCAAAAGCTTTCGCGACGTCGAGGAAGATCGCGCCGGTCTTGCGGGGCCGGGGGCGATGGAAGGACTCGATGACGTGCTCAACAATGCGATGCACTTGTTGTACGCACGAGTGTCTAGCACGAAAACCAAATTGATAGTCTGGGATAAGCTGATTTGCGTTAGCGAAATTTCTGAGACGCGTATAAATGATGCGTTCGTATATTTTACCTAAAGTGCATAGGAGACTAATAGGACGATAGCTCGAGGGCTCGGTCTTCGGCTTTCCGGGTTTCGGTATACCTATAACTATAGCCTCTTTCCACACCTGAGGGAAGTGAAGACCATATGAATTTAGGGGATATAAGTAGTTACGATGTACATCGTTTTCTTAATCTTGTTACGTTTACCATTTTAATACTTTGAATCTACAATTATTTATTAAATATATTTCAAATGCTCAAATACAAATATTAATATGTATATCGCATTTGCAAAATCCACGTTCTGGTATTTTTGCGTAGAATAAAGATAAACATGTCATGTACATCTACTGATCGTCTGATAAATCCAATGTAATCGTTTTTAAATCATATTATGTCAAATTGTCAACCATACGATTATATCAATTCATATTTTAGATATTCGCTTGGAGCGACAAATGTACTGCATAGTAGTGCACATATAAATATATTACGTTATTGACTTCGAGTACATAAAAATATAAATAGTTAACACTAGTAAGTTTTGAATTTAAATCTGTATTCGTACAAATCTGGTTTGATATTTCGATATCAAATATTACACTCAACCTCTTTATTGAAAACTGTATAAAAATAAATAGTCGTAAAGTTTTTATTGATAAAATATTGTTTTTTTTACAGTAGGCGTTCAGGATAACCTTACTCCATCTGATGGTAAGCGGCCATGAGGTCTAGAGTATTGAATCTGTCGTCCTCAACCTGAAGGCTTGCATTGATGCCTTTAAAAGCCCCAACCGAAGAGTCCGGGATTGCAGGAGGGAGGGAAAACATGAGCTGGAAGGCTGGACTTAATGTCACGAGTCCAAGAGTAAAGTCGGCATTTTTATGCGACATAAAGTGATGCCATTATCATTTCCTCTCCAGTTGTAATTGTCTAAGTGGCTTACTCACAATTTGATAAGCCAGTGCCAACATGATAAGAGCAATATGAATTACTGCTATGCATTTATCAGCAAATCTACGATATGATTACTGTATGCGTCACTGTTAGGTAATTGTGGTTTTATCATCGCTAGTCTGATAATGTGTGGCGTGGTGTAGTCATTACTATTCGGGGTCGCGTCAATCCCGAAGATATTTTTGGAATGACGCGGATTTAGCATAAAATACGTGTTTGCAAAATTGACGAACTAATTTTAGACACTCAATGTCTTACTTCGTAATAAATAAGTAGGTACTGTTTATTATTAGCGCGAGCACAACAAGTTACTTACAAATATGATTTGAAATGACAATGAAATAATTTATTCTGCAATACATGTATATGCAATAACAAAATGAGTTATTCGACGCCTAACCCCAAGTGCATAACATGTAGTTGCAATTTGTTTAACGGATAAATTACATACATATTTACAATCACGCCTTTTTCCCAGAGGGGTAGGTAGAGATCACTTCCTGACATGTGCTACTGTCTTGGCACACCACTTTCGCTTCTTCTACATCTATCAACCTCTTCATGTATGCTCGTCGATTACGGGTACTTTTGATATAAATTACACCATATATAATAAAAGTTATTTGTTGCTTTTTTAATAAAACCATCGTTAATATGTTACATACATCCCAAACAATCATTTTAGCCCAGTTTCACGAAATAAACATACTCTTGGAAGTATTTGTTCTAGAAGTCTATAGCCAGGTTCATTGAAATTCGAAACTTAATTATGTATAAGTTTCGAAAACAACAACAGTGGTGCCACGAGTAGATGAAGTTGACAGTTAAATACCTACATTAAAATTAATTGCGTTCAGTTTCATTACTGCTGAAATTACCGTTTCCTAGTAAAATAAAAAATAACAGTTCCGCGTAGTCCCGGCATTGATGGAAACTGAGAATACATTTTGAGTATCATTGGACTCTTCGTATTAGTATTAGAGTGATGATATATGGCATGCTAAGAAGAGGTTTATGGATGTGGAAATGCAAAACTGGTGTGCCAGGATCGTAGCATGGCAGGAATTGGTCTCTGCCTACCCCTCTGGGAAAATGGCGTGACTTCACTACTAGAACTATATTAAATCTAAGTATCGAGTTTAACAGTGTGCATATAAAGCATAAAGTCATCCGTGAAGTAGCTAGCTGATACGTGACACCTGTCACCTGCCAGCTACTAACTTTGTGAGTTTATTACATGGATGTGCATTGTGCATACGAAACCGCATAAAAGTAAATAAGGTAAAAATTATGGTACCAATATGTGGACATTGTGTTATATAGGATTAACATTTAGTATCAGAGTGGTTAACCAAGGCCTGTCACTTATTTTATTGTAGGCTCGTGCCTCTCGGTGAGGAGGTATATGGGCTGATGACGGTGATGAATCCTTTAAATGTAACCCTATTGCCACTATAATTCAAACCTTATTCCCATAAGATAAGGTCCGAAAGCAATGAAATTTGGTTACTTGGTCAACTTACCCATTATCAATTCCATGGACGCCGATCTTCTCGCCCATATCGCCCACGATGAGGCCGGGGTACGTCTCTAACGTGTTGGGGTCGCGTATGGGCACGATGAAGCCGTGCAAACCGTGGTGGGTTCCGTCCGGCGTGATCAGCTGAGCGAACGCTATTGTGTGCGTACACGTTCTGCCTGGGGATGGACAAATAAATAATACACATCACATACGTTAAGTCAGGGGATACCAGTAACAACTATCTGTGGTTGGTGAACCGAAACCGGATCGCTGGAAGTGATCTCTGCCTACCCCTCTGGGAAAAAGGCGTGATTTTATGTATGTATGTATGTATGTATGTTTACGTTAATCTAGTTCTGAGGTAAGTTTCTTAACCATTTACCGTGAAATGGTAGAATGTGGGGTTAGGTGTAAAAGCCATCCCCCGCAAGTCCGGTGATGATGACGAGGCTACTCCAAGCCATCATCGTAAGTTAGTTAGAAAAAAAAAGGTAGAATGGGTTTTCGCCTATGAGAAAATCACTAGATGGCAAGTAGATATTATGAGGTCTAAATGCTACGTGATTGGTGAACATGGACATGTCTATATCTATCCAATGTATCTGTCAAAAATAACTTATTTTTGACGAGACATTGACATCAAATCACGCCTACGTATTGCCATCTAGTGAATTTCTCATACGCGAAAACACTCATTGATACTCTCGTTTAATGGCATACATTTACAATTAGATAAAATTTACTTATTAGAATTACTTTTTTGTGTGAAATTTCTGATCCGGTTCGGAGTCTATATTATTACCGTAATCGACTGGTGAAATGCTTTTCCATTTAGTAAGTAGGTATAGAATAGTAGTTTTCAGTAAGTATCTACGTGCTTGCAACAGTGCTGAAATATCGGGAGCTCATTCAAACAAAACAACATATCCCGGACACTTTCAGTTTTCTAAAGTATCTACGTATTTGCTACTCTTTTTATCGAGTGTAGAGCTATAGTATACAGATTTCAATTATGTACTTTCATTTGTCAAAACTGATTTTTATCAATTGCATATACAACTGAATCAAATTATGTTGTTAATCGTAAGCGTGATTTCGATAATCTTGAAGAATTAGCATTGAAAAGAATTTAAATATAATCCTAATTGAATGCTTACTTATGTATCCATTTCATAGATAATTGTATTTTTAATCACGTGTATTAAATAAATTAAAATTAATTATAAATTGTGCATTTTGTTTTCACATATCTATATGACTATCAAGATAACTAAATACTTTAGAAGTAATTAATGGTAGGTACTGTCTTGTTGTATCTTCTGTCTAATGGTAGGTTCGAACATCATAATGAAATCCGATACAAAAATCCTTCAATTCACCTCCTACTTGCAGAGAACAGATGAAAATCTTGTTTCATGTTCATCATGTTTGGGTTTAACATTCAAATGAACTACACGGCTCAAATATGACATTATCCCCGAAAAGAAACATTTATTTAAATTAATATAAAACTTTAAACATCATATACATTCATCTGATCCCGTGGTAAGTAGCTTTAGCACTTGTGTTATTGATATCAGAATTAACAGTGGATACACAAATATACTTAAATGTATTTAAATAACACACCCAGACAAGGAACAAACACCGATGTTTGTCACACAAATATTTGTCCCGGGTGGGAATCGAACCCACGACTCTTAGAACCGTAGGTAAACCTCACTAACCACCGTTCCACCGAGCCAGTCAATTAAACGACTCACACACATTTGTGAATACATATTATGTGTTTATCCCCTGCTTCCTGCAACATGGCACCGCTTGTATATAGGTTTGCCAAGGTCGCCTGCCAAATGCCGATAATGCGCCCATACTTTATCGGCTGCGATACATTTGGGAGGCGTGTGTAAACTGGCAATAACTTTGGAATAACAAGCAACACTGCCTATACCGATTATTGAGCATAAACTTGACAAAAAGTTTAATCAATTTTATAACGATAGCATTCGTGTATAACACATTAAAGCAAGCTGATATTATTATGTATGTAACTATTGTATATTTTCCTCAAGTCAAATCTGTTTTTCGATCATATGGTGATCACTTATGGCCGATAGTCGGTGGCGCCACCTGTATCGTGACAAGTTATATGAGGAAGATTGGAATCCTGGTATCCCCCAGCCGCAAAAGACTGCATAGTTATTACTTACTATATTTTCTGTTCATGTTAATAGAGTAGTTATTTTGGAAAACACAAAAACAAAAAAAAAAATTACAATGTGAACACTGAATTATTCATTGGCGTGTAAAACAACAGCGAATTTTTTTTTTGTAACAATGTATGTCAATTTGTAACGTAGTACGTTATTTTTCTAATATTTTTACCTATTTAATTTCAATATATTAATTAAGTAATAAAAATCAATAAATAAAATGCAATGGATACCAAATAGCCGAAGGCTGTCCATAGCTTTATTCTTTTGCCGCATGCAATTGGTGCACGTCAAAAGAAATGTCACTTAAAAATACAAACGTCAAAACCGACCGTATAAATTCCGGCGCAGACGCCGCGGGCTTCCTCTTTTGCTCCTGATCATCCTTTTGTAATTTAACGCGAAATTACGGCTCCCATTGCCAAATTAGCTTTCTACGTTCACTTTTTATAGATTCAGTGATACCCCAGATCGGGTGAGTGTGTTGCAATAGGCTAATAGGTTGCATTTCTTAGGTCGTAATTATGCCTTCTTATTGTTTAGTTTTGTCAACCTACCGGCATAATTACTTTTTATAAATTTCTCGTACTTTCTTTTGCTTTTGACCAATATTTCAATGTTCTTTTTCCAAATTAGTGTTCCATCTTTCTATGTGCTTTATACTTGTCGCTGTAATGGATTCCCTCACCTCAACAATTAATTAGTGGGAATGCTGCTCCCACTGGTGGTTGTTTGGGGTGGTTGGAGTCCATTGCGGGGACACTGGATGACTCCTACCTACCATCATTCCAGGGTTCTAAGTCTGGACTTTTAAGTGCGGGGCACACGTTCAGCGGTACACGGGCTAGTGCAAGCGGGACCACCTACCTTCGCTGCCACCAGCAATCCCATGAGCTTGCCTACACCACGTGCTTGACCGCCTACCACGTGCCTACGCCTTACTGCGTGTCCTGACCCGCGCCGCCTACAACCTCGTGCAGAAGCTGCCTGCGCGACCTACCCTCAACGGCTGCGGACTACCCTACCAGGACAGTAGCTTTCCTAAGCGGTTTGATAATCACAGCTCAATCTCGACCCTCGTCCCTCGCTCTCCGAACTAATTTACCGAGAAGGTCCTTTCTAAAATAAATTTGTACTGTTAATTAATCTTTTTTTTATTTCCTCCCCTACCTACATACATTGTTTCAAATTACTTAATTATTATCTTATCTTCTTCATCTTCGAACTATAATTTTGTCCACTACTGGTCATATCCTTCCCCAAATGCTCTCCACTTCCTCTCCAATCACGGTAGCATTACCTAAGTATGTAAATGTAATATCACACGCACGTTTACCTAGATTACCAACCCAGCATTTGGCGGCCTCGAAGTCGGGCGTGTGGAGCACGAACTGTTGCGCGCGCGCATCATACGTCGCCGTCGTGCGCATGAGTTTCGCGTCCGAGCCGTGCGCGATCTCTGTCAGCGCCATACTCGCCAGGATCTGGTGAGGAGAATCCACTGTTTAGTTGGGAGCTCAAACTAGTCAACTTTCTTCGAAACCTGAAGAGTTTATTGTTTATGGTCGTTTTGGTGTGTTTTTGCACTGTAACTTACAGTAAAATCTATTTTCTTACAAAGGTGCTTCAGGGTGACCTCACTCTACCTAATGGTAAGCGGAAGCGAAGTGCACATATGAGGTCGACAGGCACAAGTAGACGTAGCCTCAAGTGAGAGGAAATACTAGAGCTAGGAGGGCATTCCATGCTTCAGAAGCACGGGGCAGAACTGAAACCGGACCCCTAGGTCCGGGCCACCAGTGCCTGCATGTTATTCGGATGGCAACGATGTTCAGTACGTGTTGTTCGGTTTGACTGATATACGATGATAGCTTGGAGTAGCTTCGTCATCATCACCGGACTTGCAGGGGAGCGGATGGTTTTCACCCCTAGATGTTCGGGAGTGGAAAGGAAAGTTACTTAATGGACTTTTCCGGCATGATAACTTCGTCTTACATATACTAGCACACTTACTTTTTCCGTAACACAAGTGCTTAAGCTACTTACCACGGGATCAGATCAATGTATGTGACTAGCATTTCGCCAATTTTAGAGTTTATCGCATAAGACATTACTACCGTATCGATCTCCCAGTCGGTTAAAAGGGACTAGCTAGCAGTTCGACTATCTGTGTACCAAATTTCTTTGAAATCGTTTAGTAGTTCGGAAAGCCCAACAGACGGACAGAGTTAGTATCGCATTTATAATAATTAAAGTAAAGATGTAAATTCTGAATTTGTGAGTGTTAATTAATGCGCACGCCCTTACGTTAAGTTGTGTCTTACGTTAACTGCCTATTCTTTTGTAAGCAGACAAATATAAATGTTCGACGAATGACTAAATAAAGACACAGACACACTAGGATGGATATGAGTTCATCTCTAGGTGAAACATGTATTGTTTTTATTCGTATTTGCAAGAGTTGATGTTTGTCAATAGATGTCATTCAATTGGCAATATGTATTGAGTTTCTTCAAGTTCAAAACAATAGCTATGTTTTCCTATTTGAATATTCACACTGTGAATATTATACTACCTTTACGTTTTTATAATATTGTTTTGAGGTAAAATGACGCAGGCACTGGAAAACTATAAGTACCGATATAAATGTGCTGTAAAGAAAATTGGAAATTTAACAAGTTAGCAGATTACGATCTATTGTATTGTTACCACACACCGGAATAAATGATGAAATTACTTACTATGATAATGAAAATATAAGTATTATTAACCATAAATAATATGAGTAAAAGACAGTGTTGCTCAAATTAATTGTGCATTTATAGGGAGGATGGGCGGTTGTGGCGAAAATGTCGGAAGGTCTAACAGTGGACAGACTTAAGTAGGTACTCGTAATCGTATAGGCTGATGATGATAAATGATAATGCATTTAGTGACATTTAACAAATTTGCAAAACATTTTCATCATCAAACATCAGTTTTTAAAAACGTGGAATACCATAAAAGACGTTCAAACATACACAGTTGTAAGATATGAAACAGACCATTATTATAAGACGATAAAATAATTATAGATTTTTAGAGGACGTATCAGTTCACACGCGATTGTGGCGCTTGCAACAGTGCCGAAATATCGAGAGCTCATTAAAACAACAAAACATGGTAAATATCCCGGAAATTATCAGTTTTCTAACCTATTATTTTTATTGCTTCACTAGCTGTCCCGACAGACTTCGTCTTGTCAAAAAAATGTGAAAAAGAAAAGGGCTGTTTCCAGGGTTTTCCCTGTAATTATTCGATGTTTTCTCGCTGTAAGAACCATCCTTGGACTTCAACGAACATTTTAAAAAAAGAATTGTCCAAATTGGTTCAGGCGTTGTTGAGTTATGCGCTTACCAACACATTTTGCGATTCATTTTTATATTATAGAAGATATAACTATGTAGACAATAGTTGGTGATGCTTTGTATGGATAGAGCGACTTCCGGTCGTCCCACTGCCATAGGACGTCTGCAGACATCAAACACATAACGTGACGTAAGTGTCTACTTCCAAGAGTACTGTACTTGTATAATAATATGACGTAATGTAATGATAATTGTATAAAAATAACTTTCCTTCTAGAGCAGTCTGGTAGAAAACTTTTAAGCACTCGATTTGTTCGTTGCATTTTTAATATAAAGGACTCTTAGGATGACTCACCCCACTCGATGGCAAGCGGTCGTAAAGTCCACATAAGAGGCCGACAGGCACAATAGACCCCATTGAATCTGTCGATCTCATACTGAAAGCATGCGCCCCGCTTGGATGCCGTTTCACGCCCCGCCTAATGAGTCCGGCATTATAGGAGGAAGGGAAAACACGGTACGGGACAGAAAAGAGGAACTTAACCTCTTGGTCCGGGCCACCAGCGCATGCATTACGAGTTTTTTTTTAATAATTTTTAAACGCGTCCAATCCACTTCCTAACATAACCACATTTGTCACACTAAAAGTTAAGTAATAACATTGATGATTTAAGTAGGTCTCCGCTGTCTACCAAACAATATCATTGTCAGGTCGTATTACGACCTCTTAATTGCAGTCAGTTTACGAATGATCATCGACTAACTTCGTGTCTCTGTACCCTTAGTTATGCGCTATGGTTGTGGAATCATACAGACTGATATAACCCCTCAATTACCTATGTAAATTTTAAAAACAAGTGTTGTAATTACACTCCTTAACATATAGCTACCGATGCCCATTTTAAAACACTGGAACGAAGTTGTATGAAATATTAAAATTTAAAAAATAATATTCCCTAGTTAGGCACTTCGTATATGTCTATTGTGTAGTCAGATTAAAGGCTCGACGTGACTCCAACGACCGTCCCTGTCATGCATACACATATAGAAATATTATACTATGTACATTATAATGTATACGTATATATTTGTTTTTCTACACATAAGTTAAGCAAAATTTAGTCAATAAATAAAAATATTAATTTTATCATTTCAAATGTTAACTTTGCGGTGTTATAAAACATTTTTTTTTAAATATTATTTGTCGTTGCTCCATGCAAAACAAATCAAAGTCCACTTCGCAATTCCTAGTAAGGAGCGTACTACACAAATGCGTAACGCGTCTTCTGCGCGTACATTTGTGCACTATAATATGTCCGTTGCATTGAGATCGGCTAATATACTATATTACAAGTTCTAGTATTTGGTATTATACTAACACATAAAAAGAAATTCAGTTTTAAAAATTCAGTAGTAAAAAGAATTCAGAAGAACATTTCTAACATAAAAAAGAAATCTTAAAAAACAAACTAAGTCAAAATTTTAAACTAACAAACATTTCTATAAGAAAAAGAATGTCAAATGTACACAAAGAATGAAGAAAAATATATTAATAATCTCACCCGCCCCTGCTCATCCCCGGCCCAAAGGAGCCCATCACACTTACAGCATTTCCACACTGAATTGCTATGGACAGTCTCTGCTCCAGGAAAGAACCGGAGCGAGAGCCGCCCATTACAACATTGAGTCTACGTCCAATCTCGCCCACAAAGTCCCTAGCCTCCCTACTCCAGCAACCCATGGTTTCTACCGCTACTGGAACAAACTGACAAAGCGGCTCCATTTATTAAGCTATTGCATAGCTTGTATCGCGGGCTTTGAGCGCGGCGACCGAACCAAGAAATTCCGTAACGAAAAAAACCTCACAATCGTCTAACGTCGTTTCAGTTCGGTAGACTTCGGCACGGTGTTTGTGTGCGTGCGGTTAGACGTATTGTACGACTCTACGAAACTCGCACGAATCGAGACGGGCTGCTCCGAAATCGGACGATGCTATGCAATAGCTATACCGCGGCAGTCCCCGAGTGCCACACGTCTTTTTTATTTTATTATTCCCTGTACATACCTCTCTGTCCAGTATGGTCTTCTCGTAGAACTTGAGATGCCGCTCTGTCCCCAACGAGAGGAGAGCGTTGGATACCAGGTAGATGCCTATCGCCATCTTGACGGAGACGCTCGGGTTCAAAGACTGCACCGCTTCGTTTATCGACATTAGCGTTCTCGTCTGTAAACACAAAAGGGATATTAGAAAGAAAGAAAATAACAATTGTTGTAGTATAAAATATAAACTTAAAATTTACAACTGTGAGCGAGATTCAAAATAATATCAAAATTAAAATAAATTAATAAAAACAAACTTTAATTTCAATTACCAGAACATAAGAGAAAAATTAAACGGAATATCCTGCCGTCGCAACAACTACGAACACTAGGTACGTAGTTTTGGCTGTCGAGAAGGTTTCACGATACAAGATGATTTATAAAAAAATCCCTTACGTACAGTACCTACACGGAGGGAATGTCAAAAAATGTAGATAGTATTATGTTCCTAAATACCTAAAATAAACAGTACCTACGAGACATCCCTTACCACAAATGAAAAAAAAATCTCTAGGTGTAAAGCGTAAATGTAAATTTTAAAATTGGAAAAATAATGTCACAATAGGATTTTCTAAATAATACGGGTGCCTGTGTATGTCAAAATTAAATAGATCATTTTCCCGCGCTTAATTTACTTTCATTCATCAAATGATAATTCATAAATAGCTCGCCGGCTGGGCCGTGCCTCGGTATGCGGGTTATTTGACTCAATTAATGTCTCGGCGCTCAATCAGTCCAGGGCGAACCCATCGTTACGATCATCTGTTACTACGTTTCATCGTAGTTTTAAAATGTTATTTCCTCAATTTTTTTAAAATAATAGATATTATAATAATGCAATCATTACATAGTATAAAGCAAAGTAGCTTCCAGCGTCTGTTTGTTCCTATGTATGCTTAAATTTTTAAAACTACACAAAGGATTTTGATGAGGTCTTTTTAGCCCTGTATGTAAGGGCTTTAAGATGAAGGATTTACCTGAAGCGAAGCGAGTCCGACCGATTTCAGCCATGGCGGCAGATCCCAATTGAGATCTGCCAAGTGCGCAGGACATAATATTATAGTGCACAAGTATGCGCGCAAACACAAGTGCACTCTCTATTCCCTCTCACTCTCATAATTCGGTGAGACGGCACTCCGACATGACCGATAAGAGATCGTGCGCAGGACCACCGGTTTAACGTGCTTTCCGAGACACGGGCGTTCAAACCCCAACTTCCTAACTCCGGGCTGAGTAAATTCCTTACAGAAAAACTCGCACAAATTTTGCCCGACCCCGGACTCGAACCGGGGACCTCTCGGTCCTAACACAGCACTTGCTACCAATAGACCAACGAGGCAGTTAGTGTCATATAAAGTGGCAGCCGAGCGACGGCCAAGGGGAAGAGCAGAAAAGAGATGGCGCGATGTTCTCAACGCCGAACACCCAAACTGGTCATCTCTTGCTACTTGGACTGAATTGGGGGACGCCTTTGCCCAGCAGTGGGAGATCACGGGACAAAACAACCATATTAAACTTGCAACACACAGTTCCTTGGGGCTTTTCCCTAAACAGTTTTATAAACCTTGACCTTGTTAAAACAATGCACATGTCACGTCACGTTTCCCACAGAGGTCAAAAGTGGATCGCTGGAAGAGATCTCTGCCTACCCCTCTGGGAAAAAGGCGTGATTTTATGTATGTATGTATGTTTTATAAACCGTCAGTTTTATTTACTGGTGGAGAATGATTTAAACATGTTACGTTTTGTCAATGAGTTAGGGGTGAGAGCCATCCGCTCCCCCGCAAGCCCGGTGATGGTGACAAGGCTCCTCCAAGGCATCATCGTTAGTCAGTTAGGAAAAAAAAAAGGTTTGTCAATGAGCAAGTATGTTCAAAATAGTATCAGTTACAATTGTAATGACCCACAAAAGAGACGAAAACAAAAAAATCTCGAAACTGGGCTGCGTTAACACGATTTGTACTTTGATGCTTGCGTTATCCCTGGCCGACAAACCATACCATGACCCTAGTATTGTGTTTCAGTTGTAGCAAGAACGCCCTAAACTAAAAAAAAAAACAATATTGTGTCACCATAACACTAAAAAACCTTGGGTACTTTGTAGATAATTACTTGTTTAAACTATATCAGTTAATTAGTACTACGAGAAGGTGGTAGATGAATAAATAATTTATACATAGGTAACTACTTATTGCATTTGGCAATGTACAATTATACTCACTTTATAAAAAAAAAAAATCTTAAATCCCTCTGTCTGTTTAAAAAAACCAACAAAATCCGATAAGTAGTTATAGAGATTTAAGCTTACATACATACAGACAGACTCGGGAGGCGACTTTGCTTTATACTATATAGTTGTTCAGAATTAGGCATTATCTATGTAGTGATTAGGTACTTAAATAGATAATGCCTAATTCTGAACATTGAGTCACATTCGCAATACTACTATTAATGAGAATCTCGTCGTCAATTGAAGCAATTGTTTGTTATACACCGGCCACATTAGCGGACCACGACGATGTGTTTTATTTGTATCTCTGATAGTCGACGTCTTGTAAAGGAAAGCTGCACGAATGTGCAAGTCTGTTAATATAGTATGCAGCTGCAGAATTATATGGTGTTTTAAATACGCAAAGAATCGTGTCAAAAGGAGATTAGAGCCAAAGCTGTGTTGAATATGCATGAAAAATATGAGATTTTTATAATTCAACGAACATTTATTGAGCATACTCCATCAGTTAAAACAAAAGATACAACGTTTAAAGATAAATATATCTCTTTCTCTCGAAAACAGACTTTGAATGAGTCAGTAAGAAAACCAAGCCACACCCGACGCGATGACAGTTTTTATTATATAGTGACCCGCCCTCGTTTCGCTTCGGGTATTTTATACATAAAAACCTTTCTCTTAAATCCCTCTATCTATTAAAAAAATCTCCCCATCCCCATGAAAATCTGTTGCGTAGTTTTAAAGATTTAAGCATACATACATATGTACAGACAAACGCGGAGGGCGACTTTGCTTTATACCATGTAGTGATATAATATGCTGTTTGTGTACTAACTCTTTTGGTGTAACTGGACCGGAAAGCCTCCCTGGTGAGGAACTTGTACTCGTTTATCCTCTTGAGCTGCAGCTGTGTGATCCTCTTCTGTTCCTCCGCGCTCGGAGTGACCCGGCTGTGAGCGAATAGGGGGTCCTTTTCGAGTGTGCTCCATATTTTGTACTGGAACAAAGAAAAAGAAACTTAAGTCAGCTGTAAGGGTTAGTTCTGCCATCATATTGGTACAAAAGGCAAGCCTAGCATTTACATAGAGCGGCGAAACTGAAAGGCGTCAAAATTTATGCACTAAAAAGACGTTGCATTACTTAATAAAGGCCAAATTATCTCTATTTGCTTAACATGTCGAACAGACATACCATTTTCAGCTAGAATGGGGATCAAGGTAACTAGAAAATTTATAGAATTTCTGAATATTTAAAAAAAATCCTAAAAATCATTTGTGATATGTATATTGTATATTGAATAAGCAACTATAATTTGATCCTGATTGTTACATCATAGTACCTTTAGTGCTGGTTGTAGGGATATTCTACATACCTATTACCTATCATAGAAATCTTATGCATTGAAATTCGATATTGTTTTTATTGTATAGCTGAATAGATAAAAAAAATACACTCTAGGTTTCTAATACCATTCCATTACGAAAGGTAAAATGTTGGTGCCATTTCAAAAGTGCTTTAAATAATGAGATAACAAACATAAATAATTAAGAGAAAGTTTCTTTAAGTTTTAAAAATATAAAATGTTTGAAATTAGGGTAACACCAAAATGAGAAATTAATAATCAATCTTTAGCTTCTGAATATTTGGATAAAATGGTTTTGATTTTGCAGGTGAATACAATATTTTGTCTACATGATTATCATGATCACTTGTAAGGTTAACACAACATCAGTTTCAAAAAGAATTATCAAAATTATTTGTATTCACAGTGACTGATGAATCATGAAATAATAACATTGATGGTGATGTCATACACCCATCTGTCATAGTACTCATACACAATACATGTCATTACTATATAAACTGAAGTTTCCTTGAACTGAAACTAGACTTCAGAACCTAGTTATATATTCTGACTATGTAAGTAATAAATGACAACTTAAGATAAATAAAAATAAAAAATAAATATTTCACCACATCACATACATTGATCTGACCCCTTGGTAAGTAGCTTAAGCACTTGTATTATGGATATCAGATACCACATTGGATACACAAATAAACTTAAATATATATAAATAACCTAGACACAGAACAAACACCGATGTTCGCCACACAAATAATTATCCCAAGTGGGAATCGAACCCACGACTCTTGGAACCGGAAAGGACCAGAAACTGGGACACCAAAATTTAAAAAAAAATTACTTAATTACATTGTCGTCATCAAAATAGCTATCCAATAATATATGTGTGGTTGTTATTGGTACACATCTTATACATAGCAGCCTGTCCCTACTCTACCGATGAATTAAATAATGTTAACTGTGTACATTTATTCAACCATATGGGATTTCCAATCTTTACTACCTATTTTCTTATCAAGACAACTGTCATTTTTAGCCTTGCTCATGATCACGAGCTGTGTATGGAGATCATAACATTGGGTCACTGAATAATATTTTTAGAATAACAAAACATGTGAGTTCAATCCATAAATTAGTTACGTATCTATACTAATAATAAATCTGTAAGGGTCAGTCATGGAGTAAGTTAGTTTGTTTTCAGAGATATTGTGTTTATAGGCTCAATATATGATACTGATACTAATTTCACGATTTTTAGAATTTTTTTCTGTATGTGTGTATGTATGTATGTTCCTCCATAAGTCTTAAACCAATTATCCGAATTTGATGAAATTTGGTATAAAAACGCATACACATCTGGGACACAGGAAAGGCTATTTAAATTCGAGCTCCAGTTATGATAAGACGTGGCCCCCATCCAAACCTAATTGTAAAAATTGAAATGTACGTGAATGGAGTTGCGGGCACATCTAGTATCAAATATTTAATCAATACAAAAAAAAAATGGTTTTTCTGTTAGTTGAATTACAAAGATATCCTGAAGAAACATGAAAAGCCAGGATGAATGTTAAATATCAATTCAAACTAAAACAATTGTTAGAATCTGAATCAGATGAGATCTTGGATGTGTAATGTTTTTTGGTTATTAATAATTTGTTTGTAAATTAAAACCATTGAAGAACTTAGTCATTGATGTTTCTTGTGCCTTATACTAAGCCATATAAGTGTAAAAGGGGAATACCATATTGATAATTTTTACTCATTAAAAGGCTACTTGTCACTCATTCAATTATAGGATGGAATGTTAATAATAAGAGTGAGTAAAATTCTGATGGATTTTTCTTGGACTTAGATTTAGGTAAAAACAAATATAAAGTATGGATCTTTTAAAAGGCTCTAAGGTTAGTCTTTCTATTCCAATTTTCAGAAGTTCAGTAAGTGCAAAAGTTTTTTTCTATGTAAGCACAGCCAATCCCCAGCTACTCTAAGCCAGGTTGGAAAAAAAAAAATACAAAATTTAGGACAATAATATTGTTGGTATCTGAATCAGAAATGTAATCATTATTATCCATCACCTAAGGAGGAAAATTCTTTAAGGAAACATAAACTAATCTGAATATAAATTGGGTTTTCTATACATTGTGGGAGAAATCAATAATATTATATTACATAGGTCCTCAACAAAAATCCACTGTTTGAAAAAAAATCTTTTAAATAATTTGAAGAGCAAAAGGCAGTAAAATATTACAGCTTAACAATTTATGTAAAAATTTTGTAAATAAATGTTTACTTTCTGAAAACAAAACACCAGAGTGTGGCAATTATCTTTTTGTTAAATTTCGAGACAATACAATATTAGAAAGAAATCCCTATTCAAATAACTAAAAAATACAAAACACCTGTAAGAACTAAACCCTGAATGAATTTAGTCCTATAAATAAATGTAGTTTTCTCATATTTTTCAAAATAAAACCCAAATTCAATTATCAAATATTACCTTTAGTTTTAACATCTCAATATCGCCCTCCAGAGACAATTTGAGGCGCTTCCAATCGAATGAGGCGCGACTCCTGTACGCGTCCAGAGGCCCGCTGGGGAGGTCCGGGATAAAACTCAGGTCCTCCATTCTTCCAAAATAATTACACACCCGAGCCTTATCAAGTTACCTTACCCGCAAGAGCGCGCGAATCACACTAAACGTTTAAACTGGTTATAACTTATGAGACATTTGATAATTCACCGCGACTTTATAGTTAAACGGTGGTGCGTGAAGTACGAACGGCGTTAGCACTGTGTTAGCAGGTCGCCGAATAAGGAAACCTTGATATAAGCAATGATTGAGGTTAACTTTTTGCTGGTCTCGCGAGGCCGGTAGCGATGTGCCGTTCGTCACCGGGGAGCGGTCGCGCGCGCACTCTTCTACAAACTTTTGAATCAGTCACACCACCTTATATTTATCATTCAGCTTGTCACACGTCATTCGTCAATTCAACGTGATTTTGATTCGAGTAAAACAGTGTTTGCTGATAGGCGATGACACTATCTGTCAAACTATAGTGAGGCACTCATGCGATTTGCAATTTGAAAATATCGATAGAGCGGGATTTGCATGCTTTATCACTTATTGGTATTGTCTATTTTTATTTGCGCGAGCACTACACATTTGAAATAAAACTAATGACACCAGCCACCAGCGCTCGTGGTCTTAACCGTGACCACGAGCGCTGTAAAGAGCTCGAAACGTCGGATCTCTAAATAATGTTTAGAATACCAATACACGCAAGTTTAATCCGTAAAATTATAGATTTTCAGCATTATATAAAATGCACTTTTATTTTAAGAATTGCCAATACATATTGTTGTATTTACATTTTAGTAAGGGAAACTGGGGACACTTGATCCCCATTTTGGTTTCATGCTTATATTTTTATCAAATTTAGTTCTATGAAAATAATACATACATATATAGTTAGTAAATATTGTTTATTATTGTTCCCCATTATTTGATTATTATATTTCTGAGTGCTACATTTATTTTTATTGCATTTTCTGAAAGCTTTCCAAAAGGAAGAAGTTAATATATTCAGGGAGACTTGATCCCAGTAACGGGTAGACTAGATCATAGGGGATTTTCTTAGGTTTATGTACAGGACAGCCCCGTCTCGTCAATATTCCAGATAGCATGCGCTCCAAAATGATGCTTAACCAATAGTTTTTGTAAATTTTCAAAGAAACAGCTAATGTTATGTTAATTGAAGCTGGCCGATACTCTTTGGCAGTACCTTTGATCGTGTTACCCTCCAATACGCGGTTTTGCACCCTCTTTTTTCTTTTATATTTTATAATTAATTTAAAACAAAAGAAAAAACAAAATTGGCAAATTATCTTACCGGGATCAAGTGTACCCGGGAGTGCTCTTATAAAAAAAATGATTTTTCATGTCGAGAGAAAAGGGTAATTAAATTAAATACATGTAAATGCAAATTTTAATAACCTGCTTGCATTGATTTTGCCACATACTCAGGTTATTATTCATTCAATTCTTTAGAAAACACAAATGAAAAACTTTCCGAAAGAAATTCTGGCACAGGAAAATAAAAATGCCTGCACTGCTCTGAAGTTGCCTACAGAAAGATGTCAAAATGACGTTTTTTGTTCACCATAGACAACAAAGATTAATGTTGCCAATATAAAAACTAGATAAGGCGTTTAGTTTTTGATTTGTCACTGGGTGATCAAGTCTCCCCAGGGATCAAGTCTCCCCAGTCTCCCCTAAGTGTTTTCCATACGCGTTGATAAGTCGATAAGACTGGGATTATAATTATGAGGAACAATTTTATTTTTAATGACAATGATTTTCAATGACATTTTTAAATTATTAACCTTAATGTGATTTTTGTTGTTATCGATATTTATTCATCGACATTTTTTTTACATTACATCTCTATAAAGCAATGTCAATGTCAAACTGGGCGTAGCCTGTTGTTGAAAGATCGGATACACATAAAAAATCAAATACTAATACAAAATTCTTAATTTGCGATGAAATACAGTAAATATTGATTGGACAATATATTTTTAACTCAACGATGTATGTCAAATACATTTGATATTGCTTTAGCAGAAAATGGAAATGAAACAATGATTCTTATGAGAAACCAGTGTGGGTAGAATAATATTTTCGGTTACATGGTTTTTAATTTAATCTTGTGAACTTGATATTTAATTAAAGTTTTACTTCAATTTCCGGTTAAAAAAACATACATAAAATTGATTTTCATAACACTTAATCTTTATTTACTATTCTTAGTTACTTTAAGGGAAAAGTAAATAAGCATTATATTATACACTAAACTGATTGCGTACCATTGCGAATTACTTTTAATGAAATGTTGTTCTTTTACTTTCTTATACACACAAGCGATGCTGTTATATTCATTAGTAGAAAATATTAGTAGTTACAAGATTCCGTAACCCGTCCACTATAATATAGTGTTATAATATACCTAGTGTTACAACAATTATTGTTGGCCATACCTGGTGAGCCATGAGATACTGATACAAGTATTCAATAATATACAAAATTGATAACGACTTGATTGACTATAATCAAATAATTTTATTTAAGAGAATACCTATTAACAACACCATACATTTTGTTAAAAATGATATATCAATAAAAACGCCATCTATGACATCAATATGAAACCATTGTATACTCTACTTGCAACCTAAACGTGCTCATGCGTCGCAATCACTAGCTCAGATATCAGAGTCGTCAATAGATGGCGCTACCAACTACCAGATAATTAATGAAATGTGCGAGCAAGAGAAGACTATATGGTTATGAACTAAATAGAACGAGACAGCCTGAGCGTACTACTACTAACGGAATTCACCACTACAGGCGCAAGTTAAGTTGCCAGACTCATAACAAGAAAAGAGAAGTTGTAAAACAACAACTGTGTTCGCTGCTTTGGTTTTCTATCAGATGTAAAATGGACGGGCGGTCGTGTTGCTGCGCGCTCGCGTGCTCCGCGTGATCGTTTCAATATCGATGTTTATTGTTTTAAATTTTGACGTGATTACGAATATTGTTTATGCGATTGTTCGACTACTTCGGTGTTCGGTGCCGAAGCAGATTGTGTTTGTGGATGTGTTTTTTATATGACGTTGGCGCTCACTTCACTTGCAGTGATTTCGCTGATAGCTCACTAGCCGGTGGGTGCGCGTGATAAACTACGTGTTCGGTTATTAAAAAGGCGAATAGTCGTCTAGTGAGGGTGTTTTGCGGTACCACGATGCTGTATACTGTGACATAGTGAACCTAGTACTCTCCCTGACCTCTGACAACATGTCTGGGCGATCGGATTGCAGGAAATTTGCACCAAACATCTTCAACAAGAGCAAATGCACTAATTGCTTCCGACAGAAGGAGGAGCACAGTGCTGAGGCGTTGGAATCCAATCGGGTAAGTTTTAAAAATTAAAAAGTTTACGTTCTGTTTTCTATTCGACAAACAAAATAGAATGTATGTAATGTAGGTGTGTGTTGTGCATGTGTGCGTGGGCTGGCCACTCTTCAGGTGTTGGTCTAACGGATTTTATCGAGTTATTAAAATTGTATTGAGACTCGGTCGTACCGGCTAATAAGTGGGAATGGGCACTGTAGGTACTTATACCGGCTTTGAGTCAGTTGATTTCTGACAGGCTCTTAACTGATTTCTTTACACACACTACAACGAGTAGGTAGACGTGACCCATGTGTGGTTAAAATGTAACAAAGTTTAGTTATGAGGAGATCCTACCCGCAACAAAATATGGCAGTGAAATCGTCGACAAATTTTCACCAACAACTTAGCCTTACTCACATAGGTACTTGCCTAAATAAAAAAATACTATAATTTAGAAACTCAGATCTACCCTATAGATACCGAGCGAGTATCGAATTTGTTAGTGTCAATTCACTCAAGTTTATATTTACGCGACAACTACCCTCTATTCTAACTTTTTTCATGCCGAATAATGCAGTAGGCTGTATGGGCTAGATTCCATTGCATTTCCCTGTTGGGATAAATTGGATAAAAAAAACGAATAATGCAATTCTGTGCGTAAAATTGGATAAGGTGTCGGGTGGATGATTATTAGACCACTCAATAATAATTTATCATACACAGGTAGTTGCTATAATTATAAGTAACCTACCTTTTCTATAAGTTGGTGGATTGTGTCCACAGGTGACAATAAATAAATACCTACACAGGTAAACTTTTTTTTATCGCTAGTCGATAAAAGCGCGGGAGACGTCTGCGTTGGTTTTATAATAAACCTAGATGAAAAAAAAGGTTAAATAGGTAATAACCAGTAACTATAATCAACATCTAACTTGTTTATTACCGTTCTGCTGGTCATTTATTAGCATAGAATCAGGTTACATTAAAAACCTTGCTCTGTTTTATATTAAATTAACTATAGGATTTACCTACTTACCCTTTTGAAAATAAAAACAAAGATTTTTAAGTTACACCTATAGTTGTATAAAATATTGTATTTGTAATTAGTTTCTGAACTAAGTACCTATGCAGGATTTTTTTTAAAGACACTTAAGTATTGTACCTACTATTTTGTTATGTATGTAGTTCGTATTTATAGATATTTACTTAGTCATTCGAATAAATTTTAATTCACTCAGATAATATTCCACCTAAAAGCAAACGAAACATAAAAATGTGTTGTAGATTGCAAATCCATTACTTATCTAGGCATGTCCTTATCAATATTATGGCGTACATTATTATTCCACATATTACATTATCGATCGATTAAAAACAGCAATATTTTCTACAAATAGTATTGCACTAGTTTACGTGCTATTTTGCTAATAATTAAATAAGTACTTACTTCATTTTGCATTACAATTTCTCGACTACTTTCATTAGAAAAAAAGCTAATAGACCATAAATAAAAGGTTTCAACTAATTATTACTGACATACTATGTAGGTACCTGTTGAATGTTTTTAAAAGGAGCCGATGTATGTATTTATGAGATATTAAAGTAAAATAATTTTATGCCTTAGATTACAAGCACTTTTATGATTTTTATATCGACAAGTGTGAACAACAACGACCGCTGTTTATAATTAAAAATCACCTTTTAAGTCTTTAACTAACTGATCCGATTATTACATTACTCTATGTAGTAATTTCAATAGGAAATACAATGAAGTTTTTTTTTAATAACCTATCTCCTCAAGAAAAAGGTTTTGATCAGGCTAAAATAATAATTTAATCGAATAGGCAATCATAGTAGTACAGGATCCGTGGTGTATTTTTTCACTTGATTACTATCAAGCTAATTTTCCGTGAGTAGCTTCATTTTGATAAGACGCCCAAAAAATTCCTGTGCGAAAATTTTTGATTGTGGTAGCTAACAGAGGTATCAATGATTAAATATTTAGGACCGTAGGACCGGGACAAAGTACCACGGAATTTAATATTAACTAAGTAAAATAATAAAAATCAGCTGGTTAGTAATCATTTTTGGTGATCTCCTCCCCCTCCAACTTGTATCGATAACGAGATCACCAAAAATGATTACTAACCAGCTGATTTTTATTATTTTACTTAGTTAATATTTATATAATGTAACGGTCATATTGTCCTACAAATTCCGTGGTACTTTGTCCCGGTCCTACGGTCCTAAATATTTAATCATTGCTACCTCTGTTAGCTACCACAATCAAAAATTTTCGCACAGGAATTTTTTGGGCGTCTTATCAAAATGAAGCTACTCACGGAAAATTAGCTTGATAGTAATCAAGTGAAAAAATACACCACGGATCCTGTACTATAGTATAGATTCCCTTTTTACTGGCCAGTGACTGGTTACCATAGCGTTTCGTTTCTTCGCAGGCTGCGCTATGGTAATTCATTTGCCGCGTTTGGCTGAAATGTGTTTAACACCTTTGCCGCCAAATTTAGAATGTTGCCCCGCCAGCTAACGCAGCTTACAAATTGAAGAAAAGGACTTAGGCTGTTGAGTGCACGACCTCATACCTACTTTGCATATTCCTTCGTCTGCGCGTCGAAACTTGTTGTCGGTTATATCGTACTTTTAGTATGTATAAACGGTTACTGTATTATTAAGTAAACAAAATGCGTGTTAAATAGTATCGAGTTTTTTTTTTAAAGTAGGTACCGAAAAGCTCTTAAATACCGAAACTAGTGAGGTACATGAAAAAGATCGTGTACCTATTCAATCTCACTAATAGTTTTTTTTTAAATAATTTTATCGCAAGTTCACCAGTGCGTATACTCGTCTTGATAGCCGTCTACTCTCATAACTTTATTATAAAGGCAAACTTTTTTCCTCAATTAAGGGTCATGACGTAAAAGTTGCGTAGACGCATCCGACGTCACACGAAGGACCACCGGCTTAAGGAAATTGTCGCCTCATTACAAATACAATATTCATAGTAGCATAACGTTGCATAAGCCGCGTAATACACTTGTAATAGGTCCAGAGCCCTCAGATATACTCCCGACTAGTTGGGCGTCGGGCTTCCAACCAAGCATTGTAGTTTTTGAGCACTTTAAAAAATCGGGTGGATATTTAAATGGCTCGAAGGCGCGTTGGATAGTGCCCCTGTCTCATTTTCAAGGGTTCGATTCTCACTTGGGACATTTTTTTTTTAAATGAGATTTAATGTAAAGAGTAACTATCGAGTTTCTTGCCGGAGTCTTCTTGGAAGAATCAGCGTTCCGAACCGGTTGCCTACATAATAAAGACATTTTGATTTTGATGTACCTATTTAAACTTAATTGTGCATGCTGGTTCTGATATCCGTCACACAAGTGTTCCACTTACCACGGGATCAGATCAATATCTGATGATTGTTATGTATGTATTTATTGAATGCACTTGTATCACCTATGCAAAGAGTTACGGTCCCCTTGTTCCGCATACACGCTTGCCGGCCGGCTTTTCCGTCGAAGTGCATCGTCATCACTTTGAAGAGGGTATTGTTGCATAATGACTGTGACAGTCTTCAGCCGCTTCAGATACACACAATGATGCAATAGACAGGTTACAATTTGACGAATGAAAGAGTCACTACCGAATTATGTTATGCGGCTTGCGGTACCTTACTTTTAAACACTTTGTTATTAAAAAAAAAAGACGTGAGGAAGACAGTTAATAACTTATTAATAGCAGAGCCCATTAACGTAAATGTCAAGTATCGTGCAGTTTGAATTTGATTGATTTTGTTTTTAATCACTCTTGTACTTACAATACCTTGTCCGCTGTTCATATCAAGATTTAATATATTCTATGAGGCTAACAAGAAATCTCAGATATTTAATTCGATGTTAATCAACCGGATACCACTACGCGTTCCCGATCGAAAGATCTTCGTACATAAAGACAATACATTTATAATGTAAAACCTAGTTCCGTATTTTTTGCAATCCGGAATATTGAAAATCATCCGCAAGTGTTGCCAACTTAAGTTTCCCTTATAACCTTTCAACAATTCCTATCCCTGCCTCAATAAAACCAATCCCACGATTACAACACAGACTGTAATTAATAAACATGTGTGACTGCCCTCTATCGCTCGAGCGAAAAGCAAAACGCCTGCATCGCCCATACAAATTGTAAATTATCTGCTAAGCAAGGGTACTACGATTCCCTTGTATGGGCTGCTGTACTGTTTCAAATCAACTGTTACATGTGGCTCTGATCAGTCAGACTGTGTCCTGATAGTTTTGTTTATCTTTGTTTCTTTCAATCATAACTTCTTTAACACTTTCACTGCTGACTACACATTTTGTGTTTTGAAGTACTTATCATACAAGAAGTCTCTAGGGGTGTGAGCCTTCCGCTCCCCCGCCAGTCCGGTGAAGTTGTAGAAGCCGTCTGAGGCTAACAGCTAAGCTTTTGTCTCTTCGAGAAAAAAAAAATCATTCAAGAGTACGCCACTTGCATCCATCGATCGTCTACAGATTTTTACGCTCGCGAGAGCCGCAGATAATGTGTTAAGTAGTTTCCAGAGGGATATGCTTGAAAATATTGATGAGATCAGTAATTCAGCTCAACTCAATACATTGACCTTTGCAAACCAATAATTCTCGTCGCTGTTACCAACCCAATAGAGATCGTTGTTAGACAATGTAGTTCACATCAATAGGCTAGTTTCCTAAGTCTGATTTTACATAAAATTTCACAATTAACAGTTACATATGGGTAAATCAATAACATAATTGAAATCGAAATTAAAATTTCTTACGAAATGAGACAATAATAGGCATTTGAAGTTAGGTGGGAAAGTCCATTTTTAAAGTGCGAAAATTCAATAAAAATAGTATGCCAACTTATAAATTACAGAATTAGTAGTAGCTTTTACTATGAGAACATATTCGTAAAAGCAACATTTGATATAGCTGCTGAACAAAGCTCTTACGATATTCATACTCGTATACAGAGGGGTGACGTCATAGCTCTATGCGACATTTGTATGAAGCGTTTTGAGCTCGCCCGAATGATATGCTATTGAAACTGTAATATCTCCGGGAGTTTTCCAAATATTAAACCATTCTTTTAACAGCACCTTTGCAATTGTGTTGTTCATCCATCTATGTAAAAATTAAAAAATAGGAAACTACCCTATTGTAAGCTTCATCAAATGCTAGAAGACATTGATTGATTAACAATACGCTATGAGGAAGACAACGATTCTTTATATTAATCGTTTACAAACATTCGTATCTGCGATCGAAGTCGATGCTACATTAAAACCTCATTCGATTCGGTGTTTAACCTCTTAAATCGCGTTCCTACATATGCGGATTCGATCTGCTAATTATCCAAATTACGTACTCCGTTTAAGGTCAGTGTGAAAGTTGCCAGTTTAACCACTAAGTACGTAATCAAGTGCAGTGTAATAAAAACAAATAATAATATGGAGGTCGGCAACACTAGCTCGCTCACGTATGTGACTCATCGCACTTACTCGCACAATTTAATAAATAACGCCCGATCTCTTATTGATTCGATCAATTGAAGTCGCCAGTCTCATTTGTTTAAAATAAAGCGTTGTGTGAAAGTTACCGATGTGTTACTTTAAGATGCTTTGGCTGCTAAGTGCAAACACTAGGGACTGGCCTTATAGAATCGACAAATACCTTATTTATAAAAATGTACCCTAATGTGATGTACAAATCAAATTATTATTTCTCGTAAGTGATAAGTGGGCAATAGAAGTAAATAGCACAATTAGTACAAGTGGTCATTTCTAAGCCGGATTCAAACAATCTTTTTCTAATAATGTTAGATGCTGTAATGGGAAACAAGCAATCATCAGTAGGTATGCACAGTATTTGAAAAATAATTTCCACATCTTTCATTTATTGCAGTCCCATAAAAATATCACATTCGTATTAATATAGGTACAAACGGAATAAAAGAAATACCTATAAAAGTTACTTTATGGATGCGTCAAGTTACATCAATTTACACTGATTTGATACTATGCGATATTTAAATTGCGGTCATAATTGGCCGTATTGAATGTGATATTGTGCCGTATGGAGTGTTGGTTCATAATAAGACACATGCTTATAATTTTGGTCTAAGCAAACATGGAGTTACGCAGGCAGCCACCTGTGGCAACACGAGCTCGATAAGTATCAACCCTGTTGAGGCCCGACGCTTGCTCTGTTTTGTAAACAAAATTGTGGACTCATTTGAGTCTGCTTAGCGATCCTTTTTTTTATAATAGGTTAACAAGATGACCTAACTTCACCTGGTAGTAAGCGATAGTGAGAGGTCAGGCACAATAGATCCGCCAATTTTGTCTATACTGCCTTATTCTGTTCAAGACTAATCTCAATAATATGTAGTACCTTGACGATTTTCCTTGATGAAAATATCTCCTAGATCGCGTTAAGTGGCTTCGTGATTCGTGACTCGGATGTCACGTCATCTAGTGAGTTAACAGGGAAATCCTCATTCCATTTTCCTTCTGCGCTGAGCCGATTTATTGGTTTATACTCCGGTTGAAGAATAGGTGGACTGCCAACGATATTAAGCGATCGAATCAGCAGTCACACACAAAGTCGAGGTTAAAACTCTATTTAGTTTATATTGGATCTTTAATGTACGAATGAACATGTAACTCCTCTGTACGAATGGCCTGGTTCTTACGTTACGCTACTCGCCCGCCTTTTCAAGATAATACCGGTGCCATGACATTGACAGTGTTTGGACAGGACATGTGCTATAAGTAGTGCCGTCTCGCTCTACAGGGTACAACAATGATCACCGCGGAGATAATTGGGCACAAAACAACCAGGTGACCACACGTGACAGTGCCAAAGCCAAGGCTAAGCCACCGAATACTGATTTGCAATCCCCAAACATGTTACCGTCGGAATAGCAACCTTAATCCCCGGAGATAGGGCGTAACGGTACCGGCGTGAAACAACGCTATTCATGATAATACGGAAACGTCAAACCTCAAATGGTGAGGTTTGGACAATTATCTTGACAAATGCTCCACTAACGAAGTGGTCTGACGCGCGCAAGTTGGATGCGCGCGCGCAATGTGACGCTCAGCCAATAGGAAGTTAACGACGCCACAATGGACGCTGACTTCACATGCTTTGCTAAATAGATGCTAATTTTTTATATTATACTTGTGTAACGAATGCAGGTGAAAGTTTTCGCTTATTAAGCAAATGTCTTCCTCGTATTCATGGCCGCGTGTTATGCATGAAACTTGTCCGTCATACCGGCGCTTTCCTTCATATTAGACGACGGATTTGTATATTTCTTTACCGCATCCGATTCTTAACGGTCGGAAGCGCTACTTTCATAGAGGTTTTACGAATTATCTGGTTACCTCCGACCTATCAAAATGCAATAAAAATATAGTAATGTGTATTATTTACGCTTACACTACACATTTGAAAAAAAAAACTAAGTTTACGGAAAAAATATACTTTTTTCATTAGGTAGACATGGTATGACAGATTGACAAAATGCCAATTGTTACTATAATATTATTTAAATGTAAAAGTTACGGAGTCGCGACTAGAATTATAGTCCTCAACAATGTTAAAAAAGTTTGAATTTTGAAAGTGATCACCTTAAGAAACCATATAGTATTTTCCTAACGTAAAAATGGGGGATTGTAACTCGCGCGGTATTCTCACTTGGCTTACTACAATCGTGTGAAATATAAAATACTTAATTGTATAAGTAATAACATACGCGGTTTTGTTTTAATTAATTAACACTTCTGGCCACTTGTGAACGGGTTCTGAAATTGTTTTTGTACACCTGTTTTGTAAAAGTACAACTTTGGTACTCGGTACGTAGGTACAGGTGTGTTGACAATTTACATTACGAGTATAACCTTTTACTTGATAACTAGAGCAGGTTTAGAATGAGTACATTATTATTATAATAGATTGACTGATTGCAAGCTATTGACTTACTACCTTACTACTATAAAGTTGGGCATCTTTAGTGTCTTGATGTCACTGGATCGATAGATTGAATGATGTATGAATAAAAATCAGCTCAGCTAAAATACCTAGTTTTTAAAAAAGAAATACTTTCTTTAAAAAAATGACTATTTCGCCCCGTCTTCTGCCCCTCAATACCACGATTTACCAACATCGATTTTTCCATGCACTAAAGCCAGCAGGATATTTAAAAAGGTTAACAGCAATAATTAACATATATGATCGGAGGCTTTAGCATGGTCTTGGCTAAGTCTGAACCGGCTGCTAACCTGTACTCTCGGAAAATTCCTGCGACGACCATCTCACTAAACGGTCGTTAGGACAGGATACGGAAAATCAGGGTAACCGCAAGTCAGGGTAAGAAGTTACGACTACAACTGCATTATTGCATTTTAATGCCCCGCCCGGGTAGCTATAGTCAGTAGTCAGTAACTCAGTACATCACAACTAATGCCACATGTGTTATTCGACAAGTTGATTTTTAGGTTAATATTAGTCGCATAGTTTGCGTATCGAGCCAAAAATGTGTCAAGGAACACCATATTCTTTATGACCTGAACTTTTGAATAAATCCAATTGAAGAAATAATTTAGGTAAATAATAAAAATAGTAAAGTTGGCTAAAACAGTTCGGTAGATTATGTTTTGAATGAGTATCTTAAAGGATATTTTGCTGCAGGTTGTAAAGTGTGTTATTTTACAAATAGAACTTTTGTAATGGCGTCAGTTCTCAGGGCCGTGCAAGGATTGTTTCAATTATGTTCAAGTGGGACTCTTTTAGCAAAATGCAATGCAATTATAAACTTCATATATATGTTCAAACGTGCACAATCATATGGAGACATCAGGTCTTCATTTTTGATCTAAGACTGTTCGGGTCAATGAACTTTGATGATAATATGATTCTATATGCAAAAATGATATACGACGTGTAATGAGATGAATATGTAGGTAAGTAATATTCCACCACGACTTTTCAAGTTCAAAATCGAATTTTCAAACAGGCTTCAAAATCGGAACTGTGACCCTTGAGATTCGTATTCGATGAATACCAATTAGTGGTGGCAGGTAAAAGTTGATGTCACCAAACAGTATAAAAATAAGGCGTCCGACCGATTTCAGCCATGGCGGCCGATCTCAATTGAGATCAGCCAAGTGCGCAGGACATATTATAGTGCACAAGTGTGCGCGCAAACACAAGTGCACTCTCTATTCCCTTACTCTCATAATTCGGTGAGACGACAATCCGACATGACCGATGAGAGATCGGGCGCAGGACCACCGGCTTAACGTGCTTTCCGAGGCACGGGCGTTCAACCGCCAACTTCCTAACTCCGGGCTGAGTAATTTTATTACAGAAAATCTCACACAAATTTTGCCCGACCCCGGATTTGAACCGGGGACCTCTCGGTCCTAACGCAGCGCTTGCTACCAATGGACCAACGAGGCCAATAGACCAAACAGTATACAGCGATGCCAACTGTGACAATCTAGCCAGTTCCTATGGAAAATAATTAGCTTTTCCCACTTTCACCCATCCCCGTTTGTGGGTCGCTAGTGTTTGTTTTAACCAAATTAACGTTTCGCGAACAGGTTTGTTTTCCCTGGCGCCAGTTCTGCTTCGCGGTTAACGCGTAAGACCACAGCTCAAACGCGAGTTTAGTACTTTGACACACTTTTTGACGCTCACGACCGTAAAGACACGAATTTTACATATGTACGCCGTTGACCTTCAAGCGTATGATACTTCGTGTTACCATTTTCATTAGACCAACGCGACTGCTAATTACTTGCCATTAACATAATGTACTTTAAGTATGTCAGTTTATTTTAATACTCGCTTCGTGCGGTTTTACGCGGATATAACAACTTAAACGGCGAAAGAACAACGATAAAATACAGTGTAGCCTTTTTAAGACATTCATTGCCGTAAGGCGACTAGGAAAAATGTTAACTTCTCACTCACAAAGAGTAGAGTAAGCAAATAGTAAATAACCGTATAATGTGTTAAAATGCAACTGTGAAAATGGTACAACATTTACGATCCCGACAATATTCACCGGAACAGATGACAAGGTTATTATCTGTGGGTTACAAAATCGACCAATTTGAACCACGGTGCTAAGTCGAGGGCCATAAATTGAGCCGACAAACGGCGCACAGTTTTACACAATGTAAATATTTGATCCACACTAAACCTACAATGAAGGCCCCAAAACTTTTTTTTGATCTAAAATGCCGAACAACAACGGCTTGGAGTCGAAATAGTGAAATTAAAAAAGAAAATGGGATGTTGCGTTCCGTGTTTCGAGTCGACCAGTATACTTAGGCCCGCGTATGAATGTAGTTATTGGTTTTTGTATGAGTTTAGTGTCAGGCATAGCGAGGTGGATGTATCAGGTGTAAGTGGTTGCTCTGAGTTGTGAGTCCATAAAAACTAGTCAAGTTGGAGCCGTGGTTATGCAAAGGCCATCGTTGCGTGTTCAAGAGGTATATGTGTAATATCGAAGTGGTATTGCTAGATTGCAATTAAACGCCTGACATCACATGTTATGATGTAATGTGCTTTCTTTTTCTGGTCGGAAACTGGCTGCTGTGATTAACTCTTCATCTACCGGCTCGACTACTTATTTCTAGCGTAGTACAATAAAGAAGCCTTGGCAATGTGTGACACATCAATACATTTTTCAATAACATTTTTTGCATGTGCTCACAGAAAAAAATATCCGCCTTAGTACCCGTCATGCCTATTGAGCACCTCATCTTGGCTAACTAAAGAAATCTAACCTAACAGTGCATCGATGTGTTCAGAAACTGCGCTCATAATAGTGCATTATACGGGCCTTTACCTGAGGATCTCTAAAAAGGAGTGCGTGAGGAATGCGCCGGCGCATGCCCAGGTGCAACGGCCCCGGGCCCCGCCCCCAACTCGCATTTTTGTGTCTGCGCCTAACGCCACGGGAATCACTAAATCAGCATCCAGGGAACATTTAGGGGCTATATGTACTGGAGAGGAAAATGGTTCTTTATTAAGACCACCAACTTCTGATTTTTATACCTTTTTTTAGTTATTCACTGCTCGTATTAGGTAAAGATCTACCTCACTAATCATAGTTATTATTACAAACTAAGTTTACATCAAATTTAGTTTTAAACTTTCATGGTTACACACATTACAAAACTAAAACTGTCCGATCTTGTCAAGTTCACCCGTGATCATGGCGCTTGCAATAGTGCCGAAATATCGGGAGCTCATTAAAACAAAACAACATGGTAAATATCCCGGACAGTTTCAGTTTTCTAATAAGTTTACATCAAACTAAAAAAAACATTCACGATGAGAATGGATAGACTAATAGAGTACCTATCAAACTCTATTCTGTAATCACGTAAGTTTTGTACCCACTTTTAGCGCATCCAATGCTCTTAATAAAAGCAAGTTAAGGTTATCTTCATCAGTATCGGCTGTTACCTAATCAGGCATCAAAAAGCGCCGCCTAAAAGTCAAATGAAGCAGTTGACATTACCCATAAAGGTTCAAATATAACTCGCGATTCTTACCGGTCATCTATCGGACTGGTGATGTTTACACTCGCGATAGCCTTAATCTTACCGTTAAGAGTACAATAGGTGAGGTGGGTTAAAGTGGGTCGCCGCGACACCTGATAATGCGGACTAGACGGGTATGGGAAGATCCTTATATTGTAAACGCGAAAGTTTGTATGGATGTCTGAATGTTCGTTGCTCTTTCACGCAGATACTATTAAATGGATTTTGTTGAAACTTTACAATAATATAGTTTATTATGTCAGATTAACACATAGGCTACAATTAATAAAAGCAACATTCCTAAATATAACCAAGTCCACGCGTCGCTAAGTCGCAGGCGGCCCCCTAGTACAGCACTTTAATGTGTGGTAACGAGGTGCTATTGAAGATTTCATTGTTGAGTTACACTCGTAGATCGTGTATGATAGCTTACGATTTGGTGCTGAGTTAGCGTTAACGGTGGCATAGATTAAAGGTTTTACTTCCTTAGTAACGTTGGAGAGAACTTGCCGGGGATATTAGATTACATACTAGTAACATGTTAACTATGCCTTAATTTTGTTGACAAATATGCGTTTTTTTGCAAACCAATCAGCAGTTTTTTGCATTTGACTTTAATCTCACCTGATGGTAAACAGCCATGTAGGCAACGGCAGATCATATACTCATATACTTACATGCTTAAAATAAGATATATTATTTACTTGTATATTGAAAGGAATTAAAAAAAATAATTAATATTCTAAAGATGGAATCAAAAATGTCAAGAACCTTACTGTCTGAAGCATTAATTAAGATCGAAATATATGCGACATTTCGTTTCGAAGTGTGTCAGATCTTCATCTCAGAATGTAATATTGTTATCTTACGGTTAATCTACGATTTATTTATTCTATAATAGGATATTTTATGATTTGATGGTGTTAATGTTGTGAGATATTTTGCATACACACCGTTATACTTTGTGAATTTATTTGTGTAAAGTTTAGAAGATACATACAATCGATGAAGAGTTTAAAGTTACTTATTACGTGAAATGAATAATTCAGGATCTTAGATGTTTTTTTTCCTAACTGACAATCAATGATGGCTTGGCGGTAGCCTCGTTATCATCAGCGGATGGCCCTCACCCTAAAGATCTTAGAACAAAAATCACGATATGTGACTAATATAATTTTTAAGCATATTTCCCCAAAACTGAAAACCAAAGATATTCCCGGAAGGACGGGTGTTCAAATCCCCGGTTAACAGAGGAGCAATTTAACTTTTTCCGTTATTCAAAATATTAAAACAGCTAGTGCAAGCTTTAGCACTAAAACTTTTTTATAATTAAACATATTGTTTCACAGAATAATACTTGTAACGCGCCGCTAATTCCGTGTTTATTTATTTAAACGCTCATAAAATAGCGAAACGGTTATAAATACAGCGTAAACAGTTATTACTCATATTCACGTTGCGTCTTATCTCGTGTGCTATCGTCGTCGTTATCGCAACGATACCGGATAACGTTGACAATAATTAACTATGGGAAGAGTAAGGCGAGACTGGCGAGGATTGAGTTTCGTTGATACTGCGTTTAAATATGAACCGTAGCATTCACAGGACGGTTTGTCACTCGATAACGAAGGAATTTGATGGTGGGACAGTTTGGCGATGTACGGTTGTATGTTACTTCTCAAATGGCAAATCGTAAGATTCGAAATGAGGTGTGAGATATCCGCTGTCGCATCCGGTGGTGATGACAAGGCTTAACCAAGTCATCATCGTCAGTAAGAAAAAAGATATTAAACAAGATTTTTTCAGTCGAATCGAATTAATATCCACAATAGGGTTATTTTATATAAAAAATTGTAATGTTTTTAGGTTTTTTTTTCTGCTTTTAAATATTTTTACACGACTTTTTTAATTTAAACTGCTAATAGTTGGTACTATACAGCGTTCGTAGAACACCACAATACACTCGTAGAAGTAGGTTGCAAGGCAAAACGTGTTCGCATGACTATCGGAACTTTATGGATATTTTTAAACATATCGCAGGCGTGATGTGTCTCGTTTTTCTAGGTTTTCGTGCTAGCTGACAACCGTTGGGTGATCGTTGGAATTTAACGATATCGATGCACAGTTATCGGTTGATAAGCTAATGACGGTAGCTCGTGTCAGGACTATTTAGAATTATTTGAATATTTTAAGCTATTGTTTTCGTTTTATTGAAGGTGATAAATATGATCGTTCACTGCTAAAACTGTCTCTTTAATGAGCTCATTAATTTGTGTGAGGTTAAGTTAACTGTTAAATAGAAATAATTTTCTACTAAGTTACTTAATACTGATCGGTTTAGTTACTATTTTGTGTTGAAATCTAAGAAGTTTTAAGTAACAAGTAAGTATGTACACAAAGTTCTGTATTCGTCTGTTGAACGCGAACAAAATTACCTGTATCGTTTGCTTGGCGTGTCACGAGATAATCTAATTATGAGTTACCTTTAATATCCTCAGATAAGGTTTCAGGCAAGCACAGCATTTATTGCGTCATGCTTACGTGGTGGAATATTAGTTTGACGCCAACTCTAAGAAAAGATTAACTTGATGACATAATACTTTTTCTATTCAAACCTTTGTAGTCCACACTCGATCTGGCCATAAATAAATGTCTTTGTTTGAAAAAATAAATGAGTGTTAAATGTAAAGCGCAGTGCACACGGGATAGATGCGTTTCGTTTCTTTGTAAACGCATGCAAGCGTCGCATCCTACGGCTAATGACTGTCTTTTATTCACGCTTTATTCCTCTTCATTCCCATTCTTTAAACGGGCCGTATTCCATTTCATGATAGTAAATCTCTATGACGATAATTTATTCTTTGAATTTAGCTTACGAGCCACTCTGTCTACGGCCGGAGCGATGTCACATATCAAATTTGTATGGAAACCAGTTCTGGAGTCACCTGTCAGATTCATTCTGGATACATGCGGCGGACAACGTAAACATTTTTTATCGATTGGAAATAAAACAAGCGGAATATAAAGTTATTTGATCACCGTCGTTAGTCAGGCGGTTGAATGGGCATGCTTCATAAACTTATTACACAAACATCGGATAGTATTTTTTGTGAGTTTGTTGTGAAATTATTCATAGTTTCTTTGCCTTTGAGAATGTTATTATAACATAATGTAAAATGAAATGTTACTGCACATTTCATAAAAGCGTACTATTAATGTAGATAAAAGCTAACATAATGGTGCTTAGTTCTAAAATACTTCATACAACAAATAAATGATTTAAATATAAATTTACTGTCACCATTTGCGTAAATTTTATTTACAATAGATTGGAATAAAACTAATTTTACGAATTAAACTCGAGTGTATAGTTATTCTGACATTTTATTTAGAGACCCGACGTTTCGTGCTCTTTACAGCGCTCGTGTTTTTTATTAGTGTATTTTATTAATTACGTACTTATTTGTACCCAAACTGACATCTGTCAACTGTCAGACTGGGTACCCATAGCCCAATGCCGATAGTTCAGCACTGCGCACACGCACCCTGTGTGCCGAGACCTTACAAACACCTTGCACAGCCTCAGATTCTCTATTTTCCACCGGAGCAACATTACATTATCTCTCGAATGTTTTACCAGTCACGATGCATTTTTACATTTGCATATTCACAATCTAGACTAGAGATAGCGGCGACGAGTTAAAGTGTACCACTAATTAAAACGTTAAAAATACAATTTGTTTCATTTTCCGAACGGCGGACGCGAAAAAACCAATATGCCGGCTTTGCATACGCGGCGGGTATCGAAATAAAAATACAGAAGGCTCGGTGTGGAGAGCTCTTTAGATAAAACCGTTTTAGTGTTCAAAAGGATAGGGTTGAAATTCCATTGCTTCACTGACGGATCAAGTTGTTCCCGGAATACGCAGATTTTGATTCAGCTTCTAACTAAAATGTTCCATTTTTAAAATTTTGTGATCAAACTTTTTTGGGCATACGTGACTTTGCTCTCATTCTAAATCTGTGAAAATAAGAAATAAAAAAAAAAGTAATCAAATGGCTACTCTGTTATTCTGTGGTCGTGCGTGCGTTTAATTGCTGTCTATTTCTTATTTCTTCATTTAGAAATCGGCAGACCGATAGTGCCAATAGATTTACTCGCGGAGATGGACAGATACAGAGGTACAGAAAAATAAACTTTCAAATAACTATTAAATAACCCATTTAAGTCTAAGCCATAGTCAGCTTAATTTTATCTAGGTAAATTCAACAAGGTCCACGATTGCGTAATTACTATGCTGACTGTACACTTAACTGCAATAAAAACACGTGTTGAAACTCATTTTATAATGAACCTTATTGAATATAGGCTTAAGCCTGTATGCCATTATAAGATATGTTTTTGCTTTCGATACGGCTGTTTACCTCAATAATATGTTGATTGAGTTGCAAATAAAACCAAATTTTATTACGATGTAATAAAGTTCCTTCTGAAATTAACAATCCAAGTGCGTCGATAATGATATTAAACCTATATAGATATTTATTTGTGCATCAATCGTAAAATTAACAACTTTCATATTTTATGTCGATTCTTTACATTGAAAGTCTGACTTTGTAGGCGTTCCAGTTACTTTGTTGTTCATAGCTTTAGTAATGCTAACTTGGCCTCATACTCATATCTTCAGTAGGGCTACCATGAGTTTAAAACTTACGCACTCGATATCGCCTACGTAAATATGAATATGAAAAACTTGTACAGCGCCGCTGGTGGTTACGCGAAGAACTAAAATCGGCCGTATGAAAAAAACAACTCGATAGGTTTTTAACGTACGTAAGTTTTCGATCGCCAACTCATGGTAGGCCCTCTTGACACATAAAACCATATCGGTATCCAAAACACTCCGTCTCTCTTTCACAACTGTCCTAACCCTAATATGCGAGTGAGGCAGAGCCCTCTACAGATTCCTGGTTCTATATTGCCTAGCATAATAACCAAGTCATATCTGCCAATAAAATTGTAGTCGATCCTGTATGGTAATCCAGTAATTACGTGTTTATCCGCGGTTATTTTTAGCCATCA
Organism: Maruca vitrata; assembly: GCA_039566165.1. NCBI lineage: Eukaryota > Metazoa > Arthropoda > Insecta > Lepidoptera > Crambidae > Maruca > Maruca vitrata. Next base: position 2,399,074 of record CM076918.1, on the reverse strand, counting down.
GAACGGAACTACTTGATGAACTGATAGATCGTAAACGAGATTCTTATCGCGATGATCCTCGTGTCCTAGCGAATAGTGCTGTTTGAATGGTTAGAGCAATTGACTGAATTAGTCATCGGTAGACTTACAGTGGAAAAAATTAGGATCTCAATGTAAAACTTCTCTGTTGTGTATCTAAAATTGAGATCGGTTTTCAGTCTTCTTATAGTCATGCTTATACCACTGAGTTGACTGAGAAACATATTTATTAACGCACTTTTTAATTAACTATTTAGATTCTACAACGCCTGGTGGGGATGTTGTTTTATTTTTCCAAAAATCCCCACTAAGTTGAGTTAATTTTATTAGTGGGGATTTCTGGAAAAAAAGTAACAATCCCCACTGGTGGGGATAAATGGAATAAATCGTTATGGACGATTACTTATGGTGAACCCGAATCAAATCGCTCTATATTCTCTCTAGAATAACAAGCAGTCCCAAAAGGCAGTTTAAGAATAAAGATCACTTCCAATAGCTAAAGTGTTAGTTTTACTTATGCAACCCCAGCAAATAGACTAATTGCAAGCTCTGCATTGCGACTATACGTTCAATTGTGTCTCGATTAGACACCTGTGGATTAACGAACAAAAGACGTCGTCTCCGCAAGACGCGTCATAACTAATTCGACGAGTCAATGTCGAAAAAAGTAAAGGTCGCATTGAGAACGAGTTGGGTAATCGTGATGCAAACTGCGACTTGAAACAGATAATCGGGCGATCGGGACTCTGGTGCACAGTGGATGGGAAGCCAGTAAGGTAGGACGGTGGTGGAGTTTGCAGTAACTGTCAGAATTGTATGCTTGATTTTAAATGTAGTGTAGTCAAATCAGTATTGGCTTTTATTTTTTATTTTACTTTAAATTTAGTAAGTGATCTTGATTACACACACTGACAATATGGCGAAATTTTATTTTATAAATAAGCCACTTTTTTGGGGTTACAATTTTAAAAAATTACCTGGGTGGATATTAGAATGAAAACATAAAGAAAAGTTACCACCATAAGTCCACCTTCATCACAATTTTCTCTCAATCTTATTGTCTTATTATAATAATAATAACGTATCATTATTTGTGACTGTCAAGTTTAAAGAAGATCACTATCATCAGCTCAGCTTTACTGACATTCGGTTCCACTAGCCCGAGGAGTGACTATAGGCGTTAATTTCGAAATTGAATTAACCGGGTGTAAACCTGACTTTTGCAATAACATTGAGTGGAAATTATATACTATTAAGAGGCGCATAGTATGAACGCTGATGAGTGTTCTCAGGTATAAAGCCTCCCGTAAACATCAGTTAAAGTATTATTCGAATAGGTAACCATACAGGTAAGCGATGGGAAAAACTTTACTAATATTATGTAGTAGTTGAAATATTGGCAGTGGTAGCGGGGCAGCGATGGAAATAAAAAACAGGCTTTCCGCTATATCTTCAGTTCTATTTTCTTAAATAAACTGAAATAATTACAGCACAACCGTCATAGCGTCGTTCGTCTTATTTTTCAAAATCCCCCACAATGCTTTCTTCCCTCGTCACACACTACTCATTCTCTTCACTCTTCACACATAATTCTTACATTCGTTCCTTTCATACTTCACTCACCTTTCACCATTCCTACAATTATAAAGCAAAGGCAACTTTGTTTATCTGCCACTTAGATAGACACCCCAAAAAAACAATTGAACCGATTTGAATGACATATCATACAGTCTCGAAAGGATATTTATTGTTTCAAATGCCACACTTTATCCAATTTTGCTATAAGGGCCTAATGATATAATGATAGTAATTGTATACACGGTAATAGTAGTACATAGTGTGAAACAACCTATATAAATTTCCACTTATGCACCGGCTTAGACTTGTTCCATCGAATATAATTGGCAGACCTGTCCAAACCCAGTCAACAGCAGTATTAGGATCATGATGATAATGAATACAGTAATAAGTGAAACTATATCTATATTTCATAATTTCCGAAGACAAACAGTCCCGGGCAACAGTTCGGCCCATGGTGTCCGACAAGGAAGCGTTTTTGCGTCTATTTTTAATCTCATTTGCATTCGGCTTGGTGCAATTAGCATTCCGTTGAGTTCAAGTGCAAAATGCGGTCTTATAAACAAACGTTAAAACATGCTCTTGATGCGGTCATTTCCTATTATACCTTGTTCTACATGTGCTCCGAACGCCGCCGCGCTCAATTTACAAATTTAAGTTACAGGACAGACATTTTGTCCGTAAACTCACTTACAGCATCGTCTATTTCTCCGGCTGCATCTACTAAAATAGCATGTTAATGTGTTTTGAAATACGTTCTTATACGATGTACGCTCGTTCTGATACCATTTCAATTGTTTGCAACCTTTATGGGCGTATTAAAGTCGACATCTATATCATCCTCATTAGGCCTGCAAGAGACAGTATTTTTAATGCATTATGCCAAGTCGAAAACAATGTAGTACTATCCCCTTATCTCTCATTCTTCGTCGAGCTATAAAAACAGCACTTTATTCATAATCCAGTCCGATATCTTTATGAAGTTATTAACCGGCCGATATCTCCGACTATTTGTAGTAATTGTGGGGCGTTATTGCGCTTCATTAGAGTTCTCAAACCGTTTAGAGATAAGTTGTAAAGTTTACTAAGTTGTGACTAAATAGTTGGGATCGTTAAGTTGGTACTTTATCGCTGAATGGACGGTGTGTGAATCACACACGTGAATGAGTACCGATGATGCTGTGCTGGTTCTGTCGAGGAAAGCAAAGAGAAAACTTTTAAGGCCAAATTTACGAGAGGTTTGGTCTTCCTTTTTTTCAATTCCGCAACAGATTTATTAGCAACGCCGTCTTTTGTTAATCGTAATTGATTTTGGACGAATGTTCCAATTTCGATGAATTTCTGCATACCTTCATACTACACAGATTACCTGTTACAACTTTAACAAAGCATTATTTATTTCGATCCATTTGTCGTTTATTTCTTTCAATTTCTTTGGAGCCAACGCGTTATTGCTTATAATATCTCTGTGCCCGCGCCGCGATCGAAACTACTTAATCAGACGTTGGATGCGAATTTAAATCCTATGAAATTCTCGCTTTCATAATCTGTATTATCCAGAACTGGCTGGTGGTTTGGTTAGTAACGAACAAGTAAATAAAGCAATATTGTCGTATATAGCTAAGCTGGCAGGTCAAAGGAATTTCTCACCTGGAACATTTAGACTGACTTATTTAACCATGTTGCGTTACCAGATCATACAGATGTTGTCCTTTGATCATATCATAGTTTGATCATAGTTTGACAAGTACGAATAAAATGGGCATGCGATTGTGAAAATTGAGATATTTCAGTAGATTTCTTGCGATGTCCGTCTCTAGACGTTTTTCGCAACAGCAAATCAGCTGAATATTTGCGCGCTTTCGAATCGCGGGAACCCATTGTCTCACAACGGGTTCAGGTGTCGTCACAACACTCACAACTATTGTCTCGTCGTGTCAACACGTTCCGGCAATGTTTGTTTTCATTGTGTCACATTGTTTTCCAACTGGTCCGTTTGTAAATCGGACCTGGATCGCATTGCTTACATTCTGAGGAAGCGATCGATCAGTGTTTGCGCAAACAAAAAGCGAGTCTCGCGTTTGTGTCGGCAATTGTTTTTTTTAACTGTTTTATAAACATTAGCAACGATAGGAATGTAACGTTAACATAATATTATTTTATGTTTAAATAATACAATTAGATACTATCCTTACTAATATTATAAATGCGAAAGTAACTCTGTCTGTCTGTTACGCTTTCACGCATAGAGTACTGAACCGATTTAAACGAAATTTGATACAGATATAGTACAGAGTCTAGGAAAGGATATAGGATATACTTTTTAACCGACTGCGCTATAAAGAAGTAATATTTTACCCGTTAAACGTCTCCACGCGGACGAAGACGCGGGCGGAAAGCTAGTATTATATAATCCCAATTGTAAGTTATATATGTTAGTATGCCTCAATGTGTCTCAATGAACCATTATAACCAAATCGATTTTCCACAAAGTTGAGTAAAGACATAGTCTTATTTAGCCCACGGAATAACAAAGTAAACTGATCGAATGAATTCCACCGAACCATCCTTGAATTCTTATCAATAAAACGATGACTCAACTTTTAAAATTGGCCGTTCAATTTCACTCTAGGTACCCTATTTACAACCGATAACAAGTTTGAGAGGATTATTCAAACAGATAAACGTCTGTTAGCGGACCAAGCTCACATTTACATCTGTTTTTATATCTCACATCTAGATAAGGTTACGATTGCAATTTGTATAATAGGTCACGTAGGTTAGGAATCGGAGCAACTCCCTCCAATGTCGTACGTTGACGATATGTTTCGCCGAGAAATGAAGTAACTGAATGCTTGTTATTTCTCAACGGTTTCGTCAACCTGACTGTCGAAACCTATTTACTATTCCTATATCATTTATTAGCGTACTTGTTGCAGTTGTAAAGTACGAGCGTAGGTTTCGAGGTCGCCGAACGCTCAGACAATCAATGAATGACAAATTAAACGTGTGGAATGACGGAATATCGGTACATTCATTATTACCACAATTAACCCACATCACTGATCCGACGTGATTGTTTGTGAACAAGTTTATGTTTACAAAATGTATGGAGACGGCCTCTACATAATAGCCTTGAAATGCCTTATCTAATTGCCGCTGCATTGAGTAAGTACCTTGTTAAAATAACTTAAAAGAGTTTTTAATTAATTAATTACGGCTTCTGCGGTCGTAAGTGTAAATAGTTCTTGGTTTTATGCGCCCTGGTAACAATTTGTTTAGTGCATAGATCAATCAATTGCACAATTAAACTTGGATTGCACCGGCCTCGAGAGCGTTTGTTCCGCGCACGCATTTACAACGAAGGAAATCGTTAATTAATAACGTTAACGGAAATCGTTACTAGGTGTCTACATAGTTTCCGTGATTCGTCATTGGATAGAGCGCTTACCGTATAGCGCACTCGTTTGAATACTATATTTGGACATTTCGCACTAACATTAACAATTAATAGGTACTAATATCAAATAGTTCATTAAATGCAACTATCGATATTGGATAATAGCAATAACTTGTATTATTTGCAGCTACAAATAGTTAGATAATAAATTAACTGGCGGTCACTGCGGCGAGTAGGTATACTTGTAATATTATGATACTATTGCCTTAAATTTTAATGAGTTGGTGGCCAGTAATGAGCAATAAATTGAACAACCTATACATTGTAATGGTTCTGAAATAAGGTTAATTTGTGCTAAATATAGTTAGTTCCTTTCATATAGGTACAATAGAGCCTACCAATGTGGGACGGTACCTGTATGACAATTCCATACGTTCGTAGGACAAGTCCAACTTAATAAAAATACTTTCTTAGCTTAAGAATATTAAATGAAATTCCCTAGATGTAAAAGACTTATCTCAGAGATACTTGGGGAGGGATGGGGATGAGGATTCCTCCACGTCTTTCTGATAAATCAAACTGTTGTAAACTGTATATCTTTTAATAATAATTTATATACTATTAGTTTAATAAATACAAAGATATGTAAACACAAAGCATGCTGTGTACACTACTTAGGAATACTGTCTTGGCTATGCTTAATTGTTACAACCAACCAATACGTGTAATGACAGTTTTCTGTTTGTGTACCATAATAAATAAATAAATAAATAAACAGTTACTGTAGTAATGGTTTCATAGTATTTCATTGTTACTAACTCTACTACACCAAAAGGTTAATGCATTAGGAATTCACCTGTGTTTGGTCAAACATTGATGCATAATTTGTTGAACCTTGTACCTTTATAAATAAGATCCAATGACCTGTCAAATATGTTAAGCTACTCTGACGCGGTCTGTACTATCCCACTCACAGAAACCACAACGATATCACAACTGCAACTAGAAAACTCGTAACTTTAAAGTTGTCTGCACAAAGCTCATATTCGTTGGTCCTAAGTTTATACTCGTGCACTTTTATGTTGGTATCACAAACGACGCAGTTTATACACAGCAGCTTGAACAGCCTCAACATAGGAAGGTGTTATAAGCAAATGTGTATAGAATTGGCAATCAAATTGCTGTCAATTTGTGTCTTATCTTTCATTCTAACTCGACTAACCATGATTCAGATCGCGTCGGAATCAGATTGGAACCCGGAAACTACACCTTGTCTCTTCCTTAACTTAAGTAATTGACAGTGACAGGGTAAAGATTTTCCAAATTTGAACGTCAGCATCCATCATGGTATTCAAATAGACTGTCGTGCCCTTAGAAACCCTAGAACCATCTTCCATGTAGTCTCAGAAAGTCTAAATTCTTCTGTGAAAAAAATGCATTCAAAACAGTCCTCTGTCCAGCGTAAAACTGTCTTCTGTGCAAAGAATGCATCCAAAACAGTCAATCTAAAACAGTCCTCTGTCCATCGTAAAACCGCACTTACAGCCTTCTGCACCGCGCTCAGTTATGATGGATTGGCTGAGCTGCGCGTGGGCAGGCTCCTGCGGGTATGCTAATGCCTGCAAGCTGCGTTTAGAACATTCGATTGTCCGCTAAGACGTGCGTGTTCAAAGTTGCACAGTGGCGCCATCTTATCTTTTCTTCCATAGGTGTTGGATGCGGAGATTAGATGTTTACTCCTAAAAAAGGTTTTCAAGGGTTTACATGTTGAACAGGCAAACAATAACACTGCATTGACGTATCGTATTTTGCTCATCTTATCAATGTCATAGAGTCTAGATTATTTTAGGTACAGGCAATCTATATCCTTAGTAATTTTTCTTTTAAAAGGTCTAGGTGCTCAAAGTACCTAATTATTTTAATATGAGGGCAGTGAAGTGCTAACTTTAATTTAGAACAAGACGGCAACATCAATCCCGTCTCTTGGTTCGAAATGAATTGACTAGCCGAGGTATACCTAATGAAAGAAAACATGGATTTAATTTGGAACAGATAACAAAAACAAGCAAATCTTTAAAAGTGTCTTTTCATCGACGTTGGTTTCCAAATAGAAAAAGATTCGCACGTTCTTAAAACTCTTTATGCGTAGCGCGACCATTCAGATCTCGTATATCAATGCGCGTGCATACGTCAAAATGAAATGGCTGCCAATCCGATATTGCATGTCGAAGGCTTCAGACGTTTGCATCGCTGCCTCCAAGATGCCTGACTAATGCTCCACTCGTAATGCCGGGATCAGATTGTTTATCGGTCGTTTACTCTATTAGAGTGAACTAATAGGCCCTGACTGCCGTCAACGTTGGAGGATACCTGCCTTTGATGGGTTAATATCGTCTACAATGTATGGTGCTCAATATCGCAAATCATGGTCATTTACCTGCAAGTTTGTTTTTTGAAGATGATCTAATTTAATCGTAGGTGATCAAATGATTGACATAATATAATTAACTGCGATGTTGCATTAATTCAAACAGGTTTCGATAACTACTTAAATCAAATTGCAACATTTATAGAAAAAAATATATACGACACGATATTTCAAGTGGAAATGTATCTTAAAATTACTTACTTACAGTTAAATAGTGCGGAGTTGTGTTAATTTATATTATTAAGGTTCCTGATAATAGTCATGAGCCAGTTTGATTACAGCCTCGCCTCTACGGATACGAATCTGCGCTAGTTCACTCTCGTCTCAAAGACGCCTACTCATTTAGCTAGCGATACCTAACCGACATCGGCCGGCACAGTCAAATGTTTATTTAAAAATGATAAAGCAACTCCAGTTTTTGTTTCTCCGCGAACATATTACTCGGTAATGTTTCAACATAGACCACCGACGTCGTTTTGATTAAATCTTCGCTTATAAAGAACGTCGCGGGCCTTAGAATCGGCAAGTAATTGACAAGTGCCCGTTATCCAGTATCGTTTTACGATATTTGTATGTTAACATAACTTCTGAATGAGTTAGGAATTAGCTTTTAGTACCGAGTATTATGCCACTCAGAGTCGAGCCTTATTTAGTGCTTCAAACTCTAATGGTATTTTAAACTGATTTAATGTATGTTCGTATTTGTACTTGGTAGAATGATTATTAAATGTTTGCAATTTCTTATCCGTGCACCGTAAAGCAATATTTCATTGTAGCTTTGCGTGCATATTAACTGTATTGTGTTCTGCGCTGATTAACTCCTCATTATAGAGAATATTGACGTATACGATTTGAATATCATTAATCAGTATCGGCATATCTCCACTGTTGAGTAAAGCCGTTACTGGACCATAGGGCCAAGTGTGTATCTTAAACAGCTCAGTCTCATTTATTAACCTAAAATAAATTGTGGAAATTGTAACTGCCTCTTTAACGGGGGACATTAAACGCGCTTTTTATAAGTCGTTCGTTTAATTAATGTTGTGTTCTCTTATTTTCAGGTACGTTAATTTCGTCTGCTGGCCGTTTGGGGTATAAAGAGGCGTTTATTGAGTTTGTAAAATACTTAAATGTGTATAAAATAGTGGCCGGGTCAACGATACCTGACGCGACCCTCTTGCAATGTTGCACGTTCGCATTAAATATTTATGAAGCGATTTTTCGATTCATAATTTTCGTTTTTGGCGATTCCCCTGTACCTGTCCGTTCGTTCGGATTGTAAATTAAATAAATAAAAGCTTTTCGGCGGATAAGTAAGGTATTGTTTGGAGTGAGTGATGGGAAAATTACTTTACATTATTTTTGGTATCTGGCTCTTTTAGTTTTTATTTATTTTGCGATGATGGTTTTTTGATACGCATTTTGAAATGCATCCTACTTATCTTTATTAATTCTTTATCCTTATGATAAATAAAACATGGAGTACCGTTTTACATGTCCGCCAGCATTTTGTCACGACGTTTAGTTTCCCGCCCATGCGCAATGGCTGCCTAAAACTGAAACATTTTTTTTCCGTAAACTGCCAGTATTTTTCTTTAGTCAACTGTTAGGTTCCAAAGTTAAGGATCTATGGCATAGTAACCCGGTGTACTGGAGCTGGCTGGACGTGTAAACCGTCCGTTAGTCTGGGGTTTATCAGGTTGAGTGACATAAGCTCGCCCCCGCGCCGTTGACGAAGGCTTTAGGGATGCCTCAGTTAGTCTAAGCTAGATTTTACGTATATTTTTCTATTTTCAATACAAAATAAGTAATGCACTAGAAGTCCCCATATTAAGCAGTATTTTTGGAACAAATTTTACAAAAAACTTTTGTGATATGACCTATGACCTAAATTGATTCACAGTAAAATGACCTGCGACAGAGACATTTGCCATGTCAATGGGAAACATGTCTAAATCAATACATAAAGATGAACAATACCTACGTCTTTGGCTTAAACAACACACTGAAGGCAGTCTACATGCATGTTAAAATCAATTGCAACGTTCAAAAAGTTTATATTCTAATTTCTAAACTGGCATCCCTAAGCGTCCGCTGCGCGCGCGCAACTCAATGTCGCTTTGTGCTAATTAAACGGCATTATCTAGGCCTTGCACCTACGTGTTATGAAATTGGTGTTACCGCATACTAAACAGGTAACCGACACCAACTGTTGGAGGACAAATATCTGGGATAATGTTCTATATATATTTAATTTACTGGGTTGCATTGTATTTTCCAAAGATTTGGTATTTAAGAGCATTATGTTTGTAGAAGGTTTAAAAAGCCTTAGTGAAGATCCACCTCCTTATCCAGATAGTCGTGACATCCTGACTCTTCTGTACCGGAATTATTGCCAGATTGTATTATTTTTGTAATCGCGTTAGATGTTAATGAATATCGACATCGCCTTGCAGTTATTTATTCCCTTGCTCGTAAAATTTGGAGGTGTGTTAGAAAAAAAAGTATCATTCTTGCGCCTAAATAATTAGGTGCAAATGAACTTGCGCGTGCGCATTAGACGGCAAGTGCCGCGCCTGATTCGGCCAAGAGGCACGTTTACCTAACTCACCCAAATGGCTGGCCTTAATTCGAATTTCTAGACTCCACATAATGAGACAGACATTTGAATGGCTTCTTCTTGGTGAATATCTGGTCGCATTTCAGATGAGATTTATGAAACAGCTCTATGCTAGGGTTTGGCTATGGGCCCTGTTTGTTTACATTTGTACAATACTAGTGTCGAAAGATACAGTTAATGTCTAGAATCCCTATAATTATTACATTGATACAGATGTTTAATTTACTTAGTTCAAGCTTGTATTGCTAAGTCACTCTAAACTCGCACCTCAAACCCTATTTTTCTATCAGACCATGTGTGCTTTAATTATAAGGTACTAATGGATCCGCAAATTAATGGTTAGTGCGCTTATTTAATATTTAAGGCACATTAGGCGTTTAGATCACTAACGCGTAAAGTAAGCAAATAATAGTAAGTTGCATACAACTAGCAGATTAGTATAGATCATCTACATTGAAATTTGGCTCCAATTAAAAAATCAGACAATGAAAGAAAGCAAGAAAAATGTTTATTGACCATGACATAGACACGAAAAGTTACATTGATACATAAATATACAAGACACAAAAACGCAACTCAAACAAAGTTATATCAAACATAGATAAGGACTATAAGAAGTGGTCAACGAGGCACAGGTTTCAGCATGTGCCACATCAGCTCGAGAGCCGCTGCAGCGCTGGATTGACACTAAGTTGTGCTATTTGCTATAACGCCTTTTTTTCCCAAACTGACTTACGATGATGGCTTGGAACTATAACGCGTTGAGACCCGTTGTGTTTTTATTTCTTATGTTTGTCTAGTATTATGTCAGCTAACATGGAAATCTCGAGGTTCCACTGAATTTCTGTCTATTTGATACCTTCACTATGAGGTTACACTTTTTATAACATCTGTGGTAAAACTCGTAAAGTTGTGCAACGCATGGGAAGTTACGTCAGAGGCAAGTAGGCAGCACACCTACCAACAAATTACCACACCAATAAATAATTCCAAGTATCCAATTGATTGCAAATCGCACTTGACTACGGATCTTATGAAACTTGAACATTTTGATACAATTTAATGCAAGTACATATCGACTTAAATATGACAACTTGCTAAGTACGATTAACCATAGTTGCACTTCTGTATAACTTAGAAAAAGGATTTCTCTTTGATGTCAAACTTAGTATTTTATCGTAATATATATTGGATGCTACTTAACTTACTGACTCATTCGACCATTAATACCGGATAATTTGATACCTAAAATATAAAAGTCAAAAACATTTAGCAAATTGCGGTCATTAATTATTTATGTTGCATTCGTTAATCACGAGTCGTGTTGCAACCGAGGCGTAGCGCACATCCAGTACTTAGTACATAAATGTACATAGTTAAATAATTGAAACTATCAATAACAGTTATTGCTTATTCGAGATCGTGGTACCGGAGATTGTTTGATTGAAATCGCCACTAAACCGAGCTATTACTTAACGAGCTCGTGAACGATAAACGTTAGAATAAGTCATGTTCCCAACTTGGTGGTCTTTCTAAGCTAAAACCAGTTCCGTCGTCTTTGGACTTGGGAACTGCGTTTATTTGACATTTTATAGAAATGGCGGCAGAATTTATTGCGCCAGCAGGTGAAGACGGGCCTGTAAACACTTATCTGGCCATTTATGGAGCCAAATAGGCCGAGGGCAAGCGAAAGAGCAGAAAAAAAATGTTTGTCAACATTCTGTCATGGTGACGTTTAGTTTCCCGCCAACGCTCAATGGCCGCCTACAAACGGAAAGTTTTTCTGTAAGCTGCCAGTGTTTTTCTCTGTGAAGTTTTTTCCGCCGTTATTTTTTATTGGGCGATAACCATAGATAAAATACTTACCTCTTACTGCCTTATCGCTACATTGAGCCGGAATTGCAGTTATGCGAGTTTCTACTGCATAAAATAACTTCTTAATAGATTAGCATGAAATATTAGAGGCGAAATAGAAAAAAATGCATGTGCACAGCATGTGAACAAGTTAGAATGGTCATTAAATGTGCCGTGGGTCACATAGCCATGTTTGGCGTATTCCATCTTGTTGTGTAACGTCGACTGGTTATGGAGATATTGATGTTTTACGAAAGTTACTATCTTGTTGAAGATTTGTTAATCGTATAATTAATGTATTCGCTTATGGAGCTGCGCTTGTGTTTTGTTTTGATAATTTATTGGGTTAAAATAAGTAAATTAAAGAGTTTACCTATTGATAAGGCTTAAAGTGGCGAGTTTTATAAAAGTACTAGCGACCCGCCCTCGCTTCGCTTCGGGTATATCTCTATCTCTATATAATATATTTCAACCCCGTAAGGGATTTTACATACAGAAGTTATTTCCCAATAACTCCCGTTCCCATGGGAATTTTGTAATATCGCGTTGGAAGTAAGCTTAACGTTCATTAGGGTACCTGCATGCCAAATCTCAATCGTCTATCTATATCGCGGTTTAGATTTTTTCATACAAAAGTTTTTTCCTATTACTCCCGTTCCCGTGGGAATTTTACAATATCCTGTTGCAACTAAGCTTTTAATTTATTAATGTACCTGCATGTCAAATTTCAAGCGTCTAACTTATGCGGTTAGTATTTTTCATACAAAAGGATTTTCCCGTTATTTCCCGTTCCCGTGGGAATTTCGGGAAATCCTGTCCTAACGGATGCCTACGTCATAACATCTACCTGCATGCTAAATTTCATCTCGATCCGTCCAGTGGCTGTGACGACTTCGTCCGCGTAGAGATGTTTAACGGCTAAAACATTACTTCTTTATAGCGCAGTCGGTTAAAAAGTAGCCTATAACCGTTTCTAGGCTCTGGACTATGTCTGTACCAAATTTCGTTTAAATCGGTTCAGTACTTTATGCGTGAAAGCGTAACAGACAGACAGACAGACAGACAGACAGACAGAGTTACTTTCGCATTTATAATATTAGTAAGGATATTATGTGCTATGTAGGTGTATTTCTTTGTTTTCCTTTTTCCTTCAAACTCGTTCCCTAAAACTTGTTCCTTATCTCGAAAACGTGGCAGTCATTGCCCATCCGAGTACCTGTTTAAACGATACCTACCTTATGTGTGTATACTATACATACATATAATGTTATATTAATAATGACGTATAAGTACATTTGCGTTAACACTTTCCAACTAGAGTTAAGAGCCTTCCGCTCACCCGACAGTCCGGTGAAGCTGAACAGGCCTCAGACGGCCATCAGCGATCAGTCCCATCCGAAAAAAAAAAAAAACTTTTCAAATTTAACTTCAAAGAAATTCGTAATAACCTATTATTTGATTTGAGTAGATTGTTTTTTTTTTCGGTTAAATTCATGGCAAACACAATCGTGTATTTCAAGCCTTACACAGTTTAAGGAATTCTGTAGTTCCCAAAGCGGGCACAACACGAAATTCACACGAAAACAGAATCCATCACGCCATAAATTTTACGAGAGCAAACACTCGACTGTATAAAGTACGGGCTCGTAATGTCGTATGAGTTAAGGCCGACCCGCGGGTGACGCCTAAAAAGGACCGCAAAAGTATTACCACATCGTAAATAATTCATGCATTATTACTCAATCACGTGCAACGGTGAATATTTCAGCGATTTTTTTCGTGCGGACATGTTTTTCTGTGCATATTGTCCTGTCTGTCCTTACGGAGATGAGTCACGTACTCGCTCGGTTTCAAGGCTCGCGGCGGAAATTATACGGAACAAGCGGTATTTTAAACGTTCCGATATTGCGTACGAAGTGCAGTCGTATCGAGTATCTGTGATTTAGGGGTGGCGGCACTGATGGTGACGCAGTGAGTCATAGACTTGCAATGATAATACAAAGAAACACGTCACGGATTTGTTAGTCATCTGATTTAAAAATTCTGGGTTTTTAGACTGTCGGGTCAAAATTCAACGTTAAAATAATATGTATTGTGTTACATTATTCCAATTCAGAATATATAAAAAACAGTAGTTAATACTGTACGTCCAACAGGTCCAACGGGAAGTTCACCACTACAACAATAAATAATAAACTATTAAACTTAGTACTTATTAGGTCTAAGAGTTTCATAATATTATTATGTAAACTAAATTTAAAAACATGGTCTACTGACTCCAATCATAAACAATGTTTAATTGTCTATGATCCGGAATCACTGGCAGGTTGAATAGAAAAAAAAGAAGCAGTCAAGCGATTGCGATAACTATAAAACAGTTGTTCCAAGTTTGAAATTGTAACGGTGATACCGTCACAGTGACCTGACGAAAAGGCGCGCGCCGCTCCGGTGCGCAAGGTGCGTGCTGCGTTCACTTTCAGTCGGCCGATTTACTTTTATAGTTTTAATGCTGCTCACGGCACTGGCCGGTGATCATTGGCCGTTTTTGTCCAAAATTAATTACGCGAAACTCGGACTCTTTTTGAATTTCGGCACAATTTTTCCGTTTCGATTCCCATTTTGAATGCGTACCAGTTGAAAAGCCACTTTTACGTCTTCTGTGTTTATTAGCGTTCATAACCTAACTAACCAACTATGTAGTTATTAATATGGGTAATTAAACTTATTTATTTTAGGTGTGTCTAACAAAATATTTTGATTATAGACATGGTCAAAATGGTCTCCAAATAATTATAATCTATTGGAAACCTTAAAATTCATCAAGTTGCGATGACAGAGATGGGTATTGTGATAGTTTGTTTTCGTAATTAGATAGGTTATAAAAATTAAGAAACTAATGAGAGAACATACTCTAAATTCATATGCAAAACCAAACACATAGATAGAGAATACAAACACGAAGAAAAAACAAAACAAAACATATCACCGACGGCCGTAACGGTCGCGAGAAATGTAGGGTGGTCCCCGCGGAAAATATGTTCGAATTTAAATGCAAATGGCGCCAGCACAATACCAATAGATTAAAATACGTTATGAAGTCGTCTTGATTGGCCGTTAACGTGCCCGGCCCGGTTTATGGCCTTTGTTATTAACAGAACAACTATTAAAAAGCGAATGATACATTGTCCTCGTGTCTTGATAATTTTTTGATCATTTTATCGTGCGTTGTTAATAAAGATACGATGTGGATTTAACCTTTAGAGTGAGCGGGCGCAAATTAATTTCGGATATCGAATTGTTTCTTTTTTAATGTGGATTAGTTCCATATAGGATTTGTTTGATTATTTGTTTGTTATACTTTAAAATAAATAAGTATTTTTTTCTTTTAAATATGTGTTATAATGAAAATATTCAATATTAGGATTAGTATTGTGGCATGTCTATGAAACATTTAAACTTCTTAAATACTTACCTAAGCTTAACCGTGGTTAAGAGTAGACTTGTTATCAACGCCGGACTTGCGGGGGAGCGGATGGCTCTCACTCCTAAAAAGTACCCTCAAAGATGTCTTGGATAGAGATGTTGTCATAGAATTTGTTGAAAACTTCATGGTGTGTACCATAGTGTATTGAAAAAGTAGATTTACGACGCTTTTTATATTTGCGTTTAGAAAGTTGTTCATTTTGCGTGGGCGTTTAGCTGTGTCCCACTCGGCTTTATGGCTTGACTTAACTGTTCATAAGGTCTCGGGTTCGCGGTTCGCGACTTAAGGAATTCATGTGTCATTTTTGCTTCGTTCTGGAGAATTAATCTGTCCTTTTATGGTCTGAATGTGCTTTAATGTCGACAGTGACAATTAATCTGATTAAATTCTTGACGTATGGCCTTGATTCATTTGTGTATTAAGATAATTGTGATCGTTTTGTTAGTATTTGATTATCTTGATCCATGATAAATTATAGTACTGCCTTTTTACCCGACTACGGCAAAGCAAAAGGAGGGTTATGATTTTGACAGGCTATGTATGTATGTATGTATGTATGTTCATCTGTTTCCACATAACTTCTAAATTGCTTGTCAGAATTCGACAAATGACATATCATTAGAAGCGTCTTAATTGTCCGCTGGTTATAGGCTATATAGGGTTTCACAAAATCTAATGTGGCGCCCACTAGCGGACAAAACATACAGAGTAAAAAAATAAAGTTAAGATAAATACGCCGTGTTTGGTATCATTGGAAAGCGCTTTACTTGTACATTTTAAATATATATATATATTACTAGCATTTGCATGTGACTTTACGTATATTCATGGACTGATTGCATATAGTTCACATCTTTTCGTTCATAGCTTCTTTACTACGTCCCCTTAAAATATAAAACATGTTGGTTCATCAATTTAACTTTTGATAATATTATGCGCCACAAATACACTTTAACACCAAAATAGTACAAATAATAAAAAGTTAAAAACTAAAACCCAACTACGACAAAAAACGACGCTGAAAAAGTATAAAACAAGACTTTTAGAACACTGAACTGAACAAAGTTGCTTATGTAGTTCCAAGTAAATGGACACAGTAGACTCTACCAAAATGCTTATGTTGAAAATTGACAATAATGTCATACAATACTATTTTGAAGTATGCAATATTTACTATGTAGAGATAAGTTTTCATGTTTGGAAAGGCGTAGTCACACGTTCCATACACAAGTACCTACCTACCGTAGCACTTTGACAACGTGTGACTGCGGTTTTCCAAACATGAAAACCTATCTCTACATAGTAAATATTGCATACTTCAAAATAGTATTGTATGACATTATTGTCAATTTTCAACATAAGCATTTTGGTAGAGTCTACTGTGTCCATTTACTTGGAACTACATAAGCAACTTTGTTCAGTTCAGTGTTCTAAAAGTCTTGTTTTATACTTTTTCAGCGTCGTTTTTTGTCGTAGTTGGGTTTTAGTTTTTAACTTTTTATTATAGTAGCGTGAACTCTACAAAACTAATTTTACTTAACACTTTTTATTATTTATTGATTCATTAGAAATACGAATCCAAAATCGGTTTTATATCGATAATCAATCACAAAAAGTATCTAAATACAATAAGGTTATATGGGTCCATGTTCGTTTTTTCTGTAGTTAAAAATCGTCTATGCAAAAATAGCAAAACCCCTCAGGCTGGTGACCTCAATCTATTGCGAACCAACTTTTCTGTTCACGCCCATAACTTGCAATAAATAATGATCCCGTGACATATTCGTGGACAGGCGACAATTATTTCCAACTTGTTTAATCCAATCTCGATACTGAGTAATTTATAAACGAGTTTACATCTGTACCGACATCCGATACTCGGAGCAATCGCCATTCCACGGTAATACAGTCCTAAATGTCAGCGGTTCGCGTAAAACCAGACCTACTTGTGCCTAGTCCTATTAGTTTTGCCTAGACCTGAGGTGTGTCGAAGTATTGCTTGTGCCATTGTTCCTCAAACTGTCTACCGTTCTTAGTAAACACTGTAGTAACCACGTGTTGTTGCGTTTTGGCTGTTGCTAAAAACAAAGCATTGATTTACCCCGGTCTTACGGTCATCACGGATAGAAACCTCACGTACCATCGTAATAGTTTTCGATCTGTCAAAAGAACTCGCCTCTAAATACCATAAAATCAAATATTATCTCACTAACAAGCTTCTGTCTGCCATAAAAAAAAACAAAAAAAAAACCTAACTTATATTACGGAACAATGACGTTCTGACGCGTCTGGGTGTGGTTGAGATGTATATGTCAAGAGTGCAATCGATCCGATGTATTTATCGCACATAACAGATCTAGGATGAACCTTGTCTCTATGCTAATACGGGACAAATTCCCATGAAACTAAACGGGCTTTCTCATTATCAAGGGGCTGGAATCCACGGATTGAAATCCGCTGATTTATCCGAATCGAATCGTAAATCGATAGTTATCGGGGGTCAATTGTAGAGCCTACTTTGAGGTCGCCGTGCTATAAAAGGCAAATGGCTAGGAATTCCCTGGATTTTTCATTTCTAGCACATTTACGAGGCTTATGGTGAAATGTACAAGACTTATTGGGTGTAGCAGATAATGCACGTTGGCAGAATTTCTTTATTGCATTAGGATTTATATTAAAAGTTCTCAATTTGATTTATCTACGAGTGCCTATCACGTATATTGCATCCTTATTACTCTTCTTAAATTACACTGAAACATTTTCATTAGCACATTATACGCCTTAGAAATCTATCTATTTTAAATAAATAAAATTGAATTGCCGAAATGTATGTGAGCGCATTAGCTTTCAGGCTTTATTAGATGATTTTTTTATTGTTATTTTTTAGCACGCGGTTTGTACAAAATAAAATAAAAAATCAAGTCAAATATTTATTTGCACGAAATTTTAATAATTCAGTGTGAAGTACATAAGGTAAACCATTGTCGACAAAAATAGACAAGACTGAATTGAATGTTAAAAAAAAACTAAATTTTCATCGTTGTCCACTTCCATCTATAGACCTTTGTGTGGGGTCCTACTCGTTATGTACTAGGAAGTCCACTGGAACCGTTCCCGCAACGATACAGCTTTATCTCAGCAAACATATACCAGGTTCTTAAGTGCGTCTGAAACTCACTTCCTAGCATATGTTGGCTATTAAAGTAATATTTGCGGGTAAACGCCAGACGTATCTGGTAGGGACCTATCTCTATCCGAGATTGAGCCGGTTTTTATTCGTACTTACGCCTCATTAGTCCGTTAACGTTATTGAGTTTATCATTAATTTAGTGCCTATGATATTTTATAGCAGGAACGAACTGATTATCGGCCGATTATGTACGTGTTTTTTTGTATTTTTTTAATTCTGGTTGATTTATTGGATTTCATAGATTGAAATTTGCAATTAGTGACTCGGATATGGATACTGTTTTATATAGGTATTTAATTTGTTTACCTATTACCGATTAACAACAATTATGTAAATGACTAAGTACAGGGTTAATAATACTATTTACATTTCTTAATGTTATTATCATACTAAACTTGATCATAACTGTAAACACATAGCTTACAAACAATAAAAAAAATCCGACCTTCTACAGATTAAGTGATAAATTTAAAACCGGTCGCGACGTAAATCTTTTTTTAATTACCAAACACTAATTATACACTTTTCCGCTTAAAAAGCGCGTCCATCCATTCACAGTGTTGTCTCGGTAAATCGTCGGACGCGGCCAAATAAAAAAGTGTCAAATATCAAAGCTAATTCAGCTGTGCTATATCGGTGCTAGGCGGCTGCTTCGCGCCCTATTGTAGGGTTGCCACTTGTACGATGCACTTTCTTAATGTCAGTACAAAGTCAAACGTTAGTTATTCGTTAAAGGCGGAATATTATTTACAAGGTTTTTTTTTATAATCATAATATTTTAAATATTTTTTTTATCCTTTATTTCATCCATTATTTCAGTGTCATGTCAATCAAAGTACACATATTTGTTTATCTGTGTAACCTAGCTACCTGATGTACACGTTCTTAAGCTACTAATCTCGGAATCAGATTAATATAGTTATTATGTACCTAATAATATGAGACATGGAAATTAAAGTTTTTTTTCTAGCTGACTACGATGATGGCTTGGAGAAGCCTCGTAATCGTCACCGGACTTAAGAAGAGCGGATACCACTCACCTCTAAAATTCACCCTCTAGTTTTTCACATCGGTAGCCCTACGGAACTGCACCTTGCGCGCGCGCATATCTTTATTATTAGACATCGCGACGCGGACGTCGACCCGCGACCCGCTTTCCGAAATAAACTCAGGACACGTGCTGACTGAGCGATACTATCTAGAAGAGGCAGTTGGGACAACTTCCCATTTGACCTAACTGGGGTAGATGGTAGCTATTGTTAGTTACCGTAACATGGTGTCCTTTTAGCTTAACATTAAGCGAGCGGCTGCTAATAGGCTGTGAAATACATAAGATGAATTTTTTTTTTCACAAACTACTTTCGGATGAGTTTTTTTTTCATTTTTAGTCCGGGCAAAATAGCTTCAAAAGTTTATTTATATTTGATATTATATTGATTATATAAATACATAGATTTAATCATATTTTAAAAGGTTGAAGGTCAAATTCAATTTATATCTTATTAATTCTGGCATCTTTTAGGTATTTCTTACAAATGGTTACAAAATAGACTTTATTTCCAATCGCTTAAAGTCCCGATTCATACGGAGCACCGATTTAGCAATTTGCCCGACTGCGTCTCAAGCCGCAAGCGATTCCGAGTATTGTTTTATAGTTTGCTAGTAAATGTGAAATGTCGTTCAAAAATAAATTGTCACGGAAACGGGATTAAATTTTAAAAGATGAGTTCGATGACCCGCTGCAGGCTCAATTTATTTATTTCTTTTAAGTGATAAAAGGAATTTCTTATAATAAATATAACTTGCAAACTAAAGTGTGTTTCAATCCTTACTAATATTATAAATCCGAAAGTAACTCTGTCTGTCTGTCTGTTACGCTTTCACGCATAGAGTACTGGACCGATTTAAATGAAATTTGGTACAGATATAGTCCAGAGCCTAGAAAAGGTTATAGGCTCTGGACCGACTGCGCTATAAGGAAGTAATGTTTTACACGTTAAACGTCTCTAAGCCGTCGAAGTCGCGCGCGGAGAGCTAGTAAGAAATATTTTTGAGTAATCTGATCTAGATTATAAATATTTTATTTATGTTACCCTGTATGTATCCCATTGCTGGATAAAGGTCCCCTCCAAACCTCTCCACTGCTCTCGATTAAAGGCTAGGACTTGCCTTATCTTATAATTAAAAAATACTTTATATGCACACAATACTAACACAGTATAATTTTGTATTGTTACGGAAGTAAAAAATGTGGATATCGTCGGCTTAGAGTGTAAACCTGCTAACTCCATATTAGGTACATTTTCAGGAGAGACGATTGGGTTGTGTACTTATTTTCACACTTTCGAATGGTATAAATAACGTATTAAAGTAAAAAAATGGATTTGGCAGGTTTACACTCTAAGCCGACGATATGCGAAACGTGTTTATACCTTCAGTAATAAATAAATAATATTGAATTTGCTTTGAGAATAAATATTTCACAACATCACATACATTGATCTGATCCCGTGGTAAGTAGCTTAAGCACTTGTGTTACGGAAATCAGAATCAACAGTGGATAAACAAATAAACTTAAATATATTTAGAAAACTGAAAGTGTCCGGGATATTTACCATGTTGTTTTGTTTTAATGAGCTCCCGATATTTCGGCACTGTTGCAAGCGCCATGATCATGACTTTCAGTTTTCTAATGTGTGTAACCATGACAGTTTAAAATTATATATTAAATATATTTAATAATACACCCAGACACGGAACAAAGACCGATGTTCGTCACACAAATATTTGTTACGAGTGGGAATGGAACCCACGACTCTTGGAACCGTAGGTTATGAACCTGAGTCACTAAACACTGTTCCACTGAGCCAGTCAGTAATGGTTGAAATACCTGCAAACAACCAATTCTTCCAAGTGAAAATAGTTTTCGACTCCGATGTGCTATGTGAAAGCGGAACCATGCAACCTTTACGCTTTCGATGGTATTAATAATATAACAATAAATAGCGAACGAGACGCCATAGCCATAAAGTTTCTAATCGAAGCATAAGGTGCATTTGTTCAGGGCTGCCAGGTCAATCTACGAATCTATGGAAATTATTTAAGATAGTATTATCTAACACGCGAACACTGCTTTGAAATGATTTTACAGATGTAATTGAGTATTATGTAAAATTACACAAAATTATTCAAAAAAAACAGGGTCTGCGTCAATGTTCAGAAGTGTCTCGTGAGCTTCTGCTCCTTCCCAGTGAAGCTTTTTATCATGTTAAACATTACTCTGATTTACGGCAATGGGTAATAAAGTAGCCTTTGCACTTCCTTAGAACACGTTATTTAACCTCTTATCCTTTCTGGTATTTACTTTACTTCCCTCAATAGTTGTCAAGTAGTACAAATTTAGCATCTCA
The DNA here is from genome assembly GCA_039566165.1 of Maruca vitrata. Taxonomy (NCBI): domain Eukaryota; kingdom Metazoa; phylum Arthropoda; class Insecta; order Lepidoptera; family Crambidae; genus Maruca; species Maruca vitrata. The sequence continues at coordinate 2,377,092 of CM076918.1, read as the reverse complement.
GGCGTCCCTGCTATATACTAATACGTATAATAAATACTCAGGATCTCCAGACAGACAAAGTAAAAAGGCGCTGTCTGAGTTTCAGTATCGATTTGGCTCACTCGCTAGATGATTTAAGGCGAAGCCTACCAGTTTAAAAGTCAACTAGTGACCCACCCTCGCTTCGCTTCAGATGAATTTTACATGAAAACCTTCCTCTTGAATCCCTCTATGTGTAATTACTATGGCTCGGTGGAACAGTGGTTAGTGACCCAGGTTTACTACCTACGGTTCCAAGAGTCGTGGGTACGATTCCCACTCGGGACAAATATTTGTGTGACGAACATCGGTGTTTATTCCGTGTCTGGATGTGTTATTAAATATATTTAAGTTTATTTGTGTGTCCACTGTTGGTTCTGATATCTGTAACACAAGTGCTTAAGCTACTTACCACGATCAGATCAATGTATGTGATGTTGTACAATATTTATTTAATAAAAAGTTAAAAACTAAAACCCAACTACGACAAAAAACGACGCTGAAAAAGTATAAAACAAGACTTTTAGAACACTGAACTGAACAAAGTTGCTTATGTAGTTCCAAGTAAATGGACACAGTAGACTCTACCAAAATGCTTATGTTGAAAATTGACAATAATGTCATACAATACTATTTTGAAGTATGCAATATTTACTATGTAGAGATAGGTTTTCATGTTTGGAAAACCGCAGTCACACGTTGTCAAAGTGCTACGGTAGGTAGGTACTTGTGTATGGAACGTGTGACTACGCCTTTCCAAACATGAAAACTTATCTCTACATAGTAAATATTGCATACTTCAAAATAGTATTGTATGACATTATTGTCAATTTTCAACATAAGCATTTTGGTAGAGTCTACTGTGTCCATTTACTTGGAACTACATAAGCAACTTTGTTCAGTTCAGTGTTCTAAAAGTCTTGTTTTATACTTTTTCAGCGTCGTTTTTTGTCGTAGTTGGGTTTTAATTTTTAACTTTTTATTATTTGTACTATTTTGGTGTTAAAGTGTATTTGTGGCGCATAATATTATCAAAAGTTAAATTGATGAACCAACATGTTTTATATTTTAAGGGGACGTAGTAAAGAAGCTATGAACGAAAAGATGTGAACTATATGCAATCAGTCCATGAATATACGTAAAGTCACATGCAAATGCTAGTAATATATATATATATTTAAAATGTACAAGTAAAGCGCTTTCCAATGATACCAAACACGGCGTATTTATCTTAACTTTATTTTTTTACTCTGTATGTTTTGTCCGCTAGTGGGCGCCACATTAGATTTTGTGAAACCCTATATAGCCTATAACCAGCGGACAATTAAGACGCTTCTAATGATATGTCATTTGTCGAATTCTGACAAGCAATTTAGAAGTTATGTGGAAACAGATGAACATACATACATACATACAAACATACATACAAACATACATACATACATACATACATACATACATAGCCTGTCAAAATCATAACCCTCCTTTTGCTTTGCCGTAGTCGGGTAAAAAAACCGGCATTAAAATCCGTTTCAAAGGGAGGGACATGAGTAAATTTAAAATTGGATCTTTCTGTCTTCGTTTAACAAAGAAACAAACTTTGGCTGTCTTTTAGATAACCCTAAAACATGATGCTTGCAAAGGCAAGCTACTATTATGGTATCCTATAATGAATTAGTATTATAGAACATGTCATTCCAAAAGAAATCTGTGCGTTTTGATAATTTAAATTTTTCACAGCTTCACGATCTCTTGTTCTTACGTAAGTGATAACATAACTCTTATTTATATTGGCCAATCCCGTTAAAGAGCTATAAAGTGAATATTTTTACGAGCGATATGTGAAATTGGTCAGCACAAAACACAGCGGGTATGAATCAAACGCTTGAGCGACGTCGGGCAAGGAGGGTAATAAAATATTATTATTTTGGGCCAGGACATGAAGTCATACGTAACGGAATCAAATTTCGAATACTCGATAAACACCTTTTTCAAGAGCGTCTACTTGTTTATTCGTTACATTTTGACCTCATTACTTAATTGATGTATGTATTTCTATAATAAAATGAAGTTAAATTTTAAATTATCTTTATTTTTATGTCATTGCGTTATTTTTTCACGTGAAACATTAAATTTTTTGGTATTTTGTGGCATAAAAATATTACCATGGCATTATCTGTCAATGTTAGTTATCAAACATTCATAAACAATTATTAAAGGAACGCTCATATCTTATCGTCAGTAACTTAACATTAAAACAAAACAATATTTATATAACATACATAAACGTATGTCGAGTATGACATTATTTTTTGGATTAATCCCGCGCAGTGGTTCTGCCAATGCCAAGTCTTTAAAGAGACAAATCCAAAAACGGTTGTAGTCCTGATACGACTCCCCCTTAACTGTTGGTAAAGTGCACCAGACGTCTGCAGCGTAGTGCACGTTTTGTGCATTCGTCGTCGAAACGGAGACGATCTCCTTAACCCGTCGCGTTCCGTTGTTTCAAATATTTGTGTCTTGTCTGTTTTCGTGAAAAACAAATAAATAAATATCTGGGACATTTCCACACACGGTCATCTGACCCCAAACTAAGCAGAGCTTGTACTATGGGCGTATACATATTTTAAATACATACTTAAATACATAATCACACCCAGATACGGAACAAACACCGATGTTCATCACACAAATATTTGTCTCGAGTGGAAATCGAACCCACAACTCTTGGAACCGCCAGGCAGGGTCACTAACCACTGTTCCACCGAGCCAGTCAAAATATATTTATTATCATCTGAAATCCAAGGAGCAATAAAGAATCCTATGACACTCTTATGTCAATTGAACAATATTTATCTCAACATAAATTGTATCGGTTTATATTTAATCATAATGATTAATAACAAATATTATCATAGCCCAATTATTTTTGTAAATTAAACCATATCTGTATAAAAAATATAATGATGGGTGAACAATGTAAAATGAGGGAATTTCATTGGGAAAATTATACCATTATTTAAACAAACTAATTGGATTTTAAAGTCTGTGAAATAAACTATGTGTCTCAATGTAAAATTGGCGAGTGAACATGATTTTTAATTCTCGATCATAATGCACCGGGCTAAGCAGGGAATGAGGTCGCCAAACACTAATAAGAAACCCAATTTTAGACTGTTTCCAGAAGTTGAAAATTGGAGCAGAGCGTCTAACTGTGAACTGGGACTGTTTGAGTTAACGGCCAGTGGCTCTCAACTTTTTATACGTCTTACCAAACTGTACTTAAATATAAAGTGTGGATAACAATGTCAAATGGTTTTTGACACCAAGCTGCATCCCAAATACCGCAATAGTTGAGAGGTCCCCGGTTCGAGTTCGCGGTCGGGCGAAATTTGTGTGAGATTATCTGTAAAGAAATTACTTAGTCCGGAGTTAGGAAGTTGGCGCTTGCACGCCCGTGTCTCGGAAAGCACGTTAAGCCGGTGGTCCTGCGCCCGATCTCTTAGGTCGGTCATGTCTTACCAAACTATGACAGTAGGGGAAAGAGCGTGCACTTGTGTTTGCAAACAAACTTGTGCACTATAATATGTCCTGCGCACTTGGCTGATCTTAATTGAGATCGTGATCTCAATTAAGATCAGCCAAGAAATCGGTCGGATGCCTTATTTTATAGCTGACTGCCAGTTGAGAGCCACTGTCGTTGGTGACTGTGTAAGTCGCGTTTCGCGGTAGCTGCGCCCGCGCATGTGTTCCGCGAACGCACTGGACGCCATATGGCGACGATCATCCGATCTGTTTATATTCATTGATGCCTAGTAGAGCGCTGCGGTTTTTTTTTATTGCGGATAAAATCTTATTCGACACAAGATGGTAATTTTTTCTAGAGATGATTGATTTTAAATTTGGAATCTTTATGACTGTTTCGTTGTATAGTTAGTTTGTTTTTTTCCTAATTGACTTACGATGATGGCTTGGAGCCTTGTCATCATCACTGGACTTGCGGTGGAGCCGATGACTCTCATCAGAGTGAAAACATTTATTTTTTCAGTTTTTGTGACTCTGCAGTACAGCACATAACTTTGCAGTACTAGTCATTTGAAAGAAATAAATATTTGAAGTATTTTTTTAACGAAGATACTTGATCAACAGCAACCAAGCAATAGTTTTGATATATGCATGCTTCCGAACATATACTTTGCATATACATGCAATGTTCATGCATACTATTCATATTACCCAGCCATATATTTATGCACAACATTTCCTACAAACTGGTGCATAATTAATCATCAGCGCATCATGAGAAAATCGTAAAAACATCATTTCAATGATTATTAAGCTTTAACACTTCTGACGCGGACTGTTATTACGTATGTTAATTATCAATCACGTATAATTATTGTCAATTATCGCTGACTGTACGGTACAGTCGCGTATAATTTGCAGCATCGATGCACAAATGTAACTGCATCTAATTGTGGGCCTCGGTCATTGTTTAACGGTGACAGGAATAATTGGATTGGTGACCATTACTGTTGGAACGTTTTGTTTGTCAACATTAAAAGGCAGTATTTTGTAGGTATCGTTTTGGTGAGATCGATTTTCCGGCCATGTGTACCAGGCATTATAATTGACACTTGTCTTATCATTCGAATAAAATAATAAGCGCATATAGAGAATTTTAAATGTGTCTTACAAATTATTAAAATTAATATGTCCGTCATATTTACTACATATTACATTTTTGACAAGTTTTTTCAGCACTGTTGCAAGTACGATCACGGGTCAAAGATTTCTACCAAATCTGTGATAATTGAAAAAAGAATCAAAAATACCGTAGGTATTATAATAGGTATTGTACACATACTGTATTATAGTTATTCATAGCTTTTTATGAAATTTACACTATAACCAAAATCATTACTGAAAACTGTATTTCATGTAAAAACTTTTAAAGCATGTACGAGTAATAATTGATGTTTAGTTAACGTTTACAAGTATTCTGTTTTAGCATGCCTAATTGCTCAATAAGTCAAACAAAACTATTCCGGAAAGAAATCATATACGAAATCGGATGACGGATGGCCTTCCAAAAAACGAGTTTTAAAATAAACGCCAATAAATAAATATTGATGTGTATTTCTAGTGAAAGGCAGGAGCATCAAATTATAATAGCTAATTAATAACCGTTAACGCCTCAGAAGGCAGTCTAGCGGTTTTAGCACCGGCCCCAACACTCAGGGCGAGAGATATCAAGTTCAAATCCTGGGTCAGCCACCTAATTTCTAATTGTTATGTAACACAAACTTATAAATTCATAAAAGATGCATTTTTTAACATTGTTTTTTTATCTTGTTCACAGGTATGTATCATCTGGTTCCTTCATATCACGTTTACGAAAATAAGGTTTGTTGTTGTTAAGAATCGGTACGAAATATTTTCCTTTTCCTGAAAAGAAAAAAAAATCCTAAAATCAATAAATTGTTGTTCTCCTATGTTCCCCTATATTAGACACGTTGGATTATGATGATTCAGTGGATAATATTTGTCTTAAATCAATACCACATATTTGTCATTATTTAACTAATGAATATTAATAGGCTTAGCGGCCAGCGTCTCCTGATCATCCCATTTGGTAGAACAAAAACAACTTAAAACAAATAACGCGTGAACGTTCGCGGAAACTGCTTTTTACAAACCCTTAGATCGCTCGACCAATGTACAGACCGCAAAAGTGGCAACTGCTGGCATTGTCTTCAGATATCGGAACATACGTAAAAAAATTAATATTCGACCACAAATCATATATTAACCAGGTTCAGAACTACTGCCATAAATAAACACACCCAGACTCTTTTTTTTTTTTTTTTTATTAACCCTTTTCATCCCACTGCTGGGCAAAGGTCTCCTCCAAACTTGTCCACAGCTCTCTATTCAAGGCTTGGGCTTGCCAATTCCTTGATAGCTGGACCAAATCGTCACACCATCTTTTCTTGGGCCTTCCTCTTCGGCGAAAGCCGTCTTCCGGTACCCATTGTGTAACGATTTTGGCCCATCTGTCGTCTTTCATCCTGCACACATGCCCTGCCCACTGCCACTTCAACTTCGCAGTCTTGACCCCTACATCAGCTATACCAGTCTGGGAGCGGAAGGTGGTATTTCTATTTTATCAACTAACTTAATACCTAAAATACCCGCTCCATAGCCCTTGGCAAACCTTGAGTTTGACTTCTGCCTTTCGGTGAGAGACCAAGATTGCGCACCGTATGTTAGGACAGGCAGTATGCAAATGTCGACGAGTTTGCGTTTTAGTGACAACGGAAGGTCTCCCTTCATGTACGCCTTCATGGACCAGAAGCTCTTCCAGGCGTTATCTACTCGTCGGAGTATTTCTTTGTCTTGCCTGTTCTCGAAGGAAACTATCTGGCCCAAGGATACGTACTCGTCCACATATTGCATTACCTGCCCATTTACTGTTATCCTAGTTTTGGTGCTGTTGGTCATGACTTTAGTTTTGGACCTATTCATCGTCAGTCCAACCTCAAGGCTTGCCGTGCTCAGTTGTTCGAGCATCAATTCTAGCTCTGCTGACGTATTAGCGAAGAGAACAATATCATCAGCGAAGCGAAGGTTAGTCAGCTGTGTATTTCCTATCCCAATTCCTTTCATTGCCCAAGAATCTGATAGTAGACTGAAAAGTTCTTCAAGCGTACTACTAGAAAGTTTTGGTGATAGGGGTCACCCTGTTTTACTCTTTCTGAATGTTAAATGATGGACCCCTTGGTGTGCAGTTTGATGTCGGCTGTGCTTTGACTATAAATAATCTGGAGAAGTTTAATATAAGTAGGCTGAATGTCTTGTCTATGGAGAGCGTTAAATATGGAACTATGGGTGATACTGTCGAAAGCCTTGGAGTAATCAACGAATGCTAGGTACAAAGGTTTATTAAATTCGTTATATTTTTCAATTATCTGATTGACGGTATGAAGGTGGTCTGTTGTCGAGTAGCTTGATCGAAATCCGGCCTGTTCAGGTGGTTGATGTTGATCTAACTGATGAGCTATTCGGTTTTGAATTATTCTTGTTAATAATTTATAGATGTGAGAGGTTAAGCTAATCGGTCGATAATTGTTGATGTCCGTTTTGTCACCTTTTTTGTGGAGGAGTACCTACTATATTTGAGTGACAAAACTTTTTGGGAAACTTACCAGTTGTTAATATTTTATTAAAAAGTTTTATCAGATACGGACGCAATGCTGGTTTGCCTAGTTTTAGGACTTCAGGGGTGACTCCATCTTCTCCTGGGCTTTTGCTAAATTTAAGGCTTTTAATTGCAATATTAACCTCGTCAGATGTTATGTGTGGTATATCGTCAACGTAATTGTATTCTTCTGGTCCAATATTGCTCAAACTGTCGGAGTACAAGGATTTGTAAAAATCAGTTGCTATATTCATAATTTGGTCTCGATCGCTGTGTTTAATGCCTTGGTGGTCCTGTAAGCTGGTGATCCAAGGTTTTGTTTTTGTATGACCTTGTTTTGCAATTCTTAGTGATGTGTTTTGTCGGAGTGCTATTTTAATTAAATGTGTATTATAATTTCTCAGGTCCTTCCTTATACTTCGTTTCGTTTCCCTGTTTATAGTCCTGTATTCGGGTGAATCCAAAATCTGTCTTCGACCTTTCTTTCAATTAAATTCCTTGTTTGTATGGTAAGTTTATTGGCTTTATATTTATTCTGTTTGATTTTACTGCTTGCAGCTTTAATTCCGGATATTATTGAATTGTATTGAGTGTCTACACTCATGAGAGGATCATCTAGGTTAAGACTACTAAAATAATTTGATAGTTCTAAATTAAATTCTTCGTAATGATTAGAGAGGCAATGTTGATCTATAAACTTTATTTGACGTTTGTGGAGCATTTTTCTATGTAACTTAAAATTAAACCTGACTTTGGCTCTTAGGGGTCTATGATCAGAGCTAAATTTGATAGTATTAATTATGTTTACATCTTTTATGATAGAGTGATCGGATGAAAGAATGTAATCTATTTCATTCCTATATCTATCTCCAGGTGACGACCAAGTCCAACGACGTTGTGGCTTTTTGTAGAAATAACTATTCTCTATCTTTAAATTTTGTCCAAAAGCAAAAGAGAGAAGGCGACTGCCTCGATCGTTTCGATTTCCTAAACCGTATGGACCCAGAATATCAGCACCATCAGTGATTTGCTTAGAACCAATTTTTGCGTTGAAATCCCCAAGTACTATCGTCCAAGTGCCCCGCTGATCATCGCAGGCTCTATTCAGAACGTCATAAAAATCTTCAACATCTTGGTCACTGTGACTAGTAGTTGGAGAATAGGCTTGAACTACAGTCAGTGTCTTGTTGGGTGCGAGATGTAGTTTTAGGGTTGCAACCCTATCTGAGTAGCCGATGAATTGTGCAATGTTGTTTTTCCACTTCTTCGACACCAGAAAACCTACTCCGTATAGCCCACCGGTTTCACCGAAGTGGTAAAACACATTACCGTCCCTTTCTTGGGTATGTTCACCGTTTCTTCTTACTTCAGATAATCCGATTACGTCCCAATTAATATCTTGTAAGGCATTTTCTAGTTCAACAAGGCGATCATCTTTAAGTAGGGTCTGAACATTGTAGGCCAAAATATTAAGTGTATCAGTGTCCGTCATGGTAGTAGCTTGAGTCGTCTGACGGGGTATCGATCCCGCTCGGAGATTTTTAGCACCCCTGGCACCAGAAGCGTCCCGGCTACCGTCATCGCGCGAGCAGCCTCCAGCACCGCCGAGCACTTGGGGCCTTTGGTTAGAGCGTGCAGGCATGACTTGTTTGGAGGGTTTTGGACCGTAACCCACCACGCTGGTCCAGTGCGGGTTGGTGGGTGAGTGTTACCAGAGCCTCGTTCGTTAGTCAGCAGGATGTACCACGTGCAGGTGAGGTTGGTTTGGATCTTAAAGATGTTGATTAAGATCCCATACATCCCGGATGTACCACGTGCAGGTGAGGTTGGTTTGGATCTTAAAGATGTTGATTAAGATCCCATACATCCACCCAGACTCAAAACAAAAAATAGCATTTGTTTACTAGCAACGGGCAAGGATCGTCTTCAAATCTTAGCTCAGGAGACAGAATGGCACTTACCTTAGATTCAGTCATAGACTTGACCAGTGGAGTGATCTTTGGCTGCTGATGGTACCAAATGCAAGGTTTAAAAAGGGCGTTCTCTATACAAGGCTGCCGGACGCCAGCCGCCTATATATGTCGCGATGCGCCGGCGCAACTAACGGCAACGCTTGACCTTCTATTAATTACCGTTTGCTCCTGTGTCGGGACGGCATTTCTTCCTATCCTAGCTTACACAGACGAACGGATTCCGCAAGGCTTTACCGCATAGATGCGTTCTTAGCAATTTGAATTGTGCTTGTACCATTTTATGCGTCCGGCCATAAAATTTCATTAAGCTGTATTTCTTTAGGCTTTTAACGCTATATTTATGCTGGCGGCTCTCCTATGTCTAGTTCGTTTGTTCTAGGGATGTGTAATGTGTAAATAATAAATAGTGAAACAACTCACTTGTTGCCTACGTGTGGGATGTTTAAAATTCCGATCGTTCAAGGAGCACACACATATTTAATTGGCGATAAATTGCGAGTGGTTTTAATTAAAATGTTTAAGTGATAAAAGCTATTTGTTGTTTCTAACGGTGCAGGCGCGTCTATAAATCATTTTAAGCTATTAGCTGGAGATAGTTCGTAGAATAGAAATGTGTTATAAATAACACAAGTGATTTTAGTAGCAGATTGCTAGATAGAGCAAGAGTATAGAATGTGAGAGTGAAAAATTTCTCTCCGTCGCCCAGTTCTATGAAATTATTATAATTTTAGTATCCATGAAATCTTTAGTGCAAATCTTTTTTTGTATTTTAAACACAAAACTGAAATAGCTTATTCATTGTAAGTGACAATTTTTGACTAGGCTTTAAAAATCACATTATCAATAGGTATTGAGGTAGAGTATAATGTAATATTCGCCTAGTGCTTACACGGTCATTGTCCCGTTTAAGGGCCGTGCTAATAACAAGACGTAACGTTATTTAATATCTAACACGTTGTTAACCATTAATGGGAGCGAAAGCTATGCGTGCGGTGGGACATTCTTGAATAGTTCTGGTGTCCTGCAAAATTTTAGAATATCATTATCGACATTCGTCATTTTTTATAGTGTCAGTCAGTCAGTTTTTGCGTTCTAAATCAATACCAGAGGTGATCCACAGTAACAAAAAAAAAAAATAAAATCAAGACCAATTACGTACCTGCTTAACAAAATGACGTCAACTGATATAAGATACATACATGTTTATTGATTAACTGAATACCATCAAACTCGAAGGATATCGAACTGTACATTTAAAAGGGTAATTAAAAATCGTTTTCCACCAACGTAACTGTATTCAATGATTATTCAAAAACCACTCATAAAGCAGTAGGCTGCTATTAACTCATTCGTATTTAAACTCCTTGGACAGGTTTGGCATCTCTAGAGCCCGCTACCCCCTCAATCAGAGATATTTATCGATAGCCGCACGTCACTAATTACCAGCTAACGGTGCCGAGCAGACACCTATCCCGGTTGGTATCGAGTTATCGACACGCCCATCTCTAGCCCTACTCGATAGACCTGTACGGGCAATGGGTACAGGCGGCCTTATCTTGCTTTATGTGGCAAATCGATAAGAATTAGCCTGTGGCACCATCTCGATTTAACGCCTCCAGCACCGTTCTAGCGGGTAAATGACAAGATTTGGATGTATCTCTTGCCTGTAGAGAGGTATAGTTAACCTCATGGTAAAATTTATGGTTGTCAAGTATGTTATCTGTGAAAGCGTGAAAATTATCTGGTTTGGTAAAGACAACTACTTTACCTATTGCTTGCGAATGTTTAGTACAATTTTAATCGACCGAATCAAAAAAGGTGTTTCGTTTGATCTTCATGTGTTTTTGCTCTCTGTAATCCTTGGCCTATATTTGGTTATGCTTAGTGGGGCTAATACCTGGTGGGTGAATCGTCAAGCACAGGATTAAAGGCATGACTATCGTAGGCATGAGGGTCTCACACACAAAATAACTGAAGTGAAGACAACTGTCATCTTTAGTCTTGCCCGTGACCACGAGCGCTATAAAGAGCTCGAAACGTCGGGATATGTTTAGAATAACAAAACACGCGAGTTTAATCCGTAAATTTTTTTTTAAAATGTGCAGTGTTCGCGCAAATAATAGACAATATTATTGATGGGAATTTATTAACGTGCCATCCCTTATATCTCGAACATACTGTAAATGGTTCCATCAGCTATTCAATCGCGAATTCTTGTATTTATGTGGGAATAAATAAACGTAATTAATATTAATGTTCCTTATCTGTTAGAGAAAGGCCTTTCTTCGGGCAACTCGGTGTAAAATCCTGATTTAGCCGGCAAATTAATGGCGTTATGACCTAGGGCCATCCTCCCGTTATCACAGTGGATTAGAGATATTTAAGGCCGGTCTTCCAGCAATTTAAGTGCTATTAACGTTAATCATGACTAAGTACTGTGTGTTGAGGCAATAACCACGGGTTTATTGTGGTCCGGTCATGTATTGTGATACTTATGAGGTACAGTGATAATTAATGCGTAGGAAGTTTAAATGACAATACAATGTTTTTTTTGCGGACTCACTACGTTGATGCACTTTGTCCTAATGTTGTGATCGTAACCGTTAATATCGAGCTGTGAGTGTTACGCCTGACATACCTATTGACTACTGAACGGATTCAAATGAAATTTTGTACGCAGTTAGTCTAAAGACTGAGAAAGTTCAAAATCTACTTTTTAACCATCTACGCTAAAGTAATGCTTACACAATATAGGTTGCCGTGACTCGTTAGTCAAATGCGGAAAGCTAGTATAATTTTTCAACTACGTATAACTACCGTGGAGCAGTAAGTAGTTGTGTATTTGATACTGATTTATCTTGTGAATAGAATACACAACAACATACACAATTACATATTACAAGAAAAAAGTTAGTAAGTACTAAGTACCTATATTGAATATTACTTAATATGTGCGAGTACCAATGTTAAAAAAAGAGTATCATTACTATAAGTAAAATTAAAATACAGCAGTTCTCTGTTCGCTGTAAGTGGTCACCCATCCTACCGTAGAACAAGCAGCCGTAAATACCGCGGCGACTACCGATGTCACATTGCTTGGAGTCTCCTCTCACCCTCACCTCTGATAATGAGCTGAACTGGGACAAATGAGTTCCTTGTTGGGCTAGACAACAGCTGTGAATTACGGTGGATGCTGACTAACGGCCAAGTACTGAAAGGTTGGCCTTCAGGGTGAGCGCGACAGGCTCAATATAATCTATTGTGCCTGTTGACCTCATATTTGGATCTCACTGCCGCTTACCATCAGGTGGAGTGAAGTCTTCTTGTTGGCCTAGTATAAAAAAAAAGATATTTGAATTCTTGAGCGGGGCGCGAAACGGCGTCTATGGGCGGCTACAGGGTGAGGGTGACAGACTTGACTCGAATAGGTGATATTGTACGTGTCGATCTGATATGTGGAACTTACGGCCGCTTACCTTTAGGTGGTGTATGGTCATCCTGAAGCGCAATACACACTGATCTCGCCGGGCCGCCGATACCGACATAGAAACTGCTGATTTACTCATAATTCTTTTCATAATATGCCGCCGGGTTGTGTCGGCGGGCTGTGTCGGCGGCCCGGTGGGCTCAGTGTGTATTGCGCTTGACCGTCTATGTCCTTTCTCGGTTTTTGGACTTGTGTACCAAATTAAATTTAAATCAGCTCTGTAGTTATGGCATGAAAGCAAAGAGTTTGAGAGTTGCATTCGTTTTTTTTTTTAGTAAGGATTTAAAAAAATGTGCGAGCGTTACTTACACTTAACTGGTATCAAAATTACGGATTTAATAAAAATTTTAAAGCCTAAATCACTAAGCTCGAATCTGCAACTTTTTAAATCCTACATCCAGAATGACCTATGCTCCACCTGATGGTAAGTGGCCGTGGGGTTTACATAAAATGAGATCAAAACACTTCCTTGAAACAAAATTACCAATAGTCTGTAGTAGAGGTTGTATTATATCTTTTGAAAATAAACACTTGCTGTTTCTTCTCAAAATTAATATAGATTGGATTAATAAAAAAAAACAAAACATCAAGACCTTACCTTTTCTTTATCTATCGCGGCTCATGAATCGGAATTGTTTTTTTTCCATTCGTTCAATGAGAAGCGGTAATGATGATCGTTTCATACGAGCTAATTATCTGCTGGGGTCTGTGCGACCTTGCGGTCGTTCCGGCCACGCGGCGCCCGCGCACCTCGATACGGATCCTGTCGCTGTAGGGTTGACAAAGAAATTAGTATATTTGCTGGCCGAACTTCTAAATGTTATGTTTGCATGCCTATGTATGAATGACTAGCTGTGCCAGCGACTTCGGCCGCGATTTCCACCGTTTTTTTTACACACTTTCTTTTGTTTCTTTGCTCCTGTTAGTCACACCGTGATATAGCCTAAAGCCTTCCTTTATAAATAGTCTATTCAACATATATTTTTTTTAAATTTGATCCGGTATTGCCGAAGATTAAGCCTTCAAACAGACAAACTCTTCAGCTTTATAATATTATTATACATAGGAAATAGCGGGAAATTTAAGGACTCTTAGCCAAACAAATATTTTTTTTGTCAAACCTGTTTTAATCATTTTAAGTTAAAGTGACTGCAAAAAAGCCGCTCCTTATTCTCCTTTCAAATGTATTTTTTTCTTCTGGCAACCCTGTATGTGCGGCACATTAACCTTCTTTTGTGCCTTTTTACCGACTGCCGCTGAAATAAACTTTTTGATTAATCACCTCGTGAATAGTTTTATGTACAAAGGCAAGATTGTAGGCAGTTGCCAATTAAGTATGCAAAATAACTGCAATTATAAGGTTATTTTTACATTTTTCTTTCGTAATTTTGTTTTCCTTTCGAGTTAATTATTATTTATTACGAGTATACATGGCTTAATTATTATTTGCGATATTTATTACGGGTAAGTAATTTATTTCCAAAGCACGTAAAGGATTAAATGTTATTAAAAAAATCGTGTGCGGTAAGTTTGTGAGTCATATTTGTTCGTAATCAATCAAGTTGCATATCTCCATAATAAAAATTATTTATCAGTACCAATCAATATATTTTAATAACTTATTATTAATTTTATGAATATGAAATGTACATTGTATGAAGAAACTGTCAAGGTTGTGATCATCTGGAAGTCTAGCGCGTCTGGAACCAGATGATCAGCAACGGTAAGCAATCTCAGACACATTCTGACGAACATAATCGGATTAGTTGTGAAATTATGATGTTACTAACGTATAAGTATAACATATAGTATCATATCAGAAAAAAAAACTGTGTAGAAAATATCATAGGTACAACTTAAAGTTAAGCTTCATCTCTACATATTTCACATACATTTTAATCGGATCAGTATTTTGGCGGGAAAGTGCGTCCAATTAATAGACTTTTTCTAATGGCTTTATTAAAAAGTTATTCTAATAGACAATTTTTTCTAATAGTAAGGCTTTACTAAAAAGTTTTCATCTCCTAAACTTTTCCTGCGATCGAAAAAAAAAAAAAAAACAAAGAATCGCATTCGAAATACCCCATCATAACAGACTGGTGCTATTAAAAAAAAAATCACAAACACTCATTCAAAAACAGAACGCACTCCGTGCAAAACAAACGCGCATCGGGCAGGTTCGCTCGCGCGGTGACCGCTGACGTCACGCGCGCAGTGAAATGCGCTTTCCTCTCGCACCTGCACTCTGACACGGCAGGTGCCGGCCTTAATGCGCAGGGCAGGCCTTGTTAGCGTGTACTACATTCTTAGACGGCACTATTTGGACGGCGAACGGCGAAAAAACGGGAATGCTCATCTGGCTGTAGGTTATGTATCTGCAATTCATTTTACGAATTAGCCGTTGCTAGACAACTGTCGTCCGACGTGGAGTCATTTTTACGAGCTTTTGTTGACACGTGCGATCCGCCCGCGACTCCGTTCGCGTACAGTCGTTGATCACGATATAAATTACTACCTGCAAGTGCAATCGGTTAATAGCTTTATTCTTTTTCAGACGTAGAATATATAGCATTCATTGACTGGCTCGGTGGAACAGTGAACACACCTATATCACAGATATCCGTAACACAAGTGCTTAAACTACTTACCACGAGATCAGAACAATGTATGTGATGTTGTGTAATATTTATTAATTTATTTATTTATTGCTTGTGATTACTACACGGCTACTTTTAACCGACTACGATATGAGAGACTAATAAGTATATAAGCTTTAAATGACATATGATGACGTCGAAAACTAGCCTTAAATAAATTACAATTCACTCTTCAACAGTTAAATCTTCTTATTTGTTGAAGCATAAAAAGTAATGACAGCGTACAATCACATACCTCATTATCACTTTCATTAATCACATTATTGATTGATTATTTCTTATTATATTTATTGAAAAGAAATGAAACCGATGATAACAATATTCTATGTTTTGTTTAGTGACAGTCGGTTAAGCGTATGCCACACCAAACAATGGCAATAAATGAAAGTTATCTCGATTACGTTTCCATTTACTTTTATATCGAACTTAAAGAGCTTTTGACGTAATGAAAATAAAAGTAATTCTCACTTTGATTACACTCGCATAGGTCATCATCATGTGTATTAAAAATCATTTCCCTTTCTTTTGTCTTCTCCGCGGTCCGGTAAGAAACTCTTGAGAACTATTTAAGATTGCCTGCCAATTTTCGTCTGTCGAAAATAACAAAAGAATCGCTTTCACAGTTATGTACGTATTTTTTGACGATCGTCGGGTGTTTTCTTTTTAAATGTCAATAAATGAAGAATAAATGATTATTTTGATTGGTGGTAAAGATAGTTGTTTTGTTTTGGTAAGATTATTTGAAAAAGTGATCTTAAATGGTATTTTTGCGGCCGAATATTGTAAAGAAAATTAGACATATTTTTTCAAGCATAAATTAACAGTTTTCTTGTATTGAAACTTATTAGAATTTTAAACCTATTACTTAATCAACAAATCAGCACACCTGAGAGATTTTTCAACGGTGTGTGAAGCCATGTCAGAGGCATACGGGCGGTTTAAACTCTGACACCAGGTTGTTCATCAACCATACGATAAGAAGAAGAAGAAGCACTTAAATATCTATTATTATTCGGTCAGTCCGTTATTACAAGTTTACTACGACAATCGTTACACTATTCGAAGATGTTTTATTAAGTCACCTAGAATTTTAAGGAAAATAGCGTGTAGGATTCCCTGTTTTTCAAGACCAGAGGCCTACAATGTCCGAAGATATAAATGTCACTTGATGACAAGTGGAAGAAGGTCACTTTTGGCAATGGCCAGCGGATTACATCCTGCCATTGACCTCATTTCGGCCGTAAAATATTAAGTATCTTTAATTTGTGAGTGAATCATGCCCGACACTTACTTGCGATCTTGTTATTTAAATTGATGGTGCGGTCAACGAAAGCCGGTATATATTTAGCATTTAACGTACCAATGTCATCTTTGAGGAAAATAACGATTTCGTTTACTTATAATAGAGTCAGGAAGTAAATAAACACACCTAGTTGTTATCGCACTAACTGAACAATACTTTAGTCGTAACTTTATTATTTTGAGGTACTTGTCTTCTTTTAACAAGTATGAATCTAGGATTATAAATTTGAATCACATATTCCTTAGTTCTTACTAGTAAAATTAATAATTGCCCGCAGTTTTTCTGTCCCTATATATGCTTAAATCTACGCAATGGATTTTGTATAAAAAACCATTTGAATACCCACAAGGTGGTGGCGAAGGTAGCGGTCTCTAGTTGACACCGGTGAGTTTTAGTAAATACATAAATAATAGATACGTTCATATTATGTAGAGTGTAAGACCTATACTACCTAGTGTTTTAACACTAAGCAATAAAAATAATCGATTTGTGTAAAAAAACAAAGTGACGTGTGTAATTTAAAAATATTTAACGTGTTTTCGCGCTATGTTACAGGAACACATAGCCAGCTACAAATGTTTGTTTACACACGTATGTTTGCGGTACCTCGCATAAGGATAACATTGTAAGGACGCGTTAAACGTATCCGAGCAAACAGCGTTTACGCGCATCATTGTGTTTAATACGTGCGCCGGCGCAAGTGGCGTCGCGATTGGACCACACGTGGACATAGTCCAGTGAATGATTTAAGACTTTCTCGTATATCTGGCTAAGTATATCTATTGTGTCTGTCGACCTCATATGTGGATCTCACTACCACTTACCATCAGGTGGAGTAAGGTCATCTTGTTAGACAATTAAAAAAAACGGCCAAGCATCATGTTTCTGCCTAAAATGTTAAGTATGTGAAGTTAGACTCGGTAAAGTCCACTTTTTCATTCATAGATTTTGATTGAGGTTGTAGGTAGATTGTGAGTTTGTAGGTGGGATATGGGTTTACAACGTAAGGGGCCAACCAGACATAAGAATATGTTTTGGGTTTTGGGCTTAGAATCATCATGGTCCCTCGTATCGTTGTGCTATGGATTAGCTATGGATTTTCTATTGTTTTCGTCACGTGAAATCTCATCCGCCCCCCCGCAAGTCCGGTGATGATGACTAGGCTACTACTAGCCCAACATCGTATATCAGTTAGAAGAAAAAAAAACTATTGTTATTCTCATGTGAAATCTCTAAAGTCTAGTGTCCTTTCCAGAGTGGATGAAGTACATATTATGTAGCTCTATTATGGTTCAACTTGTGTAGGTTCTCAAATTACAAATCCGACATTCCGCTAAAAGAAACCGGGGATGCAGAACTTTTAGACTTTACGTACTTTTCGAGACACGTAATCCTAGCATAGCCAACTGCGTTTTCCTTTCTTTACAAAATATCTGCACAATTCCTATTTCATCAACGCATTCACGAGAGCTGCAGATTTATTTAACAACAGAATGTTTCTTTACCAAGTCTCCCCTTTCATGCAAAAGGTCCACGTCAATGCGTGTTTGAGTTTGCAAAGCCAACAGCTATACAGGCCAGAACTCGAAACGTTTCTAAATAAACGTTCGTCCTTCCACAATGGTTCAGGATTCGCTGTATTGTAAACAGGCAAGCGAAAACAGACTATTATGTGGCGCAAACTAAAAGTGTTGTCATTAACGTTCAACGTTGAGTTATGAGCTTTTGTTTTTAATTTACATATGTTTTTGACGTGACAACGTCTTAAATTAGGTTGCGGTTGGGAGTCACTTATGAAAAAGTGTAACGCTCGGTAACGTTACGATGAGTCACCGAACGAGAGAGAGGCCCGCCGAATGCCTTGCGTCTCTCTCCCACTCAACTATGATCGGTCTGCCGCGCGCGCAGCACTAGAGAATTAGACGTTGTCACGTAAAATCTTCGCCCGTAAAACCGACTTTACAGGCAACCATTTTTTTTTTATTCGGTTACAATTTGCATTTCCGTAATTTTTACATTTACTTCTAAATTCTTACTCACTTGTCAAAGTACTCCTAAATTGATCGTGTTGTAAACAAAATTATAATTTAGTGCTAAAGAGCACATGAAAGGATAGAGGTCGTCAGTTCACAAATGTCCAACATCACTATAATTTAATAATTATTAACGACAAACAAACTTCTGAATGATTATGGAGACGATTTTCAAAGTTTTGAAAAATGAACTAATAATAAAAATACAATATTATTCATAAATCTTTTCGTATGTGAACGTTTAATCACGCCAAAGCTCAAGCTCCTCAAAAAATCAATTAAAACAAAGAAACCTCTCCATGTATTTCTAGAATCCTGCCGTTTTTACCACCAGTGACTTCTGCCTAAGGAAACTGACACACAAACAGACGTACAAGCTTACGCAAACAGGCAGGAGTGCTAAAACAAACCCGGGAACAAAACCCGTGTTTATTGCGTGTGCGCACCGAACACAGCGTGTTTGTTCGATTGACGAGGAAAGTTCTTGGGATAATGTTTTTTCTTTTGGTTAAAAAAAGTGAGTGAAGTTTGGTAACAATAAATGTTACTTCCTTGTTAATTATAAATGTGAATGTAACTAACTCTGTGTGTCTGCGATTTTTAAACCACAAAACTAGTGAACACTTATAGTTCAGAGCCGGAGAATAGGCAAGTTTTGTTGCACGACTTAACTTTCTATGGGTTAGGGTAAATTCAACGAGAGAAACGACAAAACTGCTCGCGGACGAAGTCACAGGCAGGCAGGAAAACTAGTTTTATAAAATAAATATAGTAATATTAAAAATTTGCTTTTGGTAAAAAAAAAATTATCTCATTTTTCAAAGGCTCAAGAAAAGATGGAGCTGGCAAGTGCCTTGGATAGAGAGCGGTGGACAGGTTTGTAGGAGACCTTTGCCCAACAGTGGGATGATACAAGTAAAAAAAAAATATCCAAAGTGCCCGAAATGTTAGATTTCATGAACTGGTCAAACTTATTTTGCCTTTACCTTATGTAGACACTGTGGGCGACATGAGAGCATGTGTTGTGAAGAAATAGTAGCAAACTGACCTCGATGAGGGAATTACCTACAAAAAAGGCAAGAAATACGAGCTAGCCGTCACCTATATAAGGCGAATAATAACATTACCTACGAAAGAGGCATTGGTTGACGTATATCTGTTTTAGGAGACCGTTTACTTGAGAGGCCGAGCCAACCCAATTTGGTATCTAAAACTTAATCTAACCTTTGAATAGCGTACTTTCTGCACGTTTGGGTCTTATTTCATCTAATGATCTTCTCGAATTCTATTTCAGCTTTACCTATATGTAGACGATATGCTACTTTTATCTATTAATTGAGCTGCTATGATGATTTAAGAGACATCATCATCATCATCATCAGCCTTTTATTATATTTTCTCATTGAAACCTTCCCTGGATTACGACGAACATTTTAAAACCAAAATTACCTAAATTAGTCCGGGCGTTCTCGAGTTTTAGTCAGACTAAAGAACAGCAATTCATTTTTATTCATAAGAAAGAAGAAGAAGATTGAGCGGCTATGATGATTCAAGAGACATAAATATCTAATTATGCGGATTTGCATCACCTACCCGCCAAAGTTGTAAGCCTTCCAGCATCGTTGCATATCGATAATCGCAAGCAATCCAGTTCAAAATCATACCTTTGAATGTCACGCATTCCGTATCATTACAAATCGCTCCTTTTGTCGATGCCCAAAGATCACTGTGATATTTGTAAACAAATGGGAAACCGTCGATTGTCACTAAAGACCTTGAGCCTCGCGTTCAATCAAACAGATCCAAACCAGATCGGCTGCATTACGATGTCTTACGAAACTGAATAGCTGTAGCCTATTGCCAAACGTTGTTCTCGCTTATCATCGATGTATCTTATCTTGTACGCAATAAGGTCGCGATTGGTGTGCTCAGATCTGATGATAATTTGAGCATGTACAGGTGAATGTACTGGTTAATTGATGGAAGCGATTTTTCGGACCATTTCAGCTATTATAGATACGTGGATATTGTATGGTTTTGGAGATTGGTGGTCCTTTTGATTTCAATGCTTAGATCTGATTGAAGAGACGTTGTTTTTTTCGAATTGATTGTTGTCGATTGTAAATATAGTTTTATTTTTATAAGTGGAACTTTGGTTTCAAGATAACCCTTATTCAATAACATAACATTAATAACATTAATGTCAAAATTTACTTTAGTCATACTTTATCAGTGCTAATCAGAATATCAAAAGACGATAACGACCGGAACTGCTAACACAAATGAATGAATTTGCAAAAGTTCACATCCGTTTTTTCTAAAAATTTCAAATATTTTTGAAAACACGGAAGTGATCAACACAGAAATTTCTAATAGAAATATATTGTCAATCGAACTAATCAAACAACTTGAATTCTAACTTTTCACATGTAAATATTCATACGGATTTCGCTTAATTCTCACGGATGTGAAAAAAATGGGCGATGCGCGGGCGACTTGAAACTTATTTATGTTTAATACGAGATAAAGTATGGCGATACCAGTTTTGGTGGCGCCATGATACTAATTAAAATCACTGCACATATCTCGACAAGTTTTTAATTTTGCAATGAATTAGTTAATGGAGTTTAATTAATTTGACATTTTTTTTAGTTTTTGGGTTGTTTTATGCTTTTTTTTAAAGTGGACTAATCGGGAAAAGTTTGTAGCGTTGACGGATAGAGTATCTATATCAATTACGTTAATACTACAACTTTTGGCTTGCGAAAGTTGAAAAGAAAAAAAACAGACTAAATAGATTATATTGAAATCAGAATTAGAAATTAAGTTTTTTTTTTAACGATAAACTGTGATGATACATCTAACACCCATCCTTTTATTACAGATCTGACATCAGATACACCAGTATCGCGTTACATTTAATGAGAGAAACCAAATTAATTACCAACATTTCAACCGGAGCCTGTTAATTACGAAATTAACCTAATGATGCGTTAATAAGCTGTCGGTGCATAAATTAAAAAAAAGTCTTTAATTGGCGGAGAGCTTTTAATGGATTCCGAGTTCAAACGATTGCTATCTGATGTCGAAATATTTGTAAACGATATCGATAAGACAGTCACGATTACGATTGGGTCTCAATTTTGGTGTTCGATATCTCGGAAGTGGTCTCGCTCGCTCTCCTATTGTTAGAGCAGGATAGTGTGTCGAGATTAGTGTCGGGTATTGTCGGAAAGTGGGTCGCTCGGCTATCTGATAGGTTGATCCGGATGACTTTGACCAGTCAGCGTGGAAGACGATAGCAATTATCACTGTTGTTGTAATAAAATGTAAAAGAAATGCACTATAACACTTTTGGGTGGTTGAGTCAAAGTGTCATTACCGTTATCATCATCAGCCCATACGTCCCCACTGCTAGAGCACGGGCGTACATACCCTAAACCAGGGCGATCAGGCCTTAGTCACCTGGAAGAACGCTGGCCAATTGCGGGTTGGTTGACTACACAACCTTAGAATTTGGTTTCAAAATGTCGAAAGGAAAAAAATTAATACGAAAAATGCCAATGTGACTTGAGGAGACAATAATAAGTATTTGAACCGCTCTTGATTTTAAAATGTTCAGTTTATTGAAAAAACTATAACAACTATAAAAAAAAAACAGAAAAAGCTCTTACGCCTGAGATTGACCTAATCGTCCCAATAACTGATATACGAAAAAAAGGCGTTAATTTATTATCGAGCACACATATATATTAGTCAAAGGTGTTCATATTAAAAGGTTATTTTTCAACTTGCTGTTATATGCAAAATAGATACGCAATTTTATTGCCGCCTACTGGGCATTAACATATACACAGCCGTGACAGTTATGTGGCAACGGGTGATATTCAAAAGGTACCCTGTGTTAATCTGACGCACGTCTGGTAGGAAGTGGCTAAAATGGCCCACATGCCCTATTTGGTCACGGGATTAGGCGCTGTTCAATCGCTAATTGTCTCAAATAAAGCGATCGGTACTGTGTTATGGTCAGTGACCTTTTTAGGGTTACTTATCCAATGGATAAAAATGTGATTATTTTATTAAGATTTTGTCTATCCATCGTTCGCTAGGCTTTATCATAAGAAGCATTATAATAACAAGAGTAAAAAAAAGAAAATAAGGCTAGTTTTGAGTTCGTTCGCTTAACGTTAGAAAACTGAAACTGTCCGGGATATTTAATAATAATAATAATAATAATAATAATAATTTTTATTTCAGGCAAGGCCCATAAAATGTTAGTAACAATTTCCTTATGATACTAGTGTTAGTAGGTAATACATTTAGTTAAGTTTAGTTTTTAGCTTTCGTATGACATGCTACCCATTTTTGAAGAAGGGGCATGTCCCATCTATCAATAAAAACCCTCAGGATACTGTTGCTGCTACCGCGCAAGCGAGCCATCGCTGACGCGCTCCGCTTCCGAATTATTGCAGCAAAGCTGTCCACCCGCAACTGCGCGAACATGCCTGACGCACTGCAACGCCACGGCAACCCCAACAGTACCCTCAGTGCATTATTGTACTGGACTCGCAGATCGCTAATTGCCCGCTGGGTATAACCAGCCCATAGGCTACAGGTGTAAAATGTTTGGCAGTACGCTTTGAACAGAGTTAACTTCACTGGCTTTGTACACCTTGCAAACCTACGGGCAAGCATGTTGCAGCGGACAGCCAACGATCTACGTTCCCGCTCTATATCCATATTGTCCTTCATGTCCTCGGTGACCCAGTGACCAAGATATTTAAAGCTTTGAACACGTTTGAGAGCTATTCCACAGAGTTGTATTTCTGGTATATGTGAGTAATTCAGAGACTTTGATTTAAAAAGAAGCCATTCACTTTTTCTAGTGTTATACTTAAGTCCATGGGCCACCGCATAGGATTCACAAATAGACAGGAGCCTTCGTAGTCCGCTGACAGATGGACTCAGCAGCACCATGTCATCAGCATAACTGATGTTATTTATGCAAATACCATCAACTGAGCATCCAACATTGGCACTGTTGAGTTCACCTATCAGCTGATTAACATACAGGTTGAAGAGCCGTGGAGAACTTAGCCCCCCCTGCCTCACACCGCACTCCAACCCATACGCATCAGAATAACAACCTGACCATCTGACCTGATTTCTTTGGTTACCATACCAATAACTAAATATTGCAACTATCTCCTTTGGTACCGTAGTCTGAAAACATAGTTTATGCCACAATAAGTCATAATTAACCAGGTCAAATGCTCTGGACAAGTCCAGAAAACAAGCCAGCGTGGGTGTCTTCCTGGCCGTGTAGTATTGGACAACCTGCTTTAGACCAAATATAGCACTCTCAGTAGATAGGCCAGGCCTGAAACCATATTGATTGTCATGTAAGTCCATGTGATTTGATAATATACCATCCAGCAGACTGTCCAACACTTTAGATATGATGGTGGCCAAGGAGATCGGCCTGTAGTTGGCAATGTCCGAGGCGTCACCTGTTTTATTTTTGATCACTGGCACAACAATGGTTCTAGTAAGTTCTTCCGGTAGATAACTATGACTAACACATAAACTAAAGAACATAGCCAATACACGTGGCAAGTGAACACCCGCATACCTCAGATGTTCAACGCTCAGGCCGTCGTGCCCAGGAGACTTTCCCCTCACCATCTTCTGAATAATTTTATTGACATCCTTGGCCGTGAAACTCTTGGGGGGATGCTCGGTCTCGGCGGCCAGAGCGTCATCCAACCTGGGTACTACCAATGAGGGTGGTTTCACTTTAAAGCTATTCATAAACTGGTTTGCTATTTCAGTGGGTTCACTGACTCCCGCAACACTCACTGGGAGGCCAGGCCTATGGCTTAACTTATTGGTGTTCTTCCAAAATTTTACAAATTGTTTTTTGGAGTGGCACTGGGCTAATAAATCCATTTTAATCTGTTGTTGGTTGTCTTGACAATACTTTAATTTAGCCTTAAACTTATTCCTAGAAGTGCACATAGATTCGTAGATTAAACCGGATCTCGGCTTACCGAACAACACCCACGTCTGATAATGAAGTCGGGCCTCACAGTGAGCATTGCGGACGTGTTTGTTCCACCCCGGTATACAATGGTTTTTCTTACTGTGATTATTCTTCACATGACTTAATTTAGAACCAGTTTTAAGAACATTTATAATGCTTAAATACATATTATCCAATAATAAGTAGTGGTTATTATCCTTACATAATCCCTTAGCACAAGTAATACATTCAAGGGGAAAATCAATTAGTCGGAATTCTGAGTTACAATAGTCTCGATACTGCTCAATTTGTTGTACTCCTCTCTCCCCCCAAAAAACGTCATTAACAAGATTAGTACCGGGGTATATTATCTTGGGCTTTAGCAGACTAATGTTACATTCAACCATCATAGGAAGATGGTCCGACGTGTAAACACCGTACAATACCGAGACATTAGTCACAAGGGGCCTAGCTGCACAAGTAACAACACAGTGGTCCAACCACCGAAGAGACCCGTTAGCTGTACTTAAGAATGTGTGCGTATCTACCGGTAACAATTCCCTATCGACACAATGCCAAAATTGCTCATTACAAGTAGTAAGTAGTTCACTAGAAAATCTCGTACCTGGATGGGCGTTGAAGTCCCCTAGCACAAAAACACTTTCAACGCAACTACTTTCTATTATTGATATCACTTCACTTAAGCACTCAGTATATTCGACCAAATTATCGGCACAGTCCGTCGGCATATAAACAGATAATATTAAATAACATCTGTCGTTTTGATCAATTTTGATGCACACTATACGGTCACTTTGGCAAGATATGATCGAGACCGACGGAAACAAAGATTTCTTCCACAACAACGCAACACCACCGTAAGGTCTTCCCTTAATTATTCCCGTAGAAGTGTCGACAGCCGATTTCCCCGTGTATGCAAAATCTTTATCGATATTTCCCAAGTATGACAGATCATCCAGGAGAAGCCAGGTCTCTTGTAATGCTATGATATCAGCAACTTCACATAACTTCTGCACACAACCCGTCGAGCGGACTATATTTTTACAATTAAAAGTAACTATTTTTACGTCCATTATGTACTTGATAAATTGTCATCAGGCGGTCGGGTTAAGTCGTTATATTTTCCCGTCTTGAAGTAAATGAACTTTCTAAATCTTATGCCTTCCGGCCATAGCTTATCATCCAAAAAGATATTCAATTTATTTCTAGACACAGAAAACTTGAGATGCGTTGTAGGGCCGCTCAATTTTCATTTTAATTTTTTCCAACACAACTACTTCCTGAGTCATTTTCTGTATGTACTCAGTAATATCTTGTTCTGTAGTGGTTTTGCTTACGTTTGAAATAAATAACGGTGTTTTTATCTCAGCCGATTTAAACTTTCCTGTGCAGTTAGTAGTTGCAGTACCAGTTTTATCATTAAAACGATTTACACGATTTTTATGCCTATTTCTTTGCACTAGTATGAAGTCGTCGTCGGGCTTTGTTTTTGGCCATTCGCCTTGCTTCAATATTTCCGCCATCGTCGCATTCTTGATCGCCGAGTTGCTTTCCAGTACCGCTGTGTTCGCGTTTGCATTGTCGCAAGGCGCGTCATCGCTGCGAGAGTAAACGAGAGAACGATATGCTAGCTCGCTGTTATCAGTGCTGTGTTGCACCGTGTCGTTGTGTGTTGGCGCACACTCCACCGGTATCGGAGGCAAACCAAACGGGCCGCTATCCATCGCATACCCTCCTCTCAATTTGTTGACATTTGTATTGTACAACGGATTCGGTATAGAATTAGATTCTTTTTGCAATGCTAATTCCAGCTCTTTCTTTGTAACATAACATTCCTTAATTTCTTTTATGTCAGCACGAACAGCCAGAATGTCTTTCAGTAATTTCGAAACATCTATATGGTCAAAATCCACTGGCGGGAGCTTATGCAGATGATAGGCAACAAATATCGGTAGTTGATCTGGATCAGTTGTTTTGAAGACCGATATGATATCTTCCAAATCCTTCTGCTTTTTATTTTTGCGTCTTGAAATAAGTTTCTGGTTCGTTTTTGTTGAACCATACAACAAAATCTTCGCCTCGTCTATTTCCTCCTCCGAAAAAGCCGATGCACATAGTCTAATCAGGCTCTCGTTATCCATCACATCGTGCCTGCTTCGAATAAAAGCAAGAACCTCCGAGATGACAACATTACAACTCGCGCACTTAATCGTATTATTCACTGACATAATGACACCTTGCGGCGACCACACACTGCGCGCGCGCGCACAGGACTCGACTGACCATATTACCATGACGTATTTACCATGTTGTTTTGTTTTAATGAGCTCCCGATATTTCGGCACTGTTGCAAGCGCCAGTTCACCCGTGATCATGGCTTATTAAAACAAAACAACATGGTAAATATCCCGGACAGTCAGTCAGAATTCAGTTTTCTAATGTGTGTATGACAGTTTAAAAATATACATCGTTCGTTTAACATTTCGATAATTTATTTTATAAAACATAAGCGGCATAAGTAATACTCATATTCGGTATTAAACAAACAGTATGTATCATAATTGTATGTTAACGTCCTTCCCAGATGTAAATGGAAATGTGTCTGTGTTTTCATTAATCGGTAGGTACATACGGCATGTATGTATATGTTAATACATATTTAAGTATGCAAGTCATGTGATAAAATGGACTTCTATGAATGAGATACTTCTATACTTAATTAGTAATATTGTCACGGCACATTAATAAAATATGATTAAGATTATCGAAGTTCAGAACACACACATAGTCTTATGTGATTGGTCGTTAAATGTTATCAGAATCAATGAAAGCAGTAATTCTAAATATCCGTGTTTTATTATGACATTGAATTTATAATTTATTGCAGCACATTGAAATAACGATTGTCTTAACAAATATATATATTCGAATAGTGTCGATTACCAATAAGAATCGTATTTATATGTAATGTATCGTGGACGTATCAAGTTCTTATTATTTTTATTTTTGCTTATGTTTTATTTTAACTGTGGTACAATAATATTATTGTAAGTATGTTTTGGTATTTTCTTTACGATTGCATGTATGAAAATGAAAAATATTTTATGCAGAATCTTTACAATATATTATATAACTAGTGGCTGGGATCTCCTTTTAAGTAGTACCTATATGTATACGTACTAAAACAAAATATCGCAACAAAAAAAAAGTTACCAGCAAACGCGTTCCCGTATTACGCCAACTAGGTAACGAGACATTTCCCAGAACCGCACTCAGAGCGATGTTAAACAAAAATCAAATAATGCAGTACACGCGAACCCTCACGACGAGTGGACAGATAAGGCAACAGCGCTGTACGTGTGCCTCGTAAAGACAACTTTGTACGAGTAGATGATCAGGGTTAGGCAGGTCGGCGATAGCGGCCACCTGCACAATACGGGTTAACCCTGCCATGTCGAACGGTGTAACGTCGTGATGTGACGTTTTCACGTATAAATGACCCTGGTTTTGTCGAACGGACTTATTTCGTGATGTGACGTTTTTGCGTATACTTAACCCTTGTTATGTCTCGTTTTAAACAGTCACATGTGAACATGTGAGTTGACAATTTACAACGTCGTTGTTGCTCTAAGTAAATTAATGAAACAGTGTCAAACTTCACTCTATAAAACGTGTACGTACATGAGCATCAACTGTTGAGTATAGAGCTATTTAGATTGATTAAAGGACTTAAAATAAATTAGAAAACACATTCCTAGCCTTGCATTAGCAAATCTGCGCCAGATGGTCTACTATGACAAAGGCAGCCTCAACTTGGCACAATCCATACATCTCATTCAATGCCGTTAATTTGTAAAACAATCACAGCGCCGCCGGATAATATATAGATCTCGTCATCCATTAATATCGGTAAGGTAACCTTTAAATGCATGAACCGGATTATCAATTAATGCTCGATTATACAAACGCGATAGTCTGGTTGCAAGAGTTGTATTACGATTTTAATAGGCCTTTTGCTACTTAATTATTCGTTTTACATAATGCTTTATATAAAAAGTTGATTGCACTTAATTCAATGTTTACGTGTGAATTATTAAGTCAGTCAGGGGAATCGATGTTTGACTGCATGTAATGATGATAAAATTGTTATCGAAACTCATTCCGCAATAAATATTTTTCGCAATAAAGGTATTTATGATATCAGCTAAGAAATGCTAAGAATCATTGGATGCAGAAGATGGTCTAGGATGAACGGGTCTTTGTTGGATAACAAATAATAAGAAAATATGCCTAAGATTGCGTTCAAAGAAACTCTAATCAATCAAAATAAAGAATCAACTATATAACAACACTAGCGTTTTATTAACGAAGTCCATTGTTAGGCCGACCATTATAACTCCGCAGTCAGCGTTCGTGTCATCTAAAACCGTGTAATTATCCGAAGAATCGCAAATCTAAGATTAACCCAACGGTTCCGATTTTTTCGACGCTCATCTTTAATGGAAACCTGTCTGGTAAAAAGCAAATCGGCCTACATATCAAGTATAAATAGAGGAAATCTACACTGCGGACAGAAACTTGATGCACCGTTAGGGCTTTGTGGTTCTAGTGGACTCTTGGCCATCGTTTGACACTTGGCGATTTGATTTGATGAACGCGACTCCATTTTGTCCCGCTGAGACAAGTAATTAGCTACGAGATATCTCTGATGGCGGAGATAATTAGGAAATGATTTATTGTTGAAGTGTTAGTCTTGTCTGATGAAGACTGGGCAGTGTGTTGATTTTTGGACGATGCTGTAATGTTTCTGTGTGGTCTTGTGAGGTCATGCCTCGTTACTTTAATTGATTCGTGTACGAATTCTTCCTAGACCACCGTAATGTTACAGAAAATATTGAAAGTAATATTATACTGCACTATGATATATTAACCTCTACCCGCAGACCCTAAGAATGTAGCCCTTACCTTGGACAACGTCATATTATTCAATGAATATATTGCCGCCTCATTTACTTCCCATAAAACGTCCAAGACCACACTCTTAATCGATCATATCGCATTTACCGCCGACCTTTAAGGACGCCGAGACATCGTATACAAATATTTAAAGCCGAAAAGGTGACATGGCTGCAATCAAACAGCGTCTCGACATGATATCCTCGATAAAAAAAAACTTCCGTATCGAGTATGTATCGAGTTACCCTTGCCATCGATACTTGTAAGGGAAGCCGGCTGTCCTCACTCGGTGATTCTGTAAAAATCGAAATACGATATGTGAATTAAAAAATTAAGGTCGCGTAAACGTTTTGTCTTCATTCTCCTGTCATTATACGCGTTGTAGCTATGCGTGACTGTAAGTACTGACCGTATCAAAAGTCAACAAAAATATTGCTTTTGTCAAAATGTTGGGTATGATTCATCTTTTGACTTTTTTGCACCTAACAATATTAAGGTGGTATTCAAAACCCAAGCAAAGTTACATGTCATAGTAAAACATTTACAAAGTTGTAAACAAAATGGACGGAAAATATTATTAATTTTTCCATCCGCCCACAAACACATGAGGATTGTTTTTGCGATAGGAAGAACGTGCTAATAATTGCTAAACACATAGTAAAGCTATGTGCAAGAAAATATTTTGCGACGATAACGTCGACACGTGCTCAAGTGGGCGGGATATATCACGCGACGATTTGCGGCACCTGTTGAAAAAATGTCAATGTTATTATAACAATATGACGTTTTACCTCTAAATATGCAAGATAATGCTTTATTACATTTAATGATGATGATAATTTACATGAATAATATTAAATATTTGTCTTTATAGGTCTACACGCGTTATTAGGAGTAGCAAATTACATAGCTACTTACTGCCCGACGTTTCGACTGGGTTACACCAATCGTGGTCGCGAGCGAACACATTTGCTACTCCTAATAACGCGTGTAGACCCATAAAGACAAATATTTAGTGTAATGGAACGCGAAAGTCTAAAATCTTACATGAATAATATTAATTTTGAAAACTCAAAAATGTTGTGATCTTTATTTCTATTAAGTAGCAAATTAGGAACACACCAAAATTCTATAGCTATTTTAAAAGAGCAATACCATATTTTGTATTGTAAATCACAGCTCCTTTAAAATAGATTGTTAATTATTACATGTGTATTGTTTCATTTTAAAATGAGTAATTGTAACTGAAAGATTTATGCGTTCAGAGCAAAAATCTTGCTTAATTTTTTAAGCTTTTATTTATTTAAATAACATATTTGCTTATGTACTATAGCGTTCAAAGCCGCGCCCGCGCATGGCATCTGATGCGTTTAATACAAAACTTGATTGCGTGGCCTCAAATTTGTGTATAATATAGGCCAGTGGGTATTTCGTATCGCTTTCGATGTTTGATGAATTGTAAACAAGTTTTTTTACGATCAAAGCTATTTCGATGATTAATTGTACAAAATTGGTGGGTTTTCGGAAAGATTCACATGTGTGCCTTTCGCTTTATGAATGCGTGGTTCCTAAATAAAATATCGTAGTGTTAAAAGTTCAAATTGTTAGTTTGAAGATACTTAACCTTGTATAATAAAGTCGTCTGTATAGGCCACTCTCGATTTTATGAATTTATACTGATGAATATTAATTACTTCTCTTAAATACTCCAAAAATATAGTTAAGTTGTAATTCTTTGATTAATGACTACATTAGTTGCTGATAGTTTAAATTGAGATCCAGTTGCAATCGGTTCATAATATTATTCAATTTAATTCATAATGTATTAATGTATGCAGGATTATTGAAATGGCGGGTATAATTTGCACCGCAGAAGGAATATGATTATATATCTACTTGTTTTAAAGTGTACGTTTCAAAGTTAAACGGTATAAGAGATTACTAGTTCATGACCGGTTTTGGAGACCATTCTAATGTACCTATTTGCATAAGATATGGGGGACGAATTAGCGAGAAGAGTAATGCAACGCTACTTAGCAATTAATATAGTTTTTTGCTGACCATTAGACATGTTCGCAGTTGAATAGGTTGATGTCTTAACTAGTATGTGTCTGAATGTGAGTTTTTTTGCTTGGATACAGTTTGTGATCTTGGGGAAGGAGATTAATGCGAGCATTATAAAGAGATGAAGAGGGATTATAAAACCTGTTATTTCAAAGTTACTTATCATCCGCGCTATTAACATTTTGTGAATAATTGCAATACTCGCAATTGGTTCCTTTATACCTACATCTAATGTACAAAAATTTATGGTAACAAATATAATAGTTTCTTTATGGGACATCTCGGCACAGCATTTTTAGGAGGAAATCAAATATTACTCGTAACGCGACCGCAGGTGTTTTAAAATAGCAGATCTTTGTAAAAAACATTATCATATTATAATCAATCATTATTAAAATACATATTTCTTCTCATTAGTCACATCGGGAGCATGAATAATGGTAACCCCAAATAGAGTTCACTGTACAAAGCACCGGGACAACTAATTGTAAGATCGTACAAAATAAAAGTAACAAGAATATTTATTATTAAATACGTGACGGGCGTCGAGCGTGGTCACCGTAGCGGCTGCGCGTGCGCCGCAATTTGGACGCGGCTTTTTGTGAATGGGGCACAGCGGACAGGTTCTGTTAGCTGTTAGAACAAATTTAACGGGACTCGCCTTCTCTTATGCTGTTTTTTTTTTTACCCGCGGTACAAGCGACAAGACACCACCTGTCATCTTTTGACTAAACCTCCGATGGCTTCTAGGTGGCATCGGACACTTAGATGCATCCGTTCAGCGATCCTGTTTCAGTTAAATTGCCCTGTCAAATGATTGGCACGTTGTAATAAGTCTTCAATCTAAACTAATTCGCTTCTGGAAGTGTTCATGCATGCAGATGTACTTGTATTGTAGCGTCGACGATAAGATTTAACGGTATTCATTTGATATATGACATCAATTTTAAATTCTCTTTAAATCTGTCCAGCTTGTGCCGTTTTGTTTATCTTGGATCACTCCCGTCAATATCTTTATGTCCGTTTTAATAAACTCGATACCGATCTGAAGTGACCATTGCTTGCGTATAATTTTGACGGCTTGCGGCGATCTTGCATATAAAATCCTTCCGAGAGTTAAGATCCCTATTAATACGTGCCCAATTTAAATTTAGCGTCAGTTTAATTGTAATTTATTTAAGTTATTGCGTGTGTAATACCCAAGTCATTCCGCTTTTCTTTACATATCAAGCCATACAGGTTATTTTATAATTTTTGGGCTGAATAGCTTGACTTGCGGTGACTTTGAGATTGGTAAAACTGTTCGTGTTAACTTTGCGGTTTCCATTACATTCCCTATAATGCGACAAATTTGACATATAAACAAAGAAAATCCAAATCATCGATAGATAAGATATACTGTTTGCTCACTATAATTAATTAATCACTGTCGAGATATGACATTGTTAAATTTAATTCCATTATCGTTGAAAATCGAGACAGTTCTACAATACATATTATCAGGATTACCTTTATTAAAATAATATTTTGCGACGTTTCAACCTTCAATGTTGTTGAAGCTAATTTGTTCGATGAATCAAAAAGCCAATGTTTTTGTTGATCAAACAAAACATTATTGTTAGTGTGGTCAGCGGTTGGTAAGATTATGTTTTTTGCCTCTTGTGGTCACTTTGACCCAAATGAGACCAGAACGACACCTCCCAAAGCATTACTAAATACATATCTGGGTATTTGTTAGCTACTAGATTTAACAGAGACTGGACTTAATGTTAATACGTTTAACTTGTTTGCTACTTTTCGAAAAGTGTTGTTGAAATTATTTTAGGGATTTCCGACACCTTTAAACTGCTATGCAAGGCGTGTATAATTTATGTACTAAATAGTTTCTAAGTTCAATTTAGTTTATCAAAAGGAATCAATATTAAACGGCAACTTCTTAGATAGATACGCGTCCATAAGTCATATTATGTCAATGTAATATGCTTGTAGAAAAGCATCAAAAGACTGCAATACTCGACTAATGTTCGGCTTCTCGAAATGCTAATAATATTTATGACTAATGTTCCTCTGTTTTGTTTGCAGGTACGTCCTTGCCATAGCTCAAAATAGGTTGTAAGGTAACACTTCGACTGGCTCGGTGGAACAGTAGTTAATGACCCAGGTTCACATCCTACGGTTCAAAAGACGTGTGTTCGATTCCCACCCGGGACAAATATTTGTGCGATGAACATCGGTGTTTGTTCCGTGTCCGGGTGTGTTATTAAATATATTTAAGCATATTTGTGTATCCACTGTCGTTTCTGATTTCCGTAACACAAGTGCATAAGCTACTTACCATGGGATCAGATCGATGTACGTGATGTTGTGACATATTCCTAGCCAAGTACATTAAGGGCTGGTGAACAAACTTCGTCATAACGGTTTGTGCAAACACTAAATTCTAACAAAAACTCTACCGTAATTTCAATGTTTTCAGTAACGTTATTTGTACAATTATTGTAACGAAGGTCGTTCAAGGCCAACTTGGTTATTACCTACTAGTTATTTTACCTTGGTTTTATACTATAGTCGCGTATACGATTTCCTTTAAATAGAGTATTTGTTACTGTTGTAGTATGATTTGACGTTCCATTACTATTGATAATGACGGCAGTTGATTGCTTCTTACAATTTTTCGGAGATAAGAAATAGATTTTATATATTTATATCTACAGGAACTTAGCATTTTGACGAATTATTTTTCTTATTTGTTTATTTGAACGTGCTTGTCTTAGGCACTACTGATTAAAAAAATATATTCGTGTTGGAAAGATCATTTATCGAGGAAGGCTATAGACAATATAACACCACGCTGCGGATCCATCACCAATAGGAGCGAAGAAACAGAAGGAAATGTGTAAAAAGCGGCGGAAAACGCGGACGAAGTCGCTGGTACAACTAGTGACAGATATACTGTAAGACAGCTAGAGTAAACCCGAGTTTCAACAAGACAAAACTTATTTTATAGCCTGTTTGTTGAAGCTACCGCTAGCTCTCAAAGTAATCATCGAAGAATAGAGGGTTCGAAGTAAATTCCAAATAACGTTACATTAATAGGTTATCGACGTTACGTAACGTAACTCGTTATCGATATTTCGTGCGGTGCATTACCGGTACAGAGCAGGGATGTCAATCTTGAGACTGTTCTTATACATTCAATGTTGCTTTTATCGGTCTGCTAATACTGACAGAATACAGCGATTATATTTTTTTTAATTATGGGAAAACGATTATACTTATGTTATCATTAGCCCATATGCGTGCCTACCGAGGGGCACTGTCCTACCCTAATGAACTAAGATGATCAGGCCTAAGTCAACCACTGGCTAAGCGCGAGTTGGCCGACTTCACACAACTTTAGAATTTCATCGCATATGCGTCTTTAAGATGCTACTCCAAGCCATCATCGTAAGTCAGTTAGGGAAAAACTTAAGTTAGTCCAATGCCAGTAACGGAGCTACCCGCATCGACCTGCAGGCCCGTATCATGACAGGGCTACTCCAAGCCATCATCGTAGTCAGTCAAAAAATCTGAACCATCAGAGGCATTTCCTTTAGAGTATTATCTGCGTCTTCTACCAGCCCTGCTAGTGATGTCTCGCCGGTCCGGGCATCACCGACAGTTAGCGCATAATGCCGTTGATCGGCTCGTAATAAAACCGAAGACACTAATTTACCGCTTGTTACCCATTACCGTGGTCCCGGGATTATTGTGATAGCCGATAGATTGGATTACGGGGTGGCGTTTCATTATGTTTTCAATTATTGCCCAGGGATTGTGCACGCGTTGATTTATTCTGTAGCGGCACTTTAATAGATGGTTATGCTGGTTTTAGTGGTACATACAAGTTTGTATTGAGTATGAGTTTTAGATGCAACTGGTATAGAATGTAGGAAGATATCCTGAATTGTTTTTTTCTTGATTTCCTAGGTGTCTTGATATATGAGTCCAGAAAGTGTAATATTCAAAAGGACGAATACCGAAACGATGATCAGAATATTTGAGCGCGGATCGGTCGGCCTAATTAAGAAATCTATAAAAAAATATTGTCTTTACTGTGTCCTGTCGAGAGACATTTTGTCAATACATTTTAACAATCCACCCTAGTTACGTTAGTAATTATATACCTATATGTACTTACATTTAATAAAAAAATAATTGAATATTGACTATTTTCAGACCACAACGCGATTTTCCACCATACCAACCATTTTTGACTAACCTTATTTGCTATTCTGGAAGTATACCGGTGCACATAAAAACGCACCGATCCGGTATCGGTTCCGAGCGAATCGATTTCCCAGCTGTCCGAATCGATTGATTTATTCGATTCACACACGGGCGCCCTGAAACGATTGCATTACACGGTTCGCGTGTGTGGATCGCTCACAAAAGGCGCTTTGCGGAAAGTCGCTTTTGCAATTAGTTCTGCTATTTTAACCGCCTTTATGCATCTAGATCGGCATGATGGAAGATCAATCAATTTGAATGACTACTGTGTGAGTGTGAGTTCGGTAAATAAGGCCATAACATACAAACACATACATGAAGGGTTAGTCGACATGGATATGGGATTAAAATTAGTCTTTATGGGTCTGCACGCGATATTAGGAGTAGCAAATTACATAGCTACTTACTGCCCGACGTTTCGACTGGGTTACACCAATCGTGGTCGCGAGCGAACTAATAATAAGCGGAGCGGAGTAATTGAATGCGAAAGACTAAAATCTTACATGGATATGGGATGTTGTTTTGTTTTAATGAGCTCCCGATATTTCGGCACTGTTGCAAGCGCCATGATCACGAGTGAACAGTCAGTCAGGTCACGGGCCGTGACCACGAGCGCTGTAAAGAGCTAGAAATAATAATAAATAATATGTTTAGATTAGCAATAGAGTTTAATCCTTGAAAAAAGTTTAATTTCAAATGTGTAGTGCTCGCAAATAAAAGACAATACTATGAACATTAAGGGTACAAAATGGCCAGTGTCATCTGAAATTTTGGTAAAAGGTCAAAAACAAAATCTGTGAGAGTGAGGTCCGTTTTTCAGTTCCGCAAGCGAGAATACTTTTTTATTATTTAAATGATTGCCTTCAAGAAAAATCGATAAACTAACTATCATACTCGCCATACCTGTCGAGATGTCGAGATACCCGGACCACACCTGTCAGTTAAGCTTATTAATGTTATGAATATGTAATAACCAATCACAATGTCGTAGATTGTTTCTAATCGTGTAGGCCGATGATCTTACGAGCGATTGACAGCCAAGACTATGGTGTGTGGGCGGAAATAGGGAAGCGTGATGTGAATTTATGGTTTTCGAAAGTTATTTTGACGACCCAAATAACAACTTTGTTAGTGAGATTGAGATTCTTTGCCGCATACTTATTAAGCGCGCGCAAACCTTGCCTTACCTAGAGACGTGTAGGTGTCGAATGCTTAGCAAAAGTTAGTGTTGCCATAAATTGGCTATAACTCAATGTAATAGCTTAATTAACACTATTTTTGACCAAATTTAGAAGGTTTCCTTTCTTGTACGACTTTCATATTAAATTACTCATAAAGCTTCAGTCCAGTAAATCATTATACTCTTTGATGAGATACAAAACTACATTAAGATAATTTTGCAATCTACTTGCATATACAATTTGATTGCGTATAATCGTTGCGGCACAGGTGCCGATTCCCTGCAATCGGATAATTTCCTAGGATTTTAATTGCGAACGAACGACACACACTCTCATAATACACTTAATGACTCTTCCGCATTTTGATGCTGTTCCACTCCGTATTGGAATCTAGTAAATGTAATTGCTGCTTCTACCCGACGCTCGGATTATACGAAAACTAATAAAGATAACATGTAACGAACCGGCAAATAGTTGAAATTCTATGTTGTACAGTTGGGTGTATTAAATTGAGATGAATAGGCATAAACAATTGAATGGCCACTTAGTATTCTAAAAGGCTCAAGTGCATTTAACCCATTCGTAGAACAATAGCTTCTTAAATACATTTTTCTGCATATTGCATTTATCAATCATGAAAGGATATTTGGATGGTTACCTTTGTTATATGTATGTAGGTTTTATTATTTAATTGTTACTGACTCGATGGGGCATTTAGGGTAATATTATGTGATGAGCCACTGAATTCGTTCCGTATTCAAGGAACGGCTTTGGAAGAGTTATTATGCGTCACAATCGCAATATTAATGAGCGAAGACTCATCATCATTATCGCATTATAAATGTGACGATTCTCCGAATTCAGTACCCTAGAAACTTCTAGAAAACTGACAGCCCAAAGGTGACCGTGTGTAACATTGTCGTCACACTGGTCCAGGTATTATTTCATAAGCTTATCTGCTTATCGGTCGAGATACGCCGCAAGCGCAGGGCACAATTAAGGAGGCGATAGCAGCCAATCAGCGGACAGTTTTTATCGACCATCTATTTTGTAGCACAGTTATCTGGAGGAAGCCCGCGATAGGAGAATGTTTACGTACGTGCTTTTCTAGTTCTGCGTACATAATTTACAGAGGTAAGATGTGTTGAGATTGTCGATCACTAGCCACTTTGTTCTCGATCTTCCTATGTGGCGGCAGGAAGAAACGGCGGAGGTTACTCATAATTTTTACATGTAAAAAAGTGATATTTCGACCTATAATTTAGGGCTAGAGGAAACCAAAAGCACTATACATACAATTTCAAAAGTAAATGTTCACGCTAATTGGCATGCATGACACAACGCAAACGAATGATTTTGCATAGCGATTACGAAAGAGAGCCAATATTGACCACCATACAAAGTTAACAAAACATAATAATTCAATCAGCATTGTAAGATTTATTATTATTTGACATTAGTACGACAGTGTCCATAAACATGTAAGACTTTGTTTGTTTTAGTGGGACATTTATCAACTGCGGTTTTGTTGAGTCTAAGGAAAACAATGAAAATGAGTGGCGGCGTGCCTCACAACAATGGACGTTGGACTATTGACACGTAATCAGGAATATTTTGGACTGTCACGATATAATATTAGGCTCTTAGCAAAGAAGGGTTCCGCCATGTTGAACATTTTAGCACTACCTTATTAGGAGACGCGTGAAACTTGCCAAATATGGATTGGACAAGAATGAAATACACCCATTGAAGTATCAAACATTGCGACCATTTTTCTATTTCGCAATCCGTCAGCTACAATCAATTTACCTTTTATACCTCAACATTACTATACCTTTCAAGTCAGTTCTATTCCAAAAATATCTATCATATGGACTAAGACCCTGTTATGGTCTGTTCATCTATTTTCATTAACCTAAACTGGCTTGAACACAACATCAGCCGTCAAGTATACTCAAATCTTATGCTAATCACAACTTAAGAGCAAATGATGATTAATCTTGAGAATTTAAATCGCTAAGATTATAATTTTATTTTATTAGGACAGCAATTGATTGGTAAGCTCACGTGTTTAATAAATATTTACGACTGCATTTCGATTATTCGAAAACGCCCATGAAAATGTAAATTGGAGGTTTTCATTGTTTTGATTAAAAGTAACGGACCTATGATGGTTCCTTGTGGTACCCTAAATTATGTTTATGACATGATTTACATAATGTTACATTTATTGGGAGCGTGTTCATAAATATATAATACAACTACTATTTATAGATGTTATGTAGATGATCTCCTAAATTACGCTTTTATGAGTAATTTTTAACTTGTTATTCAGACATGAATATGGAGTCGGAAGTTTTATTAAGGTCAGAAACGTAACTGTAGTAACATACTACCGCTATTTCATATGCTCCACGTTTATACATACTTTTATCGCCGCTTTGGGGGTTGTTGCATTGTTCAATTACAGCTATATGATATTTATGTGGTGTAAACGTTATACCCGGCTACCTGTACGTTGTTCCTCGATTCTCTTCATACTCTGAATACGTTGCACTTCGGCCCAAGTGAAAATTAAAAGCGACTACGATATAATAATTGACTTCTCATATTCGAAGACTATTGCGAATGAAATTAGTTATGCTTTATTTATTCACGATACATTCAACAATTTTACTGTAGGTATAAAAAGGCATGTATATTGCACTAGCCACATTATTTTATTCATATCGTATAAACCCAATAATCCATTACGCGTATCTTAAATCCAAGATAACGTTCACCCAATTGAAGGTCATTTACATATACCAGGAATGCTATTGCTTTATATACCTATGTTTATTTATTTTATTTAAAGGAGGATTACCTCGACTATAATATAATTTATTGGGTTTATGACCATGTGCGTGACGTCATGTGATGCCCAATTCTATTTTAGACTTTTAGTTGTTAACAGGTAGTTTTAGATTACAAACAGCGATTGTAGGATTGGAGCCTGCAAGGTAGAAAGAAACAGAAGACATAAAACGTCTTCTTCTGGAATGTCATTCACTAGCTAGAGATAGTTTCAGACATCTGAGAATGGCCTATCCGAAATCTGAATCCAACCAGGCACCTCAAACCTAGATCCATTATTGCATTCATACATCTAATCTTTAGAGAGTAAGTGTATTGAGGTACTGGTAACACAAAAGATCCCAAAGGGTCGAAGTGAACCGTGCAAGATACTCTACAAGATAAGAATACGCCTACATTAGCGCATTTTAATAGATATAAATTGGTACCGCTGCCAGTTTCCCACTTGCATCCGAACGACCACGGTCTAATACTTCGTC
Source organism: Maruca vitrata (assembly GCA_039566165.1). NCBI lineage: Eukaryota > Metazoa > Arthropoda > Insecta > Lepidoptera > Crambidae > Maruca > Maruca vitrata. Next base: position 2,336,572 of record CM076918.1, on the reverse strand, counting down.
TCTGGTTTCGTGTACCACGCGAACACTTTCTGCTGGAATATTTGCAATTTAATGTACCCATTGGGGCATACAGTGGCAATCGCAAATATCAGCTAATGGCGGTGCGCCCGATTCGCTGGCTGCCTTAGCCTCAGCATTGCGTTTAGCTGTACATTTATCTAATTAATCGATCTATTTTTTCGCCTGATAATACGTTCTGGCTGTTGAATTAATTCAATTATTCTTAATCAATATTCTATTGGGTTTTTGCTCTACATTTGTTGTATTTATGGCCACCGCTTCATGTTTGGCCGCGATAAAATCAGTGAAATAAACATTATCTATGCTGGATTTTATATCCCATAGCTAAGAATTTAATTAATTTTATTACACGTAGGTTGTATATTAGATACAGTTTACTTGTTCTTTTGATAATTTCAATCACGATCCGTCAACACTAATACGGTGTGGTCTTTGATTGGCTCTGTGGAACAGTGGTTAGTGACTCAGGTTCAAAACCTACGGTTCCAAGAGTCGTGGGTTCGATTCCCACTCGGGACAAATATTTGTGTGACGAACATCGGTGTTTGTTCCGTGTCTGGGTGTATTATTAAATATATTTAAGTTTATTTGTGTATCCACTGTAGATCCTGATTTACGTAACACAAGTGCTTAAGCTACTTACCACGGGATCAGATCATTGTATGTGATGTTGTGTAATATTTATTTATTTATTTATAATAAGAACATGTATGTAAGTACTAAAAGACACGGTTTTATCGTTCAATTTACGTCTAACTCTTATTCTCCAGGAAATTCCCATGGAATCACATCCACACGTTTGCACGGTTATGATCAGTGAAACGAGTGTGAAATCAAGAATCCTCGGTGTGAAGTGCCAAGTTGGCGTTATATTTACTTATTTCTCAACGACTTTTTTAAAACGTGGTTATTTTGAATTAAATAAATTATTTAATGTTCTGTTTGCAAACATTTCTTATTATTCTAAAGCACTAATACACATTATATTACATTGATCTGGTTTCAAGTTATAAACAGATATCAAAACACCGGTGCGGATAATTGTACTTAAATAAATAAAAAAGCACATCCAGACATGGTATTCAAATTAGACATCTAAGTAAATGAAGATTTATATTTGAAAAATAATCCAAAATCCACACCACATATTTCAAAGTCAAGATAACAGCTTTACTAAGCTTTAAACGAGATTAATCGAGAATAAAAAAGCCTGACAAATAACAAGTCCGATAAACTGTACACATGTAATAAAGGAGCGATACATCAGGCTGCCTTTGAAATATCTCAAATAGATAAATGGTACATTAGATATACAAATGAATAATTTTTCCCGGCGCCTAATTGACACCGTGGAACACTCATGAATCTCTGGCGTCCCTGCCAGTGTAAGTACCGCGCGTATATATTTGTCTTCGCTTGGGCATAGGCGGTAACAATTCAAAACTTTCATTAGCAGTAGACATTAATGCTGTGGGTTGGTTTACAGCCTGGCAGGCACCAAGCCGGCTGAGCTGGACCTGTGTGGCCAGCCCCGCCGATAACTCATTTGCGGTTTCTCTCTTATTTGTTTATCGGTTTAGTTGTTTTTACTGTGGCCAGTTTATGGACCGTCTGCAAGTGTAAAGAAGACGTGTCTGCGGATCGTTGATCGAGCCGAGGTTGCTTTTTCTTGTTTGTTGATTGACTCTAGTTTGTTTGCTTTAGATTTTGTTTATCTTGGTTAATGTGGTTGTTTTTTTGCATTTTAACTAGACTGAGGGGTTGAAGCTTCGTGTTTTATATCATCTGGTAGCATACATATTGGGTGACTTATATCTATTTACTACTACCTATATCTTGGTAGATATCTAATTAGAGAGATAGCAACGCTCTTAAATATTTAAATGCCTGTGATATGATAAAATTCCGTTTAATTTTTTTGCTGATGTTATATAATTTTGTATTCAAACAATCGAGACATTCACAAATACCAATAATTTAATTTTCTGCAAGAGTTATGCACAACTTTTCAAGGGAACACTATCTAGACATCGTTGTTCTTATGCATTTACGTTAAGGTTCTAAATTGTTACGCAACTTCAAAGCTGACTGTACAGATGCGATACCGTAGGATGCCTATCTCTAACCGGGCAAAAATTTATACCAGCCTTACATCATACGCGACGGAGAAACTAATATTAACAATAATCTATTCCCATCCATATTTATGCGACAAGGATACATGAAGTGTTATTGTGTCCATTAATTCATTATTTATTGCAGATAATTATATCTTACAAGCGATAAATTAGCAATTAGTAACTGTGACGCGAGTGAATGTGACATTAGCGATATTTCCCATTCATGTTAGTTTATTTACACTGTCTTAACCTCACATTCAAGTAGGTTTAAGGTCCATACACTCATTCATAACATGATTGAAGCTAGTTTCCTTTATGGCCTATTGACAGCAAGCGTTGAAGATAACAGTTACCGTACAGATTACTTTGTATGTGTTTGTATGTTTAGTGCGGCACCATTTGTACCTCCTAAACACGATTTGAAGAGAGCGTTCGGAATTTGCTTATCAGTTTTGAGAATACTTGCCATAATCTGTTGCAGATTAGAAAATATATATTTGAATGTCTAGAAAGATGCTACTGCAAATAGAGGAATCGTATTTTTTTTTTTTTTATAAAAAGGCTAACAAGATGACCTCACTCCACCTGATGGTAAGCGGTAGTGAGATCCAAATATGAGGTCGACAGGCACAATAGATCGTATTGAGCCTGTCGCACTCACCCTGAAGGCCTGCTTAAATGCCGTTTCACGCCCCGCCTGAAGAGCCCGGGATCATAGGAGGGAGGGAAAACATGAGCTGGAAGGGCATTCCATGCCTTAATGGCACGGGGTAGAAATGAGGAGCTAAACCTCTTAGTCCGAGCCACCAGCGCCTGCATTGTATGTGGATGGCAGCGCTGTCCAGCACGTGTCGTTCGGGAGTGGAAAGGGGAGGGAGGGACTAGCTGGAATAGCTCTTCAGAGCATTCCCCATTATAGAGACGGTAGAGAACACTTAGACCGGCAATGTCTCTACGTAGCTGGAGAGGCTCTATGGTTTCGGACACCTCTACATCACCGACAATACGGATAGCACGTCGCTGCAACCTATCGAGGGCGTCGAGCAAGTATTTTGCGGAGCCATCCCAGAGGTGACAGCAATATTCCACACATGGGCGAATCGTATGTATATCGTTCGTATGGTTGAGGATGGATGGTGGATGGGGTTTGGAAATTAATTGAAGTATACAGAACCAACTACGAAAAGCGAGCGTTCCTGAACTGAAAGTTAAACACAATCGCCTTTCAAACCTCATTTGTAATCTTAAGAATGTTCACGATGAAAACAGTTTGGGAAAACATTATCAAACATTGGTCAGTGTCACTGCTATTAAGTGCATGCAATTCTAAGCTCTATCGGTTTGAGATAGGGTTTTAATGTGTTTCCGTTGCAGTAGTGCATTCGAGGATTTTCTCCAAGCGTGCAGACCCAATTCCGAAGCCTCTGGTACCGTGTTTATTACAGTAAATCACGCAACGCATTAATTAACCTTAGAAATTTCCTGCGCCGGTAAGCAGTTGGAACGCTGGGTCCTCATCCCTCAACGTCGTTGGCTTGTTTCTAATTTAAATTCTTGGTGATAAAGTTGTATGTTAGCACGTTCATAGAAAGTACGAGTATTTAGTTTACCTTCGTTTGCTTTGAGTGGCTGCCTTGGGCCTTTACGCCGTTTGATGAACGGGACCTTGCGATTCCAAATTATTATTATGTTTGGAAATTGAAAACTGTACTATTTCAAATATAAATGTATCTTCCCGCCTGATATCTTCAAGAAACTAAACAAGAGAATAGAAACTAACGAAATTCACGTTGTGTACTTGTAGGTTCTGTGTAAAGAACAGGAACTTAAATACATAGTTACCCTTTCGGGTACTGCGATACCCAAGTAATAGGCCATTATACTCGTATCTACCATAATTAGTACAACTGCAGGTAACTGCAAGCTAACACCATTGTAATTATTATATGCTCCGAATAACGTAACTTTACAATTATCTGACATCATTTTGTTACGAACAGGTGATCAGACTTTCGCCTATCTTATTGCACAACTTCAGTATATTGTCAATCGTTGATACGTAATAAGTAATAAACTAATTTTAATCACATAACGCGGTTAGAAACAATATAAGAGAGAGACCGCAAAAAGATTTCCATCCTCACAGACGTTGCGTCACTGTATGAGGAAATTCTCATAATGTACCACCGGATTTCCCACTTCAGTTAAGTTCGTAAAAACTGGCCAAGCGCGAGTCGGACTCCATCGTGGAGAGTTCTGTACCAGTAGCTAAACCACATTACCATATACTGATGGAATATTTCAAGTGCTGTTTTTGATATTGTTAAAAAATTACGTTTAATTGTTGTAGCAACGGTAATTACCATAACATAATTCGTAAAAAAAATCAGTTGTCTATCAATCGTGGTCCTTAAAATGCAACAGCTTTGTGATAGACCGCGAAAAAGACATCGAAATCTTAATAATACGGTTTCCCTTTTCGTAGGGTACCCCGTTTTTTTTCTGATACGGATCTCTACAAACTGGCTAAGTCTTCGTCTCCCTCACAAAAATTCCGTGTACGCCTTAATTATGCGTCGTTATAACACATTAATTATAAAAACCGGCCAAGTGCGAGTCGGGCTCGCGCACAAAGGGTTCCGTAGCAGCAAATATAATAAAAATCAACCTATCTCAAAAACTATAAGAGATACTTTGATCAAACCAAAAATCGTTGAAAGAGTTAATTAGCATGCATCACCTCTATTTTTTTTAGAATTTTATACCCCAAAGTTATAAAAATAGAGGGGGGGGACATACTTTTTACGACTTTGAGAGCTGATATCTCAAAAACCGTTCACTTTAAGAAAAATGTTTTTTAGAAAACTTTATATCATTTTAAAAGACCTTTCCATTGATACCCCACACGGGTATGTACATCGAAAAAAAAAATTTCATCCCTCAGTTACATGTATGGGGGGCCCCACCCCCAATTCTTTTTTTTTCTATTTAGTGTCATATTTTTGTAGCGGTTCATACAACACATATTCCCATCAAATTTCATCACTGTAGTACTTATAGTTTCCGAGTAAATCGGCTGTGACAGACGGACAGACGGACAGACGGACAGACGGACAGACGGACAGACGGACATGACGAAACTATAAGGGTTCCGTTTTTGCCATTTTGGCTACGGAACCCTAAAAATGGAGCAAACTGTTATGCATTAATGGCTTTTCTGTATCGCCCAAAGTGGGAATTTTAAAACAAGATTTCGATGACTTTTAAACACATTAAAATTTAAAAAAAAAGGCTTCTTCTTGTGCGTTCATTTTTATTGCTTTTTTTTCCTAACTGGCATACGATGATGGCTTGGAGTAGCCTCGTCATCATCACCGGGCTTGCGGGGGAGATGGCTCTCACCTCTTAATTATTATTGTGTCTACAGTATGTGCATTAGATTGAACTTGCCTTAAGAACCTTGAAAGTCATCTAACTTTTTATATAAAATCTGTTTTTATATAAAGTTTGATGTAATGTGATGACGACAGGCTTTGGTCTATACTACATACATACATAAAATCACGCCTTTTTCCCAGAGCGGTAGGCAGAGATCACTTCCTGCCATGTGCTACGGTCCTGGCACACCACTTTCGCTTCATCCACATTCATCAACCTCTTCACGCTCGTCGATTACGAGTACGGTCAGATATTTGGTCTATTATACTTACTAACGAAATCGTATATGAAGATAAGTAAACATGAAGTTTACAAAACGCACGTCTAGAAGCCGCACTGCCGACCCCTCTTACGACGTCAATCCGTCATTATGACATTAGTCATAGTCGTCTCTTTGGCCGCCGCCGCTCCGTCTCAACTCCACCGCCGAGCTGCGGACCCCTAAAAAACCACGCAATTAGTATCGCCTCCGATACAAGCGGGTTTTATCTTCGTCGAGCCAGCAATTTCTCCAAGAAGCCAGACGTTATTACGTGTCTTTGAACTGATGTAATTCATATTATTAAACGGGAATTACGGCCAGTTACAACTCTCTGTTAGAAGATGGGGATTTATTATTCAGTTTTCTTAGATAAATACAGTGGTGAACAGGAAGGCGACAATAAACAAAAGATTTGTTTTGTTATCCGTCTAAAATTCGCATTTTAAGTTTTTTAACATGTTACGGCGGAAATTGATATGGAAGGTTATAAGAGACCGTTAAGTATTGCAGCAAATATGAGGAAGCATACACTACTTAATACTATATTGAACATGAAATTTAAAACTAAATACTTAATAGTGAACAAAACTTTTGTATGAAAGAAAGGTTTGATTATGATCACTATCATCATCATCATCATCATCATCTGCCCATACCTGTCTACATCCAGAATGCACTGCTGGACTGGAGGCGACTGGCTGGAGATAGGCATCCCCAAAAGCACGCTACTTGATTATGATACTCATTTTTAATATGCTTCGATTAAAGACGATAAATTCTTAACGATGTACATTTCTTCAATATACTACCACACTCGTAACTTCCTATCCGCAAGTTGTATTCACTTGGCTGCATCTCCACTAATCACATTTAGGAATCTTCAAATAAATCCGTTACGCGAGAGGTGCGTCTGTCGTGCGCTCGTCGCTTGCGCCACAAACCGGAGTGATTTGTCTATGCGCGGGCGCATAATTATCGGCGCGACAGAGATGGATGCACGCTAATGACGGCCTGTGGCCTGCCGACGGATACTCCTCAATTGTAATAAGTATAGGATCGGGAGGACCAGATCCTTGGCCATGGGAACGAATACCAGAGGTGTTGGTCTAATGTGGCCAGTAATGAGGGCATGGATTCCATTTTGAGTGGTCCAATTTCTTTAATTGGTAGTTTTTCTATTTTTTCTGCTTCTTGAGTTTGAGTTCGATGAGACTGTAACATTTTGTTACTCATGTCCTTACGAACTAAAATGACAGTCATGATTTTGTTTTCGTCAAATTTCGTCATGTGCCAAGATGCAAGTCCACTTTGACAATTTTTTTCTTCAACAAGCGTAGTCTTCAATAGTATTTAAAACACCAGATGTCCGTATTTCGAAGCAAATAACCAGACTGTCAAACATTGTTATAGTCCTGCGCATGGCGGGGCGTGTCGCTAGTGTCTAACAGACTGATATGCTGATTGCATCGGATATGTCGAGCGTGTGCCCACGCGCATGCTACGATGACAAGTCGACTTCGCGCACGTATAATACGCACTTCATTATCGCCCTCTTCCTGGTGGGACAGATATAAGATATCTCTATCTATCTAGTATTGCACATGATGTTTACTACCGCGTGGGGAGTGTTTTGCATCTTCAGGAAGTCTTCCAAGATTCAGTTCGAATGTGAACTGTTTCTGATTATGGTCTACACCTACATGAGTGTCATTTTGTATCGATTCTCAAAAAAAAAGGCTTCTCAAAGTTCCTCAACAATTCTGATTTCGGTTGGTTATCTCCAGATCTTCACCGAATAGTTTCCAGCTAAACTAATATCCTTTCTTCGTCCTTTTTATTTCTTCTTTGCATTTGCCTAAGCTTATCCATGAAATCCGAAGCATTAGCAGGATGCATGCCACCTTCCCAGTAACTTGTTGCGCTAATCTACGCCCATCCTTCAGGGTCTCAAGTTCCTAGTTAATAGTGCTCAAACAGGACTACAAATTGCCATGTTTGTCGTCGGCCACGGTGACCTGGCACACGACCTGTCACGTAGACTTTATCGCGCCGTCAGGGCTGTCGCGGCCGTTCCCGCTATCGCGACGTGTTCCGCTGCGCGTGCGCACGGCTAATTGCGATCACGCAGATTGACAACCCTGGGTCAGGTTAACGGGGATGTTTAGAGTTGGTATAAATATGCCAGTCTCCTTACAGAATACAGTGTGTTAGTATGTGTTGTCAAAGAGGTTTGTTAGTGAAGATGTATTAGAATACAAACAATGTTTGGAAACAAAAAGTGAACTACTTTTATATCGATAAAAATAAATTCAATAATTTCATCACAATCTACTTTAGAGTAGCTTGAAGTCAGACTTTTTGCCATCTATTATGCAAGGGCGTACCGCAAGGAACAGTGCTTAGGACCGCAGCCTTTGCATTCTTAGCAAACCCATTCCACGCTTAGTTGGGTTAGCTCGTCAACTTTTTTCCTTATCACAGATTGAATTTCAAACTGTTGCGAAGGGTTATTTTTCGCAGCTTTCCCTCGGTAATCTGGCGTGTAATTTTAGCACGACGCCGCATTACCATACCCGTCGGTCTAGTGTTGGCGCTGGTCTTGTGGTCGCCTCTTCCGCATCACAACCCGGAGTGACGGGATTGCGAGTTGTGGTTATGAAGAATTTAGCGTTTTTCGAGATTAGACGAGCGAAAAACACTGGCGTGCTTTTGATAGAATTGCCAGGTGATTTGTCTAAAGGTTTCCGTTAAAGGATTGCATGGCTGATCTTCATTTGTGCATCGGAGAAGGTTTAAAGTCTTTAAAGTAGTTATGATGAAGTACATTTTCATTCGAATTTTCGTAATATTGTTAAATTGAATAAGTTGAATAGTAGATATTAATACAATCTGAAATCAATATGCAGTTCGAAATTAAGTCTAAGTCTGACTAAGGGGGCCACAATGTTTAATTGCATATATAAACTTAAGCCGGCGTAGTTTCCTCAGCAATTCCTTTCTGTTTCATTGGTTCCTTGCTATTTCGCTGGAATCCTATTCGCGAACAAACCCTATTCATCGTTAATGCACTTCTGGCCGCAACATTGTTTCATTCAAACGTATGAATGGAGCGCAGACCGCTACCAGAATGTTCGGTTGTTGTAATTGATTGAGAACCAAATGTCTTGTGAAGTGGCGAGGTAGATATTGTTAGCTGCGGTTCCTAAGATTTAAACCTGATTAACACTTTTTCAAGATGACTAGTGACAGGGTGATAAATAGTGCATATTTCATAGCAAACAAATGAAGAGGTTGACTACAGTTGACAGTAGAAGATTATTTTGCATTTTCAGTTTTCAAATGGCAATCGTTTGTTTCAACAACACCGTTATTCCTGACTTTGCAGCGTGATAAAGGTTTCGAATTAAACATTGAGGAGTAAAATAATATCACCAGGAAATCATGACTAGCTGTAGCATGCAAAAATCGCCAAGAAAAGAGTAATAGTCTTAGGATCGTCTAGCTGATAATTTTTAACAATACTTATGAATCATTGGTTAAATTGTTTATCTTTTGTTACAGGTAAGCGTCGCCAGATAGACTAATTAGTGAATAGAAAAATCAACTTAAGATAATACTTTGTCTTCGTCGGTAAGGGTTTTTGGGTATTTAATTTTGAGAAAATTCACAGAACTGAAGTCGTATTGTCTTTTTGATAATACAATTCGGGAATTTCTTATTCTTAGGTGGTCTACTCTTATCTCTTTCTATTGCATGTATTGTTCTGACGTTCCTGTTATCAATTGAACTGTTGTTTCGATGTAGCCAGTATCACGTATTTCTTTATGAAGGATGCGTTTTGCGTTTTCATATCTTAAATCTAGTTTGCTTATTGGTTAATGCAAGATATATCCAAATAGCCTCATGCCTCTGTCTTATTCTGTCAAGGTACTTAGTTATTACTAAGCTAATAGCAGGATACAAAAAAAAGGGAGGTGATATGGAATATTTTGAGGATTTCTACAAAACCGCCTCAAAAAGTCTGTTGAATCTGCTTACGTCGAACGAAACCATCCGTCGACATATTTCCTTCGTCCTAGTCAGTATTTGAAATCTAACTAGCAAGGGTTACTGATGGCCCTAAAATGGTATAGATGAAGAAGGACAATTATCACTGCTCTAACGCATTTAGCGATGCGCGTGCGCATTGTTTGCGTCATTTGCGGGATAGACGCAAGGGAGTCTGCTTTGACCGATTTTACATTTTGTATTAGAGTCCACAAGTCTTGACACCAGGTATTTATGAAACCAATGAAATTGTAGAAGGTTTCAATTAGGTTGTCGTGCATGTTGTGGTTCTAAAGGCCACACTTGATGAACTTCAGGCATTTATTAAAATAAACTAAAGTTTAAATAGGTAAATAGTATCGCAGATAAATAAGTTAAGGCTTTTAATGTTCGGTAACATTTATTAGTCACTTCTCATCACTGTCTCTGTTCAAAACACCATGAGCTTTTTAAACTGTATAAATCTACAAGAACTGTAGCAGAGTTATCTGATATACATATGTTCAAAATTGTGTAGGCTATTTCCCTATTTGCAAATGTAAATGAAATTGCATCCTCAACTTATATGATTAAAGAAACCATCTGTAAATGTGACTTTGTATCATGTACCGGATGGCTTCAGCTCATAACCATCCTTGACAAACAGCCGCGTACGAGTTGAGGAAATGAGGTGTTTATGAGAGTACCTCTTAAGACGAACGCTAATTGTCCAGGATGCAATAAGTCTTACCATCGACACGTCGAGACCATACGTTATGAGGGGTATTTATCTTGTGGCACAGGAATAGTGGAATCTAGACAGGATGTATTGGAAAATGTTAGGGACGTTACAGTGGTTTGTACGTAGATTAAGGGAATACGGTATTATTTGTACACGATATTGCAGTTATGCTGTGTTTGCTTACATTCTGAGTACTAATAATATTACACACAACATCACATACATTGATCTGATCCCGTGGTAAGTAGCTTAAGCAACAGTGGATACACAAATATACTTAAATGTATTTAATAACACACCCAGACACGGAACAAATACCGATATTAGTCATACAAATGTTTGTCCCGGGTGGGAATCGAATCCACCACTCTTGGAATGGTAGGTAGTGATCTTGGGTCACTGACCACTGTTCCACAATATTGCAGTTAGGTTGTGTTTGTTTATATTGTGGTTAGTTCTTTGGGTGGATCATCGATTTTATAATAGGTTACTGACAGTAGAACTTGTATTTGAAAATCTTAGTAAAATGTATTCTACGTAAAAATGTCGTAAAAACCATGTCTATCTTCTTAGCACGTTTAGATTTTACGATTCCCATAATATTTCACAAGTCGCCGTTTATCAGACGCTAAAATCGAAAGAATTTTACGGTCGTCGCGGACCGTTAGAGTATTACTTCGTATACTATGTTTTCTTAGTGTGAAGACGATTCGTTTGTATTGGTGTATTTTACATACATTATTACATTGCGTGAGATTTACTAAGATCTTATGGCTTTTAATACTAAAGTAGGGACTTGAGACTTATTTTTATTACTCAACCAGTGTCCCGCCCTCGCTTGCCATCAGTTAATCCTTTCTTAGCGGATGTCACGGGTCATATCATACACCTGCATGACAAATTTCAGTCCGATCCTTCCAGTGGTTTGGGCTGTCAGTTTGAATATGTCAAACCTTTGAGTTATATATATTTAGAGTGGCAAATATTTGTTATCGTTGGTCCTTGAGGCCCATGTTAACAAGAAACACTAGTACGCCAACACAGACGTAGACCATGTCGATTCGCCGATTTCAAAATTCAAAATTTGTAAATTTTATTGCGCAATCTAAAATAGGTCTTGGTTCGAAATTGGCTGTGATTTTGTCACCCTTAATAATTTTTCAGTTTAGATTTACAGTACTATACTACGTTCGATACACTTTTGTTTTGATAAAACCAAAAGTACAAACGAACGGTTCTTGAACACGAATGCACAGGGGAATTACTGGCGATATCTTTAAAACTATAAACTAATCTAATGCAGGAATATCTTCTAAAAAAATTATGTAATTTTAAATTTAGTTATAAAATTATTATCAGCTTATTTAATAACATTTAATGTAACTGCTTCTTATTAATAAATAAATAAACAAGATGAAAATGACAATAATCATAAAAATAAGTTAGCAAACGCTAACAGTCAAACGGATTAGCCAATAAAACGTCCGATCCGACAGCGCCTTGTCCCGACGCGTCGTCCGTCTGCGCGCGCAAGCTTTATGATTTTCGCGCGTTCATACTTCGTGCGCGTGCGCTGCTAACGGACCAATCGCTAGCCGGCTAGGGTTGCCCTGTTCGCTCGCGATTTATTGGACAGATTAATTTACTTCGTCGTTCAACAACGCTTTGCTGGTAGCTTATTGATAACTCTGATGTTTGAGAGTTGAGGGGGAGTTTATGATCGAAAGGAATTAAGTTGGACAAGACTAAAAACAATTTTGTAAAATATTGAGTTTATTTTGTGTTTAAATAGAGTTCAGAGATAGATAGATACGAGATATGCATATCGAGGCGATTTTATCACTAATAGAGATTATCCAAAACACTCGTACATAGTTGAAGGAAAATAAGTACACGTATGTAAATGAAAATAATCTTTGTTAAAATTGTGTGATCCAAGTTGTGTATTATATAAATAGCGTTTTCTAACACTTATCTTCGATATCACCATTCCATTTGACTATCTTAGAGTCATGTGATGGTGTTTATCACGGGAAAGGATAGTCCATTGATGTTAATGGTCTATAAATCTTTAATTCGCTTCGCAATCATACTATTGAAGGATAGGACACCGCTCTTGCATTTTCAAATGGTTTCGGACCATAGAGTAGTGAATATCTTTATTCTTTAGGAATCGTGTGGAACAGACTTTCTTGAAAGAAAGTTTTAAACGTAATAGTCAAGGTTATTAAGGTATGCTAACTTAATACATTAAAACGAATGAAAGGGATAAGGTTTCGATTTTGGATCCCGAATATTTCTTCTTCTTCTTCATGTGCTTTCCATTTGACCCGAATATTTATTTATTATTTATTTATGTATGTTGAAATCATTTTGGCGGATTTAACCCAGGTGGCTCGGAATAGTTAAAATCTTCCTCCTGATTTCTCATCGATCATATCGTACTACCATGTACGATGCACACTTCTGCATCACTATAATGTCCTGGCGTGTATCTTATGTAGTTGGTTGACGCATCTCTGCAAGATTTGCCGTCATAGCCAAAAAGGTCGATTTTACTTTTGTTGTCAATCACATTATTGTCATTTAATGCTACACTTAGATTGAGCAATCGATCCATAATTATCAATACCACCCATTTCACACGTGAAGTATTGATTACGAAGTTTCTATCTAAATGCCAAATACCAACTACAGTATTGATGACTTGATCACAGTGTAAGCCTGCAAGCCTTTACCCATCACTAAGACATTAATTGACTTTAACTTACGAGAGTGCGGACATCGTAAATTGTAATCTTAGCAATTACAGCGTTGCACGACGTCCCCAGGCGCGATCACTACTAAATTGCACATTGCAACTATGTACCCTAACCTCATTGGCTTAAGTACCAAAATCGAAACGTCCACATTAATCGTCGATACTTATAATATATAGCCTAATTAATATAACACCGTAAACAGAACACCTGAAGGTGAGCGGGGTCAGGGGTTCAACTCCCGGGCCACGCTGTTTTTGTGAAGACCGGTAGCGGGGCAAAAACCAGGCAATTTACCGCCATCTCGGATCTGATGGTTTGCGTAATGGCGACTAAATTATGGATGGATTAAGATTAATCTGCCTTGTAGTCAAGATGTAGGTAGGTACGTGAGAACTGGCCTTAAAATGGCCTCTGGATTGGGAGGTCAGGAAGGACTCCACTCACTGTTTGAAGATGTTCAACTAAAAATATCTGTTTTTGGTTGAACATCTGTACCTGTGGTCCCTAGAAATGTGCAATTAATAGTACAGTGACAATTGGATACTTAAACGTCTAGAGAAATCATATTTTTAAGTAAAAATAAAAACAATTTATCTCTGTCATAGTCTTAATTCGCAAATATTAGATCTTGAATCTGCGTATCCCACACACTCTACAGCTGCTGTCCATAAAATGAACATGATTCTTACAAAACGAAGCACACAAAACAATAGGTGACCCCAGCCGACCACATCCTGGTTGCCATCCGACCACGAAGCCGAGACATATTGCGTTACTCATAAAAAAGGAACACGGTACATAACTAAAAAAGCCCAGATAAAATCTCGAGGCAACATATTCGTCGATTCCCACAGGTCAAAAAACAAAAGCCATCGACGCCATATTGATCGGACCGCATAAATCAGACGCGCAGTGTTGGTGGGACAAATCTGCGCCCGCGCAGCATTTACATTTATAGATCGTTTGAGATAAGCCTGCAATCGAATTGAAAATTATATTGAACTAAACCTTATTTGAACATTTTCAGTGTTGATATCTAAGTTGTTTTTTAAGAAAAACTCTGAAAATCGTATCTGGAATCCTCCATGATTGTAAAATACGCAGCGTACTTTCTGTACCGGAATTAAAAATGGAAAGGGTGATTGAACTCGATCATTAACGTGGGTTTGGTCAAGACTGTCTGAAACGTTTCTATTAGAGTATTTAAGGAACTATACACGGTAATCCTTTTTTATAATTACTTGGCTAAGCAATGTATGATTGAATAGAGAATTTGTTTTCGCTACAACTTACATTTATTGTCAATAAAATTTTTGAAATACTGTTACTTATTTCCACTTCATGCGTGTAATTTGCTATGCGGTTAGCGCTGTGACATTTCGAATTGCATCAGAAATATGTAAAGCATTTCTTATTTCGCTCACTGAGATTACGCAGCAATTGCAATTATCGAAAAAACTCAGTGGGTCAGGGAGCAGGGAATCAAGTCACATGTGGCGGCGACGAGTTGCGAAAACGTTGCGCCTGCGCCAGTCAATAAGGTTCGTAGATATATATAAGTGGGGCGCAAGTTCCCAGGTTCCGTATTTTGGGTGTTAAATTTGAAGCAAAATTATTAGTTTCACTAATTCCTCGGTTACTGCTAAATAAAAAAAACTGTTAAATTATGGCTATTAGGTAAAGTTATCTCGTAATCAGATCAATAAATGTATTAAGAACGGTTAAATGACAACTATCAAAAGTACCCGTAATCGACGAGCATGCATGAAGGGGTTGATGGATGTGGATGGAGCGAAAATGGTGTGCCAGAACCGTAGCACATGGCAGGAAGTGATCTCTGCCTACCCCTCTGGGAAAAAGGCGTGATTTTATGTACATATGTATCAAACTAAAGCCACTTAGATTAAGCTATGTTACCATGATTATTGTTATTACACTTATAAAGCAATGACATTTTTTTCCCCAATTTAATCATAAAATGAAAGTTATGCAAATATACATTGGTTGCATCGACATTCTGAGACTGTGAAAGTTTCATTGCTTTTCTAACACCACTAAGTAAGGAGGGATAGATTACAATTCAAAATTTAGAATCTTTACTTGTCCTTATAAGCTGTATGTGACCATTCAATCTTCATTGATTGCAAGATCAGACAAAAGCGGCGTCATCACACAGCGTTTATTTTAATCCCGGCAACGTATAAGCGGTTCTCTTTATCGTAATGTTAATCCATCATTTACATAAGAAATTGTCACAACTGACTCGTTAGCCGGCATTCTACCCTGATTAGCCAAATAAGGCGAGATTTTGTGCCATTTTGAAGCTGTCGCAAAAGCTGTTACAAAAGCTCTTTAGAAGCTAATTTGTGTGGACAGCTGATGATATACGGCATTAAGAATTTAGAAATAAACATTAATAAGAGTTACATGATAATCATTAGTCATTTGATATTTAAGATTTCTTAGAAGAACATAAATTATATTGTTATTTTTTTGCACCATGTTTTTTTATCATGATATCGCTATATCTGAATAAAATTATTTGCAAACACCCTCGTGACAGACGGACGGACGAAAAGCGAAGTATAATAAAAGGGACCCAATTTTACCCATTGAGTAAGGCCCCTAGTTGTATCTTTATGTTCGCAATTCTAGTGTAACAGTCAATAACACTTGGTAAAGAAAGATTTTAATCAATATCCAATACAACCTTTTAGAACAAGTTATTGCATAGTAAAGTCTAATAAAATCAGGATGGCATTTGTGCATTACCATAGACAATACAAGCACCCGAGTGGTAGGCAAAGGTCAAAAGTTTTTAATCTCTGCTCCTTATGCAAATTTTTAATCCCGCAAATGACAAGTGGTCTGTGTGGACAGTTTTAAAATTTCACCATTCTTATAAAGCCTTGTGACGGCATCTCGTAGGATGTCAATAAAGATAATAATTCATGATTTGCATACATTAGCGTACTTTATAGCATTGCTATGAATCACAGCAATCCTGTTTTGTTTTACCATATTTTTTGAGCAGTCGAAAGCACGAAAATTGCTTAAAAATCCAATCAAATGGTTAAATGGTCTCTAATTGTTCACTTTTCACTGATATTTACAGATACTCTGACTTAATCAAAATATAGTCTTGACTTGAAGGTCCGTGGCAATTAGGCCAAAAGAAAAAAAAATCTGTAAATCGCATTTTTAAAAATAAAATAAAATTTTCAAATAAATATTAGTAGAATGTAAATAATTACTGGCCAGTGTTTCACCATTCGAAATTCGAATCTTCAAATCCCCACCGTACCTATGTGTACCAAACTGTTTACACGTAGGCTTGCGCATTGCGCCCGCGCAACATGAGAGGCGATCGTTGCAGAGGTCGTTGCGCAAACCGCGGTTGACAAATCGCTGACGGCCGGCAAGTGTTCGATTACCTGCTCCTGCGCATATGGACGCGGAACGGAATCGGGTTACCGTTTGGCGAAACTGCTTTTTGCTTTAGAAATCAATATTAGTATGTATGTATTAGGTACCTAAATCATATTTCAAGCTATTTATACATTTCATCCGTGTTAATGGTTGGCGCGTGTGCTTGACTGCCTTTAGAGTCGCGCTGATCACACGATTGCCATCGGTGCTGAGCTGATAGATCAATATGCACATGGTGACATGCATGTGGTGGCAGCGTGGTTGACTAAAGCCTTATCGCCCTAGGTTAGGGTAGGTCCGTGGGGTACAGAGCAGGTTATGCTGACCGCAGTTCCCGATACAAAAATCTATCGGTGTAGACGGTAAGCGAGTAGTCAGCGTACGTAGCTTTAAAACCAGCTTAATAGTCTCGATAGCTATTGTAATTCGACTGTTAAGTATTATACAACTTTTATTAGTAAACATACTGTAAAACGGTAACCGTAAGTAGTTGAAATTGTTAATACTTTCTAGGTGAATCTGGAGTTCTTTGGAACTCAAAGAAATTAATCAGCACCGATTTCATCAGGTCCATCAAGCCGCTGGGCATTGGCATTTTGTTTCCTTAGGCTCTAAAATAAAAAAAAAGAAATGCCAAAAAAGGTAAAAGCAACACTGTCCATTTTATACATTTGAATGGAAAAAAGGTTTATCTGAATACCGCCCTGTGGCCAGACGTTTATGCAAATGCGCGATCTAACCATCGATTGCATCGCTGAAAGTCGATTCGGGTAATGATTTGTAATTGTCTGCTCCCATCGTAATGATGGTATCTCTTATTTATTGGCAGAACCTGTCTTGAGTGTACGCTTCTTGTTTTGATTTTAAACTTAGATTCGCGACGATACCTGATCACTTTTCGATAGGTTTTTTGGGATCGTTAATTTAGTACCCTACAAAGGAATCTCGAATCTCGAAGCATCTTTTGGCCTCAGCAGCTACAGTCATGGCTAAAACACAGACAAATTTAGGGAGCCAGTGAGCGATGATGACAATGAAGCTGCCCTACACCATCTACGACTTTTAGAAGTATAAATTCTTAAGGCGCATCCTTACTGTCAGTCAAGTCTACTACTTAAAGGCACTTGACGTAAACAGGCTTTAGCGGTACCAACACCAGAAGTAAACTTCACAGCGTAACGTATTTGGCCCGTATCAATTAGTATTAATGGGGGCAATCCGCTTTGGCGGAATCCTCGGAAGACATGTAACGGCTATTGCGAACAGATTATATTACAAGATTTACGTTTATTATGTGGTACGTCTCTATTTCTGGTTTGCATTTCACTTTCAATGCTATTTATATCTGGACCATGAGAGGATTTTGCAAATTATTTATGCTATTCGCAACTTTTACACATCTCTCCTTCGCAATCTAAAGGCTGATTACGAAAGAAAAGAGCTTAACCAAAATAAAAACAACCCCAGGAAACTCTGGAACTCCATAAATAAAATATCGCACAGGTCTCCTCTGAACACTAAGGTAGATGCGCAAGAGCTTATTAGTTCTGGTAAGAGTTCTCCTTCTGAATCCTTGGATGCATGCAATGAGTACTTCTCGTCTGTAGGAGAAAGGTTAGCTTCCAAAATCCTCGCTAAGCTAAATACAACAGAAGACCTCCTAGCAGCTAAAGTAACTACTCGTAATCCACCCTCACACTCATTCTTTATTGCTCCGACAGATCAACAAGAAATCTTAGATCTCATAACAAATCTAGATCCCAATAGCTCCCCAGGCGTTGATAAAATCTCCAACAAGATCATTAAGATAATCAGTGAATATATAATCGAACCACTTACACTTATTTTTAATCAAAGTATTGAAACTGGCTATTTTCCAAAAGTGTGGAAAGCAGCAGTCATTATTCCCATCCATAAAAGTGGACCCAAGAATGACCCCAATAATTATCGCCCTATCTCCCTTCTGGGATGTTTCTCCAAGCTGCTTGAACGCATAATAAATAAAAGGATCGTATCTTACTTGGAGTCTAACCACCTTATTACTAATTATCAGTTCGGTTTTCGCAAGGGTAAATCCACGGAAGATGCTGTAACCCTTCTGACAGATACTATCTCAAGTCACCTTGATAACGGACAAAAATGTATTGGAGTATTTTTAGATCTAGCCAAAGCCTTCGATTCTGTTTCAATACCTATTCTTTTAAAAAAGCTAGAAGGCTTTGGCATACGAGGAACAGCTTTGAACTGGTTTACTAGCTATCTTACCGGTAGAAAACAGTGTGTCAAAATTGGTGAACACCTTAGTAGCATGAGGCCTATTAATTTCGGGGTGCCTCAGGGCAGCATTCTTGGGCCAACATTATTTGTCTTGTATATTGATAATATCTTTTCAATCCCTGTTCAAAATACTCAGATCATTTGTTATGCTGATGATACTGCTCTGGTATTTCATGACATTACCTGGGAGGCAGTCCGCCAAAAAGCTGAGGATGGCCTGAAAATCATTGCTAATTGGTTGCATAATAATATCCTTACCCTTAACTTAGACAAAACCAAGTTTCTATGCTTCCATAAAACTTCCGCATCCGCTCCCGCACTAAGCTTAGATAAAATTAAATTTCATAGCAATAATATTATCGATTCATGTAATAGCAACTTCATAAGCAGGGCACCAAATCAAAAATATCTGGGGATTATATTAGACGAAAAACTAACCTTCAAAAATCACATTGCCGTAATGTCAGGTCGAGTTAGGAAATTAATATATGTAATGAAAAATCTCCGAAAAGCAACAGATGGGAAAACCCTCAAATCCGTTTATCTCGCCTTATGCCAGTCCGTTATAAATTACTGCATACTTGCCTGGGGAGGAGCTGCCAAATCATCTATCATAACTCTAGAAAGAGCCCAAAGAGCGGTTTTGAAAGTAGCTCTTTTTAAACCAATTCTGTATCCTACTACGACTCTTTACAATGATGCAGCAGTCCTTAGCGTTCGGAAGATATTTATCCACAGAGCTGTGCTCTCTATGCACAAAACTGTAATAACCTCCTCTGAATATAAGAGCCTTCTAGAAAAAAGGACTTTCAGAATTCCAACTCCCACCACTAAAACTACTTTTTCGCACCGCTTCAGCAACTTTCTTTCACCCTACATTTACAATAAACTGGTAAACTTTTTGAAATTCAAACATCAACCTCTTTACGAAACAAAAATAATAACTTTCAAATATCTCCTTGATCTGACATATGATCAAACTGAAGGTCTCCTACGAACGTTCTGAATCAATAAATAAACATAGATTACCTACTCACACCACTCACATCACTTATAATCACTCGCATCACACAACCCAATTTTTAGATTCTTTCAATAATTTTTGTTTGGAAAAAGTATATTTATGTTCATTCCATTTAGTGTATAAGTCGTCTCTAAATGTATGTATAATATTAATGTGTCGTCAGTACCACCTTTGTATTTCGGAACTTTTTCCCCATAGGACAGGCTCAGCCTAGTGTGGGGATCAGATCTTTATGTAACTATGTGTAAGATTTTTTGGTAATAAATTATTTGTATTTGTATTTGTATTAATTTTATTCACTATCCGTTTGTCGTAACCTCCTTAGTGATTTTAAAACTTTATCAAGTATTATTAAGTATGTAACTTACGTACGAATGGCAGTATTTTTATTCAGACATACAAAGTGAAACTTTGCAAACTTTATTGAGAAGTAAAATAATATACAATACGGTGTTAAAATTACTTAGTTTAACATATTTTTATTTTTGTTTTCAGGTACGGCATCAATAACGTTCCTTCAAAACGGCAGTAAGAAGCAGTTTGAATGGGGAGAGATAAAGTGTATTTATTTAAGCTGCTTCTCTCTCGCATAAGTTAAAAATTTAAATGGCACCCGACCTACTTTGCAAGTAAAATGCGCGTGCGCAGTATTTGTTTTGAGGACCGAGAGTGCGCGAGTGAGAAATCATCGCGTTGAGGAGGCTTTCCGGTTTGGCAATTTAGTTATTTACTCTTTGGGATTTTTTTATTAAATGCCGTCACACACAGTACAGTTACATAGAGGTTATAGGACTGTATTATTCTACTGGTTGATTATAGGCTAATATGCAGGTACAAAGGCAATGTTAAGTGTTTATTTAATTTTATTTATGTCACACTACATTACTAAGTATTTAAGAAATTTTCCTTTCCTTTTAATTTTCAGTTGTCAGGAATATAATAGGTATTGCTAACAGTGATTAAGCGCCTCTACAGCCCGGTCTCCAATTATATTACCGAAATCTCTTGGACATTATTATTTCAATCATATTTTCCAAGCGGCAGTTAAATGACCGTTAAATTTTTATGACAAATGAAAGGCGCCATTTTTTAATTACTTTTTAATATGTACACTTAATTCGTTTGTTAGTGTAAATGGCCAGTATCCTTTGATCAACGAAGGATTGAGTTACGGCATGGGTGGAATCGCAACATATTTTTTCTTGGCGGGTATCTCGAAAACGCTTGGCTTCAAGTAATGAGGACTTATGAGCATTACGCAGCCTGCGCATGCGCTTCTAAGAACGCCTAGTTCCGGAGACAGGGTCCTGAGCTTAGAAAAGTTATTTTAACATACATTAACAATTAGATTTAAAAAATCTCTTACAAAGAGTGACGTAATAAATTGATAGTATTTTATGCCCATGAAACAAAACAGCGTTACTGTAACAAAATAACACAAGTTAGGTCATCTCATCCCTAAGGTTCTCATCGAAACAGACATTCTAGTATGTGGTGATTAGATAAATATCATTTGATATTTTGACTAAACTTTACAGGTATTATTTATTGCACAAACAATCATCAAAGTTTAAAAAACCAGCCAGAAAAATAAATCGGGCATAATGAAATACCTCATTATGTTTCTGCATTATCCGTCGAGCAAGAACTAACAGAAATATTGACGCTAAAAACAAATAATTTTAATAAGTCCACAGTATTATTAAGTTTAACTATCGTGTTCTATAACGGTGAATCAAATCCAAATTTAGGACGGCCATCTTTAAATGTTATGTCCATCTATTTACTTTATTTGACTTTTATAGATCTGAATACCGTATATGCTACGAAGCAAAACGTTATTCCAGCACATTTCAACGTACAAATTTTATTAAAATATATTGTATTCCGACAACGAATAGGTCTCTTAAAGTTTTCATGCCTTATAAGTGCTTTAACTCGAGAACAAATGAGAGGTTCTTCCATTTGAATATAATAAAAGAGGAAATAAAATCCAGCACACGCATAGAAATTGCAAGAAGAAGTACTAAAAGTGTACGGTGTTTCGCTAAGATACCCGGCCTGTCGTTACCGGCATTTATTATTTGAGGGTCAATGCTTATCTTGACCGAAATCAAACGCAGAAATATAATATGAATTTACAAGGGTAATAACATTTATCGCTTTTTACTAAACATGTACTAAAACCTTTTCGTCTATGATACTTAACTCAAACATTGCTTCCTGGTTCATTACGCATTCCGAGTAACGTGTATTTGCATTATTATTGAAACAGTCAGATAAAACCACATAACCATTAACTTGCTAGTTTTAAAACTGGCGATTTAATTTGCAAGTGGCAGGTGTAACAGCTGTTTATCAACTTCTAATAGGTTTCTTATTACATTTCGCGGGGGTGTAATCTTTGTCAATCTTTCAGGCTTATATCTAATCCTTTTTATTCGAACAGCTTTACCTTCTCCTGAGTTAGCTCTATGTCTGGATGCACATTAATAATGAATGTAATTTTTCAATCACGTCACAGTGATCCGTTTGGTATTGCGTAATAATTGCTACTGGAACTAGCTATGTTTATATTAGCACTAATCGTATAAGTATAATTTGATGGATACTATCAAGTGTTTCTTTTTCTTTGTTGTTAACAATTTTGTTGTATTGTTAAGCATAAATTTACTGCACAAAAAGTAGAATTAATTCTGGTTGCAGGTGACTTCCTCCATTAATTTTAGTAGGTTTGACAGGGCTCCAGGTATGGCTGGAAATAAAAAAAAATGTCAAAGCTTCCCGAGCGATCTTGGCTATCGCCTTTTGTTGACTACGATAGTCAAGTTACTTATATTCATTCAAATATAATGAGTGAGTTCCGTCCAATTATTTAAAGAACTCGTTTTAATTTAAAGGGCTTCCACAGGGCAGTGCGTTTACCCCCAGTGTCTTGAACTAGAATTAGAAGCAGGGAACCAGTCTGAGCGTCTAATGGGCATCTCCGCAGTGGCCATAAGTGCAATCTTTTTATGGTGCTGCATTCCTGCCGCACGCAGGATGCAGTCAGACGACAGTGAGACATCTTCACCTAAAGCATTACTGCCTTATGGTGAAGTTGGTTAAAAAGCCCATGTAATTGTGTCATTTAAGCCGGTTGCTTTGATTTAGGGGTGAGAGCCATCCGCTCCCCCGCAAGTCCGGTGATGACGACGAGGCTATTCCTAGCCATCATCGTATGTCAGTTAGATTAAAAAAGTAGCTTTACCGTAAAAAGTTAGTTTCGCATTTGTTTTAGTAAGGATGACAAGTTGTTCAATATTATTTTATCACATAGAAAACGTTTTGTCGTGTGTCTGCTCGATTGCATACATTGTTTAACCAAAATTATCTGTTCTGAGGGCCTACCATGAGTTGGCTATCGTAAACTTACGTACGTTAAAAACCTATCGAGTTGTTTTTTTCATATGGCCGATTGTAGTTCTTCGCGTAACCACCAGCCGGCGCTGTACATGTTTTTCATAGACATATATACGTAGTCGATATCGAGCGCGTAAGTTTTAAACTCATGGTAGCCCCACTGATCCTTTATGACTTTAGTTAAGCTTCGCGTTCCATTATACTTTTGACGCGATAAAAACAGTAGCAAATACATAGCTACTTACTATGTACGGAACAGCTATTAAATTTACATGCTCATTATTATGTGAGTGAATATTGCTATCACTACAAAACAAGAAAAGTCTTTGTCTACTTATTGCCCGACGTTTCGACTGGGTTACACCAATCATAGTTGCGAGCGGCCATGATTAATAAATTATCAAATGTTCTGTTCTGTTCTGTGGTTCTCTTCACTATGCTCAGGTTACAAGTGACGTTGATTTCTTGAGCAGAAATAGGTCTTAGTCACTATAAATGAGATACTTAATCTTGAGAATTAGTGATTTTGTATTAATTGTAACAATAAAATTGTCTTCCTGCAATAACAATGAAAGGGGTTTGTCTATTGATCTACCTTGGAATAGATGAAATTGCCTCATACATCAAAGGAACAGTACAGACTGGCCAAATCGTCACATTTAAAATAACACAAAACATCACATACATTGATCTGATTTCATTCTTAGCGGCTTAAGTACTTGTGTTACGCGATGATGACCTAGGGTAAACAGTTGAGGGGTTTTTTTTTATAATAGGCAAACAAGATCACCTCACTCCATCTGATGGTAAGCGGTAGTGAGATCCAAATATGAGCTCGACAGGCACAATAGATCATATTGCGCCTGTCCCACTCACCCTGAAGGCCTGCATAAATGCCGTTTCACGCCCCGCCTGAAGAGCCCGGGATCATAGGAGGGAGGGAAAACATGAGCTGGAAGGGCATTCCATGCCTTAATGGCACGGGGCAGAAATGAAGATGGGATGAACATGAGTCGGGATCGAACCCACAACTGAGACAGAGCAAATACGTTTAACAATCTGATTAATTTTATTTATTGCTTCGAAATACCAAATGACGATAAAAATTGCGTACTTGTTGCGTTGACATACATGATAATATGTTTCAACAAGACCTATATTATATTTACATAACTTTTTTAATGTATTTATTACCATTATGTTACATTTAAACGTAACAAAAATATTTATGCGGCAATTATGTCAGTATATAATTAAAAACATATGTATTTTCTTTCCACCATTTTTTTCTAATTGTATCGAATATATTTTTACAATTTACAGCTCATAAATGTTTTATATCTATTTTAATGCTGCATGTTTCTTTTATAGTTTGCCACCTTGGTAAGTTTAACCACGGCTAACTGGTCATATAATTATCGTGTCAAAACAATGTTAACGTGTCTCATTTACATCATGCCAGTCATTCTTAGATTGATGCGAAACAGCTATTAAATTTACATGCTAATAATAATGTGAGTTAATATTGCTATCACTACAAAACAGGAAAAGTCAATTTGAGTTGTGACGCGAAATTCCATGGTACGGTTTTCAGGTAGATGCTCAGTTTTAAAGTAAATTTTATCGCGAAAGAACTACCCCGGCACGGGACAACTGCATAGTATTGACTGGCTCGGTGGAACAGTGGTTAGTGACCCTGGCTGGCGGTTCCAAGAGTCGTGGGTTCGATTCCCACTCGGGACAAATATTTGTGTGATGAACACCGGTGTTTGTTCCGTGTCTGGGTGTGATTATGTATTTAAGTATGTGTTTCAAAATATATATGTATGTAATTATATCAGTATCTGACGCCCATAGTACAAGCTCTGCTTAGTTTGGGGTCAGATGACCGTGTGTGGAAATGTCCCAGATATTTAGAGATTTAGAATATGTAAAGACATCATTTGATATTAGAAACAGAATGTAATACATATTAACTTACCGAGCGCAAACTAAGTTGTATTCCTCTACTTTACTTTTTGTTTTATTCAATAAACATATTCCTGGACCCGATCAGGTCAATAAATACAGTTTTATGGACTCCTCGAGCACAACCACAGATAATAAAGCTCATTTCGCCCTCATTTAGAGCCCCCATAATCGTTCATGGTCTCGACTGTACCACACGTGCCATAAACAACAACTTTTTATATTGATCACATAAATCTGTAGTCTGTGGATGGTATTATCTGGTATTATGCTCTAATTGGGTATCGCTTGCTTGTATTTACATAGCCACAATTAGCTGATGAAATATTGCATGTTTTTTTTGTGTTTAGGTTTCGTACTTGAAAAGAAGAAGAACCCTTATCTAGGATCTCTTTTCTAGCCTTTTTTATCCATGTCACGACTAAGGTTTAAAAGCAAAAGTAATTTTGTAGTCTAATATAATCCAGTGAATTCGTAGAAAAACTTTTGTAGTCTAATCCGATCCATTGAATTCTTAGAAGAAAATGAAATCTGGTAACATTATCTATCCTAAACCTTCAGAAGTTTGGTAGGTAAACATAAAATGTTTTCGGTCCAAATTTTCCTGTAAGCATTTTAGCATTTTGCATGAAGCACTAATCCCAACGAGTCTTTCCAAGAACCCACGGCCTGCTGTCATTGGAGAATATAAATTTAGCTATAAATATTGAACACTCCACTGAGTCACTGAATAAGTAATAATTGTGATAACACTGAACAGAAATAAATAATAACACGAATTTATTTTTGGGTTTGTTATGATGTCCTTAGAATAGTTGGTCACGGTTCCAGCTAAATGTTATTGTAATGGGTATTCAAAACGACCTAAACGTACATACATATGTATTTATGGGTATATGTTTGTAGTGTAACTATGTAGCATTAAAACTATTGACAAACTTATATCGTTAGAATAGAAGAAGAAAAAAGAAATATTAAGTAAAATAACTAGACGTTTAAAATCATATAAAGAACATAACCCGTTACATCCAACATTTTAAGATTGTAAAAACTGCCGCTTGTTCTGCCAAATTCTTATTTTCACGAATCAATAAAAACGTAGACACCGGTAAAACTGGTAAAAATAGACAATTTCTTATTGAAAAACTGTAAATTTAAGTGGCGGTGGCCCAGCAGAGGTGTGAAGCGATCGACGGTTAGCGGTATTTGTCGTAAACAATACACAAAAACTAATTTCAATACCGGCAAAAATGTACGAAGGCGCGCGTGCGTTGCGCGCGGCGACGGTTAATAAAATTCTCTCCTGTTGAGATACAGTGTGATTGGTAACAGTGAAACAGTGTCAGAAAAAAGACATATGTACTTGTTTTCCTAACTGACATACTATGATGGCTTGGAGTAGCCTTGTCATCATCACCGGACTTGTGGGAGAGCGGATGGCTCTCACCCCTAATGTCTGTATATGTACTACTATAAGGACGGTACTAAGTCCCAAGTGTTCCGTATGACGGGTTGTTTACTGTGTTTATTGTTAATTTTGGGCGGTATATGAGCAACGCTCTCAGATATGTCATGAACTCGTTCTTTCTTTTTCTTTTTCAGATCTCCAAACTCAAATCCTAGAATTGGGACCCTATCACTAAAATAAGCCCTACTGTTCTTCTTTAACTGTGTCGCAAAAGCGCGTAAACCGCAATCCATGTGTTTGACGGCTTCCACACTCAATATTCATAACGGCTCAGCCATTGTTCCCGCCTTTCGAAACGTCACGTACCCGCGGCGCCATCTTGAAAAGGACGTGCTTCCACGCACCCAGGATTGTGTGACCTGTACCTGTGACATGTGAAAGTCACAGGTATGCGATTCATTCCGACATGGTATGGAGTTTCCCCAAAACACTCTCCATAAATGCCTTGAAACAGGTTATTGGTCTCCTTAATAGATAACCACAAAATAGCTACATGGAAAATCTTCGTCATCTTAATTAAAAAAAAATTTCCCTATCTCTGAAAGCTTCTATAACAGTCTCTGTTTATACGCTCCCTTACGTATATTTGGAACGTATTGTTGATGTGCTAATTGATGAAGTTTTATGAAGTTTCTCATGTGAGTAAGTTTAAAATATTCCCAATAATAGTACTGAATGCTCAATAAATGGCTTGCTGTTCTTTAAAGTCTTTACCTGATCATTCACCATTGTAAAATTGTTGATAAACTTGACACTCTTATGAAAATTTTGGATGTTTCGCAATCAAGCAATTTTATGAATTCTTGCAACTATAACAACAAGCAAATTTGACGCTTGAAATCGTTCCGCGCTTAACAAGGCAGCTCACGCTACGCTGGTGGTTTTCTTGACCTAAAGAAAATTATGAATGTATGCTGAAGGTTCGGCTACGCATAGGAATCAGTAGCCACCGGCGGCGACGCCCCGCCGTACATTTTAAACGTTTTTCTAACTAGTCACCTTTGTAGGTCGGTCGCAGTACGTTTAGGTATGCGCAGGTATTCATATTTCGGGTCAGGCAAGTACCTAACTTCCTTTAATGACAAAACTTTAAAGTAACAGCATTTTTTGACAACAATGCAACCTACTTTAGCCATGAATACTGTTTTGTTCAGTTCTAAAAACAAATCTCATACAATCAGTAGTTAAGCAGAAACTAATTGTACATTTACCGGTGATGAAAGCAAAACAAAAGAATTACTGAGATTATTAACCCTAGTTTACTGCTTATAAACATCGTTAACAATGATGGACAGTTTAAAAAAGGGCATAAAACAGTGACCCTGGACAAAAACGTTTAACGATCCGTTTTTAATCCTTTATGGGTACATTTGCCTGTGATGGGCCCATTGTGTTCAGAGTGATAATTATAAGCGGTATAAATCAATTTGACAATAACATATTGTGAGCATATAAATCTTGTAAGTCTTGTGTTGCTGTGCAATTTTATTAAAATTTTAATGGATACTGACAGCCGT
This sequence comes from Maruca vitrata, assembly GCA_039566165.1. Lineage (NCBI taxonomy): Eukaryota > Metazoa > Arthropoda > Insecta > Lepidoptera > Crambidae > Maruca > Maruca vitrata. The sequence goes on along the minus strand of CM076918.1, from coordinate 2,308,116 downwards.
GAAAAATCCAATTAATTTATGTGGACTCAGGACAAACGTGTTTATGTACTTTTGCGCACGAAATCGTCTCGACGATCGTTTTAGACACGTTAAAGAGGATTCCCTGAGGCAAATGTCGCTAAAATAATAGGACTGAGAGCCTTTCGCTCCTTTTGAGGTACGGTAGTGATGTCAAATAATTAGTTCTCATGGATCACGTTATTTAGATGAAAATCTGCACGCGAAGTGAATTAAAGAGCGCGTCAACAAACGTTACGAAATTCTGGTCCAAATAATTTTACTTTGATTTGAAAGCAGAAAGAAAAGACCAGAGCCTAATGTTTCACACCTTGCCACCAATAGTTATCAAGTCAAATACTTATTATGTAAGATTTTAAACTTTCGAGTTCCATTACACTAAAATTAGTCTTTACGGGACTTTCGCGTTCCAATACATTAAAATTAGTCTTTATGGGTCAGTTCGCCCGCGACCACGATTGGTGTAACCCAGTCGAAACGTCGGGCAGTAAGTAGCTATGTAATTTGCTATTCCTAATATCGCATGTAGACCCATAAAGACTAATTTTAGTGCAAATACTTATAAGAAACATACTAAACTCAAACTAAGCTGGCCAACACAGTTGTATCAATACAAAAATAGCACAGCGCCAGTTGGAACCGGTAGCAATCAGTCGTTGACTCATGACACAAATCCAATTTGGTAATGATGAATACCAGCGTCGACCTGCAAATAAATTATTTTTAGTTCACACTTTGACTCGTTTGCTCTTTTACGGGCTCGTAAAAAACGTCAATTATTTTGGAGCCGTAAATCAGAGAGAAGAGGGTTAATTTGTGGATTAAGTACTTTGGAAATCGGAGTACATAGCAAGTCTCGACTTTGGTTCGGATCGGGGTTTTATGTTATATACATCGAACTTTAATTGCGTTTTTTTGGAATTTACTTACTAGCATACAATAATGCCTCGATAGTCTATTGGTGCATAAGTACTTGCTTACATGTTTGCAGATGTATTAAATCTGCAAACCCAAACTCGTATTTATGTAGAGTCCATAAAGTGATCAAATTTTATACCTTTAGTGACAAGCTTACCTAAGACAGCATGTAATATCACAAAAAACAGAACAGAAGCTTTTAGAAAAACAAAAATGTCCAAAATGCTTAGAATTTTTCCTAATTAGTTCCAACATTTACTCGTGAAAGTCAAGATGTAACAGCTTGCACAACGAGCCGAATTGAGACTTTCCACGCTTTTATAAACCTTAAAATTTCTAATAGCTCATAAATTCGCGTTACATAAAACGGTTCAGTCAGAACGAATTAACACACTGCGGACACTTCGGATTAATAACGCCACACCGATTCCTGATTGGTCAATCAGACGCGTCTGTTTCGGCGAAAATTTGTATCACGCACGAACACACATCACCGAGATCGGATTGTTATGACAGGTGCCTTACATAAGCTTTTTTGTACGAAAATCGGTGCGCCATTTAAAACGGAATGCGAAAGCAACCGAACGCCGGCGGCGGAAAAAATGCATTTCTGCATAGCACACGAGATTGTCGGCCATTAAAATTCTCGCCCGCGCACCGTGCTCTATTTAGAGCAATAATAGACCTCGTAACGACCCCCAGCATTTTACTCAACCCAGTTCCAGAAAAAAAGTGTTTGAGTGCGAGCCGCCCCGGCGGGATTCCTCGATACAATCTTAACGACGAGAGATTTAGTGGGTGAGAAATTTTGAAACCCTGTGATTATGACTAATCATCGTTACCGCGAGAATAACTGCTAATAAGAGGGTTCCGTACGCCTACAAATGGAAACTCCCACGCTTCGAATTATCTTCTTTATCGGGCTTATGTAAGCATTGTCGGAGACAATGCGGTACAACAACGGATTTGTCAAAGCTCTAGATGTTAGTGGAGCAAATGAAATTCGTTATGACGCAGATAATATCAGTTTGCATAATGATTGCAGTCACGTTTGCTTAAATTTGCACAATTCGATGATATTCTCTTAAAATATTCAAGATGATTACAGGTAATGGTCTTACTGTAAACCGGGTAAAACAAATTTTGTCTTTTTATAAAAATAATCACAATTTGTAAATGAAGTACATTAAGGTACAGTTAAACTCATCGGCATTTCTGAAACGACGTCGTGTTTATTTGAAGCACAAAAACATTGCTGTCAAATTACCAAATTATCGGTACAGCGGATGCTTGGACGTCTCGGGCGCATTCTCGACTCGCGTCTCAACCGACGGATGTCACTTTCAATTACTTAATTTGATCCTACTAAAGCATTTTATCGCCTTGATGCTCAAATGCATGCTTCTACGGAAATAACTGTCACACTTTCTGACCAATGACATTCGAGCTTTACCATGTTTGTGCCCTCAGGCAATGTTATCATCAACAAAGATTTTAATATCTTGTCTTCTTCTTCTTCTTATCGTATGATTGATGAACAAACTGGTATCAGATTTTGACCGCCCGTAGGCCTCTGACATGGCTTCACACACCGTTGAAAAATCTCTCTGGTGTGCTGGTTTCCTCACGATGTTTTCCTTCACCGTTAAAGCGTCGAATGATGGTACATATGAATTTCGAATTTGAAAAAAACATTGGTACCTGGCGGGGTTTGAATTGGCGACCTCTTGCATGGCAAGCAACGACCTTAACCACTCGGACATCGACGCTTTTTTAAACAATTATTTTAATTCAATATCTTGTGTGAATGTATAAATGTGCTCTCCCATAATTATGTCTACATCTAAAATGAATGAAATAAAGTCTTTATTTTTAGTTATAAAGGCTGTGAGCATCGATCGGCGAACAACGCATTGTTCTATATCATTAGCATCAACATTGTGTTGATTGGAATGCAAGTTATCTAAATTGTCATGAACAGGCGATGTTTTGTCTGCATATCGACCGCTAATCGGGTCGGATTGTGGATCAGCGCGGCCACGACTATCTTCAGCAATCTTAACTGCTTCTAGCGAATCTGCGGACATTTCTTTGAGCTAAGTAAACAAGTTATCACCTACGCCGCCGACATTACCCCTTAACAGTAGAACAATGGACAATTACACCTCTAGCTTAATGGCACCACGGCAGCTACAAAAGAAACCAATTGTCAATACGTTACGTTTACCATTGCAAGAAGACCGCCTACAAACTCTTACTGCCTCGCCGTAGAGACTGTATTCGATTGTCAAAGTGTCTGGTTACCGTTCGAGGGACGATAATTTCTATTGGCAAGGAAAGTGAGTGAAATAACGTTTCCCACCAATTGTGTGTGTGGAAAGCGACGGAAAACGTATTTCACTTATAGTGAAAACCGCTTGGCGTCCACGATTGTTCGATTTTCATTGCGCCCGCGCAGGTGACGTTGCTGCCCCACTTTTAGTTGTCTCTTAGTTTTTGTTGCATAATCTGCGTGCGTTTCCATCTGTCGACAATGAGTGGCAGTCGTTTGTGATCACGATAATATTGTGCCATTAGGACAATGACCGTTTTCTCTTGGTAATTTTATACTATCTGGTACGTGACAAGAAAGGTTCTGCTTTCATCTAACAAGACAATTTACCTGTCACACGCATCGACTTATCATTTACATGTTTGCAGGCGGCATTCAACTTAATATCCTGTATGGAAATTGTGTATTATTCATTCATTGAATATTTTTGTTCACATAATCGTGATGAATACTAAAGTCAATGTCAAGATATTTTGGTATATTTTTCTTTTAAATTTAACATGTATGTAGTGTAGGTTTTTCAAACTGCACATTATTTAGTTCGGGTAGTTTGATAAATACATAGGTATTCAGTTATTATTGTACGACTACGTCACCTTAATTTTTCAAATCTTCGTTTTATGTCATAAAATATTATCAGTTAACACTGAATAATAGGTAATTAGTTAGCTTAATTAACCATTGTTAGTTCTTCACAGCCTTTGATCCTTGGTTGGTGCAGCTTTCTTATTATCTACGAGTATAAAAGACAGTATACATGGATGCTTAATGTACACTACCTACCAGTATACGAACCATGTCAGTCACAAAGTACCTATTTCGTTTGTTCGTTGTGCATCACAGTGGATTCACCTTGGACTCACATTACAGGAGTTATTTCACAGTATAATACAGATAACAGTAAGTTCAAAAACGTTTATTGCTACCTGTATCAGGGTTGAAATAAACTTTTGGTATTGACTACTGAAACAACAATTAATATAACGAAAAACAATTAATATAATTAAAAATATATGTCAGTTCTGAAACCTACACATAGAGAGAGGTTTTTTTTTATAAAAGGCTAACAAGATGACCTCACTCCACCTGATGGTAAGCGGTAGCGAGATCCTAATATGAGGTCGACAGGCACAATAGATCGTATTGAGCCTGTCGTACTCACCCTGAAGGCCTGCTTAAATGCCGTTTCACGCCCCGCCTGAAGAGCCCGGGATCATAGATATCTAATTTACGGTTGCATTATTTGGCCTAAACTTTGACAGATGACAGAAACAGTCCGCTTATTTATCTTTATCGATCTCATTAGTGTCGTTTATGAGTTGATGGTGGTTTACCAGATATATATAGCCTATGAGAAAACCTTACTTTAAAAATAAACGTATAACTTCACTGGTGTTACTCTTTTGCGGTGACGGCAGCAATGCATTCGTCCGGTCAGTATAAACAGAGCTGTTATGTAAGCCATTAACGTTTGGTTATGTAAACTCAATGTCATCTCGCTATGAATGATTTGCGCTTGATTGATGGTTGAGGCAATTCGGTGTGAATGGGAATTTATATAATTTTTGATTGATATTGTAAAGGTTACCTCAAGGTATAAGCTTATTATCCTATAGCGGTATGTTTTAACCACATAATAATGTACCAAAAATAATTAATTAATTAATTTTAATAAAATTTGGTGCTAATATCTTTTATAATAAACGTTACACACGTAAGAGGTAAGGTACAAAAAATACATAACAATCGGATATTCGGGAACCAGCTTTACAGCTAATAACCGATTTACCAATACCACTGAGTTGGTAGAATTATTTGGTCGTTGAAACTAGCCGGCAGTATATCTACGAATTTATCCTAAGGTTTTTTTTCCTAACCGACATACGATGATGGCTTGGAGTAACCTCGTCATTACCACCGGACTTGCTGGGGAGCGGATGGCTCTCACCCCTAATTATCATAAGGGAATCCATCGAACCAAGTTACACACGCTCGTAAATTTAGGGGTGAGAGCCGTCCGCTCCCCCACAAGTCCGGTGATGATGACAAGGCTACTCCAAGCCATCATTGTAAGTCAGTTAGGAAAAAAAAAACTATCGTAGATTAAACACTCTAAATTTAGCTTAACCTTCCCAATACACGTTGAACTCCTCTCTCATCAGTAACGACACGTGGAACATTCCCCGTCGTGTCGGTAGGGACACGACAATGGCCTTGGGCCCGGCTCGATAATGAATCACAGTTTCACACGTATCAAAATCGCGGCTATTCAAGGCGCTCGGGAGAGCTGCGCGCACGCAGATACCTGTCGCGCTTAGGGTTGTGTCTGTAGCGAACTACACCTGAATGAGTTAGCATGCTTGCATTTCTTTTCCGGACTACTGGCTTGGAGTAGCTTGGATCTCTCTCCTAAAGCGGGCACCCCGTAAAGTAAACAAGACGTAATAGCCTAGGCAAATTCTGTAAATTAGGGATTGATTAAAAAAAATACAAGTCTTGTTTCGCCTCATTATGGAAACTTCAATATCACAACTAAATACACAACTAAATACTAGCCTTTCATCAGTTATATGATATAGCCTATGGCCGCGATGGATCAAGAAATGCCTCACTCTTTCATCTTAAAAAAAATATACTTAAAACTTAGTACTAATATCTGGGGGCAGCCCTACCACGGGCGGTGGGCGTGACAATTTATCGAGTGCATTGGCGAAAGTGTCGTCAGGCGCTTTGATCCTTCCTCGCGGCTGATTAATAACTGCGATCGGAGAAATTCTAATTTATACGCCTCTGACTGTCTTAGTGGATTGTTGTTGCCTAAACGCGTGGTCGGACTGTCCGACCGGCTGGTCGGTACGGACTTAATGGTTTCCTTTTAAAGGATTAGTGTAGTTTAATGAGTGTTAGGCTATGTGCATAAAGAGAGGAGAAGAAATGGTTGGTGATGAAGATGCGAGCATCGAAGATAATTATGGTAGAAACGCTGAAGAACTTGCATGTAACCCAAAAGAATAATAGATTCATGAAATCGCTTAAAATACCAAAACCTCGTAAATGTGACAATTAAGCTTCTGAAAGACAATTAGACTTCATTAATTGTATACTCAATAATACTACATGTTAGATAGAACATATAAAGCAAGTAATTTAACGCATATAACTAGTCCACTAAATCAAATTAGATAGATAAATATCGACAACAATTTACAATTAAATTTGGACAATATCGGCACGAAGTTATCAATCAGTTGTATGTTTGCACAAGGCTAGTCACCGGCCACGATTCTGTCTCAACACACAAATGATACTTCAATCGAGTATCAAATGTGACTTAATACATTTTCGCATGACTGAATATCGGTTTTGACTAGGCTCTGTTGACATTTGACCTTGATTGGTTGACAATTTTATTAGTCTAAAGTATTCGGTTTTTTTACCACAAGTAATCGTTGACACCACTTCCTAATTCTGCATAGACTTAGTTAGGCCCTAGTAGAGTCAAGAAAATGTTACGTATTGAACGAAGAGGTTTGGCAACTTGACGAAAACGCGCTTATTTTATATGTGGTGGGTAAATCGAACGATTCACTAAGGAAGGCCAGCAGCTTCTTCACTATGCAAGCTGCGACCTCGGAGATCCAAGGTGTTCTCAGTAGATGGCCACCCTCTTTTTTTAATCCGCCATATAATTTAATAATTTTGTTTATATAAAGCCTCTGGTGTGTACATGGGCATTGTGGGATTTGGACATTTCGGGACATGGACGTTTTGGGATATGGTCTTTCTGGGACATGGACGTACTGGGATTTGGACTGTTTGGGATATGGACTTATGGTATTTTTCTCATTCCTATTTCTCCAATCCTATTTCTTCTCACATAGTCCATTTAAATGTTTTCGATTCGAACAGTGCCCAAGATAACGCCATGAAATAACAAGAGCGTAGTAACCTTGTCACTAACCAAGAAGGTTACGAAAGATACAGCCCGATATGAGGTGTAGACGTTATCGGACACCTGTGCGACACTGACATTCTTTTTCAATTATAAGGTGGTGTAATTAATTCCTTATTGCTTTCTGGGAAGTTGGTTCTGCCAAATCGGTTACGTGTCTCATTTGTTTTTAATATCCTGTTGCATAACCATGAGTTGCCTTCGGTAGTGTTTCTGATACTTAAGAGCATTCAAGTATGGCACTTGAATGTTAAGCACATTGTGCCTCGATCAACTTTGGTAATTTGTTTATTCCTTATCAGCGAAAATCTGATAAATAAGTTAAAATTTCAGATACGTATACAATAATCGGTAAATAAAACCACCTAGACACCAATACTTTGAGACACGATCAAAACACAAATCTTCCAGCAAAGCAGGTCGAATAGCCGACAAATTCTCCGATCCCATTATCACTTCACGAGTTTGTCTACTCGAGCAATCTGCTAGTCCAAATAGAAAACAATAAAAAGAACAGTCGGACGTCTCAATCGGATCTCAGACGCTGTACTAAATGATCTGTCATTAGTTGCCTGCGCGCTTCTATGCGCCCGCGCATCGTACAATGCCGCTCATGATCCATTGAGATGTGTACAATGAGATAGCATCGACGCTCAATGTCTGTTGATACTTTTTAAAAGAGAGAGATCTATATTGCAATCATCTATTTAACTGGAACACTCAGTATAACATTTGTAACAAGCTATTAGTGGACATATTGACACCGATATGTAACCTATCAAATAACACATGTTATTAAAATTAGTATCATATACATACATAGTCTCTAAAAAGGTTCCTTTCAATATTCAAAATGAAACAGCAAATAAAGATTTCGCTGAAAATCCTACAGAAAATGTTAGAGAGTGAAATGAGCGTTCACAATTAACTGCTTTTAAAGGGTTCCTCGTAAATCTTGATAATGAAATGCACGTTGACTCACAGGACGCGGCCGGCAGACCGCTTCGGGCCCTATTGCAGGGTGTTTAAGGTCGAGTTTCGCTCCGTGCGCGCGCGCAGATAAGTCATTGGAAAGTGAAATGAGGGCGCACCTGATGTTGCTTTCTTTACGTCTCGTTCTTTTTGCTTCAGTGAGAGTGGTCTAGATTCGATAATTGTGTCGGTAGCGATTCCGTGACGAGCCTGCGTTGCCTCCCGACGAGTTCAAGCCATTGATTGTCGGAGCCCCTATTTGGGAAACGTTGATGAATGACCATTGATAGCTCTGTCAATACAGGGCACGGTTGTACCTTTCTCCGTATTAACGCCGCAGACGCTTTCAGAATGATTCCTTTGATCAAATTTAACTCACTTAGTCGAGTATTCAAGTTTATTGTTCTCGTGAACTGTACTCGAGTTAAGGAGATAATGACGAACATGATATTTTATCTCTGGAAGGAATGCTTTCATCCTGGTTCAAAGCCCTGTGGCGCTCGTAAATCATTCAACTTAATTATAACAGTCTATAACTTTAATTTTATCGTGTTTCCTATTCATTAAATTAGTTTTGAGCTTAGATTTAACTATCAATTTCTACTTTTACGACTTGTCCATAATTCTTGTAAACAAATACGCCGTCTGAAACCGTTGCTGCTTATATTTTGTTGGATGCTAAATTTCGTGAGCTCCTCTTGAGGGAAGACGATTTTTCGATAGAAGGCGTTTTTGTCACCGTTGGGATAGTTTGTTTTTCCGTTTCGTTTGTGTGCAGCGGCACTTTCTCTGTTGATCCTCGTTCCCGATCGGTGAATGATTAATCCGCGCTCGCAGACGCCGGGGCGCCGCGCTATCGCGCATCGGCTGCGCGTGCGCCTACGAAAGTGCAAGTCGCCCAGTTCCCACGACCCCGCGCCCGCACCGCCGGCGAACTATCGATTATTGTAATCCGAATTATTTACACTTTCCTAGCAATATTTAGTATTCCCCGGCCTCCGCGCAATCTGCGCATGCGATCGCTACTAGATACCCCGCGCCGTACTGCCTTATTTGGCGCGACCATTGTTAGTGCTGAGAAATATCATATTTGATTTTCCAAAAATGGCTTATGCTTAAACGATATTCATGATAGTTTATGAAACTTTCGATATTCAAGATCGTTAAGATCTGATTACTTGGAGGACTGAGAATGCTAGCGGGATTTAAGTAATACTTACTTAAGTACAACTTAAATATAAAAACAATTCTTGTTACTGTCGTTCCTAAACTTAATGTTACCAAACTGACAATGTATCCTTGTCAGTTGGAATGTAAATGTATACTACAAGATATGAAATACCTCGTCAGAATTGAAAAGAAGAAAAGGATTAAGAATGTTATATTTTTTTCCTTGTTTGAAATCTCGAGTCGACCCGTAGGCGGACAGCTGCTACTGCTCTGGAACTAATTAAGGCCCTCATAAATATCAAAGCGATGATTAATGAAGTGATACGCCACCATAATGTTAGTTTACCGGCGTTAGTTGCCCGAATGAATTATTTATTTGAGCTGCAGCATATTCCGATACATCGGTCCAAGGGATGAACTCCGATTGCAACGAAATTGCATTGTTGAAGATAAAGTTTTCCTTGTAATGCTTAATGCAAGTTCCTACAAAAGGACACGCGATTTTTTTGTACTTAGCATTGATATATTTGTCCATGATATTTTCTTCTACCCAAAGAGTATTTCCAACTATGATCAGCACTATATTAGCACTTTCTTCTGTAATCTCTTTCATTATAGTAACCGATATCTTTTGCAAATTTCTTAATGCTTCTATACTGACATTACCTTCATCAAAATCCTTCAGTCCAACTCCAACCTTCACATGCCGTTTCCTAACGGTTTCATCGAAAACATTATCCACTAGATATACAATATTGGGTGTCATAACTCGCCTCACGTCGTAATAAGGTTCTATGAGCTCCTCAACAATCGCCTCCGCCTTTCAATCAGCGACTCGTGAAGGGATAACCGTATATTATACTATAGTGATCCAGACCCGGTGGCTTTACGCCTGTCGCGCGACGAATTTATGGACACCCGGCGTTAAGGCATGCGGATACTGAGCGATAGTGTGTACCAGGGAACAATTGTAGGGATGTGGGTTTGGTAAGATTGTGTTGAACGTGAAATTTTGGTAGCATTTATTGTTAATTTGGCTTCAATATGGTCTCTGAGGGGTTTAATTTTGTATTTTTGTGTCGTGTGTCGAACACGATCATGGAAACGTTTCAGAACTTTCCTAAATCATTTTAATCCAAGAGTCAAGAAGATATTTCATAAAGAAACATGGTGCGAACAATCATAAGTAAAATTGTAAGATTTTCTTATCGATATGAATTGAATAGGACTTAATTTTTATGACCATTATATCTCAGTGATGTAAAACTATTTGTAATATATTATAATCGTGTAAGATTTTATTCTGTGATAAATTTTTCTTATTTATTTTCTTGAAGACACAAGACACAAGTACCTAACTTGTGTCTTTGCCCAGCATGTGGGCGACGACCCTAACTAAAAACTCATAAAAAAGATTAGGCACCCGTTTTAGTGCTCTCGCTCTCTAAAATACATGTTCGATTCGGTTACCGAAAATTATGACCGCAGGAAATCAAGTCGACAAAATACTTTGACTCTCGAAAATGCCTTTCGAATGATTTATGATTCATAAATTTGTGGGTAATACGACGAAACGAATTGAGCGACAAAAGTAACTTGGTAAGCTTGGATTTTTGTTTATGGCATCTTGAATAATGGTTACCAAACTATTTTAGTCTTGAGTTCCTCAAAAAAGCATAAGAGCGGGTAGACCATCATGAATGATACACTGGTCACATAGTGTTCTGGGTAAAGTTTTTTTATTCCAAAATTCCTGCTAGCTTGATACAATTAGGGAAACAAAACGCTTGCGAGATTCAAACGCGTCGCACAAGCTTCGATGGTAATAGAGGAAGATCCCAGAGCCGCCAGACATCACTTATTTTCTAATGGACAAAATATATACGATTGAGTAGTGGTGGGGTGTACTATCATCATATGACTAGTTGCTACCTTGACCAGAAGGCCATTTTTCAGATATCAACCAATCAAGGTACATGGAAACACTGCTCACCTCACTTAAATTCTGATGGCTGATTTTAACATATATTTCACACAATATCATTAAAAATCAGGTTTCATTACTCCCAGACACATGCGGTCGGCGGTTTTACCTTACAGACGCTTTAAAGCTATGAAAAAATTTTTACTTTAACTCAATTTTACTTATTTTGCGATGCTTGATTTTTATATATGTTATTCAAACAACTATTTTAAAACGTTTTGCAAACGGACAGACCGATCTAAGGGGCCAAACATTCACCAGACCCAACTGTTTTAGATTTTTTTTTTAAATTGAATTTAGTTAAGTTTTTCTAATAAAATAGTTTGTAAGGTACAATTCTATAATTATTGCGGTCAGATGAGCACTTTTTAGTTGTTTGAATAACATTATATAAAAATCGAGCATCAGAAAATAAGTAAAAGTAAAAAAATTTTCATAGCTTTAAAGCGTCTGTAAGGTAAAACCGCCGACCGCATGTGTCTGGGAGTAATGAATCCTGATTTTTAATGATATTGTCTGAAATATATGTTAAAATCAGCCATCAGAATTTAAGTGAGGTGAGCAGTGTTTCTATGTACCTTGATTGGTTGATATCTGAAAAATGGCCGTCTGGTCAAGGTAGCAACTAGTCATATGATGATAGTACACCCCAACACTACTCAATCGTATATATTTTGTCCATTAGAAAATAAGTGATGTCTGGCAGCTCTGGGATCTTGGACCATAATTCCATCTATTGACAAAAAGTAAAGTAGTAAGACAAGTGGACTGTACAAAATCATATACGTAATTTATTCTTTAACTGGCTAGTTCAACTATAAAACACAAAGTAGTGGTTTGTGTAAAAATTCTGTAAATAGAATTCTATTTATTTCACTGGAATTTTATGAATGTTGATGATACTTTATATTTCATAACCACGGCTGCCGTACCACTGGGAGGACAGTATTTTTGTCTTGTAAAAAGTTGCATGTTTGAATGATTAATCATTAACTTTAGTGCCTGTAATATACATACGTATATGTGGTAAAGACGTGTCGAATATTTTACCCCAAGTCTTTTTTATTAATCTTCTTTGTGACAACATTTTAAATGAAAATGCATGTTTGGATGTATAAAGCCTGGTTTTTGAAAAAAGCGTGAATGTTCGTTTATCTTTTGGGTATGCATGTTATTTTCGATTTTTGCAATGAACAACAATGTAACTCTTGCATTTTGTGAATTTTGGTGTCTTCATCATTTACACGTTGGAACAACCAGTATTATTTAAAACTTTTTTTTTTATTCTTTCAGCAAAATGCACCAAGTTCCAAAAAGTTGTAAAATACCTCCCGGCTAAATAAATAAAGTGTTGCGTGAACTACTGGTCCCGACTTTTTATGGAACTACTATTTAAGTTATGGCTTTTAAAATCCGTCTGCGGTTAAAATCGGTAGTTTTACGACTCATGGTTGTCGTCGAAGACATGAGCAGTAAAAAGCTAAATCCGCTTAAATACTTCGTTAATGCACCTTCGGTTATATTTTTAGTTTTCGAAAATAAACACGGGTTCAGTTATTTTTAGTGTAATGTATTTCTATATGTGTTACGTAAGTTTTGTTTGTCTATGGTAAAGGGTTGGGATGTGAGATAATAATAGGTTTAATTACGTTTTCCGTACAGTTGTTTTCAATCTACTAGTTTAGAATATTGCGTGTGGGTGTTCATACTATTAATCTTTTCGTTTGGTAACTGTACAATAATATGAAAGTTATTATTATTATTAACAAACTTGTGTCAATGAACACCTATCAATAAGTGTTTGAAAGAATGAAAGAAACTTTATTGACCTCAGATACAAACACAATAGAAAGAAGCTAATTAAAAAAAAAACAAAAAAAAATAAAGATGAAAAATAAAAACAAACACACTACACCTTGACAAGCATAAGTTGGCATTATATAATCTTGTTTGTTAAAGTGTTGTCCGAGAATCGAATCCGCACCACCTAGTAAACACCTTCGTCGCCAACAATTACATCTGACGCATGCGCAAATAAGTGTACGGTACAGAGATCGTCACCTGAGCGACTCCCGCGCAGATTCGATACGCGACGCCATTGTCGCCTTAATAACCTAGCGGTGTGGCCCTGAGGTGCCACGCAATATTTACCGTTCCATGTACCATGTACAATCGTCAGGGAGTATACCGAAAATTTCTTGGAAGCTTACACTTTTTGTGCACCAAATTGATGGAGACGTTTATAGGTCTGCTGAGTTCTGCATGACTGGCATTTTTGTAGTTATTAAAATTAAATGTGAGTGCTATTTTCCTATCGCAAATTATTTTCAGTATCAAATATCTAATGTGAAATCTGTTTTTTTAAATTTACGTGATACTTTTGTGAATGTTTCGTGTTGTTAAGATTTTGACAGAAAAATAAGCATATAATCAATACGTTATAGCATTAACATAAATAAAATAGTTCTAAAGTTAACACTTAACATAATTGAAAACGGATTTACATTCGAGATAATCTTCATCGGATGCATTTTAAGCTTTTTTTCCTTGATTATGTAATTTCGTATCAAGATAAGAATAACACTTGTCTTTTTTTTTTGAATAATTTGTCTACTCAACGGTAGAGCGAGATAAGCGGTAGGAAATGGTAGTAAAGCATTCGAAAGCGGCAATCCATCTAATTATAACAATTTCTGCTTCTGCGAGTAGCCAGCTAACTTAGCCATAACTTTAACTGTATTTAATGACCACAATTTACCTAATTGTGGGCTAGTTTCGAAACACCGTGAATGTATGCGGTTTCCGAGAAACACTATTGATAGAAATGTTGCAGCCACTCACTAAATGACGGAGGTTGTAGTGTTTTGCAAATCCCACTTATGCCTTGTTTGTTCCAAGTTGAGTTAACGAGTGAAACACTTGTTGTTTGGTGCTTAAACTTAAGAATGCAATTTAATTAGATCAATTACGTAGTAAATGTTAGGCGTCCGACTGATTTTGACCATGGCAGCCGATCTCTACGGTGATCAGCTAACTGCGCAGGACATATTATAGTGCACAAATGTAGTTAGGGCACTTTCTGTTCCCTTACCCTCATAGTTCAGTGTGACAGCAATCCGAAATGACCGATGAGAGATCAGGCGCAGGACCACCGGTTTAACGTGCTTTCAGAAGCACAGGGGTACACCGCCTACTTCCTGACTCCGGGATGAGTAATTTCTTAATAGAAAAACTCAAACATCATAGTTACTATATGTCACAAAGTTCATTGAAATCTGTTCTAAAACTAAAATACAGCTACTACTAGGAAGGCGTTAAATACATTTTTAATCAAACTAAAATGTATGCTTGTCGTTGCAAAGCAGAATAATCAAAGTTGTATAGACATCTAACTAGACAAAAATACAATGAATGAAATATTATGAATACAAATCCTCAAAGAAACAAACAAACGTTTTTCATTATATCACCGACCTTCTGCTAAACCATTGATGATGTAAAGCCAAATCTGCATAGATAATAAGTCTTTGCAAAACCTAATTGCCAGCCATGACATCAGTTTCGGGTCATCGGATCTCGACCCGCGGTCAGGCACAATGTGGATGTGTCATCGTGTCACTGACCTGTGTTACGTCACGGTCAACGTGTGTCGTTAGACCGTCACGGCTCACAAAAGGTTAGAAGTCATTCAATTGGAGCTTGGAGTCTGAATGTTTGAGATGTAGCCGCGAATTTAGGATGCTGCATGCGATTTAGTAATTCCTTCTAAAATGGTTTTGGATTTTTCTGTTTTAATGGAAATTCCTAGTTCTGTGTAGCCATTGAACTGTCTTTTATAATGAAACAGAGTAATCGACGTCATTGAAAAATAACTGTTAACTTACCTTTTAAAAACAGTTACAGTACAGAAAAACCAAAAGGAACTAACTGTATGAGTCTTACACCGAAAATAACCCTTTAACATCATACTAAATGCCTTATTTCATTTCATTATGAGTGTGTAACTCTTACACAATTCAAAAGTTCATCGTCCGAATGTAATATACAATACATCTTCCCGAAACAACGTAAACACAGGTCAATCCTCTTTTAAGACAATATGTAATCGCCCATCACCGTATGACATCACATGATGCAAAAATAAGAGGGCTATTACCCAGCTCTATACAAATACTCTTATTACGTAAGACGTAAGGTGCAAATTTGAAGGGTACGTTGGTTTTACAGCGTCGTTATTCGAATTACACGCGGAAATGTACTTTTTAGGTTACTTATACAACTTCGTGGGAATCCTGTGAGGTTTAACTTAGGTTTTAATATTCTGTACTGTTATTCTGAGGGACATTATACCTAAATACTCTGTTGCTTAAGCAAGGTCTCACCAAAGATATTTATTTCTACGAAATATTTTGTACTAGCTCTGTTCGATTGTCATTTGAAGTCAGTAAAAAATTGGACGCTAACCCCCAAAAACAAATCTGTGTTTAGTCATTTCTTTAAACGCTTTCCAACTACAATATGTTTCAAAAATATCAGGTTACTAAATATTTTGTACACAAACATGTTTGTCAGTAATATCTTCAAGGTTACATCATATGATACTCAAGTTTAAACTTAACTGCATAAGTGCATCCATGATACCGATGCAAAAGACACGCCAAAGTATCCAATGAATCCGCGATTGTATTACAGAGGAATTTTTCACCCATATTGTATGCGAAGTAACATGACCATTGTTTCAATGTCATTGGACTTGAAATACATGTATTCAAAGGCGATTACGATTCGATGAATCCATCAGGCTTATTGAGCAACGTTGTCAATCGCACTTGCATCAATAATGTTGTGGACAACTTCTGAGAAGCTCATGATGTACTGAAATCATCATTGTAAGCGGTATACAAAGAAATAAGAGCTTTAAAAGTGATTGGCTTCAATTGTTTACAATTGAAGTTTTGACTGGGGCCATGTTTTTCATTATGTAATATTGCTGAAAAATTACACGAATGCAAATAGCGATGCATGGTTTTGAGGTGAAAGCTTATGTACTTTACATACCACCAGTTATTCATTCATAATCTTCGAACCACGAAATGCTTTATTTGGTAACGATATCCTAACCCCTTTGTGGTAACATTGATTTACATATGTGTCGAACTCTATAAATCTGATGGTTATGGGCGGTCATATTAATAACTGCCAATAAAAATAAAACTTCCCGACGTGCTTGGATAAAAGAGTAAAAACGCTGATTCCACGATACGAAGGCAAAAAGAGACTTTTATTTTGGACTGTTGAAGCTTTACACCATGTTTATTAATAACGAGGCTCGTCTGATGTCAGCTCGTCACATTATCGTCACTTTTTTGTTACAATAGCAATTTGCTTTATTTTTGGCGAACGAAAACTGGCCATTAGCATAATTCGAGGAATAACAAAGGAGACATTCACGTCATATTACATTTAATGAGTGATGAGTTCAAAGACTGTTAGTAAATGGCTCAAGAGTGGCAAAACAAATGCACGCAATTGTATTCTGTGCGCGTGAAAAACGTATAGTTAAAATAAATCCGATCGTTGATTTGCTTGAAACACGATTTTTAGTACTAAAATGAGTCTTTATGGGTCTACACGCGATAGCAAATTACATAGCTACTTACTGCCCGACGTTTCGACTGGGTTACACCAATCGTGGCCGCGAGGGAACTGCCGCCGCCCGTCTTCGTCTGCCACAGCGGTTGTGAATTTCTTGATCCACCCCCGAACTAACACTAATGTCATTTGTACAGCCACCCACATTTGTCTGACACACAACACTCACTGTATCCGGGTTCATATTAGACGTAACTTTCCGCGGTATGCACTTACTAATCACTGGGTTCCAGGGCATTGTTTTAAGTGTTAACTTATTCAAGTACGTCTTAACTGATCACCGATGGATTCATCTTAACGTCCTCCATTATATACGTCCATTAAGAAACTCGTATGAAAATCTACATTTTTATTGAATCGATTTCTCAAAATAAGATTAGCCCGTCCCGATGATGCATCCTTGCTCTTATCTTTATGTCGGTATGTTTTTTTCTTTAGTTTCATATGTGTTTTTTCTTCTTTGCAGGCGAGTCGAAAGATATCCAAATGCGGGTATCTCTTCGTGGCGCCGGGCTGGGACTTCTCCAATCCTCTCTACAGAACAAAGGTGAGTTTATTGATGACTGTTGACCAGGGCTTGTCGCGAACGAATTTGTTTTGTGATCGGCAAAGAGTCGATATTTTATTGTATCTTTTAGCGTGTTCTTTTCTGGCGTTTGGGTTATTTGCAACCTTTTTGGACTCGAATAACTTATCCATCACGTGTTTGATATAAGGCTATGTATTTTGGCGTTGATTACGACGAAATCTTCATCACTGTAACAAAATAATGTTTAATTAATTTAGTGCAGTTGCCGCTTAGTTCTCTGCATTATTTACGCATCAGGGACCTATGCTTATCATGATAAATCAAACGAATATAGATATAGAAGAAATTTCCAAGTATAAACGAGCACACATTTTGATCAAAGAGTCATGCAACAAGATAATAAAGTACCTATTTTTTTTACATTGTATATTAAAAAAAAAATTTAAAAAAACTACTTAATTTTGACCTTGCCCGGCGGCATGGGCTCGGAACCCTGATGCATTACTGATTCCATGTCACACGCCCCGCCCCCTCATTTTATGTTAATCCCGGCTCAGTTGTCACAGTTGAATTGTTCGCTGCGCGTGCGCATGTCTTGCCCTCCAATTACTTTCCCGAAGGCAATTTTCGTTCCTTACATACTGTTATACGCATCCATTACTGTCGTAATGAAAACTGTCGCAATTACATCTGCCTGCACCGTTGCGAACATTGTTGGTACTGTGTGGAATTATGATAATTGCTGTATTCTTAGCCTTGACAGTGTCCAAGTTGCAATCACCATGTTCAGTAATGGTTATGTTTCTTGTGAAGTCAATACCGCAATCAGTGACTAATCTTTGTTACAACCGTTAGAGCAAGATAATATTTATTTATTCACGGACTTTGGGTATATTTAAATGGTCTCTTGATGCAGTTGCATGCACGGCATTATTTTCAAAACTTTTCCAAGTTTTTTGTGCAGTATTAAACAGTGCAATAAGTACACAATACGACCATTTGATTTGCATGCAAGAGGTTTTAATTAAACTTCTATTGAAGATATTGGAATTGGTGTTCCGGTGAAGATAAAAATTAAATCAAATGGCCAAAATCATTTCGATTTCTAAACCTTCGTCCGTTGTGTCACTAAGATGGAGCACTAAAACCTAAATGAGGTTTTTCGGTCGGTCATTCCACACGAGAAGGATTGCACCTGACAGCGCGGTCGATAAGGCAATTTTCGATTTCCATGATTAATTTCGCGCCGGCGCACGCGCAGGTTTTTAGGATTCCGTACCTAAAAGCTTAAAACGTCTACCTATCACTAAGCCTCCGCCGTCCGTCTGTCTGTCTCCAAGCTGTACCTAAAAACCGTGATAGCTAGAAAGTTGATTCACAAATGATGGATTTCCATTGCCGCTATAACTAGTACTAAAAATTAAAAAAGATAATATTAAGGGAGGTCCCCATACAATAAACGTGTTTTTTTATATAATTGGTACGGAACCCTTCGTGCGCGCCGGCGCACGCGCAGGTTTTTTGACACTTTTTGGCGTCGCTGCGCGCGCCCCCCGCCGGCCGGTATCCGAATCTGCGTTCCGCGTTTTCGCATCCGAATATTTTTTACAGTTTTTTTTTCACAACCAGTTATGTCAGTGGTTAAAATGATTTACCGGAAACATTCATCTCGTCTAGTTACTTACATTTAAGTGACACAGTATTCTTAGACCATAATGATCTTTGAACAAAAAAATATTCGAATGATATTTCAAAAACAATATTTATCATACAGTATTACCAACATGATATGCTTTGTTTTTTTACTCCTTAGTGTGGGTTAGCCTTATTCAAAATAAAATGCATATGAAACGATATTATTATCTGATACGATCACGGACAACGAATCTCGTTTTTTTTATTTTCTCCATAATTCCGCTTTTACCATACTCGCACGTAAGGCACCAAAGAAACGACACGCATAATTATCGTTAAGGCAATGCCAGTTGATTAATATTAATTATAACCTTTGTACTTAAAACTTTTCAGGACCTTCAACTCTTTGGTAGCAACTTAGCATTGCAAAAGCAACCTTATTTCAATCCATTAAGATTTAACACTTCACTGCATTACGTCGACCTCAAACACTCGCCATGATCTGGCGATAAATAATCGATTCCGATATTCGTCCCATCGATTTTGTATCGATAATAGTCGCCAATAAATATGAAGTTTCTGCGAACCGCGATTGGGTCTAAAGGACTGTGCAAAAAAAAACGCTTGAGCGAACAATGTGACCTTGAATGGTTAGGTTTTTAGAAGTATTTTGAGGATGGATTTCAAAATGTAATATGATCTTTTGTGGTTTTTATTCGATTGGTCCTTAATAACACAATGAAACAACTTAAAGCACATAAAACGTATTCCAATAAAAAGGCAAGTCTTAACAAACTTATATTAATGTTCTTTTTGTTGCATTGAAGTAATAATACACAATATTATTCCAGCTTATAATAGGCACTGATTAATGATTATTCATTGCTAAATTAGTTTCTATTTTTGGTACAATACTAAAATCCTGAGGTCACGGCTTTTTATTTACTTCATATTTTGTACATGATTAACACACGTAGAGCATATCCCTCCTTTTCCTTATTTCCTATACTGGTTGCTACGGTGAATACCGGCCTGGTTATGATCGGTCGGCTTCGGCTTGCCGATCTCCCTTCCTCATCCGCAAGCATTCATCTTTCCTTACTCCAAAAATTTGCGCCCCCTGGTTTGCCGGTTGGACCGGACTCGTGGCATAATGCCATCGCTGGGTGCGGTGCGTCGTATCGAATCGTATCGTCAATCATTTTAAGTTTTACAACTCTGTAAAACTTAGTAACAACACACAAAACAATTTCAACTCATCGCGCTCCTCAGGAAAGTACGTAGCAATTAAAAACTACTTTATCGTCTCCAACGTTCATTATTATAATTTCGTTTGTGTCGCGAAACTAGAAAACGGCCATTAGCGCTTTAAACGACTGTAAAATTATAAAAAGATTTAATCTCTGTCGCGGACTAGGGTACTTTCTAGTCGTTTTGCTCGATGCCCCACGCGCGCGCCTGCACCGCAACATTTGCCAAGTGGTACAAATAGTACGCACGACTGACCGTAGAAAGGCATTTTTTCGTTTAACGACAACAAAATATTTTTTCTGTCTTTAATTTCTACCACCGTCCTACCAACATACAAAATTTACAGTTACTTAATGAAACATAACAGTGTATTAATAATTTCGATATTTAAAGAATGTTCAACTCAAACATTCAAAGAAATCGATGAAATTTAAAAAAAAAGAGATTCGATTTGGTTTTTCGTAACTACTTACCGTGAGAAAAGAGGTCTTATGCACTATAAACCTTTTCTCATTCTCAGTGAAATCAGTGTTCCAAAAAAAAGTGAATAAAAAAATATACAAACGCGCCCGTGACGCGACAAAAGTATTTACTTTTTAATTTTAGAATAATAAATGACTTTTATCCTGTTTTGACTTTGATTCCGATCTGATAGGGATCCGAAACAAATTCTCCAATTCTTACGGTCACTGGCAGCTTAAGTGATTTTTAATAGTTACTTCGATTGTTAACTGTTTTAGATTTTAAGCGGGAAATTATAGAGTAGCGAAGATTTTGAGAAGCTGTGAGTCAGCCTATGGTTTTCTTTATTGCTGGACATAGGCCTTCCCACGTTCGCCACTCCCGCCTATTTACGGCTATGTCCTATGTTGAGCTCAAACTATTATTTAAAAGTATAATTGATGGTTAAACAAACTTACCTAAAGTGAAGTTTAACCGTAATTCTACGAGACGTTGCATCTGAAGAGATTTATAATAACACTTTACTGCTATTAGAGTTTCTTGTCAGTATTTACCAGTATCGACGTTTAAAAAATTAATACTGTGTAGAATCAAAACTTCAGTTAAAAAGGTTGACTATGCAGAAACGTGGCAATTTCATTAATTTCAAGTAGTCCTGGCAGGTATGGAGTTAAAACAAAACGTCAGATTTAAATAATACACGATAAAGTTATTAAAATGCATGCCGAGCCCGAGCCAGGTATCATCGTACATTATTATGAAGTTACGTGCTTGTCATTTTTTTATTTTTATTTTACTTGATAAACATTCAACTTATCCGTTTGTTAGGGTGGGAATTACAATTTACCCAGTTTATTGGAGATATCTTACTTATTCGCCTCCGCTTGTATGGTGAGGAACATTTTTATTATAAGCATACTTTCTGGTACAAATTATCTTCTAATAGTGTTAAGTGAATTATATGAACTATGTGAGGTAATATGTTTCAGATTTCTTTAGTTACTTTGAAACATTTGTCTTGCCCGTGACCACTAGCGCTGTAAAGAGCTCGAAACGTCGAGTCTCTAAATAATATGTTTAGAAACCATACATGCGAGGTTAATCCGTAAAATAATTATTTCAAATATATAGTGTTCGCGCCAATAATGGACAATAGTTTAAAACAATAATAATTTTAATCTTTTTCTTTGTAAACTTAACTTATAAATAATGCTGTTTTGTATTGATTAGCATCTTAGAAGACGAAACGACACGGATTTAATTAAAACGTCACATTTTAGTTTTGAGACCCTTGTTGGAGTGAATTTTAATTTGAAATCCTTGTTAAAAGATAAACGAAGGATCGCGAAAAAAATCCTAAAATTTAATAAGAAGATTCCAATTAATTTGTCTTCTGCTTATCAAATTGCTTATTATTTTTTGTGTTAGCTCAATGTGTTAACGAGGCAAAATATCACAGCGTAGTAATTTTTTCAAAAATGGATACAACAGCGTCCAAAGTATTGGAAGACGTGTTGAAAAAGGTTACAAACCCCTGCTTTTTATGTAACTTCCGGTTCGTGATTTGTCTTACTCTCCTTCCTAGGCAAGGAAGGAAGTCGTGGACAAATTATTCAATAGTAATATTGCTATTATTGTTACATTTATAGTCGTTTCCAATACAACGATGATCTCTTACAAGATATTTACGTAAACTTTGACTATTGCTATAAAATATTACGTTTTGTTACAATGAAAAAGGTTGTCCAACAAGTTAAGATGAAGCAATTCTCAGATTTGTAAATGCTTTCAAATTTATCGTTTTATGGCAGCGGCATATTAACCGCTTAATCATATAGATTTTATAGAGCGGTTTTATTGTTATCTTCCGTTCGTTACTGGATCGGTGTAACTATATTAATTACGACCAATCGATATATGGATTATGAACAATTTGGATTATGAATGTTTGGACTTTTGACTTGAAACTTGACTTTTGAAAAAAAAGTATGACCCAACATCTATACGAATATCTATAATAATGCGCCCATGCTCGAAAGAAAGTGAGAGCGGTAGTAGTAGTAGGAGTAGTAATAGTAGCGGCAGTATTGCTTAGTGTAGTAGAAATAACCTTTTGATATTTCGCAAGCTTCTCTACTCTACCTTTTTATTGTATTAATTTAATAGTCGTTTTTAAACTGTAGCGAAATCTATTGTGGCATGCGACGACAATGGGTTACGCAATTAGTCTACGGTACGGTATTCAATAAACGTGCATGCTATTTTAAAATAGTTTCAGAATTACGTTTAACATTTTGTGTGTGCAATACGGAGACCGTCTACGATGGCTGACATTCCCGATTGGCGCCTAACTAATCAATCGCGAAATGTAAAGCAGTGTGTATTGTTTTGACATAGTACGTGAGGGGTAAATTGCGTTAAATGTGTTAAGCACTGGTTGTCAAAGTGTCGGTCCAAAGATCTGTTTGACTCGCGGCTATAACGAGGTCTTGAGCGGAACAAGGGTCCTTAAAATGTGTTGTTTTAATGCTGAAAAGTGTCAGTAAAGAATGTAACAATACAGAGATATGTTCTGGACACAATAAACAGTATTCTAACAGTATGACTAAGGTCTTATCGTCCTAGTTTAAGGTAGGCCCGTGTTCCAGCAGTGGGGACGTTTATGGGCTGATAGTGATGAAACAGTATTCACTTGTTATTTAAATTAAAATTGATTGATGGTGAAGTCAATGTATGAAAATAATATGATGAGTAACAAAGCTTTTGGTAAATCTTACCAGTGAAGTAAGTTTTAAAATGCTTGCGATATTATAATGCAACAATATCAATTTATAACGTTGAACAATTTGTTACAAGACTCTTTTACTCCTCAATTTAATCTTTTTATTAAAACCGAAGTGCACAGAACTCAATATCATAGTTGCTTAGAATCACCCTTCTAATATGAAATCCGTGTTGATAGCTAACATGTTTTGCCGCGCCGGTCCTCTCAGTCACGCGCGATATGATATTAAAATTCGCCCATTTTCCGACTCCTGCGCATTAGGCAACCGAGGGAGTGGTGTACTCACTACACGAGTTTGCGCAGGCCCTAGATCCACTGACAGCTAAGGGCTATGTTACTTTCAGCAGTCTACATACTCATACTTCATTTGGCCCTGCCAAACTACATACTTACGAATATACATTTGTTAAGTTATTTCCGTCATTTCAAGTTCATTATTGGTAATTTGTAGTTCCAATCCTTATCAGACTTTGAAGAAGCAAAAAACAAGGGCTACCTAATTCGTGGTAAATGGTTGCTCTTAAATTTTGTTTAGTTTGACCAAAATACGATAATTTATTTGAAGCAGTAGTAGTTATTATTAATTTTGGTCAATCATTGGAAATTTACATAATGGTTTTAACTGTCAATAGCAGGCATTTTAGAGATGCCATTTAACCCACTTCTAACAATTTGTAAGCTCTTAATAGCCAATTTTCTCGTCAAATCTGTATCATCTAACACATGCTACTTGCTCTGTATTATCTCCACTGTCAGACTTCATCGTGATCCATTTAAAGCATTAAACCACATTAAATGTATAATGTGCCTTCGATGCGTGACTCACCACTTATGCCCCGTTTGGTATTGTAATAGAATTGCTTTAACACCTCTTAAGAACAAAACTGGGACGTGTGAAGTGTAATTTTATAATTTCGAAGATGACAATTGGTTAGTTTGTCACGATCGCATACATGGTATAAAACAGCGGTCCACTTGCACCTCCTTGCGGGAAACTACTGAACAAATTG
The DNA here is from genome assembly GCA_039566165.1 of Maruca vitrata. NCBI lineage: Eukaryota > Metazoa > Arthropoda > Insecta > Lepidoptera > Crambidae > Maruca > Maruca vitrata. Next base: position 2,283,446 of record CM076918.1, on the reverse strand, counting down.
CTGCCCGCGTCACGGGAATTACTTTATGGGGTAAAGCAATACTCTTTTAAAACGAAATTGGTAAAAAGGTATCCAATCCATTCTTAGTATCTATGTACACTAAATGTGTACCAAGTTACATTTAAGACGGTTAAGTAGTGCCTTCGTTAAAGCGCGACGGACATTTTTAGCATCATTTAGTTTTTGGTATTGGCAATAAAGTGCAACCTTCATAATAGTCATATGGTTGTCTCATAATTCGCTGGCATGTATTGTTTTTAAAATCTTTCCATGGAATACATTCCTTAGTCGCCTATTCACAGGGCTATGAAGCAACGCGACTTGTGTAATTTATCGGCCTGGTATTTATTTATGGGAACTAGGTGCCTATTGCTAAGGTGATCGTGTGCCGATCATCTGATCTTAATTAGTTGAACAAAGCTTACCTTTGGTGTTTGAACTGAGCTTAATAGCTTTATTGTGAGCTGGAAGGTGTGGGCTCGATTGGTGAATAGCTCTAAGATTTAAGTGATCGAGCACCATGGCCTTTCGATTATATCCGAAAATACTTACAGCCATAATTTTTGTAGGTGAAGCTTGAAATAAACCAATGCGATGACCAACTTGCGATGCAATGTGAACAAAAAGATGAAGGCATCAAGGGTATGCCGATTGCTTTTAAAGGGTCCAGTTCTTTCAGATCATATCGCCAAAAGAAACACCGAGCACTGTAATATCCTTGACGATGGAATCATGGATGCAATACGCAGCCAGCATTCTCTGGTAAATGCCGAATACCAGCTTAAACAACGCGTGATTACAGCTACAAAAAATATATTATACCGAACCGACTTTAATTATAATCCCGATTCTAGTTGAAGAAATAGCGAATCTTATTAAATATCTTCGTTTTAAAAACTCGTTGATGGCATAAGCATTCAAAAAGGACGCAGTTGGTGCAATCAAAACAACTATCCGCGTAGAATTTATAATTAGATTACTTTTAAGTTGTTTCTGCAACGAAAGTAAAAGAAATAAATGAGTAAAAAGTCGTATGTGGCTGCGTAACCTGCTCGGAGCTGTGATGTCGTTTTAATGATGTCCTATAACGCATAAATAATGTCCGCATTAGGCTCCCGCGCATCGACTCGATAGGATGTGCAGATTGAGGCAATATTGAGGACATTTGGATCTGCTACTTTAGTTCAAATACTTGGATGTGGCTAGTTTTATTTGGCCGTAAGTAATTCTTGGTCTTTAATGTATTATTTGTACTTCGAGCGCACATTTTGTTCCTTTGGTAGTATTTGAAATGTAACCTTTGTACCTTAACCTCTATCGTCATCTGCAGTTCTTATTGTACCAATTAAAAATAAAGTAAGTTAAAGTCTTGTTAAGACATAATGCTGAGATGTAGTACAGCAAGTACAATTTCACTTTTGCTTTGACGCCTCAAGGTAATTGCGGAAACTATGACGGCATTCCGTAGTGATCTTGACCAAGAAACTAAATATATTACCTAAAGAGGAAAGGAAAAGCTGGTTCCGCTTCTTTCGATTTTGTGTTAATGATGCAGTGATATTTCTGATCACTGATCTTATCAGTGATTTGACTTGGAAATATTAAATATATTATATAAAAATATTTCTTCTCTCTGAAGCCTATTATGTCACTCAAACGTATTATTAAGGTATAACGCAGAATAAAGTAAACACAGTGTTACTATTTCATGTCAAGTAACCTTCTCTATAACTTATTATCAGGATCTAGATGACAATCGGTAGGCACCAAGAAATCGCAAAAGAAAGGACATGTCCTGTTGTTCCGAAGAAATGCCGACAAAATGGCGACATCGTTGCATGCGTACGCGCACTTGATCACTGATGTAACACCAGATATAATACACGATAAGGGCCGCTCGTCAACACAAAATAACGAATGCATACGCAACACGTTGCCGATATGAGAATACTTTGACCATCTCTTTTATGCGACAGCTTTTTGCTTGCTTTCTCTCGCCATCATATAATTGCATTTTTCCTTTTTTGTCATCAGACCTGTATGCGTGTGTATACTATAGACTGGTGTCTATCTTGGCATTCCTGGACTGAACTCCGTATGCCGTTAAGAAGGAAATAATTCTTAGAATATCGAAGTAAAGGTTGTGATTGATTAATGTGCTCATATTGTATTATGTAGATTTATCGGAACTCCTTGTACCGTTCTCTAAATCCGACAAGGTTTGTCGGGATTGAAATGGAAAGCTCCATCTTGTACATTTGCAAACAATTCTTGTTTGTTCTGAACCGGACTTGTAAACCCATTTATATTGAGCATTATATTGCAAGCCCATTGGCCTAAATGAGCGCATTCCTACTCTGTCTAACCGATCGTATCGCTCACTCGTGTCAATACAACAATCCACCCTGACCGCACGTATCAAGTATTAGATCAGCTAGGTCGGTAGAAAGCCGATCCTGTACCAATCAGTAATTCAGGCCATAAGCAGGGTTGAACTTAGTTTAAGCTTCCAGTACTTGGAGTAAACTTTGAGTTTAATAAATAAATAAATTATACAACATCACACATTGATCTGAACCCGTGGTAAGTAGCTGAAGCACGTGTGTTACGGATACAGTGGATACACACCCAGACACGGAACAGAGACCGATGGACGTCACAAAAATATTTGTCCCGGATGGGAATCGAACCCACGACTCTTGGAACCGTAGGCAGTGGAGTGAGGTTTAAAGGTTTAGTTTATTTTCAAGATAAAATTTTATTGGTCTTGCACTGACTGACTAAATAGTCCATCACGCAAGCATTTGGCGTCTTAAAATCGTCCACCGCAGTCGTAATGTTAAGTCGAAACTCACCTAAAATAATGTTCTAATAAAAGTGTCGGATCTACGAAGGCAAAAAGATACGTTTATTCCCCCTAACAAGTTGCTAAGAGTTTCAAAGACTTGTTTCTTAAACATTGTATCGGCTATTAATCAACCATGGTATCACAAAGTAATCAGGCATGAAATAGAGCCTTAGGCTTCCAAATAGTCCTACTCTGGGCAGGAAAGTGAGATTCTACCGCGATCGGTTATCGATTTGAAGTTATTAAAGATAGTAACGCTCATTTACGGTTAAGGCAAAGTGTAGCGATGCGCACGATTTAAAATTACTCCGAGAAAATTGTTAATTTTTCGGTTTGGTACTTAGACATAGAGAAAGTGTCAAATTATGGATTAAAGCATTTTATTGAGGTAAAGCGCTGTTTGTGATCTAGAGGTCAAAAGGGGTTGAAAGTTCTGGAATTATAGAAGTCGATGCCTGCAAAAAGAACATGAGAGGATAAATTTCTCATTTTGAAAGGTAGTTAGTATTTTACTAGCGACTAATATAGCTTAAATTATTCGACTTTCTTTTATATCTTCTTTTTTTGTTTACTTAATTTATCACATTTATACAAATGAACAGCAACGATAACTGCAGTTCGTAGAAAATTAATGAAGTAATTATGCAAATAAATGGTTAGATCAAAATAAAAATCGATGACATTCGAATTAGCTGCATAAAATTTCGAATCGGGCTATAAATCATAGACTTAACTAGTGTTGCCATAGTTTGCAAATTGGATTTCCCGAAAGCGGTCGAAGACAAACACTTTAATTTGAATTAGCTAATTAGAGAAAGAGATCTGAAGGTGCCGACGATCAGAACGAAAGCTCCTATCAATAATATTGTAATTAGCCTGACTAAATACCACACGCAATATCTAATAGGAATTAGAAAACAGGTGACCACTCCTAATGATTGCTAATCGGACGGTCATAATTCTGTCTGTCCTCACTTCATAATTCTACTACCAGTAGAAAGTGGAACGTGGTTAATTTGCTAGGCAACACTGTGAAATTGGCGTTAGAGGGAGACAGTCGCGGCGTTCTACTCTGGTAACGCGTCATGGTGCGCGCGCGCATATCACATGTCCGAGCCGTTGTTGTTACGGATACCTTGTTAGAATGTGTGTTTATCTAAATTAGTATTTTTATGGCGTTTTGCAAACGGTAGTTGGGTGTTTAGTTACCATTTTTTTTTATGACGCGCTTGTAATTCCAACATTTCCTACAGTGCATTTGGTTTGATTTATGTAGTTAATATCGTTTGGCACGAATTATTTACTCACACTTGTAAGAAGCATAATAGACGCTATTTATACTAAAAAGTGTCAAACGAATGGGAGCTCTTCAGGTTCTGATGCGTGTTTAATCAAACCTAAAATATATCTAGGTATGTGGTAGTTTCTATAAATCTAAGATCATATTTAATTCCTATGTAAGCTACATACTTGCTACATCGCGTACCAGGGACAAAGGAAACCTGCCAAGAAATAGACAGCTCTCAAATATAAACAAACCGTTCCAATCTTCGGAGAACACTTACTGTCAACTCAATCAGGGGCCATTGTCAGGTCCGAAAGAGCAACAGGGGTGCAATTTGTAGCCGTCAGCTCGGTGACTGAGGGCCGATCAAGCTATCCGTGGACTGGAGCTATCCTGGAGTTATGCGGCGTCAGTCAGCGGTCGCGGGCTTCCGCGTTGCGCGGGCGCCGCTGGCACGCATCGGTCGTAGTATAAGGCGGGAATAGGACAACTTTACAGAGTACTCTTGAGTCATGAATAATTATAGGATCACAAATTTATCATTTTGATGCGGCTTCAGCATTTGTGTTACGGATGTTAAATTCTACAGCGAAATATACTAAGACAGGTAAATTTCCCAAACTAAATACGTTTTCTATAAATAAAGAATGTTAAATGTTACTTTTGTTTATGGAATTTAGCCATATGTTTGTGGAGCACACAAAACAGATTACATAAACAGTTCAAATTTGGTTGATGCCAAACATTGATATAGTAAGTTACTATTAATTATTTTATATAATTTAAAAAGCCAACTCTATTTCGTTTGTTCCTATTTACTATGTCGTTCCAGGCAGCATTGGCTGCGTTGTTATTCTGTTAGCTAATGCGTCGGATTATTGTGGTAGATCGTGAGGGCCTCACAATTTGCAGCTCTTGTGAGGACTGAGGAAATTGTTTACATAATACGCTTCAGTTGAGCGACATGCATGCATGGGGTCTTGTGTCTGGCCACGTCACGTTCGGAAATGGAGATTACAATGTGGCGTAAAGAACTAACAAACCCGTAATATGCAGTGTTCCCCCTCCACCCATAAACATACATGTTAATAATAATTTATATTAACGTGTAGTTATCCAAATCGTAGAAAAAATTACATTTGATACTGAAGTAACTTGATTACATTGTCTCTTTGAATAGGTATGACTAGTGCTGGTTTTGCGCGCCCAATTATTTTTTTTCCTATCTAACGTACGATGATGGCTGTTGATGATGATGATGAGGCCTCTCTAGGCTTCGTCATCATCTACGTACTTGCGAGGGGGCGGGTGGCTCTCACCCCTAAGTTAACTTTGTTTTTAGTACACTTTGTTCACAGTGTGACATTACTACCTTTTTTACACTGATTCACTTACAATGGAACGTGTGGAATGCAAAAACGCGAGCAAAACGTTGCAACTCACGCAATAAGTAATTAAGTATTGAACTGTCGATTTGATCATACACGATATTGCTGTGCGCGCGCGCTTACAAAACATTGTTTCCACTTTGCGGTCGTGAGACAGACAGAAAAAGTGATCGGGCTCGATTAGTATAGCATAGTGCTGGTTATGGATACAATGCGCCTGATTAATAGTGCGGTGGGCATGGGTTAATGAGTGTTTAGGGGTTCAGTTGCCACTTCAAACCACCCGATAATGCAAGGACCCCCGAAATATTTATATTTTTGTTGCATTACTCGAAAAATCGAAGCGTCATTTTAGCAAATCCTTCAGACTTAGGTACTTTACCTATGCAATTGGTAGTGAAAGCGAAAAACAAAAACGGGTAAAAACAGTTATATCTGAATTGCGTCTTATTATTTTTTTGGAACGAATATCTATTTATCTATAATGACATTTTCTGAACCCCCTCAGCGACGTGTGTCTTTTTGTCACACAAAAAAGATACACAAAGGCGCTGAGAGAGCTCTCCTTTTTGTCAAAGTTAACCTATTATAACACAAACCCAACATATACGTGTATGTTTGTAAACTTTTCCTTACCTCTCGCACTTGCCCGATTCCCGTGAACAATGTACGTGGGATTACCACATAGACCGTTGTTACCAGTACTAGAAAATGAGTACCCACTGTTGCCCTCACCGCAAAGAAATAAAGAGCTAAAGTTATAAATTGATACCCATTGCTGTCTCGATCGGGTAACGAGTGATGTGAATGCGGCAGGAATGCGGAATTAATGCATGTATTTTCTTGTAGAACCTAAGGTGGAGGTTCGAAAAGATCAATAATAGCCGCAAGATCGCTTTAGTTGCACCTTTTTGTATTTCTGCTATTTTTTATCTATTAACGTGTATTTTGCCCGCTACTCCAGCCGCCTGAAGTCATTTAAAGTTAAAGTATTTATTGCGAACTAAATGAACATTATAGGTCTTAACAGTGCAATTTGGTCTATTATGCGGTATGCCTGTCGAACTCATAATATGTGGATCTCACTACCGCTTACCATCAGGTGGAGTGAGGTCATCTTGCCAGCCATTTGTCTTCAGCCATTGGTCATCAGCCTTTTATAAAAAATATGTTTTTTTTAGATAAAAGTACTGAGTACTTATTATTCTTCCTGGTATTCTATCATCGCCTCAGCCGAGACCTGCGCGTGCGCACCACGCCCCAAACTTATTGGTGTCGCGGCGCACGCGCGGTAATAGCATTGTTGGTTTTGGAGAAAACCGCGGTGGCGATAAACCTCTTTCTAACGGCACTACAGATTGAAAAAGCTGGTCAAGTGCGAGTCGGTTCGAAGGGTTCAGTACCTTTATGTTTTTATTTAATTGTTTATACTCATTCAAAATAGATAAACATAACAACATCTGTGTATGTAAAACCTCTGTGATGAATTATTATCTTTCTCTACGTCACACAATCCCGGAAAGAAAGAAAATCTATACATTTATGTTTATGTACTCGTATGTACCAAAGTATATGATGAAACTCAACTTGGAAGGAAAAAAATTATGAAAAAATGGATAGCAAAGATTTCGCTTTAGTTTGGACTCTTTTCTTACGGATCCCGAAAAACGATTGTGTTTACTTCTTTAATGGCGGCTGAAATGTTTGAGATTGCCGTCTGTGTGGCCAGCTAATTATTTTTAACGTATAATTTTAATACGTTGCTTGAAGAAGGAAAAGAAAGTTTGAAAACAAATCCAAAATGATATTCTCTTTTGCTTTTGATGAAAGCGAGAAAGTTATTTTTGAAAGGTAAGTCTAGAACGTAAGAGCGTTTCAAAATTTTAACTGAATTAAAAAGTGATGCATAATGTCACTAATGTCTGCCATATTAGTGACTATAAAATATATTTTGTATCTTTACTAATTTAGGACCCAATATACACAATTATCTTTAAAGCGATCCTCACGAAATATGAGATTCGGCGGCAGATAAATTGCCTAAACGAATTTTATACATAAACCTAAAGAACTAAAAATTCAATCTACACAGCACATAACTTAATTTATAAAATTACACGAAAGTTCAATTATTAAGTTAGATCGTTAACTTGCAAAAGCGTCCATAATCGGAAATAATACCCACCCTCTTAACATTTGCTCGAGATTTCGGTAACAATTTTCAAGCAACAACTTACATGGTACATAACACACTGCGTCATCGGAACTGGTCTCTTGCCTTTGTTAACTTACATGTAACTTAGGTCATTGACCTGTCTAATTGCGTGTAATTTTTACGTCTTGATCGAAATGCGGGAACATGTCCGAGCATGGAATGCAGGCGTACCTCTGTGTTATACTGCGCTCCCTGTCAACACGCGTCGCTGTTGATGATGCAATTTACATTTAAATTTTATCGCCTGATCAGTGTTCATTTGGGTAGAGTCAGAACTGTTGTTATCGATTTCTGAAATGAGTTGTATTAAATACATCGTAGGCATGCAAGCTATGTTGAATTGAATCTTGAGAGCATCGTTTCGTGGTAAAATAAATTAATATAAAACACTCGATTACAGAAATCACTGCTTTCAATATTTTCATTATGCTCCATATTTCCGTAACAGTATTTCTTGTGGTTTCCGCAGACTACGTCACCCCAGTAACTAACTTGACATAAAAGGTGACACAGATCGCGACACCCAACTCTACAAAAATGTAGAAATTAGAATTAAAATCGAACGCTTCACTACTTTATCATTTTTAATCTAATTCCTTAGCCCTTTGAAAATAGCATGTGAATATGGAAGAAGTTAAGTTTTTCGTTCCTCATTTAAGTACTGGTAAGTTTGCCAGCCTCTTCAGCAGTGTGTATCGCATTATTCCGCGTTCCAGCCGCCGGTATCATAACCAGTTATTAGCTTAATTTCTAACTGAATTCTTTTCGCTTCTCTGAAATAATTCTTGAAAGCATCGGTTTTGTGCATTCTCAGGTGCTCTGATTATTGTCATTACTGAGCGATATTAACTAAGGCACACGGGCGGTTTAAAAACTCTGACACCAGGTTGTTCATCAACCATACGATAAGAAGAAGAAGACTAAGGCACTTATTAATGGAGGTTTTTTCGACAAATGTAATGGAGTGGTCTCTAATGAAATTGGTAACGAAGAGGAAAGACCAGTATTATGATGATAAGAAGACAAGTCTAAAAAAAGAAGCTAGCTAAGCTTAGCCTTTGCTTTTCAGTAGGGTGCACTAAATCCTTACTTCGTCATGTCACGCTTGCAAGTCAAAACTACTGAGCCTATTTACTACAGAGTCTAAGGAAGGACAGGGGCTACTGTTCAACTAACATCTACTGAATCGATTAACGACTTAGGGGTAAGAGCCATCCGCTCCCCCGCAAGTCTATAAGATAATATAAGATGATGACGAGGCCAAGCCATCATCGTATATCAGTTAAGAGAAAAAATCGTAAAAATCGAAATCACCACCAAATCAATTTGGGTATTTGACGTTGTATATTTATATATCAAGTGACTGTATTTGCTACGTCTCTCATCAGACTCTTAACTTTTTCACGTCATACGGCCCGTTCAAAGTACAGTTAACCGTAACGTCCTCAGTTAGTCGGCCAAACGTTTTTAACGTAAACCCTTTACAGTTATGTAACCGTTACTCGGACTCGCTAACGATGGTAATTAGAGGTTGCTTGCTCGCATCATTGCTGTCAACAAGGGCTGGTAAATATTTGGGCAGAGCGTTAGCAGGATTGAGAACACTTTACAGGAGACGGCTTTTGGTCGGAGTACATATCGGTAGCGCTACCATGCGTTTAAAAGTGACAGACTCGCTATCGCCTATGTAAATATGTCTATGAAAAACTTGTACAGCGCCCCTAGCGGTTACGCTAAGAACTAAAATCGGTATTATGAAAAATACAATTCGATAGGTTTTTAACGTACGTAAGTTTTCAATACATTACTAATGGTACTGCTACTGAACTCGTAAACGGAATGTAAACTCTAGCTTTCAGTATACTTTGTATGAAACTCCCTACTACAACGTACACTAATCGGAATCGTTAAGTTTTTTTTAAATATATTTCACAACATCACATACATTGATCTGATCCCGTGAAAAGTAGCTTTAAGCACTTGTGTTACAGATATCAGAATCAACAGTGGATACACAAATATACTTAAATATATTGAATAATATACCCAGACACGGAACAAACAGCGATGTTCGTCACACAAATATTTGTCCCGAGTGGGAATCAAACCCACGACTCTTGGAACCGTGTATGGAAAACCTGGGTCACTAACCACTGTTCCACCGAGCCAGTCAAAAGCCAGTAATTGTCTCGCTTCGGGGCGTGAGGCGATACGATGACGATCATTTTGAGTTAATATGTGTGCTACGAACATTACTCGATAGACTACAATTGAGTTAAATAAATAATTCGAAATAAGTTTATAAAATGTCATAAAAACGAAACCGCGCTAAAATGTATTCAGTGCGCAAGGTATTTATAACTTTAATACTTTTTACTCGATTCATTATTGCTCTTTCATAATGTACACAACTTTAATAGTTATTGGTAATCATAATTTATTATACTATGCTTCTTAACGCCTTTTTGTGTGGTAAAGCCATTTCCGTCGAGTTAATTGTTTATATTTTCCAGATTTTTTAGAATTATCAAGTTTAAAAAAATATTCAAGCGATAGGGTAACTACTAACTAGTAATATAAATATGTATTTTCATTAAAGTGCTAAACCTAATCTAGAAAACCAATTCAATCGTCAACAACTGGGAGTCATATGTAAGAAAAAGTATCGTATCTCAAACATCGTAACCTGTAAAGGCCACTTACCAGGAGTCTGTTTACGAATCCTTATTTAGCCCAGTGACGAAGGACAGTTAGATCAACATCTCGTATTTGACTGCCGTAGGTCGGAACGTGTTATTAGTCATGTTAATGAAGTGACATGACGAATGGGTTGTATTGAGACGTTTGAAGGTTAGGTTTAACTGTATTTGAGATATTGTTACAAGGGAACTTTGATTTGATTTTACGACATTATGTATTACTAGGTCTCCACCCGCGACAACATTACTATGTACTTATGCGATAAGGATACACTTTGAGCGATGTCGGTCGGTATCCTTTCAGTGTCATGAAACTATACGGATATCAAATATAATTGAAATCGGTTCAGTAACTTTGACGCGAACGCGCTACAGATAGTCACTTACGCATTTTTAATATCACTAGAAAAGTAATCGTTGTTGGATAACATGATCTGATGTGATACAAGTGTGAATAAGTGCAAATAAGGTACAAAAATATGCGTACGTTTATAGTTTTTTACAAGCTTTTTATAAAAATTACGTTACTCCTTCTGCTTCATAAGTATCTCTATCATAACCACCATAACATACTATAAAGAAAAGAATCAGCATAGAAAACTGCACATTTGCTCATAACTTTTCTGCGGTATTGCGGTATCTAACCTTACAATCTGCATTTTACTACTTCCCCGAGGTTAAGAGTCCCGGGCTATTAAATGACACAGCTAAGCCACTAGGAAGCAACGTCATTCGACTTTCAATAGAAATATACGTTGCCAGAACAATCCCTGGTCTCACACGTGCGTAATTAGTCTATCGGCTGTAATCATCATAAGTGTTCTAATAGGGTTGTCGAAGGAAATCTAGAAGCACTTTTGGATCTTAGTGTCATATTGAGAAAAATAAAAAATACCATAAAAATTATAGTTTTATCTTTTTCTTTTGTGTAGTATAAATGCTATTTAAAGCTCTATTGTCAATTTTTTTATTGAGAAAAAATCTGTTAATAATGAAAGTAACTTAGTATGTCAGTAAAAAATATTAAATGTATAAATTGCTGTCTATGTTACGGGAAAAATATACGCATGCCGTTTCCTTTTGACTTGATGGTAAAATCAAAATCAAAATATTTATATTTTCGTAGTACTCATATATTCGTCCATATTGGTACATATCGAGGTTCGTATAAGCTACTTCTCGCATGGTTCCATTGACCATCGACGTTCTAAGCTACAACGTCAAATAAAAAAAAAATGTTTTATGGCATTTTTTTTTACAAAATCTATTCCCCCACCTTATAAATTTATGTATTATATATACATATATGTATATGGCACCCCTAGGTCAAACCATACGGCTCACGCGCCCCCCATGCGCACGCGCACGTGGCGCGCTTTCCTCTGGAAACCAGCCACGTTGACTTTCCACTGCATTTCCTTTATTACCCGTAGCGAAAGTGCCAGTTAGTGATTATGTTGTTACTTATGGTTAATTTTACTTTTTATGAGGTTTACGCGTATTAAATTAATAAGCAACCATTTAACTTATTCACGTCAACATGTTAAATATATGCTTTAATATAACATTAAGTAGGAGTATGTACTTGCAAATTCTCCATTAGCTTTATCCTGTGATAAAAATAATTATGAGAGTGGTTTTGCTCTCATAATATAGAGATATCAAACTTTAAATTAAACCTTTCAGTAAATATAGTTAGCACACGCTTAGACCAGAATTACATGCCGAGCTCGTTTTATGTCTCTTAATAAATACAGTTGTAATAAGTATATTAAGTAAGATTTTAGACTTTCGCGTTCCATCACACTAAATATTATTCGAACTAAATATTAGTCGAAACCTCGGGCAGTAAGTAGCTATGTAATTAGCTACTGCTAATAACGCGCGTAGACCCATAAAGACTAATATTTAGTATAAGTATATTAGTTCGATAATCAAATCAATTCATTTAAAAATCTTTCCGTGTATTCTCCGTTTCTTTGTATTCATTAGAAGCCTCATCAAGCCGTCTTCTACTCGATACTAAAACAACGGTAACTCCAGCAAAAATATCGGCATCCCGGCCACTTTAATGAAGCCAGGTATCTATTCCCCATTTAGATACACTTACCGCTCACTATGTACGGCGGTTCTTTAGAAAGTAGTGGTACACATGCTGGTTTTGTGTAAAGAAAAAAGTACTTTATGTAATAGTTAGTTGGAAAACCCGCCGTGCCTAAATCGGGCCGCGATGCTGTCACATTATTTACTTGGTTGGTTATTTATCTTTGTGATACGTTAGTATGTTTCTTTTTTATTTATTCTCTTTTTATACTACCTATAATAGATAACTTTGTTTAACTTTGTTGACTTTTAAGAAAAATCACTTGTATTGAATAACTAAATATTTTTAGTTCGTCTTTGTTGTTACAAATACCAAAGAATTATAATTAAATTATTATCACTGTTATATCTTACAAGATCAATGTCTGTATGTCTGAAAAGAAACAGACATATCTCTCTAAACACTCAAACAATTTATTTAACATTTGGTAAAAATGAATCATGAACCTTGAGTACGGATAGGCCATGTTTAGTGGACTTTGCGAAAAGTCGATGCGGACAGAAGCCAGCTGAATATTTTTAAAAGCTCCCTTGGCTGGTAAATGATTCAGAATATAAATTCGTTCTCGAAATGATGTCATCATAAACCGATCATCCGTTCCTGGTATTGTAACCGTGTCGCCCGGCCGCCCGATGCGCGCGCGCAGAAATAGCGCGACATTTGCGCGGCAGCGGCCTACTTGCAACGCATACAATAACTGTTTATGATCTAGCTGCGAGAGATATTTTGGTGCTCAGTGCAACAGAACTGTTTTGCAGGTGAATGGGTCACACCGCGGTGTTTTAGTCGGTAAAACTCTGCGGATTGCACACCGCCCAGGAGCCGCGGCTGGCATTTGCCATCTCTTCGCCAGCCGCTGGAGACGACTCATCACAAGGAGAGAACCCCCTCCCCAGAGACGGTGCAAAAAGCATTTCACCGCGATAAAAATGGATGGAAATGAGAAAAGAGTCTAGATCTGGCTGATGACACCTATAATTGACTGTGTACTTAGATAATATATGTTTACTGATGTTTCTTGTTGCAATGTAGTAGTACATAACTTGTTGGCGAACCAATAAAATAAAATAAATAAAATAAAAAAATTACATGGTTGCCCAAAAAAATGGTGCAGCTCTGATTGTATAAGACACAAGTTCGCCCGTGTGAACGATATTGCTCTCACCTCTGGGCTCCGCAAAATACTTGCTAGATGCCTTTGATAGATTGCAGCAACGTGTTATCCGTATTGTTGATGATCAAGAGTTATCCGAAACCCCTGAACTTGCCTGCATTGCCGTTCTGTGTTCTCTGACAATCTCGATATGACCTTTGTCATATATTCCTACGGAATTCAAACACGACCCCCATTTTTATACAGGTACTACACCCAATAAAAAATATACTAGTATGATACAATAGTAACGTAAAACTACCGTGAAATGTTACAAATTAAAATCAAATTGTATAAGTGAAAGTATTAAAATTACACGTGCAAACACTGGTGCGTGCATTTGTTCCTAATAAAAACAAATCGTCATTGTCTGATCAATTAACTCTTCAGTTGTCATGCCACCCGCATATAATGATAATACATCGCTCTATCATTATGAGATGCCGTCACATCAAATTATTATACCACCATCTACATACAACTAAGTAGATACATACTACTTTCCTTAAGCCAGTTGTAATAATCTTGATACAAACTTTGTAACGAACATCTACTTGATCGTTCAAAATTATGTCATAATCACGTACAGTCAACCACAAAAGAGTATTAGATAAAAACACACATAAAACAAGATTGCATAAGCATAATATCGGAAATTATGGCAGGCCAGTAAATTTTACTTTAGCGCATTTCACTCAGCCCGTTAGGAGAGTGAGTGGTTACGTCAACCATGTTGTATTTATCTCGCTATCTGGTGATCTCGGTATCATTGACATTAACTGTCAACTGCATAAATCAAGATGGTGTCCGGATGTGGGGTGGCCACGAACGATGTGAAATTTGAGACGTTTGCGAGACTTGCCGTGTTGAGCTTTCAAGTGTCGCTTATGGTGGCCAACGAAGAGCGATATTAGGTTACTTTGATGGTTGTCTGTTTTGTGTGTGTACCTATATACCTGGTGTTTAGAAAGAGTCTTATAAATAATTTTTTAAAAATTAAGTCTGTAATTTCATAATGTATAGGGTTTGGTTTATCTGTATCTGTATTTGTTTTTTGTTTTTTTTTATGTGTGCTAAATTTAGCGTACCTACATAATTTGAATACCAGAAATGCATAGATAGTGCTAATCCCACATGTCCCAATTTACTTATGCGCATGTTAACCCTACACACCACACGTTATCCCGCTAATCACCGTACGATGGACGAAATTTCTCTATTAAGTAATGATATGGGCATGTTTCATACCGGCCGCGCGGCTTTCGAGGGTTACGCAACACTTGCGCGCGCGTCTGTACGTTTCGGACGGGGTCGAAAAGACCACTTGTCAGGAATGTGACAACAGGTCATGGAGGCATTCGGAGACTATGCTCACCTTTCGACGGTGATGTTTAATGAGTCATACTCGATACTCCGCGCTATTTGAGTTGTTGCCGAGTCGGAACAATTATTTTTCTGAAATTTTGGTGTATATTCTGTAAATATTGTGGAAATGAATAGAATAGCCCACCAAAAATGTAATGATTATTATATTATTAATAGTCAATTATCTTCGACATCTGCTTAAAATTACAATTATTTCGTTCGGGCCATAATTCTAATTATGGGATAAAGTTATATCCAATCAAAAACATAAATGTGAAATGAGAGCCAAGTTCATTATTATGATAATTGCCTTGGTTGTTGACTTCAACGACAAAAGAAGTGAGATCTAAATGGGTGCCAAGTTCAATGGTCAACCCTGAAATTTATTTATAAGTAACACTATAACATACCTATCATATCTTCTTTTAACATAAGATAATGTATGGTGGTAGCCTATGAAGGTCTATCTTGGCTAGTTTCTATAAACCTACCAACGTATTATTATGTTCGCTCGCTAGTTTCTACCAACAATCCAAATTTTCGGAATTATAAAATAAATACCGACAAATACCAAACTAACCAAGACAACTAACTAGACTACTAACTAACTAACTAAAGAAAACTAGCCAAGACAGACCTTCATAGGCTACCACCATACATTATCTTATGTTAAAAGAAGATATGATAGGTATGTTATAGTGTTACTTATAAATAAATTTCAGGGTTGACCATTGAACTTGGCACCCATTTAGATCTCACTTCTTTGTCGTTGAAGTCAACAACCAAGGCAATTATCATAATAATGAACTTGGCTCTCATTTCACATTTATGTTTTTGATTGGATATCATTACTTTTTGTAGAAAAGTATATATCATCGTAACGCCGTAGGTCCTTTGAAAAGGACAAATTCAAAACTAAAACTAGACTTCTATATCTTCTATACATAGTATAAAATGAAGTTGCGAAGGGCGCCCAAAATGTGTTTGTTACCTAGGATCTCAAAAAGTACTATATCAATAGCTATGCGGTTTTCAATAATGGAAAGAAGACATTCCAGGGATTCTATAGGTGTATAATTTAGGTGTACCTACTTAAGAAATTATTAGAGTAATCGTAACAGTTATCAGACGGACGGAAGAAAAACGAGCTTTTTGGAGGCTTGCATTGCGTGCGCTGCTGAAATAACTCAAAATACAGAATAACAATGTATGGGGGAATTATTCTTCTCAAAAAGTTCTATAAAAAAGTCTGCGATAGCATATGTCTATCCTTTAAGGTTTAGCCACAATAACGATTTTAGTGGTGTTCAAGTTTAATTTACGAAATATCTTATTTTTCAATTACTCGATGTTCCTACCGACATAGACCAATAAACATAAAACAAAATGCATATCAAATTAAAGCTAATGAGGATTCCGAATATATACATATCATAACACTTTTATGTTAATATTAATACACAAGATGCATTTACAATGTCGAGGGCAGAGATGGCGGCGGCGGCGGCGGCTGCGTTCCGTCGTTGTGTCAGTCGGTCGGTCCGCATAGCACGACAATGGCGGCGACGGCGGTGGTGGGGGTGGGCTCATGTTGAGGTGCGCGACCCGAACCCCCAGACACGTGAGGGCAGACAACAACGATGGTTGTGTCGAATTATAAAATTTTCAGTGCTCAACAACGCCTGAACCAATTTGGCCAATTCTTTTTTTAAAATGTTCGTTGAAGTCCAAGGATGGTTCTTACGGCGAGAAAAAAATCGAATAATTGCCGGGAAAACCCTAAAAACAGCCCTTTACTTTTTCCTATTTTTTTGACAGGACGTAGTCTGTCGGGTCAACTAGTTATAAATATAAAACAATTGAATCAGTTACTGTATTTTCCTACGTTTACGGGGTATAACCCTAAGTAATAAATATGAAAACCGACTATAAGTACCTACTCTTAATTGTAAATAAGTAAGTATGTATACCTAAATATATACTTAGTGCCCTGCCTTCCCCGGTATATAGGCGTGATTAGGCACTAAGTAGGTATTTATGTTAAGCGTTCATAATAGAACCTAAACGCAGCAGTGGTCTCCTTTTTCACGGCTTTCAGGGTGAGTGCGACAGGCTCAACATGGTCTATTGTGCCTGTCGACCTCATATGTGGATCTCACTACCGCTTACCATCAGGTGGAGTGAGGTCATCTTGTTAGCCTCTTATAAAAATAAAAAAAAAAGAAAAATAAAAAAAAACCTAATTATTAAAAAATTGCCAGTTTTTTATTTTTTCCTTTGTATTCATGTAATTACCTATCTGCATACCAAATTTTAACTCTCTAGGTCATTTGGAACTGGGTTAGAATTTTGATCTGTCAGTCAGTCAATGATAAAAATGAGGATTTTTGGACATTAATATCTAAATAACTGTTTGAGATAAGCTTATGAAATTTAGAACACATATTTATCTCGCAAGTCACAATATATGAGCCAAATTTGATACGTTTATGTGAAATAGTTTTTGATTTATGAGGGGTTCAAAAGTGGTTCCAAATGGTTCGTGTAATATTACACACGGTGCGGCTCGCCAGTTCTGTTTCTTGAACTTGGCTTGACACGCTGCCGCGTGTCTAGACTAGAAGTTCATCATCAATTGTTCAGTATTGAATAAACAAAGCTTTTTATTATGCATCCTACAATTTTTGAAGAAATTATTTTAATAGGCCTACCTTACTGTCGTAACTATACGTATAATTTTTGAAAATGTTGCTACCAAAACACTTGATGAAGCAAAATAGTTATTAATAAAGTGTCCTACTATATCTCCTTCGATCTATACTTCTCTAGATAAACTTCTATAGTATGTATTCCACAATTGGGTTAACCTTTTAAGTCAATTTCGCAATTGAGCTGTATGAGGGTCATTATCTAATTGACGAAGCGAAAACGGCTGATGTGACGAACAAATGCACTGCGTAGGCGCACTAATAAAGCTTGGTTAATGAATTTCAATTGATGGTGTCGTGTTCTTACTGCGAATTTTGCCTTCGGTACCAGAGGGACATTTTTCTTGATCAAAAGTGAAGTTGTATCTCAAGACATTTGGTAAAGATAATATACAACGGGACTTACGTTCAATTAACAATCGTAATCTGGGTATTTTCTTAGGGTTGAGAGCCATCCGCTCCTAGTTTAGGGTAGGTCCGTGCCCCAGCAGTGGGGAAATATATGGGCTGATGATGAATCATTTGAAATTGCCGGTTGCCCATCTTTGATCACTTTCCCGCTCCCAAGCTCACACCACACAGCAACGCGATAGCTAGCCTTATTCACTGACCGTCGGATAAGGCTAGCTTACCAAGCTATCGCGTAGCTGTAACGTGGTGTATGATAGCTAAACGTTTACATTACGGGTACGTTTACATTACGGATTGGAAGCCCGTGGTCGTCGCGATGAAACGCGTCCGAGCTGCCGACAAGCGTGCGGTGAAAGTGAGAATGCCGATCAGGGTTGGCGCAAATAAACTATGTATTTTGCCAATTTGAGATCGAAGAAATGGAGATTTTGACTACATTGTTCTATTCTTCTTCTTCCTCTATAGTAGATGAGGTCGTTAAGGACCGGACAACTAGCTAGAGTTGGCGCAGCACAGCCTGGAATTCTCTTTTTGTCGGAGGCCAATGCTATGTAGGACAGTGTATCAAAAATTTTGCATTTTCTGAAATGGATTCAAGAAAGAAAAATTTCATCAATGTTTTCATTAAAAAATCACTGATTTCTAGCTTCTTATTGGTCGGGTGAAGTTACCAAGTTGTAAAGTAATTAAATGGAAATCGGAAAACCCAATCAAGAACCAATCAACCAAGATATGGCACCAAGCGGTCTATCAAATCTTACGGTGGACCTCTACACTCAAAACTCGGAGAAAGCCCTCGCTACCAACCCTATCCATTTGTAGTAACGTATAGAAATCAAGAATGCTTCTCGTTATCAGCTGTCACGGTTGCGTCATTGACGGACATGACCATACCCGTGCTACCATAGCGGATCGCAGAAAGTTCTGCCAAGACCCGGGACCGTCGGGTTAAGGAACCTAGTTCACGCTACTCCGAAAGGCCACACTTGTGGATCGATGTGTAAACTGTATTACACTTGTGTAGTAATAAAAATGTAGTAATATTACTGCGTAGGTTACTTAATATCGTTATTAATCACGTTACGTTGTTATACTTTTCAAGTGTATGTTTACTAACTTGCGTACAATAGTACGGTTTGTATAATTGTTTGTTACGTTTGAATTCATAAAATATCTCCTAGCGGCTTGTTAAGAGTTCAGGTAACTAAAGGTCTGGCTTGTTCCTTGTCGCCTTCAAAGAGGAAACTCAGTCAATCTCTTGGGTACAATGCCTATGGACAGCGCAACAACCGGAGTCATTAAAAAAATTGTAAGATTATATTTAGTTAAGTTGATTTAGAATATATGTTTCTTGTGCTATTCTTTCAAAAACATAAATGAATTTCATAACCATTACGTTTTTCACGTCGATATCTAAGTAATCTTCTATGTCAATATGCATTCTATTCATTGCTCGCCGGATGCGCGTGCGCATCCAGTAACTATTTGCGGCGATTTCAAATTTACATTCGCGCGCCATGATTGTGGAATGGCAAGGGGCATGCAATATCCGCTTCTCTATTGAACTATGGGAATTATTGTTTAAGTATGACATCAAGTATTGAATGCTTACGTCGAAATGGCAAGCTATCTGCGGCAAATGGAATATTCGTGATGTATTGGCTGTATGGAATGTGACTTGTGTGACAAACGTACGTCTTGACTTTCTGACTAGTAGATACCGTCTGTTTATTTATTTATTTATTTTTACTTGTGACTGACAGAAGTGATTCCAACACGCACATAAGTTTAAATTTTAAACAAAATTATTAAGTTAAATAAATTAACATATAAGTAAAGAAATAATACATTGGTTACATACAATTAATACAACAGTCAGCATACTACAAAATTAATTAATTGTCTATATTCTCATATGTATGTTAGATCTTACTACTAATATGTAGCTTACCAGATTTACTAAAGATTATTTTTAATTTCAGATGAATTAGTGCGTTAATGAGTTTCTTGAATAATCTATTATTACTCCTAATAACCAGTATGTTACATAATCCCACAAGTTACGACTGAAAAGAAATGGCTAGGCCTCGTTTTAACGACCGCCATTTGTCATTCTTACTGCTTTGAAACTAGCTCTACAAGTGTTAATTAAGGCTTGAAAAAGCAAATCAGCGTATTAGAATGAAATATGTGTTTCGCACTTGCTATTAAATGGACAGGTACGAGTATGCTCACATGCGTTACGCGAGATTTTGCCCCTGTGGCATCTGTTACAGGCTTAACGCTATTTATTTATTGAAGTCTTATATTCCTGTTGCAAATTGTTTTCTCATACTTTCTATCAGTTTATTAGGATTAACATATAAGTCTTCAGGTATGGCGCAAAAGGCTTAAATAGCTGTAATTTAGGATTTTGTTCAAAGATAGATTAAACATTTATTAATACAAAAGACACGTATTGATTTAAATACTTGATTGAGAACCTTGTTTACAAAACTACAAGAGCCATGTTTAGACGCTTATTTCACTAATTAAACTTGAGAAACTCGCGCTTCCAAACTCAAAAAGATTTTGACAGACTGACAGACGACCAAGTAATCAAATACAGGCAATACCCCTTATGCCTTTTCTAGTCCCTAAAAAAGAAAAATAACTCCAAATTGAAACCCAACACCTTAACTGTCAAATTGCTATGATTAACGCAACACACAGCGTAAATGATCGACACAAATAAAGGAGGCATTTCTTACGCGCCCTTACGCGAATATGCGCGTTACGCGCATTGACGCGTAATTTATTTCCCGCGCCGGCGGCGATACTATCGCGCTTCCGGTGCGCGGGCGCAGGCGGCCGGGTAGGGTAACAGAGCTGTCGAAGATATTGTATTGTAAATGCGCGATTTCAAAGGTACGGAGGCGATTTTACAACTGTGTTATTGTAAAGTGTCACGCTCGAATAGTGAGCAAAATTAACTAATTCGACGCACTATACTTTCAAAAGAAAACTTTGACTGGAAGTATGTCCTCTCGATATATGATCGCGATATTAGCCTATAAAATGAAAAGAAATGAAATAAAAGTTTTTTATAATAGATTTTTTAATAACTTCTTTATCTCATTTTCAGTTGAGCGCGTTGTAAAAATTTATCAAAATATAAACGTGATTTTAATATGTGTATGAAAGTAAATACATTTTCTCATATTTTAACAATAGGTATATGACCAAAAACCTAAACCCTTAAGATGTAATTAGAATACTAAGTAAGATTTCCTTATTTACATCATAAGTCCCAAAAACAGAAAACAGCGCACCCACCCTATGCGCTTGCGCAGCGAAAGTATCGTATTTGTCAACACGACACTTATTTATAAGAGCCCTTAACGACTAATCGCGTAATTTATCGGAGCCCTAACACTGGTTAATCGATGCCAAGCCCTGATGGAGCTCTCAGAGATTTCTATTACGTGACACTTTTCAACTGGAACGGGAATATAAATCCTTGCCAATAATATAATTATAAGCAAACGTGGCGTTCTTAGTTGGAGATTAATTGGGCAGTTATATTGAGTTAGCTCCTAGAGTAGGCGGAGAGACGTTTGCGATGTATGCTAGGGTGTGGTAGCAAGGAATCGATGGCATGCAATCGAGCCTTATTGCCACTGTAGCCAACAGTACATCTAAATATGTATATGGCATCATGTGTATAACAATGTAGGTTCATTCACCTAAATTACTATTTAGGTACTATCGGAGTATTTGGCGGTCGACCACCTATAAGGTGAAAATCGCTTGGCGCTTATACGTCTGTCAAAGCAAGCCCCGCCCAAATTGTGTCCGAGAGCCTGCAAGAATTTTTCGGTAGGTATATGAGGCAAGCTGAAAACTTGTCCTATACCTTTAATATTATAACTCAACACAAAACCGCAGACCTGGCTGAGTACCGGGGCTAAACCAAACCCCCAATTATTCTTATTTTAAAATATATTTTATAATCCAAAAAAATATACTTTGTCAGTTCACCTGACAGGTAGAAGTTCCATCGAAATAATTTGTCTTACAACGTGAGTCTTATTTTTTAGTTATAAATAAAAAGATGAAAAATATTTTTGGGGGTTTGCTTTAGCCCCGCTACTCACCAGCCAGGTCTGCAGTGTCGTGCTGGGATATAATAGGAGAGGTTCAGGATAATTTTTTAGTTTGCCTCAAATACCTACCAAAAAATTCTTGCTAGCTCTCCTACTATTGGAACGTTTTTGCTTGGATTTTGACAGATTTTCTTTAAGTGCTCTTCTATTGGCCAGTGGGCGGGGCTATTGGCGTTTAAAGAAATCTATTTGAAAAGTGTACTACCGCCAGCGTTGCCGATAGTACATGGCGAATATAGTGATGCTTTAGTTTTTGTTATGTTTGATAGTTTGTATTGATCCCTATTTAGTATTTTACAATAAAATATTATGTTTGATTTATTTATAAATGTTGACATAAATTGTTTAACTAACTAGCATTTTTTTGTTGTTTCAGGTATGCTGCTGATTTCAAATTACATCTTCTTGGCGTAAGTCATTATTTTAAAAGTAGCAGAGGTAAATCAACATGAAACATCTAGCTATTGAATATAAAATTCATTTTCTAACGTGAAATGATTCCATTTATACAAAAAAAATATAGTCATAAGAAGAAATTTATCATTACTAGACGGATTCCATTACACTAATTTTCATAGATGGATATAGTAAATTGATTGTAAGTATGTATCTAAGGTTGCCAAACGTTTAGATTCGAGCAACCAAATTCAGCAAATCGCCTATCATATCATCCCATAATACCAGCTGACTCTAAGCCAATTTGCGCCTCCCGAGCTAAACAACGCCTGAAAAGGAAGTAAGTGGTCAATCACACGAACTAATAATATTTAATAACGTAATGGCAAGATTTCACTTTCCACAAACGACACGCTAGACCCGCGGTAAGACCGCGTCTACATGAGAACGCGGTAAAAACATATTGTCAACTTGTTTTGCGGTATAAAGCTAGTACACATACATACAATACGTTGATTTCCTCGTTGGTCTATTGGTAGCAAGTGCTGCGTTAGGACTGAGAGATCCCCGGTTCGAGTCGTCGGGCAAAACTTGGGCGAGTTTTTCTGTTAAGAAATTACTCAGCTTGGAGTCAGGAAGTTGGCGCAGGCACGTGCCTCGTAAATGCCGGTGGTCCTGCGCCCGATCTCTCATCGGTCATGTCGGATTACCGTCTCACCGAATTATGAGAGTAAGGGAACAAAGAGTGCACTTATGTTTGCGCACACACTTGTGATCTATAATAATGTCCTGCGCAGTTGGCTGATCTTCATTAGGTTAGTAATGACAGGTGTCAGGTGACAGAGGTACCAACGGATAATAGTGTTGCAAGTATTAATGTACTTCCATCAATGAAGAATCCTTGTCCATATCCTATATTCTTTCTATAACTATACTATATAGCAAAAAACCTTTTGTTGTTTCCTCATACTGAAAATTAATATTTTTATTGCTATAATTGAATATATTGGTCATATTAAGTAATATAATTTGAACGATGTAATTTTATCGATTCAAACAGTGCTATTAAACTATTAAAAGTATTATTAAATTTCAGTTTTAACAAGATATAAACGCAAGCAATAAATAACTTAATTATCATTAATTTACCCAATAAAAAATATATGTGGTATTGATGTCGAAAATTTGTTTGCTTGAAGATGACTAAGAGAGAAAATGGTCGGTCATGTTTAAGCATTTTATGGGCTTACTGCGTTTTATTACTATCTATTATCAATTATTTAGCCACATTGATTGTTGGACAAAGAGATTTTGCAAAAGCTATCAATGGTCCTTCGAGCCGGATACTAAGACCTCAACGCTTTTGTATCAAAGACGTGAAGGAATGGAAAATCTTAACGTGAAACTTAAATACAATTTGTTGTTGAACAGAAGTGTCAGAGGCTTGGCAGCTTTTGAATGTTCAACAAGAATTAACTCATTAAATGTATAAGGGTGTGATACAATGATTAAACTGTTGAGAAAATTACACTATAATAATACTAATATATCTTACTAGTAACATAGGTTTGTATACCTACGTGAAGTAAAATACATATACTTCAGAATTGCGTTGCTTAAAAAATCGTTTCTAATAACTTTGAGCGAAACAGAAAAAAAAATACCTTTCTGAGAGAAAAAAAAATCGTAGCTTGTATTCATTCGCCAATTACAATTTAGTGTAATTGTATCTTAGGCTTTATCTTGTACACAAAAATACCCAACGAAGACTTTTCGATCGTCAAGCGTGACGAATTGATTCGGGTGGCACTATTCGCATTCACCCATATCCATAGGGCGTCTCTAGTGACGTTGCCAGACAATCAGAAGTCTAACGCCACTTTGATGATGATTGTCACTAAGTGGCACATATTGTGGGTATTGGGGATAACGCCAGCCATGATGAAGGCAATTTGGAGTCATTATAAGTAAACACCAAATTAATTCCCTGATATATGGCATGGGTACCCATTATCAGTCATTATCTTGTCTGTGATGCGTCTAATTCTTATAAATACTCGCAAATTGCTACAGTGTAAATTGCTTTACTATTATTATTGCTTTGTCTTGTTTTGTCTTCCTTAGAATTGTGGAAAAACCATAAGATTTAATAACTTCAAGATTCTTCAGAGAAGTTGGTGAATCAGTAAATCCAAGCGGTAAATTCTAAGGAACAATCATTTACAATAGAACATAATCAATTTCTATCACTAAATTATATTAAAAACGTTCAGAGATCTATAATTTTGGTTTAAGGCGACGCGTAGTCTCGCATGTACTTACCATTTTGTGCGAAATCATTGCTTTTAGTAGGTCTTGAAAAGTAAAAGTTTAAAAATTGCTGCTACGAACGAGCTTTGATGGTAAAAGTGGTTCTACTATCGTTTCTCTCGACTTATTGTCAATTGTGACTTATTTAATAATAGATTTTGGTGATTTTGTGATAGTAAGACGCCACTGTGAAAATATTCGACATTCAAAAGCTTTTACCACAAATTTGGAACTTAAAAAAGTAACCAGCTGGATTTACAGAACATTTTGTGCTATTAAAAAAAAACTAACATTATAAAACAATTATAGAGCCGTTGACTTGAATAATTTTGTGAAACAGAATGTTTTACTGTCTTACTCGCATGCGTTAAGAAATACGTGTTGAAGAAAATACTAAAGATAATATAACATATCAAAGAAAATCACAGCTTGGTTAATACTCTATTATGATAAACGTGGTATAAGTGGACCAGATTCATATCGTTATTGCTAACTTCCTCGAATTATCTGTTGTACCACGGCTTATCTAAATCTGCTTCCGTAAGCACTGTCTAATTAAGCTTTATCTTACATCGGGTCACTTTCGATTGCCACCGTGTACATTCCTCTTTAAATGCAATCAATCACATTTTCTAAAACGCAACTGTCCCCGCTTAATTAGTTTAATCCAACCAGGCGATCGGGTATCTGCTGGTGATCATATCTTTGTTTTCGTGGTTGAAGCATGATGGTGCATTTGGTAAAGTCTATGTATCATTTGTTCCAAAAGTCGTGGGTTCGTAGTACAGTACGAACCCACACACGAGTTGGTACGAAGTTCGTAGCCACGTGTTTTGCGCTTTGTATATTTGATAAATACATACTTATATTTTTTTAGGTTAGTTTATTACAATACGGCAAAATTTACTGACATGTGTTGTAAACACAAACAAATAAATTGAATAATGTGGGTACTATACTATACTATACAAATTTGTACATTTAACTATATTGTTTTTATCAATTATACGAGTATTAGAGCAAATCTGTAATGTGTGTGTTTTTATTATAACATTGATAAAGTAAGTCTTTAAAACGGTAGAGTTTACTACACGTTAACTTTTTTAGGCAAATCCCATTCATATCAGTTCAAGGCCCCCGAACGCCCTCTACCGTTGAGAGTACTTCCAAATGAGATGTCTCCGATAAGTATAAGCTCACCGAAAGCTTTTGCGATTAGAAAATAAAAGTTGCCGCGCATGCGTGCGGCCACTTAGAGATCGAAAGTGCGCGAGCGCATTTTTATGTCATTTTCACATGTCCATATAAGTCGTGGTTAGGGCTGTCGTGTACCGATCTTATCGATCAACGGCTTGATTTAGATTAATAGTTGTATGTTCTATATGATCGGCTTATTTGAATAGGATGTTATACTGTGGGAGAGTATGTCTACTAGAGACATTGATTTCGTGACGATGAGAAAGTAGTCATTAACTTTATTATGTCTTGTAAATGTTATGTTAATATATTTTATCCACCTTCATGTTTTTTGGTGGGTTTAACACATTTTCTTTATATTCTGATGAAAAACTTCTTAAAGACTATCATCTATCTATCTACTAAAAAAATCGTTACCTATTTTATAACATGCCTTGACAGCCCTGTCATACTAAACTTGCACAGGAAACAGGGGAAAACAGGGAAAACCGCGGTACAAAGTTGCACTAGTCTTTATAAAAAAATATCTCCATAACTCGTCAAGTTTCATTACCCTTTTGCTTTATATGGGTTCTATAATTAGCTACCTTTTCACATTCTAGGCCGGTGTGATTAAATAGAGATTATGTTAGTTGCGGATACCTAGTTTAATTAAGAGTTTTTGAGTGATTTGTCACCGCTCTCTCTGACGGTAGATCTGTTTAAGGCCTTAGAAATCAATAATGATAGTCGGAGGCTAGATCCGCCATCCACTTCTCACTATGTCGCAGTGGATTCTGAGTAGCAAGTGTACAGGAAAACCCTAGTTGCGAACTACTTTTTTTTCTGTTGCCTTTATAAACGTCACATATAAATAGATTTGATTGCGTGAAATGTGATACTTAAACTAAAGACTTTTATTAGGGCTCTTATTTGAGAGGTTTTATCGATTGAGTTCCATAGGTACGTCCATAATTGGACTGTTATGTAAAACTGTTGACACCATAATTTTTCTGATAGCTATGTAATTTTCTACTCCTAATTACGCGTAGACCCATAAAAACTAATATTTACCATCATTTTTCTTTGAATTATTGCGTAAGACGATTCGATTTCTTACAGCTCACATATGTGCAGTACACAATATTCCAGGACAATCCGAAAACTGTTCCTATCCTAAAATGATCTACAACACAAAACTTGGAATTAGATCAATTTACACGAATAAGCAATATGCAATAACCAAATAGTTCAGTTGAGGTGAATCGGGGGATAACTCATCATACAAAGCCGGTCGCGGCCGGCGCCGGGGGGCGGCGCTAGCTCCAATGCCGTTAATGTGCGCAAGCGCACGCGGGTGATTTATGCGTTATTCACCGCGTTTCCGGGCCGCCCGGCGCACGGCAACGGGTCATAGGTTCCTAATGTTGTGTTGTCGAATTAGATACCTTTGTAAGGATTTGATGGTGCATGTGTATGGCCCACATGCGACGTTTGCCTGAGTATGCAGTTTCGACTTACGAAAAGTTATAGAAGGTAAAGCAAACGATTAGCCGGGACCCCGCTTGTAATTCCGACCTCAAAAATATTACCCCTTAAACTTAATTATGTATTAACATGGTGCCCCACACACACACACACAATACATTAGTATGAAGAACTCGCCCTTGAATTATACACACAGGGCCTAGCCTTCATCTGTCATTTTGTTCTCCAACGTGCCCCTGTCTCTCAATATTAGGTGGTTCTCTTAAAAATTGCTTAACCAAAGGGGTGTAATAGGTGGTACAATGTGCATATAATACAATATTTATTTATATCTTTTACGCCAGGGGACGTGGTTAAGACCCAAACTAGGAATTTTACGTGTGTTGGTTCTAGATATGGGTAGATAGATTCATTCAGATGATTGTATGTATAATTGTATATGTACGTTTATGTTCTAACTGCTTAAGCGTTGAAGTTATCCAGTTCGTGAAGAGATGTATACTATGTTTATTAATTGTAATTAACCTTATACCTGCCATACCGAGGCTAAATTCAATTTCTATATAGGATTTAATCTCATTCAACATTACTGAAGCTGCTTTTCCAGTGAGGTATTTATAAGTGTTTCCTAATTCGTCTTCCTTGTGAAGTGATGGACTGAAACGTCGATTTCAAAGACGGAAATGTATTCATGCGATTCCTTTAGCAGACGAGGAAGTGAATTGACCAATAGCAACGCTGCACCGGTGCATGTGAATGCTGCTTTAGAACTAACGCTTTGCTGACATAGGCTGTAAGGCTTAGGTCCCTGATGGGATAAATTGGATAAAAAAAAGTTTTGCTGACAGAGTGACCGTCGTTTCGACGATCTGACGCCTTTTGGTCGCTATCAACGTAGTTTAAATATTTAGGAGTTGGAGCCTTCCACTCCCCCGCAACTCCTGCAAGTCCGCTGATGGACAAGAAAGACCATCTCATCGTAAGAATGACTGTCATTTGTTTCGTAAATAACTAACGTATAAATCTACTTTAAAGTGAATAAATGAAGGTATTTATTGACCGGCTACTTAAGAAGACATTTGATAGGAGAAAACATAATTACATAGTAATTATGTTTTCTCAACTCAATACAAGTAATGTGAAATGAAACAATATTGCTTTTTCGGAAAATGTGAAAAAGAAAATCAACATAGTTTGACCGTATAATGTGTTATAATTACCTGCCAACTACTAGAGGATAATATACTTTGTGAGTAAACCTTTAATGCAATCAAGGATAAAAAGTTTCTGCTTTTCAGTATATAATTTTAAACTGTCATGGTTACACATTAGAAAACTGAAAAATGGGTGAGTTCACCCGTGATCATGGCGCTTGCAACAGTGCCGAATTATCGGGAGCTCATTAAAACAAAACAACATGGTAAATATCCTGGGCATTTTCAGTTTACTAATTCTGCTTTTCAGTTTTGTCCTATCCGTACCGAAATCATGGCAACCCGCCAGACTCTAGGAAATATAAGAATTGCGAATTCAGTCTCGTTTGTATAGAACCTGAGGAAGGTCGTCGACATCTCTAAAGGCTGGTCCGTTATGGCTAATGTCAGGATGAATGGGTAAATGATCGATTCAGAACTTTATTATGATAAATCGAGTATCGACTTGAGAATCGCCTTTATGAGAGCTAAAGCTCTGCTAAATTTCATCCTTTGTACAATATTTGATTAGATTGAACCAGAACTGAAAGGGATGTGCGTATAATAAGAAAAATAGATATTTAAACATTTTCCGAATTTAAATGGTTTGCAGACGATTTCATTAGAATATGTCGCCTTTAGTCTCGTTTACATACAAACTGTGTGAAAATTCCCACAAATAATAGACATTACTATTTAAATAAAAAATAGTAATGTCTATTATTTGTGGGAACTACACATTTGAAATAAAATGAATTTTATTTACTGTATGTTACCTCTGTGTCCTAATTTCCCGAAAGAAAATATATTTTTATTATTATGATGACCATTTAGACTTATTACGCTTGTTTTTAAGTCTAATTTCGACTTACACGTTAAAACATGTCGAATTTTTCCAGATTATTGCATTTATAACTGGGTTTAAGAGAACTTTGCAGCGAATTAAGTGTAATTTACTAAAATATAACATTTCGTGTCCTTGCAATAATTGTCGCTAATGTATAAGGAAATTCTCGGAAACACTGTTTATCAGCACGCACGGGCAGACAGGCGATTCAATTATATGTATGGACAAAATACGGAACAAATTACTGGGTTCAGTGTTTGTTGCAAATTTTTACAGGTTCAATGTACTGAATAGGAAGATTGCACTAAATGTAGGCGACTGGCTTCTTGAACTACTTATAAAACTGAAGAATTTATTGGATTTGATGAAAATGGCCACAAATTAAATTAATATAAAGACTATACGTTCCATCATTAATCTTCAACATGGGGGACGCTAAACTAACATTATCTTAATACGTTCCTTCATGCTATGGTTCCATCGATATCAGAAATTAATAAAATAAGATTATAAAAATCAATTAACCGCGTGATTTTTTAATAACCGCGAATCCATCAAAAGTCGTCCGGCGCATAATTCCCGCCTTATAAGGCGTGATGCGCTTGCGCATCTGAATGTCAACGGGCCCGTAATGGCCGAAGATCGACACAGGTACCTACGGGCCGTCGTAATTACTACAATTTAAATTCAATTAACGCACCGGCTTTAATAAATCAAGATTTTCGCTTAAAATTATGAAGCGCTGGTGGCGTGATTTAGTAAGCTATCTTCGGCCCGCGACTTCTTAAGGCGAATTCTTTTTGAAGATTTCTCCATGTGTAACGGCCGAAATATCTATTATCATATTCTCTAAAGTTAGGCATTTGTAATCATAAATGCTATTTTTTTTCTCATTGACTTACGATGATGCCTTGGAGTGGCCTCGTCATCATCACCGGTCTTGCGGGGGAGCGGATGGCTCTCACCCCTAAATGTTATTTAGGATAGCATTTGATAATCGTGTACCAGCACAAAATTATCGTAGTATCATATTCGCTTACAACTGATTTGGTATCTAAGGTTATGTAATCCGCAACTCAATCCCTTTCTAATCCCTATTTCCTACTAGATCCTGTAAATTAGCGTCTCCACACATGGGCACTTCGCACGACTCCCGCGCACCGCCGGAATGACAATGCGATGCGTTTGTTGAACCTGCGCGCGCGCAGCATTACAAACGACCCGCGTTTCTTAAACGATTTGTACGGACATATTTTAAATAACACTCTCCACTTCATTTCCAACTCTAACTACACACTTTTAACGCTCATATTTGCATGCAAACAGACAGTGTTAGGAATAATTTCAGTTGTGCCGTACCTGGGAACAAGATGTCTCAACTTCTGTCATCACGTAACAGAGACAATGCTCTTCGTATAATTGAATTGAGATTTAACTTGAGATGTTTTTATTTACAACTGTTGCTTTCCATTGTGACTGTAATGTAGACTTTTTGATGGTTTTACAACAAACAAAGAATGTTAGTGTTAAAGACACTGTGTTTTGTATGATTTATGGCTCGTTTTAAACATTAAAGTTGCTGTTAAAAGGTCTAATCGTGTCTGGCAAGATTTCCGCGTATTTTCTTCAGATAAAATGCCTGTTTGTTGCAACTAACGGTAGAGCCGGCGCCATCTGTTAGTAATTACATGCGTTCTCATAGTAGCCGATTTAATCTATGCTAATCTAACTTCATACAAAAGTATGTACCAACTCATAATCTCGACGCACTTGCCAATAAATTAAAGATTACGATGACTGACCGCTTCCTTATTATCGACGAAATCTCACTACCCTATTCGGCTTGACGTTCAAATAGAGACATTACCCAAATAGTTTGAAGACTCATTTTGGCTTGAGTCGATCTTTCTCCTAACATTTTCTTACCGATTGTAACATCGATACCGATCGATTATTAGGTGTTTATTGTTAGTACGTCATTAAAATCCTGACAAGATGAGATGAGAGATTTTAAATTCGATTCGTGTCCACTTCCGAGCAAACATAAATCTGCGGATTAGATGAATATCGAATAGATTTGGAGGCAAATTGTTGATTAATTCTTTGAATCTTATACTAAATTGTACTTTCTCTAACCTATTCATGTTTAAAATTAGATATTTGAGAATTGTAGCCGTTGACCTTACAAAAAATGGGTAAATGCATGAAGAATACGGACTTGGATATCGATACATTATGAACGATTAAAGTAATCGGTATGTCATGTCGTAATAAGAGAAAGTTGTTATTTATATCACAACTTTATTATTGTGTATTACGGAAAAACATGTTGTACTTGCATGTTTTTATAACCGTTACATTAATAAAATTACAAATATTGCAGTCACGTGCCCTGATTATTATTTCATTATCATTTCTTTTTCACACTCGTGGCAATTAATTAAAGATAGTAGTATAATGTCAACTGATTGTCAGACAGGAGATTACATTGTACTCTGAGTCGTGAAAACGAAAGTTTAGAGAAATATATTACTCGCATCTCAAGTGAAATCATGCGAAACGACAAATAAAAAACTTACTTTAGCTATATTTCAGGGACTGAAATCTATGCCAACATACCGCATTTGCGGCGGATTGTCTTTTTATACAGGCGTTAAGCATCCCTCATACAACATTACAGATATGATCACGAACAAAATCATATTTGTGTTTTAGCCTATAGACAGACCGAATAAAATATAAGCATCTTTTAAGATATTTTCGTGTGCAATGTATAAATTGATAAGTATGATGTATCTGCATCTGACCATTCATCCATCCATCGCTCTAAGGTCTCGTATAATCGAGCGCATAATCGAATTAACACGAATGGAGCCATTCGAGTGTAGTATCGAGTGCTGTGGCAGTCGACGCGTGCGCAGCGCGATCGTGAACCGTTGACATCGGCCGATCGAGTTGACCTTGCGCGTTAATCCAAACTGACCCGACGGAGAGATGGTATTCATACAGAGAGATCATTCTGAACATGATATTGTACGTGGGTATAACGTTTAGGGGTGAGAGCCATCCTCTCCCCTACAAGTCTGGTGATGATGACGGGGTTACTGGAAGCCATCATCGTAAGTCAGTTAGGAGAAATAAAACCCATCCGCTCTCCCGCTAGTCCGGTGATGATGACAAGGCACCAAAAAAAAATTTAAAAAAATTCTGCAAACGTCTGCAAATACATTTGTAATAGTAAAAAAATTATAAACTGTTATTTAGTTTTAGCCCTCATATTGCAGTACCCGAAAAGGGTAGCTAAGTATCTAAGATCCTACTTAAAACATAAAACCTATATCTACACTTAGTATGCAATAAAAAAATTGACTTTAACTTAGATTAGATTTTGCAACCTCTTAGGAACACCTAACTACTGAATGCTGATTTGACGGCTTTTTCTCAAATCTATCAAACAGCATTTTAATTGAAAAAAAAAAAATCAATTCAATTTTCATTTTTAACCTACGACAGCAGTCAAATGGAAATGCCTGGTTGAGTGGCGATTTACGGACATTTGTCCATAATCTTGTACTCTATCTTAACCTAACTGTCCGATGTTTGATACCTTGTAGTAAAATACCTTTTCGCTAATTATCATAGCAAGACAGAAGAAGTATAAGTCATTTATCCTTCTGTACTTTCATGTCTTTGATCCAAGGAGTGACGAGAACCGATGAGTTGATTTGAATTAGGAATCGAGATCACGTTTTTTTCCTTTTGTGCCAGTGTGTCATGGTTTCGCCGTTACTCTATTGTATCGATACTATGGTGTTCCTAATCGGATTCGGATAAATCGTAAATCGATATGAGGAGATGATCCCCGGCCAATTTGTAACTGATTTTTTTAAGATCTTTTGGACAGTATATGGGTTTTTATTTATTTTGTGTTTGAGTTTGTTGGGTCGCGGGTAACGTGTAGATTAATTATACACAGTTATTGAATCTATACTAATATTATAAAGCTGAAGAGTTTGTTTGTTTGTTTGTTTGTTTGTTTGTTAGGTTAGGTTAGGAGCAAAGATACAATGGAAAATGTGTAAAAAACGGGGGAAACGCAAACGAAGTTGCTAGCACAGCTAGTTATATATAGAAAAATAGACTATATTTTGTGTAAGTAAATATGAATTTGCTAGATTCTAGTTAGAAAAGTAGATTATTGCCTATAGGTTTCCTCTTCGTGCTTAAGTTCGTAAAAACTTGCTCCTAGGGTTAATAGACTTAGTTTTTACACCTACTATGGTCATTATAAAGCTGTGTTTTCTACAGAATCAATCATTGTATGCAAGTGGTACGATTAATTACTGGACTATTAGTGTTGATTACCAGTTTAGACTTCACTGAACAAATACAATAGATCGGCGCCTTGATATAAGAGGCGTATTGGGTTAATTGTTTTAATAGTAGAGTTTGCGTATTCATTGTATTCCTGACTTTATAATATTTACGTGTATAAGTCTAAGAATAATTGAATAGTTTGTAAAGTAATTGATGTTTTGTCTTCATATTTTTTTATGTTTTAAAAACACAATAATGCCTAATTTGTAAGACGCATTCTGTATTCTTCCTGCTTCGCCTGATTCCTTATCATTTTTAATGTTCGAATCTAAGCGATTAGAGCTTACATTGTAATAATGAGCTTAAATGTGCATAAGATTGGTTCAGTAGGCGAAGTAAGAAGAAATATCTAACAATCTATCTATGTATATTGTTTTGTAGTACATACACAATTAAATATGTTACATTATGATATCGTTCGAACCCGCGACCCATACGTTGCGTGTATGTAACCACTCGTCAACAGCATGTAGGTACCACAGTACAGAGAGGCCACCGACCCAAACCGACCTTATAGAGCGTATCGGCAATCTGATGTGGGCAATTAAATGTTAATTTGAGGATCGTCGTGCACACAAGTGAGTCAGGGACGGGTACAGGCGGGGACAATGCGAATTACGTATCGCACGAAGCTGTTTTGTAATAGTGGCGATATCGTTAGGTGGAAAACTTGTGATGGATGTCATACATTTTATGATGAAGTTCCACTAAGTAGCTTAAGCACGTGCATTACGTATATCAGAATCAACAGTGGATGGATACACATATACACCGTGAAATTTTAGTGGTTGTTTTCCCGTGGCAGAACGATTTGCCTTTAGTAATACTATCGAATCATGCAAATTATTCCTCAAAAAAAATTTTTTTTTTTTACGAATTTTCAAAATTATAATTTTCCAACTCGAAAACGAGAGAAGCTATCGAGAAGTTATTTTATAAGATGTGACGTAATCAGCTACTATTTGCCGCATGAAATCGATGCTTAAAGCTAAAAAAGCTCTACGCCCTAAGTAATAAAGCGGTTCGAACGTGTTTTCGAGTTTCGGTTAAACCTTTCGTAAAACCGGCATTTATTTGATTTTAATAAAAAAAGATCTGCACAAATCTATTGTGCTACTAAGATAGAATCATTTTAATGTGGGAAAACAACCACTAAAATTTCGCGGTGTAAACTTAATAATACACTCAGAAACGGAATAAACACCGATGTTCGTCACACAAATATATGTCCCTGATAGGAATCGAACCTACGTCTCTTGGACCTGGGTATTGAACCTGGGACACTAACCACTGCTCTACCGAGTCAGTCAAAATAAATATAGAATCTTAATAGTTGCAAAACATGATCATTATAGTTTCCACCACCTTACCTAACCCTCCAACCAGTACACCACGGAAACGCTAACTCGCCAGCGAAACGGAGCTTTGGGAAAACAATGGACCTAAATACCAGGTGATACCATCAGCCTTCGGAGCGACCGCATCTCACAACAATGGTCTAATCACCCCTCACCCTGGATACGAACCGTTAGCCACTGATAAGTTCCTATGGGGACTGCGGACGCTATGGATTTATGTTTACCAATAAATACAGGTACTTACCTATGGATAACTGGATCCGATCAATGTATACAAATGTAGTAGGCATACACGGCTGTAGGTCGACTCTACCAAATGTGCCGTCCGTTGAATGATCACGGGTCACCCGTGTTCATGGCGCATTCAGTTTTCTAATTAGCAAAGTTACCTATGTAACTTATCTTCACTCCTTTTGAGTCCTTGTCTGATAGATAGAGCCTTAGATAGATTTATATAGCTCAAAATGGATCACAAACATAACTACGATGTGATTAGTACAATGTACACTGAATGATCAATGATTAAATTTAGCGTAGCCATTATCCACCGTCCTGTGTATTTGTACGTCCATGTTTTAAGTTTTCTTTCTTTCTTTCTCACTATAAAATGTTAGGGCAAACGTCAAAACCGCCACCACTTTCGCTATCGCCTGTACCGCGCGGAATGTATGGGAACGGTTGTCAGCCAGCGGAGAGCAGACGCGTGGCATTGGGCTCGTAGATTCGTTAGATAAGTGTACTTCTGCATTTATGATTTATGGCTTGACTGTTTACTTTCAAACACGTTTGTTTGTCGAGTTCAAGGAGGACGAAACAATAGATATGTTTTTAAGCTATTGCATAACTTTTATCGCTGGCTTTGAGCGCGGCGACCGAACCAAGATATTCCGTAACGAAAAAAACCTCACAATCGTCTAACGTCGTTTCAGTTCGGTAGACTTCGGCACGGTGTTTTTGTGCGTGCGGTTAGACGTATTGTACGACTCTACGAAACTCGCACGAATCGTGACGAGCTGCTCCGAAATCGGACGATGCTATGCAATAGCTATACCGCGGCAGTCTCCGAGTACCACACGTCTTTTTTTTATTAACCCGTGTCTTTCCAATGCTGGGCATAGGTCTTCTCCAAACTTGGCCTCTCTCCGGGCTTGCCAATTCCTTGATAGCTGGACTAAATCGTCACACCGTCATATGATTTATTTATTATAATACTTTTTTTTAAATAAACTAGTGACCCGCCTTCGCTTCGCTTGGGTATATTATACATAAAAACTTTCCTCTCGAATACTTATGTATATTAAAACCTCACCTAAATCGTTGCGTAGTTTTGAAGATTTAAGCATACATACATACAAACAGATAGACGCGGTAAGCTACTTTGATTTATACTACATATGTAGTGATAAACGTTTGGTGCTATTTTTTGGACAAACAAGATGACCTCACTCCACCTGATGGTAAGCGGTAGTGAGATCCAAATATGAGGTCGACAGGCACAATAGATCATATTGCGCCTGTCGCACTCACCCTGAAGGCCTGCTTTCTTTCTTTCTTCCCTTAAAGAAGGCCTTCAGGGTGAGGTCGACAGGCTCAAGAAGTAATTTTTGGATCTCACGACTACTTACCATCAGGTGAAGTGAGGTCTCACGAGTAGTCAAAAGGTTGTATCCTAAAAACGAATGGATATAATATCAATAATATATGAGTGCAATTTGCTTGCTCAAGCGAGTTCGTATGCGCAAGAGTCGATCTCGATTAGTTCTTTTCACCTTAGACCTCCTCGCGCGTCCCAGCCGCCATTCATCATCTCGTAATTGTTTTAGCGAAGCGATTCCGATTATCGAATGCTATAATCGGATATACTCGACCGCTTCTCGATTTCATTCGTTTGTGGGGTCACCATCATCTATGGAAGGATTTTAAAATGTTTTAATTCTTCAGTGTTTCAGCAGTGAATTATTTTGATAAAAGTGAATGTACACTTATAATTGAAGTGTAACTTTAATATTGTAAAATAAAATTTATTTTACTTGTTTGGGAAACTATCACACGACTTTAAACATAATTTATGTATTAATCACGGAAGACGAAATCGGAGTCCAATGGCTTTCTAACCCTACCGAGCCTCAAGCCCCAAGCTAGTCTACCTATCAAGGTTCACAAACCCTGGACTGTCCATAGCTTCAGTCCCCACGTGGTCTCCGATCGCAATCGATCACAGCTGATCATGCGCGCGCGCACCCGAGCGTCAAACACCGCGCTCTCTCTATTGTCCGGGCTATCTGCGCCGATTCTGTATCTATCATTTTAATGCCGATGTCGCTATTATTTGGCTTTTACTTTTTAATTTTGCTGTAAGCAGTGGCTATTTAACTAGTGACTTAAATATAGTTGGAGCTTGCAAAAGTGCTAAATATTGGGAGCTCATTAATACAACATCTCGTTTTATATTTTAATTTTCAAAACTGAAAAGGTTCTGGATATTAACCATCGTTAATAGCCTGAACTTTTTCAGTTTTTAAAAATTAAAATTAATCTGTTATACTTTTTTTTAAATCAAAACATAACTTACGAGTATAATTACAGGTGCATCTATTACGCAGTACTTCAAATGGTTGTCAAAAAGTCCCCACCATCCCCATTATTACACAACGATTACGTAAGCATCAACAAAAAATAACAAAAACAAAAGTTATTGCTGTCAATTAAAATCTATTCCCGCAAAATTAAAATAAAACAAGTTGTCGCAAAACCGCAGTCGCGGAAACCGCGCGGCCGGCGCGTGCGCTCGTGACGTAACGGATGCGACGCCATTATTTTTGGCGCTGAGGTTGTTGACCTGCAGTGAAAGTCGTCGGCGCCACGCCGGCTGGGCGCGGACGACCACCCCTGCCCCATATCTAGCTGTATACTATACTACATTTGTTTATGGTTATGTATAGGATCTGTACAAATATCATCAGTTTCATTTTCTGGCATTCCTGATAAGTATGGTTATGTATAGGATCTGTAAGAATATCATTAGTGCATTTTTTCATTGTCTGACATTCCTAATAAGTTTTCATTATGTTTTCATAATTAGTCATTCGTCAAATGTGTATGATGTGTTTTTTCGTCTTTACACATGGTATAAAAGTTTGTACGTATGTACGTGAAAATAATTATAGGACACAGGAATAGAAACATATCATTTGTGTTTTTGTCAAGTCTGGTAACTAGTTAAACTGTCTATCAGGAATGTAATTTGTGAGTAACCCACCTGTAAAACCCCTAACTTACTAAACTATGTTACTTCACGTCTCTATAAAGAAAAAGACCAATAGTAGATAGATATGATCTTATAATTCGCAATGTTTAGCCAAATTAAAATAACGCAGATTACAATGGCATCTTCATAAACATCCTATTGTCTTTCGTTCGTGTAACACATCGCTTAGGAAGCTATTATGCCGCAATACCTTCTTACCAACCGCCAGGAAAGTGACCTAAATTATTTATTTCCAAGTTATTAAAAGCACAATAAAATGCTCTTCCGAAATACGTCGATTCCCACAATGATACATAGAAACACCTTTCTATTTCAACCATTGCACAACAGTAGTGTTAATTTGTAGTATCTTTGTTTAATTGCTACGGTAAACAAAAGTATTGAAAACCATTTTGGGTTCCATGGCTGTTTAAAAAACCATAACTTATTTCTTAGCTTTATTGCATAGAAGTCCAACGAACATGGCACTACGATTTTCTACTTCTTTTTTAAATACCTGTTCTGTCAGAACTGACAAATATATTACAGCCTGTACTCTAGACTGCACGGGCTAGAATCCCTTGCCTTTCCCTGATAGGATATATTGGACAAAAAAAAAATGGCCTGTACTTGATAATTTATAAGTTATGTCAAAATTCTATACAGAACCCCGTTATTATAGTCGGCAGCAGTCGTTCGTTGAGAACAATGTCTAGAGTCGGAAATACTCTTCCGATGTTTCTTTCGTAACGTTTAATTAGTCGTAATGGATTGTGCAATCACATGCTTTATTGAAATGTTCTGAGTTATAGCGGAAACATCGTAATATTAAAAGTAATAAACATATCCGAATGTTTCTCATATGAATGAAATTCATCATGGAAACTATTTTTTTAAAAGTCCTGTGTATATGTTCCTGTGTAGCTACTTACTAGGTGACCTTTTTTTTTTAAACAAAAAAATATTAAATATGCATTTTTAACTCTGTATTTAGCTTTTGTTAAGTTGAATAATAAAATCTCTTAACAATAAATTTGGGCTTCTAACATGGATCAAGAGTGAAAGAGAAGACGGCCTCTAGAATACCACTGCTACTGTGCGCTTTATTTCAATAGTAGATCCTGTCTTCATCACATCAGCATCCTAATCGTTTCTGCGATATGAGGAAGCAAGGCAAATAAAGATGGCGCTATGATTCAGCATTCATAGAAAATATTGTTACAAACAACAACAAATTGGTGCCTGCTTCGTGGCTGCAACAATCAAATCGTGGAGCACAACTCTCAAAAAACATAACTCGTCTAGATAAGAAGCGACCGGAGCATAACCAGGAAACCACCTCTGACATTCAAGGGTCGTGGAAACCAAGGGAAACAGACCTGAGTTGCGTCACTCCTGAGGCGCGGGCGCATCCCGCAAATGTCAGGTCATGCGTGCCTTCCGCCCTACGCCAGGCGCAAACACTAAGGCCTTAAGGTTCACTTTCGATTGTAAACGTTACTTTTACTATTTATTAAAAGATAAGAGTTTTTTTTTAATTTTAAGTATATACAGATGCCGAATCAGAATCGATTATGTGTATTGGAACGCTGATGTAATTTACTGAGAGAAATAGATCCCAATAAGATATTATAGGTTAGGATCTATTTCTAAATTTCCATAAAAATAATTTGCTGCCGACAAAACTGTATTTTTCATTTCAGCGATTAAATATCTATACTAATATTATAAAGAGGAAAGATTTGTATTTTTGTATTTTTGTATTTTTGTATGTTTGTAATGAATAAACTCAAAAACTACTGGATCGATTGCAATAATTTTTTCACCATTAGAAAGCTGCATTATTCAGAAGTAACATAGGCTATATTATATTTTTTTTAAAATTAGGGATCCTTACTAAAACTCCAATAATGTAACCCAAGGTGTAAAAAATAGACCTGAAAAATTCCTTACGTCGCCTACGCTGCGAAAACTATTGAAGATAGAACAAAACCATTTACTAAGACTTTGCAGAACTCATCATTATCTACAAAAAGTGTCGCGACAGCATATGTCTAAATATTATAGTTATGTCACAGCAAGCGGTTTTTTATTCTAAAAATTTAATTTATATGCCGCCGCTTGAAAGGGCTCTTTATTTGTACCTTGGTATTAATCCTTAAAAAAATAAGTTACTTTATATTCAAAACGGCTTCAATACCATTTTATTACTTTTTGAATTATTCAATTCGGACATTTAATTCGGAAGATATCACGAGATTAAAAATGCATTAGAAAAAAGTCGCGTGGTTGCCGCCACTGCGCTCAGCTAGCCAGCATGCGATGTAGGCTCCATGTAAGCGTCACTGGGGTACGGGGGAGTCAATGTAATATACAATATAATAATATTATGAAGAGGAAAGGTTTGATTTTTTGTTTGTTTGTTTGTTTCGATTAGGCTCCGAAACTACTGCACCGATTTGAAAAAATCTTTTACTGTTGGAAAGCTACACTATCCCTGAGTGTCATATGCTTTTTTTAGATAAAAAAAATAGATTTCTCTTACGGGGTTAAAATATATTATATTAATAGAGATATCCCCGAAGCAAAGCGAGGGCGGGTCGCTATATGAAATAAAATAGAAAAGAATGATGTCTGGACTTTCAATCTCTTACATTTCTTTTTTAATTGCCTATTTCGTCGTCATCTCAAATTAGAATTTCTAAACTCTGACTCACAGATACCTAGCATGAAGGAATGCTAGTAAAAATCTAGATTTCTAAACTTTCGCTACAACAGCGTTTAAATGTGTGTAAAACACGTTTAAACTTGCGTAAATCTCAGTTATTGTGCGAGATAGTGTATTTATGGTCAAAATGCATTGTTATTTCTGTAGAAAGTTATCGACTTACGAGTAAATTATCGTCTAACGTTACTTGCACCTATTTATTTATATGTTTTATACCTAATTTAAACCCGGCGGGTACCAATGTGTTTTTCAAATTTGAAATTCATATGTACCATCATGCGACGCTTTAACGGTGAAGGAAAACATCGTGAGGAAACCTGCACGGAGTGCAGTGTACACCTACGAAGAAATTCTTATGTTGTGTAGTCAACCAACCCGCACTTGGCCAGCGTGGTTGACTAAGGCTTTATCGCCCTGGTTTAGGGTAGGCCCGTGCCTCAGCAGTGAGGATGTATATGGGCTGATGATGATGGATGATACCTAATTTCCCTAAGTATAGATCGGTTTAGGAATCAACTTGATCTAAAACAAAATATTCTTTTAAAAGTATTGAGTGCTAAACCACCCACAAGTGTTTCTAAACGTATTAAAATCACTCTTACTTTCTTGCTTAAAAGTAATCGTCTAAAAGTAGTTTCAAACGAAACTTCAATCAAAGCATATGACTTATGCCTCCATACCTTAAGAGGCAGCATCGAACGCTGCTACAGAATGCAAATAAGCCACTGCTATCAATTTGCCTAATTTATTAGGTGTCATAACGAATTTCTCATATCTCCAACCGAAAGCATTACCATGACAAATGATACTAACCGATTGCACACTCACGCGCATGCTAGAACGAGACACGAATAGAATTACTGTTGAGTGCAACAGTGATGGCGGGCGCAGTGAAATAAATTCAAATTAAGAATAGTATCGGAATCGATCTTGATTTGTCCAGCGCTGACAAGTGATCGGCCACGGCGAATCACAATGGCGGGTGTGGCTATCGCTCGAAAGTTGTAATGTCGTATACGTTAATCGATATTGAAAACGCGTGACATTGAAATACGTGCCTAAAGATTTGTGGGCGAAAACAATAGGCGCGATTAGCGTCTAACAATAGGGAATCCCACGACCTTGCGGCGGGATTGTGGACTTTATGTCGTATTAGCTAAAGGCCTATTTTTGTGTGTGGATGTTTTCGCTTATTCGGTTGTTCATTTAATATTGACCTTTACGTTTGTGCCGATAAGAAGGGCCTTAACTGTTTGCATGACAATGTGGCCGAAGGATATACGGGCCACATTCACAACGTTAGCCAACGTATGTATAAGATATACTCGACACGATAAAACTCGATCAGCTTAGTTATATAGAAATAAATTATGTATGATTTTTACAACTATAAGTTATTTTAATGAATTTTTAAAATAATTTAATAGTGGTTTTTACGAATTATCATTTCAAGTCAAGTTTCAAGAAAATAAAGTTTTGGTTAGAGATACTCCACTATCCATATTTAAAATATGTTTTTTAATATGAGATATTAGAAAATATAAACTGAATAGAAAAACAACTATTTGTACTACTGTTTCACTTTAAATATACGTATACGTTGTTCAGGTGATTACTACTTAATTTACAAGATAATGATTAAATGAAAAAGCATTCGACGTATGTAATGTGACCATTTGTCATTCTAACGACCATCAGTCAAAATATGGGAATCTCGAAGGTCTCACGAAGTTAAAACTAGCAAAAAACAAACCATTAATATGTTTAATCATTAAATGGAAAACGCTTATGAACTTTATCGTTTTCAGGATAAGGTTTCATTTTGCATACATAGTTATAATATTGCGTACTTGCGTGTGCGCATATCGGAATCAATTTCGTGCGTGCTCATTAGAAACGCTTAGATATTGTATAGATAGATACATATATGTATTTTGTTATGCAATAAGTCTTTAAACACATTTAGTTCCTATGGTTTTTTCGCAGTGTGTGAAACGTCAAACTGTCATCTGTGTACCAATATGTAAAAAGCGTTACGAATCCATTTATGTTAGTGACAGAACTCACTATATTTGGCAAATTCCGTATTAATATAATTGTCATGTGTGTAATATTATATGTAGACTTTTGTAAGTCACTGAAAATGATTTCTTTTAAGATAAGGGTAATACTTTATTGTGTATTGAAATGAGACTTCAAGTCTAGTAAAGTATAGTTGCAAAATAAAAACATGCTTATATGGTGGGTGAACGGAGGGCGGGCTTGTTCCTGGGTCAGCGAATAAGCCTCGCCATCCAAAGAGGAAACTCGGCCAGCCTCTTGGGCACGATGCCTATGGACAGCGACCTGGGACATATTTTTTATTTTTATAAGAATGTATCTATTAATTAAGTTAGTTGTATATATGTAAAGATTTTTGTAATATACTTTGTAATATGCTTATATGTATGTTATATGTATAACGTATGCTACGGACATGACTCCGGTTCTAACTCAAGCAAAATGTGTCAGTTATGTTATTGCCACTACACCCAATGATGCGTTAGGGTACATTTATACATTAAAGTCTACCATTCTAAAT
Source organism: Maruca vitrata (assembly GCA_039566165.1). Classification (NCBI taxonomy): domain Eukaryota; kingdom Metazoa; phylum Arthropoda; class Insecta; order Lepidoptera; family Crambidae; genus Maruca; species Maruca vitrata. The sequence goes on along the minus strand of CM076918.1, from coordinate 2,239,424 downwards.
CTCACACAATCATAACTCAAGACCCTTCTCAGCAAACCCCTGCGCTCAATTTCCTTTCCGCCATTACAATGTAGGTTGAATCTTCGTTTATTTTAATTGCAATAATAACCTCAATTTCCCTCTTTACAGGTAACAATCGGCGCGGACCGCCCGCTAAGTAGATAAGTAAAAGGAGTGGGACCGCGTTGTTTTAGATAAATCCAACAGCCGCCGGCGACGATCCCGATATTTATTAATATCAATTATCAAGAAACGTTATCTGTTTGTGGGTTATGACACGGGAGGGGGCGGGGGCGGGAGCGACTTAGAGATGTTGCCATTGCCGACTTTGTGCTTCGTTTTTTTGACTGCCCTTTCTGGTCGATAGAGAGAGATCGAGTGTGTCGCGATCGAGTTAGGAGTGAGACTCGTAAGATGAGAAACTCGTAAGACTGAGAAAGACGGTAAATCGATATGTCTGCTCTTATAATCTCTTTTTTTTTTATAGACCTCGCTTTCTCACAGTCATACAGTTGACCCGTTGTAGAGCTTGCAACAGTGCCGAAATATCGGGAACTAATGAAAATAAAACAATATCCTTAACATATTCAGCTTTCTAATGAGGTACTTAAGTCATTATTAAAGGAGCAAGTTTTCAAATTTGTTTCTAAACAAATCCGCTTTATCTTTTGGGTCAAACCGCGCCCGAACTCGTCCAGAGTGCTGTAAACGGTGAAGTATAGTCATAATTTCATAAGCACTATTTCCGTCCGAACACGAACGAAAATAACGTTACTCTGTCAGTTTGTTTGTTTGTACTATAACTCGACATTAAATATTGAGGCCTCCTTACCACCGGGCAGATATTGAAGCCTATTCACTAAGAGGCTAGATTTATAATTGAACGCGGAGCTATTACCTGGCCATCTGAAACGCATTTGATAAATGTAAATTAGCCCATAATAATACCAAATGTTGTAGTGTTCCTTATTGAAAGTCGTATTGTATGAGGACCGGGATGTTTACAGTGTCGGGTTATAATGGATTTTATACCGGCCTTAAACTTTGCTTGTTTTGGTAGCATCGGCCATATATTTCCGTAACTGGGTACGAACCGTTTTCAATAAAGGTGATAAAATAAATCTATGACAGTACCACACATTATTCTCTCTTCTATTGTTGAGATACTTATGATATTTTTTGTTGAAGATAGAGTAATATCGTTAGATAATATCTAACGATATGACTCTATCTTCAACAAAAAATATCATGTCATATTATGACAGTACAAAATGCTGTCATTTTATTCTTAAGTACACTAATGCAAACTACCAAAAGCTTGTCCAAAAATAATAAAAAGAAAACTTTTATAAATATTGTAAAATAAGAACTTACTGAAAAATTCACTTATCGAGTATAAAGTGAACTTTAGTTCAAAGGAACTGTCATGAAATTTTGACCCGTGATCATGGAATTGAATACACATATTAAAAAATGTTTCCTTTAATTATCGAGTTCCTGATATTTCGGCACTGTTGCAAGACTGGTCAGAAGAGTTCACAATGACATGTTCATATTCAATTTTCTAACTTGTGATATTATATTGATACCACTAAAACATTATACATTCTTACACCCATCCGTTTAAGAGACCAGTTTAGGAGCTGCGAACATGTCGAGTGCGCGGGCGCAGTAAGGCGCGTACAGCTTAGATCAGCCTTTACGGCGCCATTACCGGCCCTTAATTAAGCAGACCCTTAAGGGCTTCAGTCGTCAATTGTTTAGTTGGTTTTAAATTAAGCGGAAAATTGAGTTGACCCCAGTCAAGTATAAGGTGAAACTGTAAAGTGAGTGTGAGTTAAACGTTAATTTAATAGGTAAATAGCATTTGAAGACGATGAACGGTAGGTATGTTTTTAACATTAAAATGTACATGATTTTTTATAGATGCAATTTTCTTGATGAACATAAAAATTAAGAATTAATAAAAAATAAATATTACACCCGTAGTAAGAAGCTTAGGCACTTGTGTTACGGATATCAGAATCATGAATGGATACACAAATAAACTTAAATATTTTCAATACCACACCCAGACACGGAACTAACACCAATGTTCGTCACACAAATATTTGTCCCGGGTGGGAATCGAACCCACGACTCCTGGAACTTTAGTTAGTGGGTCACTTACCACTGATCCACCGAGCCAGTCAGATCATAGTGTTATCGTGAAAAATGACAACCAACGTCCGACCAACAAGAATAGATAGAAAAGCTCACGCAAGCCCAAGTCTCAACAATAATGTCCATTCCGTCATCACGAGTGTCGTAAAGAAAATACCTTCTATTGTAAACAATATTCTATGCAATTTTTACAACTTGCCATAAAACGGAATGTATACTTTTTTTTGTTCGCCCGTTGGAATCTTGTACAGAGTCGGGCCACAACACTTTAATCGAGTACAATTTTATCGAGCCGTTTACGATGTAGGAATCGTTAGTGTCCGATTACAATAATATCGGACGCAGAATCGAATACGGATCTATATTTAGAATATTTTATTTTGAGAAATAAAATGTTTCGCTCATGTTTACATGGGTTTGTATTAACGTACTTCTCCATGTACGGTTGCTAATGGTTTTCGTAGAGATGTTCTTGCTTATACTTATTGTCGTCGTATTGAATAGATGTAGTGTAAGGATCTGTTTGTACACCCGTATTCATAGCCTTTACAAAACTATGGTGTACTATGTATGATTTTAGACTTTCGCGTTCCATTACACTAAATATTTGTCTTTATGGGTCTACACGCGTTATTACGCGTTAGTTTCGGGGGTGGATCAAGAAATTCACAACCGCTGTGGCAGACGAAGACGGGCGGCGCCAGTTCGCTCGCGACCACGATTAGTGTAACCCAGTCGAAACGTCGGGCAGTAAGTAGCTATGTATTTGCTACTCTTAATAACGCGTGTAGACCCATAAAGACAAATATTTATGGTGTACTATTTATTGCTCCAATAGTATAAAAATAATCATATTAACATTTATGAAATATGAAATATCCAAGTCTATCAATACACATCCAAAATGTTGTAGTTTTGTGAGCTTTCTATGCAGTTTAGTTTGGTTAGGTTTTGCTTTCCATGAGCAATGTGTAAAGTTTCTGAATATGAGTATTACTTATAATTTTAAACTGTCATGGTTACACACATTAGAAAACTGTAACTGTCCGGGATATTTAGTTCAGTTCACCCCTGATCATGGCGCTTGAAACAGTGTAGAAATATCGGGAGCTCATTAAAACAAAACAACATTGTAAATATCCCGGACAGTAACAGTTTTCTAATTATTACTTATTGTATTTGAGAACTTCTATAATAAGGCGTCCAACTGATATCGGCTATGACAGATCGCAATTATTATGGTGTACGAAACGCCATGCAAAGCCACATATATAAATGTTAAAAAATAAATAAGCCACGAAGGAATATAAAAAGCACTCTGAACATAAACGGAGATATTGCGAGTATCATAATTATTCAAATACCCGCAGGATCGGCTGCGCAAATCTTTTGAATTACAAACAATACTAATAAAAATACAAAATAAAGAACGAGCCCGTACCGCAAAATTTATTTCGGCATTCAAGGGTTGTTATTACGATGTCTTTATCTCGATTTGTGTGTTCAATTTAATCAATGGTGAGTACTTCTGATTCGTATTTTAATAATAGACCCCTGTCAAAAATCTTTGTCCGAAGGTATTTTGAAAGCTTGGGACAAATGGGAGGTATTACGGTCATGTTTAGGCTCCGCTTTTTTTATCATTGAAGCTTATTGAATATTTTCGGGTCTAAGCTTTTGCTTCTGGGCTTTTGTCTTGGTTATCGAAATCTACATACCTAGTTGAGATTTTTTAATCGATTTTGTGAGAAATCGTATCGTGTTGTTCTATTTCTTTGGCGTGCTTTTTAGGGTTGTAATAAATGACTATTCAATATTTATTGCTACCGATAATGGAAGTTCTTTTAACTTTTTATGTAAAACAAAAGGTTTTATTCAAAATGTTGCGTGTAAGCTTTGTGTAATTAAAAGTAAACTAAGTACATGCCTCGTGCAATTCTAACAATTCAGAAAGAAAAATCGACTTTTTATCAAGACAACATATCGAATGAATCTGTAATGAATTACGAGAAATCGATTGTAACCTCAAACGTTGTCCCACGCACGATTTACAAACTTACATTGTGTGCTTTTCCGTTCAAATATGTACTTTATTAGTGGGCATTAAGGTGTTTAGTGTATGCAGGACTATGTTAGTATGTCAGTAATCAACGTGGATTGTGATTAACATTTCACCTTGCTCTAGTTAAGTAGTGTCTATGACAGGTGGCTGTTAGTTTTCCGATTCGTTTTCCATCGTTCATTGTGAATCGATTTTAGATCGATTGATTAATATCGATATGACTATTTGTTTTGTTTGTGTCGCGTTGGGTGACAGTATAATTAATACTGTTAGTAATTGCGTACATATATAAATAATGTAATCTTACAGTAATAAAAAAAGTCTACAAGCCAATAAAGATTATTGCAACATACTGTTACTTGCCCAGTTATAATAATACATAACCTAATTCTCATTTATAATCTAGTCGGTAAAACAAAACACCGAATAATAATTATAACATTAATTACAGCCAAATTGCTTATTTGTTTGATCCGCCTGAATTTTATTTGCTTAATTAGATTTAACGCAGAATAATTACTGCTGCAGTAATTGCACTCTTTATTTACGATAACAATTTATCATGAATCTCATTATCTTAGATAAATTAAAAATTGCGTGTTGAAAGGTTGCCGAAAGTTTTGAAATCACGTGTAACGGTTTTAATGAATGTAAGTCAATCATATTTTATCATGATTAACGTATTCAGATATTGTTTTTTTTAATCGTGCAGAATTAAGAATTGGCATTCATACTATTGTTTTTCTTTTTTTTATTTAAAGACTTTCAGGAATAACCTTACTCCACTTGATAGTTACGCTTCTATGAGGTCCACATGAGGTCACGAGGTACAATAAACTCACTCGGATGGACTGTAAATAAAATAATTTGGTACGTTGATGATCTCATTACCTACCTCAAAGATAAATATAGTGTGCGGAATAATAGTAAAGGCGAATAAATGATCCTCAAATAATTCAACTGCCTTTGTAAAATTGTCCATCATCTTGTATACTACTTTTATATCTCGCATAATAAGAAATGTAACGAGTATGAGTGAGACATCCCCAACACAAGTATTTATTACTTCCTGAAGCGTCTCAATACGTGTATTTGTAATTTTGAAAAATAAAAGATTTTTTTTTATTGATGAGTATCGTACTCAATAAACATAATTGGGATGTTATTAATATAACTTCCATCTTCAAAGAAACATAAGTAGAGAAAACAACATTTTAGCATCTTAAGGCTCAACTTACAAATTATCAAGATCCTGTCGATTTTACACTTTCGCATTAATTAAATGACTATATAAATTCCCTCGTGTTATCTTCTTAGATATCGCGGTCAGATTGACCATTAGACATTGGACTACTGCCCAAATAGCTACATAGATCGATTTACACAGCGAAATGTGCGACAAAACTATAATGCGCGATTTATAAAGCACGTTTATGCAAAACAAAATATTGATACATAGAATGTTATTGGCTGATGCATTTTATCAGAATATCCAAATACACAACGTCATAGGTAGTCGGTAAATTTCATTAGTAGTGGAGTTCCGTAAAACATGAAAATGGTAAAAGCTCGGAATCCAGGGCCAGTCAATGAATGTGTATAGAAAGTGCTTGATTGCATTATTAACACCTGAAAGAAAAAAGTTAAAAAAAAAAAATGGCCGATCTCGTTTACAACAATTTTTTTTACGAAAAATTTTTATAGTTGAAATTTCAATTGTTTATGTGATAAATTATGTTTGCTGAGTAATTTCAATGTTAATTTATTAAATTTTTATAAAAAATAATGATTTACAAAAATAATTTTACCATTAACTATATGACACAACGACGGAACGCAGCCCCCGCCGCCGCCATCTCTGCCCTCGGCATTGTAAATGCATCTTCTGTATTAATCCTTACTATATCTAGTAATATTATAAATGCGAAAGTAACTCTGTCTGTCTGTCTGTCTGTCTGTCTGTTACTCTTTCACGCCTAAACGGCTGAACGGATTTTGATGAAATTTGGTATGGTGATAGATGATAACCTAGAAATGGTTATAGGCTATAAATAATCACGCCATCGTTCTTAGGGGGTAGGCAGTAGGCAGATAACTAAATTGAGTTAGTGATTTTTAGTCGATTTTGCTAGGACTTTTGCTCTTTGACGTCTAAACGGCTGAACGGATTTTGATGAAACTTGGTATGATGATAGATGGTAACCTGGAAATGGTTATAGGTTATAAATAATCACGCCATCGTTCTTAGGGGGTAGGCAGTAGGCAGATAACTAAATTGAGTTAGTGATTTTTAGTCGATTTTGCTAGGACTTTTGCTCTTTGACGTCTAAACGGCTGAACGGATTTTGATGAAACTTGGTATGATGATAGATGGTAACCTGGAAATGGTTATAGGTTATAAATAATCACGCCATCGTTCTTAGGGGGTAGGCAGTAGGCAGATAACTAAATTGAGTTAGTGATTTTTAGCCGTTTTTGTTAGGACTTTTGCTCTTTGACGTCTAAACGGATAAACGGATTTTGATGAAATTTGGTATGGTGATAGATGATAACCTAGAAATGGTTATAGGCTATAAATAATCCCGCCATCGTTCTTAGGGGGTAGGCAGTAGGCAGATAACTAAATTGAGTTAGTGATTTTTAGTCGATTTTGCTAGGACTTTTGCTCTTTGACGTCTAAACGGCTGAACGGATTTTGATGAAACTTGGTATGATGATAGATGGTAACCTGGAAATGGTTATAGGTTATAAATAATCACGCCATCGCACTTAGGGGGTAGGAAGTAGGCAGAAAACTGAATTGAATTTGTGATTTTTTATTGTTTTTTGCTGGGAGTTTTGCTCTATCATGCTTAAACGGCTGAACGGATTTTGATGAAACTTGGTATGATGATAGATGGTAACCTGGAAATGGTTATAGGTTATAAATAATCACGCCATCGCACTTAGGGGGTAGGAAGTAGGCAGAAAACTGAATTGAATTTGTGATTTTTTTCTGTTTTTTGCTGGGAGTTTTGCTCTATCATGCTTAAACGGCTGAACGGATTTTGATGAAATTTAGTTAGGAGATAGATAGTAACCTAGAAAAGGATATAGGCTATTAATATTCATGCTATCGTACTTAAGGAGTAGGGAGTAGGCAGTAGGCAGAAAACTAATAAAGTTAGTGATTTTTAATCATTTGTTTTAAAAGTTTACCTCATTCACGCCTTAACGTTTGAACGGATTTTTATAAGACTTGGTTAATTTAAAAATAGGATTCTAGACACGGGCACAGGCTACTTTTTACGGCGGGAAAATTCCTTATTTCTGCGGAAATCTAGCGTGATCGTGTCAAGAAGTCGTTTTTCTTCCGTCCGTCTGACAACTGTTACGATTACTCTAATAATTTCTTAAGTAGGTACACCTAAATTATACACCTATAGAATCCCTGGAATGTCTTCTTTCCATTATTGAAGACCGCATAGTTATTGATATAGTACTTTTTGAGATCCTAGGTAACAAACACATTTTGGGCGCCCTTCGCAACTTCATTTTATACTATGTATAGAAAATAATAATTAAAAAGTTGAGATCGCACAAAATATTTTTTTTAACATTTTTTTATATACTATTCTAAACACATTTCAAAACTTGATATAAAGATTCATCGACTGGCCCTGGATTCCGAGGTATAAACCTTAAGGCGCTCCACTATAGGTAAAATATGTTTTGTATAAAGTAACGTAACTAAAATATGTGTAAAGTAACGTAACTAAAACACATTGTTCAACCTGGAACATTCTGCTGAGAGATATGAAATATGAGGTGTAAAAAAATAATTGACACTAACAAGGGTTCAGATCTATTCATAAAATTTAATTCACGAAATAGCAGACCTTAGGTAAATAATGACAATGACTAAACATTTGACAGTGACTATTATGACTAATCCGGAATTTAGAGGTGAGAGCCATCCGCTCCTCCGCAAGTCCGGTGATGATGACGAGGCTACTCCAAGTCATCATCGTAAGTCCAACTGACATACTTCATTATTATATCAAAAAATCTAATCCGGAATCAATATAAAATCGGTCTTCTATTAGATAATATTATATATTTTTTTATTTAACCTGTGTCATCCCACTGCTGGGCAAAGGTCTCCTCCAAACCCAACTCTATATAATATTATAGCATATCATTTACTAAATAATTTCACCTAGTCATACCTTCTAACATACTCACAGGTCGTTCAGTGTAAACCGCTGCGCCGGCGCACCCAGACCGAATCAATTACAATGCGTTAATCTCTTATCTGCGGCAGCAATTGAGCCGACTGGACAATAATAGCGACTAATAATGCCTTTGCAACTGTTGAACTAACCCAGGGAGGTTTCCCACGCCTGTTGTTATATAACTTAGTTTTTTTTACACTGAAATAGGATATAGGCTAAAAATGTACAATGTGTGTAAAAATATTTTACCGTCTACTTTGACGTCGGTAAAAAAGCTGGTAATAGTAGGTAATAGGAGTCAGAAATCAAGACAACAACAAATGGAAGATTAAAATAATTTTCCACAAATAATTTAGTCGTTGATTTTGTTCCTGAGTTGAGTTATCAACTTTCTTTTAGTCACTGTCATTATTTACACTGTTTGAACTCGCCATTTGAGTTAGAAAATTATAAATATAATGGTCTGTAGGAAGCGAATGTTTTTTTAAAATTTTGCAACTATTTATAGATGTCACTTTTACCGATTTTTAATAACAATCTATATGTCAAAAAAATCTAATTTTCCCTCGCTGCCCAATTCAACAGACAAATAAATATCTTCATAGTCAAACCACAAAAAGATTTACCACTCCAGGAATCCTGTTTAAACAACAAATTGTATATCACAAATGGACCTCCGATGTTTAGCCGCGAGTCGTCCGCTACTAGAACGACTCTAATCGCAATAAATCGAATGCGCCCGCGCAGCCGTAAATCAGAAGAGCGCAGGGCAGGAGCGGGAGCGGAGCGGAGCGAGCGAAAGTTAAGCTTTATTTGGACGTTTTTGTTAATAAATATTATCATTACACTGTGTTAATTCTTGTTAAACTGTTAAAACACGTAGCAAACAACGTAACACCGATGTTCATCACACACATACTTGTCCTGAGTAGGAAGTGGAAAAAAAAGATGATAACCATTATTATCTTTAAAAATTTACAAATTTAAAAATCGTGAGTGTATCCTTCAGTTATAATTTTTAAGTGTATTTATTCATTTCCTTCCTAATTTGTCCAAGTTTTTAAAGTGCACAAGACACTTGTAGTGGTTGGTGTTCGTCAGGCTACTGTTTTAGTCAGATGGTCATAACGTTCCCACAAATACAATTCTAACACTTCAGCATGTTCTACATTGTTTATATCACCAACAGTACTGCGGGCATTGTCTAACGCAATCCCATTTACTATAAAAGTAAAGCTTTATCGCCGCTTCCGCTCTAATGCGGGCGCGCAGGTGTAGGCGAGCTTAGCCCACAACTCGCCGACAGCGCCTCTCATAACCGACGGCCAGATTCGGTACTATTTGATTTAGAGAAATGGAAAGGCGTGGTACGCCATTGTTTTCACTTTAAAATTTACTGAACCCAGATAAACTGTATTTGGTCTGATAATGAAAGCCGTTTTGCCGAACCGAGGAAAGTGCTTAAGACAATACTGTATTGCTAACAACGCGGAACGGAATGGAACGAGCTAATAATTGTATAGTGTGTTGTGAATGCTATTTAATTGAATAATTTAAAGTGTTTCGAAATGCGCAATTGTTCGATTGTTATCTAGGTACAAAGGTTTGGCACAAATGAAGGCTCTCGTACAACAACGAAGAAATCTGAAATTATTAGTGACTAGGCGACTTGAATTAACATTCATAAACTTAGCAATATTGCTTCCACTCCTGCGACTGCTATTTGGCTACACAACTAAAACATTACTGTTAATGACATTAAATTATCTCAAAACAAAACAAAAAGAAGAAGCATCATCATTGCATTGGACCCTTCAAATGCAGTTACACTGTTCCAAGCGCGCCGAAATAGTGCGTACGCGCAAAAAACTACTCGGACCAGTCTCGTAGATGTCAAACGGTCCGATCGGTGACCGGCGCATAACCGGCACAAAACACAAAATAATGTTAATTGCTCACTCGTCCCGGCGCGTGCGCGTCGTCCGAACGCAAAAAATACAGCGACAACCGTAAAAGGAATATATAAAAAGCACACTGCCGCCGAAGGAATTCATGAATAAAAATACCGGACCAAAAACAAAACGGCACCAATTAAGGTGCGTTCGGAAATCTCTAAACTAAGGTTCGTTGGCCTGCGCCTGCGCCGGGGGTAATTAATTACTCCGAGGGTCCGTCGCCTGTTGTCTGAAAGGTTGCGACATGATGAGCTGCAAAAAGTCCTGGACTTAGAAAGACGATGTTGATGCTGAAGCGTTGTAGGACTTATGCTATCGTGGAGTCGTGTATCGAGTAAAAGATTACTTCCTTAGATCGCTGTTTAATATAAAGCCTGTTACCTTTCTTTCAGGATATCGACTAATTGTGTACAACATATAAAGTGAGGATTTGATCATTTAATTAAAGTCATGGTTTGAGAAGAAATTTAGTACTACGAAGAGACGTTTGCTTGAGAGCTAATACTTGATTATCTTAGCTTAGATCAACAAATAGAGCATTTATGAAAAAATAATTGTATATGTATACTTATAATAATAACTTTGTTTAATCATTTATCAAAGGCAAAAGTAAGTAAAACCCGTAAGTAATATATCCGGTAGCTGTCAAATGAACAACGTTAAACCATTATTGATTCCGGCCGCATATAATAAGGAATGTTATAATAGAAAATGTTCTACGTACAACGATAACCGCGATAGAATACCTATACAGTGAAATCAGTTCACGGGCTTCAAATGCATTGTTCCACGTAATTAATTCACTTTGCGTCGTTGTTGAGGCAACATGCATCCTAATCGGAGCCTACACGATGATTAATGTTCTGGTATGAATGAATGGAGTTATGGTAATTTGTGAAGATAGGCACAAAATAGCAGATAGGTCATATAAGCGCGCAACGCCCTCAGTGTGCCCACGTTCGAGTATTGTTTTAGTGCTCCTAGATTTTCTATTGGGTCTATGGTCTTTTGTCTTTGATTGTTGAAGCAAATTGTGTTTGATCTTTGTGTTTACAGTTCTTTTTAACAACGCAGAATCAAACACATTTGTTCTAGTATTTTTATAAGAAAATTTAAATATCTTCTTTATCAAGTGACTATAACTAAGAAACATAATGCTTACGGTTACGATTTGTATGGAAGCTATGAACTTTATTTTGACTGCTGTCTCCATACATAGATTTGATTAACATTTACAAAAATAATAGTCGTATTTTTATGTGTTTTGTAATGATATGTCCCATGCGTCCATAAACATCTTGTAGGCCTTCTGTATCTAAACATTCTTGGCATAGGTCAGGATTCTAAACATGTCTCAGTAGAATGGCAGCTGCTCAGACAGAGTGTCTTCGTTGAAATTCACTGCTCGCAAGTTGATGAAGTGACGAGTTTCGTAACAGTACCTTTGAATGATAACATTTTTCTAAACACTTTATATTTTTAACTACAATACTTGACGATATTTATTCATTGACTTTTCACTCAAATCACATGAAGAGAGTACATTTTTTTGCATTGAATAAACACTATGTATTATGACGAATAAGCTTAATAACATTGTATTTTCTGACCATTTAGTACATATACATACATACATCAAGCATGTATGTAAAGTAACAGCAGAGTTTTACGGCTTGAACTACATGATTCATTTTACAAGCTTTTATGTTTTAATTTTGCTTCTACGGTAAACAAATTCCGGGGTAATTTTGTCAGTTTGTCAGTAATTGTTAAAGCAGCCTATACACACCAACCATCATCACTAAAACAGCTGTTTAGTCGTCACGGAATGCGACAGAGGCCACTACGCCACGCACGTACGGCATTCAATTGTCTAATTATGAAAAAGAAAGCGACACATCACACCCTGCCACTCAAATTGACACCATAAGTTGACGGTAATATGGTCGCCTTTGGGGGAAAGCAGGCGGCGAGTAATGCAAGCCCGATAGGAGATAACGATATCAAATATATGGGTATTTAGCGAAAGTGGACGGTTGAAAGCGAAATTTTAGATGCGCTATAGCTTTAGGGCTATCTATACTATTCTATATAATTCGTAAGTTATTATTTGTGAACTGTAAGGTGGGTGTTCCTAGCTAGTAGGTACAAAAGAAATCTATTGCGAAATTGTTATATGCTTGGTCTGGCTATCACTTTTTAAAATTACTTTTTAAAAAAATAAATGGGTCTAAGATATTTGCTTGTATTACAAATATCTTTCATCGAGTGCCCTATCGAATTACGGAATGAAATATTTAACATATAAAATGTTCGCCCAAATATCAAGACACTAGCTGTGCCAGCGACTTCGTTCGCGTTTTCCCCGTTTTTTACACATTTTCCATTGTATCTTTGCTCCTATTGGTCGCAGCGTGATGGTATATAGCCTAAAGCCTTCCTCGATAAATGGTCTATACAACGCAAAAAGATTTTTTCAAATCGAACCAGTAGTTCCTGAGATTAGCGCGTTCAAACAAACAAACAAACAAACTCTTCGGCTTTATAATATTAGTATAGATTACCATTTCTTTTCCTAACTGACATAAGATCATATTGTCTAGGAGTAGCCTCGTCATCATCACCGGACTTGCCCCGCAAGAGCTCTTATCCCTAAACTACCAAATATGATTTATCGGTAAGATCGCTAATAGCAATAATATCTCTAATTTTACTCTTTTTTATTGTAACGCGTTAGTAATCTGCGGTAAAGTATCTATGTATGTGCCAACGAGCAAATGAAATATATGAAATAGTAAGTAGGTATTTTAAAAGAATCAGTTTTATTTGCCTCGTTCAAGTTACAAGGAAGGTCAAAATTGCACCAAAACAGCTAACGAACTGAAAGCTACATTAACGCATTTACCGCCTCACATACAACGTCGGTTTCCCGTACCTCCCCACATTAACACTATGCCACTAACCCGTAGAAAGTGTCGGTGCGTTTGCCGAGATTGATTTCTCTATCGGTTTCCATAGACTAGAGATTAACGACTGGTGTCCCGCGGATACGCCTTGTCGCGGCGTTCTATAAAAGCATAGACTAGAAACAGTGCTTGGGAACTGCCGTTTTTTTTTAAAATTGCGACACTTTTCAACTCTTAATAGCAGTTTAATTGCATGCCTAATTCCGAAATTTTCATGTGATTTTAAATTAGCAAATGTGTTTTATTACATTGTAACGTGCTCTTATACATTATTTGAGTAACCTCCTTTATTTTGTGTTTGAACCTATGTACTATAGGTGGGAGTGATTGTTAGTGATAGCAAATCACGCAAATTGAACACAAATTTTTTTCTCGCTGGCCACTTTTTGGACAATCGTAATCCCTTATTTCCTAAACATAATGTCTGAAAGTGCAAGATTAATTTTGCATGTATTTTCAAAGTTCAAATCAAAAATGGGAATTGCAGATTTCCTTAGCTTCGAAATTACTAAAGAAAACTTCAATATTTCAATAACACGTGTAAGACATTACCGCGTTCATACAAACGCTTCTTGTGACGCGATTTCTCTACATCTAAAGAAGATAATTACATGCCCTGAGCTATCACCGGGATTGCCTCAGTTAAGTGCTTTTATTAGAGAAATAACGAGGTTTTTGTACTGAGATTATTATGTCCGGCCTAATGCTGAGAGTGGAGATAATTTGCGCTCGATTCCGCCGTATCCGGCTTTTATCAATATTGGCTGACTATATTGGTCTATCGGTGGCAAGTAGCTGGTTAAGTCCTAGGATAGAATAGAAAAAAAAAATGGTTTTAGGTTTTATGATCTGGAAATTACTCACTCAAGAGATTGGGTTGCCTGCCCGTGCCTTGGAAAGCACATTAAATATTCATTGATTGCCTGATCGCAGTCCAGATGATTGTAACAAAATTTTCAAGCAAACGCACACCCTTGTGTATAATATTTCATGTGCAGATAACTAATCACCATTTAGATGTCTGTCGTGATTAGGCTGGAAATTAGGCTCGCCTTTTTACACATCGCCATTAGTATCCTAAACTTTATTTTCCGTCACATAATTTATCAGCAGTAAATCGTAATAACTGTAGCCCATCAACACCGGCATCACCAAAGGGCGTCATCAAGGAACACGAGCATCAATTGACCCCGTTCCCACATGATCGGCACAATCTTACATTCGTCACACGACCGAACTCGATGATGGCAACCAATTTGCGATACGTAACTTCGTGAATTTGCAGTGAAAATGAACGCTAATGTATGCGAAAATTGAGTGATGTAAGCGGCAATAGTTGCTTATACATATTTGACGACAAGTAAATGGTTTTTCTGAATTCAAACGAAGACTTCAAACTAAGGATGAGGCTCTCAATTCGGTAGCTTCGTATGTATATCTTCCGATGTTTATTATTTGGCCAAAATTACACATTTGAAATAACACATATTAATTTTACGGATTAAACTCGCGTGCATTGTTATTCTAAACATATTAATTAGAGATCCTACGTTTCGAGCTTTTTACAGAGCTCATGGTCACGGGAAAGACTAAAGAAGATCTCTTGATGATTTGATATGCCAAAGTTTTCAATTCCTAAACCAATGTTCCTTATACCACAAAATTGTAGACATCAAAAAAAGCAAATTAAAAAACCAATGACAGCACTCAATAGATTCTGGACAAATCAATTAGTCAGCTGCGGAAGCCCTGGCCTTGCCCTCTTCCAACTTTCACTCTGCGAAAGCTATTCTAGGTATCCAGGACTGTGTGCCCTGCGGTGAGGTCGACGGGGTCAGACTTCGTCGGGTATCCGCGAGCCAATCAGACCCTGCTGCATGTCGGATGATTCAGTTTAAGATATCAGCACTGGTCCCAGGGTCGTACGAAGGATGTACTCGTTCCATGAAAGTAAGAGGCGATGAACGGTGTTGTGTTTGTGATGTGCAGTTGGAGACTTGCGATTCGTCTCAGTGTTGACAATTTTATCTGCCACCTTTTACATCATGGATTATGTCGCCAGAAATAAATAAAAAGAGAAAACTCTTAGGGCGACTTCAGGATTAAAAAAATGTAAGAGCTTGCATCACTAGTCGCTATTATCATCATAACCTTCTTGATAAATTTGGATGCGAAAATTTTATAAAAGTACTTTTAGTGGCGTAAACTTTTGGATTGTGTAGACCCGCAATGCATTTACTTTCGTTCCATATCTGTACAAAGTTTTGTAAGATACAGCAAAAAAACGATTCTTTAAAAACCCTTATTCTTAAAAGTTGAGTGCGTCTTCTATTAGCAAATATTATAATATACGGGAGTACTTTAGCGTCCCAACCCCCGCGATTACCACAGTAATTATTGAAAACATAACTGGTTGCGTGCGCCCGCGCAGCCAGCGGTCGTAATCAAACCTCCATTAAAACTATGACTTTAATGGTCTATTCCGAAACGTTTTGATAACTAGGAGCGTATATTAAAATTTACTCTCCTTTTTATAATTTCATCGAATTTCTTTTTTGGGATCATAGCTTTTTATGATATTATTCGGGTACACTGTGTAGGGATATCTTTTCTATTTTATGACTTGGGAATGGTTATAATATAAAAACTAATTATTTTTATATTAATGACCTTTATCATATTATTTTTTGTGATGTTATTAATATTATAAAAAAGTATGCTTATTTCAGGACTCTTTTATTGACCATAAATATTTAAAAACAACTTGTCACTTAAATGTTGACACGACACTTCACAATAATGTTTTGCCCATATTGATTTTGTGAGATTTTATTATTAGTATATTTTTTGTAGACAACAAAATCTATAATGTCTGAAAGTTTATCTGGTGAAGAGACACATACGGAGGTGGTGCTTCAGGCCGTGGAGGATGTGGAGAGCTCCGAAGACCCTCCGATGGAGGAGTGGTCTTCGTTCATACTCGCCCTCCCACAAACCAACAAGAAAAAACTCCTCTTTGCAGAAGGGTTGTATGACCCCGGAACACCTGACATATGTGACCAGTACTTAGCTCAATCTGACAGTGATGTATTCAGACATCTCTATTACAACTACCCCGCTGTTTTGGATCCAGGCATCGAACAAGCCCTCTTCAGCCCTCCTGACAAAGTAATATACCCAGATGATGGACAAGAATTGTACTTGGCAATATGTAAACAAATGAATCTTTGTCCTGTTAGATCATTTTATAAAGGCTTACTGGAAGAAGTGATAGATTTGAGGTACTACTGTGTGAATTCAGCCGGATTCCGGCCAATGAGCTTAGCCTTAAGTCTAAATAGAACTGTCAAGGTATTGGACTTGACAGACAATTTTCTTAATCTAGATGCGTGTTTTCATCTAGGTGAAATGTTATCAACAAACACTTGCATTCAAGAGTTAAACTTGTCAGGCTGTAGGATTGGACCCGCTGGTGCTAAAAGGTTATTCGCTGGGCTAGTCACGAACCGTGTTCTGAACGTTTTGAATTTAAACAGAAACCAGCTGTCAGATAAAGGCATAGAATTCTTGGCTCAAGTAATTCTGAAGAACATCGACGTCCAGAAGATATATTTGAGCTATAATGCTATTGGCGGAAAGGGAGTTGGAGCTTTGGCTGAAGCTTTCGAGACATACAACAAGTTCACCCATATCGATTTATCTTGGAATAATCTCTTTACACCCGTCGGTACATTCAACTTACTCAGCCGTCTTTCCGAGAACATTGTATTACAAGAATTGGATTTATCTTGGAACACCATGTCAGGAGCGCGACTGGGCGTGGCTGTGAGAAATGCTATGGGAGCACCTAATTTGCGGCATCTTAACTTGAGCAATAATAGATTTAATTGCGAAGCAATAACTAGCATTATATCAAACTTAGTCAAAGCTAAGAAACTAGTAACACTTGATCTATCGTTTAATCCTTTGACGCCAGATGATGCTTTAAATATTCTCAATAAGGTTAAAGCACCGAATGTTAGAGTTCAGCGAATACTTTTGGATAATGTATTTGTCAATAGCAGATTTCTATTGAATTTGAAATTAATAAAAGAGTTAAAATCTAAGAAAAACCTAGTTGTTACATATGGGGGTGTAATAGGAGACTTCGAACCGAAAGGCGAAGACCCAAGAGAGCTAATTTTGAACAGAGCTGAATTTCTAGCAAAAAAACCTAAAAAGCGTCCGGTTGATATAGCACTTGTTGCCATGCAGTTGCTGAAGGATAACAATGTAATAATGCCCACAAAGGATTTTTGTAATGCAATGCAGGGGTCTGGTGCTCCTTTAGACAATGATTTATTGGAAGAGATGACGAACTTATGGGCCGGTCCCAGATTGGCTAAAACGAAGACGATAGATATGAACTCTCTTGTGGATTATATGAAAAGAAAATGGCCTGATCGAAAACTGCCACCCACGCCGCCACCAGAGCCGGAACCAATCCCAATACCACCGCCTGAGCCCAAAGCCAAAGGGAAAGGGAAAAAGAAGTGAAGATTTTTTCAGACAAGATTTTGTTTGGAGTATTTTTATAGGCGATGTTATTTTAGATTACGCGTTTATTTTTATAATTTTGCATAGTATTGTTGTAATTCTTCATAAGTAGCGTTTTATTTTTGTATATTTTAATTTTTAGATTTTGAAGTTTAACGTACATTGTCTTTTCAACCTTTATATTATTATGTGTTCTAATAAAATGAAATTCAGTACAGAACATGGTTTTTATATTTCTGAATAGATTTTTAAATATTTGTTAGCCAATCAATGCTTCCAACGAGCCCTAATCTAGAATCTACAACACAAATGACACTTTAAGCACCGTATTCTCTAGTATAAACTTATTCTATTTGCAACGAAGAAAATATTTTATGAATTAAAGGATTTATTATGTTTTCTGTCACATTATGGTTTCGATGATTTTTAAATGTTTGATGATTGATAAGTCAGTCATGTAATTTTGTTAATAAAGAACCTTTAATTTTGCAACCGTAAGAAGTAAATTCAAATTCAACATGTCTTGCGAAGATTTTGATGAAATGGTGGCTCCGACCGTTGAAGTGCTCTTCGAGCAAAATGTCGAATCTTCTGAAGAACCTCCTATGGAGGAGTGGTCATCTCTTATGATAGACGTACGCGAACAAATTAACTTGAAACGGGACCAATACGACTTAGACCTTTACGATCCCGGCAGTGGCGAAATATGCACCAAATATACTGTGCTTTCAGCTAGTTCCGTTTTTAGACATCCTTACTATAACTACCCAGGTGTCCAAGATCCGGGAATAGAAGAAGCTTTGTTTGACCCTATACCTAAAATAATATACCCTGACGATGGACAAGAACTTTATCTGAGTCTATGTAAAGAAATGAAAATATGCCCTATAAGAGGATTCTACAAACAGCTCTTGGAAGACAAGGTTAACTTAAGGTACTATGGAATAAGTTTATGCGGTTTTCGGCCTATTGCAATGGCATTAAAGTTGAACAGGTATGTTCAAGTTTTAGATTTAACCGACAATTGGATAAGTGAAGATGGCTGCTACCATTTGGGTGATATTTTGGATGAGAATGTCACGTTAACAGAATTAATCCTACGTGGATGTAGGATTGGACCTAAAGGTGCGAGATTATTGTTCAATAAATTACATCTGAATCGATACATACAGAAACTAGATCTCTCCAGAAACCAATTAGAAGATAAAGGTGTGGAATTCTTTGCTAAAGCAATTTACAAAGGATGTAATATACCCAACGTTAATTTAAGCTTCAACAAATTGAGCGGCAACGCAGTCGCTACTCTTGCAGAAGTGATAGAAATAAATAATAAGTTTACCCACTTAGATTTGTCCTGGAATACATTGCTGTCTCCTAACGCAATATTTACGCTGTGCTCTCGCCTGTCCCAAAATAATAAATTCGAAGAACTCAATTTATCTTGGAACTCGTTGAGTGGTTCGCGCGTCGGCAATGCAATCAAAAATTTGATGAAGAATCCTAACATCCGTTACATTAACTTATCCAATAATAAATTAGAGGGTTCAGCTATTAAATCCATCGCTGCAAATTTGTCAAAAGCCGTGAAGCTTGAAGTTTTAGATTTGTCATATAATCCTTTGACTCCTCAGGATGCTATCAAATTGCTCACGTGCATGAAAGATCGTCAGGTTAAACTGAAACAACTGTTGCTAGACAATGTGATTGTCAATGATAATTTTATAGAATTGCAAAATGAAGTATTGAAACTGAAGTTCCGTAAAAATGCAGTCATTACATGGGGTCTCCTTAAGTCTAAGTTTGTGCCCAAAGGAACAGATATAAGAGAGATAATTTTCGATAGAGCTGACGCTATATGCAAGGGTAAGAAAAAGGGTGCCGTGGATATAGCGCTAATCATTCGTCAAATCCACAGAACAAGCCAAGAGCCATGGATCACCAAAGAGTTTTTCAGAGAAGTCAGGAGGGCTGGCGCGGCGTTAGATGAAGATTTGCTAGTTCAGTTGGCTAATATCTTCCCTGGTCCTAAAGCAGAGAAGAGTACGACTGTCAATATTTGCGGGCTCGTTGATTACATTAATCGCAAATGGCCTGACAGGAAGCTCCCGCCGACCCCTCCGCCGGAGCCCGAGGTGGTAGTTGTACCACCCAAAAAAAAGAAAAAATAGGTCTACCGTTATGGTTTCATTTTATTTTTATGACTTTTTCGTTTTTTCTTATTACTATTCATTCAGTTTATATTATTTGTCTTACAAGTTTCATTACTGATTTGTTATTTTGAATACTAATTTTTTAGTTTCGATACATAAGTTTAGTTAAGATTAGATTTTATTTTAGATCAATTTTAGTTGTATTTTTTGTGTTAAGATTTATAAGACAACCTTTCTTTGTAAGTTAATATTTATATTTCATAAAAACGAAACAAATCATAAAACTGGTCTTTTGATTTTGTTAGTTTTTGTTAATCAAGGGAAAATTCACTATCAATCATAAATAATAATATGATAACGTAGAAAGTGATGTGTTTTGATATGTTAATTAACTAACAAGGCAAATGTCATGTATACTCCATGTAGATTAATGTATATAAAAACTGTTTGTTAAATAATTATCTATTCTTCTTTTATGATAAAAACATACATCGTTTGGCATAAATCAATTTACTGTCTGAATCTTTACACACATATTTTAAGTGCCTTTTATTTTAAGTTTAGTTATTATTTTTATAAGGTTATACACGAAATCCAAAGAATATGCCTGACGAAGAGGAAGAATTCCTTGCCGCGGCCGCTGCGCCTCTTGAAGTGATCTTCGAGGCAGAGGTGGAATCCTCTGAGGATCCGCCTATGGAAGAATGGTCGTCCCTCATGTTCGACGTGAGGGTCCAAGAAAACTTCAAACGGGACCAGTTCGAACTGGGGCTCTACGACCCAGGCAGCGGGGAAATATGCACCCAATACATACCTATCTCAGCCAGCTCTGTCTATAGACACCCTTATTACAACTATCCAGGAATTCGCGACCCCGGAATCAAGGAAGCTCTGTTTCTACCCATTCCGAGAATAATATATCCCGATGACGGACAAGAACTTTACGTGGATATTTGCAAAGAAATGGATGTGTGCCTCATTAGAAAATTCCATCGGCAGCTTCTCGAGGATAAGGTGGATTTGAAATACTACGGTATAGATCCACGCGGATTTCGACCTTTAGCGATGGCGTTAAAGTTGAATAGATACGTAAAAGTTTTAGATTTAACTGATAATTGGATAGGTGAAGATGGCTGTTATCATTTAGGCGAAATGCTCGTAGAAAACATAACATTGGCAGAATTAAATGTAAGCGGTTGCAAGCTTGGAGCGAAGGGGGCAAAATTTCTTCTTTATAAGCTGCACCTTAATAGGTCACTTAAAAAGATAAATTTGTCAAAAAACCAATTAGAGGACGCAGGTTTTGAGTATTTAACTAGAGCTATCTATAAGGGATCAGATATCGCTGACGTAAACGTGAGTTATAATAAATTGACCGGGAAGTCGGCTTCAACCCTTGCTGAAGTTTTAGAAATAAATAACAAATTGACTCATCTGGATATGTCTTGGAACTCGATGTTGCTACCGAATGCTATATACACACTATGCGTCCGATTGTCGCAGAATACTAGATTTGAAGAACTCAATTTATCATGGAACGCACTAGCCGGACTACGAATTGGAAACGCAATCAAGGTACTACTGAAAAACGCAAATTTACGACGTCTGAACCTGTCCAATAATAGCTTTAAAGGCCTTACTGTAAAATTCATTGGAACGAATTTACCGAAAGCGGTAAAGTTGGAAGTGTTAGATTTATCTTACAACCCTATGTTGCCTGACGATGCTGTAAAGCTGGTGACGTGGATGAAGGAACGCTCCGTGAAACTTCGGAACTTATTGCTTGACAACGTTGTCGTGAACGAGGAGTTCATGCAAATACGTGATGAGGTACTAAAGTTGAGGTTTCGAAAGAATGCAGTCATCACGTGCGGTGTGCTCAGAAAGAAGTTTGTGTCAAAAGGCTTTGACATGCGGGAGATCCTTTTGGATAGAGCCGACGCTCTGTGTCGAACGAAGAAAGTCCCCATCGACATAGCGCTGTTATTCCGCGAAATGTACAAGAAAAGCACGGAGCCGTGGAATACCAAGGAATTCTACAGAACAATAAAGAAGTCTGGTGCTCCAATTGACGAAGATGTGATCTTTGAACTGTGTAACATCTTCGCTGGGCCTAAGGCGGAGAAGAATACCACAGTCAACATTTGTCGTCTGATTGACTACGTTAACCGTAAATGGCCCGACAGACAACTGCCCCCGACACCGCCTCCTGTCGAAATCCCCGAACCGAAAAAGAAAAAGGGAAAGGGAAAGGGGAAAAAGAAATAAAATAAGTCTTGGTAGGTATATACA
The DNA here is from genome assembly GCA_039566165.1 of Maruca vitrata. Classification (NCBI taxonomy): domain Eukaryota; kingdom Metazoa; phylum Arthropoda; class Insecta; order Lepidoptera; family Crambidae; genus Maruca; species Maruca vitrata. Next base: position 2,217,086 of record CM076918.1, on the reverse strand, counting down.
AGGTATTTGGTTATTGTATGTTTTATTTAAGAACACGTCTTATTTTGTAACATAGTTTGTATTCGTCGTTTTAATTTAATAAAGTTAATGTTGCATAGCCGAGTCTTTTAATCTTGCATCATAAGGTTCTAGCTGTTCTACAATGGTCTAAACGGGTGATGTAGATCGCCGACACAGAGAGGCGGTGGCGATCCGTATCCACTGTGGCACGGCGCGGGCGCATGATACATGCAAATATCTGGAAAGTGTTCGCGGTTCGCGATGTGTAGTTGAAGATTTACAATTGTGATTTACATCGGTGTAGCCGTCGGCTTTCGCGGTCTCCACTGTCAATAACGATCCGACATGAACAAGTAACGATCAAACGTTTATAAACATAAAGTGCTAGTCTAGAAGGTAGAAGTTATTATTAGTAATAGCATTTATAAGAACCGCCGTTACCTTTCATATGAGTAGTTTCCATTTACATTAATTATGACATTAAATATCCAATTATGAACTACACGACGACACGACTTAATCAGTAAAATTGCAATGAGTTTATATCGTTTGTGCTTGAGAAAACAATATTCAGTGCTTAACATTACTTAGACTTCGGTAAGCTCGTCATGACTGTAGTTAACCTACATCATTTTCACTTTCTTAGTAACAAATTACCTAGTAGTATTTGCTTGGCGAGGTTTTGTTTATGCTCCTATAGGGGAATATTGGTGCGGGACTGACGAGCTACGAGTACAATGTGGAGTACCTACTATAGTTAAGAATATTATTTTTAGTCGCTTAAGTTGTTGTTCTTCTGTTGATTCTTATATCTGTAACACAAGTACTTAAATTACTGGGAAGTTCGGAATTAGAATATTGTATGTTCTGAATTTTATATGTTTTAAGACTATTTTGACGTTGTTATGGTTGACGTATGTATTTAACCCATAACCAGTATAATTAGGACCTTATTTTGAGGGCATAAGGTTTAAATCATGGTGACACAATATGGTTGCCATTACCAATTAAATTAAGATATCAATCTGGGTCAATTTGTTAAATTCCTATATTTACGTTTCTTAGATCAAAGACCAATCAAATCAAATGCAAAATTTGGTGGCTTCCACCTAAAGACCTAGCCAGATCATGCACTAGGCCTTAGGTCTTTAAGAACCTACCCAGATAAAGCACTAGACCCTAGGCCCCGCCGTAAGCGCACGGAGACGCGCCGAGCCTGCGCCGGCGCACGGTAGCGTGCGACACGCAACCCGGCCCTGTCCGCTTTATTATTATTTATTGCTTTCCAATAATCTCCGACTAGATAATATGTTCAACAATATAAAATGCCGCTGAACGACATTCTTACATGTTATAACGTAGATTTCGAGTGAGATGTTACTTGCGGCGCATTTGCCCGCGTTTGTAAATGTCTCAAGGGTTTTGCGTCAGACTTTGGTAATATTTAGGGTCTGTTATTGTTACTTAGTCTGTTTTCTGGATAAAGATAATGTTACCGGAAGTGGTTGCTTAACTGTAAGGGTCAGTTTTGGGACCGAAATTACGAAACGTCTTCAAAAAGACATCACAAAATTAGTGTCATTTTTTTCTATTGATAAAGATATAAGATACCTTATATAGACATTAGATTATATGAGAACTTGAAAATGAAATGGCAATTTGCCTTTCGATGATAATGAAACTATTTAAATGCATTGTCTTTACATTACAACATATTTAATTTATTTACCCATACATTACCGAAACGCAATTCACTCAGAACTGTGTACGTTGTACTGATGATAGCCAATATTGTTTCAGGTAACTTTCGCACGAGTAAATCCCGAGAAACCGATCGCACATCACGAGAATGAAAGTTAAGTGTTGTAGTTTTACCTCAAACGACTGTCGGCACACAGACATCTGTGGATGTCCCACACACGCGCTTATGGACGACTCACAACACACAACATTGTATGGGGCAGGACCGTGTGATTCGACAGTTTCACCCATACCATTATTATGTACCCCGCCAGGTACCAATGTGTTTTTCAAATTTGAAATTCATATGTACCATCATTCGACGCTTTAACGGTGAAGGAAAACATCGTGAGGAAACCTGCACACCTACGAAGAAATTCTAAGGTTGTGTAGTCGACCAACCCGCACTTGGCCAGCATGGTCGACTAAGGCCTTATCGCCCTAGTTTAGGGTAGGCCCGTGCCCCAGCAGTGGGGACGTATATGGGCTGATGATGATGATTATTATGTAGATTGTAACTCCTACTACTTCAGATTTTTTCCCCTAACTGACTTACGATGATCGCTTGGAGTAGCCTTGTCATCATCACCGGACTTGCGGGGAAGCGGTTGGCTAAACCCCTAAATGCCCCTAATGTAGGTACTTCAGATCTTTTTTTGTTTTATGACGTAGTTCCTTAGGATGATTGCGCCATCTAAATTAGAATCTCGTCTTAAAAGGCTACTGATGAGTAATTTGTATTTTACTTAAAGTAATACGTAGTATGGTGTTGCTAAACATGTATGCCAGATAAAGCTTGGCTAAATGTTACATTTATTGGCCTCCACCCGCGATTAAGTTTGCAAGTTATTTATCGGATTAAATATTTAGTTTGTTTTAATTAATTTGGATTAAACAATAGTACTGTAAAGCTAATCGAAATTATATATGTCATAGAAACCTCAGCCTTATAAAAAGACATTGTGTTAAATCAATACAGAAATGAAAATAGTATTAGTATCTGTTCCAAACATGTCTTATTTAATTTACACGTTTTAGCGTTGGTGTTTATTCTATTACTAGCTGTGCCCGCAACTTCGTCTGCGTGGAAAAGTAACTTTCGCCAGCATTTTGATTTTAGGAAGCATTTTTTAAAGTAATTACAGGTAAAACAAATAAAGCCACATAAATTATAAAAACTATAAGAAAAGAAAATATAATTAAACTTAGCAATGATTAGATTAATACCCAGGAAAGAACCTAAAATTGTTTACTGATTAATAGGTGATACACAACATACTACATTTTTCATTACTCGATAAAAAAGAGGATTCACTCGCCCAATATTTTATTGTCCAAGTAATGCTATAGCCAGATGAGGAGAGTGGTAGCTAGAAACTCACAAAATATTTTTCACATTTTAGAACTAAAAAACCACGTTAAAAATTTATTTTATTTGATAGAAACAGGTTTCAATGGTTGCAAACAGCATACTGTACCTATGAAGTTAGTACACAAAACTGATGTTTGATATCAGGATGACTTCAAAAGGTAAAAAATACAAACAACCGATCCACTGCCTTAAAGTATCTATAAAGGATGTGTGTCGCCATGTGACTACTTTGTTTCTCGTAGATTGTATTGTACTCGTAATGAAACAATGAGATAATAACATTAAAACGCAAGTTTAATAAAAGGAACTTATTAATTACTTTTGGTATTTGAAGCAATATTGAGAAATAATAAAGCACAGTGACATCTCTTGAACTCACCAAGAACTAAACACTCATGTCATATCAAATCTGACAATATTTGACATGACTTGCCAGCTAAAAACGTGATAGTTGGGGAGCCCCACGGGGGTTTTGCAGTCTTGATGTTTGAGTCAGACACAGACTCTGTCTTGTATGATTTTTAAATTGAACTTTATAATATCCAACATTTTTACGTGAATGTTTATAAATTCCCCTTTGTATGCTTAGAATATCGATATCCTTCTATATGAACATGCAGATAATACCGAACAGCCTATCGATTGGAAAAACACAAACCAGCCATGCAAGCCAGCAAGCAAATATAGGACATCTGACCACCTCCATACCAAAAACCAGATTAAAGAGAAATTTAGCGAATGTAATAAACTTCTGTACCTGGTGTTCGTGGATATTTCAAAAGTCTTTGACGGTATCAACCACATCAACCCAATTAGCTTTCTCTTCTTCAGCAAAACGTCGAACCCACATACATAAAAAATCTCCAAATAATTTACCAACAAAGCACAGCCGATATCAAACTGCACACTGAACGCCTGACATTCAAAATACAAAAAAGAGTTAAACAGGGTGACTCCCTATCACCAAAGCTTTTCAGTAGAACGCTCCAAGAAGTCTTCAGATTCACTATAATATTCTTAGGCAACAAAAGGAATAAGTGTAGGGGATAGATGACTGATAAACTTTCGCTTTGCAGATGACATTTTCCACATCGCAAATAAGTATACCTGGACAGGACTCGAGATGATGCTCGAACAACTGAGCGCTGAGAAAGCTTTGAGGTTAGACTGACGATGAATAGATCCAAAACCAAGGTCGTAACCAACAGCACCAACGATAGGATAACAGTCAACAGGCAGGTAAAGCAATATATATAGGAGTATAAACTTGGGCTAGGCAGCCTCCTTCGAAAACAGGCAGGACAAATAAATACTCCGTAGAGCAGACAACGCCTGGAAAAGCTTCTGGTCTATGAATGGGTATATCAAGGGTGACCTTCTTTTATCACTGATCCACGAACACATCGACATTTTCATACTGCCCATCCTCACATATGGGGCAGAATCATGGCCAATCACCGAAAATCAGAAGTTTAAACTCAAGGTTTTTCAAAGAGCTATGGAGTGGAGTATCATAGGTATAAGGTTAAAAGATAAAATAAATTTTAACACCATCCACTCCCGTACTGTTGTTGTTTTTAGTCAAAACTGAAGTGGCAATGGGCGGGGAATGTCTGCAGGATAAAGAACAATAGATGGACCAGAATCGTTACACATCGCGTGCCTGAAGACGATTATCGCCGAAGAGAAAGACCCAAAAAAAGGTGGTATGACGATTTTGTCCATGTATCAAAGAACTGGCAAGTCCTAGCATTGGACAGAGAGCAGTAGATGAGTTTGAAGAACACTTTGCCCAGCAGTGAGATGATACAGGTTAAGAAAAAAAATTACAGATTATTATATAGCAGGACTTTGATATCAACTTGAACCTCCTGCATAAAAATGTAATGCGCTGAAGTACCTCAAGATTATGTGTTTTTCAACAGACAAAAAGATTAATTATAACTTTCTGGTCCAAATCGTTACAATGACACTTTTTAGGGATTATTTAACATGCACTTTGAATGACTGACACGGTCAATTAACTTTTTTCTTTCACTTGCACAACAGCTTGTTAATTACCAGGTGTTAATCGCTGTCCCCCCACTTATAAAGAAAGTGTAATAAACTTTTTTCTTATTTAGCGTAATCTTTCTATTCCGATTCCATGTCGTTCGAGTAACTGCAAATCTAGCTATTTACCTCCCCTACTATGACGTTTTGCTCAATAAAGTAGTCTGTATAGTCCTAGTCAGAAGGTTTATTTTGGTCAATATACTTTTACCATTGTTGTACGTGATCTAATAAAGTTAGATTTTTAACTATCCTACAGGAATTTCTGTGACTAAAAGTATTTAAGATCTTGACCGGGGATGTATGGTACCACCATGCAAAAATTCATTTAAATCGGTGTAATAGTTTCAGAGCTCAGTCATTTATTTAGGTTTTTTGAATATCCCACGGGAACCAGTTAACTGTCAGTGATTTCAAGTATCCTATGCATTTTTCCGGAATTTAAAATACCTTCGTGTAAACTTTCATTTAAATTGGTTCAGCCGTTTAGGAGGTCAGTCGAAACAAACAAACAAACAGACAGAGATACAATTTTTTTTCTAAGTATGGGGTTGTGTTCTACTACTCTCAAAACATATCCCTGACTGGTTTTTTTGCGTTTCTAAGAAAAGTACAAGAATTTTTGCCTCTACGTTTTTATTATAGTATAGATAAATTACATGTTAATTTACCGAGTCTTTGTCGGGCAGCGACTTCCGTCCAGCCTTAATTAAAATGGGAATTAAAAACATAATGAACTATTTTCTGGTATAATGGCCAGTGTAAATCACTTGTGGGCACGTCCTTACAGTAAATTAGAAGAAGGTTGGCTGTAAAGGTATTCGTTGGCCTTGTTGGTGATTGCACCACCGTGCTTCGAAACCTAGTAGATAAAGAACTGATTTATTTTTTAAAATGGTACACCAACAGTATTCATATGAATGAATTACAAAAATACTTAATTATGGTACAGGTCTTATATGTATACCCTTTATAGGTGTACACAACGTTGATAAAATGACTTAGGGTGTGGAGCTTCTTTAGCTTTAAGCATCGATTTCATGCGGCAAGCAGTACCTGAATGCGTCACATCTTCAAAAACAACGACAGCTTTTCTCGTTTTCGAGTTGGAAAATTATTATTTTGAAAAATCGAAAAAAAAAGGAATAATTTGCATGATTCGACAGTATTACTAAAGGCAAGTCGTTCTGCCACGGGAAAACAACCACTAAAATTTCACATTGTATAAACTAAAAAGAAATAAAACACTTAATTAAATTATTTATCTACTACTTGTGAAGTTAAATGCGTGAGACGTTATTTTCTTCTATCGAAGTCGGTTAAAAAGTCACCTATGTGTTTTCTCAGAGTTAGCTAGTCAATTTGTGTATCCATAATCATCATCAGCCCATATACGTCCCCGCTGATATTGGCACGGGCCTACCCTAAACTGGGGCGATAAGGCCTTAGTCAACCACGCTGGCGCAGTGCGGCTTGGTTGACTACACAACCTACACAACCTTAGAATTTCTTCGTAGGTGTACAGGCTTCCACACGATGGTCTCATTCACCGTTAAAGTGTCGAATAATCTATACTATAATAAAAACGTAGAGGCAAAAATTCTTGTACTTTTCTTAGAAACGCAAAAAAAACAAGTCAGGGATATGTTTTGAGAGTAGTAGAACACAACCCCATACTTAGAAAAAAAATTGTATCTCTGTCTGTTTGTTTGTTTGTTTCGACTGACCTCCTAAACGGCTGAACCAATTTAAATGAAAGTTTACACGAAGGTATTTTAAATTCCGGAAAAATGCATAGGATACTTGAAATCACTGACAGTTAACTGGTTCCCGTGGGATATTCAAAAAACCTAAATAAATGACTGAGCTCTGAAACTATTACACCGATTTAAATGAATTTTTGCATGGTGGTACCATACATCCCCGGTCAAGATCTTAAATACTTTTAGTCACAGAAATTCCTGTAGGATAGTTAAAAATCTAACTTTATTAGATCACGTACAACAATGGTAAAAGTATATTGACCAAAATAAACCTTCTGACTAGGACTATACAGACTACTTTATTGAGCAAAACGTCATAGTAGGGAGGTAAATCGCTAGATTTGCAGTTACTCGGACGACATGGAATCGGAATAGAAAGATTACGCTAAATAAGAAAAAAGTTTATTACACTTTCTTTATAAGTGGGGGGACAGCGATTAACACCTGGTAATTAACAAGCTGTTGTGCAAGTGAAAGAAAAAAGTTAATTGACCGTGTCAGTCATTCAAAGTGCATGTTAAATAATCCCTAAAAAGTGTCATTGTAACGATTTGGACCAGAAAGTTATAATTAATCTTTTTGTCTGTTGAAAAAACACATAATCTTGAGGTACTTCAGCGCATTACATTTTTATGCAGGAGGTTCAAGTTGATATCAAAGTCCTGCTATATAATAATCTGTAATTTTTTTCTTAACCTGTATCATCTCACTGCTGGGCAAAGTGTTCTTCAAACTCATCTACTGCTCTCTGTCAATGCTAGGACTTGCCAGTTCTTTGATACATGGACAAAATCGTCATACCACCTTTTTTGGGTCTTTCTCTTCGGCGATAATCGTCTTCAGGCACGCGATGTGTAACGATTCTGGTCCATCTATTGTTCTTTATCCTGCAGACATTCCCCGCCCATTGCCACTTCAGTTTTGACTAAAAACAACAACAGTACGGGAGTGGATGGTGTTAAAATTTATTTTATCTTTTAACCTTATACCTATGATACTCCACTCCATAGCTCTTTGAAAAACCTTGAGTTTAAACTTCTGATTTTCGGTGATTGGCCATGATTCTGCCCCATATGTGAGGATGGGCAGTATGAAAATGTCGATGAGTTCGTGGATCAGTGATAAAAGAAGGTCACCCTTGATATACCCATTCATAGACCAGAAGCTTTTCCAGGCGTTGTCTGCTCTACGGAGTATTTATTTGTCCTGCCTGTTTTCGAAGGAGGCTGCCTAGCCCAAGTTTATACTCCTATATATATTGCTTTACCTGCCTGTTGACTGTTATCCTATCGTTGGTGCTGTTGGTTACGACCTTGGTTTTGGATCTATTCATCGTCAGTCTAACCTCAAAGCTTTCTCAGCGCTCAGTTGTTCGAGCATCATCTCGAGTCCTGTCCAGGTATACTTATTTGCGATGTGGAAAATGTCATCTGCAAAGCGAAAGTTTATCAGTCATCTATCCCCTACACTTATTCCTTTTGTTGCCTAAGAATATTATAGTGAATCTGAAGACTTCTTGGAGTGTTCTACTGAAAAGCTTTGGTGATAGGGAGTCACCCTGTTTAACTCTTTTTGTATTTTGAATGTCAGGCGTTCAGTGTGCAGTTTGATATCGGCTGTGCTTTGTTGGTAAATTATTTGGAGATTTTTTATGTATGTGGGTTCGACGTTTTGCTGAAGAAGAGAAAGCTAATTGGGTTGATGTGGTTGATACCGTCAAAGACTTTTGAAATATCCACGAACACCAGGTACAGAAGTTTATTACATTCGCTAAATTCCTCTTTCATCTGGTTTTGGTATGGAGGTGGTCAGATGTCCTATATTTGCTTGCTGGCTTGCATGGCTGGTTTGTGTTTTTCCAATCGATAGGCTGTTCGGTATTATCTGCATGTTCATATAGAAGGATATCGATATTCTAAGCATACAAAGGGGAATTTATAAACATTCACGTAAAAATGTTGGATATTATAAAGTTCAATTTAAAAATCATACAAGACAGAGTCTGTGTCTGACTCAAACATCAAGACTGCAAAACCCCCGTGGGGCTCCCCAACTATCACGTTTTTAGCTGGCAAGTCATGTCAAATATTGTCAGATTTGATATGACATGAGTGTTTAGTTCTTGGTGAGTTCAAGAGATGTCACTGTGCTTTATTATTTCTCAATATTGCTTCAAATACCAAAAGTAATTAATAAGTTCCTTTTATTAAACTTGCGTTTTAATGTTATTATCTCATTGTTTCATTACGAGTACAATACAATCTACGAGAAACAAAGTAGTCACATGGCGACACACATCCTTTATAGATACTTTAAGGCAGTGGATCGGTTGTTTGTATTTTTTACCTTTTGAAGTCATCCTGATATCAAACATCAGTTTTGTGTACTAACTTCATAGGTACAGTATGCTGTTTGCAACCATTGAAACCTGTTTCTATCAAATAAAATAAATTTTTAACGTGGTTTTTTAGTTCTAAAATGTGAAAAATATTTTGTGAGTTTCTAGCTACCACTCTCCTCATCTGGCTATAGCATTACTTGGACAATAAAATATTGGGCGAGTGAATCCTCTTTTTTATCGAGTAATGAAAAATGTAGTATGTTGTGTATCACCTATTAATCAGTAAACAATTTTAGGTTCTTTCCTGGGTATTAATCTAATCATTGCTAAGTTTAATTATATTTTCTTTTCTTATAGTTTTTATAATTTATGTGGCTTTATTTGTTTTACCTGTAATTACTTTAAAAAATGCTTCCTAAAATCAAAATGCTGGCGAAAGTTACTTTTCCACGCAGACGAAGTTGCGGGCACAGCTAGTCGTACATATAATTATTTAAAGTTTTAAAAACACAGTGTCGAGAATTTGAACAGGCGACCTCTCGCATGGCTATCAACCACCTTAACCACTCGGCCATCGACGCTTTTCTTTTATCCATTTCAATTAAATCGGTTCAGTGACGGTTGAGTATGATTATTAAACCTTAGTAGATTTAAAAACGACAACATATCAACACTAAAATGCGAGAATACGACCATAACCTTTAGTTAATTATGAAAACGTAATAAATGATTAAGCATTGAAAAAAATCACCTCGTAACAAGCATGTAATCCAATCGAATTGCCTCAACCATGTGCACCACAACTTACCAAAACCAATTTTATAAACCATTACGAGATGGTAAAATAGTCAATTATTAAAAATCGAGAGTCGCCTCCAGCACGATTTTCATAATAATAAATCAGTGTGAGTAAAAAATATGCCCTTAAGAGAAATGCTTTAAAATTTTATGACGCCCGAGAGTCAATTTTGGGGTTATCTTGGTGGTCTTGTGGTGGCCCAATAAGGGCACTGGGCGATTTACGGGAGGCATTGAATGTTCGTTCAAATTAGTATGAAGAATAGTGGTGGTTTGGTAGTTAATTAGTGTTATCAGAGTACTGTGATGAATCTGTTAAAAGAATACTATTGAAAGATTATTATTCATCTTTGGCTTATTTCTGAGTTGCTTAAGATATCTACCTCATTAATTTGTGGTTGCATCCCATGTGAAAATTACGAAGTTCGTCCGATTTCAGTTATGGCGACCGATCTTAACAGAGGCTAGTCAAATCGCAGGGCATATTGCAGTGAACAAGGGTGTACGCAAAGACAAGTTCACAATCTGTTCCCGATCTAATATATTTCGGCGAAACGGCTATCCCACATTACTGGTAGTCACATGTTCATATGTACCAACACATGTTACTGAAGTTTTAGAATTATAACAGAAGTATAAAAAAGTATGGGGGTGACTCTTGGTCACTCCTTATTCGTGCTTTGCTTACCTCAGCTTAGGGGCGAGCGCCATCCGCTCCCCCGCAAGTCCGGTGGTGATGACGACGCTACTCCAAGCCATCATCGTATGTCAATTAGGAAAAAAAAGCTTACCTCATCCATTGATGCTCGTTAACTACAAAGACTTCAACGTGTCAGCAGATCAGTCTGTCTAAGGGCATCGACCCTAATTGCCTAAGTGACAAACAGCCAAGGCATAGAACCCGTGACCCAAAAGTTTTACGTTTATAGCCGTAACAGTTTGTAGAAAGTGTTTAAAGTGCCGCCCGCGTGGGCGAATTTACGGCCCGAACTTAGCATAAACTCATTATCAACCTTATGTTAATGTGTTAAGGTTCAAATTCGAGTAGCTATTGGTCACGGTGACCGCGTTAAGTTCAAGTCCACGGAAAGACGAAACGCTTTTACTTTTAATATTTGATCAACTCAATTTGCACTTACGCATTAAGTGATTCAGTGGTTAGGAGTGGCGATTGAATATTAAAAGTCTAACTCATTCAACAGACATATTTCTTTATCCCTGATAGATGACATTAGGTTTTTTGATTATACCCAATAATTTTGTTATTGTTTCTTAAAATTAATAAATGCAGGGGTGACTCTGTCTGTCTGTCACATTTTTCACGTCAAAACTATTGGAGGGAATGCCTCTCCTATAATTCCGGGCTTTTCAGCTTAATCTAGGGCATCGTAATACGTATATAAAGTCGCGGGCGGAACCTATCTATACTATAATAAAAACGTAGAGGCAAAAATTCTTGTACTTTTCTTAGAAACGCAAAAAAACCAGTCAGGGATATGTTTTGAGAGTAGTAGAACACAACCCCATACTTAGAAAAAAAATTGTATCTCTGTCTGTTTGTTTGTTTGTTTCGACTGACCTCCTAAACGGCTGAACCAATTTAAATGAAAGTTTACACGAAGGTATTTTAAATTCCGGAAAAATGCATAGGATACTTGAAATCACTGACAGTTAACTGGTTCCCGTGGGATATTCAAAAAACCTAAATAAATGACTGAGCTCTGAAACTATTACACCGATTTAAATGAATTTTTGCATGGTGGTACCATACATCCCCGGTCAAGATCTTAAATACTTTTAGTCACAGAAATTCCTGTAGGATAGTTAAAAATCTAACTTTATTAGATCACGTACAACAATGGTAAAAGTATATTGACCAAAATAAACCTTCTGACTAGGACTATACAGACTACTTTATTGAGCAAAACGTCATAGTAGGGGAGGTAAATAGCTAGATTTGCAGTTACTCGAACGACATGGAATCGGAATAGAAAGATTACGCTAAATAAGAAAAAAGTTTATTACACTTTCTTTATAAGTGGGGGGACAGCGATTAACACCTGGTAATTAACAAGCTGTTGTGCAAGTGAAAGAAAAAAGTTAATTGACCGTGTCAGTCATTCAAAGTGCATGTTAAATAATCCCTAAAAAGTGTCATTGTAACGATTTGGACCAGAAAGTTATAATTAATCTTTTTGTCTGTTGAAAAACACATAATCTTGAGGTACTTCAGCGCATTACATTTTTATGCAGGAGGTTCAAGTTGATATCAAAGTCCTGCTATATAATAATCTGTAATTTTTTTTCTTAACCTGTATCATCTCACTGCTGGGCAAAGTGTTCTTCAAACTCATCTACTGCTCTCTGTCCAATGCTAGGACTTGCCAGTTCTTTGATACATGGACAAAATCGTCATACCACCTTTTTTTGGGTCTTTCTCTTCGGCGATAATCGTCTTCAGGCACGCGATGTGTAACGATTCTGGTCCATCTATTGTTCTTTATCCTGCAGACATTCCCCGCCCATTGCCACTTCAGTTTTGACTAAAAACAACAACAGTACGGGAGTGGATGGTGTTAAAATTTATTTTATCTTTTAACCTTATACCTATGATACTCCACTCCATAGCTCTTTGAAAAACCTTGAGTTTAAACTTCTGATTTTCGGTGATTGGCCATGATTCTGCCCCATATGTGAGGATGGGCAGTATGAAAATGTCGATGTGTTCGTGGATCAGTGATAAAAGAAGGTCACCCTTGATATACCCATTCATAGACCAGAAGCTTTTCCAGGCGTTGTCTGCTCTACGGAGTATTTATTTGTCCTGCCTGTTTTCGAAGGAGGCTGCCTAGCCCAAGTTTATACTCCTATATATATTGCTTTACCTGCCTGTTGACTGTTATCCTATCGTTGGTGCTGTTGGTTACGACCTTGGTTTTGGATCTATTCATCGTCAGTCTAACCTCAAAGCTTTCTCAGCGCTCAGTTGTTCGAGCATCATCTCGAGTCCTGTCCAGGTATACTTATTTGCGATGTGGAAAATGTCATCTGCAAAGCGAAAGTTTATCAGTCATCTATCCCCTACACTTATTCCTTTTGTTGCCTAAGAATATTATAGTGAATCTGAAGACTTCTTGGAGTGTTCTACTGAAAAGCTTTGGTGATAGGGAGTCACCCTGTTTAACTCTTTTTTGTATTTTGAATGTCAGGCGTTCAGTGTGCAGTTTGATATCGGCTGTGCTTTGTTGGTAAATTATTTGGAGATTTTTATGTATGTGGGTTCGACGTTTTGCTGAAGAAGAGAAAGCTAATTGGGTTGATGTGGTTGATACCGTCAAAGACTTTTGAAATATCCACGAACACCAGGTACAGAAGTTTATTACATTCGCTAAATTTCTCTTTAATCTGGTTTTGGTATGGAGGTGGTCAGATGTCCTATATTTGCTTGCTGGCTTGCATGGCTGGTTTGTGTTTTTCCAATCGATAGGCTGTTCGGTATTATCTGCATGTTCATATAGAAGGATATCGATATTCTAAGCATACAAAGGGAATTTATAAACATTCACGTAAAAATGTTGGATATTATAAAGTTCAATTTAAAAATCATACAAGACAGAGTCTGTGTCTGACTCAAACATCAAGACTGCAAAACCCCCGTGGGGCTCCCCAACTATCACGTTTTTAGCTGGCAAGTCATGTCAAATATTGTCAGATTTGATATGACATGAGTGTTTAGTTCTTGGTGAGTTCAAGAGATGTCACTGTGCTTTATTATTTCTCAATATTGCTTCAAATACCAAAAGTAATTAATAAGTTCCTTTTATTAAACTTGCGTTTTAATGTTATTATCTCATTGTTTCATTACGAGTACAATACAATCTACGAGAAACAAAGTAGTCACATGGCGACACACATCCTTTATAGATACTTTAAGGCAGTGGATCGGTTGTTTGTATTTTTTACCTTTTGAAGTCATCCTGATATCAAACATCAGTTTTGTGTACTAACTTCATAGGTACAGTATGCTGTTTGCAACCATTGAAACCTGTTTCTATCAAATAAAATAAATTTTTAACGTGGTTTTTTAGTTCTAAAATGAGAAAAGTATTTTGTGAGTTTCTAGCTACCACTCTCCTCATCTGGCTATAGCATTACTTGGACAATAAAATATTGGGCGAGTGAATCCTCTTTTTTATCGAGTAATGAAAAATGTAGTATGTTGTGTATCACCTATTAATCAGTAAACAATTTTAGGTTCTTTCCTGGGTATTAATCTAATCATTGCTAAGTTTAATTATATTTTCTTTTCTTATAGTTTTTATAATTTATGTGGCTTTATTTGTTTTACCTGTAATTACTTTAAAAAATGCTTCCTAAAATCAAAATGCTGGCGAAAGTTACTTTTCCACGCAGACGAAGTTGCGGGCACAGCTAGTAACGAATATGAATGTAATTTTCAATATTTAAAAAACAGAGACAGCATTCACGTTCATTGTTATCGGGCGTCTACATGCATATCGTATCATTACAACTGATTAATTAACTCAGATACGATCAAGGAACACTTTAGTCATTAACTTTAATTGAACATGTCTGAGTCAGTCATTCTTAATTTCTTACCACTATCATAAGCCTACCTGCGTGATACAAATAGTGGGAAATATTATCGCAATGTTGCAATCTTCTAATTGATGAAAAAACGTGTTGGTTTTAAACAATCTTGTATCGGCCTGAGAAGCAAGCGCCATGCCGATTGCATCATACAAATGAAAGTGTTTCAATAAACATTCTCACATCTATCTGTAAAACAATAATGAACAAAAACAGAAGTAGTTATTAGAAATTTCTTGTATAAATGAAGTACAATGCGCTTCGCTTGTCTATAGCATATCGTTTAATTTTCTTGTTGTTTAAGCTCTTGTAAACTTATATAGCTACGCTAGTACGTTTAATAAAAATAACTATTTATCCTATGTCTACTTATGCACCAGTCAATGGAAAGTCTTTCTTTAAATGTTTAGGGGGTTGATGTGCAAATGATAGCTTGGAGTAGCCTTGTCATCATCACTAAACTTGCGGGGGAGTGGATAGCTCTCACAAAAGTATCATCACCGGACTTGTACGGATAGGACGGATCTCACAAACCAACATCGTCATAATGTGAGAAATATCTTATTTATTATTTACCTTACTAATGTCACACGCTTAAAGTAAAAGCCATCACGGAGTAAACATTTGCGCGTGCTAACAAAATAAATTGAAAGTAAAACAATTACGAACTTCCGGGCGGCGGCGGACAAACATCAATTATTGCGCGGTACCGTCTCACCACTTCCGGTGATCGCCATCTCGATGAGAAGGCTGTGGTAATGAGGAAGATGGTAATGTGCCCTCGTTACTGGGCCATCAGTCAATAGGACACGGACATACGGGGCGGTATTGTGTGCAGGCCCGCTGCGGTTGGCTGTAACATACTACATACATACGTACATACATAAAATCACGCGTTTTTGCCAGAGGGGTAGGCAGAGGTCACTGCCATAACAATGCCTGTCTGTGTTGACAGGGTGTTATGTATACTAATAAATTCTGTATAGAACTTGTCAAATTATAAAAAAAGGTTATTCTTTAATGCCAGAATTGAACTCGAAAATCTTCGATTTATGATTAATATAGTTATAGATACGAGTTGTAATGTAAATTTAAATATTTTACGCATAACTGTAATTCACTTAAGTACACTACATTTCCCAAAGTAACAAAATTAAATGTTTTTTCCTAAAGCGTGCTTACCGTCTTAAAAATAAGCCCGTTTAATATAAATATAATCGTGATATATTTCAAACATTATAATAACAAGAGGAATATACGTATAGATTAAGCATTGCTAATCATTTAGAGAGATCGGCATTCAATAGTGCTTGAACCAGAGTAATGAGAAAGATGGTAATGCAGCCTCGATTCGTTCGATAAAATACGGGCGCGTATTGCGGCGGCACACGCTGGTATTGTTTATTTTAGATTCTCTTTAGTAATTTTTTTTTAGAGCTGAAGACGGTTTGTAAGTGAAGATAACAAACGCTGAAGAGAGTTATTAAGTGGTAATCATCCCAATAAATTTTCACATTATAAAGATACATATTTTGAAAAACAGAGTAATAATATCAACAAGGTTTTAATTTTACATTTATAAGTGTTAGAATAACAGTGTTTTTTTAGACCCTTGACATATCCAAAGTTGATAAAACACGTACATATTAAATTGTATGGTTCCTATATTATATTAAATAAGCCAAATATTTTTATGATTCTTAAATTGCCGTCAGATCCTTATCATCAGCCCTCATATACGTCCCCACAGCGGAGGCACGGGCCTACCCTAAACTAGGACGATAAGGCCATAGTCAACCACCCCGGTTTTTTTTCCTAACTGACTAACGATGATGGCTTGGAGTAGCCTTGTCATCATCACCGGACTTGCGGGGGAGCGGATGGCTCTCACCCCTTGCGGGTTGGTTGACGTTAGATCCTAATGGCCAGTAATATTTGCGTTATTTCACTTACTTCTGGTCCGTGTGTTTCCACTACAACTTTTATTTAGGACACCTGCTCACCCAATGCCTGACCTCCAAGGTCCACCGCCTTTGGGCAGGGCGCATAAATCTATATTATTATTTTATATAAGGCTCAATTGACAAGAAATACTAACACAAATGGGAATTCGGAGATTTATAAGGCAACTTGTGTTATTAAAGATAAGAGCTTTTAGTGCGTCCTATTACAGAATAAGCTCTACTTTAGAGAAGTTAACACCTACATTTGTACATTTAACGCTATTTCGCAATTCGGGTCATATGTCTTTAGTAAGCTTGTTTATCCAAACATCAAATGGAATGAATCAGATCCTGTTTAAGGACCTAATCCGGAAGGCTTAGATTCGATACAGTCAGATACAACAAGTAACCGATAGTTAAATAACACTTGTGGTTTTACAAAGATTTACAAACGATTAACTGCGTATCCATCTTTGTAACTTAGCAATGAATGTCCTAGATCGAAATTATCTAAGACGCTCATTACTTTGGCTAGACTTAAGAATCAGCGACACAAATCTGCAAAAAGTGTGTCTGATTTCGTCGATAGAGTATTTTTGTAATTCTATCGACCATTGTTATTACTTACTAACTGACCCGACAGACTTCGTCCTGTCAAAAAAATGTGAAAAAGAAAAGGGCTGTTTTTAGGGTTTTCCCGGCAATTATTCCACTTCTTCTCGCCGTAAGAACTATCCTTGGACTTCAACGAACATTTTAATTTTCGGCCAAATTGGTTTCAGGCGTTGTTGAGTTATGCGCTTACCAACACATTTTGCGATTCATTTTTATATTATAGATTATACCTCCAGTATGTCATCTGTTAGTACAAACCCGCATCTCATACATCGCCATACGGCCTCGTTTCTTCATCCTCCAAGACTCTACGCCTATCCATCATATCTTCAGAGTAAACAATATCTCAAAACCCTTTTTCCCTTTTTGCCGCACAATCGAGGATACCTCCACTTCAATCTGCAACTTGTTAGGCTTTTTACATTGTAAATAAATAAACATGGCGGGCAACAATATACTCTAATCATTTCTTGCTGGCCGGTAATATATCTATCTGCCCTCCGCGGAGTAAGGCCGAGCGTACACGATACCTACTTTAGTAAAAGATTCAAACTCAAATATATTTTATTTCCTCTTTACAAAGGTATTTGGACATATAAACAATCGATTAACTAAAATTATTTCTATCTTTGTGAAAGATATGGAAAGAATTTAAAAAGGAAATGTAAATTTGCGTAAAAAAATATCATGTTTGCAAAAAAACTTACTTTTACAAACACAATTAAAAATTTCGCTGGAAATTTTTAATTGTGTTTGTAACTATCATGTCCTTTGTATTAGATTTGGCTTTTAGATAAACTGTTGATTTTTATTATATCAAATCAATAGATATCAGATATTTGGATATTGTTGAAAGTTAATCAAAATTTTTTTCCTAACTGACATACGATGATGGCTTAGAGTAGCCCCGCCATTAACTATTTTTCATAGATCGCATTTTACACCTTAGCTATTTGCGCAAACATTTCACAACTTAAAAGAAAACTCAGTGCCTAATGTTGACCGATAACGTTTACGAGTAGTAGATAATAGTCACTTTCGTAGGGCCGTAAGGGAAGGGCCTGCCGCCGCTCACGCAACAGCGTTTGACGTAAACCTACTTTCAAGTCTGACATCCACATAAATTACGCGTAAAGATATAAATCGCGTAAAATTTATCTGTGCAGTTGACAATGTTTGAATTGTTCACGTCCGCATAGAAACGGTTGTTTAACATTTTTAACTTTTTCTTTTATGATTTATTGGTAGCGGTGTTGACCGTTTTTTTCCTAACTGACATACGATGATGGCTAGTCTATAGATATCCTCGTCATCATCACCGGACTTGCGGGGGAGCGGCTGGCTCTCACCCCCTTTTGATTTGGTGATGACAGACTTTATGGCTCTGCTTGAAAAAAAATAAATTACATTGACGTAACACGTTGATGACCGTTGAGGAACGTCAATTAGCGCAATTTATAATTGGAGTAAGGGGAAGTTGAATAATCATGTTGTACGGATGGAGTTTTAGACCTGATCTTTTTTAAGAACCGTCATCATTTTTCGAATTGAAAACCTCCTTCGTTTCTTTTGTCCGTTAAAAAAGAAAGAACTATCAAACGTACGCTGACAACGACGCTGCCTCCTAAATCATGTAACTCATACATTGAGAACAACTCATCTATAATACACACATCATAAAAAAAACACCAAACAATTTGAGTTTGATTGTGTTTAATAGATAAAGTAGCACGTGTGTGCCGGCCTTACCGTCTCCTCGAGTCCATAGCGCCCGTAATTGCGAATTGAACCATGATCGATGGTGCACGAGAAAAAATATCTCAATTCATTAACTGAATGCCCGACACTGATTGGCCCTTGAGTGTGACGAAACGTTTGCCGGGACCTTGTGTTTAATCATATCCTTAGTCATGGAATAACTATGTTTAAATATACTATTAAAGGCTCAGCAAGTACTAGGGTGGGGTGAAAAATTCTCGGCCTAACCATGAAAAACTTTTATTTTTAAGAAAAAAATTATTTTATTTTTCTACATATTCTCCATTGACTTCAACACACTTGGTCCAGCGTTTTTCTAACTTAAGAATTCCTTCCCGGAAATGCGACTCTGAGAGGCTGTCAAAATATTCGTCTACTGCTCTCTGAACTTCTTTATTGGATGCAAAAAGCTTCCCAGAAACAATTTTTTTCAAGTTAAGGAATAGATGGAAGTCTGATGGTGCCATATCCGGAGAATATGGGGGATGGTCGAGTAAATCGTACCCCAAATCCCTTGCTGCGAAAGGCGTTTGCGCAGTTGCTTTTGATCAGCATTCAACAAATGCGGCACCCACCTTGCGCAGAGCTTTTGCATCCCCAATTCTTTATGCAAGATGTTTCATACCCTTTCTTTCGATATCCCCACGGCTTCAGCTATTTCATGCACCTTCACTCGCCTATTATCTAACACGATATTGTGCACGTTTTCGATGATTTCCGGTGTGGTGGCGGTTTTTGGCCGTCCTTCACGTGGGTCATCTTCGAGGGATGTGCGACCACGTTTGAATTCAGCTGCCCACTTTTTAACAGTTGATATTGAAGGAGCAGAGTCCCCGTAAACTTTTGTCAACTTTGGGTGAATTTCCATAGGGGTTAATCCATCCAAAACGAAGAATTTTATGACCGCACGATACTCCACTTTATCCATTTTAACGATTACCACGTAATGGGTTTTCCTTAAAAATCCTTGTGATTAAACTACCGAGCAAAACAAGTTGAAACTTGTCATACAAAGCAAAGATAAGTGTGTCCAGCCAGGAAAAATATATTTTTACTGATTGGAATAATATTTCTATGTCAGGCCGAGAACTTTTCACCCCACCCTCGTACTAGTGAATATAAGCAGATTGAAGTGATTTTTTTAAGTAAAGATTTTAGTCTGAAAATGATGAATTATTTTTTTGATATAACGAGTATGTATAGTTGTATATGTTACGGCTAATACCCGAAGTGCGGCTACACCTAGGTTTAGCCGGCTAGAACTAGGTGTAGCCACTTACTCTTGGCTTAACCTAGGTGTAGCCGATTGTTTTCGGCTAAAACTAGGTCTAGCCTTCATCATGCCGGCTACAACTAGGTCCAGCCATTCCATGTCGGCTAATACTAGGTTCAGAGAATCCCTGTTGGATAAAACTTAGATGCGAGTCCCGCCAAGCCTTCCGTCCTTCCCCGCGTCACACTCAGGACTCACAGCATCTGCAGCAGCAGCGCGGGGTGGAGGGCGTAGCGAGACACGCGCCTCTGCAGGTTGTGAGCACCAAGTGCTGCTGATCTACTGCAGGTTTACTAGCGAGTGTGACTCATAGCGTCTGTACGTACATAGTTGTAACTGCCTCGTTGGTCTATTGGCAGCAAGCGCTGCGTAAGGACCGAGAGGTCCCCGGTTCGAGTCTGCGGTCGGTGAAAATTTGTGTGAGTTTTTCTGTAATGAAATTACTTAGCCCGGAGTTAGGAAGTTGGTGGTTGAACGCCCGTGCCTCGGAAAGCACGTTAAGCCGGTGGTCCTGCGCCCGATCTCTCATCGGTCATGTCGGATTGCCGACTCACCAAATTATGAGAGTAGGGGAAAAGAGAGTGCACTTGTGTTTGCGCGCACACTTGTGCACTATAATATGTCCTGTGCACTTGGCTGATCTCAATTGAGATCGGCTGCCATGGCTGAAATCGGTCGGACGCCTTATCTTATATAGTTATAGCCGGCATGCTATCGGCAGAGCTTTTTTAGATATAACAAAAATATCCATTAATTAGAAAACATGCAACTACAAAACCAAATGTGGCAACATAAAGTGCCTCTGCAAAGCTATTTGGCATTATTATGTGCAACTCAAAATGTCACTCAAGTATAGATTGTTCTAAATAGTTTATGTTACTTTATAAACCTGTGATTTATAATTATATTCTTTAAAATTATAATATGCAACTATTGTCTGTTGTTAAAAAAAATGTTCCTGATTGTTCCTATTGTACTTAACAATTTACTCCTAACAATATGTGTTATATATTACAATTTGATTTAAAAGAATGAAAAACTACCTTGGTTTCTAATTATTGGATGTTTTTGTAATATCTACAAAAGCTCTGCCGAAAGCATGCCGGCTATAACTAAGTATGTAAGATAAGGCGTCCGACCGATTTCAGCCATGGCAGCCGATCTCAATTAAGATCAGCCAAGTGCGTAGGTCATATTATAGTGCACAAGTGTGCGCGCAAACACAGTGCACTCTCTTTTCCCCTACTCTCATAATTTGGTGTGTCGGCAATCCGACATGACCGATGAGAGATCGGGCGCTGGACCACCGGCTTAACGTGCTTTCCGAGGCGCGGGCGTTCAACCGCCAACTTCCTAACTCCGGGCTAAGTAATTTCATTACAGAAAAACTCACACAAATTTTCACCGACCGCAGACTCGAACCGGGGACCTCTCGGTCCTTACGCAGCGCTTGCTGCCAATAGACCAACGAGGCAGTTACAACTATGTACGTACAGACGCTATGAGTCACACTCGCTAGTAGACCTGCAGTAGATCAGCAGCACTTGGTGCTTACAACCTGCGGAGGCGCGTGTCTCGCTACGCCCTCCACCCCACGCTGCTGCTGCAGATGCTGTGAGTCCTGAGTGTGACGCGGGGAAGGACGGAAGGCTTGGCGGGACTCGCATCTAAGTTTTATCCAACAGGGATTCTCTGAACCTAGTATTAGCCGACATGGAATGGCTGGACCTAGTTGTAGCCGGCATGATGAAGGCTGGACCTAGTTTTAGCCGAAAACAATCGGCTACACCTAGGTTTAGCCAAGAGTAAGTGGCTACACCTAGTTCTAGCCGGCTAAACCTAGGTGTAGCCGCACTTCGGGTATTAGCCGTAACATATATGTCATTCTTTGCCGAATATTTTGCATACTGCTCTTTATACTATAGAGAAATATCCTGAATCTTCCATCCGTTCATGGATCAGACAGATAATTTAGGCGAATAATTCATAGCTACATAAATAGCTAAAGCGAATAAGTGTGTTAATATGACCGCGAACAAGGAGTATTCCATGTGCTACAAAAAGACAATAATTTAAAAGAATAACGTAAGTGCTATTCCGCATACTGCCGTGAAATAACCCGATCTTCCTTATAGTAGATAATTCCAGAAAGACGTTAGAGCGTCCCGTGGGACGGACGTGTCCTGGAGAGATGATCCTGGTCGTAAGGGCGTGTTTTCAACTCGAGCTATACTATTAGCAAATAGCTTACGTGTTTACGTTTAAAATATAACTTGTTTACATTTGAAATATGACACCTTCATTGCCGCCAGTATTCCAAGTGGCTCTAATATTGCCAGGTCCTTACCGAAACGACATAACTATCAGCCTGCCAAGGCTCCTGTGACTTTACTGTTACACGATTTGACGTAATTAGTCATCACAGCTTTTCGAAGATGGCCAGCAGCTTTTTGACTCTGGAGGCGACTTTGTTTGGTGACCCGGTATCTTTAGGTGCGGCGTGAAACGGCATTTGAGCAGGCTTTCAGGGTGAGTACGACAGGCTCAAAATGGTCTATTGCGTCTGTCGACGATATATGTGGTTCCACTACCGCTCACCATCAGGTGGAGTGAGAATCTTGTTAGCCTTTTTAAAAAAAATGTCTTATGGTGATCATGAATAAAAAATCCAAGTGGAGATACATATCCTAGCTCCCGGTGGTTCCGGCGCGCGGCGGAGCTTTGTGGTGCGCACGCGCAGCGCGCGATACGCAATCAGCGCGTAATGGAGCCGCCGCAATCACGCGATCATCATCCCGCCTTTGTACCGGGACTTTCGATACTTCCTCAAAGTCTGGATGGAAAGTTATGTTGAACATCAGTAATGTTATGGTATTGTCTAGCTGTTGTGGCTATTCCTGTATGTTTTGATACTTCCTCGAAGACTGTTGAAAGTTCAAACCTATAACGTCTAGTATTTACTTGCCATTTTTATATATTTTGATACTTCCTTAAAATCTGTAAAGTTATGTTGAACATGACATCAGAAATATATTGTCTTTTTTCCTTGTAGTCTTAGAATGACACTTATCTATACCTAACCATTGGAGCATATCACTTACTAAACACTTGGTAATATTAAACGTAATCAACCATTTATAAAATGTTACTACGTTCATGTCTTTTATATCCCAATATAGAGATACACACGCGGAGATATTAATAACCGTGACATGTGCTTAACAAAAGTAGCATACTCCAAGTTACATAGGTAGACGCGTTCAATGAGATAATAATTATTGTTACCAATACGGGAGCTATTAAATTTAATTATGGGCGCTGGCGTGCGCGAGCGCAGGTGCGCAAATGTCAGCGCATCTCCGTAATGCCGGGACCGGTCGATGCGCGCAGCGGTGACCTTACACATGATGTATGACTTGCAGTCGCCCATTGTCATTTGGTACTTGTGCTGTGGTAGGGCGTTTTAGGTAAAGTAACGGGCCCATGATAGGTCCTTGTGGGACTGACTCAATATATGAACTGAAGTATTTATTACTTTATATTATTTCGAACACCGTAGCACTTTTTATGTAAAGAACAAACGACTTGACCGATATAAATGATTTAAGGGCCTTATGTCTTAAGCGAAAAAGACTTCATGCGGACAGATACTTTTAAAGCGAACGGATAATTTTTATTATTTAATGCAAAAACCTTGAAAACATTGAACCTTCACAGAGAACAGAAGAGATTCTGCACTGGATACAGTCGAGATAACAAAGCAATCTCGAAAGCCCTTGAGACATAATTATATCAAACAAGTGGTAATAGACAAATCCGTACATCCGTCTGTACAACTGATAATTTCCATCTATTCATAGGCGCAGTTCCCACGCGAGTAACGAACGAAGGCCGCGCACGACTCGATATGTCTGTTGCGAAACCACGGGTTCATCCTAATAAGGCGGTGGCTCACGATCCAACACCAACATAATTGGGAAATGTTGGTGGACGCCTTAATGAAAAGGGATTGTCTGTCAAACCAATATATCACTCCGCCTTCCGGACTTGCCGGCTTCGAGGGAAAGAAAGGCTGCGTTGTTGCGATTCTAGATTTTACACTTGCATTCGATAGTTTGTTCAACTCTAAACTTGGTTTCGAAAACAATTTAAAATATTGATTTGGCAATGGAAACGGTAATTTTCGTAATGAAATAAATGTACAGTAAATGTAATGTTCGGTACAATACGTTGATGAGCACCAATAAATAAATATGTTTTAATATTTTTGTTCTATTGTGAAACATAAGCTTAAATTAGATTATAATTCTGATGGAGATTAAGTCGCGATCATATCATCTTTACATGTACAGTTAACAACGGCTCTGTTGCGAATTTGACCTTTTATTCCATAAATGTGTGTACAAATACACACACTCAAACATACTTTGTTCTACAATAAAAAATAATATTATGTTTGCTCGTCATATTGATGTGTTCATTTGCTAATTTGTGGTGCAATTCGTTTATTATTCGCGTGCATTTTATATCCTTGTCCGTATGTTATTTCAAAACACGTTTTCTCACGAAGTTGATGGTCATAATCCCGAAAAGCTTTTGTGTTATGCACTTAAAGAATTCGCCTGCCATTATAAAAAGGATGAGGAGGTTTTCACAAAAGATCGCGGCGTAATGATGGCCATTCAATAAAGCGAAATTGATGTTGGCCTCCAATGTTTGTCGTTTATTTGTGCCAAAGCAACTGCATGATTGTGTGTGGGTGTTGTTTCTTGTTCTGAAGGCACGAGACGTAATGTTATTGGCACTTGTACCGATGACAGGTGTTCTCAATGCGAAATATTTAACGTTTCAAAACGTGCAAACGGCCCAGAAACCAGTATAGTTATTTAACCGTATATTAATTAAAGCGTAGATACCGAATACCGGACCGCTGGTATTTATGCACATTGTATGGAAGGCGCCAGTTTTTGCTGAAATGCATTAGCAGAAAAACAGCGGTTAAGATCAGATGTTGAATTTCTGTTAACATTTTTTGTTGCGTTTTGTTTATTGTTCCAAAAATTTTGCCAATTCATAATGTTTTTTATCGAGTCAATGTATGATAGCCGTTTGAAAATAATTACATATATGGTGATATAGTTATTTTATAAATAGGATACGTTGATGTTTTGACAACTTTAGTTTGAGCTGTGCACACCAGTTAGTCTATGTATTGAGTTACGTAGAAAGTTTGAATGAATTCATTTGAATTGATTTCACTAGTTTACAACAAAAAATACCCACGCATGAAAGTGATGTGTATCTTTAGAATAAATCATCCTTAGTTCGATACTGAAGTAGAAAAAAAAATAGCACGTCACATTTTTAAAATATTTATTAAAAAAGTTTTGCAAGTTTTTTGCTTAGTTATACAATAAAAAAATTCAAAATGCCTCAAAGTACTTCTTCTTTTATACTGGTCAGGGTTAGTTTCTCTTAAGATAGACCAGCAGTAATCGGCCAACATATTTTTGTCCCAAAAACCTTGGTACCTCTCTTCAAATAACTTTAAATATTGATGGAATCGAAGCCTTGAAGCAAGCAGTTCGGATTTAGCTTTAGAAAGCTGAAGGTCTCTCATCAGGTCATTTAATTCGCTCTGCGTAATCATGTGAGGTTCACCCTTAGATTCATATTCCATGAAATCATCATCATCATTGTCAAGATCGCACTGTTTCCAAGAAGATTCTTCAATTAAATTTATTGATCCTGAATCGTTTTTTGGATTCGAACTACTGGGCAATGACGGATAAGGAACTCCATCAGAGTGAAGCACAGGTTTTGTGACCGATGGAACATCAGGATACTGGACATGTTTCTTATTTTTGTTATTAAAACCAAAAGTTTTTGTTAGGCAAAAGTAGCAGTCAGTTGCGTGATTTGTTGGTTCTCTCCATTGCATTGGTATGCCAAATGTTAAGTATTTATTTTTTCCTGCAGCCCAGTTCATAAGCACACTTCTGCAATTATCACACACTACCCCAGGTACCCATTTTTTATCAAGGTTTGATACAGGAATTTGAAAGTATTGGAAGTAAGCTCGTTTTATCGCTTCTGTAAAATTTCTCTTCTTTTTTGTTATTATAAATTTACCGCAAACATAACAAAAACTGTTCGGGCTTAATTTACACTGTCTTGAAGACATATTAAAAAAGAAATCACTTTCAACAATTTTTTAAATCTTACAATATTATAGTAACAAACTAGACTCGACGTATAAATTCGTATAAAACAATTTGAGGCTATATTTAAAAAACGTGACGTGATAAAAATATATGGCGTATGTTATAACGATATGTTGGTCGACACAAATCAAATTTACTATAAATAGTCAATGGGTATTTAAAAAAATAATAATTTGTAAACTAGTGTTTCCGATGAGTAAACCAAACCTTATGCTACATACACGTGAACGAAATGTTTATTTGTCTTATTCAGCATTAGTTTAATGCTTGCAGTAAGTTCTTAGTATTTCGTCTAGACATGCAATCTTTTCCTTGAATCGTAGTGTCACCTTTGAATACCAACATCTAACGTTGCTTTTTTGATGCATCTACCCGATAAAATCGAGTTTACGGATCAAACTCGCGTGTATTGCTATTCTAAACATATTATTTAGAGACCCGACGTTTCGATCTCTTTGCAGCGCTCGTGGTCACGGGCAAGGTATTATCTACTCGATTTATACCTAGAAGCATCTGATTTAGATATGTAAATCTCCCACAATTTCAGATGATTAGATAACTTGACGTGCAAAAGTATTTCATGTCAATTTATTTGCAGAATAACCAATTTCATTTCATTTCAGTGATCTCGAGTTGAATATCTATGACTAAAAATATACATATATGTATGTTGTATCAGTTTAAAATAACAATGATAATAACCTTTATATCTTCGCAAGCAGGAAGCTCCGTATATGGTTAACAATACCTCTGTATACACCTCTAAGAAAAATCATTCACCCATTACATAACATGAAGTAGCTAAGCTCGTTTATTGGGTAGCTCGGATGAGAAAAGAAAATATAATGAAGGGTCGTCGGCAAGAAGCGGCCGTTTCTTGCTCGTAGAAAGGACTAGGACTAGGCAGTCTAGGCACTAATCACCGACCGATAGGGCTAAGGCGCGGTAGCGGCGATGAAGCCTGCAATCAGTGCGCGTGAGTTAGATACCGGGCAGGGCTGCGCCTGTTGTGAAGGCTTTTGGCTAGTTGATTTTGTGAGTAAAGTATACATAACATGTTTGTAGGTCTTTTGTTTTTCTATTGCTATGGCATGCTTGAAAGAATTATGTTTAACAAATGTATTTTATTAATTTAAAAGCTTACGCTAGTGATTGCAAGCACATAGACGACCTGTTTAAAAAAAGAGTCTGTAGGTGTTATTCGCCGAATCACGTAGTAGATTCTTTTTTTTTAAATAGACTATTCTCAAATTAGAGACAATACAAATAAGTTTAAAAGCCAACGTTATGAAAGCTTCCTGATTAGAACAATATTCTCATAATGGACATAATTAAAAAACAATGGCAATGAAATACATTCCCGTCCCGTTTAACATAATGACAAGCCTACTTTATTAACAAAAATATCATTTCTCATTTCCTCAACATTTTTTTTAATAAAAACCCTATTTTCAATCACAGCCCTAGCTCGAGGCTATTTGTACTGACCGCGGGTCAGTGGCCTGCATTACAAAGTTGAAACTGGTATGTGTCGGCATTAAAAAGCGCCACTCCTGACGCGGAAGCTCGGATCTCGTCTGATTAGCCACCACTCCACCTGCTGCGAAACACCAGTATGGGATACGGTCTACCGAGCATACCTGATAAGATACTATACTATTTTGTAGTTTAAAAAAACTTTAATACCTCCAAGGTACGGAAAAAGTGTTGACTTACTGACGGACTGACGGACAGCTAAGTTCTATAAGGGTTCGATTAATCCATTTGAGGAACGGGAGTTTTTAATAATTTTATATAAGCACTTAGGTAACGGAAGATTAAAACATTTATAACATTAACAAATGTGAAGCAAACACAAAAGTAGGCTCTATCTAGCCAATAATTGTTTTTCAAACTGAAACAAAAACCGTCTACTACTTTTATAGACCATCATCAAGATAGAAAAAAAAACACAATAAATTAAAGTCGTAACAGCGACTGATCACAAGCCACTGCGGCTTTCAAGTTTTTATGTTATGACATAAAACCGAAATAAAACAAAAACACGTAATCAGAAAACCCTCAAACGCTGTCTCTGATAGATGTGGATCATCTTAATACCCGCGTGGTATCGTCGATCCCATCAAAGAGCGTGTAATCGTTAGATGGGCAGGCCGATCCTCAATCATATTGGTGCCTACCCGCATTCTTGGGTTAATTGTCTCCCGATTCGTAACTTAGATTATTCATCGAGCGTGTAGAGACAGGTGGATGAGGTGATCTTAACTTACTTTACTTTGTTGTCTTGTTACTTACTTGCACAACATAGGTAAGTAGATCTTGCATTTTAAATTTTCTTTAGAGGATTTTATAAAAAAAATACGATGTAAGGGGTTGAAATAGTACATAAAAAATGTGATATATGTATTTTTTTAAACGAAAATTATATGTCTAAGCTACATGCAGATTAAGCATATAAATATTGTGAAAATTTACTAATATTGTCAATTAATGCAGTACACTTATAAATGTGGACTATTTATTTTTCTCTTCAGTTGATGGCTAAACCACGCTACACGTTTCACAAAATTTAGGGGTGAGAGCCATCCGCTCCCCCGCAAGTCCGGTGATGACGACGAGGCAGTTAGGGAAAAAAAATCGTGAAAACAATTGCAACCAAACGCGCGCAATTTCAGAATACCTTTTTTCACTGTCTTCATGGATTATCTCTAGTCGAATGTATTATCTAAGTTATGGGACAAACGGGTCCATCGAATCCTGCCCCTAATGGTTCCATAAAGTCTGCCGATTCGTCACAAGTGCGCCTCTATTATTAGTGACGGCCCTTCCGCGTTATAATCGGGACGATAATGAAATATGACTGCTGGGCATAGAGTACAACAGATGGGACAGTTCTTATCTTGGTTCATTTTGTACACCTCAAGTTCAGACTTAAACACACACACAATTAAGAAAGGAAGAACATTTATGTATCAAAATGTATGGTTCTCGTACATTATTGTCGTGATCAATTAATTTTATCTTTAGATATATATAGATTACAACCTTGATCATAATATTATTAGCAAATAATTTGAATTCGTGGCGTAAGCAGTAGAAAAACCAAGTGTTTTCCTTTTCATTAAAAAGCATTTGTCCCATTCTCCAAAACTATTTTATGGAATGCTGGAAAATAGATCGGATAGACAAATTCTAAAGCTAAATTGTCTCACTAGTGTGATAGGCCAAGTGCCGTACGTCAAAATTTCAACTTACTTACTCTTCTACGATCTTAATCTTTGAAGCAGCACCTCTCATCCCGTCCGCTGTAATTACCGCCGAGCGCCTGATAGGATTATAAATTAACAAAACCAAAAAAGGATCTCGGGGTGCGCCGCCCAAACGCTGTCCATTACTGGATTTGCATATAAGTTTTATGACGTCCGCGCGGCAGAAAGGGAAATGGCATGGGAACTTCGTAGTGTGGGAGGTGGTAGCGTATTTTGCACTGGGAACGAGAGTGAATTTTAGCTTGCATTAAGGGTAATAGAGATGTCTTCAGATGGCTTGCTTTAAAGTTTTTTTTGTGTATTCATAAATACTCAATATTCTGAACTGAGCCCCACTACCATTGTCAAATTATTTACTTCCTGTAGAATTTCCATGATTAAATAGTATTGAAAATATTCCCAAACTTAATAAGACCTTAGAGTTTTAGATTACAAAATGGCAAATTTTTACAAAACAATTTTTGTACTTCTTTTTATCATTTCAATTTTACAAGCAATCTCGTACTACAATAGCATGGGAAACTTATTTAAACCGGCGATTCGCTTTCGTTTGACAACCGAGTGATATAGATACGGGCCCATTAACGCAACATTGCGTCCATGTTCATAACGTCTGGGATCGGTTTCTCCATGGCTTTTGCATTTTTATGACAGGTTTGCAATGTTCTCATAAAGACATACTCATACCTGACATTATAAGTCGTAGCCTTGTTGGTCTATTGGCAGGGGTAAAGACTGAAACTACAGAGCTTCATATGAACGACGTTTATCATTAGAATAGATAATATTAACAACCATAACAAATGTAATTAATTTAAAAATAAGGCGTCCGACCGGATTCGGCCATGGCTCAATTGAGATCAGCCAAGTGCGCAGGACATATTATAGTGCACAAGTGTGTGCGCAAACACAAGAGCACTCTCTATTCCCTTACTCTCATAATTCGGTGAGACGGCAATCCGACATGACTGATGAGAGATCGGGCGCAGGACCACCGGCTTAACGTGCTTTCCGAGGCACGGGCGTTCAACCGCCAACTTCCTAACTCCGGGCTGAGTAGTTTCATCACAGAAAAACTCACACAAATTTTGCCCGACCCCGGATTCGAACTGGGGACCTCTCGGTCCTAACGCAGCGCTTGCTACCAATGGACCAACGAGGCAGTTAATTATTTGAATTTAATTTGAATTTAAAAATATGGAACCTGCCAATTACTGGACTGGGTTCCGTGTCAATATTTCAAAGATTTTTTTTGTAAATTATGCAACGGCATAATTTACAAAAAAAATCTTGAAAAACGAATGTTTAAACGTAAACATTCGTTTTTTTTATAGCGATAACAGAAATACATCGTTTGTGAAAATGTCCAGTCTGTCTAGCTATCGCGATTCTTGAGATATATCCTGGTGACGGACATCGAAGTCTTAGTAATAGGGTCCCGTTTTACCCTTTAGCCACGTAACCCTAAAATGCTCGCAGTTAACACGTTCCCTGCCGTCGCCGCAGCACGTAGCGTGCGGTTGGTGGACGAGACCCGGATCGAGTTCCTCCCGCACTCTTTTTGTTCCTCCCGCCCTCTTGCGGTCGCTAGAGGAAGCTATATATGTAATACGGCTTTTAACCCTCATGAGACTGGTGAAGATTAATATCCATTAGCTTATTTTGATGTTATCGCAATGGTTGCGACAGACGCAAACAAATAAGATTTGTTTGCGTCTGTCGCGTCAGTGAAATTGAAAAGTATTTGTTTTTTCTTATAATAGACGTTCAGTGCCTCATTCCACCTGATTGTAAGAGGCCGTGAAGTCCACATAATGAGGTTGACAGGCCCTATTGTACCTGTCCGTTTTTTTTTCAATTTATTAACACACCTAGTGTTAGTGAGCGTGATAATGTTAATGAAATAATTAGAAGTCTTCCGTTTGAAAGTGAATAAGTCAACACACATTGAGCGCGTAAAAACAACTAACGTAGATTGACATAAATTTTTCACAAAAAAATAAGCATAAGTGCCTACTTACCTATAGTTGCTTATACACTAAAACTAGCATCATTATACTTAGCCGTATCATTACCATTTCGAAACATAACCCATCGCAGGGTTAACAGAACCGGGCAGGTCCTGCGGTTTTGATATGGTTACCGATTCCCATGTCGTTACAGGGTTTTTAAACCCTGTTTTCGACCCGCAATCATGGGAATAATAGCGTAACCTTCTTTGAATCAATTATTCGGCGTAAGATAATATGGGGTCTCGGTAAGCGTTGTGTTTAAAGAAGATTGGTGAAGAAACTTTACAATGTAACAGTGTGTTTGACTTTTTGCGAAGTAACTAAGTACATATGTGTGTAGAAATGTCCTAGATATTAATTTATTTTGGAGAATTTGTAATGATTTTTAAGATGTATTAATATGTACGTACATAAGTGTCACAACTGAACCAAACTACTCACTAAACATTATGTTTTGTCAGTGTCAGATTATGTCAGTTTCATAG
Source organism: Maruca vitrata (assembly GCA_039566165.1). NCBI lineage: Eukaryota > Metazoa > Arthropoda > Insecta > Lepidoptera > Crambidae > Maruca > Maruca vitrata. Next base: position 2,184,830 of record CM076918.1, on the reverse strand, counting down.
CCATCAAAAACACTTCATAAAAATCGACCTCAAGAGTATTGTGAGTCTAAAATTATAAATAAAAATCTAAAATTCTTAATGTGACACTCCTAAACAGTAAACACTTTTAGTTTTAAGCCTAACTACTGATCAAATCGTATGTAGGCGAAAGGACAAACGAAAAGAAAATGATATCAAACTTATTTGCATATCAACATATGAACTATATTTATTAACAACTGGATCAATGATCTATGTGCGTGGGAGTTGATTCGGACAATGTATTTGCTCAGCAAGACCATATATGGGGCGTCTGGTTATGTAGGTGAAGTTTTTATAACCCAATTATGATGGATTAGTAAAATTGAATACTTAACAAACAAAATTATTATTTTTTTGGTCGGATTCAAATGATTTAATACAGACATCATTATTGTTACATTACTTGATTTAGAATAACCGCCTACGGCATAACTAATTAGTGTATAATTTGCGGGGTTTTTGTTCTTTATATTTGCTCTTGAAATTTAAAAGTCATAGTTTGTAAAGCGGGTATGGTATGTAGTAAAAAAATCACAATGATGGATATCTCGTTAGTGACCTTTACAAGTAGCAGCGCAGTAGTTGCCTTAAGCCAAAATAATCAAATTCACAGTCGTAATAGTTGGCAAGGGCAAAAAAGTCAGTGTAACATCAGTTAAACGGACCTTTTAAGCTGTGTCTGTAATAAATACTAATTTGTCATCGTTACATAATTGTTACTGGTATACACACGGGTCTATTATGGGTTTACAGGAAAAACAAGTCGGGCAGTAGGTAGCTATCTATTAGCTACTCTTATCATTGCTAGTAGACCCATGATAATTAGTAAGTTGCATTGGCCCACAAATATTTGTCCCAAGTCCCGCATGAAAGACACCAAATGTGACAATGCTCAATCAATAAGTAATAATAAAACTCGTAAAACAAACTTCATTGTTTGACAACGACATCTTACCAGAAAGGTGATGTTTCAAAAACAGCTCTATACAAAATAAACAATAGCCTTCTAACCTACAACATTCTCTCCCTAATCCCTCGCCGCGCGGCCTGCGCCCGCGCACGCAGCGTGAACCCGACGTGATTAGCGTGTATCGGTTCGGATCGGCACGGGCAGTGATTTATGCCGCAATTCAGACGTCCACCAATGATCCCACTACCCCCGATCCGTTGACGTGTGGCCGGAATCCGTTTGTCAGATTATTTATCAATTTGTGTTGGAAGTTGTTAAAATACCTCGTTATAACTGGAAGTTTAGGTGGGGTCATGGGAGCTTTCCAATGAAAGCTCGGTAGTTCATCGCTATCGTAAATTGAAGTTTGTTCTAGGATTTCATAGAAAATACTGTGCAAACTGTTTTGCCTTTTGAATTGTGTTCAAAACTATTTAATGTATTTGTAGTGGATAATTAATATAGAAATAGACGGTATAAGTATTGATGTATTTTTATTGAGATTGATATTGGGATATTTAATGTGTGGTGTCTAACTTTATTTTACACACTTAATCATATTATGGAAAAACAACGTTTAATAAGAAATATTCCCACGGTATCACATATTCATGTATTATTACAACGATGAAAGGTTAAGGCAACCATTTTCGCGCTTAATGATAGATCAAATAATAAAATAACCGATCAACCGTTCAATATGTGCGTTTCAGCGCACGATTAAGGCGTTCATTCGCGTAAAAAGGAACGCGCAAGGTGACGGGCGCGTGCGGCGTGCGCGTGCGCATCTGCCCAATACCAAGTAGGGAAACTGGAGCCAACACATATTGGTGTTTTACCGTTCAAGTTTACATCATCTTGATGGACTGGCATGCCGACTCTTTAATTTTTTCTTTTCTTTCGTGCATCTGTCAATATTTATAGACTGGCTTAATTGCTCATCTGATAATGTCTTGTCTCTTGCACCAAAAGTGGGTTTGATCCATACCTCAGACAAATATCGCCTGATGATAATTTGTATCTTTTCCGTGTCTTTTAGATTTTCGGAATATTCAATTCTGATTTCCGTTACACAAGTGCTTTAAATAGTTATCTCAAAGTTCGAATCAGAAGCAAGTAAGAGAAATGTTTATTTATTTTTACACAAATCACCCCATAACTGCAACACTCTCTCTTAACCCTTCATAAAAAGCCCCATTACTTTTTATTTGCCCCGTTTTTGTCGTATCATGTTTTAGGGTCCTCTCTCAGGAGTCACGACTGTATCTCCAGATGTAATCTCGGGTACATTCCCCGGTTTCGTCCTTACAACATTATCAGACGCGTAACCGTCACGGTTTGGGAATTTCGGGAATCGGGACCGGGAGAGCACCCGAAATGAGGATCCTAAATCGAGTCGTGCGCAGGAGTAGTTTATAAAACATGCGCTCGTATAGATCGATAAGCACATTTGTTTGTTAACAATTTATCTTACTATGTTATTTATCAGTATACTTAATCTGCATCTTTGTATGTATTTTTGTTAAAGGACACATTATTTCTTTAAAATGCGTTTTGATTACGATACTACTTTTGGTTTTTAATATATATAGTTGTTTCAACAATCTGATTTCGATATTATTCTATGTCCGATCTCCTTCCTTACAAATGTCATTTTGCATGTCACACAAAATACAAAATTACAGAAAGGCAATTCTTTCTGCAATTTTGTATGTTGTGTGACATCGATGTTTTATCATCAAATTATCCCTGAGCCCCCTATGTCATGGAAACACAATCACTTTCACATAAATCAACAAGATTCCCGCTGGCATGAATCATCAATATGTGTCCAGTGCATTCGGCAATAAACATGTGCACGAAGCATCCTGTTTTGCGCATTCATTAGCATTCCATCCGGCGGTGCCATTAAACCGAAAAATAATTGCTTCAAAATACGAAACTGTACCTAATACACTTAGACTGTTATATATTGAAGCGAACCTTGAGATGTCCCTAATTATCTCGACCGGGAACAAATACCCGACAATAAATTCATGTCTTTGCCCAAATTAGGATTTTGGTCCGGGAGCGCGGGCCAGTTTGGGTCCGCCATGTTTTTTACTGGACTTCTAAAAACTGGTCAAGCGCGTGCCCGAAGTCCGGTGGAGATTCATAGGGTTCTCTCTAAATTCTTAAGTTCAGTATAAAATTTTAAAGTGCCAAAATAGTTTGGCTCAACTTTAATGGCATGGTGACCCCAGACCGGCCAGGTTTTTAATGAATTTGGCTACTTAAAATTTTTGGGGTTCTTTATTATTTACAACAACAGTTTTATCAATGACACTGCTTCATGTAAAACATAAAACTAAGTTACTCATATGAGCGTCTAGTCTTTTTCGGGGGTCTAACAAAACGCGGTATTCTAAAAATCAAAAAAGTTACGTTGTCTCTCATTATTTTTTTGTATATACCCTGTCCCTAATGACGTCCACAGATAATAATAGGAACGGAGATTACATTTGAGTGGCGAGTGCACGTAAAATACTGGGGTATTCAAATGGGCTCCAATCTAGGAACGATCTGTCTTGGATGCGTACAATTACACTATTAAGAATAGAATAGAATATGTTTTGTCATACATATTAAACAAATATAAAACTAACATACAAATAAATCGAATCTGAAAACTTATACTAAACTTATGTGCTAAAAGGGCTCCTACTCAGCAATTGATTTGAATTCTCGAGCATTTTTTTTTAGTTTTTGAAACATTGCAGAAATTCCGTTCAAAATCTACATTGTTGCCGATGCCGTTTGGCCACTACAATTAAAATTTACGGTGTCTCGGCTTCATTCAAATGCAAAACTAATGTTTAAGCCAACAATCTTGGTTGTAGTCCAGTCAAATTAGGAAAAAATCTCGGAATTCGAGATACCCAGCTGTAAGTCTGTAAATACTTAGATATTGACACCCTAAAAGTGTTCTCAAAACCTACATATTGTAGGGTGTACGCAACTATTAAATTTTCAAGGTCAAATGTCACAAATATCAGTTTTATGAACTTTTGAGTGAAACGGGAAGTTTTATCATAAAAGTGTGTAGGAGAAAATTACTTATCTTCTATTTATCTATAAAAATTGTCTGTACGTTTTATTTCTAAGATTCACCATTTCAGAGATACAGCGATGCAAATAGTTGAAAAAGTTGTATTATCAAAAGCTTCCAGGCCCACGTGCGATTGTGCTAGACAGTTAAAATTTTCACGAATGATGTATTTTAGTAGCCTCTATAACATCTAATACTAGAAAAAGCTTAAAACCAATATTTTAGTGGGTTCTCATACAAAAACTATGGTTTTTTTTTCTCACACTTGGCCGGTTTTTAACGTGGTTACCCCAGTAAACCTATTCCAGACGACACCTTTTATACATGAAGAACACGTTGTTTATAAGGAAGCCTAGTTAAATAATCGTTTTGTGTTATTTTCAGTATTCAGAAGATTTAAGATTTCTGCGTTTCATTAAATTCAATTTGGTTAATATGGATCTTCAAGTTCATAATCGAGTTAGATGGACAGTTAACATTTTTAAAATGTATTTTTTTTCAGTTATACTTCAAACAGAAATTCTAATAATTGGTTATTTCGTACTTTTTGACCCATAATAAGCAGTTTAAATGTACTGAAACGTATATGTATAGTACTAAAAACAACATAAAACAATTATTTAACTAGGCTTCCATATAATCAACGTGTTCTTCACGTATAAAAGGTGTCGTCTGGAATAGGTTTACTGGGGTAACCACGTTAAAAACCGGCCAAGTGTGAGAAAAAAAAAACCATAGTTTTGTATAAGAACCCACTTAAACATTTAGGTTTTAAGCTTTTTCTAGTATTAGATGTTATAGAGGCTACTGAAATACATCAGTTGTGAAAATTTTAACTGTCTAGCACAATCGCACGGGGGTCTGGAAGCTTTTGAAAATACAACTTTTTCAACTGTTTGCATCGCTGTATCTCGGAAATGGTGAATCTTAGGAATAAAACGTAGAGACAATTTTTATAGATAATTAGATGATAAGCAATTTTCTCCTACACACTTTGATGATAAAACTTGCCGTTTCGCTCAAAAGTTCATAAAACTGATATTTGTGACATTTGACATTGAAAATTTAATAGTTGCGTACACCCTACCATATGTAGGTTTTGAGACCACTTTTAGGGTGTCAATATCTAAATATTTATAGACTTACAGCTGGGTATCTCGAATTCCGAGATTCTTACCTAATTTAAGCTTAAATGACTGGACTATTGTAATAAAATTTGTCTCGATGCGCAGTTTCGATGAGCCGAATAAAAATTTAATGGCAACAACGGCGTGTCCTTCGATTTTATTTGTGTTACAAAGTTAACATGTACGAAGAATTTTAATGAAATACCATTTTTAAATAAGTATGAACGCAAACGAATAACATTTTGCATAATATTTATTATTAACGTATTAAGAGACGATAAAAAAGCGTTTTAATTGTTATTGTATTGTATTTATGTGCTCGTTAAATAGAACTGAAGCTGAATCAAGCTTCGGAATAATATACGTATTGGAATACATTTAAATTAAATTAAATGATAAATAAATAAATATTACACAACATCACATACATTGATCTGATCCCGTGGTAAGTAGCTTTAGCACTTGTGTTACAGATATCAGAATCAACAGTGAATATACAAATATACTTAAATATACTTTATACACACCCAGACACGGAACAAACACCGATGTTCGTCACACAAATATTTGTCCCGAGTGGGAATCGAACCCACGACTCTTGGAACTGTAGGTAATGAACCTGGGTCACTAACCACTGTTCCACCGAGCCAGTCATACATATAAGATGTTAGACTTTCGCGTTCCATTACGGGCGGCGCCAGTTCGCTCGCGACCACGATTGGTGTAACCCAGTCGAAACGTCGGGCAGTAAGTAGCTATGTAATTTGCTACTCCTAATATCGCGTGTAGACCCATAAAGACTAATTCCAGTCATACATATACTTAAGTTAGATTTTTTTCAAAATTCACATGCTTGAACCAGCGGTCTTCAGATATCGCGTGTGCTTCTGTAACCACTAAATTAAATATACTTGACCAATACATTAAAAATATTAGTCTAACGAATTAGAGTGAATTTCAAGATAACTGACTGCTGTTTGTCATATTAATATTAATTTAAGCGTAGGAAAAAGCTGACTAATGAAAAATAACCTTGCTCGGCAAAATAAAAGATAAAATGTAGGCCTTCGGGGTGAGTATGACAGGCTTGATATGGTCTATTGTGCCTGTTGACCTCGTATGTGGATCTCATCAGGTGGAGGAAGGTCATCTTGTTAGTCTTTAAAAAAATGCTTTAGATCAAAAATTTTACCGACAGTGTATCCTCCCGTCAAGTTAAAGCATTCTTATTTTAAAAAATAGTCTTAACTTGATCGATCCTCCTAAATGTCACTTAAATCTGTATGTTTGATTGATGACCGCTCTTAATGGAACGACGTTTTGATTCAATAAAGACCCTTAATTACAGCTTCGGAGGTCAGCTGACAAGCCCGAAGTAATTATTTGTGTCCAACTTGAAACTGGCCAATTAGCGATATCATATTAGAAAGCACTTTCTCGCAGCACAATGCCGCGTAGGGTTGTCGAGCTAATTATATTAATTGAGAAATTGTAAACGTTTATTTATAGATTACGCAATTCACTCACTTCAAAAAATTCACTCTTGAAACTTTAATGCGGAAAATACAAATAAAAATCAGTAGTGAGAGCCATCCGCCCCAAGTCCGGTGATGATGACGAGGCTACTCCAAGCCATCTACACTAATATTATAAAGAGGAAATATTTGTATTTTTGTATGTTTGTAATGAATAAACTCAAAAACTACTGGACCGATTGCAATAATTTTTACACCATTAGAAAGCTGCATTATTCAGAAGTAACATAGGCTATATATAATATATATTATCCCGGTACGGGAAGTAGTTCTCTCTCCCTCGGGACGCGGGTGAAACCGCGTGAAACAGCTATCATCGTATAAGAGAAAAAAAAACTCAAGTCAGCATGTCTCAAGAATGTCTAAGTCATACAATATCCTAAGTGAGGAAATTGAAGTGTTTGGTTTTAAGAAAAATGTAAATGTTAAATTTAATAAAGTAAATAAATGTGCTATAATCATCACACTATATGACAGGTAGAAACATATTAATATCTTTATTTTAACGAATTTTTTTAACCTATTATATTTTGTACTTATAACCTCTACCTACACTCTTAACTAATGGTCAAACGTTACAAGGCTCACAACCCTAATTAGCTCCATAAAAAAGAACCTTAATATATCCTCGTTATTCATCAGGACCACCTCTTGTCCACTCGTTTTCAATATAAAGTTGCGCCAAGGTCAACGGACGCGCCAATCACTCACGCGCACGGCCTGCGCGCGCGCATGATCATTAAGGACGATAATTTGCATTTTTGAATCGATTTTTTCGTTGGACGCAATCGATTCCTGGAGTAGGGTGGTGTTGCATTGAATTTGGATTTGCACACAGTGATTTATTACGTTTTTGTTGAAACAGATGTTTTCGATTACATCCTTGCTAGCTTTTTAAGATTTGAACCAACTCAGAATCAAATTCTTATTGGATAATTTTTCAATAAGTAGCTTTAATTCTAACATCACAACCAGTTTATAAATTATTAATGAAGTTTAGTGACATAATACAAATGTGAAATATAATTTAAAATCGATTCACTTTAATTTCTATCAGTTCTTTCGTTGGACAACCTTTGTTACCAAACTCCCATCGTTAAGTATATGTATTATTATTGCTGCAATAAACTAATAAAATATTATTAAAGCGGCCCAAATTAACGTGGAGAGTAAAATGATCGGAATTATTAAAACCTAAAGCGAAAGTGTTGTAAATGTCGTTGTTCTTCGGAGCTTGTAAAATAGGCAAGGCTGTAAAATATTATATTATTATTCTAAATTATTGTTTCGCTAATTATACACTTTATCTCGACGGAATAAAGCTCAATTATTGTTACCAGAATAGAGCGCCATTAACCAGTAGCTTTATAAGCCAGTTTCTATTAATTAGTAGATAGTCGATAATTAACGTAAATATTCAAATATTTTAAGTGAGTCAAGCCTTTTCTTACCATTTTTTAAAACCATATTCTTTTTTGTTTTGTTTTTCAGTGGATGATTAAAGAATGTAAAGCGTAAAGTTAATTTTAAAATCGATTACAAAGTGCAAATCGCAATCGAGACAATCGATCATCGGAAAAAATCGAGTCGACCCATCACTACGAGGGGGCTTCTTGCACCCCGCTCGCCATATTGATGTGAAGATTCGGTAGGCTTTAATAACGTTTTGAGGTTATGTTGGTTCGTTTTGCTCAATTTCTGGCTACCGTGATAGGTAGCCAGCCAATCAGAGACGCCCATTTTAATGTTTCCGCGCGTTCCTTTTTACCTGACACGGTGTTGTTAACACTGGAGGCTTCTGGGAAGAATTGATTTAATTAAAGGTTTCGCACTCTTGATGGAAGATAAAGGGTGTCTCGTTGAAAAATTACCTGTTTTGGTAAATTGTGCGGTTGATAGCTCATTGGAAACAGGTGGGAATGGGAGAGGTCTTTTTATTTGGAACTTGCAAGTAAAAAATATTTATTCCATAGTGCAAGATAATGCCATAATAATAATGCACACAGTACTTCGGCATTGTTGTCTTAGTGTACATATAGTAAACTTCTACCTACTGGTACTAACCCTATCTACTTTCTGACTTGCCAGACTCATCTTTTTGACTGGCCATCTACTACTAACTAAACTGTACTGACTTGCAGAGATATAATTAATGATGTGACAGAAAAAAAAACTTATTCGATATTCATTATTAACTGTACTGTAAGATAGAATAATAACTACAAATAATAGCCACCACCAAATGCCGTTCAGCCAATCAAAGTTGCATACATTTTTATGCTATTACAACTCACCGTTTTGGTATTACGCCTTAACCGATTTAAAAATCGTACATTTGCAGGTGTGCCTTTAATTATCTCTCAATAAATCCAAGGCTGTATACATTGATCGAATCGAACGCAAGCCATGTCGAATAAAAAAAAAAGTTCACAGGAGTGCCTTAATTTCTGAAACAAAGGCTGTTTAGAAACGGTTACATCGAAATGCCAACACACAATTGCGTGTACTAGTACAAAAATGGTGTTCTGACATTTCACAGATCGTTGTATGCATAATTCGCATAATTACACCGCGCCCCGGACTGAGACAATGGGGCAAACTTTTTAATCTGTCGCTGTTGTGGGCTGTTGGTTTTGGCACCGGTTGCGCAAGCGCATCGATGCCGCGGCGCGTGCGACTGTGGTGGAAGTGGTTTCTGAACGGCTCCATTAATGGTCGTTGGCCATAGACAATTAAGAGTTTTAAGCTGTGTTCTCTTGCATGGACAACGCTATAAGCACGCTATAAGTGCACGCACATAATGTTAACTAAAAATCATAGCCATTGGTAAAATATGTCGTAATATCCCTTAATCACTACTTCACTACATAGTATAAAGCACAGTCGCTTCCCGCGTCTGTCCCTATGTATGGTTAAATCTTTAAAACTACACAATGGATTTTGATGTGGTTTTTTTTAATAGATAGAGGGACTTAAGAGAAAGGTTTCTATGTATAATATACTCAAAGCAAAGCGAGGGCGAGTCACTAGTAAGAACTAAAATCATAAATCATTGATAAATACTTAACTTTAACACAGCATATTCCTTCCTGCTGTTATAATTTTTCAAAATATTTTCTGATAATACACTTACATACAAAAAAAAGAAAAGAGCCTACATAATTTGATTAAGTGCAACGATGTAATTGAGGGCCGACACCGGCTGAGCGTTGATTAAACCCATAGCATTTGTCAGACTCGTGCGCATTACATCATGGCATTATAAAACAATCACGCCGTGTTTCTAAACAAAAACTTGCGTTAAAACTTAACTGTGGGGTTGCCAGGCTATGTTTCTACCATTTTTTATAGGAAAAATCTTTCCTTACTAAATTAGACCATACGAGAGATAGAGTAACGATTATCGTGATCAACGTAGTCGTGAATGTAATCGTGGAGTCATATGTACTCTGACAGCTGTTACATACAAACTAAACATATCTTACTACGGGTACTACGATCGAAAATACCTGAAGTATTTATATTATGTAAGCAATTTAGTATCCGATGCTGACAATAAAATTAAAAAGCCTTTTAAGTCCGAGAACTTCAGTATAGTTTATATACCATTTTCCTTAATTTGTACTGCAGTCGTTTCTTCAACGCGGCGGCCATATTGCAAGCAGGACTTTATGGGAATATCTAAAGAAATGTCGCAACACTACCTAAGTAAAAAAACTTACATTAAAACCTTAAGACGGAGCACACAATCAATCACCCGGCACACGTGCGCGCGCGCACAGATTGACATTTGCCACACTTGCGTCAGTCTGACAGCGAATTGAGAAAACTTGTAGCCCGCTCCTCGACCGACGAGCCTACATTGTTTTCGTGATCTATAAACAATTGTTAATATTTCCAAATAGTTATGAAACGTGAGAGATATTTCGTCATTGTATGTTTGATTGATAAGTCTTGTTATATCATGTTGTTGTACTTATCTTTGCAGATTGAAACTATAACAAGGAAACATTATCATTTTTGACATTTGCTTATTTCGCATTGGTTGGTAATTTAGTCTTATAAGTTTGTTATTAGTATTTACGTTGCTAGCAATGCTCAAGGTAAATAGAATTTGTAGTCACTATCACCCTGAGCAAACCCTCCGAACAGATTAAATCAAAACATTACCGCTGCAATAAATCACAGCAGGATCAAGACTGCATTTAAAATTACACGATGCCAAAGATAGCAGCGAGATAACGCGCGTAGGCTGAAAAATAGAGAATTTATTGAACATTACATTGGCCAACACTCATCGACATTGTTACTCAAGTCAGGGCGAACGTTTAACCCGGCATTTAAAATGCCAGCCCGAAGACGACAGAGACAGCGCGATAGACACGCAGATAAGGGATACGGACTGCGCGGGAGCAATAGAAACAAAAGATACCATCGCTTACAAAATTAGATTAGCAGACCAGAATTTTGGAGGAGCACCTAACTCCGTGGAATAAGGTGCAGAATGTGTTGTTAAGGTTTCAAAGAGGCTCGGTGAAGTTGCGTGTGCTGGTGTCGCAATTAAAAAAACTGCGAGCCACGTAATTACAAGTGTCGAAAGCCTGTTCGCCGGGGCTGGGGACAGGTCCGCCGGATAAATATGTTGACTGCTGTCAAATGCAATATCTGTCATATTAGGGAAGTCCTAGACAAGTTTTTAGATTCATTATGGGATGTAAGCGGATATTGTCGATGCTCATAATTCTTGAGTGCTGATGAAACCGATAAGACGTTTTCACTTGCGCAACCGACGTTCGGTCGGGAAAATCGAATAATGATAATTCATAATTTACTCAAGCGTGTAGCTGAAATTAAAATATCTCTTCCATGCTTGGGGAGGCACAGTATATTGATGTTTTCGCTGAGAAAGTTTTAATCATGATGATGTAGATGTAGCGACTAACGATTCGCTTTCGACTTTTTGTCTTTGGAAAGATCTTGAGTAGTTGGTGAAGTACAGTGAATAGAAATATTGGTAAAGGTATTTTCATCGTCCTTTAAGTGAATGGAAGGATAGATGTATCGTAGAGCCACTCGAGTTGAAATTAGGGTCATGTCGTTTTAGTATCACCCAGTAATTACCAGGTCTAATCTATTTGGTAGTAAATTCTGGCCGCACAAACCTGCATGGACAATTACTGTGGCCGGACCCGAAAATTGAACCCCCGTTAACAGACATACAATATACAAAACCTCCATGCTTTTAATGGGTGCAGAGATCGTACTTACATCTATCATATATCTCAGATACGATCACCATCTTCATTCCGAATTTTACAAGTGAAATTAGATTTGCATATACGACAAAAAAGTTTTGCTATGTTTGGCTTGTGTACAGTTATGTAATACTGGATCATGAGTGATAGATCATCAATATTAATTTAAGTTACGCGATGTAAGGCAATACTGGTAAGTCTGGTAACTTTCTCTGTCTGTGTGCTTGGCCATCTGGCTACGATGCTATATATGGCGACTGTGGCCTTTATCCAATACTAGTACCTCTTGGCATAATAGCAGCATTTTTGTCCCGTTTATGGCGTTTTTGGCAGCTGTCAAGGCGTTCAGGAGCGACGTTGTAGTGTTATCGATTCGTAATATTGAAGTGTTGCATAAATTCCCTGTATTACTTCCATACATTGAAGACATCAAAAAATATGTGTTCTCCTGTCTTCTTATTTAGTGTGTACGGAAATCAATGCGTTTTGTGTAAAGTTTACAATCCTTACTTAATATTATAAATGCGAAAGTAACTCTGTCTGTCTGTCTGTCTGTCTGTCTGTCTGTCTGTCTGTCTGTCTGTTACGCTTTCACGCATAGAGTACTGAACCGATTTAAACGAAATTTGGTACAGATATAGTCCAGAGCCTAGAAATGGTTATAGGCTACTTTTTAACCGACTGCGCTATAAAGAAGTAATGTTTTACCCGTTAAACATCTCTTCGCGGACGAAGTCGTCACAGCCACTGGACGGATGGAGATGAAATTTAGCATGCAGGTAGATGTTATGACGTAGGCATCCGTTAAAAAAGGATTTCCCGAAATTCCCACGGGAACGGGAATTAACGGGAAATTCCTTTTGAATGAAAAATACTAACCGCATAAGTTAGACGCTTGAAATTTGGCATGCAGGTACCTTAATAAATTAAAAGCTTAGTTGCAACTGGACATTGTAAAATTCCCACGGGAACGGGAGTAATAGGGAAAAAACTTTTGTATGAAAAAATCTAAACCGCGTAAGATAGATGATTGAGATTTGGCATGCAGGTACTCTAATGAACCCAAAGCCTACTTCCAACGCGATATTACAAAATTCCCATGGGAACGGGAGTAATTGGGAAACAACTTCTGTATGTAAAATCCCTTAAGGGGTTGAAATATATTATATAGAGATAGAGATATACCCGAAGCGAAGCGAGGGCGGGTCGCTAGTTTATATATAATTTAACCCTGAATAAAGAGCAATGGACTGGTTTGGAGGAGACCTTTGCCCAGCTGTATACGATACAGGTTAAATAAAAAAAGATCTGTTTCCTATAATTTCACATCAATGTTGTGTCAATGGTTTATGACAATTTGGTGATCAATAAATACACGAATGCTAATCTCCACACTTGCTTGGACGAGATGTTAGTCATTTTAGTATGCTATAATAGATAAATTCAACTTGATGATTCTAGCTTCTCTTTTGGCATACCGTCTTTGTAAAACATCTATGAGTCATTCGTCAGCCCTATCTACCATCATCCGAATTTCTCTGAGGGCAATGACCCTCATCTCAGTTGATTAATTAGTCGTGAGTGACGTCACTCTATGTACTTACTACGTTACTTGGAAGGTAATGTTTGAGGGAGGACAATACGAGAGGAATTTATGCTTTTATGTCCACATCGGCCGAATACACAAGTTGTAAGATCGTTAAGTCTTGTTAATGAGTGTAATCGTTGATGCAGTTGTTTTTTTTTTCAACATCACGTACATTGTTCTCATTCCGAGTTTGCTGTTTGATGCTCTTGTTTTATGGATCCTCATCGTCATCGTCATCGTCAGCCTATAACTTAGTCCACTGCTAATCAGATATTTTTCAAATTAGTTTGTCTTATGTTTATCACCGTATTATAATTTATACTTAGTATATTCTTAATCTGTCAAAGCTTGCTTAATTACTGTTTACTTTTACATCTATCATAACTAACGTACTTGTATTGTAACTTACTACTACTACGAAGTACTAAAAGAAAGCTGTATGTTTCCTTGAATAAATAAAATAAAATAAATAAAACTTATTTATATGAGTGACGGCTTTCAACTTCTTTTGATCTTATTCCGTCGAGATCCTACCCTAGATCCTTCACCTATAGCAAAAAATCTCCGTTACATAAGAAATCGCATTTATTATTTCTACGAAGTGTCCTATGCTCCTCCGTCCCGTTACACCAATCAAGATCGTAAAAGGCGATACAATCATTACCCGTCCACCTCAGCCCTCTGGTGACAAATTACATGAAATTACGTAATTTTAACAATCACTTGTCGCTATTTAATTGCGTATCAAAACTTCCATCGGCCATGTGTAATTTGGGCAAACGAGTTGCTAAAATACAGGGTGTGGCGTGCGGCGTTTTTGTTAATCGCTTGATAGGCTGTTTATGCATTTTCGTCGAAGAACAATAAAAAACGTGTTAATGGTGTGTTTATTGCTATAATTGGTGTAAAGTCCAATGCAAATATTTGTTTGGTTCAGTCTTTATTATGTTCAACATATTATTGTAATTGCTTAATGTTTACATTTTAAATTTTCGTCATCATCGCCATTAAGTATCATTCAAACTGAGGTAAAACAACAAACATTTGAATTCGCTTTCGGTAGTGTATTGTGTGTTTGAGTTTTTACTGCTGTTAGATTAAATTTGTATTATTTTTACATTAAATATCCAAAAAACTATTTTTACAGTTCACTTGTACTTTAAATATAGTTCATTTATTATGCCTACATCGCAGTACCACTTGAAACCAATATACGTGCGCCCCCTGTATTTGCGTTTGCCAAGCAATATTATAATAGCTGTGGTCAGGTCGGAAGTTTCCTTAATGTACTTTTAATTTGTGCCGACATTTAAATATTGTCTGTGTGCTCCCACTCAACAGTTGTCCGTTGTTACAGGTATGGCTAGCGGTACTTCGAGTTGATAAGGCTGGTAATGATAGAACTACAAAAGAGGTTGTATTTCCACCTTGAAGCAAGTACAAAGAGGAGTCTGCCTAAGAGTTAACGCCATGTTACGCAGACGCGAGCGCGGGGTCATAGAAAATTCTTGAATTAAACATACTTTTATTAGGGACAAAGAAAATCGGCACCTAAAGATAACTGTTCTCTGGAAAGGAGCGAGTCTGCAGAGCAGAGAAACTAAGAAATAGTGACCAATAAGATACAAGAAACAGAGACTTCGTGAAAACCTTTTAGGTAAAGTTTTCTTCCGCTCCGCTGCCTCGGTCCGTAACGGTGGACAGGCAACCTAAGATAACGTCACAGAAGGGTAATAAACAAGGTTTCCACCAGATTTTCACGGAGACCGATCAGAAGAAGATCAGCCAAGTGAGCAGGACAAATTATAATGCAAAAGTGCACTCTCCGTCTCATAGTTTTCCAATTCTCTAACTCAAAGTAATTTCTTAATGGTAAAACTCACACAAATTTCGCCCGACTCAGGACTCGAATCCGGGACCCCTTGATCTTTATTGCGAGTATAAAGTATATTTAACCTTATTAGTCTAACGATTTATTACTCTCAGCTCTCGTACCGTGCAGTAATCACTATTCTTTAGATCCAATTGTCATAACTGGTTAATAATCTGTTTGTCGGTCATTTAATCTGAAACAACTGACTTGTTTAGGGTTGACACTATCTTGATAACTTTTATTTACTCATGGTTAAATTAGAAAACTGAATGTCCGGTTTATTTACTATGTTGTTGTGTTTTAATGAGCCCCCGATATTTCGGCACGGTTGCAGGCGCCATGATTACGGGTCAACTCTCTTTTCTAGAGAGGAGAGGTCAAACAAGGTATAGGAATCACTATTATAAATGTTGAAACATGTACAGCAGGATAATGAAGCTTAACTAACGATGACATCGAGTGATACTAACAATAAGATCGCCTAAATTGTATGAAATAAAAAAAAGTCAAATTTTAATTGAGTATCTTATTGCATATATGTTTATTTACATTATTCTTGCATTCCTTTTGTATTATTAAATTTCATGTGATAGGTAGGCAGCCCTAAGTAAGTCTAACGGAGCTGCCAAACGCTAAATATCGCTAAACGGCCGACGATTGGCCGAAAACAGTAATTATTAAAAGGATAACAACATACAATAATAGTTTTAAGTGTTTCTTTTTGTTCTCTAACCTTTTTATAGCTGCACTTAGTCGGTGGAAGTTTTTATTGCAAATGAATACCTTTTTTAGCGTCGATGGCCGAGTGATTAAATTCGTTGCTTGCCATGCGAGAGATCGCCAGTTCAAACCCCGCCACGTACCACTGGGTTTTCAAATTTAAAATTCATATGCACAATTATTCGACGCTTTAACGATGAAGGAAAACATCGTGAGGAAACCTGCACACCTACGGAAAAAATCTAAGGTTGTGTAGTAAACTAACCCGCGCTTGGCCAGCGTGGTTGACTAAGGCCTGATGGCCCTAGTTTAGGGTAGGCCCGCAGTGGTGACTATTTGGGCTGATTATGATAGTATGACTTTTTTTTTGCTAATTTGGAGAAAGTATAGATTCTTAATGAAAATAATTCTTATTGGGAAATTATTTTCGTCTTAATCGTTCTTGTACATACATACATATTATTCAATGCACTTAAAAACAAATCAAATTTACAGAATTAGTGTAACAATTATACCTACAATAAGTGAAAAAGCGATCTAAAATTTTATTATATTCAAAGTCAGATTATCAAAAGCTCGTTTGATGAAAGTGTTCTGCGAAGACGTATGTATAAAATTATATATTATACAATGATCTACTTATACATGGTTCAGTCCAGTCTACAAATCACAAAGTCCAGATAATATTTTACTAAAATAACCGCTGTTGGCTGCACAATTTGTTACCGGCTTGTATCAATGGCTTCCTAGAATATAAACAAGGCCCAATTTGTAAGAATAATGGGAATCATTGAAAACCAATTGGAGATATAAGTCTGAACGGTGCAAAACTTGATTTAGATATTTAATCTCAATCAGTATTAATCTTTTTTAGCAAGGTTGCAGTTGAAATCTCTTTTGAAGTGACTTAGAAAATAAATATCTGCGACATTATCACTTTTAAAGCTTGTACTACGGGCTTCAGAGCGTGATATACATACATATATATTTATAAATACATAATCACACCCCGACACGGAACGAACGGTCTCTAGCGGAAATCGAACCCACGACTCTTGGAACCGCCAGCCAGGATCACTAACCACTGTTCCACGGAGCCAGTCAGAAAAATTAAATTTCACTTCATTTTAGTTTCGGGCTCTCTAGGTAACACCAACCTAACTATACAGTAAGCAGTACTACTATAACTATTATAGAATACCTACATCACTAATTTAAAGAAGCAGAATCAATAACACAGTTTCAATTTTCGAATTCGAAATTTATCATCGAAAAAGCAACAAAATACCTCGTTCGAAATCGTACATCGTTTTATTTCGCTCGACGTGTATCGATTAGCGGCGCATGATCGATGCTCGAGTGGCTGTACACTGGTAATTTTCACGAGATAAATCTCAACAATCGCTTACTAATTAATTCTGATCGATGCAGCGAGTCGGGACAATCCGATGGCGTCGCGTTGACAAATCGACTCGCTGTGATACATCACTACACGGTATCGATAGTGCTGGGTGGTGCAAGTATTTTCGTCACGCGATCTCTGCTCCGTTGATAAAAATACTGTACGCTTTTTGCCGTATGATCGATGGGGTATGCGATCATGTTTTAATGAAAATAATGTGTTTTAAGCTGGTTTTCGCGGTCCAACAAAGCGTGGAGATGTTAAGCTGTTATTCAAATTGAGAAACATTAATTAACATGATCATTCGAAGAAAGTGACAAACAGAATGGATTATGATCTGAATTTGTATGTGAAATTGTTCAAATTAAGGAAGATGATTATGGAAGCCTTTATAAATAAAAAATATTGTGTAGAATCAGTAAAAAATGTGACGTCAAACATACAGCGTTCTTCACCACTCAGATCATTAAGAAGTGTATCTCCTATGATAAAAATATCATTATCATCAGCCTATAGCTTCGTCCACTTTTGGATGTAGGCCTCATCAAATGCACGCCACTCCTACCCATCCTTGTCTATTTACATCCAGTTTCTACCAGCCGTCCTGCGCAGTATCAAGTATAAAAATATCAAGTGACAGATGTATCAGCTCTAAACGTATGCAAGATAGGTCATAATCAAATTACAACTCGACAGTCGACTTACATAATAATTACAATGGATTACAAACGAAGCTACAATTAATATGGCTCCCCACTGGGGCTCGCCTAACGCCTCTAATATGTGGTTATGTGTTGAATGAATTAGATTATTCGGTTGTCAAGTTGAGATCGTGCAACATGCATGCATCATTAATTATTTTTCGTTTGGTATTGTACTGTTTCTTGTCAGTTCTTTATTACTTATTCTATACCAGAGCCGCTCTAAGTTGGCCGATTTGACACATGTCAGACTGACTGCACTAGTGAGGGACAACGGTAAAATTGCCGAAGTATATAAGTAACAGTTATTTCCACTTTATAACCAAGCAAGGTCTAATAGGGTATTTTTTAAATTGAAAATCAGTAAGATTTATGTAAATCAATATTATTAATGAAATCGAAACTTAAATTTTTGGCGAAATGAGACTACAAAAGACATTTAAAGTTGGGTGGGCAAGTCCATTTCAAAATTGCGAAAATCATTTAAAATTCCTTTGTCATCTTATTAATAACAGAATTAGTCACATCTTTCATTATGAAAACAAACTTCTTAGGCGCTGCATACAACAAACTAACGTGTGACGTCACACGCCAGTCGACGTTTGTATGGAGCGTTTTTGAGCTCGCCCAAATAATGTGCAATTAAAATTGTAATATCTCGTAGAGTTATCCAGATATCAAAGTGATACTTTCAACAGTGTCTTTGTGTTCAAGTGATCCATCCAACTATATCAAAATAAAAAAAATATCAAATACCCTATTATAACATTTTTTTATTAAAAACATTTATTCACATCCAGAAGATTCTTACTCTCTCTGGAACTGAAGTTTCTTATTTAAAAATATATTTATTTTTAAAATACAATACTTATTAAATCCTTCATCCTATTTCTAAAAAATACCTGGTGAGTATTACCCATTACGTCACTATGAAAACGTGTCAAACGGCGTAACCTTGTAAAAGCGTAATACAGATTGGAAATTTTTCGTTTTCTTTTTATAATTAAATTATTTTAAGTAATAAAAGACAAATAATTAGATAATTAGGTGCATTTGACATTTTGAATTAACGTCTTATTTTTAAAAGTTGTTTTTTATGATTCGCTAAATATGTTCCTCTTAACAAGGATAAATGCAAAATATAAAATAAAAAGTGTCAAATCGGCCAACTTAGAGCGGCTCTGGTATAACATTACATTCATTCTACCTGAAATTTTGACACATATGAAACCTTATTTTTGCCAATTTTTCTCTTTTTATTTGTTTTATAAAAAGCTCCAAATAAAATTGACATTGTAAAAACCGTATTACAGCCCAGCTAATCCTAATGATGAAGAATCTTCAGTCTTGCCCGTGACCACGAGCGCTGAAAAGAGCTCGAAACGTCAAGTCTCTAAATAATATGTTTAAGAATATAAATACACGCGAGTTTAATCCGTTACGTACTTAGTTTTATTAACCTACTTCAAAAAAGAAGAGGTTATCAAATCGTCTGAATGTTTTTTTTTACAAATGTGTTCGCGCAAATAATAGACAATACTATGATGAGGAATGTTATGTCACAGTCAACGTTCTTAATTGACTTTATTATGACATAATAAAATAAATTAAGCCCTACTATTAAAGACAGATGCCTTTGCAACATAACTTAAAAGTCTCGTTGTTCATTTATAATAATTTTGGCAATGATATCATGGTACCATTAATTATAGTGACCGTCGTAGCTTTTCATAACAATTCAATGAATCGTTGATCAATGCCTGTCTAGTTTTGGTAAAGATTATATCACCATAGTGCGTCCCATGCCTTATGTAAGTATAAACATAGACAACAGACCACACATGGTCAGGCAGGCGTGAAGTTGACCTATTGCGAAATTAACGTCACGTGTCGGAGTATGAGTTTTAAACTTTACGAGTACATAGAATAGTCGAACCGTCGGTCGCGGAGTTGAGTCTTAGTCAAAAGTACGGAATGTTGAGAGACTTTATTGTAGACTTAAACGCTTTATTGACGTATTAAATTGAATTTGAACTACCTTTGTTTTTTTTTGTGTACAGATAGGTATAATGGTTGAATGATCCAAATATCTGTCGTGTTTTTTGAACTAAAGCTGGAACATATCTAAAGGTTTTATAAGCGTCCCACAGTTCATGATTCATTTTCATTTCTTCATTATAGCCATTTCTTGAAACTCTAGAGACAATCTAATGTTAAACACGCCCCTTTTTTGCTAACTAATTTCTAAAGCCACTATTTAATAAAAATAGTGTGAAATTACAACAATGGCACCCGTTTTTAGCCCAGGTATACCTACTCGATGTAACGCGACGTAATTATTGTATGAACATAAAATGGCACTACTTTCACATTGAATTTGCATTTTCTGGACCAGGGCTGTCCAAATAATGGCTACGATGGGCTGTGATTTGGTTAAGTTTACTTTAAATCAAAACTACAATAAATAATTTCAAACTACTAATATGTCTTATTGTAAGTAATTGAATACTTTTTTGTATTCTTTGGTCTTATCAATAGCTATTATTAAAACTAATTGAATATGATATTCTGGCATCGACTCAAAAAAGGTACCTTAACATTTTTGAGTTCTACACGAATGGTGGAGAAAGAACTCATACATTTTTAGTTAAGGCTTTTGACTATTATGAGTTCTTTCTTTACAATAATTAGTTTAGAACTGCCAATTGAAACTTTCCCATAAAAATGCAATATTTACTATTTGCAACATTGTAATACCAAAGAATTAATTTTATTTAACGGAACCTTTTCTGCGCGACGCTGACTCGCACTTGACCAATGGTTTTTATTTACTTAATTAGTATTAATAGTTTTCAGTGGTAACTCTCGTTCAGGCAGCCCTATAATCACTGTCGCCGTCCGGTTTTTGCATTATCAGACAATGCGGGCTGATAATGGTTGTTACAAAGCCGTTGTACCACTTGTAGATGCTATAATAAAATAGGAGGAAAGTCTGTTAGATTTCACTGATACATTGGCAGACGTAATAGGGCCGTTCAGCTGAGTATCGCATTAAAATATAATAAACTTATTAAACAACAGATTGCAGTATTATACACAGATGGGTGTAGTATAATTGTTAATAAGGCTACCCCAAGCAATCAGCAAAGATAGTAAAGGAAAAGACAATTTAAAGTTAAAAATCTTTTGAGATTTCAGTTTAGGATTGTATTGGCAATTCTAATAAAAACAAAATGAATAAAAATATACGATCGTTTTGTTTCGAATAGACTATTACAGCTACTAATCAGCTAGAAGACGCGTATCGTGTTTACGACCGGCAAAACAATAATGTCGACAACAAAAACTTGTTCATTATTGTTAATTTATTTCTGTCTACCGCCTTAGATGACCCAATGAGATTGAGGAGCGCACGTCAAATCTTACTATCATTGCCGCTAATTGGTTAGGCGTTAAAAAAAAACTTTAAAAAGCATCGGCGGAAATGGCCAAATAGCTAACATCCAATTCCGTGTATGCGGCACGCTATTATGAAGAATTTGATCGCTTAGTCTGTGGTAATCATATGGCGGGATCGCGACGCGAGTTTCGCGCTCTGCGATTGGTCGATACGCGCGCATGCGCTGTGCGTCCGATTCCGTTTGCAGAATTTGATACCGCGCTATTCGCGAGATGATATTAGAAAATAATTAATGATCTGCAGCGGTTGCTCGGACCGCTCTCGATAGATTCCGATGAGATTCTTTGAGTAATGGCGCATATTATTATGAGTAAGTTTAGTATGGATACACCTGTGTGTGTTTAAATTACTGACTAAAATTCATGGTACGATAATGTGACCTGATACCGCTTGACTCATCAGAGGGCACGTCATGTCATTGATGCCTTTGGATTCTGAGTAACATTCATTAAAATTTAAATTAGTATGTTATTAGGTAGATCAAATTGTGTTTTTTTTAGAAAGCAGAAGATCTTTAGATTGGTCGTTCTTCCCCCTTTCCCATGTAAACAAACTTTTGCTCCTGTGACCATGCAATAGTTTGAACGGAATGCCGCTGCAATTGGAGCTAGTTAGAAGTTTAATTTCGATTGCTGTGTAGTTTTTTTTATTGAATGATTCTTTAAACGCCAAAAACTTGAGGTATCCACACCAATTATCGACCGTGACCATTAATTCCGGTCAAAATTTTAAACGAACTTCGCATTCAACAGATGTGCTCTATTAGTCAGTATCCCGGCCCACTTCTTGCTATGTAACAACTTGTACATTACACATTCCGGTGCTAGCTATCCAGTAGATAATGGCAATCTTATCTGGGCGTTGTATCGGGCAGTCGGCGTCCCATTACTGGCCCGACCGACTTTCCCCGTAGGGTAACGACGCCGATTGTTGACGATTGTCCTCCAGTGTAACGAGGTACAAATATGACTAGTGGGTAAGCCTGAGATATATTGCGGCTGATATTGGTAGCTAATTGGTTTGGGCTATTAGAGAGCTTTTCTTGGGTGGTAAGGTCGGGAAGTGGTCACTAGATATTGGCATGTAATTTCTATGAGAATAACTTTGCTGTTTGACCCTTCTGGATTTGATAAAAGGGTGGGAAATTAGCTTTGAAAATTGCATTACTATGGTTTTTTCTATTAAATATCAGACTTACATAGCATAGCATGGCCATTACTTGAGCGGCACAAGCAGGAACTGCGGGTCACGGAGATAAAGATGCTGCGCTGGATGTCGGGAGTTACGCGAGCAGATCGCGTAAAGAACTCCCGAATTCGCGGCAGCCTTCATGTCCGAGACATCGCTGATAAACTGCAAGAGTGCCGCCTTCGTTGGTACGGTCATGTTTTACGGAAACCGGCAAACTACGTAGGGAACAAGTGTCTAGCCATGTCGCTACCGCCGGGTCCCGGCAGAAGGGGAAGGCCCAAGAAGGCCTGGCTTGACGTTGTAGTGGATGACATGCGTGCCAACAAACTCTCCGTAAAGGATGCCGAAGACCGTGCGAAGTGGAGAGTTAGGAGTAGGAAAGCGGACCCCGGGCTCCGCAAGGATGCAACCGGGAAAACGCCAAGATGATGATGATGATGATGATCAGACTTACATAGACATCTAACTAGACTTGCTGTATCTAAGTAACATAATTATACAACCCTTAGTTTATCCGATATTAGTTGATTATTGAAATTCTCATCTATACTAATATTATAAAGCTGAAGAGTTTGTTTGTTTGTTTGTTTGTTTGTTTGTTTGTTTGTTTGAACGCGCTAATCTCAGGAACCGCTGATCCAATTTAAAAAATTCTTTCACTGTTGGATAGTCCATTTATCGAGGAAGGTTATAGGCTATATTACATTTTCAAATATGTAACAATAAGTGTTTTAATCTATAATATAAAAATGAATCGCAAAATGTGTTGGTAAGCGCATAACTCAACAACGCCTGAACCAATTTGGCCAATTCTTTTTTTTAAATTTTCGTTGAAGTCCAAGGATGGTTCTTACGTTGAGAAAAAATCAAATAATTGCCGGGAAAACCCTAAAAACAGCCCTTTTCTTTTTCACATACAAACGTTTTCTAACTAAAACGTAGAATCAATTTGAGCTTTATTGCTATTATTATATAAAGGTCATATTAAATTACAAGCACTCACTTTTATTTGGGTGTTCCTAACGTCAAAAATTTTTACAATTTGTTTTGACAGGACGAAGTCTGTTGGGTCAGCTATTGTTCATAAAATTACTCATAGATGGCATCGTGCTTTGTATAGCATGCCATAAATGCTGTCAAGTTTGATATAACATGAGTACCTACCTACGTGATAAGTTTTTTGGTAGTTCAAAAGATGGCACTGTGCTCTACGTATTACTTCGATATTATATTGTGGAAAAGTTTGTATGTAGGTATACCATACGTCAAATATGTGAAGTTTGTCTTTTGGAATTGATAAATTTCGAGTGCGATTAAATTACGTAAATTACCAGAAGGGTTCTGAATCGACAACATGTATCGAAAATATTCTAATTGTTGCCTTTTTTCTATTTTAATTTAACAAAATATTGTCATCTAATTGACATATTTTTAAGCTGTCAATATTAACGAGAGCATTCATATTTCCATAATTGCCGAATTGAAGAAGGTTGGTTGTCAAAAAATTCATTGATATTAATACTCAAGGGTTTGGTATCAGAAAAAAGGATGAGATGATCACAATGCGATTAATACATTGTATGCACCAACCGGGTATTAAATATTCAATCAAATTGAACAAATTCAATGTTGAGTTCAAAAAATAATATGAAAATCAATATAAAAGTATAGCATCAGCATATTTTATTTGGCAAAGCATAAAATTCGAGAAGAATCATGTTCTTTCCCGGCAAACCCCTCATTTTCTATGAGGGGTTTGCCGGGAAAGAACATGATTCAAGCACACAGTAAAAGCGTCGAATAATCGTACATAGGTATGAATTTAAAATTTGAAAAACACAGTGGTACGTGGCAGGGTTTAAACTGGCGACCTCTTGCATAGCAAGCAAATACCTAAACCACTCGGCCATGGACGCTTTTTTCCTCTCTAACTATAAACTGCTACCTGGCTTTGGAATAGGACGTCCTTTATTTCACTTTGATCGATGAACAATTAGGATTACTTGAAGATGATCTATTCAATATGAGGAAGCTGTTTACTATAAACATAGATTTTAGGATTTCGTACGTCGAAAAGAATAACCGAACCCCTATATAGGATCCGTTTATCATCAATTTTTGTCAAGGAGAAAATATCAAACTGAAAGTTACATCAAATACTCAGGTCTACTGTCCCTTCATCTGAGCCAACACAATCAAAAGAAACATTCATTTATGCTGCCAATTTTTGTCTGCGAAGAACTCAGATTCTCAAAATTTAGAATAAAGCAACGTCAAGTACAGAGAATTGCGTAAACTTTAAAAATAAATTGCATTGTGCGAGTCCGTCTTGCACTTGGCCTTATTATGCCAATTCACAGACCACATAAAGAGCTGTGGGTTCTATTCCCACTCAGCAAAAATATTTCTGTGATATATATCGATGTTTGTACCGTGTCTGGTTATGCTATTTCAATATTTAAATGTATACCACTGTTCTGATAAAAATAAGTGCTAAAGCTTCTTACCACAGGATCAGATCAATTAATGTGATGTTGTGTAATATACTTATTTATTACACGATAAACAACAGATGATGATGATGATATAAACCAAAATGATTTTGTTTTAAATGTTTCTTCCGGTTGACTAACTTCTTAAGTGGCAGAAAAGATTTTGACGGGACTACGACTACTTTTAAGTTAAAAAAAATTCAAAATCCTGTAGGTCACGCGAACGAAGTCGCGGGCACAGCTAGTTAATTATATTCCTTCTATACATACTTGCGTTAAGTCCCAATGTTTATATTTTACTTTCAAATTGTTATTCCCTCCATGCGTGTGCGCAATGAACATGTACCAGATAACATCTGCGCAGCACCGTCTGACGTTTGTATGTGGCAAATTGGGGGTGGCAGTTGGTCCCCATGGTTGGTTTAAGTACACCTTTAACTTTTGCGAAGTCGTAAATTGCATATTTTGTAAAAAAAAAAGTACGCGTTTATATGGAGCCGTTTTTAAGCAACTGCATTAACTAACTGGTTTTATAACGATCTTATGAAATTAAAAGTTCTGTACAGGCACTATGCTCTTTTTAACCGACTTCAAAAAAAGGAGGAGGTTCTCAATTCGTCTGTATGTATAATATTTTTTTTTTATGTATGTTCACCGATATATTCGTCAATTATAGACGGATTTCAAAAATTTTTTTTTGGTTGGATAGAGTTTACTTCAGAGGTGGTCCCATTTTCACCAGTCCAGGATCTGATGATGGGATCCAGGAGAAATCGAGGGCAACCCTCAATTTTTATAGGCACATGTACCGCGTTTTACATATTTTCTAAAGTTATATTGGCATTTGCTTCTGGCAATCATAATGTTATGATGCTGAGCTGATGATGGAAGGTCAACTCCTTAATAGTTGAGAGTAAAAGGATAATTCTTTCAATTCTGTATACATATTAAGACTACTAGTTATAATATCAGAAGTATTACAGGTGAGCTGAACTAATAGGGTGAAAAATATTGTATCACTAAAAAGTATGAAAAAAAATTGTAAACAAAAAAACCGCCTTCAAAAATCCGACTCACTAAAAATTACAAAATAATATTTCTGGGTATGAATTTGTTATGTTTTTGAAGGTGGTGCCAGTGAAAATTTTGAGGAAAATGAAGCACTCTGTGCTTGCTGCATGAGATATAAACAGCACCGCCTTCAAAAACATAAGAAATTCATACCCAGAAATATTATTTTGTAATTTTTAGTGAGTCGGGTTTTTGAAGGCGGTTTTTTTTTTGTTTACAATTTTATTGAAAAATAGTGCATTCCTATCTTGGTTTTGTCACAGTAAAATTGAAAGGTTTGAATGTCTTTTGACAAAATATACATTTTTTAATATCATAACTAGACATGTGATCTATCATCGTTCATGTCGAAATATGGTCTCGCCAAACTACGGAAGTAAGGGAACAGAGGGTGAATTTGCGTTAACGCACACGTATTTGCACTATGATATGTCTTGCATAGTTTCTTGAACTGTATAAGATCAGCCACCATGGCCGATCGCATATCTTATTTATTTAATTTATAAGTAAAACTAAAAAAAAATTAAAATGTACCTCTTTAACGCAACGAGTAAAAAACTATACGACCAGGATGCAAAACAAATAAACATCATTAAGACCCATTACCCGTAATGGCTCTAGGAAATGACTCCATCCACGCAAAAGCCAACGTGATCGCAATATCGGTTATCGCCATACATCATAACATATCTATCGGCGATACAAGTATGTTACCTGTCATATAATTATTCAATGTTTGTGCCACTTGGAACGTCTGATGGGGCGGTGGGCGCAGACCTCGGTGCTAATCTCAAATCACGCATACATTTGCGTATGAACTAACTTAGACAATGAAATTACAGAGTTCATTATGCGAACGGTTACTTGATTATAATAATCATGTTTAGGGCTGAACTGAACTGGCTGAGCTGAACATAGTTCAATTAGATGACGTTAAAGCAAATGATTAGGTCAATCCTAAAACTCAATCCATTAACGTGTCATCTCATCCTATAAGCGATAAAACAGTCATGTCACAAGTTGTATCTTGCAAAATATTTGATGAAATATTTAATGTTCGATGGATTAATTGATTAGCTTAAAGTAACTACTACAAAGTGATGCATTGTTAAACTGTCGATCTTCAATCTCTTCTTGTCTTCCTAATGATGAATATGGCAACCAGTTTATTGGTTATCACTATGCGGATTTTGTTGATTTAGTTTTTTTTTTACAAAAAATAACATAAATCCCGCGTTGTGTCAACCCTACGGAACATTCAATAGACACACTCAGTATTTCAGCCTGTTTACGCACAGAGCTAACATAAATCATAACCCTATCATGTACTGACATTCCAGATAGTCTAATAAAAGGCTTGACGGGCTAATGCTGCTCCCGGCTTCCGTGTCGATAGCGGCCACCGTCTATCTTAATTCATCTTTGTTCGGCGTGAGGATAGCTCTTCACGCGGTCAGAACAAGATGATACATTGCACTGAATTATGTTGCCTTATCTGGTCCGATCCGGCTGAGATCTGGGAGCAATGAGCCGACTCCGAACGGAATCTGGAAATCCGATCGGCGCAAGGTAGATGGTAGATGGCTACGCAAAAATTGCGATTTGCTTGCTGTGCTGCGTTGGAGATGGAGTTTGGTTTAACATGCTAGTTTGCTTCAATTTATTGATGGGCAACTGAAGAATAACCTTTATGAAATACAAATTTAATACGACACCGTACCTTAAGTGAACAGTAACAGAATAACACAAAAATAATAGAGTATTTTGTATCATTAAATATTTGTCTTTATGGGTCTACTGTAAGTAGCTATGTAATTTGCTACTCCTATTAACGCGTGTAGACCCATAAAGACAAATATTTAGTGTAATGGAACGCGAAAGTCTAAAATATTTTGTATCATTCCGAAATTGATATTTGGTTTAATACTCATATCAAACCACAATATAAGCGGGTTCCTTTTTGATTACATTATAGGTATATATTAGTACGTATAGTTATTTTATCAAGAAAAATACAAATATTAAGTTTGTTAATAATTCATCAAACATAACGTGTTCAGAGTAAAAACTTCAGTGTATTAAGCTCATAATTAAACTATGTAACTAATATGTAAATCTCTGCAAATGTCAGTTGGCATTATAAAGGGTTTACACCGTTAAATGCCGCGCGGTATCCGACCGGCATCGACATAATTAGTGTTTTGGGTTTATGTGGCACTCCTGCGCAGATCGCGCGATACGCCAAGCGTGCCGCCGCGCGTACGTGACAACCGCCGCACGATTGAGTGGTGCCGACATTTGGGGCGTTTACCCTAATCCTAATGCAGTGTCAAAAAGATAACAAGTCATGTAATTAAATTCAATTGTATTACAATTTGAACCTTGCCATTCATTCGACTTGTAACGATAGCCAAAGAATACAACAGAAATAAATGGATTTTCCGAAATGGATTAAGCTCGTAATGTCAATTACTCATAATGTCAACCGCGTAATAAATGTACCTTTTTACATTTTATGAAATGTTGGTTTATTATCCACTTGACATTATAAGTTTAAATCCAATAAATCCCTATGGCGAAACAGATGCGCAAGCGCAGGCCGCGTGAGACCTGGCATTACGAAGATAATTAACCGAAATCGAAACCGCAAACAGAAATATTGCTTGTAGTGGGCAGTTGTAGTTAACAACCTCGTCTGTATTGTATGTCTGATTGATTGAAGCAAAATTTTGATCCGAATTTTCAGGATTTAACACTTTAAACGCCATTTGTATCTTTACTACTTTACACTAGGATATGTGTCGTAAATTGGCGCTCTAAGGGTTAATAGTGTTATAATGATTGTGCTATAATTAAAAATAGTACCTCAATATCTATTGTTTCCACCATCAATTCTGTGCGAAGTCTTCCAGATATCGCAATCCCACCATTTTGTCTGGCCACAGTGAATCAACGATAGTTAATAGCAGACAACTAGGAACCGATGGCTATCCGAGTTGTCGTCGTGTTCGTCGACACTAGGGCCACAATTAATGCCACTCCAATTAACCTATTAGTCCCCGGCGATAACTGCAATTGTCCCATTACTGGGCCACGGCATGTGCCTAGTGTAAAATGGGACAGTAAAATAATATTTTTTAAATGTTTTGTAAGCAGTAGGTCTTAAAGAACTTAAAATGAGGAATGAAGTCATGATAAGCATAGACTTACAATTTATTTTATTTATGTAATATCCGTACACAACTTACTTTAACTATGTGGCATTTACGTATATTTTTAAGCTATTGCATAGCTTTTATCGAGGGCTTTGAGCGCGGCGACCGAACCAAGAAATTCCGTAACGAAAAAAACCTCACAATCGTCTAACGTCGTTTCAGTTCGGTAGACTTCGGCACGGTGTTTGTGTGCGTGCGGTTAGACGTATTGTGCGACTCTACGAAACTGGCACGAATCGGACGAGCTGCTCCGAAATTGGACGATGCTATGCAATAGCTATACCGCGGCAGACCCCGAGTGCCACACGTCTTTTATTACAATATTATTTATAATCAGTTAATTTACCTGTGATTATCAATTTTCGCGGAAGAAAAACTGAGTCCTGCCCGTGACCACGGGCGCTGTAAAGAGCTAGAAACGACCTGTCTCTAAATAATATGTTTTGAATAACAATACACCCGAGTTTAAGTTTAATATACGTTTGGAATGTTTCTTTTTTCGCTAACAATCTAGAAAATGTCCTCTTATTTGCAATAATACATGCAGTTACCTCTGAAACATAGTATCGAGGTCATCTGTTTGAAGATCAATTCGCAGATACTCCACTGCCATTGAGGTAATTGTGGTTCGGGCGGCAGTGTGCGAATACATGATTATCTTGTACCATTGTCTGTGAGTGGCCTTGCGTTAGCCGCTAGATTTCTCTCAGCAAAGTACTCATGTATGTTTAGAAATAAGAAGCTGTAGGATTCAATACTTTCATATTAAGAGCCTTACGTACATTTTGGTAACCGAATACAGGAACTACATTATGTCTTAATTTGGCAATTTCATTATTTTTAAGGCTTTATCTGCCATTACAATATGTATTGTTTGCTACGTGCGGAGTTTTGTGGCAATCAGCATGTTAAATAAATTCCGCATGAGCCAGCACCTAAAATGTCAACAATTTGGCGCGAAACCTTTTGACAGCTTTAATTGAAAACTTATTGCAGTGAGCAAAGGAATCATTCCCATAATGCCAAAAGATACGAATAAAGCCTGTAACACATGAATGAACTCTTGTTCGCCGACATTCTGTAGCTGCTTAGGTATATGTTAATTTAACTCGCATTGCAGTCAGCAGGGCGGCTAATGGCATTCTCTAATTAATTGTGGGTCAGTGCATTAGCAATGGACTCTGTAAAGGGTTATGCAGGGCCGCTGAGGCCGGTACATAGTAATAATTGTTTATTAATTAAGCTTGAAATTGGTAATTGTGTTTAGTAAGACATTGCCGTTATAAGTCAAGATTAATGTCATGGCCATATTAGTCAATTTCACGGCTTTATTTTCATATATTGCAATTTGGTTTTTGGTTAGTTTAAAATCTAAAAAGTTCAGTCGTGATAACTTTTTTAATTGTTTTTTTTATTGTTTCAGAGATGGCAGCGGAGGTGGTTCGTTTTATACGACGATGGCGAACTGACATACTCGCTAGACGAACACGTAAGTAGTAAAACATTATTTTAATGCTTTTTAAACGTTGTTCTATACATCGTAATTCGTTAATTTTATAATACACCTTATCTCTTACGACTCATCTTACTATATGTTGCAGACATAATTATATAACGAAACGTGTATACCTATTGTCTTTAAAATATGAGCACTTAAGTTTCTCTAGCGCACCTTAACAAAGTAGGGTAACGAGCCCAATTATGTCCACAATATATTTACATTGTTACTATCCTAGAAAACCACTGCAGAAACAGATGTTCAAAGCGGACATTATTTTAAGTGATATAGCCATGCAAGTGGAACAAACTATTACACCAATGGTTTTCTCCCGTACCCTCTCCAACTAGGGTAACACGCCCTGTAATTGAGTCGTTAGTGGAAATTCTCCAGTATGTAGGAAACTATTGCTGTATAGGATAGGAGGTTACAGAATAGTTATGTATTGAAGGTAGTGTAAAAATATTTACTAAATGCAATATCTGTATTTGCAAAGATCAATTTTAAATTCATAACATCATCAGTGTGGTAACATCTTAAAAAATCTTGTATATTTAGATCAATGTCAATCCTTAAAAATAATGTAATGGATGCAGGATTTTGACCAGTTTCCCATAAATTGTTTCGGCGATAAGATTAACATCAGGGCTTTACATGGATTTATGTATATTACCAATTATCAATGTATACTATAGTACACATAGCCGTTCATAGACATGTAAGTGTAGTCTACTGGCAAGTTGCGCTTACTCACCGTGCAACAATCTCAGTATTACCAACAGAAATATTGTAGAACGAGTCCGTTGCTCAAATCACTTTCCGCAACTCCCCGCGTCATTACGCATGCGTTGACACAAATCGCGAGTTGCAATGTGTAACAGTGTTTCTTTATGTTCAGTCGAAAATACTTAATAGGACGCAATCACATCTTTTACGTTTCGATACACAATTACGTTAAAACGGCGCGTACCATGTTCGTAAAACCCTCGAAAACGCACAATCGAAGCTTTATTTTGACCATAAACTATAAATCAATAAATATTTCATTTATTTATTTGAATGTGCGATTTTCAAATAATTTCTTAGTATAAAAATCTGTTTGATTTTTCTAACTTTTTACAAGTTTTTTGTTACATAAAAATAACACACAACCGAAACTTCGTCTTCTACACGGGAAGTGAAAGATATATGAATAAACTCCGAATTCCAACCCTCGCCCACCCAAGTCGCACCAACAAATACTCGCATTCACCACGTGAAAGCCACATTATCCAATAAATCAGTATTATAGTTTCGAGCTGACAGTGTCAAGTGGTACATCGCTCGCCATTTCCATCCCCGCAAAAACAAACGCGACCACAAACGTCGATGGACATGTCCAAACTTGGCGCCACAACACTACACTCGATTTCATCGGCACCTCGCATGGCAAACAAATCTTTCACATATTCAGAGATCGCTGTAAAATGGACGGAAACCTTAATCTTTGATGACAAACATTACGATTCGACTCGACCTTTTTATTTTTTTGATAATAACGTAATTTGATATTTAATTTCTTAATGAAAAAAACTTAATTTTGAAACATAGTGATACGTTTAGTTTTTCTCTTAGATCAACATCTCATACTCTTAGACCTGACCGTCCTCACATACTCTATCGAAAACGCGATGTAAAAAAAATATCGAAAAGTTTCAGAACGGAACATTTTCCAACTACACGACACATACTTCACCCTTTTTTCTGTGTTTCTCATACATATTCATACATTATTGGCATGGCTACAATTTTGATGCGCGTACATGAATTTTAATACTTGACGTATAAGGGAAAGTCTTGGTGAAGGCAAAAACTGGAGACACCGCATATACGGGAACAATGAGTCAGGAAGACTAGAATCACAGTCAAGTGGAGAGGAGTAAATGTTCTGTGTTTTAATACACAATTGAAACGTATGTAATTATCCCTTCTGAAGCTGCCTTCCATATCATATTCCCATAAATACTGGTGCCTAGTATACAGCCTGGTGACACCAATGCGTAATTTCGCTTTGCTCCGAGGATCGAGGCAACCCGGATGGCCCAGTGGGGCTGGTTCCTCGACACATTCTAATATATGCCCAGCATTCACGCCTCGTTACCATGTCAATGGGCCCACATTTGCAACGCTTGCCGCTAAAATACACCAGAGAAGGGAAGTTATAAACCCAGCCTTTTTGAAGGGAAAGCTAGAGAACTAATTAATGTTCGGAGTTACCCAGTTTCCGCACAATTAACGGCCTACCACTTATCCAGCTGATAAAAGCAGATACAATTGATTGTACTGGATTATGCTTCATGCTTTTCGTAATTTATCTTTGTAAATATGCGGTTAACGGGCACGGTGCTAAGAGTTGGGTCAGTAAAAGCGATTTGCGCGACGATTGCCTGTTATTAGGAGTATTTACCCTACATCTGTAAAATGTAGTCGAATACACTTAGTAAGCGGTCAGCGGAGGCCTGTTCTGATTGTGCGTTAGATAGGAAAGGACGAAAGTTCACTAGTGGAACTTTTATTTTTATCTATTGCTATATTACTATTATAATGAAACTTTTTAACTATTTGAAAAGTAGTTTTATTTTAAACGGTGAGACATTTTATACAGTTAGTAAGAAAACCAGAGAGTGAGTTATAGACAATTAACTCTATACTAATTAAAACACTCGTAGTGTTGCCACCACACAGATATAAAAATGTACCTGCATTGCCTGTCTTTTAACAAAATCTTCATTTTACTTTAAATTGTCAGCTCAACAAACTTGGCTTAATTTATTGTTTCAGTACAAATATAATGTAAATACTGTATTTTCAAAATTTACTAGCCCCGAAACACCGCTTAATGACGTCATCTACTTCAAACACTTACATTTCATGGACTAACCCCCACCTCACGAAAATTATACAAAAACCTTACATTGTAATTTTTAACGAGATATGGTAACAAGGCGGAAGAGTTTTCACTCTACAGCTGAAGTGCCCACATCGCGTTTACATGCGGTTCCGCGTTTCTCATTAGCTCTCACATTAATTTATGAGCCGTTTGCGTATGCAGGCGCGGGTGACGACGACGAGTGGGCGATTAGCTACTTAGTATAGCTAGATGTACTCATAAAAACGTGAGGTGTTATACCTAGATGATTACGTACATGGTTGATGTGTTGATTACCAGCGCTTGGAGGTATCGAGACTGTTAGCTCCCACATTTTATGTTCTATAGTTATTGTGGTTTGAAACTCTTGGCAAAAATAAGTGTTAAGGTCTTTCTTTCAAAAATCTTTTTCATTACCCTCAAGCTCAGGATAGTTAAAAGAATTTTCATTCCTCGAGACTTGATATACATCATGCTAATATACAGATAGAATTATCATACTCCTACCTTAAATACTCTGATCTCTATTACCTAATAATTGTTGAAGTAACTAAGTTACTATCATAACTGAGCCGTTAGGAGGTATATGCAAGTACAACGACCAGGTCACTCAGGTAATCGGGTATAGTTATAGGGTTTTAATCCAATAGAGTGCAGGGCTTCCCCTTGACGCATGCATCGATTTAACGGATTCGCGATCTACCCCTACAAATCCTTTCAAGGTATTATTTAATCTGTTTAATGATGCTAGTTGTTCAAAAGATTGCGACTCTACGATTTTCTGATATCATATATTTTAAAATACCTTCTATCAGGATTGATTTTGACTCGAGTTATTGCACCATAGATTTATATATTAAGAGGATTTCAATGTTTTAACATTTCCTAGAACTATCACCTAGAAAATCACGAGTACACAAAATAATATGTTGACCGTTGACACTTGAAACAAATGCACAAAACATAAAACAGCATTAAAACACAAACTGGCCAATTAGCCGGGCCCGGTGCCGTGTTGCCGTCAAAATAATGAGTGTCTTCGCTTTTGCAACGCTTAAATGCCACGCACCCACAAGCTCGGTCCACGATTCGATTCCCAGCGCTCGGAGCGTCAAACAAGCGCAAATGTCCCTCAGAGATTACAGTAATTTATCACCATAACGTAATTTTCTCAGCACACAAGCATTTTTAAACGCTCGCGGCGCTTTTCAACGTTGCAAATGTTCGTATCAACTGTCAAAATGTATTCCGAGAGCCATCAATATAAGTGTCACAGTTTAATTTTGAGTAAAGATCAGCCTACGGTGACTGCGCTTAATTGAAACCGAGTGTTGCACAGTTTTAACGTTAACAGTAAACAAGGTTTGACGCCTGCGCGTTTCGAGGAGAACTGCCTTTTTACCCGACTACGGCAAAGCAAAAGGAGGGTTATGATTTTGACAGGCTATGTATGTATGTATGTATGTATGTATGTATGTATGTTTGTATGTATGTATGTATGTTCATCTGTTTCCACATAACTTCTAAATTGCTTGTCAGAATTCGACAAATGACATATCATTAGAAGCGTCTTAATTGTCCGCTGGTTATAGGCTATATAGGGTTTCACAAAATCTAATGTGGCGCCCACTAGCGGACAAAACATACAGAGTAAAAAAATAAAGTTAAGATAAATACGCCGTGTTTGGTATCATTGGAAAGCGCTTTACTTGTACATTTTAAATATATATATATTACTAGCATTTGCATGTGACTTTACGTATATTCATGGACTGATTGCATATAGTTCACATCTTTTCGTTCATAGCTTCTTTACTACTTACTAACACCAAAATAGTACAAATAATAAAAGTTAAAAACTAAACCTGTTCAACTACGACAAAAAACGACGCTGAAAAAAGCAGGAACAAGACTTTTAGAACATACAATACATTTTGAAGTATGCAATATTTACATGTAGAGATAAGCTTCATGTTTGGAAAAGCGTAGTCACACGTTCCATACACAAGTACCTACCTACCGTAGCACTTTGACAACGTGTGACTGCGGTTTTCCAAACATGAAAACTTATCTCTACATAGTAAATATTGCATACTTCAAAATAGTATTGTATGTTCTAAAAGTCTTGTTTTATACTTTTTCAGCGTCGTTTTTTGTCGTAGTTGGGTTTTAGTTTTTAACTTTTTATATAGGGATATAATTTGTCCATCACAACATAATATAAAGCCACCCATTAGACTGTCACCTTCGAGACCATATTTTTTTCAAAATATTGGAAAACCAATTATAAATCTAAAAATTTAACAAGCTCCTTCATCATAATATCATGTAGCCCACTAATCTGCTGCTAAATATAATTTAACAAAGTTTCCATTACATACTTTGATTCCGAAATCCAGCATGTCAATGGCAATTTCATAAACTGTTATACGGCACACCATAAATATACTTTCTGTAATTTATTTCAGTGTGGCCGTGCCAACTGGCATGTACCAATTACTTGGTGCTTTACCCTAATCCGGCCCAAGGGGAATATTTGAACAGACTTGTCTCAAATAATTGTTCTCAGTAATTATCGAGCTAGTTTATAAAGTGTAGGCTGCGGGTCGATAGTATCATGGCTACAAATCATTAAAGTAATTGCAGTGCAATTAATATTTGTATTGTTTTTGCAACGATTAGTATACAATTGAATGATTAATTCATAAGTAACGTGTTTTTGTATGCAAAGTAAAATTGTACGTTGATTGGTGAGTAATTTTCAGCGATTGTATGTTAAAATGGGAGAGATTTCGTTGAGCTTGGGCCCTCTGGTTACCTAAATTATGCTATCTTGATGACCCACTTCTGCTGATTGTGGTTCCATTGTACCGACCGAGCTTGTTAATGCTAAGCTTTCATGTATTATTATAACAAGTATACCTTTAATAGCTGCTTTAAGAGAAAAGTACAATAGAAGTATTTTTTCTTAAGTAACTTTTTAGAGGTGGGTGGGTAATGTATACACGTTTTACATAATATCAATCAACAGCAAAATTATGTTGTACGGATCAATGTCAGACATTTTCCAATCTTCGTCGAAATAAAATTGCCCTTATCTCGTCGACTTATTTGAATTAGGATTATTATTTTCGTTTCGTCGCTCCTATGTGAAGTACGTCCAATGTGTCCGATGTTAGAGCATTGATAACCTGGTGGATGGTTCCACTGCGAGAGGTTGACTAAAGCCTAATCTTAGCCTTAGTTTTAGGGCCTCTCGGTAGGGACATATTGGGCTAATGAATAAATCCGAGATTCCACCATGAGAAACGTCAGTAATTCGCGTTAGGCGTCTGCGACGTCCGCCGCCGGAATGCGGCCGCGTTTTGCAAGCGATGCGCCGGCGCACCCACCCGCCACCTGCGCTTCCGTGTGTGCTTGCCCAATGCTGGCCTGGGGCCCATTACTGGCACGTGACCTTAGGACCGTCATAACCGAAATTCTTGTGAACTTGTCGATTTTGACATACAGCTTATTGAGCACTCCACACCATCTACTTTGCACCACTTGATCTACTGGTGTTTCTGTGTACTGTCAAATGTTGAGCTATTGCATATAGCTTGTCTTTATTCTTGTCGTCAGCTTAGTTATAAGGAATTCTGAAAGACTTCTCGTCTTTGATAAATTCCGTTACTTGAATGGTGTCCACATGAGCTTGAAAAATACCTATCCTAACAACAAATTTTTAAGCCTTTAAGAAAAAGCTTTATTTTGAGGTTAAAAAAATGGGAATAGATATTCCATCTGAACCTGATGGAGCAAATTCTTTATAATCGATATTCTATGTTCAAAACTGTCCATAATCCACATTTTAATCTAGTTCAAATCAATTGCACAGTATGCGCGCGCGCATCGATTTCCCGATCGCGTATCTCGTGAGTTACTCTGACGCAACCCGGTGATTTGTGCCATTTCGCGCCAAATAGAAAATTGCCAAGAGAAAAATTTCGTCACCGCTCCTCCGAACGAGGCCTTTCACCCCATTTCACGTGCCCTTTCGGAATTAACGTGGCGAAATTATTTATTATTGCGAGTTGATTGCATGGTATACTCGTACTAGTTTATTATTGGGTAGCTGATTCGCGTGGCCATAAAGATACCGCTGTAAGTGGTGCCGTACAGATTATTGTTTCGAATTGTATTGGTTTGGTGTTGTGCAATCGTTTGGTTTTAGGATTATGTTGTCCTATCTTAGAGGATTGCCAAGATCTTTTTAACATTTTCTTATCTTTGGTTCAGTCATCATGATCAGTACTGTGCCATCATATAGTATATCAAAAGTTTGCATATTGAAAGCCTTTCAAAATGGTGCAAATTATTGAAATCGCAAGAACAATAAGTCTTTGTTGTCATCATAATAGGTCCCTCTACGTGTATAATACCCGCCACTTGTAATAAATCATAAGTGTTGACATTAACACTTCGAATACATAAAGCTCCGTTCCGTGTTCATAAATAAAGCTGGAAATATCCGTGGGCGCCATTAATTAGTCTGCGAGTGCAGCATAAGTTGCGCCATCGGAAGTGCAAGTTGCTAATGAGACAGACACGGGCTGAGCGACTCCTGCGCAATGCAGTTAGCTGCAGTACGGCAACTGACATAAACCGAGAAATTTTAGTGGGTCTTCTTTCAAAAATTCAAGTAGGTTTCGCACCCTGAGCGATCCCGGCAAAGTATGTAAATGGTAATTCAGATACCAGTATGGCAACTGACATAAACCGAGAAACAGTAGTGGGCCTTCTTTCAAAAATTCAAGTAGGTTTCTCTCCCTGAGTGATCCCTACAAAGTATGTTAATGGTGATTGATTCAGATAGCATTCTACTGCATATTCGTCATATGTTTTTTTTTCTTGTCTGAGCTAAGTGTGCTCAGTTAGATAAAGTTCGAGCTACATTGATACTATACTAATACTGATACCCTGTTCAAATTGGCGTAGGTTAGAACTTGAGTTATCTGCTCTACTCTACTTTTCTTCAAGCCGTCAATGTAATCAGTTATCAACGGGGTAGTCGTACAGTAATCATTTTATGAGTATTAGACTAAAGTATAGAATGCTCCTGTATAGGGGTGAGAGCCATCCGCTCCCCCGTCCGGTGATGATAACGAGCCTACTCCAAGCCATCATCGTATGTCAGTCAGGAGAAAAAAAAATGAATGCTCCTGTGAACGTAAATCTTTATGGAGAACTTTATACGTACAGAGGACCTACCATGAGTTGGCTATCGAAAACTTACGTACGTTAAAAACCTATCGAGTTGTTTTTTTCATACGGCCTATTTTAGTTCTTCGCGTAACCACTAGCGGCGCTGTACAAGTTCACGTAGGCGATATCGAGTGCGTAAGTTTTAAACTCATGGTAGCCACACAGGAGTCAGTTGTTTAACTTTAAGTGACCTTACTCTACCTACACTTACATTAACTTCACTGGCTCACTCTCAGCGAGTCCCGTCGCGTGCCGTTGCGCAAGCGCATCCGCTGAAGGCGGACGCGGCGCAACCACTCCGATATTTTGCGCCTTTTCGATCCAAATTATTGCACATTACCATGAAATATCGATCGGTATCCGCGGAGAGTAGCAATAAATAATATTGGGGACAATAATGGGCTTCCGTTGGATGTATTGGTGTAATACGAGATTTATAATAATAAAATAGATATGAGCCAAATTGGCGTGATCAGTTCAGTTACGGAATTCATTTATATTCCATTTCCCTTTCCATATTGGTATATTATGCCGCTAATTATGAAGGTAAAAGTCTGACGGATTTAATTACCATTTATAACATTTTAGCTCTATGAACTAATTATGATTCTACATTGAGTTTGAAAGGAACGTCCTATTTTAAATGTGTTGTTAAGGTCGTAAATACATGTGTATAAAAAACTTCCACCATGTAATTTTTTTGTCTCGTTGTACTATTTTGCTTCTCTCATCTAAGCATTTTATCTCAAGTGATACATTAATTTAATGGGGTAAGATTCTCGTTATCTTATTACGTTACCGATGAACATTGTTACAATGATTTCGGAACTACAATTACCTTGTTATGTGTTGCGTAATGGCAACACTTGTTTCAACATATACGAGCCATTAATTGAGACCGGTTGTATTGAGTTCGACGAGACCAAGCTAATGTGTACACTTAGTGTTGCCATTTTACTTCGTTTCACCTAAATCGTAGGTCTTTGATCGAAAAGAGTTAGGTGATGATGAGGACTAACTAAGACCTTGGATACCTATAAATTAATTGAAAGCAGTATTCGTTCATACGTTTGTTAAGTTAGTTAGGTATAGCCTATTAATCAGGTCTTGCGTGTAGACTTAATGCCTTAGTTTATTGCGCGAGCGTAAAAGCTTATTTGTCTAATTAATCTGGATCGTTGGAAACCAATAATCTGACTAATTTATGGAATAGGCTGTCGACGTTTCTCCGTTAACTATTCCCTGTAATCAGCAATGATTGTATTGTTAGAAAACTAGATCGTACAGTTATTTCATATCTAATTTAGTGTGACTACTTTACGACTTGTTATTATGATTTGAGCCACTTTTGAATTAGCATCGATAAAGTTAGTAGGAAGATAATTAATAAAATATAAGGCGCAGAGATTTACCAAAAATTGTAATCAGTTGTTATTATAAAACTTACAACTAACTTATGTCTAACTTATTTAATAATGCTTTCCATCCAGAACACGAATTTAGGTCACAAATCAGTGTCATAAGAGTTTTTAATTATATCACCATAATCATCCCTAAATAATTTCAACTAGGACATTACTTATCATCAAATGTGTACTTAGTAAACGAAAATTGTTGACAGGAGTAACTTCAATATCAAAGTGATCATCCACTAACTATAGCTATCAGTTGACATCCGATTCGGTTTCACTAAGTATGAAATAAAATAATATTTGTGTACATTTTGTTCATACGTACAAATGACAAA
Organism: Maruca vitrata; assembly: GCA_039566165.1. Taxonomy (NCBI): domain Eukaryota; kingdom Metazoa; phylum Arthropoda; class Insecta; order Lepidoptera; family Crambidae; genus Maruca; species Maruca vitrata. The sequence continues at coordinate 2,143,745 of CM076918.1, read as the reverse complement.
AATACCGCGGATTCCTCATACAATATTTGTAAACCAAAGTGTTTTTAGGCACTACATCATCTACATCCAATTGTCTAACCCTTATATCACGTTCGCGTTAGCTGAACAGTGGTTGGCAGACAGTAGGCTTCCCTATACATTTAGAGGGGGGGGGGGGGAGATCTAGATGATGAAATCCACGTTCTATTGGGGCATGTGTGGTGTGATGAGGTACTTCGACTCTTGCTCCTCCACCGCGCCGCCCAGGTAAGCCTCTAAGAGCCAGTCGTTGATCCTGCCCTTCAGCTGCAGCTTCTGGATCTGGCTCAGCTGCTTCAGGGTCGGAAGGAGGCTCATCAGGTACATGTAGTCAGGGTCGTTCCGGGACACGTCGTCTACCGGGTTCAAACGCTCTTCTATCGCAGCCTGCAGATAAAACAAATTAGCGGTTACAAAAGTAAAGTCAGCTACTGGTCAGCTACTGGCCAGACCTTTGGACTTTATACCGTAGTTATCGAGGGTATAGCGTTTATATTATTCCTAACTTTCAGTATATATGTTACGGTCAATGTGAGCAATCGGTAATTATCTATAATCACCGGTAAATATAGATAATTCCCGACGCACATGGTAAATGTAGTGAATTATTCAAATTTACCGGTAATTATATAAAACTCCCGCTCGACTGTGGTAAATGTTGACATTGCTGACAAATATCACAAGTACTCTGCAATTCCAAATGTCACAAATCTCAAACCGGCAAAAATATATTGACGAGAAAGAATTTTAAGAGTTCCACTGAAAATTCCCTGCCATTGTGTTAATTTTATTTAACTTTATTTTTATAAGATAATATTTTTTTATAAACCAAACATGAAGTTTGGTTTCTAGATACTTGACTGGTTTATTTTATAACTAGCTGTGCCCGTGACTTCGTTCGCGTGGACTACAGGATTTTACATACAAAAGTTTTTACCTTACGAATTTTGCAATATCGCGTCGCAAGTAAGTCTATTAGGGTACCTGCATGCCAAATTTCAATCATCTGTCTGACGCGGTTTAAATATTTTCAGAAAAGTTATTTATAAATACATACTTAACTACATAATCACACCTAGACACGGGACAAACACCGATATTCATCACACAAATGTTAGTCCCGAGTGGGAATCGAACCCACGACTCTTGGAATCGCCAGCCTGGGTCACTAACAAAACAATTGTTTCACCGAGCCAGTCAAGTCAGTTTTCTTTTACTACATTTACACAAAGGGTATGTTAATTTTATATAATTACCGGTAAATGTGATTAATTCGATAGTTTTCACCACCATTACCACGAACACCAGTAATTATGCATAGTTACCGGTAATTATACATAATAACCACTCTATCCACTTTGACCGTAACATATATATGTAGGTACATTGTGATTAGTTCTAATAGAAGATTTAGATATCATGAAATTTTAAAGCTGTTGGCTTGGTGGGTTTGGCTGTTTTTTGTGAACCAATGGATAGTGACGAGTTCTTTTTTACTTATTAAAATAATTGAACTACCTACATTAGTTATCTATATTGTGACCCTGAAAAATACTGGCATGCTTGACTTTGAAAACAAGGTAGCAAGCCAATGACAGTTCTCAAAGTACACATCCCATTAATCTTGGATAAATAGGTAATAAGCAAACGCAAACAATACCTTAGTCTCCATCAGTCCAGTATAAATCATATCCGTCTTGACTTCCACCACCCTGACCTTCTTAGCGATCTCATTATCCTTGCTATCCTCCTCGCTATCGTCCTCCGAAGCGGCGGGGGCCTCCGCCTGCCAATTGGGGGAACGGGAGGGCGGTTCTGCCTTGTCCCTCGTTATCTCATCCCTCAGGAAGTGCAAAGACTCGAAGTACTGCCAAACTACGTCTTCTGAGGATAGGCCTTTCTCAATTGACCGTTTGAGTTCCTTTCTGTATTGGTCTTTTAGATGCTTCCACCTCTTTCGAAGTAAGCCCTCTGAAATAGACAGAAATAATACATGAAACAAACTAACACAGGAAACTAAATGAAACATTCAAAAAACTTATGTAACAATTACACGCTTTAATTTCCATAAAATTTAGATTTTTTTAGATGAAAAATATAGCTTACGAGGGTTCCTATGTACCAATGTAAGAAAACAATAACCCGAATAGTTTTTTATTTCACGGGAAGAATCACTAACAAATCTCTCTTGGTGCGTATTTATGAAAACGACATGCTAATTTACATAGACCTACTACATATGTTGCCTCAACTACCGTCACAAAGAATTGTTGACTAACAATGATTGCGTTCATTTAAAGAGTATCAAAATCAGAGTGTCTGACTTTGATTTTTTTTTACAAATTTTTATTACCAACTCGTACAATCTAACTACCTTCTTGAGATAATCATAAATCATAATTATATGCTTATTATTATTTATGGCCTGAAACAATATCTAATTAACGCCATTATGAACACTACACGCCATATTGTAGCGAAAAACAAATTTCGCTCTATCACCAATCATACGCACCATCATAACCCAATTCCTTGCTCAGATCATGCCAGAACTTCAAGTTCCGTTTGCGATGTTTGTACTGCGGGTGTGAGAACGACCACATCTCAGGGCGACTCCTAATGCGAGCGATGATTGCGTTGTTACACGAAGTGGTAGCTGTCTCGCGATCCACCATTTTGAATCTTCACACGTCCAAACAAAACACAGCGTTTATCGAGCGCGGCCAAATACGCGGGTGACTACAGACACACGAAATACTATTCTAGTTGCGCAGTGTTAAGGTCGATTCTCGCTTGGATGGGCTTGTTTTTGACGGAGACAACGCGCGCGGCACGCTCCACGCTCTAAACCCCGCGGCCGAGTGCGCTCGTGCATATTCGTCGGTGTTCGCTCGCCGCCCGCTACCCGCGCTAGCCCCCGCTTGCCCCCCGCTCGGACCCCGCTTGCCCCCCGCTAGAGCCCCGCTAGCCCCCCGCGCCTGACCCGCCGCGGCCCCCGCTGCCGACGACGCTTCCCCGCTGTTACCGCAAACGGTTTGCTCCGAGTATCGATAAAATATACGATAAGACAAACTACTGCGCGTCATTGAAACGTTTTGATAAGGATGCGGTACAATACCCAGTGCAGTCGTTATTAGTCCGTTAGTAAGTTTGTCCTTTCAGTTTGAAGCATTCATTTTTAATTAACTTTTAATCAACTCGTATTGGTAAAGATAAATATTATTAATTATGTACCAATTACAATTTGATGACAAGTTTGCTATTTGCACTAAATTTTCCGTCGATTATATTTTCCTTATTGTTTTATCCTACTAGTTTAAGTGTCGATGGAAAAAGTGGCACTTAATTAGTATAAAACGTATCGACATTATACAAAACATCGATGTATAGGAGCATCCCTATCCACCGCTCGCGTGGCCGGGCGGTTGAGCTCGCCCGTCCTATTGTGTGTTCATAAAATGACGTATTCTGTTTGCTACTCTTACTCACCTACTCGCTACAATATTATTTTACGAAGTGCATGTTTTTATTATGCATTATGATGTTCATTTGTTTATTTCAGAGCCCCCCTAATCATGTGTAGATCTCACTACTTCTTACCATCAGGTGGAGTGAGGTCATCTTGTTATCCTATTATAAAATAAAACATTGTAGGATCATAGTGACTTCATGTCTTAATATGCTGCAGCATGCTCAATTCAAACACATGATATACAAATAAGCTCAAAAACATTTAATATCTTCAGTTACCACTAATCTATGCATTAATAGAGCATTATAGAGTATACATTTACCGATTCCGAACGTCGGAAAGACTTGAGAGTTGTAAATAGGGACCGGTCCGATAAATACAACCCTAATATGACATTATTTACTCGCCACATTAAGATTTAACGCTACAAACACGTTTAACTCTTTCAGGTTTAGTGGTTAGTTATCTAACCACCTATTCTCGATTTTTTTTCGCATATTGTAACGCTATCTATTGCATAAATGCCTAAATACTATGTCTTCGTAAGTCGTAAAGTTTACATTAATGTGACACATTGGCGGTGTAGTGCGACAGTTAAATTAATACTTGTATTTGAAAAAGTGGGTGAGTGCAATTTGTCGAACGGAGCATTTATAAAATCCATAAAAAAAGGAAGAATGTTTATTATGTTATACTTTTAGTATTTATTTTTTCTTTAGTATTGATTTGATTGGTTTATGTCAAAAAATAAAAGTTTTCTTTCGTACTTTCCTATAAATAATGAAATAAATAAGGTGGTTAGTTTACTAACCACCGTGACTGTATGAGGTCTTATTTTGTCTGGTTTTGTTTGCATAAATTTGTAATACAGTTTTTACATTTTTCAGAATGCCGCGTGTACTTAATGAAAGTGACATACAAGATGTTCTTCTGGAAGATATACCATCAGATGGTGAGAGTATCTGCAGCATGGATTCAGACACAGAACGTGATCCTGAGCAGGAAACTATGATGGTGCTTGGTGATATACCTATTCAACTAGAACGTGATGATGAATTTGACTCCGATGACATACCTTTATCCAATTTTGTGAGTACGTCAGGTAGTTATGTACATACTGCTAGTGGTGCAGAACCATCAGTTTCAACTGCTGTAGTGGAACCAAAATGGAAGAAAAACTATAGAATGGATGAGTTTGGTGAGTACACAGGGGGTGGAGGTATACCACACAACATAATAGAATTAGAGGGTGTCACGCCCACGCAATTTTTTCGCTTGTTTTGGTCTGAAGATCTAATTGAAACCATTTCTTTTCAAACTAATTTATACGCCACTCAAAAAGGAATATCATACACGCCTACCACGCCTGAAGAAATAGAAGTATTTCTTGCCTTGAATTCAAATGCAAGTTATTGAGTAGCCATCCAAAGCGGTTGAGTGACATAAAAGATGATATATAAGAATCATGCAAATCAGGGGCGGAAGACCAATGATCCTTATAACTCGGCAATTTTTTTATACCCATTACCAAATTCAAGGCAAGAAATACTTCTATTTCTTCAGGCGTGGTAGGCGTGTAAGATATTCCTTTTTGAGTGGCGTATAAATTAGTTTGAAAAGAAATGGTTTCAATTAGATCTTCAGACCAAAACAAGCGGAATAATTGCGTGGGCGTGACACCCTCTAATTCTATTATGTTGTGTGGTATACCTCCACCCCCTGTGTACTCACCAAACTCATCCATTCTATAGTTTTTCTTCCATTTTGGTTCTACTACAGCAGTTGAAACTGATGGTTCTGCACCACTAGCAGTATGTACATAACTATCTGACGTACTCACAAAATTGGATAAAGGTATGTCATCGGAGTCAAATTCATCTCATCACGTTCTAGTTGAATAGGTATATCACCAAGCACCATCATGGTTTCCTGCTCAGGATCACGTTCTGTGTCTGAATCCATGCTGGCAGATACTCTCACCATCTGATGGTATATCTTCCAGAAGAACATCTTGTATGTCACTTTCATTAAGTACACGCGGCATTCTGAAAAATGTAAAAACTGTATTACAAATTTATGCAAACAAAACCAGACAAAATAAGACCTCATACAGTCACGGTGGTTAGTAAACTAACCACCTTATTCCTTGAAAGCCTTATGCGATAGATTTTTTTTTTATGTTTTACCTTAATATATTACCCATACTCATTCTAAAAAAAATGTTGTTTTATTTCAAAAGTTAACTATATGAAACTGTGGCTGAAAGAGTTAATAGCATTTACACGCATACTTATCCCAAAAGTATGTCACACACAGCCAGAAAAGGGTCTACACAAGTCATCGTCTTACCAAAATATATCTTTTCTGGTAATTAAAAATTATTACCATCATCAATTTAGGCCCAAAGTTTAATATCTTATCTCCAAAGAAAGTATTAAGCTACGAACTAACACACACGAAATATGACCTTATGTTGCTTTGACATATGATGTATTATAGCTTTGAGGTAGTAGTAAAGCGAAACGGTTAGTTATCAAGCTTTTATAATGCGAACATAAGTTTCTAAGATAAGATCAAGACAGTTATTTGTGCACTTGTAAACGTTTATTGATATAATCTGTGCTCGCTAGCATAAGACAAACTGTGTGTTTCATAAGTTTAATAACACGACTTGTAAGGTCAAAGCGAGTTAGCGCAACTTTTCGTTGAGAGGAATATTAATAATCTGCCTACGCCGAGATTACGGAAGGCTTTGATTTGAGGGAAGATCTCGTATGCCCGTGGTTGGATTTACTCGTTCGTTGACTTTTAATGACAATATGACAATATGTTCATAATATATCATACGTTTTATACAAAAACGCGTTTCATGCAGAATTCAAAAGATAAATATGCCATCATCATCGCCATGCCATAAGCCTCCTAGGTAGAACGCAACGAACTACAGTGGTCAACAGCTCAACTATATCCCCATCACATGCCCTAAACAAGGTTGGGTAAAGCTTTAATCAACCACGGCCATGTAGACTTCAAATAGAAAACATGTGTGCAGGTTTGTAATTAAAATGATAAACATAATGATCTTGTAGTAAGCTTTACTGGAATAAAAATACAAACAAGGCATTAATGTACCTATTTTACGGAATAACACGATCTACTATTTCTGGAAAACCGCGTTGCCGCCACTAAAGAGGCATCAAGATAAAATCCAAGTGTTAGAACATGAACTTGACATGAAATATGAATAACAGTGTAATCAGTCCAATCAACAAAATATATAAAAGTGACAGAGATAAATTGCGTTCCCATAAAAGTTAGCTGTGAAAAATAAACACGTGTATAGTTTAATGATAAAATCCTTGAAACTCATGTTGCAATAGAAGACTTTCAATCTGTTTCATGACTCTCGTTTTCTTAACCACTCTACTTAAGGGTTTACATTGATGTCTTTTTTTCCTAACTGACATACAATGATGGCTAGGAGTAGCCCTGTCATCATCACCGAACTTGCGGGCGAGCGGATGGCTCTTAACCCTAACTTTACATTTATGTTAATTTCATACATACATATTGCAGTATTTAGTGAGCCGATATTGCATACTGTTACCTGACGATTGACGTCTTTTAGTTAATATGCTGTATAAGATCTTCTAGGCTCATAGTACTGTCTAGGACTCACCAAGGACTCTCTAAGAAGAAACATCAATCGAAGGAAAGACCACAATCTTACTGCTTTATAACATCTTAGTCACATTATTATCTGTCTGCACAAGATTTACTGTCCATAAGTCAGTCCATCCTCACCTTGTATTGTTGTTATTATTCAAAATAGCAATTCCATCATAATCCAAGTCATCCTAAACCTAGCGATTGGGACCCGCAGAAAACTCATCTGCACACGATAATGACCATCATCGAAGGTTCCACTGCTGCAAGTAAGTGAATGAGTCAGTAGTGCCGCAAATGCCGCAACGTGTCTTTAGCGGTGCAATAGCGGCCGGTAATAAATGCTGATTTGTGTTGGTCCGCGTCGCCGTGGAAACGGCAAAAGGCGGGTCGCGCGGCCTGCGCGGGCGCACTTTGTATACGGCCCCGGGCTTAAGCGGAGATTCTTTTGCAGAGACCAGCGATTTGAGGGAAAGCTCATGTGCGAATATCGGTTAGTAGTTGAACATTCACAAAGTTCGATAAATCGAAATTCCAAACCGCAAGGTTCCAAGGCTCCTGTAAAAAATGACCATTTTAAAGATAAAACAAAAAATATATGAATAAAGTCTATGCCGATTTTTCTTAACAGTATAACACTTGGAATTACGACTTTGTCATTCTAAACCTGTTTAAGTTTAGATTCTATTTTTTATTCTATACTAGCTGTGCCCGCGACTTCGTTCGCGTGTCCTACAGGATTTAACATTCAGAAGTTGTTTCCCAATAACTCCCGTTCCCCTGTGAATTTTGTAATATCGGTACCTGCATGCCAAATCTCAATCATCTATCTTACGCGGTTTAGATTTTAAGTTTTTTCCCTGTTACCCCCGTTCCCGTGGGAATTTTACAATATCCTGTTCTACTAAGCAAATTTCAAGCGTCTAACTTATGCGGTAAATATTTTCCATTAAAAAGGATTTTCCCGTTAATTCCTGTTCCCGTGGGAATTTTGGGAAATCCTTTCTTAACGAATGCCTACGTCATAACATCTACCTGCATGCCAAATTTCATCTCGATCTGTCCAGTAGTATGGGCTGTGACGACTTCGTCCGCGTAGAGACGTTTAACGGGTAAAACATTACTTCCTTATAGCGCAGTCGGTTAAAAAGTAGCCTATAACCTTTTCTAGGCTCTGGACTATATCTGTGCCAAATTTCATTTGAATCGGTCCAGTACTCTATGCATGAAAGCGTAACAGACAGACAGACAGACAGACAGACAGACAGACAGACAGACAGAAAGAGTTACTTTCGGATTTATAATATTAGTAAGGATTATTTAGATTCTATTTTTTATTCTATATTATTCGACGCTTTAACGGTGAAGGATAACATCGTAAGGAAACCTGCACACCTACGAAGAAATTATTAGGTTGTGTAGTCAACCGACACGCAGTTGGCCATAATGACTAAGTTAGTAGTTGAATGTAAAGCTTTAAACTTGTTTATATTCAACATCCATACCTCATAGCAGATAAGCCAACAAATTCAGATTCCAAATCTAACAAAGATTCACCAAATTTGCCTATAGTGCCAGATCGCTAGGTCTTCTGAGTCAGACCTAGACCTAACAATCATTACACTTCGCAGTAGCTAGGGCATGTACACAACAGCTTCAGGTACTAAACTGATCTACATAACACATGCGATGGAAAAAATAGAATACCACGTGTCAAAATGAACCTTATGCAAACGAGATAGAGTCCACAGTCAATCAGCAAATAACACGGTCTATTTGTAGCTTTCCAATGATGGTGCAATTACCATGACAATGGTTGGAGGTGGTGTTAGAAGCAAGCGAATTGTTTAATTAAAACATCAATAATTAACAACAATCCGCTAAATTTCTCACTTGTCGCCATTAGCTATGTAAATTAAGACTCTTTGATTTTGACGTTATCCCAAGAATTACGGTTTCCCATCTGGATTTATGAACTCTACGTTTTATGACTTTTGAAGTTGCTGTTACAGAACTGACTATTTATGTCCAATACCAAACTTATTTTCTCAAGTTCACAGCAAGATTGTACGTTGTTACCTAGTCATTAATTTCATTAAACATTCATCCTTTTGTATATGTTTGGCCAGTTAAAAGAAAAACATAATATGTATACATTTGTTTAAGCTGATTCTTAGAAACACTTCAATGTACGTACATACTATGTTGCGACCTGTTCTTAGAATATAGGTCTTCGAGGTACCAGATCTTGAGATACGTTCTGAAGATGGACCTTTAACGTACACCGCCTCATTAATTAAGTTGGTAAAAGGCTATCTATGCTCCGTCGGCAGGGTTCACTACTTAACTAATATTAACGATCGTCTTCACTCGGCCACTTTATTCACCGAATAAGGTCAGCATTAATTCATGTTGCACTTTTAAAAGTACTTTTACATTATCTGCCTTTATCTGGTAACAAATGGGGGACATGCTAGAGGTTTCTATCAATACTGGGTCTCGAATTACAGTGTGGAATGTTTGTAAACAAAGTATTGAAAGCGAAAAAACATTATAAATTTAACAACGCTGGTTGACTGTGTCAAAATGTCACTATGGGTAATGATTTTCATAAAAATTAAGATCGAACATTGGAATCAGACTGTCCTAGTAAGTTCTTTCTCATTAAATAGGTTAGGTGGGTACAGTATATCTAGGCAAGCATGAGCGACTTTAGGGAACAAATGCGCTAAGATGTCTTTTTTAATCGTAATTACTCACACTGGCTAATTTGTTTGCACAAAGTTTACTGGCTGTTTAATTAACTATGACAGGGGCTAGTTCAAAGATTTCACTATTGTTGGTGCGCAGAACTATCTGTTCACTTAAATTGTACCTTTTAGGAGACCACACACGGGCTGATAATGCTTATCTCGCCCATAAAGTGGTTACGAAACCGACTCTTCTGCGTTAAGGCATTTTGTCTGAGCCTTAAATTGCCTTATTGAGAACGCTTTTAGAATGTATCCGATTTTGTATTCGGATTTCAGGGTTAATACATGAGAGCTCTGTGCGAAATGTGGAATATTTGTTTGTTTTTGTCGTGACTGGCCCGGTGGAGCAGTGGTTAGCGACCCAGGTTTACTGCCTACGGTTCCAAGAGTCGTGGGTTCGATTCCCACTCGGGACAAATATTTGTGTGACGAACATCGGTGTTTGTTCCGTGTCTGGGTGTGTTATTAAATATATTTAAGTTTATTTGTGTATCCACTGTTGATTCTGATAACTGTAACATAAGTGCCTAAGCTACTTACGACGGAATCAGATCGATGTATGTGATGTTGTGTTGTGAAAAATATTTATTTTGTGACCACAATCACTGTAGTTATGTGTTATAATATTGTCGACTAAGGTCTTATCGCTCGCTTAGTTTAGGGTAGGCCTGTGTTCCAGCAGTGGGGACGTATATGGACTGCTGATGCTGATGATTATCTCTTTATAATCAAATATAAAACATAAGTAGTACCTTAGAATATTGTACTTATCCTTTAATGACGAATGAGTTTAATACACGACCATGACCTGATTTTTTTTTTTGTGTGATGTGGTAATCTGCCAATTATTCAGAACTTACGATCTCAGGCAATACGCCTCATCAGAAATAACAAACAAAGATCTAAAGGAGAATGCGTTACTAAGTGGCTATCTTAATACAATACCGACATCAGAATTTATCAATCAAATATCCGTTGCGGTCAAAAGTCAAGGGTATCGAAATTAAAATTGATATATTGATTCTCCTATGAACGCAAGTCAGCTGTTTCGACACACAACAAAATAACTAACATGCAAAACATCACTTAATAATGTAGGTCGCTGAGTGTGAGAGGTATACATATCTCGTGCTAATCATTGTTTAGCCTATAGTAATTTATAATGAGGCTTATTTAAATTGATTACAGTGTTACGACTTGTGATTTTAACATTTAAATATTAATTTGCAATTGTGTAAGTACGTAAAACGATTCCTGTTGCATCTTAATGTTAACTTGCTCTACTACGAAATCAACTTACTACAATCAACATTAGGCACATATTACATTCGAATAGATAACATTAAATAGCATTGGATCATACGCTATGAATTTATAATATGTAGTTAACCTAAAACTTGACTGCTTTGTTAAATAGTAATTATTTCAAGAAATCGCAACTTACCATAGACGAGTACAATTGAATAAATACTAATTAAAATTAAAAATTTGGCCTTTGTATCGATATATATTAAATTGTAAGTTTTTTTGACTGTACTAAGACTTTATTTTCCTAACATCACGATGATGGCTTGGAATAGCCTTGCAATCATAACCTGACTTTCAGGGGAGCGAATCTCACTCCTAAACCTGAAATACTCATGCGGGACCATTAGATCAATAAATAGTACACACTGACGAAAACTGATGTCATATCTATACTAATATTATAAAGCTGAAGAGTTTGTTTGTTTGTTCGTTTGTTTGTTTGAACGCGCTAATCTCAGGAACTACTGGTTCGATTTGAAAAAATCTTTTTGCGTTGTATAGACCATTTATCGAGGAAGGCTTTAGGCTATATAACATCACGCTGCGACCAATAGGAGCAAAGATACAATGGAAAATGTGTAAACAACGGGGGAAACGCGAACGAAGTCGCTGGCACAGCTAGTGTTAAAATATCACGCAAAATTACTAATGTCACCTAGCCACATTGTTTGGTATCCTGAGAATGTCATCAAACGTAGAGTTGCACAGGCGCAACAGCTGATCCGTGGTCGACTCCCGCGCAGATAACAGGCTCACTTAGCGGCTTAAGGCTTAGAATTTATGAATATCAACTGTGACGTAAACTAATGGTGCGTTCACCACTTGTACTCTTGGAAGACAAATGGCGATAGTTTTGAGGGAATATAGACGATAATATCGCATTATAAGTGAGTAAAATATTATGCGTCTGATATTAGGATTCTCTTGGTAAAGTGTAGACAGAAGCATGGATGTTCTACTTTATTTTTGTTACCTGTTCGTTCAGTGTTCAGACAGATAAGTTACGATGAATAATTTTGGTTGATTATATTCACTCTTGTACCAAAAACAAATTAAAAAGTTTATTTTCATTCTATTAGTTTGAACTGTGAACGTCGAATTCAAACCAAGGCCAACGGTTTCCGAGGTAATTAGGTAAAACCGGATGATTATACAAGTATATGGCCATTCAAAGTTTGGGTGGAATCCGATCTGGTTAATTTTAAACCTCCAATCTGAATCGTTAAAGTATACTTAAACTTTCCTTATAATATATAATTTGCATTTTAAATCGAAACTTGACACATTTCCTGCTGAGATTTGAAGTAAATAAAAATATTTAAATTGTATAAAGATGGCCAATAAACTTGCGAAGTAACAAATTAAAATTATTTTTGTACCTTAGTTAAAAGTTCGTACCTGATTTAATACAGACATTGTTTCTATTAACGAAGTTACCATAACCGTTTAGATTGTAGGTATTACTGAGTTACAATAACCCACTTATGCGTGCCCTTATTCCTTAGACCCGCCGAGATCGCCGAAAACCATCTTTGAGATGTCAAGACCCATAGGGTGACAGCCAGACCGTGAAATGTAGTACGAGAGAGGTACAATTATTAAGCGCAAGCGGTTTTTTATTCGTTTTATTATGAAAATGATAATATAAGTCGCTATTACTTAGTACAAAGCTGATACTTAATAATAATAAGGTGTCCGACTGATTTCGACTGGCGGTCAACGGGCGGCGGACTATGAATAGGCGGACTATGGATCAATCTCAATTGAGATCAGCCTAGTGTGCAGCATAGTTGATGTTATAGTGCACTCTCTGTTCCCACTCATAGTGAGACGGCAAATCGACATAACCGATGAGAGATAGGTCGTAGGACCACCGGTTTAATGTGCTTTCCGAGGCAAGGGTGGTAAACGCCAACTTTCTAACTCCGGGCTGAGTAATTTAACATTTTTCATTAAATTAAACTGTCTTCTTTATAAACAAAGTTGTGTTCAGTTTGTTTCTTGAACCAGCGGCCAACCTCCGGTTGATATTTGATTCAGGGGCGACGCCCATGCAGGTACTCTGATTTACGGCGCGCCCCGATCGAGTGATGTGGCCCTTACTATTCGGATATTTAGTAAATATTGTAAAGTTAACATCTACTAACGTCTGGCGTCGCGTGGTCTCGCGATCCGTTGACCCACGCCGAGTAGAATGTTACGAATCATAAAGATAGTAATAATCGAAATTAATAAAAAAGAAAACAAAGATTTAAATTTGGAATAATCTGCAAATGAAAAAGTGTAACTTTTTTTTCGCTGTTTACATTTTTTGTTTCTTACACAGGGCTATAGTGCCTCTGTTTATGTTCCTCTAAATATAAATATCGAATATCTTGAAAAATATTTCTCGTTGTAGTCAACAGACCATGAATTCGTATCCGTACCCGAACAGGGCACAACACTACAATCGTAATTGGTGGCGGTCCAGTGACCGATACCGCGACATGTTAAATGATGAGCCGTCCGCGCCGCCTATCTCGCATCGCCCCAGTAATATATTGCCCGGCGAGATCACACGTGACTGCGTATGCGCACCTCGACCAGCAGATAAAGGACCGATCTTCCTTCGGGTACCCTACGAACTGGCACGTCACTATTGCACTTTCGGTGCCAAATTCGAAATGTACACTCGCTACTAATACACACGCCAATTTACAGCTTGGAAACTCTTCAAGAATCTTCGGTATACGTATTTATGAGTAATTATTTGTGTGAAATATGGTCAGGATATTCTAAGGCTAGTATTTACAACGATATACGACTGCCGCATATAATTTGATTGGCTGTTTCTGATCCTAATTCACCGGCTAAGAATTTCTTAACAGTTGCACTAAATTTTAACGTCTAGACTCGGTTCTTTGTTATGAAAAGCCGTTCAGGGCGCATTCTCAGACGTAGATTATTTATATATACTACCAGATAAAAGAATGAATGAAAATGTGTATTTATTTCTAACTACGAGGTAATGTATTCGTTTGATAAATCAATTATACAAATTGGATGATCATAAAGTGTAAAGACCCGCCTAAGTACAAGATATACAGTTTTGTGACACACGTACAGAGGATAAATCGGGAGAGGGTCCCGTTTAAACCTTTTGGGTATGAAACCCTTAAAATTTCTCAACTTCAGAGTTCAAATTAAAAAATAAGCGTGTGTTAATAATAAATGATAACAGAACTATGTAATGGAATCGTATCTAATAATATACACCGTGAAATTTTAGTGGTTGTTTTCCCGCAGTAAAATAATTCTATGTTAGTAGTACAAAAGATGTGTGCAGTTCTTTTTTGGTAAAATCAAGAAATGCCGGTTTTACGAAAGGTTTTACCGTAACTCGAAAGCACGTTCGAACCGCTTTATGACTTAGGGTGTAGAGCTTATTTAGCTTTAAGCATCGATTTCATGCGGCAAGCAGTACCTGAATACGTCACATCTTCAAAAACAACGATAGCTTCTTTCGTTTTCGAGTTGGAAAATTATTATTCTGAAAAATCGAAAAAAAAAATTTTTTTTTTCGAGGAATAATTTGTATGATTCGATAGTATTACTAAAGGCAAATCGTTCTGCCACGGGAAAACAACCACTAAAATTTCACGGTGTATATCAACAAATATGCAATTAGACACAAGAAAGGTGTATTTTATTTATCCTTACTATCCTTACTAATATTATAAATCCGAAAGTTACTCTGTCTATCTGTCAGTCTGTTACGCTTTCACGCATAGAGTACTTATATATAGAGCATAGATTTAAATGAAATTTGGTACAGATATAGTCCAGAGCCTAGGAAGGGTTATAGGCTACTTATTAACCGACTGCGCTATAAGGAAGTAATGTTTTACCCGTTAAACGTCTCTACGCGGACGAAGTCGCGGGCGGAAAGCTAGTCTTAAATAAATAAATAAATGGGCAGAACGGAATCCAGGCTTTCGCTTGCGAAATGAAACATTCCAATTCACAAAAACGTTAATAAATCAAAGAAACCGGCAATCAGCGTTCATATATAATACGAATCGATTATAAAATCGATTTAATTATTCAACATTTCGTATTCGATGTATCGATCTTTATCTATTCGATGATAAACGTGATGGGGTCATTTCGCTCGGTTTGTGTTAAGTGAAATTGTTCATTATTTATGTTCGTTTTTAATTTGGTCAAGCTGCTGACCTCAATTTCTTTGATCGAAATCTTATTATCAATTAGCAAATCGTAACTAGCAATTAAGAGCACGTGCAAATACCGTTATAAATCAAAATTTTGTTAATTATATCCATCCACATGGATTCAATTGATGATTTCAGTAATATAATAAAAGATCGTAAAAATGCTAGGATTCATCGTATTCATATTGGTAGTATCGTACTCATAGTTGAGTGAGAACAAACAGGGTCCTTGGGACTTTACCCGTAGATCATCTCACACAAACCTTTAGCGAAAACTGCATAATCATCAGCCCATATACGTCCCCACTGCTGGGGCGCGGGCCTACCCGAAACTAGGGCGATGAGGCCTTAGTCGACCACGCTGCCCAACTGCGTTTTGGTCGACACTGGTTGGAAACTGCATACGTGTAGATTGTAGAATATAATACCCGGAAATAAGCGATTCAGATACGGAAGGTGATAAAGACAAAGCATATCTTCCATTCCATACGTTTATCAAAACATATCTTCCGTGACTGTAGTGAACCAGTCTGCTCAAGCAAGACCGTTGTCACCAGGTCACATTTACAGCAGAACAAGGCAGGTTTAGCGCGATGCTTGTTACAACGATAGCGATCTCCGTCGCGTCGGATGCGCCCGCGCAGGAAGTGTCGCGCCACAATACACCATTGTGGGAATAATTACCGGGCCCGTGCCCTATTTTGTACTAAGGCACCGTCCACAATTGTCGGGGGAAAACATGTTGTCTTCTGGTTTAGATACTGGTATGAAACTGTTGAAAATTTGTTAAGGTTTGTGTTGCATTTACATTTTCATCATCATCAGCCCATATACGTACCCAATCCTGGGGCACGGACCCTAAACTAGGACGATAAGGCTTAGTCAACCACCCTGGCTTAGAATTTCAGGTGTGCAGGTTTCCTCACGATGTTTTCCTTCATCGTTGGTTTTAAAGCATTCTGTAAAGATGATTAACATATCGTTTATTCTCTTTTGTTTTAAATTAACCAATAAAGAATGTTAGGTCATCGAACAGGGACGACATATATGTATAAAAATATATTTCTAAACATGTGAACTTGTATAGTGGTAATAACCACTATTGTCATGCTCGCTCTCCTCAAATTATTTTATAACCGCAAAATAACTAAGTGTAATTAAAAAATAATATCATCAAAGTAAGCCCGATGAGAACGCGCCTCTACAGCCACAAATTATTATCGTCCTGTCCCATTGTAATACAATAAGCAATCAACTCCCAAACAATGACACTTCCGAGTGAAAAGTATGTAAAAACATTACACAATACAAACACGGAGTCCCGTTAATGTAATATATGCACAAGTGTAGATTTGTGAATGTTTATTTTATTATTCAAAATAGTACTTAACAGTATATGGCACGAATTCCGAGTTTAATGATCGTATCTTTCCATCAACAGACTTGTTAGACTATAAAATTGTCACTAGTGTTAGTGGTTTTTTTTACGATGCATGTCAATCTCCTATTGGAATTGATGCCAGAAAATAACCTGCTTTCCATGGAGTTAAATCAAATACTTCTGACATCATCCGAACAGACATTTTGACTGGCTCATTGGTTTGTTGGATACAGCCCCTATCTCTTATGCCCAGAGTCGTTGTTTCAATTTTCACATATACATAGATGTACGTACGTTCATATATTTGTGTTATAAATCGATTTTGTTCCATGTCTGGGATCCTTTATATATTTAAGTACATTTGTATATACCAATGTGGTTTCTCCTTGTTAAAACAATGGCAGAATGGCGGCGACGTGCTCCACAACCCGTCACGTCACGTTTCCCACAGAGGTGAAAAGTGGATCGCTGGAAGTTATGTCTGCCTACCCCTCTGGGAAAAAGGCGTGATTTTATATATGTAGCCATAACACAATTTCATAAGCAACTAACTTCGGAATCGGAACAATGTACGCGAAGTAGTGTGATATTTATCTCTATATTGGCAATATTACAATCTAGCCAAGTCCGACATTTCCTATTTGTGTTACCCACCCAATAACCCTTCAGTACCATCGAATTAGGGGCCGGCAGTGCAATCGGAGCGGACCACAGGCCCGTTGGGCCCCCGGGCACCGCTAGCCGCACAAAAAGCGTTGCCATCACCGCAATATAGTAGTAATGCAAACAAAGCCGCAGGTAGGAAATGCACGTCCGATCGGGCGCGGTGCGAAGTTGTGGAGGAAGCGGGGAAATAAGGAAAATTTATGAAGAAGCAGAATTTAGGAATCTTTCAACGGTCTTGTATCATCATACCTACATACATAGCTTGTAGCTAGCTGCTTGACTAGCTTATGGGAAAATTTAAAAACTGATAAAAGTGTGTCTCACACATCTTCTTCCAAATCAATTATTTGATGCATTTCTTGCCAGTGAAATTGATCCTAGATATATTTAACGTTAGTTATTTATATCAGCTCCTCTATCTCCTCTCCGCTACGATAACTACCTCTTCTTGTATAAAATAACACGATCTTTATTTAGTTTACTATGACATAGACCTTTGATAATGCGTCAACAAGTCTCCTACTCAAACTTCATATACAGTTTTACCTAAAAGTGCTACTTTTCAGCAAATCTTTTAAGCCGCTTTAGCTCTAAGACTTGCAGCATCGCAGCGCAGGTCGTTCCGTCACAGGCTATGACTACGGAACCGCTATTGGTAATAATTTTTGCGGGACTGCGCGGGCACGAGACATTTTCCGATCGCCAGCCACTTTGTTGTAAACGGAGAAAGTCCGCAATCCGTATTTGATCTCGAAACCATCGATTTTCTTCAACTCATTGCGGCGGCTGCGAAATTGGAACTGATAAATGGTTGTAAGTCAATATCCTCCACTGTTTGTAAAACAAGTCAGTTTTCTTCTCAATAATATTATCATCAATGGCCGCAATGGCCAATAGCATGCTTCGTACTGAGGTGACTGCTGGCCCTCAACATCCTTTTATTCAAGGCCTTTACATTTCTCGCTACTTAGAATCGTGACAAATATAGCGAACATTGAATTTGAAGGGTAGACTGGCCATGGTATAATTGTGTTCCCATTTAAATATCCTAGTCACATTGCGTACCTTATCTTCATTCGTTCTAGACTAATCTGAAACCGTAATCTCTTGTAGTTTTAACTGGCAGATGTAGACAAATTCCCACCAGAAAATCTGGAGCTTAATCACTTGACATAAGGTCGATAACCAATGAAAAATTTTACCATTCTATGACCGTTAAAGCACCTTTAAAATCGTGGTCTATAAAGTATCAACGTACTACACAAGTATTTGGTACTAATATGGAACACGATATAAAAGAACATCAACTTTCAAGGAACAACTTTGCAACTGTATCTCAATACACATATGTAGCTTGCATGTTATTTTTCTCCGGTTACTGACCATGGAATACTAAACCAACTACCTGTTGCCAGCGAATGCATGTGATTAACTCGATAAGTGACCCGCGCATGCAAAACACATAGAATGTCGGCCATTCATTAATAGTTAATAAGCAAACCCGTTCACATTATCGCTGACCTATAAGGAGCACATCCGTGAAGAACCACCACTTTCGACCAGCTCCGGGTGACTGGTCTGGTGCTGGAGTGGAATTTACATTCGGCGACTTTCACAGAAGGACATTGAACCTTAGTCAAAACAGATTTTGGGAAGATTAAACCTTTGTACTCGTGGACATACAGAGTCCAGTTGAGTCCAATTGTGACCTACAATTTGCAAGATAGTGACAAACTAAGATTCTACGTGTATTTGCATTGTAAGACTTTCTTATATTTATTTTGTTAGTGGATTAGGCAGTAGATAAGAGAAAATAGAACATACAAGGCATTTGCACTGTTCGATTTTCAAATACCTTTATTGCTCTATTTCCTGGTTGTGTCCTGATACGATCAGCTATAATCGACCCATGTAAATCCCCAGCATCTCCCTATCTAATCAACCGTGAACGGTGTCGCTTGCTAATGGATTACCCTGCGAATGGGACAGCCGACCCAATTATAGGGTGGCCAGGCATTCAGCTTATTGATAGACAGACACTCGTTACAAATAACTAATGCATCAAGACGACGGAATCGATCTCCACGAAACAAGTTTTCAGAAACTTGCATATTTCAAATATTCCAATTTACGATGTTGGTGTTAGGCTTGCATCCAATTAAGGTTCTATTGGTACCTCGGAGCATGTTCAATGAAATAAATACGTCGGAGACAGGGATTAATTTCTTACGGCTCTTTAATTACATAGCTGTCTATGAGGGTCTAAGCAATCTTCAACGATAGACTGGACTGGCTGCTTGTGGTAAGCTATGGTAATGTAGACTAAGCTTAAGGGCGGACGGTTGGAGTTCTAGTAAAGACAATTGTCTGATTAACATGATTACCGTTATAAGGGTGCGTGTTCACAGTCCATAACTCGGTGATGTGCGTGGGTGTGACGTCAGAGCCTGCCCCGCGCCAGACCGGGCCTATCTATTCCCCAGGATAGATTGGACGAGCCATATATTGTAGCTAGTTGCAAATGGGATACGATGGTCAGGATTAACACTACATTTATGATTTACGGAATGGTAGCCGCATAATTAACTGCCTTATTTGTTCAATATTACTTTACGCGGCTTATCTTTGAAATTATACTATGGTAATAAAAATATTACACTTTATTGTTAAAAATATCAAGTTGTGCATATATTTATAGTACTGTATACCTACTTAGCAATACAGAAAACAGAAGCAAGTGCAAAAGAGACCAATGTAGTTTTTGTTAAAGTTCATACACGACATGACATATTGGTGTCAGTAGTACAACGACCTTCAATAGATCGAACGTCAAAAAACTGACAACTGCCTCAATTGTTCCCGAGTTGGCCTTGAACCGGTGTCATGGGGCCCACCCCTCATGAATAAGCCTCGGGCAACGATATCCCCCTATGATGAGTGGCCAATAATGTCTACTAAATGGTGTATTGACGATTACGGGCTAATAGACCGTGAAGGATGACCTAGCAGAGTTTGGTTGTTGCAAGCAAAACATAGGTTTGGTTGGCCTATATTTTTTTTAAACTATCGACTAACTAACTAGCGATGAACAAGCAAATATGAAAAATATTTACAGAATTATGGTTCTTAAGTTCCTGGTCTTTAAGTACTTATCTAAATGCTGGAGTGTAGGAGAAAAATCTATCAAAGGTCTTTGTTAGTAAACATAGAATTAAAAACTTCGAAAAGATTGCATACTTTACCAGACCAGTTTCAGGCCTCACTTTACAGCTGTCATTACTCATCCAACAATGCGCCTTCACCACCTAGCCAAACCTACTCCGTGACAAATCAGTAATGTGCAAACTGCACTTTAAACCAGGCTTTTAGACCCTCCGCGCCCTCTCTCATATACCAAGACAAAAGCATCAGAAAGAACTAGTGGGGACTCTTAGGGGTCTTCCGAAAATGGCCAGGACACCTCCGAGGTGCAAGGCTAATTGTTTTGTGCGGTGACTTAAGATTTATGACGTCACGCGTCATACGTACTCACGAAGCACTGCACACACCCTTACAACGGTACCCGTTAGAAATGCAATGGTCATTATAAAGGGAATTTAGCATGGGGCTGTATTCAATTCAAAGAAGCCGGTAATTGTGAGTGACACCTTTCGACACTTAACTTGAATTCGAAATAACTTTGTTACTTAACGGGTTGTTAAGATTTTGCAACGTTATTACGAAATATCATACTGACTTGTTATGTTTGGGAGTACTGCAACCCATTGAATTGAATGAAATGTTATGTTCAGTTAGTCCCACATTTACAAGAGTGGTATTATTTTTTTGCATACAACACGGATCAGATTACTTATGTCTGTCCTATACAGAATTTAAGGGTATAATGGATTACGATTTTTTAGTTTAAAGATATTATAATTAAACAGCTGGATACTGACCCTAGCTGCATAAAAATAACTGTATATGTTTATGTCATTTTCGCGCGATGTAATAATACAAAAGTATGCATGGTATCAATTAAAAAATCTACGAGTATTACCTATTAGGTATTCTCCAGCTTAAAATACATAACAAAAAGGAAACCCTCTCATAACTCCGTCTACTTAAACCTTGCCAATTAACCTTCGATTACAATGTGTGCAAATCCTCTGACTCCTTACGGCATCTTCGAACGGTCGATCCATCCTCTTTGACCTTAAATCAACGACGAAATTATCATAGAAATACGTAATAAACATCGATGCTGTCTGTTGCATTATGTCCTGTTATAGTTACGGCCGAGGACAGAGTATAAATCCAATCGGAACGGTGCTGGACGCTACGCCTTAATCGGTAGGATTCAATCGGTTTGAAACATCGTCCCTTACAATATAAGGGAAGAGCTCTGTTTTCTAGCGTTAGTTTGAATTTTATACAATTTATTGGATAGATTTGTTCATTCAAACTGTCTGCTGGTTTCCCCTTTGTTTTCACCATAAAAAAAAGTTCTAGAGTTATGTAAACGAAGGGCCTTTACAGTAGAAATGTGCCTTTTCACTTTACTTGATTGAATGGCATAAACTAAAATTATTGTTTTTATTAACATGAACGGATATTGGTTTAAAATCGAAATGAAAATACTATTTTACTCATATTTACAGGAAAACGCTATTAAGGAACAAATTTAATAATTGTGTACCGAATTGGGAAAACCTTTGCCCAGCAGTGGGACAGTAAAAAAAAAGTACCGGTATAAAGGCACAAAGCCAATCGGTAGCAGCGCTCGAATCCCGGCACCGGCCAACCCCGCCCGATAGCCAACGAACCAGCCTTGTGGTCCTCAAATAGGAATACTACTGTTAGGAATTCCGTCCATTGAGAGTCGTTATCTGCGCGGACGCCGGTCGAAATTATGTGCGCGGTGCTGGGAACAGGAAGGCGCGGCGACTAAGCATTCGGTGACGCAAACTTTCTAACAGCTGATCTTTTAGAAGATTAAGGAAGCCATAAGCTTGCTAAGCGAGAGAGAAGGGATTTATTGTTTGTTTTGTATACATAGCGCATCCGAACAACGAATGACGTACGACTGTTCAATGACTACTTTAAACAATTGCGAAATGTGACTTGATTCGCGGATTCGCTATTGTGAACGATAGGACCCAATCACATATGTTTGGGCACAGATACCTTTGGTAGAAGGACGTAACTCCCATTCTTTTATGATAAACAATCCTAGCTCTATATTATAAAAGAAGCTATACTATGCACCTCCAAGTTGAGAGCCATCCACTCCCCGCAAGTCCGGAGGTGACATGAAGGCTACTCCAACTCATCATAATGATCAGTTATGAAAAAAGTCAAAAATATTTCAACCAGCCATTTTGATTACAACTTAACTCGTTATCGCTGTAACACGGAACCACGGCCCAGACGGTTGTGAAAACATGCCACAATAGGCACTCAATTTAAAACAGCCAAACCCAATGATTGTGGACATAATTAAATAGCATTCGTTGCGCTGTGGGCACGTGCGCTGACGTGCGTCAAATTAGACCATTTTGGGAGCCGGCGAAAGTTGTAAATCTTAGCATTGTCGCTGTGAAATATTGTCGCGGACATGTTGTATGGGCGGCTACTGTTAGACTGTTAGTTGAGTAAGACCCGCCCGGCGCAGAACAGTATTGGTAAATGGTACGAATAATGTTGTCCGCGGTTTGAGTGACTGGCTTCAATTAATCGGTTTGTCGCAAATAATGCGTTGGGTCACACTAGTGCACTTGCTACCTACAAAAAGAGTCTTGTGTTGATAGACAGATAGAAGGACAGCAAAGTGGCAATATTATTAAGTGTCCATCCTTCCTTTCAAGTTCCCGGAAATCAAAGTCCTCCAGAAAAGGCGCGGTGAATGAAACCGCTATGTTAAAGGATGGGAGGGGGGGTTCCAGTTGTGTTGCCAGCATTATATCCTTCCTGCAATCTTCTAATAATACCTGCGACTATCTTCCTTGCTCGAAATTGCATAAAGCGCCGCTTGAACGGTCACTAATTGAAACTTGCCGCATCCCGGCGCGGTCCCGTTGCGCGCGCGCAGCGCAACACTGCTCTATATAGCCGGCGAATTATGGCAACTGTTGTTGTTATTAGGAAGTCTATGCATCTTCCGCGCCGGCTGGCTAAACGTTTATGGAGAAATAAAACTGTTTCATTGACAGAGATCAGACTCTGAACTGTATGTAGTTATACTGTATGTATGCGGATGCAAATATAATAAAAGTTCAAGCAGTAATTATTGTTGTATTGTTTCTAAATTCTTGTTTAGGGCATGTTTTATTGAAGACGTCCATGTTTCATACAGTCTTGAAATCCATGGCTTATTTGCAAGCCTAAATGCAAGTTACAACAAAGGCAAAATCGAAATGAATAAAGACCTTGTCACTTTAATATTCGATTTCAGCATTAAAATGGATACACTCTAACCTCAAAACCGTAAACTGGCGATATTGCAAATCGACAAAATATCATTACCGCCTTACCGTCAACGGAACGACTGAGCCGACATTAGCGAATGGATATCGCGGCCGTAACTAAACCACTTCCTTCACATCGCCGATATCAATAACAGCAAATCGTAAAAGAAATAATTCCACATTAAATAACGTAACATCTCAACAGTTATCAAGTTAATTGCGATTTATGAAGCTTTAGCGTCGGCCGATATTGTTTATTCGCATCGGACTTGTGTCCGACGGTGTTGCCAGCTGAATGGAACAATAAATTGAAGTGTTTTTTAGAATGGTCACCCTTAATACAGTTTTGAACGTCAAATATTACTACATTTTTATTGGTGTGCCAGAAAATTTTACTAAAAATGCAGTAAACATAAATAATCCACCCTTAATAGAAAATTACGAAAAGTATGATAACGGAAACTGTTTGATTTCGTTTTCATCAGGTGTAATTGTTAAAACTTTTTCTCTGTGGTTGTCCTAGCGGTATAAGAATTAGTCTGCGCAGAGCAAGCGATTAAGTTCAGTTATTTGATCTAGACTGAAACAATGAGCTTACAAAAGCGCAACTGCAACTTATGGGAGCATGAAGTGATAAAACATTTGATATTATATGAAGCGAAGCAAGTAATGAAATTCAATACTTTAACGAACCACATAAATCCTCAACTCTTACGCAATCTACAAAGACTCAAATAAAGTTATTACTAAACATAATCATGCAATAATAAGAATTATTATTAATTACTTACAGTTTGAATGTATCTTGAAGTTTTATGGTGCAATAAATATATGAATAGAATTAACTGCGTCTGAGTCAACTTAATTCCATTAAGATGCTTCGTATGACGTCAAAGGAATTCCAACTAACTAATAAAATTGCGAATTAGTATAAGACCTTCCTTTCAAAAATTCCTGAATGCAAAAAATCTTTAAAATGATACGTTTATCCTTCTACTCGTTAAACTACAACATCGTATTCACGGAATCTCAAATTCAGCCCCTTTAAATGTTTACTGCATTTACATAGGAAAATAATGCGTTTATAACTAAATTATTTATTTGTCAAATGAGTACTATTTAAGTACTACTTCTGAGAAATAAGGCGTTCGACCTATTTCAGCCATGGCGGCCGATCTCTATTGAGATCAGCCAAGTGTACATGACATATAACAGGGCACAAGTGTGCGCGCAAACACAAGTGCACTCTCTATACCCTTACTCTCATCGGTGAGACGGCAATCCGACATGACCGATGAGAGATCGGGCGCAGGACCACCCTTAACGTGCTTTCTGAGGCAGCCGTTAAACCGTCAACTTCCTAACTCCGGGTATTTTCATTACAGAAAAACAAATAAATTTTGCCCGATCCCGGACTTGAATTGGGGACCTCTCGGTCCTTACGCAGCGCTTG
This sequence comes from Maruca vitrata, assembly GCA_039566165.1. NCBI lineage: Eukaryota > Metazoa > Arthropoda > Insecta > Lepidoptera > Crambidae > Maruca > Maruca vitrata. The sequence goes on along the minus strand of CM076918.1, from coordinate 2,118,371 downwards.
CTACCAATAGACCACTTCTGACTACTAACAATATCAAGCAACAACAATAAATGCTAGGAACTGTTATTACTCTACTTCAAACCACAGGAAACATTTTAAAAGCGAAATGCTTTTGATGGACAAAGAAAATGCGTTCAGTTTAACCAAAGATAAAGGTTCAACAATTACCCAGCCCAGATTTCATGTTGCTACTTAGTTATTTGCCGGGTGCACCGCAGGGAGGCATTCTCGCACCCCACGATATCTGTTTAAATAATGAAACGCTGGTATTAAAGGTTATAATTAATTTAGACTAATCTGGTAGTTGGTTGGTAATGAGTCGGTGAGTAATCGGCGCGTCTGAATGAGATAGTGCGCGGGCTGCGCGTGCGCAGGTGACTGAGAGGCTGTCCGCGAGGCTGTACGGGTCACTGGGTCGTACAGAACCGTTGAATGCCATTGGTTGATGTAACATTGAATTCAATTTGAATGAATGTTTCGAATTTTTAGATGAATGCCGAAATTAAAGGATACCTAGTTTTTTTCTGACCAGAAATTCATTTATACCCATATCCGTACTAATATTAGAACTGCGAACGTTACTTTGACTATCGCGCTGTCTCGTTATAATTGCTGAAATGATTTAATAGAAATGTGGTACACAGTTGGCTACAGCTCGAAACGGACACCAAACAATTTTATCTCACTAAGGGTGTAATGCCATTACTAAAACGTCGTCACGCGGAATCACGATCGTAAAGAATAAATATAAAAAGTACTAGAACTAGGATAGTGTAGGTTTATAGAGTGTATCAGTACTATATAGTGCAAAGTTCCTAACCTTACCTTGCAACAAAAAAATTTTAATGACACATAAATAAATATCACTTACCATTACAACTAAATATTTGTGCCAGTAGTATGACCACTCCATTATTCCGCCTTCAGGTCTCTGGAGCCGGTAGTTGACCACTCCGAGCACTCGCAGCCCCATTCCTCAGCATTCCCACCAGTTCTGTGACTGCGTGATTAAATGATGTGGTTTTAATAATCCGCCGCAACGCTCTATCAATATAACGGTCGTTTAATATTGGCTATCTGCTGCCTGCAGCTTTGAATTCTATGATTAACGTTGGCGTCTCTTTATTGCTGTTTACCTGCTAAGGTGCTTTGGTATTATTTGCCATTGGACTAGAGTTAAGCTCTAGAGACGTGGTTTCTATGTGTGGGGCAGCCAATTCAAATCCTGCTACGTACCAATTTGTTTTCAAATTTTACATTTATAGGGTTCGGTAGAGCCGGATCCGGCTCTTTCAAGAGCACTTTCAAGCAGATATCCGGATATCGCACTCGAGAATAATTACCGCGGCTAATGAACAGACAAATACTGAATAGGACATAGTTGGGCTTATGAGAGTGCACAACTCCACCTATTGGAGACGCGGATGAACCTTCCTTCACTTCTGAGAGTTGTAGACCGAAATAACGACAATTAGATATTATAAACTCCCTTGTTGTTTTATATGTGCGTTACATAATATAGGAGTGAGAGCCATCCACTCCCGCGCAAGTGATGATAACAAGGCTTCAAGCTATCATCGTAGTCAGTTGTTAAATATTGGTTTAACCGATTGGTTAAATCTTCAGTTTAATGAATTTCTACTAGAACACACACCCACACACCCACACCCATCCATCCAACATTCACACTCATCGTGGTCAGTTAGGAAAAAACGTTGCATCACCTGTCAATTATTTTTTTTCTATTCGGCCATTACGTGTGGACTGTCCACTAACAAACCGTTCTTCTTCCAGCCAGACACGGTGCCGCAAGCCAGTGTGGACATGACGACGGTCCTGGAAGTCAGCGAGGCTGACGGCGTCACCGGCCACGCGCACAGCCTGGCCATCACGGCTCCGGAACGGGTGACCTTCGTCAAGGGCACCTGCCGAGAAGAGGCGCGCTGGTGGGCTGATGTGCTTAGCGTCTACCCGAGGAGCAAGGTAAGGGTTAGAGTGAACAACTTTTTTGACTGGCTCAGTGGAACAGTGGTTAGTGACCCTGGTTCACTACCTACGGTAAAGCGTCGATGGCCGAGTGGTTAAGGTCGTTCTTGCCATGCGAGAGGTCGCCAGTTCAAACCCCGCCAGGTACCAATGTGTTTTTCAAATTTGAAATTCATATGTACCATCATTCGAAGCTTTAACGGTGAAGGAAAACATCGTGAGGAAACCAGCACACCCGAGAGATTTTTCAATGGTGTGTGAAGCCATGTCAGAGGCCTACGGGCGGCTTAAAAACTGTGACACCAAGTTGTTCTTCAACCATACGATAAGAAGAAGAAGACTACCTATGGTTCCAAGAGTCGTAGGTTCCGGCGTAAGGCGTAAGGCGCCAACGATTCAGTCAATAAGTCTGTAGTCAGCGTCAGCAGTTATAAAACAAATACGGCTAACTTTTTAAAGAAATAACGAATGTATATTGCAGTCACCTCCTTGAAGGTCAGGCTTATTGTTGTTAATAACTGCAGGCTTAAGTATTGACAAGTTCATTAGTCCAATTAGCACGTTCCATTGTATTCAGTTCCATAGTGTTACATATAGTGCTCTAATCATACAAAGACCCAAGGCCGGACTTAGAACTATTATTTAAAAATTAGAATAGATAATCGCCTTTAACCATGTAAGACGACAAACATTTGTTGTTAGAAAAATATGTAAGCGTTTTATATTAGTTAGGATTGTATTTGTTTTTAATGCAACTTAGACTTCTGATTTTCAAAAATGACATCGACTCTACCGCGCTTTATTAAGATAATTATGTTAATCGTCCTACTCGAAATCTGTCAGACATTATATCTGTCAGTAACTATAAAGTTACTTAGGTATATTAAAAGTAGAGTAAAATTTGTAGTAATTTAGGCTGATCTCCTAATTCTTAAGCCTATTTTCCAATCCGAATTCATACATAATTGTTTACAATTGCAACTGCTAATTTTATAACTAGAAACAGCATGCCGTGCACAAATCATTAAACATGCTGTATGCATTCCTTTATTGATTGCCGTCGCGCCTGTTCTGATCTTGTTTTTCCTTTGAAGACCGCTGCCAAATCGGGTCGATGGCACGTACCCATTCATCAGGATCGCCGTAAAATTACCATCTACCAGAGCGTTTACCCCAACACGGTGCATTCCGTGGCTAATTGCAGGCCACGTAGGGATGCACCGCTCGAGTTGCGGTTACAAAGTTGACTGCAAATCGGGTCTGTTCAACTCTAGTTAAATTAATAAATAAATATCGAGCAACATTAAAAATACTAATTTGGTAGCTAAGTATTTTATTGCGGATAAGAGAAAGGAGAAATGTTAGATTACACAAATAGACTTTAATAGAAAAGTAACATACTAATTTACATGAAAACAAATACAAATTATACTAAAACGTACTTTTATATATAAAGTACAACTCATATAGATTGTTAATAATCAGTTATACTTTTTTCAAATATCAGTTAATAACCTGTATACCAAAGTAATAAACATTCAAGTTGAACTTGAACTACCTGAGTTTCAACTCAAGTTCAACTCGAGTTGCATTACAACTCGTTTCATCCCGCGTTGGCCCATCACTAAAGCCCTCAGTCCCCTGTTTTGCCGAACACTAAAGTGTGTCCTCATTAGAGGAGGAAGCGGACTGGTCCCAAAATACAGTGTTTACATTTCTAAGCGACCGCGGGACGGTAATGAGACGAGTGCAGTTAGGGTTGGCGGACACGCATGATTCAGATGCTGGATCTTAACGTGGGATGATGATTGGAACTCAGAGATGTAATGGTTTCTTGAGTATGTCATCATTATTAAAACTGACCAAGCCACTTCCTCCTCCTCCTTGCGTCGTTTCCTCAATGCTGAGGGTCGTGACCACCATTATGCATCACTTTCTCCTTTATGATGTTTCTCCATCTACTCCTGTCGTCGGCGGTGTGGAGGGCGTTGTGTATTGAGGAGTCGAGTGTGGCGCGGATCTGGTCGGACCAACGTATGGGGCTGCGTCCTCGAGGCCTTTTTCCTTCTATTTTTCCGGTCACTATGAGCTTCTCTAGGTTATCACCGTCTTTCCTAGCAATGTGACCGAAATATTCCAGGATTTTGCGAAGGCATATAGAAGATAGCCTTGTTCTTATCTTGAGCTGGTGGAGTATGGATACGTTGGTTCGATGTGCTGTCCATGGTATACGCAGTATTTTTTCTCCAGCACCACATCTCAAAAGCGTCAATGCGTTTGCGGTCTGCTGCTTTTATGGTCCAAGTCTCAGCGCCATACGAGAAGATCGAAAACACTAGAGTCCGCACCAGATTAACTTTGGTCTTAACGGAGATGTTTCGATCTGTCCAAACTCTGTGCAGCTTGAGACATAGCGTTCTTGGCCATGCCAATCCTTCTGCGGATTTCCGTTTCACACGAACCGTTGTTGCTGATGTTGGAGCCCAGGTATACAAAATTGTCCACTATTTCTAGGTTTAGCGCTCCAGTGAGCTCCAACTTCTTAGTCCGGTCAACCACCATGACCTTGGTTTTAGATCGGTTTATGGAGAGCCCCATATCTTCACTAATCCTTTCCATCCTGTCCAATAAAGCACACATTTCTGTCTCGTTGCCTGCGAGAAGTATGGTGTCATCGGCATAGCGCAAATTTGTTATTTTTGTGCCGCCAACTACAACGCCTCCTTCCAATTTCACAGGAACGCCTCATGATGTACCGTCCATAGGCGTTGAACAGGATGGGGGATAAAATACAACCTTGGCGTACTCCTTTCTGGAACTTAAAAGGCTTGGATGTCTCTCTGTCTACTTTTACAACTCCATCATTCGAGTAATACAGTGATTGGAGAAGCGCTATCAGATGTTTTGGGACGCCAAATTCTTCCAAAACTCTCCATAAACAGTCCCAGTTAACGCAATCGAAAGCCTTGCTGTAATCGACGAAGCATTAACCATTGGGGAAGCAAAACTCATACGACTTCTCAATTAGCTGTCGAATGTTGAGAATTTGCTCGCGCGTTCCCTTGCCCTTCACGAAGCCTGCTTGTTCCTGTGGGATCTGCCAGTCCAGGTAAGAACGGATTCGGCTATTTATAATGTGGAGCAGGATTTTGCTGGCATGTGAGATCAATGACAAGGTCCGGTAATTGTCGCATTTCTTCGTCGATCCCTTTTTATGCAATGGCAGAATAACTGACTCTGCCCATTCCCGAGGCCATTTCCCATGTTGCCATATATGACTGCAGATCTTCTGCAGAGACTTCAAACCTTCTCCTCCCAGAGACTTAAGGACTTCTGCTGTTATTTGGTCACTACCAGGAGCTTTCTTGGTTTTAAGTGTCCGAAGGGCAGCGTCTACTTCTGAAGTCAGTATCATGGGTTCCAGTTCGAAATTACCCCAGTCAGGGTTAGCTCCTCGGGAATGTCGAGGGTCTTTGTAAAGTTGTTCGCAGTATGTGCGCCATCTCTCGGCAATCCGGTTGAGTTCATGAAGTAAGACGCCATTCTCTTCTATTACCCACGATTTTGGCTTGAACTGTTTCGTCAGGATTCGGACTTTTTTGAAAAGGTCAGCAGTTTGTAGTTTATTAGAATGACTTTCTATTTCGCTGCATATGCCGTTTATAAAGTTGTTCCTGTCATGGCGACAGCACGTTTGTATGTTCTTACCAAGATCCGAATATTCAGTTGCTACGGCGGGATCTTGTAATCCTTTTACCTTCAAGTCCTTCCGGCGCTGTATGAGCTCCCACGAGTAATCTGATATCCAGCACCTTTTCTTTCTCTCACAAACTCTGCCTTTGGAGACTGTATCTAGTTCCTCATTTATGTGATCTTTCAAATGCTTCCACTGAGTGTCAGCATTTGCTTTCTCAGGAGGTGGGTTATTCTTCAACTTTGTCTCCAAGGCTTCCCGGAAAATAGATCGCTCCGAAGGTTCTAAGTGTCTAGGCTTGGGTGGTATGCGCTTAGGTGCTTTTAAACGCAGAGAAAAGTTTGCTACGAGCAGGTTGTGGTCTGAACCGCACTCCGCCCCGGGAAATGTCTTAACGTTGGAAATAGATGATCTCCAGCGGCTGTCAAGAATAATGTAATCTATTTGATTCCTATGTCTGTCACCTGGAGATCTCCACGTGTAGAGTCGTCTTGGATGATGTTGAAAGTGCGTGTTCATTATACTGAGTTTTCTTTCTATACAGAACTCAATCAGTCTTTCACCTCGCTCATTTCTGACGCCGAGTCCGTATTTTCCAACTATGCTTCTGATATGATCATCCGCCTGTGTACTTCCGATTTTGGCATTGAAATCACCAATGACCATTTTAATTTCCCGGCCAGGTATAGCATTCATAACGCCCTCAAGCTTGCCATAGAATTCATCAATTTCCTCTTCTGAAGCCTGCGCAGTCGGTGCGTACACCTGTACAACATGCAATACGCAAGGTCTCGTGTTTAATTTGATGGAGAGGATTCTGTCTGACACTGGATTATAGCCGAGGACATACTTGTTCATTTTTGGTGGAAGTATGATGCCCACACCATTCCTGCTAGAGTTCTCAGAGCCCGAAAAATACATGGTGTTCCCTGTCGCAGTGATGAAATGACCATTCCCGCGCATGTGCGTCTCGCTAATTCCCAAGATAGATAGACCATGGGTTTCCATCTCCTTTTCCACAATACTTAGTTTGCCCGCCATTAGAAGACCACGGACATTCCAAGCACCAATACGGTGATGGGCGCGTATTGAGATCTTATTGCTGCTTGACGTACTATCATCGACAGTAACATGTCCTCCGACTGAGGCCTGCCGATTCACCTCAGAGGAAACTTCGGTCGCCAATTTCACACCAGCCAGCCCGGATACTGGGTGGCGCCGATGGTTAGTCGGATCGCCCAACGTATTATATTCCATAATTTCTGATTCCATAAGGGGGTTTTCATGGGATAGTAAACACGGTGGGTTCCCGCGTCCTTCCGTGTCAGTCTTTCTGAGGGAATTTGGGCCCTCACGGTCACTATCTACCGCTCCGTTTACGCTGGGTGGTCACGGAGTTGTCGGGTTATTTACCGCCGCCCGATACTCGGCGTTGACGTTTTATGGCTGGGTAGGTCTCCTCCACACCAACCCTCCTCCTTTTGCATTCGGGCTTGGGACCGACATCGGCGGAGTTAAGCCAAGCCACTTCACTTACGTTTTAATTTCACTTATTATTTTGGACAAGACTAACAGTAGTAAACTAATACATCTTTGAATATTTGAAACATCCACTTGGCGTTTCTCATCCGGTAAAAATATAAAAGCGCATCATCCTTTCCGTAGTTATAAAGATTTAAGCATACATCGGAATATAGAGACAGAGAAAGCTACTTTTTTTGTACTATGTAGTGAAGAAAAAAATCCTTTTAACTCTTTAAACTTATCTATATCAAATTCCATCATCGCTTTACATCCCCACTATCTATTATCATCGTCATATTCCCCGACCCTGCCTCTGGAGTGCGTCCCATGAACGTCGGCAATTTGAGAAATAGCGGAATATGTTAATCTATAATCGGGTGTTTCCTTAACCGGGGTTGCGCGTGCGCACGTGTCAGGAACGCCTCGTGTTAAGTGTTGTGCTGTGGCTACATTAGCGGGGTAAGGCGAATGTTTGAGCTAATATCCTGTTTCTTCAAGATATTGATTGATTTAGACACAAAAAAGACTTCGTGGTTGCTAATGTAGCTGAAGCATTAGGATAGTGCAATCTGTTAGTTTATTTACGAAATATTTATAATCACCGTAAAGTTATAAATAAATAAAAGTAAATTTTATGATAATATGAATCTACATATCATATGATGATACGGAAAATATTTTTTCAAATGTAAAACGTAAAACATTCTAGTGGACGCGTTAATAATAACAAATAACTTTAGTACATAACACATTATATGTAACCGATTTACATAGACGTGTACGTGTAAATCAGGAATTTATGAAACATATAGGTTTGTTGATTACATACTACGAGAATACAACCATGCCAAATGATACGGTTTTATAATAAAGCATGACGGATAAAAGGAAAGTTGATAACATCAGAGTTTCTTCCGGTGACCACGAGAAGACCTATAAAATGTTTACAGTCCACGTAATATTATGTGTAAAATCTTACTATATACCCGTAAAAGTTAACTTTATTTGAAATTTATTAAGCGTTAATATTATTCTCTCCTTGGTATTACTTTATATGGAGTTCTACGGAAATTAGTTCATTTCCTTATGTTAAATTTATTGTCATAAATACATGGGTGCCAGTTGCCGCTGGATAATTGTTATGTACACGTCTACACTATAATATTCATAAACCCCAAGAAATACAGCAGTCGTCAAATGATTTAATTTGTAAATATTATTTAAATTGTTTCCTGTTTGGAAATAATATTACTTTAATGATTATTTAATGGCACTATAAAGTTTCTCGGTTTATTATATTTGACTGACTATAATGATTGATATCTAAGTCTATAGAAACAAAACATTTAAAACGCGTTACAAAAATCAGGGATTGACTTCTGACTGCTTAGAAATTAGTGCTCGCAAGTTTTTTTTATTTTACTTCATTACTGGTTTAAGCCAAGTAATTAAATTTATGCTAGCTCTGTTCTACACCTAAGAAATAGTTCTAGATTATTATTTATATTGTTGAATTGAGAGTTACAATATTTCAACAGTTTACAATCTCGAGTGACTCTGTAAAGTAAATCTTACTTTACCCACTTATTATTATAAACATTAGATAGGATAGGGTTCTAACGACATCCGACTCGGTATGCGATTCCTTTAAAAACAAACCAAATATGTGCTCTGATTCACACTTCCGTATCCGGGCAGCGCGTGAGATTTAGCCCGATCTCTTTACGCTGTGAGTCAGCTGCCCGATACCTGACACCGCCCCAATAAGGGTTTTCGCGTATGAGAAACTCTCTAGATGGCAAGTCGTAGATATGAGGTCTAACTGCTACGTGATTGGTGAATATTGACATGTCTGTCAATGTCACGTCAAAATTAACCAATCATGCTGCAGTTGGACCTGACGCCTACGTATTGCCATCTAGTGAATTTCTCATAAGCGAAAACCCTCATTGCGATCGCTCGGACGCAACCAAACAAGCACTGTTAATGCAAAACCCTTAGTTCGAAGCAAGTAGTTGACAAAGCTGTCAAGAGATGTCGTTATCCTTTTTTAAATCGCGGTAGCAATATTTTTCTCCGGCTCTATAAGTACCGGAGCCTTTCCTACAATAAATGTGTCCACGATCTAACCGTCTTTTAATTCAATTTGGGTCATATCCCAAACAAGCACTAACGCGCTTAACAAGGCCCTCTGATGCAGTTATGATGTGCCTAATTGTATATTTTTGTGATGAACATCACAGTTATCCATACAAGTAGGTATATTTGTATATTCCACTTAAAACTAAGAGTTTTTATCTTGGCTAAATTAGCCTATTGTAAAACAAGTCAGAAACATTGAGCCAATATTTTTTTCAATTTATTGCATGCAGTTCGAAAGTTGAAAGACACGAAATCAAATTTTCGAAATTAATATTGTCGGCGAATTTTCCTTTTGAATTCGCTCGGATGAATGGCATCAAGTCTTAAGAGAAGTGAAGCGAACCACTTTCTTAAACGCGAAGTGATTACAGCCCGATTACTTGGTACGTAATTGGGTTGATCCCGCAGTCTCGGTTGGGGTCATAGGTTCATAAGCGACCCGTTAAGGTTAACGCGATTTTGGGTTTATGAACAATGGAGTGCAGCTTGAAGGATTTTTCACGATTATAGTTAATTGAGTTTAAATAAAAAAAAATCTGTGGTTAATGCAGTAAAAATTCTTAAATTTCTACATTCACCTATGTTCGTGTAAGAAACAGTATAACTGGGCAAGAAGTATTACACCGTATATATGTCGTGGCCACATCGTAGAATTGGCCATTTCATGAAATGATTGGCCATTTCATGAAATGGTTGCATTTCATGAAATGGCCAATCACACATTGGCCATATCATGATGTGGCCAGGTCAGATCAATGATAAGAAATCGTTTGACGATTGGGCCAACTAGATGCACTGCCATTTCATGAAACGATCAATCTCAATCGATCATATCGTGGAATTGTTTCGTTGACTTTACCGGTAGAGTGCCAGAGTTGCCATACCAATTAAGCACTTTGTGCAAATATGCTAAATTTGCACAATGTGCTAAATTTTCTTCCTGTTTAGCATATTATTTTATCTTTTATTTTAGAATAGCATATTTTTAGCAAAACTTTTTTTTTTATAAAATTGATGTTATTTTTAAAGTAGGTATATTTAATTTTAATTTGGACAAAATTGTCGGAAGTTTGCCTATTTTAGGCAGTAAATACACTTATTTGGCAACACTGGTTGTTTTTGTGCAGTTTGTGTAAAAATGGCGGCCCTTGTAAACAAAGACGAATTTTCTCTCAGAAAAAATGCGAATAATTCTTTATTAAACACGGAAGAAAGTTAAATTATTCGTTAAATAATTCGATGAAAACGTATTAGAGTATGCAAGTCATGCAAGGTTCCGAGCAAAATGTGAAATAACCGTGGAGTTTGGAATGTATTTCTAAGGTTAGTAATATTTTACTTACTTCATATTATAATTTTATGCACCTAACTAAATAACGTGTTTTATCAAAATATTTGTTTATTTATCTGTTATTATATTGATTGTCAAAAGACTGATAGCTAATTTAATTTCTTTTTCAGGTTATACAGCAAATAAAGGAGAGTAGGGTGACACGAAAAAGAAATCCATGGACTACTACTGGTTATCGAAATATGATATTATGGAAACTTGCGAAGAGGGAGGAATATCTTATATTCAAGGAAAAAGCGCCGACTATCCTATGATTTTCGTTGTTCATGTGACTTTGTGCGCGGTGCCGTGTTTTAATCGCCTTAATGCACCTTATTATTAATAAATTTGTCTTGCGCTAGCAAGTGACTGTTACCTTGTTTAATTTTTTTATTGTTTACGTGACTTTTATACTGCTTGTACTAAAATACTTGCAAATTTCACTAAATGTACATTTTTTATCGTTATAAAATTTTAAACCTTTTTATTTTGAAAGTATGTAACAACTAAAAATAAACAAATACGTATCAAAATTGATCCTGGTTTTCATTAAATATTTTATAGTCGCCCTCTTTTTACGATATGGTCAAACGTGGGTGGCCAAATCGTTAAACGTTTATCGTTTAATGATTTGGTCACCATTGATTGGCCACTTCATGAAACGTGAACACTTCATGAAATGGCCAACCATTTCATGAAATGATCAATTCATCGATTTGGCCACGACATATACAACATGTGGATCATATACAGGTCGGTAATTTTAGTATAAATGTCGCAGTCGTATTGTATAATCCGCCGTATTACATTACGGCTAGTCGTTATCAAAAACAGGGCCGTTATGTATTACGGCGGAACGACGATTAGCCGGATTGTCATTACTATACGTTCTACATTTTTGCGACTCGTTTGCGGTTATGTACTTACTCGGTATGTATAATAGGTTTGTACTTTGTGTTGCGTAGGTGCGAAAGTATAATACCTAATATAAAAACTAAAGATTTTTTAGCGAAATTAAAAATTAAAAAATTCGCAGTTGGGCATAGGAAGACAAATATTTCAATAGCCTTTTTTTGAATATAAAGTTTGTTTTTTACGGTATACAGCATTTTTTCTCGCCCGCCGTGGCCAATTTCCTTATGAATTTCCATCAGAGTATCGAAATATTGCTCCATGGGTATAACGCGAATGCTATAGTCCTCAGGATTATTTTTTCAAGATCAGAATATAATCTTCACCAGCAACATTCATGTGGTCATATTTTTTGCACCAATAATACTGTGTAGGATTCCGCCGAATACAAGAATCCATAGCCACTTTAGCAGTTTTGATATGCAATATAACCTCTACAACTCGTTCTTTTGTCCATGAGACATTGAGACGAATAGAAACAGTTCAATTGCACGTCCAATTTATTCTTAAAGTCACTATTTACACTCGTATTTGTCACGTTTATTTCTTTAAAACCACTGTTAAAATCACATTTTTGTGAAATACTTTCTGTATTCGAGGCCATTGTTGTTATTATGACAGGCAGCGCCGCGAGCGATAAACATGGGAACTAAAAACTGTCAAAGAGGCGGTTAACGACCCGCTCTTTGACATTACGGCTAGCCGCATTAAATAACGTTTAGCGCCGAACACATCCCGGCGGAATTTCATTCAGCCGTATTCAATCCGGCTAATCGTTGATCCGCCGTAATACATAACGGCCCTGTTTTTGATAACGGCTAGCCGTGATGTAATACGGCGGATTATACAATCCGACTGCGACATAAATATCCACTACAAAAGTAAGTCTACACTGAACTACCTTTCCGGCAACATCTCTATATATTAGTAAACCTCTTGAAGTTTAAACCCCTTTAAAGGCGCGCAATAAAGAAAATACTAACATCTTCACAAGAACAATTATCTGTACACAATTATAAATGCGTCACATAGTGTCACTTGTCACTACTTAGGTCTTGCTCCGAGAACTAATATCAATTAGGTGTAGATTGGCGTGACTGGTCGGACGCGCTTCCTCGACCGTGCCACAGTGAAAAAAATACACTCATATGTATTAATTTTTGCTGTGGATTATAAGAAATAAAATAAAAAAGCAGTTAAAGCACACTTATGGCAACATTAATTAGTAATAACGTTAGTGGACAGCGTTATTTTGGAAAAGCTTCTATATCCGCATATTTGTTGCTATACACGTTTATAAGCTATAATAATCTTTCCTTAATGAGGGTTTTCGCGAATGAGAAATTCACTAGATGGCAATACGTAGGCGTGAGGTCCAACTGCATCATGATTGGTGAATATTGACATGTCTGTCAATGTCACGTCAAAAATAACCAATCACGCAGCAGTTGGACCTGACGCCTACGTATTGCCATCTAGTGAAGTTCTTATACGCGAAAACCCTCATTGAAAGAACACGTCAAATATAAATTAACATTTCCATAAAATAACCAAATAAAATACTTTACGACTTTGGTAGATGCTGCCGACATATTTAAAGACATTAACATGTGCTCTAAATGGTACGATGATTATAATTGCTATGTAATTCGAAACAACCATCTAAGAACCTAATCAGTTGACTTGCCTCGCGAAAATTTAGCGAACTAACAGTGGCAGCTGTTCAAATTGTTATCTCGATTATTGACTGACATAAATCGATTGTGCGAGACTTGAAACTCTATTACTATTGTATTGGTATCATGTGTCATGCCATGTTTATTGCCAGCTCGTATATTTCGGATTAACCGCGCCGAAAATAATTAATCATATATGTAGGTACTTACTCAAAAGTAAAAGATCTGATATGAACAACTAAACATCAACTAAATCGTCTTCTTCAGTCTATAAGCCTATTTCCACTGTTGGACATAACCTTCCCGAATTCGCCACATTAACTTAAGACCAGGTAATTTTTAATCGTTAAGCATCCTATCCAAATCAAAAGATCACTTATCTACAAAGGTGACAGCCAGATTTTAATAGCATCTAAAGCCTCTCAAACATCGTGAAGAAACCTGCACACCTAGAATAAATTCTTAGGTTGTGTGGTCTACCAACCCGCACATGGCCATAGTGGTTAACTAAGTCCTTATCGCCCTTGTTTAGGATAGGCCCGTGCCCCAGCAGTGGGGATATATGTGGGCTGATGATGATGATGTTAAGCATCCAATCCTAAAAAAATCACATTTATACAAAGATGACATCCATATTAAATTTTAATAGCATCTAGAGTCGCACCAATTCCTAGCTTCAGCTGAAAGTCGCCTCTCTGCCATAACTCGCACTGTACTATTAATTGGCCCCACTCGTCTTCACTTCCTCATCACCTATTATGGTCATCATCACGGAGCGGGGAATGTGATGTCCGATGCCCTTTCCGTGTCTGGGCAAAAAACTAGCACTGATTGGGTACCGGTTTGCAAAACCTAGTGCGTACGCGCACGCGATCTGCGAATTGATGCAACTCGAAAAAATGCATTTCTTTCTGCATAGTTTGTACTTGATGTAGTATAAATTGGATTGGCTGTTGGGGTATTACATTTTAGCCATCAATATTCAAGATTTTCAGCAATAAGTAATAGCCACTTCTTAATATCTACCCCAGCAAGCTTTTTTGTAAGCAATATGTTACAGACTTGAAAAACAACCCAATATCTATTGCTCAGGCTTTTCTTTCTTAAGTGTGAGAGCCATCCGCTCCCCCGGAATTCCGGTCATGACGAGGCTACTCCAAGCCATTATCGTATGTCAGTTAGGAAAAAATAAAAATATGGCTTTTTTTTCGTTTGAGACTAAATTATTTTTTCTTATTTTCTACTTGAAGCACTTTTCACGGGCATGGTTGTCAACCTTATTGACACAGCACACGAGTGGCAGTGATCCACTTGTTCCGTTCCTCCCGCTGCGCACGCGCATCGTAAATTTTAATATGCGCTAGAATGCGCATTTCCACGACACTGAGTTACTTTTCCCAGTAGAATGATTGAACGTTTTTGCACTCAGCGATGCAGTTTATGATGTAGTTCGATTGCTGTATTTCCATAAAAACTGGAGCAATAACGATATGAGATGTAAAATGACTTTTACTGATTGCTTGCTGTTGATATGTTTGAACCCTTTTTGAAGAAGCACTCATTTTCGTTAGTATTACAAGCGCATAAGGTTTGATTTGCAGTGGTGGCAATATTTAATGTTAAGTTTTAATATTATCTTTGGTTTTATCTTTCGTGATCATCAGAGATCCTAAAGCGTTTGTCTATTCCCACGCAGATTCAGTTTTTAGGATCAAAGTAACGTAACATTTTGATTCAAATGGGGCAATTAGCTAAGACCCACAACTTGGCAACACAAAAATGTTGACCGTATCATGATTGTTCACGCTTTGCCAAAACCGTCATTGCTAATCAAACGGACGTAGACTGGGGCTGTCAAAATTCCTAGACGAATGTCCAGTATGGCGTACCTCTCGGCTATTTGAGACGCCGCCATTAGCGTTCAAAGACACTAATCGTGCACTATCGGACACTACACATGTGTACTATTATATTTGATCCGACAAAAAGTTTTGCATCACTTCGTCACGAAGTCGGCTTAGGTCGACGACCTCGACAATAGTAACAACCTATCGATAGTATATATTTATATAGCCTATCCTACGGAATTTGGGCACCATAATAGTGTGGATACGTCTAGATCTTTTAAAAGATCAGTTCAGCTCAGGATTTTTACTTCGTTCCAGAAATTTATAAACTTCGTTCTTACCTACTTAGTTTTACGGGTATGTTGCTAGTAAATTATGTCATAGTTGAAAGTTATTCTAAAATGAAATTTAATCTTGTTCCCGATTTAATTTTGTTTATCTATAGATACGTTACAACGCAAAGAGAAAGAAAAATAATTAAGTTTTATTATAATTGGTGTACTGACACATGACGCATTAAAGTCCTTACAGGCAAAAGCTTTTCAATTATTTATGCACATTAAGTTCATTCAATGATTTCTGGCTAAGCTTTAAACAAGTCTACAGTTGACTGTTATATTCTCGTAAAATACAAGTTATAATGATATCCTTTAATACAAACACGAATCTAAATCAACTCGTTCCATACAACCTGCATTGATTATCGTGGAATTACAAGATGCGATCGGGGTCAATCGTATTCACAACCGAAATATTTGTATTTACCTCCTTAATATCTGACTGACACACAAACAGACAACAGAATAAACGACCAATAAAGATGTATTAAATGTCTGGCCTATGAATACATATTTGGCAGTACGAAACTCGGAAATTATAATGTGTCTTGACAAGTGTAAATCTTAATAAATCGTATCTTATAAATATTAATATTGTACATAATGAAGTGATTTGCTACATAATGAATATGTTAGGCATTCCATAGATTTATTGCGAAAGTTAAACAACTATACGATTTAGACCGTTCTCGATGTCTTTGTCCTCTTACTTCAAATGCTTACGAGTATCATTTATTATGTCAATACTAGCCCAAAATTAGGAAGAAAGAAAGAAAACATTTATTGATCACACATACACAATTACATTATTAAACATACACACACACAGGTCAAGTGATCAATAAGTTCTACCTAGCGACCTAGCGGCCGCTACAGCGCTATTATTCTAGCAGAACCTTTGTGTGAAAATAAAAATATGGGTTTTACAGATTAAACACAAATACAAAAAACACATCAAGACAATGACAAAAAAAGAATGAAGACTCTTCCTTTAAGCCACTACTTAGTAAAAGAAATAAATAACTTTTAATGAAAGAAACTATTACTAACTATAGCTACTTTCCAAAACTAAACGGTCCTAACCGATAAATCATTTATATAAGTAAGTAATGTATCAATTTTAATACAATGCTCGTAAAAAGCGAATAAAAATAAGTGACATATAAATCAATTAGACTTTTAATTAATAAGCCAATATAAATACGATTTTATGGGTCATTGCCTTTTTAATACGGTTATCCTTCGGATATGGCTTTAACGTGTGTATTAAAAACCGTTTTAACATTTTGTTGTAAATTAAAACCAAATTAACATAATTAACTCATCAAATTCATTCCTTACTTTGCCATAGGGCCAATTTATGTATACAGAATCGAAGAATTTCGTCTTCCTCTTGATCATTAATAACTACAACGTGAATGAACGGAATTTGATATCTTTGAAATTGACTTCCAAATCCATACTAAGGTAATCGATGCTATGATGTTAATTATGTTGATTTATTTGTTATGCTAATTTACAATAGTGAAAATAAATAATATTTCACAACATCACATACATTGATCTGATCCCGTAGTAAGTAGCTTAAGCACTTGTGTTACGGGTATCAGAATCAACAGTGGATACACAAATATACTTAAATATATTTAATAATACACCCAGACACGGAACAAACACCGATGTTCGTCACACAAATATTTGTCCCGAGTAGGAATCGAACCCACGACTCTTGGAACCGTAGGTTGTAAACCTGGGTCACTAACCACTGTTCCACCGAGCCAGTCGAAAATCTATCATCGCTTTAACTATGACTACATGTTTTTATGGTTTGAGATTACTGTAGCAGTCCTATTATTGCAACATGAATTTAGTAATTTGACAAGACTATAAGTCATGTGGATTGACGATTAATGACAGACATATAAAAGAAAAAAGAATCTATTCCATATCTACACATACGTACAAGCAAACATGTAAATATCCATTTAACTCATTATACATTCGAAGCACATTCCGTCGATAACCTGCCTATAACATGATGATGCAGCACCATTCCTGGTGCAGGGCAATCACTCCGTATAATGGAGGGCGTGGCTCCCAACCCTCATCTCCTGCCCTTCCAAGATGACGTCCTGTAGTAATTAAATACATGACAATAGCCCTCATAGGATTGGACCACATCATGCCCATAGGAGCAATGACCCATGGTACTACGGTTTCTGATTGAACCAGATTCTGTAGAATGTTTTCCTGCATGCTGTTTACTGTATATCTTCAGATATACAGCACGCAGGAAAACCATCTTAGCCCGGAACTTAAAATAATGGAGTGGACAGTGCTTTAAATGGCTTACTTACTCAGTTGGTATGTATATAATTTTAAACTGTCATGGTTACTCACATTACCGGGATATTGGTAAATATCCCGGACAGTTTCAGTTTTCTAATCAGTTGGTATGTATTTTCATATGTCATTCATATCGTTTTGTAATACGAGAGGCTCAATTAAACCGAATATCAAATTTACCCTTTATTAAGCCTGTTGCTTACCATCAGATGAAGTGAAGTCATCCTGGGATTCTAGAAAGAGAAAAAAATGGTAAATATATAAGAACAAATACTCAAATTACTTATTCACACTTGTCGAGTCCAACCGTACTTAGTTATAATATAAATATGATCACTTACCCACCTTGTACGCACACATGACATATCGCCTCAGTCACACCGCACAACAGATCGCATTAAAAAGGAAACGCGTTGTCCGAACCCAAAGGAAAACTGCATTCCGTTGCAAGAAGCCAAACACAAATAGACGGTGTTATTTACAATCTTGTATCAATAAAATCTCGGCCATATATCAGTTCAGCGACCCGGGGCCAATCGGACCATCTTAATACGTTAACGGGACAGCGGCGCCGGCGCACCAATTTCATTATTGTTTTATGTTTGAAGCAATTAATTGTATATTCTCGAGCACCACGTGGTACTAACTACCGTTTGGTCGACAATAGGGTGGTTGCTCGGTGTTTGTAGCCTATATTCAGTTATGTGTAACATGAAGTGTTGTATAGATTTTACGAGTACCTTGCTTTTTTATGTTCTATGAGCTAACGCTTGCACAAGGTTTCTCCATACTAAAAAAATATCTGAGACGCAGAGTTGTTTCTATTTTATGACCAATGACATACAACCAAGCTAATAATATTGAATACTTTGAATTGTTAATCAACATTGATTTGAACAACCTTGAAATACCATATTTTTCCTTGTCAAAATGGAAGTGATCGCTTACTTCTATGTTAAATACAAATACACTACATTCATGTACATACGTAGAAATTTAACTTACCTTCAAAGTATAAAAAAGCTACCTTTCCTTTGTAAAGCTGTCAATACATGTGTAGTGCACACCCGGAATGCGGCGCGTGTGTTCTGTGAACGACAATTAGTCCATTAAGGTCGTATTGGCCGCGGCCATACGCAGCCATTAGTCGAAGATATCTGCTTTCGAACAATTAGTTGGGGCTTGGCAATTTCTAGCCGTTTTCTCATGCCGGTACTGTTCTGAAAGCAGCCAAAGTGACAGAGCGGGTGCGGATATGGAACCTTTAAAGTTAATATCGAGTGTTTACCAGATGCTCTTATGAAAACCACTTAGATACATAGGAGTGCAAGTATCAAGTTTTGCTAAGTTTGGGATCAGGTGACCGTGTGTAGAAATATCCCAGAGATTTATTTATTTATTATAAAGTGCGCTCTATCAGTAAGCTAATATACATTCGTTTAATCCGGTGATAATGACAAAGTACCCGAAGCCATCATCGAGCAAAACTATTGTCTATTGTGTATTTTTGTAGAAAGTGTAAACAATATTCGTCTAGTTCTCGTTTTGATTACCAAGGATCTTCAACAATTTATATCAGAGTTACCCTAACGTTTTTGTCTTAACATTACTTGAGTAACAAATAATAATTAAGTTTGCCCTATTGTAGTACTATCATTACATTTCTATACAAACGTAGCCTCCACCGCTTTTCACTCAGAGCACACCCTTATAAGTCGAGGCGAAAACAGCCATCGCGCGATAGAGATGTATTTGGTAGGAAAAAACACTTAATTGGACAGGATGGGACGGGCCGCCCTCAGCGATCGACGTAATGACCCGGGTTCGATTTAGACGGGGACTTTCCATCCGACTCGTTTAAGTGAGGACACTTTTACTTTATTGGATGATGGCGATTTGCTAACTCTATAGCCCGAGCATGTTAGGCCAAAAATGGGCAATTGGCGAAGAATAACCGTGTTAGTTTTTGAAATTGACACTTGTCACCTTAGGGTAGGCTAGATGAACGGATTAGAGTTTTGTCTAAAGTTAAAGTGGAAAGAAAATATATTATACAAATTTTCTACTTTTCTACGAATGAATTACTCAGATTTGACGATTAACTCTACTAAAGAGTGACAAGTATGACGCACATTAAGTTTGCCAGATTTTCACGTATCTTTCTAATTTGATATGAGTTTAACATTACTTATTTTTTGTTCCCAGGGTCGTCACAAGCGAAACGCGACCTTCCCCGGGGGACAAACCGCGAGCCTACTGCAGTCATCCACAACGAGAAGTGAGTATTAATGACAATTGAATTAAGTCAGCATCTAATGATTATAGTAGCATTGTATGTCATATTATCAGCAGAGCATCTTCGTAAAAAAAAAAATCCCGACGAATTGAGAACCTCCTGCTTTTTTGAAGTCGGTTAAAATAGGTCCGATGCAGGGCAGGCGGGATCAAAATAGCCTTTCTTTACATGTATTTATTTTTATAAGGCTGTTTTTTCAGCTCTCCCTTGGAAAGAAGTAGGGGAACTGTCTTTCTTGGCTGTGCTACCATCACCCTGATTCAGCGCTCTCCACACAGATATATTATAGCCTTAAGCACTCCCGCCCACAGTAATGGGCGCGTCACACGATAATCCTTCCTACTTCATTTTAAGTAACTTCGGTCCCCCATACCCTCCAAACGCGATAAACCGTTTGATAACTCACACGAGCCGTCAATTCATCAATGCGATGTGTTAATCTACCTTATAACAAACAGTTTCAATAGCTGTATCAGTGGCCATTACTCATCCATTCATTAGATTCCCTTGACCTTAAATAACGAGCTAAGAAGAACTCACGACACGAGATAAACGTTATACTAGCCCCAGGTTCGGATGTCTTGGACATGGTAAATCAATATTGAAATAAATTCTTGACAGACGGACAGGGTATAAAGGCCAAGAATCGATATTCGAATTAATAATAAATATAAAAGCTCTTTGTTTCAATGTTCCTTGGACTGAATTAGCTGTTATGAAATTGAATGATGTGGCTTATCTAAGGTAACGAAGATGAGTTAGTGCTTGTGAGTAATTCTAAGTTACATTCGGAGTAGCATCAAGCAATTTTTTATGGACTTTGTGGAAATCGCTAATGAGTCGCTATTCATTGAAAACGCTTGTCCATGACGAACAAATTTGGATTTTTTTCTTAATTTAAACTGCTTACGTGTACGCCACGTACCACTATATTTCTCAAATTTGAAATTCATATGTACGATTATTCGACACTTTAACGGTGAAGGCAAACATCGTGGGGAAACCTGCAAATCTACGAAAAAAAATCTTAGGTTGTGTAGTCAACAAACGCGCATTTGGCCAGCGTGGTTGACTCGCGGCCATATGGCCCTAGTTGAGAGTAGGCCTGTGCCTGCAGTGGGGACATATATGGGACGATGATGAAGACCCCTTCTAACATGTCCCCCCTTGTCAGAGTACTCAGCGGACGCGTCGACCCTGCGGGACGCGGCGGATGGGTGCCCCACTGCGCGGCCCCGCTACTGCACTGGGGGCACCACGACCTGGCCGGGGCCCCGAGTCGCGCCCCCTCAGCCGGAGCTGCCCAGCCTCACCGCGCCCACGCCTATTGACACCAAAGGTGAGACAACTTTGCTATAGTAAGCAGTATTACGCCTATTCTCGACGAAAGGTTCTGCTAGAATATCAGCGCCGTCGCGTGCGGCTACGGCACATGCTGAGGCAGAACCTTTTGATAATTGATATATAAATTAATTAATTATTTAAGGAGATAGAGACAGATCAATAGGAGATAGAGAAAAATGTTTCACATAGGATGAGTGATGTAGTGACAATTGGAACAGCCAGGATTGAGTGAAGAAGAGTGAGGTCGACAGGCTCAATAGGGTCTATTGTGCCTGTCGACCTCATATGTGGACCTAGCGACCACTTACCATCAGTCTGCTTTTACACCATTATATATTTTTAATAATTAAAATTCGAAAGATTCTTATAGATTAAATATGCATTGTTCTGGATTTTTCCGGTGTTCATTAGCATGAAGTGACTCCATAATATGTTTAGTACTAGTCGGCATTGAGAGAAACGTCTTTGACTAGAGAATAAGGTACTTAAGCGGCGTATTTCCCTATTAGGAGGATAATCTGTTTAAAAACTTGGTAAGACTTAAATGGATGCTCTTGACCTCATTTCACTTTGACTCCAAACATAGAACCTCATAGAACACATTGTCGCAATACTTAATTTAGCAGGCCGGTTATTTTTACTATTTTGGGAAACCAGATTGAAGTGTCCGCATCTGTTAGCCTTCTAATAATTCTGCTGACAGCTGTTAATGTAATAATAACTCGTATAAGGTCTAAAAGTGTTAGTTCTCATTACTTTAGGGGAATTCAATTATGTACACATTTCAAACGACACTTGAATATCGGATTTGTAATCCTTTGAGTAATTTATCCAAGTTATCTACTATTCATAAGACCTATCTTTGTCTGCCACATACAAAGTGGTCTCCCCTACCTCCAATTATACTCCAATGTTACTGAACCCAAATTGAAATGTACGCCGTCCAATTTATGTGATCCCTTCAGTCCTGTACCGTCATTATGGTCGATTTCTTCCTTTTTATTTCACCACATACCAAACTTCGGGCGGAGTCATTAAAATTTATTGGCCCTTTTTTAATCCCTTTTTATAGCGCTGTCGAAGTGTGATTGAGACCTTTATTTCGGCTATTAAACTAAAAATAGCTTCGCTAAAATGCGCCCACACTGTGTCCCTACAAATCGATGTAGCTCTCGTAAATCCAGCCAGGACTAATGCATTTCCTATAGGAACTAGGAATGGAAGTGATTCGCCTTTTATTGTCCTGGTTTTATGTGAATTTTATTTGCTACACAGAATTACAGCGCCAGTAAAATAAATACAATAAAAGGTATTGACGGGTACTCAGGATGGGGTATTAGAAGAGAAATGTTCAGAGTTTGACTTAGAACAATACATACTACTACAGACGTTCAGTCAATAAAGCCAAAAAATGCAATCTAAACCCAATAAAATGTTTCTCAGGCTTGCTAGCAATTGCAGCCTTCTAAATCAAATTCCTAATTAAAGGAGTTGCTAAGCCAATGTTAATTTCCGTGGCTGTCTTAAAGCGTTTCCCTTGAATTATGTCCGTTTCGTTTGCCGAAGCCTTACAATTTAGAAACCAACGCCTACTTTTGAATTACAATCGAGACCCGTGACGTAAGCCCGTAACTCAACCGCGTGGATCTGATAGGAGCATGTTGTAACCTGGCATGCCTCAATACTAATGGTGGATTTACCTATGGAGTAATGTGGCGGTGTTGTCAAATACGGCTATGTAAAAGATTGTCTATTTAATTTGCACTTCTCGACCGCTACTTTGATTCAACCAACCATATTATTCGGGATGGAAGGTAATCTTTGTCTTTCTCCATACTCAACTGTATATGCACAAGAAAAAATCATTGACTAGATAAAGCGGAAAGAGGTAACAAAAAAATAGAATTCGTTTTGCATTTATAATATAAGTAAGGAGACTAATTCCATACAAAATGAAATCTGAAACGTATCCGTAGCTTGCGAGTGAAAAGGAAACTAATATAAAAAATAATCTCTCGCAGTTATAACGCCAATTTTAAACTCAAGCATATAAAAAGTTATGAAATGATGTTCAATAGTGTCTTCAACCCGGTCTAAAAATAGAGTTTTTAACTTTAGACTCAAATGTAACAGTAATTTAATCGATCAATTCGCACGTCTAATACATTACTGTTCTTAACTATACACTTATAGCTATCAAAAAGCTTCAGTAAAGCTCTTAAGGAAATAGAATTTGTGAACTAAATTATGACTAGAATACTCTCAATTTTCCGGCGATTAAAGAGTAAATCAATTTTAGTAAAAACTTCTCTCAACTTTGTTGTATCGAATGTACTTCGGGCGGAGTTATTTATATTGGCTGAGCGCGTTGATGTCTAATATATGAGATCTCTTTAGAGGGTGCACGGGTCATAGGTGTTAGGTTTTGTTTTCATTGCGAAATGAGAGTATGAATAAGTGCGTTTCTTTGGATAACGTTAACGTGTGTTCACACGTTAACGTTATCGTTACATTTTTTAGACAGAAGAATAATTCTAATCGTGAGATTCGAAATTCGAAAAAAACTTATAATTCTCGGGACAGCGCATTCTTAATGAAAAAGTTTGTAAGTTTTTATTGCGAACTAAGTTAAGTACATATACAAACGTACGAGTAGTTTATGTATTAGTAGGTATACTTTAGGTATTAGTTACCATTTTCGCGTAATGCAAAGGGATAGAGCTGATCTAACACTGTTTACGTATAATTTAAAACACTTGAGTATTCTTACAATAGAAAACGGGTTTCAGTATGTGGTCTTACGGAGGTGTATCAATCACAGACCTCACATCCCGTCTCCAACGTGTTTACAGGCTGAGTCACGCCTAAACAGCCTCCCTGCATCAATTAGACGAACACCGTTAGCGACGATGCTCGAGCGCATTCCTCGGGCGGCCTTGACGAAGGAACGCTCGATGGAATAGTAAACAACAATGTGTTTAGTGGACTTTGCTATGGATCTTATCGTTTGATTACTTCTTTTTTTACTAGATAAGTGTGAAACACAGGTTTGTTATCTGTGTTTGATTCGTACTAAAATAAAGAAGAATCAAATTTAATAGTCTATTACATTTTATTCTCCCTACTTCTCTGTACCTCAGTATGTAGTTACGACACAGATAACAAACTGTTTTTGACGTGACAACGTCTTAAATTAGGTTGCGGCTGGGAGTCACTTATGAAAAAGTGTAACGCTCGGTAACGTTACGATGAGTCACCGAACGAGAGAGAGGCCCGCCGAATGCCTTGCGTCTCTCTCCCACTCAACTATGATCGGTCTGCCGCGCGTGCAGCACTAGAGAATTAGACGTTGTCACGTAAAATCTTCGCTCGTAAAACCGACTTTACAGGCAACCATTTTTCACATTGGTCTACTTCTAGACGAAGGAATATTTTGAAGACACATACATAATTTGAGTAATCTCTCAGGATACAAACATCGATTCATAGATATGTTAAAATAAATAAAAATAAATAAATAAATCTTTATTAGGTAACTTAGTGCACAATATTAGATCTTAAAATCTACATTACATTTAAAGTTCCGGGTAACAATATGTGTGCCTGAACTAGGATTTTCCTGTTTTACAGGCAAAAGAGGGACTTACAAGGTTATAGTGTGCTATATATCACTTACAAAAACGTGAAACTTATAAGTTTCACGTTTTTGTAAGTATTTATCTTATCTTTAGTTACATAAACAAAACTATATAAAAAAAAATAAACGGTCATATGGATGTTGCTATACTAGTACGGTATTCAGTTCACACTTGTGCACTATAGTTGTGAGCCCGTCCCCGTCAAACACCATGTTTATTGCAGGTTCTAGGTAATTTTATAAACATATAGTATATAATACTAGATAGTTCTTTTCAACTTTCTAATACCAACTGGACATACTCTCGACTCTGACAACTTACAAGTTCCACGGTCCACGGCCGAAGGTCGTCCGTAATCGCAAAGCCTTCTGATGGCCTAATAAAGAACTAGCCTGGCCCCCGCGGCCTAACGCTAACTAATGTTAGGAAAGTGTGCCGGTTGAAACATAAATAATACTTACTTACTTGGATTAAAGACGTTAATTGAATTGGTGTAATAATGAGAAGTAATACTGTAATTAGTGGTCTTCCGGCCCTGACGTTTATATTTAGTGTAGTACTTATATCGTGGGGGCCATTCAATTATTTTTTGAGTCTGATAATTTTTACTTAATCTTCCTCCGGCTTTATACTTCAGTAAGCAGTGCGATAATTTAGGATGAAATAAACTCGCAACCATATTTCCATTCTTAAGTTAAGTAATAAATTGAATAATTTGTTGAAGTGCCCTAAACAGAATACTTTTCGGAAGTCTTTACGATTTATCAATATGTATCTACACTTTGTAAAACAAAAATCACACCCACTTATAAGTTTTGAATTAATAGCTTACGCCATGCCATAACTCCAGTCATGGTTCCAACCGGGCAATGAATCCCGTCCCTAAGGTCCAGTGCCGCGTCAAATCCATTAGAGTTGCGCCACCGGACACCTAACGGGCTTTAATTAGATCCCACGTGTGATCGGATTGTGAGATTTATGTTGAGGGCTCCATCTGTCGGCATCCTGACGCAACCGATTGGATTCCGAACTTAAAGTATTGTAACTTGCATTATATTCTAATATTTGCATAATTACCGCACGGATCAGTTTGACTTGATCGCTGTAAGGCGAGCAAAACGCTAGGTTCAAATCACTTAGGTATACTGTATAAATAAAATTACAATAATATACACCAGTTTTATTAGGAAAAGTTTATTGCTTTTAAAATTAAAGAATCAGATACTGCTTCATTCAAGTTGACTTCGTTTCAGATGACGCAAATACCTGACATCGGCTTTAAAAAAAGTCGGTCAATACCATAACGTAATTTGATTTTATTATTTTAAAAGTTCAATAATAACCAATAAGTCCCTAGCTCCGAAATCGGTCTGGAATGTGTGTGTCTTGAAGAGTGTGAAGGTTTCCGCGGTGCCTCACAATGACATAAAAAGAAGTAATTATAACTGCTGCAATGAACCATCCGAAGCATTCCATAATGACGGTAGTGGATCGAGCACCTGCGATCCTAATTGCGATCTAACGGTTCGGGGCTAATTACTGATAGGACTGCGCGGCCAGTTAGCAACCAAGGCTAGGAAACTATGCGATCCTGGTAGCGATGGTGTCGAAACTAACAATTCTGAACCACTATCCAATCCGATTGTAAATCGAAATAGCCCTGATTTCATGGCTAGTTTCTATCATACATTTTTCCTGTTAGGTTTTCTCGTATGTCGGTAAAGTAGATTAGATCAGAACGTCTCTATTTTACGCCTACAGGTATTAATATTGAACTTCAAACAAAAATAGCCTAGCTTTTTTCTGTAATCTGATCTTCCCGGTTGGTTTTCCGCCTACTTAGATGTACTAATTCACAATACACAGTTCAAAATCCCGCACAAAGGTTATTGCACGACTGTTTTGTACCAAATTCTTCAACTGTCTATAATTTACTAAACCCCATGAATCAATGGTAACTCCAAACATTGCTCATATCAAGACAACTTCAATTTACTAACTTAACATTTTAGTTATCTGTTGGCATGAAATACGGCTGTTTGCCAAATGCGTTTTGGTGTTCTTTGAATTCCCAAGTGTGTCTAAATACCATTTCTGTTTACTGTTGACTAATAATAAAATGATAAATCGTGAGTCGGGGAAACTTTATTACAGCGCCTGGCTTAAGAGGTGTATCCGTGTTAGGCAGATTTAGTACCTAATTTGTAAGGTCGTTTTTGAATGTTAAGATGAAATAACTTTTTTTATTGGTTTTTTAATATTCTTGATGTTCGTTTATTTTTGAATATCAACCGACTTAAAATTTACGATACGTGGATAGTCCGTTCATCATATGATGACAGAGAGATGCACTGATTAATTTTTATGTCAACTACATAAAGCACATAAGCTCTGTCTGGATTAGCAAGTACTAGCAATATTTTTTTTTTTCTATCATGTCCACCTGTAAAATATTATTTTATACGGTACCGAACTGTTGGTATTTACGTTACGTGAATAAAGGCAAAGTAGTCCTGATTTCGGATTGCTTAAACAAAAAGTATACCTAATAATAACGTCACGTTTCCCACACAGATGAAAAGTGGATCGCTGGAAGTGATCTCTGCCTACCCCTCTGGGAAAAAGGTGTGATTTTATGTATGTATGTATGTATACCTAATAATTACATGAAACAAAGAATATGTCAATCACCCTATTATCTAGTAAAATTTACATACAAACGAGCATCTAATATGTATCAATTACATTGCTCAATTTGTCTCTACAAATTAAGTATTTACTGTTTCTATTCAAATCGGTCTCTTTGGCCGGTGTACATTACCGAAGGTGAAATGTGTGATGAAACTAGTGAAAGTCGAAGAAAGGCTATCGAAAGATGAAGTAATTACTTATACAATTATTGACAAAGACGAGGTAATATCTATACGTATTATGGCACCCGACACAATGGAGATGAGGTAAAGAGCTTTAAGCTTAAGGTTGTCCATTCGTTGATTGTCTCACTCAAGTTTAACTTTGAATACTTTAGTATCAGAAATTGATTTTTTCTTTAAAGATGAATCAAATATTTAATAAAACAATGTTTAATGTATCTTGTTAGTCTAATTATAATTACATAATTATCATAGAATAGCTAAGTTTGTAACTATGCAAGTTTACGTCAAAATGATCTAGTAATCTAGGATTTATCGATTGGTTATGGTATGGGTCTATTAAAAATAACATAATACTACGTCTACAAAAAAATCCTGTAACAACTAAACTTCTCCATAGATGAACAGTAATTTACACCCAAAGTGGCAACCCTATACCGAATGAATCGATTTTTAATAGTTTCGATTATAATCGATTGTTTGAGCAGATGGACGGCAAAAAGGTGTTGCGAAATTAAAAATGCATAAAAAAGAAAGTCCCATATGATTGCGAATTTCTCGACGAGTCGATGTTACATTTCTTTATAGATATAAAGGTTAGGCTTTTATGTTATACATTGTTTTTGATTAACTTGGCCTCTGATTTATTGCAATTATTCTGTCAATTGGTAGTTTTAAACTGCAAAAATTCATAATAATAAATAATAAATAAAATCTTTATTGCAACAGAGTTGGCCGAGTACCATTTAAGTTACTCACACGCAAAAGAAATAAATTTAAAGATAAATACTCATTTTCTGTGCTGTAATTTTTTTAATAATAGATTATTATTATATTCAATATGAATAGATTATTATGATATATATTATGATTATAGTATTTATTTATTAAGTACAGTCAACATCAAAATTAAAAACAATTATTATTTCAAAATAGAACTATGTTAAATTATTTCAGTCAGACGTTTAAATTTCAAATAGTGACGTCAAAGATCATTACCGTCCCCATCATACCTCACGTGAGTGAAGAGGTCGTTGCCTTGCCAATAATGCTTTTGCTAGTTTTTTTTACTCGTACACTCAACAACACTAACATATGAAAGCAATAGTCGACCTTATTGCAACGGTTCAAGGTCTAACCTTTTAACATTAGTTGTGCGTGACTGTACAGACGCGTATTGTATGGGAATTAATTTTAATGTGCTCTAATAGTATTTACAGTTTGATGCCACTACTGTAATAGACAAGAATGGTATTGCCAATTATAAAGATCGCGGGCTTTTTGGAAGCCTATTAATGTTAAGAGTGTTAGTAATTGCAGCGAATTAAAAATATAGAATACCCACTAGTGCGTATTATAACGGACTTAAATACAGATCTAACCGTCTAATACACCGTCTAATATGTACTTAGGCATGTAGTAGGTAGTACGACCTTTTAGGACACTACCACCTTCTAGGATCGAAGATTTCATCTAAATCGGTCCAGCTTATGCGTGTATAGAAAGCTAGGTAAGAAACCTGCGCATAAGTAGGGATCTATTAATAGCTGAGGTGGATACATCGTATCCAATAACCAATAAGTATAGTCTAATAGGTTGTCCCTTTTCTACTTCGAGCTTTTAATAAAACAGAATGAGACAAAACGGTTCAAAGGGTTTTATAGACGACGAATGAGTCCTTTTTTACATCTGTTTGTTATCAATATCAGGACCGTATCTGAATATCATGAATAATGTTAGTGCTGCATACGTGGTCTCGCAATAGACACAGTAGAAGTAGAATCACCAGTGAAGGTAATGTAATAATATACCACTGAATGTAGGTAGTAGTAAAGTGTTAATTAAGAACTTTACCTCAAGTGAAATTAGCTACATCTATCGAGGGAGTGCTTTGTTAATTGATTGAATTGTTAGGTTCCTTTATTTGATACTAGCTGTGCCAGCGACTTCGTCCGCGTCTGTCCCCGGTTTTTACGGATTTTCTATTGTTTCTTTGCTGTTATTGGTCGCAACGTGATCTTTTATAGCCTAAAGATTTTCACCATGGTCTATCCAACACACACAATCTGTAATATGCGTGTATAAAGTAATAGTTCCTGAGATTGGCGCGTTCAAACAAACAAGCAACTTCAGCTTTATAATATTACTATAGATAACATGTTCTTTCAATCAAATATTTAAAGTAGATTTATAAAGTAATTGCAGTAAACTGTCATAATACGTCAACATATTTATTTACCAAATTTTGACACTTGTCAAAATTCGGAGACGCGTTACTGTCGTCAATCAGTCTGTGTCACGGACGAGCAATCTCCCAAGCCTCGTGCATCATGGCACTCTTAAAATAAGTTGAACTA
The DNA here is from genome assembly GCA_039566165.1 of Maruca vitrata. Lineage (NCBI taxonomy): Eukaryota > Metazoa > Arthropoda > Insecta > Lepidoptera > Crambidae > Maruca > Maruca vitrata. Next base: position 2,088,068 of record CM076918.1, on the reverse strand, counting down.
TATGACAGAATGCCTTTGAGACATTAATTTTAGCACTAGGTTTGACCACAGGAACCGCACGGGGTGGGATTATGGGATAGGGCTGTCAACTGCTCACTATTTCTACTAGTAATCTAGGGAAAACTTGAAGATGAAAGTATTTTAATAAAAATATTTAATCTATCTTATATCGATTACGAGTGTAGACGGATTTTATAACGTTCCTCTGTTCTTGCATACCCTTTACAAATAGCACATTTTACAAGTTAGTAAGTATTAGAATGTTTCTATTAGAATTTTTACGGTATAAATACAACGGTCGTACAATTCCTTAATGTATTGGTTAATGTGTTTACGTGAAAATTAAAGGAAGTTTTACAGGTAAAATTTGCAGTAACTAGACTTGAAATCTTACTCATTATGTTCTTCCACTTATTATATAAATTATACAAATTACAACTACTTACCGTAAAGACCCAGCTGTGAGCTTTTTGCGTAGCTTTCGTCGTCAGTCATAGCTCATTAAAATAAATAAAAACATAAACCGCGCTTATCCCATAAGTCGGCGTTATCTTGATCCGATCCGGGGCCACCGGGTCGGCGGGCTTAAGCGTCTTAATTGAGACTGGGTTCCTTTGAAAAAAAGACGATATAGGAAAATTGCAGATATTGTGATGCCAAAAATTTGAATAGTTACTCGAAATTGTAATACGTGCTTTACGTCTCTTATGACAAAGTAACTTATTACTGACGTAAGGATTGCCGTAAGTACGCTCTTTAACTAGTGGTAGGCTTTTAATCCAACCGCACATTCTGTTAGTAGATTCCACGAAACAGTACAAAGAGGAGACATTGCAATTAATATTTTCTATGAAGTCTTACTAAGAATATGGTATATATCACAGCCACGACAATAGCTTCCTAAGGCACGTCTACCAACGATGTGGAACGTCAGGACCTACTCTTCCTAAATCCACCTAATGTCCTCACAGATAACTATACTTTTTTGCTTATAAATAATAAATATTACATACATTGATCTGTGGGGCTACCATGAGTTTAAAACTTACGCGCTCGATATCGCCTACGTAAATATGTCTATGAAAAACTTGTACAGCGCCACCTGGTGGTTACGCGAAGAACTACAATCGGCCATATGAAAAAAACAACTCGATAGGTTTTTAACGTACGTAAGTTTACGATAGCCAACTCAGGTAGGCCCTCTGATCCCGTGGTAAGTAGCTTAATCACTTGTGTTACAGATATCAGAATCACCAGTGGATACACAAATATAGAAAGAAAGAAATAAAAATATTTATTTAACACATTCTCACACAGTCACTAAAATAGAAATATAAAATTACTTAAAACTAGAGAAGAATGTGTCAAAAAGAAATAAGTACATTTAGTAACACACCCAGACACGGAACAAACACCGATGTTCGTCACTCAATTTATCCAGGGTGGGAATCGAATCCACCACTCTTGGAACCGTATATAGTGACCAAGGGTCACTTACCACTGTTCCACCAGTCAGTCATTAAAGTAAGGACATTACCTCTGTGAGGCAGCCCTGAAGCGACAATGCGGTTGCGCGCGCGCAGTGGGTGTCGATGATTTACGCGCCTCGTCTACGCTTCATTCATATTTATTGGTCGCCGCCATTTTTTCGCCAGTAAATCTCGAGTGACGCTGCGCAGCCTGCGCGAACGCACGCGCACAATGCGATCATTGTCCCCTTGTGCGTATAATGGAACGGTTGTATGTTTATATCTTACTGTCGGAAAAGCAACTGTGACATTTGAAAATGCGCAAAGTTGTATTCATACATTTTAAGTTACCGAAACTTGCAGATGACGGTTTCAAAATTGTTCTTTTGACTTTAAGACTAGACTCTATTAATAGTTCGGTAAGCGAAAAGCCTGTTAAACCTCAACAATTTAAATTATGCATAAAATACACATCTCATGTTAATGATTTACTATAAGGTAGGTTATGTTAAAGTAACCATCTTAAGAACATAATAACACATCTTTCATAGGTGGTTTTTAAAAAGTTTGTTATGTTTTTTATTATTTAATGGTTTTTAAAGCAATTCCAGCGTACTTTGTTATTCTTTATTTTTTAGCTCTTACATTAATGTGCATATTTTTCAGTATTAACCACTTATATTTGCGCCATTAAGCCAACCATCGTGCAACTTAATCTGCGCTTACTGCTAATGATGCTGACACAGACTCTTTTCATTTAGAAAAAGATATGTCACTTATCACTGCACTTAACCGTTAGTGAAGGATTAAATATGCAAAAATATTGCTTCATTATACGCTCCGTATCTATAATGCACCGATTTAATGCCTTAACGGCGTAATGATGATTTATACCGCCACAGATAATAATATGTCTCTATAAGCGAATAAATGGAATCGCTTGCGCCCGCGCCGACGCGGCCCGTCCTCGGACTACTAGTTTATTTTGCTCAATTAACATTGAGCCATAAAATGCTCTTAATAAGTCTTCATTTGCAGAATGCTGTTAGAAGTGAATCAGAGCAACTTTTCTTAGTAATTGATTAATAAATCCTACAGAATCGTAGATGATTTTACAGAATGTTGACTCATAATGAAAATGACTACGTACGAGTACGTATACGAGAATTTCGAAGATAATATCTATTTTTCTATTTTAAAGTACAGCTTTATAATGTCATAATTTTACTGCTACAGTACAGTACAGACGGAAATAAAAAAAGGCTTCCTACGAACTTTGAATTTTCGTTCAAAGTTCGTAGCTATATTAATGTGTCGCTTTTCTTGAAAACACTATATTTTTGATGATACACCTGGCCCTCAGATATTAAAACTGTTATGAAAACTGTTCTTCAATCATTTCATATTCGTAGAGTCCACTTTAAATAAGCAGAAACCTAGACGCCATTACAATAACCTCGCTCACAATTTAATAAATCGTCTGTTCTCCCATTAAACGTGTTTGCGTGTGCCGAGGCCCGTCCCGTTCCGAAGAAATGACTGCACCATTTTAAATAATGACAGGTTCACATGTGGTGTTTGACGGCGGTGGCCGGCCAGAGCGGGAGAATGTTGCCATGGAGACGGATCGGCGGCCATTTTTGGGACATTTTATGCCGGCAAACGATCTTACTTTGTTTTTTATTTAAATAACATTTGTAACAAACTTGCAAGCAGGCGTAATCGACTTCATTAGGTGACTTATACTTGTACCTATTTAAACCAGAACCTTTTGAACATATTATGTATTTAGCTTTTTAATTGGCAAATTGCTAGTTTGTGCCTGTTTCTTTTTTACCACTAACTAGGATAATTAAATAAGCCGAAACTGATGACTGGCCTGGATAGATCACCTTTTCATCATTCCCGGACTCCAGACGGCTCTAACCCCTAAAATCCTCCACAGATCATCATTGATTCTTAATGTAAATGACTAATACCATTTCAAATGGCATTCGTTAGGACCCGTATACAATACAACCCATCGACTTCATACCCAATAGACACCTAATGTCTAATAATTCGCAATTCAAACATTTCAGTCAACTACCTGAGGTACGCGGGGGGAGGGTGCTGAATGCTAATTGGTCGCAACAAAGTCACCACAAAACATAGGGATGGGGTACATGTTTTCTTTGAAAATAGGTAATCGATAAATTGATGCAGTTCGTAACATAATTTAAAAATATTATAAAAGATAATTACCATTTTCTTGGACTTGTAATTTATATTTACCTACGTTAAATATTTACCTACATTAAATGGATTTGATTTGATTTGACAAGAGGGATTAAGTAGTAAATTAGTCCTCCATCCTGGCACGGAATTTTATATAAGTACGGAACCCTCAAAATAGTGTAGACACAATTATCTCACCAATAGTGGTAATAACAGTGAAGGTATGGCAGATGTGAGGAGTCTCCGACGATTTTTCATATTAATGAAGCAGTCTTGAGTAAAATGTCGAGAGCAAATTACGCTATACTCTGATGGTAACCAGTTTTCCCGCCTGGTAGCTTTGATCCATTTTTCTTTCACTTTAATATCTTTGGGATACCTAAAATGATAAGTTCGTTGAAGATGACATAGCGAAAATTTTAACAGTTAAGATTTCTATGTTAGTAAGAAATAGGCATCGAAAGTAATTCCTTTAAAGGGATTAGAAATTACTAGACAAAAGTGCTGCATTATATACGTAAATAAACAAGGGCACCTTCTCATCCCTTCTCATAATTTGTGAACTTTATAAACAACTTTTTTTCACGAATCCCCATCAGAGGCATCAATTAAAAGTATGATAAATTAAAGTCAACTCTTATATTAGAAAATATTATTTAGATTTGTCCAATTGAAAATCTAAATCGATTGATTCTGAGTATTTGGTACGGTACAGCACTACGTACACGTGCACGGAGAACGATAAGGATAAAGGATGTAAAACTGCATGTTAAAGAAAGAGATGGGTGGTTGATGACACCGACCGACCGGCCATCTAAGATGGCCTCCGGTTATACAAAAAAATATTCGTTTTAATTTATTTAAAACACTAACCGGTGAAACGTTATACCATCAATTTTTAAATTTGAGCTCTTGCTATATTTTCCACACCATCTTAAGCTACAAGGAGCCATGACAACAAGGTTTTTAATTTTTTCTGTAAGCGAGCGCAAAGATGTTCACGGGTCTCAGATCTGGTCGTTACTGACGAAGCATCAGTGGGCGTGGTTTAATATAAGATCTATTTAACTGATGTGTTGTCTGAAAATGCTCGTCCTTTATTAGGTGTCTATTGGGTATGAAGTCGTTGATACAACCAGACTCTCATACTTGAACTATTTTCGTAAAAGCATCTGTAACCCACAGTGGCCATTCCAGTTACATTACTAGTATATAGTAGTGTACATTATACAAATCGTTAACACACGGCAACACCAAAGGGCGCTCGCATGGTCTCCGGCGACCTTGGCTCAGTCACGCGATCGGCTCGTTAAATCCGACCATTATCCTGCTTCTACCCCGACTGACCGAAAAGCAAATACACTCGCGAGCAGCCAAGTCGACTCAAGCCATAACTCGTAGAAGATGTTTTTAAAGACTTTGTATCATCATCATCATCAGCCCACTTTCGTCCACTGCTGTAAATAGGCCTCCCCTAATGCTCGCTACTTATCTCTATGCTCAGCTACTCGCATACAGCACCGAGCCAGATTTGTATCTTCCGAAAGCTCCAAACTTCAGCTTTAATAATATACCGTCTTTACCAATATCCGTTAATTATCTTTATAATTAATGATATCTGAACAAAAATACAGGAAAAACAGACACTTGGGAGAAGTTGTAGTGGTTAGGTATTTTGCAAATAAAAGAAAATTGATTTAGAAAACACATTGTAAAAAAATATTAAATCAATATTTGATTTGGTTGCTCGCGAGTGTAGTACTTGCCATTCCGTTCGGTCGTTACGATAATAATATGAGCGGGCTAAGTTTAGTTCGCTATGAATGTCTACAACTTATTCGAGTGTTCTGGACTCTCAGAATGTCTGTTTCAGATGGTGATATGAATGATTATTAATAAGTTGTGGACAAAAACTTATTTTAAGTCAGAAATTTAATCAAAATATAACTAATAAGTTAACTCGAAAGAGTCGAATTGGGAAATTAACTAGAAGAGACAACAAAACAAAGAATATGCAATGGGTGGGAAGGTAACACCAACGTCAACAAGCTAAGACTTTTAATTATTGTTCAATAGATGATTCCAACGAATTGAGAACTTACTCAATTTTTTTAATTCGACAGTCAATATTAGGACTGTCGATTATACAGGTACAGTTAAGATGAATGTTAATGAGTGCGACTCTTAAGTTACTTTAGTTAATTGAACTAAAGTTAATAATTCCGAATATTACTGCATCGCGTCATAATTTACGAATTGTTGCATAACGTACCGAACGAAGTCAATAACAGATTCTCCTTGTTTCAGTATACACCGACCACCCAGTGTCTTCAGCGTCGCCCCCCACCAGAGACAAGATAAACGGGGAGGAGAAGGCCCGCTCCCGCCGAAGGGACACGTGGCCCGAGCCCCCAGGCGCGCCCCCCGACAACGACGGTACGGCCCCCACACATTTAGATAGCGGGGACGATGGTAAGACTGCCAGCAGTCACACTATACTTATAGTGACCCATCGCACACACTTCTATTGCACTCTTGACACTGCTAGAAGATCAATACACTACTAGATAGATTTACATTTCTTAAAAGTAGTGAGACGATTTAAAAATACCTTATTTACAGCACATAAACACAGAAATTCATTTTTTTTTTGTATCACGCCTTACTTAAATCGAGTTCGAGTTGACAGTATTATACCTGACAATAGTGATTGAGATAAGCCAATATTGGTTTATGTTCATTATTCCTATAATCTCTGTCACCTGCACCAAGTTCACAGAATGGCAACACATGCACATTGTAATTCAAACGTGAACAGTGATTTTTGTCTTTCCATGACATTGCCATGAGAATGACCAAATAAGTTAAATAAAAGTAAGATAATTTAGTCATATAACGTTATTATATGACTAATGCCTTATCGCCTAAGTTAGGGTAGGCCCGTGCCCCACCAGTGGGGACGTATATGGGCTGACGATGATGATGATGAACGTTATATGTCCCATATTTCAATCCCTCACCTCTCTCCACAGTGGGTGTACGATCGCCGCTCCTACAGCAGCAGTTCCAGCAATACGACGAACAGTTGCGCGACATCGCTGCATCTCTGACGCGCCCGCGATCACGCCGCGCCCTGCCGCCCACGCTGGAGCGGCCCACGAGACTGCCCCCGCCTGATCGACTACCCGTAAGTAGTTACTGTGTTTAAGCTTAGCTTGGCCTAGGATCTAGATTTGATGAGCTGTACCAAGAAGTCAGGAGCCTTATTGAGCTTTGAAGCTTATTAAAGTACTAGGCAATATAGGATGGCGTTAAAAAGCACTTTGAAGTCTGGTTACAAACTTGCTTTAAAATTTGCCAACCACAACTTCGAAAACCCCAACCCCACCCAGAGCGCAAGCGCCCAGTTTTCTTGCTAGACATGCGGAAGATAAATCCGGTCTCGGCTTCATTTGCTTGTACAGCCATGAGCGTAGCAGCTGTGTAGCGTAACATAGTACGCCTTACGGCGTCTGTTATGATCAGATCAACAAAATCAATGTTTTATTTCCAGGTCCGAGGTACCCCTGACGGCGGAGTGCCAGTCGAAGAAGGAAGCTCCAGCTCATCAAGTGAGGGCAGCGAGCCCACCGACCCCGTAGAAGTCACAGAGGGCGGTGAGGGAGGAAGAGTAGAACTGCCCGCAGAGAAACTCCTCCACGCAAGAGCTGGGTGGCTTCAGAGGCGGGGCCCTGGCGGCTGGTCCAGACACTGGTTCGTCCTCAGAGGGGCGGCCCTCCTGTACTTCCGGGACCCTCACGCGGAACATAGGGGACTCATGGATGGAGTCATCGATCTTAGCGGAGTAGCAAGAGTTGTTGAGTTGCCGACATCTGCATCTACTAATGGTTACGCCTTTGAAACTGAGGTAAGTATTCAAAGATTTCGCAAAAATTTAGATGCAATTTTGAAGACTTGACTTGTATGTTAATTAAAGCAGGCCTAATCTTACTATTCTGTGTGTTTACAGACATGGGACGGCAAACACATAGTATTATCTGCAGTAACGGCCGGTATTCGAGCAAACTGGGTGTCAGCTATTCAAAGAACAGCTGGACTACCCGACTCTGGACCTCTTACATTGATACTTCGAGATGACAACGTCGATCATGTGTCGGAATCATCCACGTCGCCTGTCACTCCTGTAACTCCGATTACAGGAAGGAATGCGCCATTCTCATCCGACGAGGAGTACAGAACGGCTTCTGAAGGGGGACGCAGGGATAGCGCTGACTGGGGAGACGTGGCCCCACAACCACCACCTTCACCTATCCTCAATAGAACTCCAATATCCAAAGTCAAAGAGAAAGTCCGCGCTCGAAATTACCTTCAGCCGAAGTCGGATAACACTAAAGCTGATAAAGATGAAATCGACGCAACCAAAGAAAAAGAAAGGCCATCTGATGAAGTGGATGAGAATGAAAAGCCATCGGAGCCGAGAAAACGTAGTTATATATCGACTATCGACAAACAATCTATCGAAATCGAAGCGCTGCGCAAACAGCTGAAACTTGCACTGAGTGACGTCAACGCAGCGGAGTCCGAGCTCGCCAGGCTGAGGCAGCTCAAGTCGGAGGCGGCGATGCGAGAGAAGAAGATGGAGGAGCTGGTGACGACACTGCAACAGAAGGAAGAGGAGCTTTCAAAGAGAACGAAGGAAGCTGAAAATCTTGATACAATAAAACAACTTTACAACCAAGACAAAACTATGTGGGAGAATAAATTGACAGAGACACAGAATTTCCTGAAAGAATCGACGGAACATTGTGAGCTATTAACGAGTCAGCTCACATCGGCTCAGGAAAATGTCAAACAGCTCCAAAGAGAATTGAATGAACTTAACGAGAAACTCCTCAAAAGTGTCAGAGAAAACGATGGGTTATATGCAAGAATCAGAGACCTCGAGGGGCGAGTGGTAACCGAGTCGCCATCGAGGGAAAAGAGAAAGAGCATAGGATCTCTCGGAGACCTGACCAACATAAACCAAGATTTAAATCTAGAAACACTAGAGAAAAGCAGACTGATCGATGAGTACGTAGAGTTAAGAGAGAGGTTCCTCAAAGCTATACATGAGATTAAAGCTATGAAAAAGGAGCTTCGCGAGTCACACAATATGTACGATGAACTTGAAATTACTAATATGAAATTAAGAAACGAAATGAAATTAAGGGAGCAGTGCAGCAGATCCGAAATAGATCTGATGGCGGCTCGCATATTAGATTTAACTCAAAAGTTAACAGCGTCGGACAAGCAAGTCCGGACGCTGAAACATAAAATACAAAAGTCTGAGTCGCGAGAGAAGAGACGCAGTTTATCATTAAAAGGTAGAGAAGCTTTAACTTTGGGGAAGGAGGTCGAGGAGAAACTCACCGAGCTGGAGAACAAGATCACGATGCTGGAGTCGGGCGAGCCCGTGCCCACGATCAACTCGCCGTCTAAGAGCGGCTCGCCGGCTAAAGAAAAGAGCGCCAAAGCGGAAAGCATGTCGGAAGAAAAGCGCATGAAGCGGCTAGCGGCGCGACTCAGGAGGAAGTCGCTCGACAGCGCCACCAGCTCGGAACCGATGAAGATGCTCGTCCGACTCAGCTCACTCGAGACGAAGGTGGCTTCGGCCCTCGAGAGCCGAAAGGATCTCACCAACTCGTGCGAGTCGCTCAGCCAGCCGCGCTCGAGCGACAGCCCCGTCAACACCATCGCCGAGGTCTCAGAGAACCCCATGGTCGGCACGCAGTACCAGAGACATCTGCTGGACAGGCTCCAGAGCCTCGAGAGCGTCGTCATACACTCGAGAAATAAAGTCAACGAGTGCCTGTGCCAGATGAGCGCCATGCGCGCCGCTAAGTCGAGAAGATCTCCGTCGCCCAGTCTCGAGAAGAAGTACAGCGTGCGGTCGATGGAGCGCTGCCTCACGGACGTCAGCCGGCGCCTGCAGGAGTGCTTCGACCGCTGCGTCGTGGACGCCGAGCGCGCCGACGAGGCCGAGCCGGACGACGGCGTCGCGCGCGCCGTGGCGCAGCTCGAGGAGCGCCTGCGCACCAAGCTGCTCGACATCTCGCGCCGCAAGGCCGCGCTGTACGAGGCCGGCGAGCTCACGCAGCGCCGCAGCCTCGAGCTGCTCGCCGAGAAGCTCGCCTACGAGGCCGTGCTCGTCGGCCGCATCCAGGAGGCGGTCGAGGCGGCCGACGGCGGCGCCTTCTTCGCGCGCCTCGTCCGCGCCGAGATCGCCGAGACCGGGCGGCTCGTCGACGACCTGCGGCGCCGCCTCGCCGGCGAGGCGCCCCGGGGCCCGGCGGCCGCGCGCGGCTCGCTCGACTACCTCGCGCGGATCCTCTCGCGGCGCATCGACCTCGCGAGCGGCGCGCGCGACCCGGCGCGGCCTCGTCCCATCGACCTCGCGATACACGGCGCCGACCTGGAGGCGCTGAAGGCGGCGCAGCGGGAGGTCGGCGCGGCGGTGGACCGGTTCGTGGGCGCGCGGCTGGCGGCGCTGCGCGCGGAGGCGGCGGCGGCGGCGGCGGGCGCGGCGGGTCGCGAGGCGCTGGGCGCGGAGCTGGTGCGCGCGGAGGTGGCGCGGGCGCTGGGGCGCGCGGCGGCGGCGTGCGGCCGGCGGCTGGACGACGCGCGCCGCGCGCAGCTCGCGCTCACGGCGCAGGACCGCGCCGACCTGGAGCTATGGTGGCGCGCGGCGCACGACCGGCTGCGCGCGGAGCTGGCGGCGGCGGCGCGCGAGGCGGGCGCGGCGGCCGGGGCGACGGCGGGGGCGGAGGGCGAGGCGGAGGGCGAGGCGGCGCGCGCGGCGGAGCTGGGCGAGGTGCTGGCGCTGCGCGCGCTGCTGGACGCGCGCGTGGCGGTGCTGGAGGGCACGTACCGCGCCGCGGCGCCGCGGGGGGACGCGCCGCGCCGCTGCGCCGCGGACGCGCTGAGCTCGCTCGAGGCGGACCCCGCCGAGGAGGCCGAGTTCGTGTACCTGTTCCAGCGCTTCTCGACCGAGTGCCGCGCGCTCTTCTCCGGTGACTGTTCGGGCAACAGTGACGACTCGATGAAGATCGGCGAGAGCCTCGAGCGCGTGGAGGCGGCGGTGGCGGCGGTGGCGCGCGAGCTGGCCGGCGCGGAGGCGGCGGGGGCGGAGGCCGCGGGGGCGGAGGCCGAGGGCGCGGAGCCCGAGGGGGCGGAGGCGCCGGCGTCGGTGCTGGAGCGCGTGGAGGCGCTGCGGCGGCGCGTGGAAGCTCTGCGAGCGCTGGTGCCCTGCCAGCACTGCAAGCAGCTCCAAGACGCGTTAGACAGGTGAATACTACTGAACAATATCTAAAATTTTATTTCAATAAAAACATCCTATTCATCGTAATAACACTAAATACGAGTATAATAGACTTTTCTGACGTCTAATTTTAAATACTGTTTCAATTAATCATTATTCATTGTTATCCATTATGAAAAAGTATGTTAATGATGAAATAGTTAAATTTTTTATGGATAAATAAATATGGAAGTTGCTTAAATAAACAACGCGTGCATATTCTCCAGGCTGACAGCCGAACGCGCCCGCGGCGAGTGCGCACTAGCGCAGCAGGCGGGCGCGCTGGCGGCGGCGCGTCGTGCGCGCGCGCAGCTCCAGACGGCGCACGAGCGGGAGCGCGCGGCGCTGCGGGAGCGCGCGCGCACGCTGCAGCGGCGGCTGCACGCGCTCGACTCGGAGTACTCTGCGCAGTTGGAGAACTTGAGGGCCGCTTATCAGGTCAGTGTTTTGGTTAGTTAGGTTAGGATAGAGGGGTGAGAGCCTTCTGCACTTTTTTTAAACAGGTGAAATGCGTTGTGTACCTTCACCTTTAGAGGCTATTGGCGTTGTCATGGTACCTGGCATTGCCTTCACCTCCTTGGGCTCCACTCAAGCCCCCCAGCAGAAGGGGGCGACAGGGCAACTATATAAAGTTAATTTTAAGCAACCGAAACATAGAGCCGGATATTTCTGATAGCGTCTTTTTATTTCTTCACATTTGTTGTGTGCTGGAACTTCCTCGTTGTAATACCAGTTATAGTGTACCGTTACTCAGTCCTTGACCACATGGTCCTTTGAGCCGGATCTCACCTTCCTCCTCACCACAGAGCGCGGTAGCAGCCGACACGCACGGGGACGGCCTGCGCGCGCGCTACCAGCAGGAGATCGAGCAGCTGCGCGCGCTGTGCGAGAAGGGGCTGCTGGCCATGGAGAGTTCGCATCGACGCATAGTGAGGGAAATGGAGGAGAAGCACCGCGCTGAACGTGAACAACTCAGGTACGACACTACGCTCACTACACGCTACACGCTCACTACTGTTACAGGCCTTTACATCTATTACGGCAGCTACGGTCGTGACTGTACAAGCCGATGCGAGACTGGATCTGGCGTCAGCAGGACAACTGACTCACTCAACTACAATAGCCTACCAGCAGATATTATCTAGCTATAAACCTTGAAATTTTAGTGATTGTTTTCCCGCAGCAAAATGATTCTATCTTACTGATACAATTGATTTGTGCAGTTTTTCTTTATTAAAATCAATAAATACCCGTTAGAAAGTGATAAACGAAACTCAAAGCACGCTCGAACCGCTTTATTACTTACGGCGTAGAACTTTTTTAACTTTAATTGGCAAGCTGTACCTGAACTTGGCCAGCGTGGTTGACTCGCGGCGTTCGCCCTAGTTAAGGTCCGTGTCCCAGCAGTGGGGATGCATGGGCTGATGATGGTGATGATAATATTTGGGTATCCATCGCTATCCGTAACACAAGTGCATCAGATCCTTACTATGGGATCAGATCAATATATAAGCTTCCATTATAACTAACCCACGTTGCTCTCATTCCAGGCTGGACAAAGAGCAAGCTCTAGCGGAGGAGACCCGAGCGACCCTAGCAGCACTGGACGCGATGCGCAAAGCACATGAGAGCGAGGTCCGGCGCGAGGTGGACAAGTTCAAGAGCGAGTGGCTCGCGCGCCCGCAGCGGGACCTCAGCCAGCTCAGCTCGCGGCACCAGTGAGTCTTCATTTATACATACATACATTCAATCACGCCTTTTCCCAGAGGGGTAGGCAGAGATCACTTCCTGCTATTTGCTACGGTCCTGGTATATCACTCGTCATTAAAAACAAGAACACATAAATAGTGTAGTAGTAGTAATATCCATGTGCACGGTCTGTCAGCGTGCATCCGTCAACTCTTTGACTCCGGGCTGAGTAATTTCGTTACAAAAAGCTCACTTTTTTTCTAAACCTTGATTTAACTTTATAACCGACTTCAAAAAGAAGGAGTTCCTTAATTCGAAATTTTTTTGGGAATTTGGGAAAAAAGCATAAAGCGTATATTTATGCTTTTTTCCCAACCGGACACTCGAACTGAACTTTTAATCCTAACGCAGCACTTGCCACAATCAACACCAATAGACCAACGACGCAGTCAAACAGAATAGCGCTACAATAGTAAACGCAACAAAGGTAACCTAACTTACTCCCCATTCTCATCTTCCAGACAAGAGATGGAGGAGATAAAGCGCGAGATCCTGTCGCTCTCGGAGAAGTACTCGGTGAAGTGCGTGGAGTCGGCGGCGCTGGAGGAGCGCCTCGCGGCCGCCACGGCGCAGCTCGCGCACGCGCACAACCACATCATGCAGCTCGACGCCAGGTAATTTTTTTCCCTTGATGATGATGGCTTGGAGAAGCCTCGTCATCGTCACCGGACTTGCGGGGGAGCCAATGGCTTTCACCCCTCGCGGGGAAGCGGATGGCTCTCACGCTGGACGCCAGGTATCTGGGATTGAACGACTCTCTAAAAGCGACCCATAAAGACTAGTATTTCTTGGAAGCGTAGGCAGGGTCACTAATTATTGTTCCACAGAGCATCAGAAAAGAAAGAAAGATACAATTTGTTAAAAGAAGTAAACGTACTACTGAATGTAAAAATAAGTTATAGGCGACGGTATCGCTTTTCTACCCGTGGGCGACCGCCCATCTATGATGAGCAAATTAATGTAAATTCAGTACTATATGGTTAGGATAGATACAAAATAAAATAATTAGGAATAATTTAACTGTCGTTTCTTTTTCCATCTCAAAAAATATTAAAGCTTCACGTAGAGATTTGTTGACAATCATATTTTATTGTCTAATGATTAGATATCAAATTGAAAGAAATGCCTAAAGATTTGTAAGAAACGAGACTAACAATGAATGAATGAAAGTGATACATGCAAAACAAACTTTCGCATTAATTGTACCTACTTAAACTTATATTTGAACCAATTAAACATATAAGTCATACTATAATTCCAGGAACAAGCAGCTCCGCGCGCACTTGATCTCCGAAGCCAACGACCTGAAGAACAGCGAGGCATCCTCGCTGTCGCAGCTCATCGAGGACACGGCGCCGGTACGTACCAATCGACTATTAACGCACCCATCCACCACCTAGGTTGACTTGATAAAGTGTCGGGAAACTAGTTGCGGTATTTAGATGGCTGGAGCCTCATACGACTTTATAGCTTTATACGACGCAAAGGGAGAAGTGTTTTCCTAACTGACTTACGATGATGCCTTTGAGTAACCTGGTCATCATCACCGGGCTTGCGGGGGAGTACTTTATCTGCCTTTATAAGACGGTAGTATAGTTTTTCTGTGTCTTTATAAGACGGTAAAAGAGCTCTTCTCTGCCGTTGGTAGTTGAAACAAGACGGTAGAGGAATTTGTAAAACAAGTTATCCTTAAAGTTAGATTCATTAACGAGATTGCTTTATTATAAAATAAGCAACTTACTAACCACAATGAATAAAGACACGTTAGAAGGCTTTATCGCAGCACTTGCGTGTCTTGTCTGGTTTGAAACAGTCAAATCGATAATCGTAAAGATTGTCAGCAGTCGCTTCGAACCAGAATACACCAAATACTTATAAATTTGTACAAAACGTTTCAAAGACACTTAATCTAGTCAGCACTAGTGTTCACGGCACTGCTTGAGCTAAGGCTTGTCACACACGCGCGCCACGCTTGCATGACGTCACGCACGCACTCGGTAAGGGGCGGGGCACACGGTGTCGATAAATTGAATAATATTCTAAATACATTTACTAATTATATATTAAATAAAGTTTTTTCAACTGCGACATTGTCTAACATTTTTCATTTTGAATTATGGAATCGGATTTCGCCTAAAATTCAGATTTGCATCAGAATACGACAATCTATCGTGTGCTCTGAGCCCGGTAATGCACTATCAGCACTTTAATATAAGCTAGATTTCCCTTTCAAAGATTTCAATTGTAAAGTGATCATTTCTAGCCAGAAAGTATAATTTACATTATCTTTGTAAATAAATTTCATTACATTCTTTTGTATTCGATCTTTTCATTTGACAAACGCACGAACTTAACTTCAGGAGGGTGTTATGTGGTATATTTTCCTTCACACAAATATTAAAGGCATTAATGGTGTTTGAACATCAGGCTATACTGGAAGATGGATTGTAATATTTCTGCTTTTTAACCATTATTATGAGCGGTAAATAACAAATACAAACAGGCAAAAGTGGTTAAAATCGTCTCTAGTCGGATTGGTCCTTCGGCCCGGATTGGTCCTTCGAGCCGGATACTCCTACTGGGTTCACTTCCTGCGTTTGTAGTAGCGCTAGTGTATAGTCCACTGTAATGAGCAAGGCGTCATGGTACATTGGGTGCACTAACAGCATGGGAGGGCGGAGGCGCCGCTGTGGGCCCACCTGCGGCAGCTGGCGGCGGCCTGGCAGCGCGCCAGCGGGAACCCAGGTAACCAGACATCCATACTTATGTACATAACAATTAGAAGGCCAGTCCGCAACTGCTGGCTAAGACGTTAACATGTACAGGCAGCGTCATAAGTGATTTCACAATTTTAATGATATAATTTCTAACAAAAAAAAACACAATTAAACACAGTTTTTATTAGAAATAAAATTAGCAACACTCTCCTCCGAGTTTTATTGAAATTTTAATACTTATTTTTAAATGCCTTTACCACATGCAAATAATTCATCACAAACAAAATTTTAATGCTTTGCTGTCAGGGTTTTTCATCTGGTTTTGGTTTGGTGTTGAGTGCGTGCACGGTTTGTGTAAATAGTTGTGTATTAAAGTTTTTACTATATTTGATTTTATTTCTGTGCTTTTTAAATAAATTATAAATTAACTGTCAATTTTTGAATAAAAAGTCCAACATGGCTGACTTGAAATGGCAGAAGCGGTAGACTTTTCAATGACTACTTAAATATTAAATCTAATGAGGAAGCAGAGACAATAGCTAACTGTCTATCTATGTCTCCCTCACTGAAGTTGACTTGTATCGTATCGTCTATTCTCATCGCGAACTCATTAAAAAACTATCTTACCATCCACTTGTCATACCGGGCCATCTTTTGACGTTTGCCTCGTGCTGTGCGTGCAGGGGAAGTCTTCGAGGGCGAGCCCCCTGCTGGAGGCGGCGAGGCCCTCGCGCCCCGCCAAGATCCAGTACGCGAAGACCGAGAGCACAAGGAACCTACAGCTGTCGCCCGTCCAGGTAACGCTCGAAGTCTAGATCGGTTTTACAGATGCCTGTTTGCAGGATATCGGCGGTAGGGTCGCTCTATAGGCTACAGGATTGACTGATAATTGAAACAAATCGGTCAATTTGTATTGCACCCGAATGTACCTTTCACCTTGCATTATTACAGTGCGTCTTAAACAATCGCTGCAACAAGCACTTTGGTTCCATTGTCGTACCTTTAGTTATAGTGAATATTACAAAGTAAAGTTGTTACCTGCAAATTATGTGTCTTTAGGCTAATTGAGGATTGTTCTGCATTAGGTTGAGAGACTTTCGCTGCCCAGCTGGTAAATTTGTACATGAGTAGACAGTAATTATAAGTGTAGCACAGTCTGGTTGGAAAAAAATACTATTCTGCATTGGAACAACATAGACGTCTTGACTTCTATACATCTTATTATACCCACCACATTAATGGTCATCTTCTTTCCCAGAACTAAAGGCCCGGCCTCGCTCCGCCGGCGCGCTGTCCGGCGTGGTCGCCGAGCGCAAGAAGCGCTTCGAGCTGTGAGCGCTGAGTATTGCCAAAGTCACACGCGCCGCACCCACCACGCCTGCACCTGGCCACTTGCTTCACCCCGCCCGCTGACCACCCGACGGCACGAAAGGAACCTAAACTCGAGCGGTTAAGGTTCAAATTGTATTGTTGAGGAACGTGCCCTTAGGATGGCCAGCTCTCACCGGACGCGTATACTTACTTACCTAGTACTTAAAGGGTACGAAAATAAATAAGTCTGTCTCAGAGTTGACATTTAATTTACATTATTCGACAGATTCAAAGTATACGCTCCGGTGTGTTGAGCCCTATATTTATGTTATTATAATGTTATGTAATAGTTGTTTTTGTGCACGTTTCAAGATATATATAGTCAAAACACGTTTGAATTGTATTCATTATGGTAATAGTTTATAGAGGACGATGTGAAATTATTTTACTGTTTTGTAACAATTGATAACGACGCGATATGATTTGAAATATGGCTCGAAAACGACAATATATTCGTATATTAAAGTTATAAAAGAAATAACACTACAGGGCTAATTCACTTTAATATTAGGTCGTAAGTTTTGAAGTCACAAAATATTGAATGGCGCAGGTGACACGACTAAACAATCGATTATGATCGTCTAATTTATCACAAACGTTTTATTAACATGATATATTTATAAAATCCGTCATATAAAGTTCGCTAGTGTTAAGCATTTTGTAACCTAAAGATAATTGAAGTACTGACTCCTATATTTATATGCTTAGAGTAGTGTAAGTTATGTACTAAGACCAAAAACAAGTTCCCTGAGAAGTGGCCAGACAGTTTCCCACCACACAAATTGTATATAACATTATATGAGTTGTTTTCATTGCGTAATTTTAATTAACTATAGTTTGTACATTACTTCCTATCTTTCTTTCTATTTAAATCCTTTTTTCGTTTATTTAAGACTTTCTGCTAAATACTTAAGTTAGTTTTGTAGAAGTGGGTTAGTGATGTTTCGAACACTTGTAAAAATTGTAACATTTGTGTAAATACTAACGGTTCTGTCGCCTCTGGCTCTCGCGGCCGTCTCTCGTATCTTTAAGGAATCGTTACCAAATATTTTTCATATTTATGACACGCGTCCACGGGCGGGCGGCGGCGCGGTCGCGCTATTACATTCATTCATATGTAAGATGTATTTAGCTTAAATACATACAGATACATGCATTGCAGCAATTTCAAAATTATTATTTGTTCAAAATGACTGACTATTATTGATAAATATTAGTTTTAAGTCACTTAAGTGAAATTGACGCTGCAATGTCGGGCGGCGCCGCGCCGCGCCCGCCGCGCCCGCCGGGCCCTGTCGCGTGTGCGTACGCTTGCGATTGAACATGCATGAACATTATCGTATCGTATTCGTCTTATAGCATCGTATATGAAGTGTTTCAAATTATTTGTACTTCTAAATATTATTTGTATCCCTTTGCGACATACGTTTTCTGTGTTGTACTAATATTTTCCAAGATGTGTTAGATTATATATTGTAACAGAGTATTATTCGATATCAGAGGCTAATGTACGGACTGCGTATGTCTTACTAAACCCGATATTTAACGCATACTATATTTATAGAGGCATATATCGTTTGTAACATTAACACGTTATTTTATAAAGTATATGAGCCCGTCGTATGTATTGGTCCCGTGTCGTGTGTAGCTCGTTACCATTTCTGCTGGGCATTGTCTTCCGCGCCTCACGCTCACGTTGTTGTGTATAGGACTCACGCCGCTCGGCTGTATAGTTATGTATCGTATTGCTCAATGTTATCTAGTTGCGTTTATGAAGAATACCAAAACTGGGTCGCAATGTACGCCGCCCCGCGCGGGGACATTATTAATATATTGTATTAACTTATGTTACGGCTCTTCTTGTATCAGTTGACGTTGTAAAGTGTTGGTTTATGTAACAAAGATTTTTAAAATAAACTACTTAATACAATATTGTTGTTTTATTTACAATTTCTAAGTGTAAGATAAGGCAAGTATTCAAATTGTATACAAAATCATACAAAAATAAAACATATCATTTTAGGTACATTTCAATTAAATTAAACATAACAAATGGTATTTAAAAAGTAGGAATATATAAAAATATGTACTACAATATCAGTGTCTGCAGCCTCACATCAACTGATTCGAATATGATATAATATCATAACTTCGATAATGAAGAAAGAGTGAGAAAAATATAATTAAAAATTCAGCTGAAATTGTTCTAAAATATTGGGATCCATTTGACGATGAGGCTACGGACACTGCGACAGAAACACCTTCATATTTACTGATTGAGTAATACTGACTATTTATTACCCTACAAGCCTTCCGTTGGCGTAAATACTTTTAAACTACTAATGTAATCTACGTGTAATCTCCAATTAAGTAACTAAATTCTGTATCATAATAATATATAAAATATTGGTTTATTATTTTATCTTCGACAATAATATACAGTGTATGTTGTGTCAATACCTATTATCTATTGGTGGTCAAGTGTCATTTCATTTATTTGTAGGAAGTTACATTCAAATACCATTTAGATACGATTGTTTCTCAACCAATTCAATGCTAATAATTGGTAGATGTGTTCCACCCCAAGTTATACTTGTGGTTGAGAAACAAGCATTCACTACTCCAATTTATATCAATACAGAAGAAAGAACAAGTCATATTGCTAGATATATCAAGATTATATGACCAATGATTACCTTGTTACTCTTATAGACAAGCCAAGACATTATGGACTTCAATACAACAATGTCGGAGAAGAGTAGACATATTTATTACTTGAAACCTTTACACTATGACTGTGGACTATATACAATCTAAAAACTATAAAACAAATCCATCTTTGTCCTCTGTCTTAATACAAACTGTCCGATATAGGTAATGTAATGAGGGTTAACGCGTGATCTCTGCAAACCCCTCTGGGAAAAAGACATGATTCTATGTATATATGTATGTAACACATAAGGTAAATTTACTAGATGGCAATACATAGGCTTGAGGTCCAACTGCAGCATGATTGGTTATTTATGACGTGACATTGACAGACATGTCAATATTCACCAATCATGCTGTATTCTTTGGGGTGAGAAATTCACTGGTACTGTATTGTACCAGTGAATTTCTCACACGCGATAGCCCCCATTACAATGTCCTGTCAAATGGCAACATCATAATATACCTAGCGCTGACTTGTCTCCCGTCCAGTGGCGTAACTATACCCGTTGAAGTCCGTGGCAAAATTCATCGGTTGGGGCCCTGTGCACCCCCCGTTATTATTTTTTATCTTAATGTGTATGTGGGTTGGCAGATGAGATTCTCCTATGACCGGAGACCCCCTTCGGCTGGGGCTCCCTAACGGGTGGGGGCCCGTGGCATTTTGCCGACTTGCCACCCTGTAGTTACGCCACTGCTCCCGTCCCTCCTCATCCCGATATCACAGTATTCCCGGCGGGCGGCGCCCTACAGCTGTATGAGCGGCGAGTCGGGCTGCGCGCGGCGCGCAAGGGCGGCGCGCCAGGCGCTGCGGTCGGCGAGGATCTTGCGCCCGTGCGCCGTGTGGATGTCGCGGAACGGGACCTTCTTGCGGATCACTTCCGGTTTGAGGTTCTCTTTGTCTGGAAATAAGGAATGTTTGATATCATACAAGAAAATTAGACAAAAAATCTGTTAAATTAGTTAGTAGTACTACATCCATTCATCCATGACCCAAATGTCACGCTCGCAGCATTTATGGCGATTTAAAATTGTGTGTTGCCCAATATGGTAAAAAGTATTTTAAACTACTCAGCACTAAAAACTGTTAATATGAAAATGGAGAATGCTACTGTGTCTGAATTTTATAATCGTACATTATGTATTGGCATGATGATATGGCATGATGACTGGCTCGGTGGAACAGTGGTTAGTGACTCAGGTTCAAAACCTATGGTTCCAAGAGTTTTGGACAAGCAAGGACATTGGTATTTGTTCCGTGTCTGGGTGTATTATTAAATATATTAAAGTTTATTTGTTGATCCTGATTTCCGTAACACAAGTGCTTAAGCTACTTACCACAGGATCAGATCAATGTATGTGATGTTGTGTAATATTTATTTATTTATTTATTATTTAATATATTTGTAAAACGATATTATATTTTAGAACGTGAAAGTACAATTTTTTTTTTACAATGTACTGCATGTTGCGGTGTGACGTCATTGCGCTACATTGATTTTGCATGAAAAGTGCAAACGGTCAGAACTTTAAACACAAATAACTTTTTAAATTTTGGTTGTATGTCGAAACGAATTACACATATCTATTAGGTTTATCAAAGACTTCAAAGCTGCATATATATACCTAAAATCATGAACATTCTCCATTGAATATTGTAATATGTTGTATTAATACTGTAGGTTTTGAGTGTATTACTTTTAAATCATACAGAATTAATACTTACGATGCCGACTGCCCTGTACGGTCTTGCCACCCTCCGCAGGAGTTTCCAGACCTCGGTTGAAGGGGTTGTACCGCTGGCCGCGCGGGGGGACCTTGGGTTCCTCTTCAGGGGGCGTGATGGTCACCAGCGCTGCAGCTTCTGCTGCTGCTTCCGCTAGAACAAATGAACATTATTACTACCATCACACCTCATACAAATAATAAACAAAGGAATATGTACTGATTGCAATCCAAGCAGACGTAATTAATTCTAACCAAAACAAGCCAAAATTGTACCAACTTTAACCAACAAGGGCTAATGTTTGAATGGGAGCCAAAAACGAAATGTTCATTCAAATCATATTTAATATATTAAAATGTAAACCTATTGGCCAAGCAACAGTGTTCCCCAGTACCATTTTGCTCAAACAAAGGGTGAATGTAAGTAATTTGCTCAGCTTTGCTTTTAAATTTAATCGATAATTGTCATATTGACTTGTATTTGTTACATTTAAATGTTCAAATATTAATCTTAATAAAAGGATTAAACTCTCAAAACCCACTCGCAAACAGTAACATTTGACATTTAGAGGGCCTCACACAACACAAGCGCCCCCAGCAGCCAATTCACATGCGATAATCCCTTCAGATTGGATCAGATGCCTTCTTGTGCCCTTTGTGTGCTTATGTTTAAAATAAAATATAGCAACTTACTTATTTAACAGCCAATGTCACTACATAAAATAGATATTGGGAAGCTATTTTCCTGCTACAGTCTACAGGAAAATGAGCCTTATCAATTGATAAACAAATAAAAACCTTGAGCCTCATCAAGTTGGCGCTGCAACTCTGCAACCATGAGCTTCATGTAGTCATAGCTGGCACAGGCCAGTGCCTTCATCCAGGCCTCCATGGATGCCTGTGAGTTGGTGCATAGGTAGTATGTGCGCCCACCCTCACACTGGAACACTATCTTGAAGCTATATGCCTCTTCCTCAGTTAATTCTGTAAAAATACAACAAAAATAACATAACATTTCAAGACAATGTTGGATGTATAATCACATATTGAGAATAATAATTTTCCCGAACAATAACAAAACACATAGTCTTACTTGCTACTGTCAGTCATAATATAAGGAACTTATGTGAACAATTCCATATTTATTTATTTTATTTATTTATTTATTTGAGGACAGTTTACAAGTCACACACTAAAACACATTGATATTAAACATGGTTGGTACAGTTAATGAATAAGAGTCTAGAAAAGGTTAAAGGACAATGTTATTAACAAAACACCAATATGAAACTTCCCCTTTGAAATGTTGTCAATACAAATGAAAACTGTTGATTTCGATATCTGTAACACTTCTGCTATTTATGACATTTATGTTAGAATCCTATACTAACATTTAATGTTCTGAACTCACCAATAGTGCATCCTTCGAGGACGATGACCCCGACAGGCTCCTTGTCGCCCTTCTTGTCGAAGTAGAACAGCAGGTTCCCCTTGAGCGTGCACCAGCGCTTCTGGTAGCTCTTGCCCACCTCGCCACGCATGTCCAGCCACCCGTCCCGGTCCACCGGCGTCGCCGACGACGCGAAAGCGCACAAATTCTTCTCGTTTATCTTCATTCTTTAATATTTCACACCTCCACTGTCGCCTAACTACGCGCAGTAAGACACAACTTGCGTGATTCAAACACCTATTTGCATAGTGAGCAGATTTCTCTTCTTGTTTTATTGCTGATTAAAATAACTTCTCACTAGAGTACTTGTTTTATAATTTCAGTCATTTACAACTGCAAATTCAAGGTCTGGTATTTCGATATTTTAACAATACACAACGCACAGCTTGAACAACTTATATTTACACAACTGTCAGTCAAATATTGACAGCACAATAAACTGACAGATCGTTTGTTATTTATTTCGTTTAGAAATTATTACGAATTTATAAACATTAAACGCTTAAAATTTAGTCATTTAACCTTAGTAATAATAAGTTGCAGAGTGGTGTAATGGTAATAAAGATGGATAGTTTATTATTGTACTTTGCTCCATTATGTAGCGCTATCGAAAACAAGACAATCTTTTTCCCTTTAGTGGGACGGCCATGGTAAGGAAAAGTAATCAAGGTGTACCAGGATGACGAAAAAATATTTATTAGCGCTAGATTTATTAAAATGGCTGCAGCACAATAATGTTATTTTTTGGGTCATTCTCCTCCCTTACTCACTTATTGGATGAACTATCGGAGTTCAGCAGCTCTAATAATGTACTTCAACTATCTTAATAGTAGTTTTCATATACACACAGGTTCGATGATACGTTATTTTGGTGGTGTAGTATCCTACTATTTCCAACAAGCAATATTTTAAATTTTTTATCAATTTATTTCTATTGTGACAAAAAGAGGGAATAAATACATAGTTACAAGAGGTCATGATGCAGAGTTTACGCAGACAATAGTAAAAGAAACCTGAGCAATCATTCTGAATCAGGTCCAGTATTTCCAGGGGGGTACCCAGGTTCTAGGCCAAAGGTCTATCAATAAGTCTACTAGATAAGATACTTAGCAGGGACGATCCACGGTATCCAAAGGGGGAGGAGCTGCCCCGCTCTGACTGCCTCGGTATACCCATAGTATTTCTATCAATAGAAAAATTGTGGGACACACCCGCATTTGGTAGTGACTCTTGCAGACAATGTCATGGATTCGATTCCCAACCGGGATAAATGATTTTTAGTGATGAACATCAGTTTTTGTGTCTGGGTGTTATTTATTTATTAAGAATATTTGTGTTATCCACTTTTGTTTCTGATATTCTCTCGAATTTCATAGCACATATTCTACAGATATATCTAAGGATCAGATGCCCGTGTGTGAAGATGTCCGAAATATTAATTTTATTTATCCTTTATTCCCATCTGCCACCTTCAAATCGCCACCCGGGTGGTGGTTGGCACTAAAATGTGGCGTTCACCACCCGGGTGGTGGATAGCACTGATTTAGTTTCATCTGCCACCTTCTTTTATAGTACGGGGGTGGCATTTTAGTTTGCTCATAAATCATTTTAATTCTCATAAATCATTATATTTCAATTTAAACGTCACCAATAGCGGAAAAACAACCTAATGGAAGTTTTCAGGAATCTAATACGATTTTTTATATTAATAAAATCAATGGAAAAGTATTGTTACGTGAGGGATATCAATATGTTAAAAAAAGTTATACAAAACAATTGGTGATGTGGTATGGGCCCTCAGTGCCATAGGATCCACTATTTCGATCCACCAGTAGATTGAATAGCACGCCGAAGTTCACTATGATCCACCAAATGTCTCGGTGGATCCTGTGATACTTCTATCTTCTAATATGCTCCTCCAGCGGATCGAATATAGTTCAGGAAGTTTCTTCAGCCAAATTAAATACGACGAATTTGTTCAAGATACTTACCCAACTTCAATTACTCTACGGTAAAATATTATTTGTTTTTTTTTTGGAAACAATCAGATAAGATTTTTCTTTATGCATAGTATGGTAAAATTTAAGTTAGAAGACAATTTTTTAGCTTAAGACTAAAAATTGTGAGAATAAAAATAGCTTTAAAATTACGTTTATTGTATGGGGATCCCCCTTAATATTTTGTCTTTTCACTTATCTATATCTATACTAATACCTATTTATGACTTTTTGAATTATTCAATTCGGACATTTCATTTGGAAGATATCACGAGTTTAAAAATGCAAGTATTAGAAAAAAGTCGCGTGGTTGCCGCCACCGCGCTCAGTTAGCCAGCATGCGATGTAGGCTCCATGTAAGCATCACTGGGGTACGGGGGAGTCAATGTAATATGTAATATAATATATATAATAATATTATAAAGAGGAAAGGTTTGTTTGTTTGTTTGTTTCGAATAGGCTCCGAAACTACTGCACCGATTTGAAAAAATCTTTCACCGTTGGAAAGCTACACTATCCCTGAGTGTCATAGGCTTTTTTTTAGATAAAAATAGATTTCTCTTACGGGGTTAAAATATATTACATAGAGATAGAGATATCCCCGAAGCGAAGCGAGGGCGGGTCGCTAGTTAGTAGATATTTTTGTTATAGCGGCAACGGAAATCATCATAAATTTTGTGAAAATTTTAGCTCAGAGTATCTATCACGGTTTATTTACGGTAGGGTCCCGTTTTTACCTTTTAGGTACGAAACACATAAAACTGTTGCTCATGAAACCTTATATCCAGTCAGGTTTTCTTTTTCAATTTCCAATAATATACCTATACTCTACTATCCGGTCTGACAACATTGTTTGTGATGACTGATCAGCGACTTTCCTGATGTAATAATAACCGAACCTTGTTGGCTGAATCTGTCATGGGGCAATGGTTATGGTGGGCTAAACAATTACACCTAAGAAGTACTTACTGCTTGATTAAATGAAACAACGCTTTTTAAATATGTAATATTTTATTCATAATTATTATTACCTATTTTCACAGTTATTTATAAAGTTATATTAATATCAAGTATTACACTAGTTTTGTTTTATGAATTTCTAATGATTGCTCCATTTAGAAAATTTGATTTCCACATCAATCATCAGATTTGACCGCTTACAACTAATATATGACAAAATGGTGTGGTCTATTTACAGTACAATCCCAATTCCCTAAAAAAATTGACAAATTCACAATAACAAAAAGAGGTCAAAAACGAAACCTAAAAATAATTCATTCAACTACGAATCTCACTTAACAACTGTACAAAATATTACGAGTGGTTTCTTCAAAACATGCTCAGTTACATCGGCAATGTGGGCAAATAATTACGTCGATCCTATGTACAAAATGTCCTTTTACAAAACAAAATATAAACTATATACAACATCATTAAATATTCTCAAATGCTGTAACACATTTAAAACATTTCATATTCAACTAGGCATAATTCAGTTACGTCGCGGCCGCGGCCGCAAACACAAAATAATCATTAGACACTAACCAACAAAAAGTGACTTTACATTGTGTTTACCAATCATCATTTACTCAGTTCAATATGCAAATTTTGCTATGACGGAACTAATAAGGAAATAAGGCGAAAGTTAAAACCACTTGGATGGTAGAGTACATAACCACACGCTCCACATTACGCGCTGGACATATTTACACGTGACTCACGGCACACCTCCCTACTCTTATGTTTTATTAATATATTAAAATAGAAAATTTCATATAACTACTAAACTGTCGGAGATTCGGTGAGCCGACATCGCTGCCGGCTCAGTTGGCTCCATTTATATTTTTATAAAACGACAATGTCTAATTATACAAATGCTACTTTCAAACATGATCTAGGGGGCTCTCTTTATAACTATTTTATCTAAACGTAAACTATTGGTGTTACTAATATGAAAATGACCGGTGTTTTGTCTGTCACCATAAGATATTCTAGCATTCTGTTTAGTTTTATACCTCAGTGCGAAGCGCACGGAGCTCCCGCGCTCCCGGAGCTTGTTCCCTCTTATCAAACTGTACAAGAGTAACCCAGAGTTAAGTCGAAATGGTCAATTTGTCTAATATAATAATTGTCGCTAAATTGTAAAACTACATGATTCGTGAATACAAATCCAACTCAAAAATTATAGAAATAATTTCATTATAATCAAAGTAAAAAAGCTTATACAAAAATAATACATTTTAATGAGTAAAACAAATGTCGTTGATAGATGATCACTACGCGATGCCGAGGTGAGCGACCCTGTGGCGAGGTGCTGTGGAACGAGTCCTATTACAAATAATGCTGTTAAATATCTAACACACTACACATAGCTAACTGCTTTGGTAATTCATACCGGTTTATTACAATGTAACGTAAAATAATCGTTATATATTACATTATACATATAGCACAACAACGTAATAGTAATATTACAATCTGCAATAGATAACTTGTGACGATGTCCGAACCCCATGAGCGCATCAAGTTGGCATGTCAGCGGCACACATTCTTCTGAGGCACACAATGTTTGGTAAATCTAAAATTGGCTCTATATAACAATAACAATTCATTCAAAAATAAATATTTATAAAATTCAAATGCTAAATTAAATAATCAAACAGTATAATCACCAGCTAAAATATTTATTCACTAAAATCAATTCAATAAATTATTAATTTACATCTACTTTAAATTGCTACATGTTTAAATTTGCTGTGTGCCATTAGAACAATGTGTGCACATACTGTTGTAAAACATATTTATCAAAGCTCATCCTACAACACACAATATCTCTAGAGTGTGTAATTTTTCTAGCTAATCGATTGGTGTTATGTTTCATAACACATTTATGTAGTGCAAGAGAAAGATGACAAATGGAAGTTAATATGTAAAATATTCGACTTCTAAAATAAATTTACTGTAACAACTATATTGTACAAGCAACTTTATGCCTGAATGCTTTAGAATGAATTCAAATAAGACATTTCAGACAGTGCTTTGCAATGTGGAATTACAGTGTAAAGTGATATCAAAAGATAGTGATGGATCGAGTTCATCCACATATTGATAATACAAATCGTGTTAGGTGTGAATCTTCAAATGTTATGAGAAGTCAAAATATTAAAATAAACAGATCACCTTCTGTAGATTCCATATCAATAAAACGCCATCGATGTTGGCGGATTTATAAAACATTCACTATTCGTAAAATAGTAAAAACGGTGCTAGTCTACACAAAATGAGGTTCATGTAATTTCAAATGGAAATAGAGATCAGGAAGTATCGTAACGAAAGACTGCAATGGAAGCGGTTCCTCACAACGGAAACGGTTTACAACGATGACAATGAAATGACCTCGACGTGAAATAGTCTCACATGCCAAATTGGACCTTCGTGCGTTATATCGAACTATAACAAACTTACATCTCCCGGCTTACCTACTAGCTCTCTTTTTAAATTTTCCTACATTTTTAAAATAACATTTGATATTTTGTCAGGTTCCTTCGTGGTAACATTCCATCCGGCCCGACCCGTCCGGCCGCCGCGAGTCGCCTCGAATCGTGTCGTTACTACAAAATCGTTGCAAATTAGTACAAAATATAAACTGCCGACCGACACGTCGGCTCACTCGTGCGATAAAAATCTGCGAAAAATCGTCCGCGAGCGACTCGCCGCGGCCGGATCGGGATCGCGAACGCCCTCTCAGTCCCATCGAAACGGTCGACCGATCCGACTCTTTGGATAAAACGCCAATACCGGACGTCGGCCGAGCCCTGACGGGTCAGGTTTATAATTTATCTAAGCGCCGCGCCGCGCCGCCGCCGCCGGGGAATAAATAATGCAAATAAATAGTTAAGAGTTAAGTGTCCGGGGCGGGGCGCGGGGCGGGGCGGGGCGGGGAGGGGGTCTACCCGAGCGCGGCGGCGGTGTGGTAGAGCTGCATGAGCACCTGCACGTGCAGCGGCAGGCACGAGCGCCGGTCGCGCGTGTCCCCGTCCAGCGCCAGCCACGACAGCGCGTTGTACCCCTCCAGCACGTACCTGCAACGGGGACCGCACGGTTAAACTTGTCCAATCTACGTAATGTATGGAGTTTGAGCCGACCAACTAGCTCGCTCACTCATCATATACATCTCCACTGCTGGCCCTAAACTGGGCCGATCAGGCCTTAGTCAACTACTCTGGTCGAGTGGTGGGTTGGTTGAATACACAACCTTAGAATTTTTTCGTAGGTTTGTTCCCTCACGATGTTTTCCTTCACCGTTTTAGCCAACAAGTATTCCGGAATGATATCAGTAAACTATTTATTAACTTTATGTTGCCTATAAGATAACTGAGCACTTGCACACCACTTTCGCTTCTTTCACACCCACTACCCTCATTATCATCATTATCAGTCCATATACGTCCCCACTGCTGGGGAACGGGCCTTCTCCTACCTAGAGCGATAAGGCCTTAGTCACTCTACCCTTTGGTATGTATGTGTGTGTACCTGAGCACGTCGGTGGTGAGCTGGCTGTCGAGCGGGTGCGCGTTGTGGTCGCGGCGCAGCGACAGCGAGTACATGTCGTCGGACTGCAGGCTGCCGGCGTGCAGGTGCAGCGCGTACATGTATGTGTGTGTACCTGAGCACGTCGGTGGTGAGCTGGCTGTCGAGCGGGTGCGCGTTGTGGTCGCGGCGCAGCGACAGCGAGTACATGTCGTCGGACTGCAGGCTGCCGGCGTGCAGGTGCAGCGCGTACATGTATGTGTGTGTACCTGAGCACGTCGGTGGTGAGCTGGCTGTCGAGCGGGTGCGCGTTGTGGTCGCGGCGCAGCGACAGCGAGTACATGTCGTCGGACTGCAGGCTGCCGGCGTGCAGGTGCAGCGCGTACATGTATGTGTGTGTACCTGAGCACGTCGGTGGTGAGCTGGCTGTCGAGCGGGTGCGCGTTGTGGTCGCGGCGCAGCGACAGCGAGTACATGTCGTCGGACTGCAGGCTGCCGGCGTGCAGGTGCAGCGCGTTCTTGAGGAAGGCGGGGCAGGCGTCCCGCAGGTGCGCGCAGCCCGCCCACCACCAGGCCGGCATCCCGCCCAGCGGCGCCGTCGACACCATGTAGCCCAGCGCCAGCGGCTGCTGCAGCACCGTGCCCACTTGCTCCTGGAGGACAGACAAGTTTACAACGTTAGACTGTTTGTTCATACATATTCGTTAACGTCACACCTAACAACGATTATCATGGATCGAAGGCAGGCCATACGATAATTTCGCGTAAAATTTTTCATTCACAATTTTTTGTGATTAAAGTATGAAAAGTAGCACCGAGTCAGGGTGCCACTGAAACAAGTTCGAGTTTGTTAACTTCTATACAATTATTGTTACTTACCACAAATAATTGCCACAAAAGAAACCCGATTTAGAAAAACAACAAACAAAGTACATTCGTTATAAAATTTAAGTAGTGCGGGTGCTGCTGCAGCTGCTCGGGCTCGTCGCCGGGCTCGTGGTCGCGCGGTGGATGCTCACCTCCATGGGGTCGTGGCTGCGCATGTAGTGCGGGTGCTGCTGCAGCTGCTCGGGCTCGTCGCCGGGCTCGTGGTCGCGCGGTGGATGCTCACCTCCATGGGGTCGTGGCTGCGCATGTAGTGCGGGTGCTGCTGCAGCTGCTCGGGCTCGTCGCCGGGCTCGTGGTCGCGCGGTGGATGCTCACCTCCATGGGGTCGTGGCTGCGCATGTAGTGCGGGTGCTGCTGCAGCTGCTCGGGCTCGTCGCCGGGCTCGTGGTCGCGCGGTGGATGCTCACCTCCATGGGGTCGTGGCTGCGCATGTAGTGCGGGTGCTGCTGCAGCTGCTCGGGCTCGTCGCCGGGCTCGTGGTCGCGCGGTGGATGCTCACCTCCATGGGGTCGTGGCTGCGCATGTAGTGCGGGTGCTGCTGCAGCTGCTCGGGCTCGTCGCCGGGCTCGTGGTCGCGCGGTGGATGCTCACCTCCATGGGGTCGTGGCTGCGCATGTAGTGCGGGTGCTGCTGCAGCTGCTCGGGCTCGTCGCCGGGCTCGTGGTCGCGCGGTGGATGCTCACCTCCATGGGGTCGTGGCTGCGCATGTAGTGCGGGTGCTGCTGCAGCTGCTCGGGCTCGTCGCCGGGCTCGTGGTCGCGCGGTGGATGCTCACCTCCATGGGGTCGTGGCTGCGCATGTAGTGCGGGTGCTGCTGCAGCTGCTCGGGCTCGTCGCCGGGCTCGTGGTCGCGCGGTGGATGCTCACCTCCATGGGGTCGTGGCTGCGCATGTAGTGCGGGTGCTGCTGCAGCTGCTCGGGCTCGTCGCCGGGCTCGTGGTCGCGCGGTGGATGCTCACCTCCATGGGGTCGTGGCTGCGCATGTAGTGCGGGTGCTGCTGCAGCTGCTCGGGCTCGTCGCCGGGCTCGTGGTCGCGCGGTGGATGCTCACCTCCATGGGGTCGTGGCTGCGCATGTAGTGCGGGTGCTGCTGCAGCTGCTCGGGCTCGTCGCCGGGCTCGTGGTCGCGCGGTGGATGCTCACCTCCATGGGGTCGTGGCTGCGCATGTAGTGCGGGTGCTGCTGCAGCTGCTCGGGCTCGTCGCCGGGCTCGTGGTCGCGCGGTGGATGCTCACCTCCATGGGGTCGTGGCTGCGCATGTAGTGCGGGTGCTGCTGCAGCTGCTCGGGCTCGTCGCCGGGCTCGTGGTCGCGCGGTGGATGCTCACCTCCATGGGGTCGTGGCTGCGCATGTAGTGCGGGTGCTGCTGCAGCTGCTCGGGCTCGTCGCCGGGCTCGTGGTCGCGCGGTGGATGCTCACCTCCATGGGGTCGTGGCTGCGCATGTAGTGCGGGTGCTGCTGCAGCTGCTCGGGCTCGTCGCCGGGCTCGTGGTCGCGCGGTGGATGCTCACCTCCATGGGGTCGTGGCTGCGCATGTAGTGCGGGTGCTGCTGCAGCTGCTCGGGCTCGTCGCCGGGCTCGTGGTCGCGCGGTGGATGCTCACCTCCATGGGGTCGTGGCTGCGCATGTAGTGCGGGTGCTGCTGCAGCTGCTCGGGCTCGTCGCCGGGCTCGTGGTCGCGCGGTGGATGCTCACCTCCATGGGGTCGTGGCTGCGCATGTAGTGCGGGTGCTGCTGCAGCTGCTCGGGCTCGTCGCCGGGCTCGTGGTCGGCGCGGCGCGGCGAGGCGCGCGGGCTGCCCTGCGGCCACATGTGGTTGAACATGTCGCCGATAAGCAGCTCCGTCATGTTGTCCTCGCCCATGTCCTCGTCCACCATGTCCACGTCGAGGAACATCATGTCGTTCTCGACGCCGTTCGCCATCGGCTGCTCGAACGGCATCGGGTTCGACTGTAATTGGAAACACGTGTGGTTAGTATAATAGTACAGTTAGCCTCAGTAACATCGAAATGTCTCAGATTTATGATGAAAACTAGAAACGGTTTCATACAAAAGTGATAAATTGCTAAAAGGCGCGTGCTTAACCCACGCAACATAAATAATACGAAATCACTTGAACGTCTCATTTTTAAAATGAAACGAACATTTCAGACTTCTGCCTGCGTTCTCCTGCAACGTCATCAAAGATGCTGAAGTACTTTACTTGATGAAAGGATCTGGTTGCTATCATGTAAACTGTATTTAGATAGAAATCTCTTATGTGTCAATGACTCTTAGGTAAAGTTTACAGATTTACTTTTTAATTCACTTTGATTATCTGTAAATCAATATCTTGCTTAGCAACATCGCAATCCAGTACCTGCGTGGTGGCCGACGTGGGGAAGACGAGTATATGCGTGGCGCTGACATCGCGCGGCGTGTGCAGATGGGACTGTATGGAGGCCTGGCTGAAGCGCTCGTCGGGCGTGAACCGGTCGGCCATGAGCCGCAGGCACGAGTCGGGCTCGGTGCTCACGAGGCACGCCGACACGATGCTGGGCGTGCCGCCCGGGTACAGCACGCTGCAGCTGCCGCAGATCTCGCGCAGCATCGACGACGCGCGGACTAGGTTCTTGCGCGAGAGCAGCCAGCTCCACCCTGAGGGAGGGGCAAGCGAATATGTTACATACATTCTACAAATACAAAGGTTCGTTAGGTTAAGTACATAGTTAATTATACTAACTATTTTAAATCTTTAAATTTACCGTTTAAATTTATTTTTTAAGTTGTAAATTTACATGATAAAAAAAAATGCATTTAGCTTGAAATCGAGTTGGCTATTTTACCAAAAGCAGTAAATGCTCCCTCAGGCCATTCAATAGGTATAATTTTCATACGATATTTAAAATCTGCTGCTTCCATTCTTCCATCCCCGACTTTAGATACCCTCATAGACTTTTTTTCTAACTCATCGTCATCGTCTCCGGACTTGCGGGGGAGCGGATGGCTCTCACCCCTCTGTGCACCCATATTCTTGTCAATAAATTGGGTGTATCTACACCCACAGCTAGTTAATACCACCATCTTCTAGACAAACAGTATCTTTTCCCACCATCATCAATGGCCCCACTCACCCTTCAACTCGCCGTGCCCGATGCGGCCCACGCGGCCCACGACGAGCCGCCAGGGCTGCGCGGCCTGCGACATGACGCCGAGCGTGAAGTCCATCAGCTTCTTGAGGCCCAGCCGCCGCGCCGGCCCGCACCGCCTCCGGCGAGACCTGGGAATGACAATAAGATTCTTAAGTTGGCTGAACTAGAATTAGACAAATTTAACTGACGCTTTTTGCTGCTTTAGGCTAATCACACGTCAATGATACATTTGATTTTACTTTGAGACTATCGGATGGCGATACAACGAAAGCTCTATATTGTTACTGAAGAAAAAATAATTTGAATAGTTTTTAGACAAATTCCTAAGTTATATTGACTGATATTATTGAAATGACAAACCAAGAATTATTTTCGTTTATAATTTAACGAATGTTACTTACGCAATATTTTAGACGTATACTAGTCCTAGTAGTATTTTGTATAAAACGCATATAATAGTGTGGACTAGTTTGAATAATAATAAAATATTACACATAACCCCATGTGCGAAATGGATGTTAAGAATGTGTTTACTATAAACCTTTAAAGTCATCGTCATCGTCATACCTGGGCGGCACGTGCACGTTGATGGCGACGGTGTCGAGCAGCTCGCCGCGCGCGTCGGTGGCGGCGGCCAGCAGCCAGCGCTGGTCGTGCGAGAGGCAGTACGAGAGGAACAGCACCGCGCCCTGCTCGCCGCACGCCTGGCCCCACGTCTCCGCCACCTCCTTGAGCGCGCGCGGCGGCGCCAGCACCCACGCCGGCGAGAATAGCTTGTAGGGCGCTCGGTTTTTTTCCTGTGTTGACAAATAAAAAACATAAATAAAAAGCATTTTTTTTTAACTAGAAGGCTACCAAGATGACCTCTTTACACCTAATCTATACTAATATTATAAAGCTGAAGAGTTTGTTTGTTTGTTTGAACGCGCTAATCTCAGGAACTACTGGTTCGATTTGAAAAAATCTTTTTGCGTTATATAGACCATTTATCGAGGAAGGCTTTAGGCTATATAACATCACGCTGCGACCAATAGGATACAATGGAAAATGTGTAAAAAACGGGGGAAACGCGAACGAAGTCGCTGGCACAGCTAGTATTAATGATATTTAGTAGCTTCATCATCGTCATCATTATCAGCCTATAATTTATTCCACTGTTGGAAATTGGTGTACCCAAATTAATGCCACTCCCGCGCACCCCCGGCTACTTGAATCCAACTCCTACCACCGTACCCTCTTGCGAGGTCGCGTTACACTACTTTTACCTATGCTATTTTTTATCTGATGAGTTATGTTGATGATTTGACTAGTAGCTTACATGAAACATTTTATAAATATGTAGATTGAATTTTAGAAATCTAAGAACTCTTTTTATTAAATCAGCGTGAACCTCAAGCATCCACATTTTGTATACGCTTCATCAAATATTTTTGGATTTTACCTATGTCGAACACGGGGCAAAAAATGTCAAAGGTTTCGTTTTTGTAAGTTGTTGGGTAAGTTGTTCGAATCTGTCAAGTACTCACATCCTTGTTGTTGAGGAAGAGGTTAGCGTCGGCGTGCGTGCCGAAGCCGGTGAGCGACTTCCCGTTGGGCGTGTGCGCGAGCAGCCGGCGCGCGCCGCAGAACACGCTGAAGGCCAGCGCGCGCGCCTCCGCGCCGCCGCCCGCGCCCGCGCCGCCAGCCGCCTCGCGCCCGCCCAGCGCGCCCAGGCCCCACGACTCGCAGACGCCCTCCAGAGATATTATCTGTAACGTTACACGAATACTTTGAAATGTTTACTGGACTCTGGATATACTCGTACTGCATAAGTTTTTGAATTCATAATGAAGTCTTCTTATTTATCATCGTCACTTCAGTTTCGGCACACCCCGAACACATACTATCGAACAATCTTGACACAATTTCACAAAGTGTCTTACTTTACTCGTTGACTGACTAGATTGAAAAGGGTAAGTAAATAGTTGCGATCTCAAATTATGTAAGTCGAAGGAAATGCAAGTAAGTATGATTCTGCTCTCATCTCCCGTACTCCGTACCAGCGCCGCCGCGCCGCCCTCCTCCTGCTGCACGTACCTTGACGAGCGGGTTGTGGTGCGCGAGGTGATGGTGCGCGCGCGCGGCGAGGCGCAGCAGCGCGTGCAGCGCGGCGGCGCGGTGCGCGTGCGCGCCCGGCGGCTCCACCAGGTACAGCACCAGCGCCGCCGAGCCGCCCTCCTCCTCCTCCCACGTGCCCGCGCCCACGCTGGCCGCCGACCCGGCGCCTGGACCTGCGGGGACCGAAAACGATCGTTACTGTCACCACCCATAGTGTTAAGTTAATATCATAACTGTACTATTTCATGTTTAAACGCGTTTTAAAATTAAGAAGTATAATGTACATACCGGCACTGGTAGAGGTGTCCTCGGCGTCGCTCTGGCTGGTGGGGTCGGGCGTGGAGGGCGGGCGCATGGGCGTGGGCGGCTGCGGCGAGGGCGCGCGCGCGGCCGGGGCGGGCGCCGCCGCCGCGCGGTCCAGGTTGGTGGAGGCCAGCAGCGGCAGCAGCGTGGAGCGCAGCGCCTCGGCGTAGGCCCGGAGGTAGTCGCCGAGGCGGCCGGGCGGCGGGTCGCTGAGCCAGTCGTCCTGGCGGTCGCGGGTGTCGGGCGCGGCGCGGTAGATGCCGTCCCGCGCGAGGCGGCCGAGCGGTCGATGCCGGCCGAGGCGGCAGGACTCGTAGGCGGCGGAGAGCTCGCGGAAGAAGGCTCGGAGGGGGTCGGCGAGCGCGTCGGCGTCGGCGGCGAGCACGACGTAGGTGACGTCGCGCGCGTACGCGTACGGCTCGAGCGCGAGCCGCTCCCAGTGCCGCAGCGCGTACGGGGACAGCGACACCCAGTCGCGGTCGTGCCCGACCAGGAGAGGTGGGACCGGCTGTGGAACAAATTATCTCTTTTTAGCAAATCATACGTCATTTATTAATTGAAATAGGGAAAATTGTCTATGCTCCGCTCGAAAACACCTCAGATCGGTGACAGTAACAGACAATAAACGACACAAAAACTGTCAATATTTCCGGCAGATTTGAAAATGGGGAAACTTAGACAACTTGCAACAGCCTGTTTTGCCAAGCGTGATGGTATGTTAATGTTCTCAATAACGTCCTTACGTGATCGATAAAGATAACTGAGCACGATTAGGAATCGCTACCCTGAACACATATACTGATGAAGGGTTCCACAATGATGGTTGTTAAACTCCCACTCCCAGCCGTCCCCATATTACAGTTAAATGATTCATAGATGCAGGACCATTGAGGAAGGCTTATGTCCAGCAGTGGACGGCCCCAGCTGATACGATGGTGCGTACCTGCGGCTCGCAGAGGTCCTCGTTGCCGCGGCCGGCGAGGCGGTGGAACTGGCGCCACGTGAGCGGGCCCGTGACGCCGTCCCACATGCGCGCGCCGCAGCAGCGCTTCTGGATCGCGTCCTGCAGCAGCGGCCGGAGGCGGCGCATCAATCTGGACGAATAAATAAGTGTCTTGTTACATTTTTGGATTAGCCATTTGGCAAGTTTGTACTCAATTGTGTAATAAAGTCAGTGTAACATGATGGGACAAGGTTTGTTATATATTAAGGTTATCACATTTGGTCCAATTCTCATATAGACTGTAGTTGTTTATCTGCATTTATTAGAAAGAATATTAATTTGATATTAAATAAGTATATCAAGTTTTCTTGCAGTCTTATTGAAAATTAGATGTAATTAATTACATTGGACCAAATGCGACTGAACCAATAAAAATATCCATCTCTTACAAGTATAATGTTATTCTGACAAGCGGTTTGGAATATGTATGGTATAACACTATTAAAGTTTAAATTAATAAGGAACGGGGCGTGGTTTTAGTGGACGAAATTATTGTACATACTGGCTACATAATCAAAGTACAAACAAAAATCAATCAGTTGTTACTTTGCAGTTACAGTCAGTCACATAAGTATTTATTGTGTGTGTATGTTAAATCGACATATGTTGTAATTCGTTGTGTACTTGTTGTGTGGTCAATAAATCATTTCCATTTCTATATGTACGATCATGTAGTCTTGTATAGATATTGTGTGATTGTATTATGTAATATGTAAATGTAATCTGTCACTCTCCTGGTTTTGTTCCTTATACCAGGTGCCCACGATACAGGACCTTTCCTAGTGTGGGACCTACTGTAATGCTCAATATTTCACATGTTTTCTGGAAATAAACTATTTGTATTTGTATACCTTACGACGTCCCTCGAGGAGCGCGGCGCGCGAGCACCGATGAAGGGCCACCGGTGCACCGCGCCGGGCGCCCCCGCACTATCAGTTGTGGAGTTGTTGCCCCCGCCCGGGCCGCACGCCGCCCGCAGCGCGCGCGCCGCCGCCGACCCGCCGTCCGAGTATCTGAAAACGTACCACGCATTTAGGATACATGTTGCATTTTTGGATTGGCATTTGGAATTTTTGTGAAGTCGTTGAATGTGCACAGTAGCTAACCAGCTAAACCTAAACCATCGATGGATCGATCCCATAATTTTTGCTACACTTCTTTGCAGCCCATTTGTTAAAACATTCGTTACGTATACTCACTTACCGACAACGGTCATTAAGCCATTCGGATTGAGGTAATTTATGTTCCATCACAGCAAAAGGCATGAATCAACAACAGGTTAAAAAACCGGCCAAGTGCGAGTCGGGCTCGCGCACAAAGGGTTCCGTAGCAGCAAATATAATAAAAATCAACCTATCTCAAAAACTATAAGAGATACTTTGATCAAACCAAAAATCGTTGAAAGAGTTAATTAGCATGCATCACCTCTATTTTTTTTAGAATTTTATACCCCGTAGTTATAAAAATAGAGGGGGGGGACATACTTTTTACGACTTTGAGAGCTGATATCTCAAAAACCGTTCACTTTAAGAAAAATGTTTTTTAGAAAACTTTATATCATTTTAAAAGACCTTTCCATTGATACCCCACACGGGTATGTACATCGAAAAAAAAAATTTCATCCCTCAGTTACATGTATGGGGGGCCCCACCCCCAATTCTTTTTTTTACTATTTAGTGTCATATTTTTGTAGCGGTTCATACAACACATATTCCCATCAAATTTCATCACTGTAGTACTTATAGTTTCCGAGTAAATCGGCTGTGACAGACGGACAGACGGACAGACGGACAGACGGACAGACGGACATGACGAAACTATAAGGGTTCCGTTTTTGCCATTTTGGCTACGGAACCCTAAAAAAGATATAGAACATACTGGTATCCAAACTTTGATTCTAGAAAAGGTAAGAAGTGCCAGGTTAGCTTGGTACGAGCATGTTATGAGGAGGGAAGCAAGCCATGTTACTAGAAGAGTGATGAGTATCAATGTCAATGGACGTAATAGTAGAGCAAGGCCGAAGAAGACATGGATGGATTGCGTGAGATGATATGGGAGTGAAAGGAGTAGACACAAAGCTGACGTGGTCCGAGTGGAGGAAGTACACATGGTGCGTCGACCCAGTGGCGTAGCGTTCCTTGTCGGGTTCCTATCTTTAATATCGAAGAAATATGAATGTAATTCTATTTTTCAATTAACTTTAACGACAAGCGAGATATAGCTGTTTAAAGTTCCCGGGTGGACAGAGAGATCCGATATGGCAGATGACGTCACAATTACACTACGGCCATACGCGATCCATATAAAACTCCGTTTTGTAAGAAAGAGATAGAAAATTAACTTTTATTCCTTATAAATCCTTCGTTTGTGAACCGATTTTCATTTTTATTTCACATTTTAGTATATGTTTAAGCCTTTTTTCATAATTTGTTGTAAAATTCAAGATTGCAGATTTATGCATATTCTCTATTGTTCGGAGGCCCTTACATGGAGGTAAAGATTGCTTATATGGAGGTGAAAATTTTGTCGTTTATAAAATAAAATAATTATTTTTTCTATCACACTTTGGGGGCCCCCGTGGCCCCATATAATTGATACTGCAGATACGGCTGTAGCAACGCCCCTGCGTCGACCCCACTTAGAGTAGCACAAGGACAGGAGAATGATGTGTATCCAAACTTCAATCGGTTTTCGAGGCATCGTGAATCGATCTTAAGTATATTAGACGTTGCACTCACTCGAGCAGGTTGAGCCTGAGCGGGTCGGGCAGGCGCGGGCGCGCGGCGGCGGCGGCGGCGCGCGCGAGCGCCTCGGCGCCGCCGCCGCCCGGGCCCGCGCACTGCGCCGCCACCGCGCCCGCCACGTCCGCCAGCCGCGCGCCGCCCAGCGACCCTCCCGGCTCGGGCGCGATGCCGGTGATCTCCATCTCGTCCTGCAACACACGGGGATAGTAAGCGTTGGATACACTTTGGTATGTTGTAAGCAGATTTCGCTAGGCTTACATCGAATTTTTTTTTCTTATATAAAAGGCTAACAAGATGACCTCACTCCACCTGATAGTAAGCGGTAGTGAGATCCAAATATGAGGTCGACAGGCACAATAGATCGAATGCCTTATTTCTCCAATAGAATAGGACATCCTTATGGTGCGTAAGTGATGATGGTCGATGGTAAATTTGGCATTTTAAGTACATTCTATATAGGCCCATGTGGCATAAAAAGTACATATTTATTAGTTTTAGAAACATCTTAAATATAAGAATCAGAAAATGACACCAAAAAATATTACATGATCTAGTAAAATCGTGACAACAACACCAAATTCAAATCAATTTACTCAATGCAGATTTTAAGGGTAAGGGTAATACTTGTTGTTAGAGGTAATCCCCGTTCATTAAAACACCATTTACACAATTGTCAAGCGCTGTTAGCACATCTATCCCGTCATCGGTACTAGGGTGAGACAGTGCAGTCACCTCGTAGAAGAGTCCGGCGCGGTGCGCGAGCCGGCGGTTGACGACGGCGCTGAAGCCGCAGGTGCAGCGCGAGGGCTCGTCGTCGGGCGCGCCGGGCGAGCCGTCCTCGTCCCAGCCGCCGCCCACGCCCGCGCACCCCGTCAGGTACGTGGCGGCGTCCGCGCCGCGGATGTTGCCAACAACCTGGAAATACAAAAGAATATTAGAGAAAAGATCCATATACATTTAGAAAATCACTATGACAAATTTAGAACATTTTAAGATCTTATTTTTGAATACACTTTTATGGCCCGATCAGCAAAACAGAATGTACCTGCTACAAATAGTCTACTCGATTTGCTATTGATAACATTAATGTCCTATAAAGTTGATAGAAATAGCAAACAAATATTTTTCCTTCGACAATTATGTAATTATTTGTGTTTAATGTAAATTTAAAATTGGAAAAGGTAAATTACTGTTTTACTGTTCCTATTTACATTTAAAGCACATGTTTCCATTAGGTAATTTAACAATAGATTCAGCGCAGTAAATAATGCGCGTGCGCATAAGTATTTCGGTGCAACACATACCTTAGGCCCAGCGTTGCACACGCACAGCGTGCAACTATCAAAGTTGTGATCGCGGAACACGTTCAGCACGGTGTCCGCCAGCAGCACGTTGACGAGCAGCGGGCAGGCGGCGCGGGCGGCGCGCGGCTCGGCGGGGCTGGCGGGCGCGCGCGCGGGCGCGGCGGTAGCGGCGGGGGCGGGTTCGGTGTCGGGGCGGCGGGCGCGCGCGTCCTTCGTATCTCGCTGTTCGCGCGGGGAGCGCGTCTCGGTGGCGGGGGATGCGCTTCGTTTCACTCCTGTTTTAACAATGATAAATACATTAAAACATTTTAACAATTAAAAACATGTAAGATTTTAGACTTCCGCGTTCCATTACACTAAATATTAGTCTTTATGGGTCTACACGCGATATTCATCATCATCATCATCAGCCCATATACGTCCCCACTGCTGGGGCACGGGCCTACCCTAAACTAGGGCGATAAGGCCTTAGTCGACCACGCTGGCCAAGTGCGGGTTGGTCGACTACACAACCTTAGAATTTCTTCGTAGGTGTGCAGGTTTCCTCACGATGTTTTCCCTCACCGTTAAAGCGTCGAATTAACACGCGATATTAGGAGTAGCAATTACATAGCTAGTTCGCTCGCGACTATGATTGGTGTAACCCAGTCGAAACATCGAGCAGTAAGTAGCTATGTAATTGCTACTGCTAATAACGCGTGTAGGTAGACCCATAAAGACTAATATTTAACTAAACATCATGACTTATACCAAAGTTTCTTGAATTTAAGAGCTTTGAATTATATGACACCACACAATAATTTGTTAGTAAAAATAACCTAGGCCACCAATATTTTATAGCAATGACAAGTGACTATTCAGATAAGAATATATTTTACGCTGACTTCACATGATGACGCTTTTGCCACACTTTGAAATCTTTCACTGGCTCCGACTTCAATAACAGTATCACTCACCAGTCCTGGTGTCGGGCGGCGGCTGGTCGGGCGGCGCGGGCGCGTCGCGCTCGGCGAGCTGCCAGCGCGGGCGGTACACGGAGCTGGCGGGCAGCGCCACCGGCGGCAGCAGCTGGCTGGGCAGCGCCGACAGCGGCGCGTACTTCGACGAGCCCACGTACTTGTACACAGTGGGCGGCTTGAACACGTACGACCAGTCCTGTAACAAGCGGCGAGACTTTACACACCCACATACATTGGATACCCGCTATAATAAATACCGGAAGTTCAAGAAATTGATTTTAAACTTGTTTTTTTTTTATAAAAGGCTTACAAGATGACCACACTTCACCTGATGGTAAGCGGTAGTGTATATTACACTATCTGTGCCATTTTCCATTGTTTCGGCAAGTCGTACCATGATGTAATATAGCCTAAAACCTGTCTCGATAAATGGTCGATCCAACACAAAAAGAATTGTTCAGTTCGAACCTGAAGTTCCTGAGATTAGCGCGTTCAAATAAACAAACAAGCTCTTCATTCATAATATTAGTATAGATATCGTACCTCGATAGGGTCCTGCGGCGGGCTGCCGCCCGGGTGCGCGGCGGCGTGCGGCTCGTCGGGCAGCGTGAACCCGGGCGAGGGCTGCGCGTGCGCCTCCATGCTCGGCGGCGTCGGGAACATCTTGCTCAGCTCCTCCGCGCGCACGCAGCGCGTCGCGCACCGCGACTCCTCCGACGACTTGTTCGAGTCCGGCGGCGTTTGCACTTGCAGCTGGTGGCGGGATGAACAATATTACTACTAAACTAGGTACATTCACATGTAACACATATAACTATTCTACTTTATTTAAATTTATTTTTATAAGCTAATCTCATTATCTCTACATAGTGTTTATGCCTATTAAATAATTAATACATATGTACAATTGTACATACTATGAAGGAAGGTTTTTATATAAATATCCGAAGCGAAGCGAGGGCGGATCTCTAGTGAATTATATTTACAATTAAAAGACATAAGAATAAATTTAAATAACAGGTAAATGGCGCCAAATTAGCCACTTTAGTAAGTCTTGCAACAGGTTTCCAAAACAGACAATTTATATAATAACCAACAATTTATTAAATTTTCTTTTATGGACATGCATAAATAAACCTTAAAGTTATACCAAAATGTTCACTATAATTTATTTATTGACAAGAAAAGTAAACTTTATTTAATCAAACATTTATTCAACTGGAACATTTCGTTACAACCAAGTTGACTTAGATAAGTAATAGACGAATAAATAAGGGTGCACACTCACAAGTCTTACCGTCTCATCGCCGCTGGCCGCGTCGTCCGAGTTGTCGAATATCTGCTCGAGGTCCTTCAGGGTGGGGCAGAGCCCGTTCGACGTGAATAAGTTCTTGTAATCCTTCACGTCCT
The DNA here is from genome assembly GCA_039566165.1 of Maruca vitrata. NCBI lineage: Eukaryota > Metazoa > Arthropoda > Insecta > Lepidoptera > Crambidae > Maruca > Maruca vitrata. Next base: position 2,044,959 of record CM076918.1, on the reverse strand, counting down.
CCTGGAAACAACATCACGTAGATAAGTAAAGAGTACTAACGGAAATTAGCAGTGGCGCAGTGTGTGAGATGGAGGGGGATGAAATTACTGAGTAAGGTCTCACCATGACAGATAAAAAACTAAAGAACTGGTCCATCTAACTTGTATTCTACATTGGCAGCCATACACCCAACGAATAGCATCATTCATAAACAGGACTATCAGTCGTCCCGTCATATTAGTAAATGCTCTCAATACTCAATAGTTTATAATCTCACATCTCACACTAGGCCCTAGGACACCGTAAGGCGCACTGCGTGGCACAGTATCGGTGGCCGTTATGGTTATATGGTCCTAACCATGTTACCGAGTTAGAGTCGCGACTCGCGTCTCACTTATCTTATCACTGGCACATATCCTTGTCGTGGCATTTTTTCTTATTCTTGATTCAGCTACTACGTCGACAGCTCTCTGCTCGCTCTCTCGCGTATTCTACTTTGGCAGCCATACACCCAACGAGTAGCATGACTGGGATCTACTCATAAACTGGATCATATCACTCCCGTCATATTAATAAACATCACACACTAGGCCCTAGACCACCGTAAGGCGCACTGATTGGCACAGTATCAGTAGCCGTTATGGTTATATGGTCCTAACCATGTTACCGAGTTAGGGTCGCGACTCGCGTCTCACTTATCTTATGGCACATATCTTTGTCGTGGCATTTTTTCTTATTCTTGATTCAGCTACTACGTCGACAGCTCTCACGCCCTGGTACTCACCGGGTCCTGCTTCAGGTCGAGCCGGCGCGGGTCGGGCGCGGGCATGGCGGCCATGCGCGTGTGGTCGTGGCCCGCGTACAGGTCCGCGCCGAGCGCCGCGCCCAGCGCCAGCTCCTCGCGGAACGGGCTCTGCTCGCTCTTGAACCGCTTTACAGGATGCTCCAGCCTGGATGAACATGAGCAGATTTCTAAACATTCATTTTCATAACACTTTTTCGCTTATCTGTACGCAGTAAGAACGATGGTTGGAAAAGTGTTCCCTCTCTAAATGCCGATAGAGCTGCCAGAGCAGATAGGCTCTCAGTGTGAATAAACGTGATAATTTTTTCATTTCATTTCAGTCAAAAAGTTAACCAAACTAATTTATAGTAATCACGCTATGGATAAATGTAGGCTAAAGTTGAACACAACGATCATCAAGCTTAACTGACGTTGATGCGCACATAGACACAATGATATTGCGAGCCTAAAGATTCACTCCTACTTGAAGTTTTAAGCAGGGTGTCCGTATTGATACTCGCACACCTATTTACAAATGTCGAAATTCTATCTTACCAAACCATTCTAGTAATGGAACTGAGATTGAATTCGAGGTTGCTTGACGCTTAGGCTGTTCTCCATTGATATATAACGCCATAGCCGAAATCGATTAGACAATATTAAAAACTAAATTAGTTCCTTGAGTCAACGAGTTGGTGGTATTTAATTATTTCACTGTTGGACACGGACGGTAACTGTTAGTCTATGTTATATAACAAAAAATAAAATAAAAAGTTATTTTCAACAACGAGTAGCATGACAAGTGGGACAATTATCATCAGTCCATATACGACCCCACTGCTGGGAAAATTCAAATTTGAAAAACACAGTGGTATGTGACGGGGTCTGAGCTGGCGACCCCTCGCATGGCAAGCGACGACCTTAACCACTCTGCCATCGACGGTTTTTTAACAGTAGTGGAAGTCCCGTTGTCTCACCAGGCGAGCACGGTGGTGTAGTCGTAGAGCATGTGCAGCGAGTGCTCGTCCTCGAGCGGGTCGAGGCGGCGCGCGGGGCTCGGCAGCTGCGGCCGGCGCGCCGGCTCCGCCTCCGCCGCGCCTGCGCCCGCGCCCGCTGTTAGAGAAGTGCCCATCGGAGACTCGCCCTGGAAGACAGATGAATGCGTTACGATTGTAGCAAAAAAAATAATAGAATCATCAATTCACTTTATAACAATGAGGGTTAACATGAATGAGAAATATTGACATGTATGTCAATGTCACATTAAAAATAACCAATCATGCTGCAGTTCGGAATAGAATAGAATAGGTTTATTTTGCATAAAACATGGTACACAGGACGTACTCGACCTACGTACGACTCGGACCTCACGCCTTCTTATTTCCATCTAGTGAATTGGGTAGTTTCCTAAGTCAAATTTTACATGTGATTTCACAATTAATAGTAAGATATAGGCAGATTAATAACATAAGTCAAATTGAAATTAAAATTTCTGACAAAATGAGGCAATAATATACATTTGAAGTTGGGTGGGCGAGTCCATTATAAAATATCAAAAGTGATTAAAATAAACAATACCATATTTCAAATTACATAATTAATAACAACTTTTTTTGAGACCATTTTCATAAACGCAATATTAAGTATACTTGCCGAACAAATTTCTGGCGCGTTGCATACAAATAACTGAAGCGTGACGTCACGATTCAGTCACTTTTTGTATGGAGCGTTTTGAGCTTGCCTAAATGATGTGCTATTGAAACAGTAATATCTCGGCGAGTTTTAAAGTTATGACAATAATTCTTTAAGCATTTTTTTAATGTTGTGTGGTCCATCAATCTACATCAAAATAAAAAAATAACAACTACCCTATTGCTCTTGCGCTTACCCTCATTGTGTCAAGCTGATTTGGTCCCATGCAACTTTTTCGTAACAACGCAAAGTCAATGTTCTGAACTGCTTTTTACATTTAAACTATTGTTTGATTCAACTCTGTCATTACATTTCTCAATTTAATCGTAACAGCTTACATTGAATTTATTACTGTCGTTTAAGTAATTCTAATCGTACGAAATAATTGTCCTTTTACAGAGTAACTCATATTTAACCATTCATTATGGATATAATTTCATTAACAATTCCTTATGGAACCTTAAATTACTCTTATAACCTTATTCGATATCGTAAAAATATTTGGCAAGACCTGGATGCGATCAGCATAAGACCGGGTCAAATGGAAATCACAGGGCTGATGTAAACGAAGATGGAACCTTATGTACACAATTGTGAGAGAGATCATCTGCAGTAGCCACTTTATCACATACTAGCTGTGCCAGCGACTTCGTTCGCGTTTCCCCCGTTTTTTACACATTTTCCATTGTATCTTTGCTCCTATTGATCGCAGCGTGATGTTATATAGCCTAAAGCCTTCCTCGATAAATGGTCTATACAACGCAAAAAGATTTTTTTCAAATCGAACCAGTAGTTCCTGAGATTAGCGCGTTCAAACAAACAAACAAATTCTTCAGCTTTATAATATTAGTATAGATAGTATAGATTAGTTACCTGCGTGTAGTGCTTGGGCGGCGGCGCGGAGGGCGGCGCGGGCGTGGGCGGCGCGTGCGGGTCGGGCGTGGGCGCCGGCGTGTGCAGCGTCGTCGGCATGGCGCCGCCGCTCTGTACCGATTAATACAAGATTTACTTACACCGATTTTTTTTTGTTTAAATTTATTTTAGTCTCTGTATAATTCCTTCGCACTTATTTTTATAAGTTAAACGAAGATGAATTTCTTTTAAGTTAAACGAAGAGCTTAACGATTTTCTTCTTGACCCAATGACGACTCTTATAAAAAAAAATTGATACATACTATTAAAATTTCGATGTTACGTTGACCATTGAAGCCAGACTTTTTCGTTAACATTTAAATTATGTTATCGGGTTTCCAAAGAATTTTTATTCTAACAACATTACTTACTCAGTTGCATAATGTTATAGAAACAATCAATAAATGTCGTTGTAGCATTTTATGACTAGAGCATCGATTTACTCTTATCAAAGATCAGAGGTCTCTCTTTAACCGATCCCAGTACCTGTGTGAGGTGCAGATGCTCGGTGGGCGATGGCTCGGTGGGCGGCGGGCCGGCGGAGGGCGGCGCGGAGCCGGCGTGCGGCGGGGACGCGGCGCCGCAGCTGCCCGGCGAGCCGCCCGCGCCGCGCCCGCAGTGCGCGCCCTCGGCGCCCGCCCTGCAGCCGCCCCTGGAATACACCACATTAACTCAACACGGGATACCGACGCGATGGGGTACGACCCTGTCCAGATGGCGCGTTTTTACTCGCGCGATGGTGAGGCACAGTCAAATGTTGTCTACCACCCTACGGTTGAGATTCGTTTGAACGTCATGAAACAAGGTTAAATTTCCCTGGCAATAAGACTGTGTCAGTGAAAAGTCAACCTTAGCGATTGTTACATCTCGCAGAAACTTTTGTCAAAAGTGGTAGACCACTTTCTTGGCTGATTGTACTAGAGGTTCATATATCCTATCCACATACAGTCGTACGATTTGCTAGTATCTCACGATCGCGCGAGTCCAAACGCACCATCTGGATAGGGTCTAAGGCGCCAATTAAACCAGTTACAATAGTCAAAACCTTCGGGTTCTGTGAGGCGGAGTGAGGTCATCCTGAGCACCTTTCAATGAAATAAACATATATTACGAATCTATTCATATATTAACATAACTATAAAATTAAATATAAATACATTCGGATCTGGCGTGAAAGACAGGTAAAATTAATTTAATCATTCCACATGATGTAACAACAGTTTCACATCGCACGTTTCAATATTACGACACTAATTTATACATGCTATGTGAAAGTGCAAGTTTTCACGTGAAATTATCAGGTTTGTTAATGGATATTTAGTTTTTCAGAATGATGTCGCATAATCAGCTGTCTCACCTCTATCAGTTTGATTTATTTGACATGTAAAATGGTTTAATTTTACCGAACCCCAAAGTACACAGATAAATCTCTCAATAACAACATGAAGTAACATTGATCCCCCTCAATGAAAGTTAAGAGTTAATCAAGCCTTGAGATGAAAGGTAGATGTTATTATGGATCGTTCGCTTCTGCATTATATCACCGTTCACATTCTAAATATACATTTTAATTTTGTTACCTTATTAATACAGTGATATAAAGCGAAAAGCGATCAAAAGTGAGATGAAGCGATGCCAATGGTTTATCAGTGCTGTTTCGATAGGTGCTAGTTCGATCGCGTATAGAATTACGATTCACTTCCCGTAAGCGAAGCCTTCGATATTTACTTCTATCGGCGTTTTTTGGCAGCGTTCTCTTTATAATACAAAGTCAATAATAAAAATAAGATTAAAACTACAAATATAATTTAGAAGACACTAAACATGCAATCAACGTATGACATTCAAATATTCGTTATATCTATACTCATGCACTACAAATGTCTACAATGCAAAGATATAGCACGGAGGCGTAAACATGCAAATTTTAACAGCATTACACCGGATCGGTTACACCGGGGAGAACCGCGAGGGCCCGAGTTTCGGGCGGCGAGACTACAGGAGTAGTCGCACATTCACCGCGGGGACACCGTCACAAAACCGGGGCCGCCCCCGGGAGGCCGGAACGCCGCCCCCCGGGACGAGACGTCGTCCCGGATGATCGGTCGCGAGCGAGAGAACAACGAAAGGCTTCCGCGATCTCGACGTGCACAGGTGAACATGGACGACATAACGAGTATTAGCTCATCACCGGACGACAGGATGAAGTTCGAATGGGGGTCTCGGGGCGTGGGGCGTGGGGCGTGGGGCGTGCGGCGCGTACTCACCCGTGGGGGTGCGCGGGCGCTGCAGGCGGCGCGCGCGGCGGGCGCGGCGGCGCGCGGCGGTGGAAGGGCGCGGGGCGCGGGGGCCGGCGCCGGCGCCACCTGCACCAACACAACGCTACCAGCCGACCGCGCCGGGCCTCACGCGAGTCACGAGGCGGACCACCTAGCCGGGGGGAGGCCCCTCCTCGGTTCCCCGCCTCCATCGTACCGTGCCCGCTGCCGAGGCGACGGACTCGACGACGAGTCGATCGACCCGCTCGAGCGCCTCCGGCTCCCCCGACGGAGAGATTCGAGTGTGACGAGAGCGAGCGACGCCCGGGGCGCCGACGAAGGAACTGTGACCTCGGCCCTCTCGGCCGGGCGGCCGGCGCCCGACCGATCTGACGTATCGTGACATTTCCTTCGCCGCCGGGCGCCGGTCGGCAGTGAAGCTGATGTAACCCACTACTGCTTAACGCTACGCATTAAATACTAATATGACGCTCTAACGACATTCAAATACATAACATCTACCTATCTATCTACATGGCAGCGAGTACCCTATATTCTACTCGGAACCGACCGCGACCGATGCGTGCCTCATGCTCTAACAAATAAGGTTCACTATTGGCCGCGATCGGACGAGGCTCGGTATCGTTAAAATGCACTTCCTCGTAAGTAATACTCTCATACATAATATACTTAGATACATAATTATAAATGCAAAACACACAACGTTCGTACAACTACGGCTATATACTGCACCTATACTACTATGTATAATTTACGCAGTCCAAAACATGCACTGTGGGATGTTTGATCAAAATTCGATCTTATATTCAAGCAAATACAATACCCAAACAAATTCCGGCTCGTAATTGAACACAGTTAAGTAATTATCGAAGCGCGTTCTTAGTTGAGCAATACAATCAACACATTATAATTACGGCTTCTCGAAGAATGATACACATCAACCCACTGTTATAAATAAATGGATCAATGTTACAAATATCATGAAAGATATCGCTTCGTCCCTCAGTGCAGGTTTCGCCTGCACGCATACGCACATAATTATAAAAACACCTGCATAACGAGTACAGTCAGTGGCCTCGGTCGCACTCCGCGTCATAATGCAATGGTTCAGCATCAAATTATTTTCTCCCCAATGTTGACAGATTATTAACTCCACATGCAAAAAGCTCAATTAATCTGAATTAACCAGTACATTGCATATCTCTTCAACATAGTAACCGGGGCCCTGACTGTCACGTTGTTGGTAATGGCAAGGCCACACTAGCGCACGCACACTGTAACGGTAGCGATACACTTTGAATATTTTAAAGTGTGCAGCTACCTTTACATCAATGGACATCCATTTCTGCTATGGCACCGTTTTACAAATAATTTAACCTTTTCATCGGCATGCTACCACATTTTCTTGAATAATGTATGTGTTATATTGATAATACACATGGCGTTTACAGTGTTAACAGTGATGGATGCCATAGTGCGGTCCGTATGGCCTTGCCACAGGTCGATGGATTCTGTCCGCGCGTAAGCCTTGTACTTACTTGGCGCAGGAGCAGGGCACCTTGCGCGTCGGCTCGACAAAGTCCTCGCGGTCAGTTGCGGTGGTGTTGTAGCAAATCTCCGCCGTCTGGAAGTGAACATAGCTTTTTGTAGTAAACTAACTAGAAAAAAATCTGTAAGTTGAATCAACAAAGTGGAATGGTAATTGGATATATAACTTCTTAAGAAAGTTCTATGTAAAATCAAAACTTCATAACAAAATAAGCAAAGCAGAGCAGAATTAATTTGTAAGAAGTTATAAAAATTGACACCCAGTACTAGAAAGTGTCAATCAGTCTTACTTCATTAAATAAATAATTTTGGAAGAACACTCAGAACAATCTATGATTTAGCAAAGGTTCTGTTTCCCCTTCTTCCACAAGTGAGCTGATGGTTAATGTTAAAATGGTCAGGTTATTATTATGTGTTTGTGTAAAGTGTGTCGGTCGGACCCTATGACTGCGAACGTTAAATTGCAATTGTGTCATCAATCCTGTAGTTTATATTCGTGCAATGAAATGTCTACCTGGCGCGCGCATGTCCGTCACCAGCGCGTACGGCAGCGGGTAGCGCTGCGGGTAGCGCTAGGTGTATAGGTACCTGGTGCGGCTTGGGCGTGGTGAGCGCGTGCAGCGCGCGCGTGGCGAGCGCGGCGGCGGGCGGGGGCGGCGCGGGCGGGGCGCGCATGTCGGTCACCAGCGCGTACGGCAGCGGGTAGCGCATGCGCGCTCCTCCGCAGATCACCTGAGGATAGACATAACAACTTGTTAATGTTACTTCTATACTTGAATGATATCAGTGAGCTGTCCATAAATCTCATCTGCCTGGTATGTTAAAATGTTTAAATAGGTCTTTGGTATGCAATAAATGTTTTATCCATCTAACTGGGCGCGTTAAATAGCCGACGTGTTAGAGCGATAGTAGTGTCGCAATTCATTTATCAGTCGCGAGAAGCGTGAAAGCGTTCTATGATCCCTTTCTAAGATGAGTAAGTGACGTCTCTGCTCGCTCCTCGGTGCCTCACCTCGACGGCGCCGCAGCCCTGCTCGAGCGGGTAGAGCTGGCGCCAGGCGTCCAGCAGCCGCGCGGTGGGCGCGTCACTGTCGCTCCACTCGCGCCCCGTCACCGTGCCCTCGAGGCCAAACGGCGCCAGGATCACTGCAATCAACGGAAATCACATTCAGAAACCGGGATACATAATGTATGTAAAGCATCGTTGGGGTAAAAAAAAAATAAAGTAAAAGCAGCAAATAACTGATACTATTTATTTCAAATTTTATTATTATCTGGTTGAGTATAGAGATGTCTGAAGAGGAACGAAGTCACACGCTTATTCCTTGAGGCGAGCGACACAGATGGCCTCATTTCATTCTAGGAGACTAGGGATCTGTGTTTTACCACAGCCCCAATTTGAGAACAATCAATGAAAACTGCTTCAAATTTTTACTCCATTGCCATCAAGTTCAATTTTCATGGTTTGATAGCTAATTTTGTAAGCTTAAGCTTTAAGCCAAGGATACAATAGGAGATAATGTTTTGGGTAGGACACTAGCTGCCAGCAATTTCTGGTTAAAAGATATTACGAAGTAGCCGCAATTCCCTCAACACGACTGACAACATCTACATCATTTGACGTCGATATCACCAATACAAGACGTGGGACATTTGACTCCTAGTGTTCAGTCAGCCAAAAATGTGGTCTACCACCCAAGGGTTGAGAATCATTTGAACGTCATGAAATAACAAGGTAAATTTCCCTTGCAGTAAGATTGTGTCAGTGAAAAGTCAACCTTATCGCTTGTTACATCTCGCAGAAACGTCGTCAAAAGTGGTAGACCACTTTCTTGGTTGACTGTTAATACGGCTCCTCCCTCCTGGCTCCACCATCACATCATACCTTTAGCCTCAGGCTGGTGGTCGGAGGCGTTGAGGCGCGCGAGGCGCTTGGCGGTGAGCGTGCGCACGGGCGGGTGCTGGCGCACGTCCACGGACGCGCACACCGTGCTCTCGCCGTGCAGGAAGAACGCGAACGAGAACGACAGGTGCCAGGGGCTGGAAACAAAAAAAAAAACAGGATTTAATGAGCGCTCTATACATTTTTTTTAACTGACTAATGATGATGGCTTGGAGTAGCCTTGTCATCATCACCGGACTTGCGGGGGAGCGGATGGCTCTCACCCCTAAAAGCGCTGCATAAACAAACTCACATAGGTACATACTTATATAGAGCTATTTAACGTTCAAGTTGAGTAAAAGCGACTAGTGTCGTCCGAGAGCTCTTTTTTGCCAATTTACTATGTTGTCTATGGCTTGGAGTTGCACCTTGTCATCTTCACTGGACTTACCAAGGAGCCCAGTGAGTGATCAATTCTCCGCTATACAAGCTACAGTGCCCTGATCAACCTGTAGTTGAAAGGTTAACGATCCCTAGACTAACAATGACCCCGAGATAATTACAAGCCTGATAATATGATTTATTTACCTTTCCAATAAGATAACTTCGTAAGACAAACTAGTTACAACCGAAATGGAACTAAGTAACACTCGATATCTCAATACGCCGCCTCTGTATCAGAACCCATTACCTCCTCATATATTATCTGTCTATCTGAATATCCTAGCCCATAATAATGCTAGGTCTTATTGATATTCCTGAGCGCGTCTGGTACGTCGAGTATCAAATAACCGCGGGTTTCATCCGTCGCTATTCCTCTCATAACTTACGAAACGAGGTCAAACTTGAACCCGAACAAAAACTTCAACAGCACAGCCTTATTACGTCACTAAATAGGGCCTCTTGTATCGACTGAGCTCAGGGAAGGATTCGCAAAATGTCTTTTGATATTCTGCTATTGTACAACTGATGGTGAAACGGAAAACCATTACTGTCAACGTAATATTATGAAACAATACATAGCGAATATAGTTTACTCTTTTGGGATATCTTACTTGACGAATACAATGAATTGTATATCGATTCATAGCTATAAATTAGTGAAATTTATGTAAAAACATATTCAAAAGGGATCAATGAAAATTACTGCTGTACAAAAACTAACTAATCGGACGGGTAATTTTTTACCATAGAGTTTCATATGGTTTTCATATTCCCGTTATTCTGCTTATAGTGAGACCATTAGTGTTGTTCTTAAGTTGATAGAACAAGGTTCATAATCGTATGATATCTCGGTTGTAATGTATATCCATCCGCTACAACGGTTATGCGAGCGTTCTGCGGCACGTTAACAGTTACAACTCGTCATTCCATCGCACCGTCGAAATCGAAAGTTATGTATCTGTGCATCAGCATCAGTGAATGGAGATATAACTCATCTCGAGACACTTTCTAGCAAAGCAATATATGTATGCAAATCTTCGATGTATTCAACGTGTATCGATAGTGGTCCTAATATTTAGAGATATTCTGATATTTCGATATTTAATACTAGATACAATGTATTTCTGTTTTTTTTTAAAGTTTATACGTAATATCATTTGGTATAACATAGCAATGTCTGAAGAGGAACGAAGTCACGCGCTTATTCCTTGACGCGAGCGACACAGATGGCCTCATTTCGTTCTAGGAGACTAGGGAACCGTGTGTTACCACAGCCCTAATTTGAGAACAGTCAATGGTAACTGCTTCAAATTTTGTCTCCATACAAATAAACTCATTTAGGTACTACTATTGTACTGTACATGTAAGATAATTGATTACGTTACAGTGTCCTCATAGTATATGTATTGTATATAGTGATGAGGGTATATTACCTCTTGCCGACGTCCTCCTCGTCCCCATCGTAGGGCTGCACGAACCACTTGCCGAGCCGAACGAAATCCCGCGACAGGAGGCATCTGAAACAAAATCACGTACACATTTTAAACAATTTTCCAACAAATTAAATTAAATATCACACAATATTATTGTGGTCGAAGAATTTATACAAAACAATACTAATTGATTTTACTAACGTAAGAATATTATCTCACAAATATCTATGGGACCCTCACTAAGACAAATCGCAACTACTAGGCATCTGAACCAAAACCAATCATTTTAAGAACGAAAAGCAAGTAACAAGGTAGATAATCTTGCGCATACTAAATACACTTTACTTCACGTAAACGCATACTAGGAAGCCATAAAATCATATCACTCATTTCTTTAAATTCGCGACGAATAATAAAGAAGGCGAAACACGTCTCCTCCGTGCGATACTCTTGGACCAGTCGAACCTGATGTAACCCGAGCGTCTGAAGCCGGTTATGAATATATTGTAGATGCCGCGACGAATGTATGTTCGTTACAGGGCTAGCGGAATAATTATACAGTCGGCATCGGGAGCAGCTACTTTGTTGCTTGCCGTGCCACTAGTGCGAAAAAGAAAGAAACAAATATTTTTTGGCCGGTTCGTAAATTGGCGGAATATCACTTGAAAAAAAAATCTTATTCGAAAGAGACGATTTCAAATGGACAACAGTGACTATAGGCAATGTTGTCGCCTGTACAGACATCAATTCCAGTGTATTTGTACACCATACAATCGTCCATCGCATAATAGGGTTTCGTATCGAAGTTATTGGGGTTGCCATGTCTAAGCAGCAGTTCCACCAAAAATGGTAATTTCTGTATACAACAAGGCTATTGTGCGGTGCACGGTCCAAATGACGAAATTGTGTTGCACTTATATGCAAATTATATTGCCTTATGTATGGCCTGACACTCCCTATAAGCAGTAAGGTGGCGAAAGCTGGGCGGATAAAGATTTTGGTTCTATGGATACTTAAATGAAATCAGTTGGTTTGTAATTATTGATTGAAACAAATCCGATTGTATGTACCTCTTCAATATTCATATTTTAGATAATGAAGAACAGATTAAGGACTGTTCATTTATGCAAGTTTGTGCATAAGATGCCAAATGGATCGACCCTATGGGAGAGTAGTAGAAGTGTTTTGTAAGAGATTGCTGCACATCGATTGTATTACCATAGCTAGTTGCATTGTGTCAGCGCGTGCGCGGCTGAAGCGTATGAGTGCTACAAATGCAATGAATAATCGCTACGATTCTGCGAAAGTTGTTTCGTAAAACATTTCATTATTCGCATATACAATTTTACTTCAGACTCTTATACTCAGATAATAATATAATTTTACAGGCAAGTACGTACAGATAAAATTGTACGTTTGTGACGAGGCATACGGCATCCGACATTTGGATCCACAGAAGTGACAGAAACTACTCTACTACTCCTTCTCTTTTTTTCGCAATTAATTTAAAACACATAATAAAATAAGTATTACAGTTGAAGTGTTAGGAACGTTTCATATTGCCTGCTCATAACACTGTGGCACGTTCAGAGGGTGCGCGGGCGCATGAGTATTGTACGATCCGATGAATAATCGCGGTGTTGTTACTTGCGGCCAGCGCTTGCGCAATGTCTAGTTTATAGTAATTGTTGCGAGAGCCGACTCATTGTTAATTACCTATTAGGAATAGCCATAAAGCGTGCGAGATTGCGCGTCACGACGTCAACTCATATTTTAACAGGCTATGACTGACTGCGTATGGTGGAAACATTAACAATATTGAAGAATGTTACTAAGATTTCCTTTATTTGCTAAAGAGCGGGCTATGTTTTTATCTTAAAGCGTGTCGTAACATAACGTTATTATTGACATCAGGATAAAACTTAATTAGTTTTGAACAAGACAATCCATTACTTAGGTAACAAATAGCATGTTGAGGAAGAACATGTTGGATTATTTTTCAGGTTTTCCAAGCAAACTAAATTCAATCCGTCACTCAAGGTCGACGGCGAATATTAATAAAGTCGGTGGCGCGCGCACAAAGATCGAATTAATATTAAATTAGTCGATAGTTTATTTCGGGCAGCGCTGCGCCCGCGCACATTTCACTACGCCCAAGTGCAGCACATGGCTAACGTTGTTCATTCAATGACTCGATTGGATGAATTCTATGACCGTAATAATTCTTATACTCATTCGTTAACGACTAGGCAGGCGATTTCAATAAGAGGAAAATTCTGTCAGTCAGACATTTCATAATAACTTTTAACGTAATTTTGTGGGACACATTGAGCCTGAACAAGGTACGAATCACATTTTAGGATAGGTTTTTGCTGTAGTTCTTCCTTTGATCATCCACTCACAATTGTCTATAAGTTTTAACTGTTCCTATTTACAGTGATGGCGAATAGTTAGACAGAAGCTCCAAGAAAACTACATCGTTTGCAGAGTATCCTTGGGCAGCGAGCGGTCACCATAACTCCATGTTACCGCGACACCTGCGCGCGCGCACCTCTCCCGTTACCGCGCTTTGCATGCAGACGCAACGCTCGCACTCACACACGCGACCGCATTGTACTCGATGTACTAGGCTACGCTTTTGTTACTTCGATGGATAAAGTCGACGATCGATTGCGAAATCTTACTGTAAACTATTTCGATTGTTACTGGGTTATTTAAACTACACAGCAGACTCAAGATCGTACCTATCTGAACGAGGTTGTTAACAATCATAGGCCTAGTAGGTGATTTTATTAAGCAATTAAGTAGTGAATCAAAAGCAAAGTAACACCTATGAAAAACAAGTAAAATATAATGATCTCTGAAAGGAAGACGTTAACACACAAACTTTGAATATTTCAAATACGGCGTATCATTATTCATATGAGCAATAAATTAGCTTCGTTGTTCACATAAAAGTCTAAAAGTTAAACTTGTAGTTGATGCGTCCGTTGACCTATCGTCCTGGCTTACTAACCATCGCATGGCATAAGAATACTTTAGGCTCGAGCATTATTCTCCTTATGTAAATAAAACTCCGGGTAACACTGGAACAGTTTCCTGCTTTTTATGCCACTATCAACTGAATTACCTGCCTATTAAGCCATTAAAAGGACATAAAACTGTCGAGCTGTGGTACACTAAAATAAACTATTAAATGTGTAATTACATCTGTAAGTATCTTGCTAAAAGCTACATTGGGTCATGAATTTTGTGACAAACGTAGTGCACCGAGGTGCACCAATTAACGAATGTGTTCTTGATTTAATAATTCAAAGAATTAACTAAATACTGCATAGTTCAGTAAGTATGTAGTGATTTTAAAGAAGTATGTAGTGATAAAACGTAAGTTATTCAAAAAAACAGTTAAAAAAAAACTGGACGCAAACAAAATATGTTTCCTTTAGCATAGCTTGTTCGAGTAAAAACTGACTAATAGTCATAGTTGTTAAATATGTTATTTGAAACCAGGATTGGAATGACTGAACATTATTTCCTCTACACTACGTACAGTGGCCGGCATTAGGGTAAGGCGCGGTTGACGTTTGAAGGCTTTAAACCAATCACGACATCGCGTTCCACAGTTCGATTGCCGTTCCCACCGAGCATCGTTAGCGGTCGCGACGTGCGATGATGGGTACTCGAAGCCATCATCGTAGCGAGTTAGAAAAAAAAAAGAAGTTAGCGGTCGTCGCGTCGCGATCCGCGGCGCAGTCATTGTCGCTGGCCGCGCTCGCTTTGAACCGCCGCGCGGGGTCAACGACTCGCACGGATTTCGTTCATGCCAGCGCTGAGCGGAGGCAGGACCGGGACGCTCGTAATCAGCTAGTGCGCTCATCACTTAGCCGGAGCCTCTTCTAACCGGTCCACTCCAGCAGATATTGTTTTAGTCGCACGTTTAGCACGGCAGACGCGTCCGACGACGCCAAATAAGCTCACTTATCGTGTAAACATTGCGTGCGGAACATGGATTAAGGTGCATTACCCTATTTATCCTCTAATTGATAAATCAGTTCATTTGCTAGGCAGCAAGCGAGGAGATCGCTTTCTTTTTTATACAACTTTGATTGGCTCCCTTCAAATCTATTACGTCATTTTGATTGATTCAATCCTAGATATCCTTAAAAGGTGATGCCCAATAAGTAATGGGTCCAATAAATAAATAATAATAATAATGAAATAAATATTACATTCCATTAATTTTATGCAACTATACTTTTCCTTATTGTGACTACAATGCAACAAATTCGTGTATGTTTTGAACAATAATTTTGGTTAATTTGAAATTCGTGATTTGTTGATTGCCTCCTAAAAATCGAATATTCCAACTTAAAAACATCGCAATCGTTAACTCTAACAACGTAACTAAACTTGTTCCAAATTGCAATCCATTAAAATCAGAAAAATTACCACACATAAAGCAACATTTACAACATCGGTATAAACGTTTACAATGGGTAGGGAACAGACACTTATACTCTTTGTAAACTAAAGAACCGGTGCAAAAAAACGACATTAGAACGCCCGGCGATGCATCGACCTTCGCATACAATGACGGCGGTGGCGCGGACGGTGCGCCCGCGCAGCCAGGTGCGAATCTTTTGGCGCGAATTATGACTGTACGCATGTTCGCATGACGAGTGATACTTGGAACGACTTCCCTTTTAATTTAATTAAAATTACTAAATGTGACTAATAATTAATACACGAAATATAATTTCTCAAATTGTAAATCCCAAATCCATAATTAATTTTAAACAAAGGAATTTAGATTTCATAATAAACAATGTCAAAATAAAACAGTAAATTAAGTTTGCCAAAAATTATCCAAAACAATAAACCAGGAAAACAGGATAACGATTCATTAAATCATAATCTATTTCATTCCCTTTACCCCATATGGTAATTTATTTATGGAATGATTGATCGTAATTCCAGATAAAAACTTTGAGAGTGAAAGACCAAATTAATAGTAAAGGTAGCATATAGAAATGGGCTTAGAATGCACCCCTGCGCGAGTCCGCGAGTAAAAATGTGTGGCCGGTACCTGTTTGATTCTAAAAATAAGAAGCAATTAATCGTATGTTTGTTGCATCGCGATCGCGACGAGTCCGCACGCCTCGCTGCGCTCCGTCGTCGTCACACAAGACAACACCATTACCGACTTATTTATCGGTTGCTTCAGAATAGATTTCGAACGCGGCTTTAATTTATTCACTTTTCTTCGACGTCCAATCAAGTCGTAAAACAGCCGTAACAGACATAACAGCAGCATTCCAGATAACATCGAGACATTTTGCAGCAGAATAAATTAATATTATTTATTCGCTTGAATGGACTAGGCTCTGTTGCACTATTATAAAATTACTCTTCAAGCAAGAATTTCCATTACGTATATATTATAAAATAATTAACATTTAGAGGTGACTTTGTAGTGGGTTTGAATTAAATATCTGATATCCTGTTTATAAATGCAAGAATTACCTTTCAATGAGGTTATGAAGAGCCTTGAACAGCAACGAGCGGCACTCGTAAGAGAGCCCGCTCTCCCACGACCCCTGATCGCCTTCTGCAAAAAATAAAATTAAACTTGTTACTCAACTGGCTCGCCGCACAAGAATAAGTTTATAATTAGGCAAGCTGGAGAATGAAAAAACTATGAATGCAATAGGTACCCAACGAAATAATATTTACTATTGCTGCCGGTACAGTACAGTTAGAAGAATCAACGATTTACATTTTTTATACCACACGGTACATTTATGAACCGCATCAGCTGATAAACATGATAATAAATCTAAATTCGTAAACGCTACGTTTGTGATGTATTCAATGTTAGCATCCAATGGTCAAGGTCGCCATGACAATGTACCCCTGCGAACGAGCAAGGAACGCCGGCCGTCGCGAAGCTATAAAACCGCATGTTGCAGTGCTAAGTGTATCGCTAGAAATAGCTGTTGCATTCGCAATCGGAAGATAAACTCGGCCTATCACCGGCGTTACATGCGAAAACAAAACGGCGCGCGCGGCGTTGCCGCTCCGCCTGCAGCCGTCCCGCTCGGCGCGCGGGGCGGGGCGCGTGACGTCAGGCGCGTAGCGCACGTGCTTGTGTTTGTGTAGCGCGCGCCGCACGAACACATGCGAGCCAATGGTAAACGTCCGCTAACATTTTTAATTGACATTGAATTTCTATGCGGTCTCGACGTAATAAAAACTGTTTACATTCCTGATTCGCCACAGGAGCTGACAAATGGGTGTCTTATCTTCTGCGCAGAGGAATAAAACCAGGCGACAACAATCAAGCGTGATGACTTCTGTCAAGATAATAAATATGTTATCGTTCACGCGCGTTGCTATCATAATACACAAGCGAGTTCGTAAACGTTACAGCGGCGAGGAGTTTTGATATTTTTTGCGCTTGCAGCCATCAAGCTGGAGCGCTTCCAAGCGTGCAGCCTTGACATTCGCGCTCCAGGTGTGCGCGTGCCATCTCCCGGCCTCAGCTGAACTAGTTTTTCCAGTATCTAGCACGGTCTGACATAGTTGAAGATATCATTTGTACATTTAAAATATTACAAATCTAGCTTATCTCACACGTTTCCAGTCCGTATCGATCGCGCGATACTGTTCAATCAAGTGATTATGAAAATATTTCATTGGAATTGGTAATAACATCACGTACAGAACAATGTTTTGCATCTGCAATGTTATTGAACAAGACTGCGACGAGTTACGTAACAGAAATATAGCACCTTTAAAGGAAACACCCAAGTCGACCGGCAACTAAAAATCACTAGTCAAGGGCGTCAAGTATCGCGGTCAGGCAGTAACCTGACCATAACAAATGAATCAGACATCTTCGAGCGACAGAATCGGCGGATCGAGGCCTTGTTGGGTTTAACACAATCGTCGCATGTCAAAATGCTCCACCTCTTTGTTAAACAACGGAATAAAAACTAGCGCTCAATAATCTTGTAAGGAATGTTTCACTTGATGATTCAGAATTTGATGTGCATGATTCAGAATTTACTTACAATTTAGTACAAACATTACAAACCTAATTGCCTTTTAATTAATTTACTGAGATGGCCGAGAGATTTAACTTTTTCGAAGAAACGAATAACGAGCATTATGCGCGTCTTGATCTATCCCAATAGAGTACCAAAGATAACAATAGACTTGAAACCGCTATCGAAATAGTGAATATGAGTGTATCGTTCGGGCTACAATTATTATCGTGTCGGTTCGGCACCATCGGCTCCAACCCAAGGCCGTTAGCACAACAACGGTCCGCTTACTGTATCCAATACCGATATGCGAGAACACCGGGGCCGGTCACGACTCGCCCGCTCCATGGTGCCAACGACTATTCGAGACTCGATGGGCTTTAAACATCGATCAATATGGTTCACATCTTCTGTTGTGTCGACACCTACTTTCCGGTTATTGAGATATTTCGTTCTAATATTCTGAAGGACTCAAAAATATTATTCCTTGCAACAATTTTCAATGGAATCTCAATTGCATTTGATGTTGCGAAATCGAAACATTACGCGGTTTTGCAGTGAGATAAAAACACTCCAATTTGCAGTATCATCTTTCGCAAGTGCAGCCTTGGCTGCTACTTTGCTGTAATAGGGCAATTGTAAATTTGGGGTTAAGGTTTCTGCAACGTTCGGATGCAGTCGTTATCAATCAGCGATTGAACGAGCGTTGCATTTTCGATATGCAATTACGGGTATAGTTTAAGGTTCAAGGTCGCGCGTTTTGTCGCGGTGTAGCGGCGGTGGTTGGCACCACCTCGCGGGATCGATAGCGGGCAGACGACGCGCGCCGCCGCCCCGCTGCCCGTCTTCTCGCTGCGATCGCCCTGCCCTTATCACTAGACCCTTCACAGCGCGCGATGCTTATACGATGCCGACAGCTAATGTCGGTGATAACTCTGATAACGTATTGCGATTGCGCCGATAACTGAGAGTTGATGACCGATCGCTGTCACCGGTTGGGAGTTAAGTGGTGGGCTCGATAGGCATTATGTTTCAATTATCGGATGATACGTTTCGGATGATGCATACGTTTTGGCTAACTAGGGTGAAGGGCAGTAAGAAATTATTTGCAATTGAACAATTGTATAAAACGTCAGCCTTGCGGGGAATATTTCCGATGACATTGTTCAATGTATTAAATAGTTTTTACAAAGGCTAACCGCTGTATTGGCCTTGCAAACCTCTGCCACAACATGGTTAGTCATAGTTTTGAGATATGAAAAAAATCCCGGTTAAGAATGTTGACCTAATAATTTTTTTAATAATTCGTATTTGCTCTAAATTCGATCCAATCAAAAACATAAATGTGAAATGAGAGCCAAGTTCAATATTATGATAATTGCCTTGGTTGTTGACTTCAGCGACAAAAGAAGTGAGATCTAAATGGGCGCCAAGTTCAATGGTCAACCCTAAAATTTATTTATATGTAACACTATAACATACCTTTCATATCTTCTTATAACATAAGATAATGTATGGTGGTAGCCTTTGAAGGTCTGTCTTGGCTAGTTTCTATAAACCTACCAACGTATTATTATGTTCGCTCGCCAGTTTCTACCAACAATCCAAATTTTCGGAATTATTAAATGAAAACTAGCCAAGCCAGACCTTCATAGGCTACCACCATACATTATCTTATGTTATAAGAAGATATGAAAGGTATGTTATAGTGTTACATATAAATAAATTTTAGGGTTGACCATTGAACTTGGCGCCCATTTAGATCTCACTTCTTTTGTCGCTGAAGTCAACAACCAAGGCAATTATCATAATATTGAACTTGGCTCTCATTTCACATTTATGTTTTTGATTGGATATCATTACTTTTTGTAGAAAAGTATATATCATCG
Source organism: Maruca vitrata (assembly GCA_039566165.1). Classification (NCBI taxonomy): domain Eukaryota; kingdom Metazoa; phylum Arthropoda; class Insecta; order Lepidoptera; family Crambidae; genus Maruca; species Maruca vitrata. Next base: position 2,025,070 of record CM076918.1, on the reverse strand, counting down.
TAACGCCGTGGGTCCTTTGAAAAGGACAAATTCAAAACTAAAACTAGACTTTATAAATATAAAACAATTGAATCAGTTACTGTATTTTCCTACGTTTACGGGGTATAACCCTAAGTAATAAATATAAAAACCGACTATAAGTACCTACTCTTAATTGTAAATAAGTAAGTATACCTAAATATATACTTAGTGCTCTGCCTTCCCCGGTATATAGGCGTGATTAGGCACTAATTAGGTGAATGAAATGAAATGAAATGAAATAAAATCCGGTTTGGAGTCGACCGGTTGCTGTTACCACCATACAGTTGCGTAAAACCCGCCAAGTGACTCTGACCTATCTCGGTCAGGTCGCGTTCCGGGATCAGCACTGTACGAACCGGAGCCAGGGGGGACCATTGCTGCGGCAAGCGCCGGACCAGTGGAGTCTTAGCGGCGGTATTGTGCGGGCGGAGCGGGTCAGCCCGCCCGCCAGGGAGAGCCGTAGAAACGGTAGTGCCTTCCGTTCGGCGGATTGGCCAACTCCGACCCGCACAGCTCAATACCAATGCGAGACTCCACGCCTTGTCTCGTTGTTGCCGCAGCAGTGGTCTCCTCTTTCACGTCCCCATTTCCCTCTCATATCGATGTTCCGGGAGGGAGGGGTGAAACGGCTTTCAGGGTGAGTGCGACAGGCTCAATATGGTATATTGTGCCTGTCGACCTCATATTTGGATCTCACTACCGCTTACCATCAGGTGGAGTGAGGTCATCTTGTTAGCTCATTATAAAAAAAAAATGCCAGTTTTTTATTTTTTCCTTTGTATTCATGTAATTACCTATCTGCATACCAAATTTCATCTCTCTAGGTCATTTGGAACTGGGTTAGAATTTTGATCTGTCAGTCAGTCAATGATAAAAATGAGGATTTTTGGACATTAATATCTAAATAACTGTTTGAGTTAAGCTTATGAAATTTAGAACACATATTTATCTCGCATGTCACAATATATGAGCCAAATTTGATACGTTTATGTGAAATAGTTTTTGATTTATGAGGGGTTCAAAAGTGGTTCCAAATGGTTCGTGTAATATTACACACGGTGCGGCTCGCCAGTTCTGTTTCTTGAACTTGGCTTGACACGCTACCGCGTGTCTAGATCCATTGAATGAAAGTGGTTTAACTAAAAGCTTGTGTAGGCGGAGGAAAATATTGTTTTTTTTTTCGGGCGGTACAGGACATTCGCAACCGGGATAGACTACTGTGCCGTTCCCTGCGCTGTGTTGTTGTGGGGCGGCACGTGTGAGCCGCGTGCCAGTTCTCGGCTGTATCGCTGTGCCGCATTCAGCGGGGCCGCTAAACTCTGATATTCCCACCGCAGCAACATAGTATCATTAGTGGTTGTAGGGATTTTAAAGAGGTCAGATGATTGTTGACCAATCAAACATAGTTTAACGTTAAGTTTTCTTAAAATTGTTTTAGGATCTTTACTTAAATCCCCATAATTTTCTATAATTTTCGTCAGTCGTACAACCTCTTTCTTTCTTATTACTCATTACTCAACGTACAAAGTGTGCATTTCGATTTGATCTACGATCGGATGGTATCCCTCACTCTTCGCATCCAAAAGCAAAATCACCTCCCAAAATCCAAACCATACAGCAGACTCTTATCACCGCTTGTTGTGGGCGGCGGGCGGAGAGGTGGAGTCGTGGAGGCACTCGGCGCGACATGCCCATGCACGCTACGTACCCTGTTTTGCCTTGGTAATAACGCTTTCCCGCGCTGGGTGGGAGTGCATCGATTTTTGAACATACTGAATAGGAAAGTAGTACCGTCATCGGTTGAGAATTAGACAGTAATTCTAAACATTTGTAATCGCTAAATCTACCTGTAAGCTTTTTAAGTTCCAAAACTCTGGGAAAAATTGTATCTAACATAGATTACTCGGTATATCCTTCCCAAACATAAATTCACGCTTGTGCGAGATGAATATTGAAGTTGTAATAAATAGTAGAACGTGTACGGAATGAAAAAAAAAAATGAAAATGAAAATGTAAAACTGAAACTGGAAATTTATTCATTGCCTAGCCAACGCGAACAGGAACAAAACAAATCTCGCTTTTGAGATGGGCCTGACCTAACAACCTGGATAAAGAATTCAAGATATGAAAGTAACAAAAAAAAATCATGGCAGTTTCAAAAGAGTCCTGAGTAATCAAAGGTCTTAGACACGGAAGTCATCATGAGTATAAGGCGCGCGAACCGCCTAGGTAAACAGCACAAACAAGGCGGGCTGCGTTATGTGGTAGATATAGTATAGCATACTGGACATATACAACCGAGCTTGGTACATATACGATACATGGCCGCGGAGCCTGCGCGCGCTTTGTTTACAACGCGGGTCGCGCCGAGGTTACCACAATGCAGGCGCTGCACCAGCACGGCTGACATTGACCGATACAGGTAAGTTATATTGCGTTCGCATTTATAGCATGAAGGATAGGGCTATATGTAGGAAATAATTGGAAATAACAATGTTCACATAAATAAATATTAATTAAAAATTATGTATACTTTGAAATGTAACTGTTGTCTAGGATTTCTTAATTTTTCTATCTAAAGCCTACGCAGTTAACATGTGTGCGTTGCTCTATTGATGGTAGGTCGATAGATCAACTACGAAAATGGTCTGCTGCGAAATACATTATCTCTGTTTTGCTGACATCCGTTCGATTGTGCCAGAGTGGTTGGCACGAGGCTTGCAGCTTCTAGAAACGGTCGGGGTGAGTCGACTCGCTGCACCAGACCGGTTGTTACATAAACCAGCCGGCGCACAACGCAACCGAACACAATAGGCTAAAAACATAGAAGCGTGTTTAAATACTTTACAATTGTGTAGGCGAGTAGGAATAATAAGAACGGGCGTTTAACCCGATTCGGTTGATAATGTAATTCAAGATCGTATCGAGCGCGTGGAAATCTGTCAATTCGCGCGCGCCCTCTCTGCGGCGAGGACTCCCTCCGTCTCTGTCGCGCCGCCCACGTGCGCGTGACGTCACGCTCCCGCCTACGTCACGGACCGCCCGCGGGCCTCCACCGCCCGCCGGCCGGAGGAAGCCATAATACCCCGTTCTGTTTTAGTTTGTAGTTCGCGAGTTTTTTTCTTTTCTGGTGACATCTATCTAGCTTAAATCGTACGGTATTTATTATAAAATCTATTATTTGAAACATCAGAGACAGCGAGAGCCTATCCTAGGTTAGGGTAGTTTTTTCTCAATACACTTTCAATGTAAATACTTTTTAACATCCAACATACGAATATATCAATACCGAATGTAGAGGACATTCGGCATTTCCTGTATCGTTTTGTCGATAATGGCCTAAGACCTTATGTTTAGTTAAAAAAATGTAAGGATCGAAGTTACAAATGTCAATGCAATGTACCAGTGCTAATTGTGTTCGATTACAAGACGAGTGTCAGTAAATCCCTGCTCTACGCTTGTCGGAGTCATTGAAGACCTTGAAGGCACACGCATATCCCACCGGCCGACACTGCGACATCTGCTCGGTCGGAGGCCCGCAGCTGCCGGCCCTCCCCCTCGCCCGGCTTTGTCTCCGCCGGCGCCCGCACACGCTCTGACGAGGACTCAAGACGTGACGTCTATACCATATCGTAAAAAGAGATATAATTTGATCATTTGATAGAGATGGCTCCTTGAAATGTATGCTGCGAATATTTAATGTGTTCCTATCTCGAGCTTTTCTTAAATGTAAAAAATATGCAACAGTAAATGATTTTTATGTACTTTGAGGATTCACTGTTTCACCGAAACTGAGCTTTTGAACAAACCGTAAAAGCAAATATCCAGAATTACAAATTCAAATTTCCTACATGTTATGATAACATTTATATGAGCTTTAAACACTTAATTAATAGCTATCAAATCCTCCTGTATTAATGGAACTGATATTATCCATACTGATTTAATTAGATAGCTCAATTGTTATAATTACCACACTCATAATAACAAATAGTTTATCAAACAGCGATAATTAAGTGGGAATTGGCGAGGTCATAAACGGCCAACGAGCGGTCAGCTGTAAATATCAATACGGCAAGTGAGACAGCACGATAACGGTGCGATTATTAGTCATTAATCCGGAATGAAAACACCGGTCGCGTTATACGGGCCCGAAATGTTGCATTGGAAGTGAGCGGTCGCCGATCGATAGTCGGCTAGAGGCGGGCGGCGCACGCGCATCAATAAATAGCCCGATCCGGTGCGCGCCCGTCGATATACGTCACGAGCATTTTATTAATAAAACGCCGAACAACGCGCGAACACACCAAACGTTCAACAACCCCGCGCAAGAAGCTCATTCTTACGCGCACTCTCACGCGTTACATCACAAGAGCGAAAACTGTAACCGATTCTGAGGCGAAACGGAGCGGGGCGAATCGAATGCGCGCAAAACGAGAAATGCGACACAATTGATGGCTGTGTACCTCGTACGTACCTCTGGCCATCTCGACTCGATACATCGGCGGATCGAAGTAAACCGGGTCAGATTGAAGACTAGAACATTCCAAGAGAGGCAGCGGGCAACATTAGCACCGTTATGAACTATGACAAGTTGCGTTCGCAAAGCTAGACGGAAGAGTCTTTCCCACGGCCTCGCGATCCGCTGACGAGCCATGTTTGGTGGATCAATGCGTACTTAGGCGATATCCTAATAATGTGATTAACTTCCTTAAAAACGAATAGCACGACATCTTATAAATATCCGTGCGAACTCTGACTTACTGCATAAAATAATAGGTAACTTGGTTTTTTCTTGAATGGACTACAATATGCAGTAAAATACCGTCCAATGTAGATATACACTTATTCTTCTCAGAGACCTGCACATAAAAACAATCATTTACAGAATATCGCATCGAATCATTTACATAGTACATTTTAGTTGACCTTATCACTATTTTATTAGCGTTCTTATGGTTTATATTAGAAAGCTAATGAAAAATAATATGTAAGAAACTATTAATAGCTAACAAACTAAATGGTTTAAATCTAAATTTAACCCAATATACTACAAGTCGATCAACCAAAACATGTAGCGGGGCGCCAAGAGCGGTATGCGTGCATTTCTCCCGGCCGCGGCGCACTCGACTCATTCCCACAACGCGTCGGCTGCGCGCGCGCATTCAACCCACGCGGCCCTAACTACTAATTAATAAAGCTAACGGGCCGCTTCCACACTCTCTTGATTTATTTGGCCAAGCGGAACAATATGAAGCTCTCTAACCTCGTGTAACACATGTCGCTTTGACGAAAGTGGGGAATTCAAATTGATAGACCAAGTTACGTTTGGAATTCCTTATGAATGTGACAATATTACATGTTAGAAAGGAACATCATTAAATCAAGATGTTATGAAAACTTTTTACGTCGAGCTTTGTCCAAAATAAGCTTTACAACTAAAAATAGAAACTCTAAAAGAAAATATAATACTAAATATTATACAGGTACATAAAAATGGACAAACTTGTAAGAAAGCGACGTTGAAGATGAATAAGCAGAAAAGGCTTTGTTGCTAATACTGGGAAATAAGAATCAAAACAGAGCGCCTGCCGGAAGATGGCGCGTTATCTTAACTCATCACAAACAAATCGTCTCAGGTGAGATAATGTTTGTGTTAGATAACAGTCGAGAGGCGGCGAAACAAGTCATCGCGGTGTTGGGAACTCAGATCAAGTAATTTTTTAACTGCGGGCGGATTTAAAACTGTCTGCCAACCAATAATTGTGGTGTAAATCTGATCTAGTTTATTTTGTTCGCAGAACCCTCATCAAGGCACAGGCTGTAATTAAGTAATCGAGACGGCTGGAGCGAGCCGGCGTCGGAGGGCGCAGCGGGCATGGGCCATGGGCATCGAACGCGCTGGGTCAACGACTGCCCGCGCCCGCGCCCGGCGGAAAATAATTCATCTAGTGCACCATTCGACACGGGGCGGCTCGGAGAATGTGGCATCGGTTGGTCACACATAGCTTGTAACGCGCACTCGGAGAGCAAATTGCAAACATGTAACGGAATCTTTTTAATGGGGTTCCGCCGAGTCGCAGGTTACTTTCGAATAAGTTCTAGCAGAGCTTTCGACTTATGAGTCGAACCGCCACTTGTTTCAACTTAGATGCCTTATGAGGCATCTAAGTTGAAACAAGTGGCGGTTGAAATTCAAAATAAGCGAGTTCAGTGACAGGCGGCAAGGCGTAGACGGTGGACAGCGGCATCAAACAGGGCATTGTGAGGAATTCGGGCGACGCGCGGCGGCGGGGAGCACGCGCACGGTAACCATTTATCGTCGGCTGTTTATAAATTGCCCTCGAAACAAGAACATACCTCAAAGTGGCATGACAAGTTTTACGAATACATTGGAACACTCAACAAGATCTTTTAACCGTGTAGTACATGCGGCGGAATGGTCTGTGTGCCAATTTCCCTTAGAAGCACGCAATTACAAGTTAGTCTACATGTTGAACGGCCCTCCAAAACCAGATCCTACGTAGTCCTTGAACATCTGTCTGCATAATGCCGGGGCGCGTAGAGTAGGGGACATGTGCAGAGGGATCAGGTGTCGCACTGACCGCGGGCAAACCCGGCGGAACGGGTTATCGGACGGGTCGCCGCGCGCCGCAGACACGAGAGAAAGTAAAAACTAATATTCAGACAAATTAAACGCCAACACAGCGACACCGGCGACATGTTGAACTAATTAAAACCTATTTGGACTTCGGCGGCTTCAGCCGAGTCGCCGGGATTCAAACGAAAGCGACGATGAGACTATTAGAATTAAACTGAACAATGTTGCAAGAACAAAAAGAGCTACATTGAGGCTCGTTACGGCTAACGAGGCGTCCTCGGAGTCCGAGGCGTAAAGAAACGATTTAATTGCGTCCACAATTAGCCTACAAAACAACCTGTTGCGTTCGCATTACTGAAGCGTTTAAACGGTGAAACGAGACTTATTCCGATCACTGATAGAATTCTTGAGTTTGGTGTGTCGCAATTACGCGATAGTGTTCGAAGGGTTTTTGCATACGGGTGCGCAGTGTAAATAAAAGGAGGGTAAAGGTTTTGTTGGTGTGCGTGGTGGGGTTAATACGGCTGTCGCGATCCCCGTGCTCAACAAACAGCCGCGAGTCGCGGGGCCGGATCGCGAGCATTAATCGGCTAATTAGCCGGCTCTCGTTACGGCGGCGTTACGCTGTCTAGACGTATTCCGGCTTTGTTGCCGACTCCAGACATTAGGGCAGCGGGAATTACGGAGTGCTTCGCAGTACTGCTCCTCATTTGTATGACCTTTGACTTAGAAACTGCACGCGAGAAGAAAGTTTCAAAGCAGATAACCCTCTTCACATGTAAAATTTTCAATTTAGTAATATGCGTGTGGAACAAGAAAGTTGCGAAGAACAACACTAAAAGTAGAATCTGAATTGGCCTCCTCAATGAACTTGGAAAGATTTCGCTAGTATTTGGCACCGGTTCAAATACAGATGGCAGATGGTGTGTTAGATTGAGTAGCGATGGCTTACGCGGCTCGGAAGTGCGATTATGATAGAATAAAGGGTACATTAGCCGCCGCTGTGTGTCTTTAGGCCACTTCCCTTTGATCACGGATCACTACTATTATAAGTAGATTGAATCAACAGTCGAAAACGGTCTATGTTTACTCTGTATATTTCCCACTGTTGTAATTGGTTTGTGTGGTTTATTTGCGTGATAGTAGTTTCTCAACATACAGTTACCATGGTAATGAAAACTGTTGATCGATTGCAAAATATACGAATTTGCATTTGTAGCATTAACTGTGCTTTATGCAATGAAACTACAACAAACCGACAATATATCGGTTTCATGACGTTGCGTTTTTCATTTCATATTACTGCATACGTTGTCGGTTGAGTTACCTGAAAGTATTTTAATCGTAACTCGTTCAAAGCCAAAATTCCAAGGCTTATCCGTCGATTCCCGATACATCCGTTCCCAGTCCCGGGCCGCAGGGCGGGGCTCCGGCCTCGTCCCGCGTCTCGGCCGCGACCGCGAAGGCCGCGGGCCGCGCGACCTTCCCGGCCCCTTCGATTTACCCGAGATTTCAATAAAATATGTGCCCTTTCCCGACATATGTCACATTAAACTTCGACAAAAATCCACGACAAGATGTTGGGAAATACCAGACAAACCGCATGTTGTGTAATTATGTTGAATGATGCGTCGCCATAGCCAGTTTTCTGCGTCTTTAGACGACCTTTCTAATGTTTTGTCACATTACTAATGTGTACGACGTCGTAGATAGCATGGTCGAATTTGCTTTACTTTAGAAACATACAAATAAACACTGTGTAGAAAGAAATTGAATCGCAATCTGATGTGACAATTATGAATCGATATGTAAATTATATTACAGCAGCGTCAAGAAAGCTATTTACTGGAAGTAAAGCTTTAACTATGCATAAGGCGTATGCATCTCAATTGAACTACAGACAAATGTGTACTTCTTTGAGCAAATTAGGCACTACATTCCACCTCCACAAACACCGATGCCATAATGAATGGCGATTGTTTGCTTCAGGATGTACGTGCCGAGAGGAAACGTATGCGGCGCGCGCTTTGTTCGCGCTCACAAAGAAAATTAACTTCGGCACTACTTCTTACGTGTATTACGAGACTGAACGCGTTTGTTTCTTTTGTCTTATATTAATTTGCGTTGTTTAATCGACGAACTTTGCATGTCACTTCAGAAAATAATTTTAAAATGTTTACACCACTTTGTCTGGTGACAAATATTACAACTTTATAACCCTATTTTACATCCCTCAAGGGACGAAGCTTCCCTGTAATGTTTTTAAATTATTTTCTTACAAAACTGATTCAAGGTACAAAATGAATTAGGTTTGTATTGAAGTAAAATTTGTTAATTGATATATTATCATGGAATAGCAATCTTAATCGATAGCATAAAAATTCCAAGTGTCTAATGCGTAAAGTAACATGTTTACTAAACTGTCAGTTGAAGCCGGTATCGGGTATCGGGTAGTGCGGGGTACCAAACAAATCGCGGTGCGTCGTGTCGCGTATCGATCAGCGTGCAGCGGCCGGCGGCGGTGTTGCCACGCCGGAATTACAATAACAACAATATTTGTTGGAATAATTAAATTGCGGCGCTTTGGGCGGATAATGCGGTTACACGACTCGCTTATTGACTGATTATATTGTAGCTGCTGCTTATTTAAAAATCACACTTCTCGTGCTTAAAATTACCAAATGTGTTTTAATGATCAGGCACAAAATATTCAAAATAACCCGTTGTAATAGCACTAAATGCATATTAGCAACACCGTTTCTTATTTGTTTCTTAGGTTACAACTAGCATTTACTTCATATTTTAGAATTATTGATAAGAGGAGAAAGTAAAGCAGCATTTACTTGGAAAACAAATCGCTTTAAGTACGACATAGACAACAGGTACCATACCTAACAAAAAAAAGAAAATGAATAGGGAGAACTGTTGTAAACTAGCGTTTAACATCGGCCTGGCAACACAGGGCGGGCGCCGGGCGCGGACGGGCGGGCCGCGCGCCGGTCCCTACCACTTATCGCCGTCTTCACACCTAATTTATCGCGCCGCAATCGCCTCCGTCTGTACACATACACGCGCGCTGCCGACAGAATGCTCTTTTGTGTACCGTTTAGTCTCGCGGTCGGCACTAACTTGCGTTCGGAAACCGCTATTTGACCTTCCGATTGCTGCGGTTTTTCTAAAAATCTACTTTACCTGATTGAACTTTTATTCAAAATTTGAACAGGGCAGACAACCATTTTTTTTGAGAAGCTCAATTGAGAAAAGGTATCTTATTATAAACAATCGTATATTAGTCGACACGCCTCTGTTAATTTTTGAGTGGAGTGTTGATAACGATTTATTTCAATTAATATAAATACAGCGATACTGTTAAAAAGCGCCAGGTTTAAATGAACGCGAAATGAACAAACCACCAATAAACCGATTACCCAATATACGCTCAATTGATTGGCTGGCCAGGTGGGCTTTATACGTGAAATGCCATTTTTTTACGGATCGTTTAGTGATTTCGCGATAACGCTATCGTGATAAGAATATGCCTGTAGGTTACATCAATAAAAAGTCGTTTAGTAGCGATACGATGTGATATGATTAAATAAGCATTTTGGCATGATTGATTTATGATCTTTTTATATTATTACAAACGTCATGAATGGATACTTATTTTTTGCAATTGTTTGCAAAATTGCAATTTAATTAAAATATTTTATGTATTTTAGTACGGCTTATAATAAATCCAAACATAAAGCCTAAATTAAGTTTGCATTAAGCATAAGGAATGCAAACATATATCAAATTTCATGAAAAATGTTGCTACTTTAAGTCGAGTAAGAGTTTAGGAGTGTGAAGTACGTCAAGAATGTTTGTTTTGTAGAAGCTCGAAGGTCGCGCACGGACACGTGGTCTTGATGAATTGTTGCGAACCGGCAAGGGGTGTCTTTTACGGATACACGATTACAGCCAATTGCAATTTTATTATAAAATGTAGTCTGATTCATAAATACAAATGAAGGTTAGAGCTAGCAAGGTCTATTTTCTTCATATACCTCAAGTTAGCGAGAAACAGGTTATCTTATAATATCCGAAATAATTATGAAGATGGCAAAAATAACCACCCGCCTTTCTATTCGTAGCAGCTACGCGCTACGAATTTACCGCTCTCTCTACGCTACCGCGGCGGCTATGCGGCGCGTAGGCTGCGAGCGCCGTAGCCTCGTAGTCGCACGCGGTCGTCCGATCGATAGGAAACTATCCTCTGAATTGTTTATACGATAAATGCACCCAATTTTATTATAAATATAGACGAAGATAATACATTATAAATTGATCCGATTCAATCTAATCTAACATCTTGATAGATGTATATTTACAGCAGCATTTATAAGCGCTCTCGCGTCAGCGCTTATAAATGTGCCTTTCAAGGAGATTTTAACCCTTTGACGTAAATGGGACACCACTGTCCCTAAAATTAAATTTGTCTTTATTTCTAAACAAAGCATTATTGGGAACTAAACTCAACACATACTTATTGTATACGAACGTATTTTGTTTTTTTTCTTTGGTTGGTGAACATGAGCGCGAAAACACAAAGAAAAAACGTCACATTACTTTTGAGTAGTTTGCCGCGCTTCTTCGATTTTTTTCTGAAGTTAATAATATTAAATTTTTGCTGCACCCAGTGACTGATAAGTGAATAATTTATGAGGATGGTAAGTAATAATCATATTGTTATCATTATTTGTCGTAATTAGTAACATTTTAGTAACGAAAATATGAAATTATAAGTATGGGACGCCATTGTCCCAATATGCGTAAAAGGTCAATTTTAAAAATATTTTACTGTAACGTTTTATTGCATATTTTGTGATTTTACACACGATATAAATGCTTAATTTATTTGTTTTAGGCGCGCAAAGGAAATAGGATTTTCCGTTTGGCTGATTGCGAAGTCGAGGAATATCTCATGGCTGAAACAAGTGACACTGAGATGCACTCACTTGGGATGACATAGACCAGTCATTTTTATTAGAGGATATGCAAGCTGGATTTTCTGAAACTGTAATTGAGCCACCTCTATCATCAGAATCTACTCAAAATCCAGGTCCTCTTCAGACTCTTCGTCTACTATCCCCACTTATTCATTATAACGTGATCCGGTTCCCGAGTTCAAGTGGAAAAATAATATCTATCACCCGTATATTTTTTGCTGACACCGATTATGAATTTGGTAAGATAAACATTTCCCGAGAATTATAGAAACCTGAATATATTTGAGGCAGTAACTAATATTAGATAATTGATTGAGGGATTAAAAATACCAGAGACTACGTTATGCTCATCAAAACGGCTTGGTGTTCACTACCGATCTCCAAGAAATAATAGCATTCAACGGCATGAATTATGTCATGGGCTACCATGTATTACCAACCCTGAGAAGCTACTGGTCCACTGAACCTGACATGGGTGTGCCTAATATAGCTAAAGTAATGCCTTTATCACGATTCGAAAAAATTAGAAGAGTACTGCAACCTGAGTAGAAAATCGTACCAGCAATATATGTGACATTTGTAATGTAAATATATGTTTCATAGCAGCAATAAATTGTTTTGCAGGTTGCCATTTATGAAAATAGTATAATAAAATTGTTATTTTTAACTAAATTTGGTTTTTATTATCAGAAAAATCTTAATTTTGCTATAATAGTAAGTACCTCACAAAATAATAAATGACGCCCTATATCGCATATTGGGACACATTTGTCCCAAGTTATTTCCAAAATCCTATTGGTTTTTTATTTTTTTTTAATATACACATATTTAAATTACCTTGTAAGAAACTAAATAATGCAGTCATAAATATAAAAACTTACATATACTTGTTTTATGCGTCAAAGGGTTAAGAAACTTAATCAATCAAATCATTTTGAATGTAAATAGTGTGTTCGATTGAAATATTTAATTATTCAAAATGCAACATTTAGTTCTAAAAGGACTTGCAGTTATGAAATTCATTTTACGAGCAGGTGCTACGACGTACGTTTTGAAATTGTCTCAAAAATATGTCCTAAAAGATAGCATGAATGTTATTATTATCTATTATGCAACTTAGTGTTTCATCGATAGACTACATCTATTGATAACGTTACGGCCCAAGTACGAAGAAGACCATCAAAGTCGGTAATCGTCAAACTCGACCGCCTTCACTTATTCAGCTGACTGATTCGGGAGCGGTCAGGGCGGCGTAATGCGACAAAAGGTTGCGGTGTGGAGCGCGTGGCCGCGCGTATTTGTTCCGCGTCCACAGGGGCTCGTCACCGTAGCCCGTAGCCCGTAGCGCGTGCGATCGATATGCGCTACGATACACCGTTTGGTGTGTTGCATCACTCGCTAATTCGGCATGTTAGGTGTGTGATATCTTACTGATAATTCTAAAATAATTATAAACGCAAGTAATTTTTCTATCACAAATATTCGTAATATTCACGAATTTAAAAATAAACTTTTGATGCCTAGAAAGCGCTCGTAGGAAGACTACATAAAACTCCGCTATGCAATTTACGCTTAATATAATATTTATGGTACTAAATAAGATTTAATTATATAGCGCAGTCGACAACATAATATAACATATATAACATACTGCATATAACATAACGTAACATAATCTATACTAATATTATAAAGCTGAAGAGTTTGTTTGTTTGTTTGTTTGAACGCGCTAATCTCAGAAACTACTGGTTCGATTTGAATAAATCTTTTTGCGTTGTATAGACCATTTATCGAGTAAGGCTTCAGGCTATATAACATCACGCTGCGACCAATAGGAGCAAAGATACAATGGAAAATGTGTAAAAAACGGGGGAAACGCGAACGAAGTCGCTGGCACAGCTAGTATAACATATAAACATCTAGCCTTGCTTCTAAGGCTCCAAAAAGTTTTTACGTTAAAAAGAAATGCCGACCTCCCAGGTTATGCACCCCCGCCCATGCTCCATGCACCGCTCGAGCTCCGTGAATAAAGCCATGGGGCGGGCGGCGTGGAAACTGCATAATAACGTCGGTCACGCTCGGACATGGCATGGATCAGTTGAGTGAATGAAAACTTGTGAGCATTATTGAATAAACTAACTTTTAGCGCTGCTTACCTGGCCTTAAAGCAGTATTTGAGGCAAATTGCCAGTACAAAGCTAAATCAAAATTATTCTGATATTATGACTGATATAATCATCAATCTAAATGGACGATTGCGACAGTGATGCTAACGACACCTTTGTGTGCAATTTAATAACTCGATCCGCCCCTTCGTGCCCAGACTCATTAGTAACGCATACCCTTGCGATTAACATTTGAACAGTTTGTCCTAAACCGTAAATCAAAACATATCGGTGCGATAAATCAACATCAATTAAATACAATTTAATATCCACCGTTCGTTATCTAGTGAACGATAATAGTTTCGTCGGTGTACGGCTGTATGGATATTAGCGTGGAGCGCTTATTGGTGGGGTGGCAGCGCGCCCGCGGCGCTACGACACGTGTATTGCACCGACAAAGTGGATTTACATGATACTGTGGCTGATACGTGTTGCCGTTAAAGGTAGCAGCCAAATCTCTGTCGAGTAATTATTATTATACAAACGCATTTAGTAAATCTTATGCCACGGTAAATCTAGACGTCTAATTCCCGTCATTCAAATATTTGACAGCATAAACAGCATTAAATGCTATGAATAAAATTTTAATCACGAAAATGCTAATTTTGAGTATAAATAAAATTGGTTATAAAGCTGTCAAATATTTGAGTAGCGTTCCACTGTTCCGGCATAAATCAGCAAAGCAAAAAATAAAATAAATCACTTTTCTTGTTTTCTGTTATTTAGCTGCCCGTGTTTGTGGCACCAATATTTATTAACGTATTGCCACCTTTGGGCGGGTCCCGCCGCCGTTTCTCATCCGTACCAGGTGTACCAGTAACGCTGGAAAATTTAACGTAATATACGACCCACAATTCGATATTATGAGTGTGATGAGAATATATGCCCGCCCACACAGAAAGGGTTCTTTGTGCCAATTCAAAACCAACGAACGCGTCATAAATGTAGACCTGTATGCTTATATCTTCTGTTAAGTACTTAAACCGAGTACTAGAGTAAGTTTTTACAGTGATGGAAACTCAAACCGATAGATCAGATACCTATTACAGGGTTACTGTGACTACTTAGACGTCTTGTATTAAAAAAAACCTATAAATCATTACTTTTCAAAGTTTATTGTCTGACTTTAATTATTCTACGACGCCGCAATGTAATAAAATTACTGAGGTATTGATACTTCGGAACCAAAACCACGAGTAAACGAACAGTATCATCCCCCAGTAAAGTGCTTCATACCATCAATCAGCGGCTGGAGTCTAATATTATCGACGTATTGTTTGGTGGGGCGGCGGCCGGTAGGTGCAGCCGCCTCCGCATCGCCCTTTGAAGCCCGTGTGCAAATGCACCCCGCCTCGTGAAAACCACTGAACAACTCCATCCATTAACGTGAGACTCTCGTCTGCTTCCCACATCGCCTGACGCCCACGAAAACATGTTGCATACAGGTATCTACATGTATGTACGTACACAGGTGTTCTGAATTTTGCATCAACTTCTGAATTGGTATTAAATCTTTACCATGACATTGGTACCTGGATTTCCTATAAGATTCCTAATCTAGTTCTGTGGTGCTGCTTCAGCACCTAGGAGTTATTGTGTGCCGTGTTATTATCCAACTTAAGGTTTGTTAATCAAAATTCAGTTTATATTTTTAGCCTAAGTGTTTTTAACCACCTAAAACCGTACGATACGATACCGATACGTATCGTTAGATCTTGACATTGTTGACATTAGGAGCAAAAGTAATCCTGGCCACAAATTGAAGGTTTAAGCAAGCGTCGGTACCTACACCACTCTAAAGCTTTGGCCACCTCGATCCTTCAGCGTCAGCCGCTGTCGGATAGTTCGATAACACGGGCTTATTAATATTGAGGCGGGGGGAGTCCGCCCCCGCGCCCTACGCCCACGGCGCTGCAGCCAGGTGTACCGTGGACGGCTTAATTGGCGCTATGATTCCATATTACGCCGCATGGAACCGATGGTGCCAATCCTTTCACCCTTAACGAGTCGTCTCACTTCAAATGATTGATCGGTGACTTAACCACTGAAAATTCTAAGGTATATTTCATTATGGAAACGGAATGGAAATTAAAATAATGAATGCGGTAAACGACTAGTGGAGAGGAATGAACGCAATGTTATTACATCATTTAATAATATCTCGTAGAGGGGGAAAAGTTCCTCTGGAAATATCAGGGTCGGGCATGGTTGTCATTTATCATTTCATCTTGCCACGGAACACCCCAGAAATGTTAATAACGGGAAAGACGAGAAATGTACTGAACCACGGAGAGTATTCATAAAGAAGTATGTTATATGTGAAAAAATTGGGGAAATTGAGAGAGCGTGCGTCAAGGCGGAAAATCTTGGCTGATGGGTGGTGTAATTAGCGAATCTAGAAGTTGAGACCTTCATTAATTTCATTAGAGACGTGATAAAGTCTGGCCGGTATCTGCGCGGCGAGCACGCCCACACGGGGTGGCTAACGTGACATTTACCCCCTCCCCCTCCCCGACCTGCGCCCGCCGCCCGCGGCCTCTGCCCACGTGCCGCGCCCGAACAATATCCAACCTCCCAAATTCCAGAGTAATGATCGTAGTAAACAAACTCGCTGCGGCGCGACGTCTTTGATCACTACGAGACGATGATAATTAGGAAACTGATTCTATAAATGAAGCTAATGCTTGTTCTAGGCATCAACATTACAGTTACGAAACTGGAATTTTCCTTCTTCCATGCATCAGGTCTACATAACCAGTTTATAGTGACAAATAGATATAAGCGGAAAAAATCTAAAGAACATCACTTATCTCTCTATAACAAACACGAATCTATATTCAGTGCACGAGCATTTACATGTTACGCTTCCTTCAATATTCCGCAAATCGTCCCGGCAACCCCATCCCCCCTAAACAGATTACCCGTCGTTTAGGGCTGCGCTGGCGGCAACAGGCGGCAGCCGACATCCTGGGAGGAGCGTAATAGGCTCGTATTGGGTAATTCTTTTACAGATACGTACTTCTACGGAAGCTGTCTGATACTTTTGTAGCCGCATTTTTTAAGAAAATTTACTGTAGTTAGATAGTGTAGTGAAAGCGACAAATCTTTCAATATTTTTTTTGATTGTAATCATAAATACTACGTTATAGCCGGGCTTTTCTAACATTAGTGTAGGTATGCGAGAATTACTGACTCTCGGTCAACTTTAAGTATCCAGATACTGGCACAAGTATCAGGTGCAATAAGATATTTCAGAATGTTTATAATGTACGGAAACACTTTTCACGCGGTATGTTCTTAAAAGCTAAACTCTGTCAACTATCAAAACAATGTCTTGTCATCCGTCCACCGGCAGCCCTGCTCAGCGTCCACCGAGCCCGTTAATCTGAGCGTAAATAGCGTCACGTAGCGCGCCGGATCCCCAAATTATAACCGCCGGTGAAATATTAACCAGCAAACCGTCTCGGTTAGCGTCGCAATCGCGTTAACCGCCGCTCCCCTGTGGCGGCCGCGTCTGCCTTGAAGAGCAGGTGGGAATTTGTTCTAGGTACGCTAAAAGTATTACTTCTATATAGTGCCTGATGGAGTACTAGGTAAGACTTGGAATGCCTTTGGAATATTAAGGTTATTTGAGGAAAATTCAAGTTGTAGTTTTCTCTGCAAGTTCATTTAAACTGCTACTTCGTTTATATCTCACATCGAATGAATCCTTCTGTTCCCTAAACAGTAGTGTCTATAATGTAATGTTGTATTTATTGTAGCAGTAATTAGGTCTTTTTACAATTTGGCTTTTGACTACCAAAACAATAGTATGCAAAGTTAACACGAATATGTGATTGGAGCGACCAATCAAACTCGTGCCGGTAGATCCACAAACCTGCAAGGCTTATGCATAGTGCAAACGCATTCGGTAAACAGGCAACATCTGTCCGCTACGGCAGGTAGCGGCGCGGATATTGCGCGTTCGGCTATTTCCGTCCGCCCACTCGCGCGCCGGCCTTCGATCCGATGCAGCCGCGATGGGCCCTTCCGACTGATGCCATCGAAAACGAGTTACAACATTCTGATTGCGAATATCGAAATAGTTTCCATATAAGTTCCCATTTCGTTTAATATAACGTTGATATTTTCAAATGTCAATATCGATTCGTCAATTGATTAGAATCTGATTACAGAACATATTACCTACATTGTAAAACTGTTTTTTTAACCGACTTCAAAAAAAGGAGGAGGTTCTCAATTCGTCTGTATGTATAATTTTTTTTTTTTTTTTTTTTTTTTTATGTATGTTCAGCGATATTTTCGTCAATTATAGACGGATTTCAAAAATTTTTTTTTGGTTGGATAGAGTTCACTTCCGAGGTGGTCCCATTTTCACCAGTCTCGGATCTGATGATGGGATCCAGGAGAAATCGAGGGCAACCTTCAAGTTTTATAGGGACATGTACCGCGTTTTGCATATTATCTGAAGTCATATTGGCATTTGCTTCTGGCTATCATAATCTTATGATGCTGAGCTGATGATGGAAGGTCAACTCCTTAATAGTTATGAGTAAAAGAATAATTATTTCAATACTGTATACATATTAAGACTACTAGTTATAATATCAGTAGCATTACAGGTGAGCTAAACTATTAAGTTGACTAGTCTAGGATCTGATGATGGGATCCAGGAGAAATCGAGGGCAACCCTCAAATTTGATAGGCACATGTACCGCGTTTTACATATTTTCTGAAGTTATATTGGCATTTGCTTCTGGAAATCATAATGTTATGATGCTGAGCTGATGATGGAAGGTCAACTCCTTAATAGTTGGGAGTAAAGGGATAATTCTTTCAAATCTGTGTACATATTAATACTACTAGTTATAATACCACTAGAATTATAGGTGAGCTGAACTAATGGGGTCCAGTCTAGGATCTGATTATGGGATCCAGGAGAAATCTAGGGCAACCCTTAAATTTTATAGGCACATGTACCACGTTTCACATATTTTCTGAAGTTATATTGGCATTGCTTCTTGCAATCATAATGTTATAATGTTGAGCTGATGATGGAAGGTCAACTCCTTTATTGTTTGGAGTAAAAGGATAATTCTTTCAATACTGTATACATATTAAGACTACTAGTTATAATATCAGTAGAATTATAGGTGAGCTGAACTAATAGGGTGTAAAAAAACGAAACACTAAAAAGGATGAAAAAAAATTGTAAACAAAAAAAAAACCGCCTTCAAAAACCCGACTCACTAAAAATTACAAAATAATATAATACGAACATTAATCTGGGTATGAATTTGATATATTGTTGAAGGCGGTGCCGTTTATATTTCATGCAGTTTTCCTCAAAAATTTAATTGGCACCGCCTTCAACAATATATCAAATTCATACCCAGATTAATGTTCGTATTATATTATTTTGTAATTTTTAGTGAGTCGGGTTTTTGAAGGCGGTTTTTTTTTTGTTTACAATTTTTTGTTGTATAAACAGCAAAGAGCTCAAATATCACTTCTCAGAGCGATACTACATATTACTACTAGATCGTATTGAGGCGTAATATTATTGCAAATTTTATGCGAAACGCGACGCGCAAACCGACGAGAAAAATAATAATCTAATCAAATGCACTCCGGTTCACCTTCAAGCATCTTTTTTCCCGTCTAGTCGGCCGAGGATACAGCGCCGACGCATTGCGATGCTCCGACACGCGAACTTATACCGGCTAAGGTACCGGCTCAGCCCGGGCACGGCCAGTCCTTGCGAGTTGCCATATAAGCGGAAACTGGGTGACCGGGAGATTTATTGGCGCAATAACGGATTTATTTTTAGCATACACGGCGTGCTTCCACTCAAAATAGCATGACACGGACGTGCGAATTTACTGGTAAAGCAAATATTAGTATCGCGGGCAGCCTTGAGCGGCGTTTGCTCGTCTAGCGACTTTTATGGAAACTGGGAGAGGCGATATGACATGATAGCTACATGTGAATGAACACTGCGTTTACAAGACTGAGCCAAAGTTGCGAGCTTGTAAATGTGAAACCGCATTTAATGGTATTCCAATGCTGCGGTTGTAACGTATACTTGACTCACGACACGTGTAATTATTTATGGTTTGAATAGTGACAACGCAATGTTCCCATGGAGACCCTTCGGCCGGGGCGCGTCATTATCGGCCCAGCAAGAAGCAGACAATACGGCCTTCTCACGCTCAACGCAATTCGACGCACGCAAGCCGATGCGATACTACCACTGGAATGACGAGATGCAACATGAAAACCGATGGTAAATTACCAAAGAGTTAGCCAAAATTGGAGCAACATGACTGATTAAGTTATGATACTTAAACCGGATTATTCTGTCGATTATATATTACCGTTGACCTTATCACTATTTTATTTATCCCACACATAGTAATACTATCTGTCAAACTACTCCGTCGAATTATGGATTCTAGTATAAGTGTTTACATCTATTGACAGTTGTACTTAGTTAGCTGCTAATATTGTTTAAATGGTTTTAATCCGATATCTTTTCTGATATACAAAAGTATCATATTTTTAACACAAGTGTTGAGGGACAAAATTTAATTTGATAAGACTAACGTAAAGCGCTGACCAGGCAATTATGTTATGACGATAACAAATTCTGGCCCCCGGGCTTCTCACTGTGCCCCGCCGAGCGTGGGACTCGGCCACTTTACTTTGTAACCGCACACACCGCGGATTCGCCCGACACTTACCACTACGTGAGCGGGATTAAATTGTAGCCGAGCTTCGAGGAAACGCCACTGCGAAGTGGGAATCTATTATATCATACACAACGAGCATAATTGAGTAACACGACTTGTGAGAACATTATTTGTCACTATACAAAAGGTTAACATTGCTCTAATTAATGAAATTCTTGAAACATTTGCCAGTTACAAATTAGTTTCTTCACAAAACAAAATGAAAACTGTCATCAACTGCTTGGAAGTAGGAGAGATGAAAAACGATCCGGACCCCTGTCTTCGTGATGAAGTATAGTCCGGTTGAGGAACAGTGGTTTTATAGGTTTCAAAGGAGAATATTCACGTTAGCGACGCGTCGGGAAAACGTCACACACACTTAGCACTCGGGTGTGATGTTACACAACACGCGCTAACTCTAAGTAGTGACATCGCAATACGCACCAAATTAAACCACACTATTTGTGTAGCAAGAAGCTTGAAGAATCCGTTTTTGCACCTTAATGAGCCTAACAATACGTCACGCGACATGGGAATGGTATACCGGCGACGTGTGAAGCAGATCGTATTGAAAGTTTTATTGGAACTGGATTTTGTTGTGGAAAGTGTTTTCAATCGGCTTTGTTGTGGGAAAAACTTAACAATCATTTATTATGCTGCGTCGACTTGAACACAACGATGAACAGTAACGTTTTTACAAACTCTCGAGATAATTATTTGCATAATACATTATCATCACTATTATATACGTCCATTGTTAATGTTTCTGAATAGAAGTACGCGGCCCGGCACTTCTATACAATACAACATGTACGGTGGATGATCGCGAAGTTCATGTTATTATATCACCAGTCCGAGCGGATTATTGAATCGTGCGACAGCGTGGCCCGAGTGATGCCCCTGCGTCTAATGGAAACGCAAGGTCGAAGCAATTGAGCTGACCACGGCCAGGACCGCGCGCCATCACCTATTAGGACCCTTATTGCCTGTGTCCAAACAACTCTCGCCGCAAGTGGACCTCTGAGCTATCGGTCATTACTTCAACGACCCACTACTAGTAAGAAGTAAATCAAACGGGCATGCGTAACGTTGATCATTTAACAAACACCGATGCATGTCGTCTTCGGAATCGCATTCTCATGATGAAGTTGAAGTTTAAATTAGGACGCGCGTTGACCTCGGTCGGAAAATGAATGCATAATAATCTGAACGTTGAATAACTCGCGAACGTAGTACGTTAGTTCTTAGACCGTGTTGTAGCTTCGTATGTACCGAGGTAGTAGCGCACACTGACAGACGGCCGCAATGTCAAGGTTGAGTTTTGTTGACCTCTCGAGGTGCGAGATGCTTGATCTAAACACGATATTTGCATGACATCACACGGGCATTGTTATGGCGCCAGCATTTACCAAAGACACAATTTGTATCTATGTACGATAAGATCGAATATAGATATGTATTGAAACAGCGCACAGGAATTCTTTACTCAACTCGAACTGCAATTAACAATGACATGAACGAGCTAGCTTAGAGGAAAACGATGGAAATAATATTTACAATGACGTAGGAGACAGAGACAATGCAAGTTTCACAAACGTCATATGGAAACTTATAAGCGAAGCAAAACAATGGGCGGAGACCGAAATAAAGACCGTTTATGTAGATTTATGTCACGATCTATTTTGAGATGCGCCGCTCAGGCGTGAACTTGCCGGAGAGGGCGCGGGTGCGCGCGCGCACGGATCGATACGAGGAAAACGCCGTCCGCGAACGTTCGGGACTCGTGTATGTATTATAATAGTCATGTCACACACGTGCATGATTAGACGAGTGACGCGGCAACATCTTGACGTCTCTATTAATCCGCGAGCCGCGCGAGTGGTGTTAACGACCAATTAAAATGTTCAGGGCCGGTTGATCTTCGGTTTCCTCGCTTGCCCGCCGCGTCATTAACGATATCATGAAAATATTTCACGTACGAATAGGCGGGACCAGCTGCCGGGTGATATGTGTTTGTAAACAATGGCTGCGCCGGCTAAAGCACAAGTCTACATACTGTTATACTCTCGTGTTCCGGCAATTTGCGGTTCCAAAACTTTTATTGGCACAACGAATCCGGTAGAGCTTAAAATGTAGTCTAGTTTTAAGAGGTGCGATAAAAGTTGTGACAATGGAAGCGGCAAGAACCCGGACGAAGTTAACAGTTGGTAGACGCGGCGAAGTCTGCACCACCACCTGTTGACTTGCAAACAACAGCGCCTCGTGGCTTTTGAAAGATTTACGACCATTTTATCTTCATCTCGGACTGAGGTGCAAATAATATTTCAATTCAATGAAAACGAATGCGAGTGACGTTATCTTTTGTTAGCCAAAATGAATGACATCTGCCGAGAATTAATGGAATGTTGTTGCAAAATTCAGTTGAAATACTACAATTATTTTTTGAATCGTTTTATTTATCGAATGGTGACCGGTAGCTTCGGTATGGCCAGTCAACTCCAGTAATCAGAGCCCCAGGGGCGATATTAGAATTACGCTATAAAATAACTTACACAAAGCGTGCGTGAATAAAACATTTTCGTCATAAAGGAATTGCCTCATCGATTTTCCCCATTTTTCTGGTGCATAATAACAAAGTTCTCATTTCTGTATAATATGTATCATTCCTTTTCTAAGCTACTCCGTAGATAATGTTATGTTAATGTATTTAAAGTTTAATAACGGGAAATTAATCTAACAACACATTATTCAGAAAACCGTAAACAGATTTCTTAAACGTCAAGATAGCAACATATTTTCTGAAGCAATCCTGTAATAGTTCAGCAACGATGCCGGTCCGCAAGGCGCAAGGTATAAATTATTACGATTTTGCATTATACACGGAATAGCGGTACGGGGAGTGAAAAAAAAAGGATCCCAGCGCAGGTTTTGTAGCGCCCCTTGAAAGGCTGATGACTCCGTAGCGGCCGCCCCCTGGGGGCGGGCGCGGGGTGTTTGGCGAAGGCCGCGCGGGTGCGACTGAATAGGCCGACTGTGTTTGGACTAGATTTTTAGTTTAGATGCGAGATTGTTATGTTTGTAAACGAGTTGGAATGTCTGTGATATCTGGAGGTTCACGAGGTACTAATAGGGAGTAATCGAAAGTTTGTTGTTATGACTATGGAGTAATTTTCTCCATCATAATTGGCATTGAGTACTGCTAAATCGTTTTCTATATTGACAATTTTTTAAAATACTTATTCAAAAATATTGTAAGTAAACTACTTTCTGTCCGTCACAGTGACATTATTCGATCAATTTTGACCAAACATTCATGATCGCGCATTTACATTAACCCAAATAGATACGCAGCGGCCCCGTTTCATTAGTAACACGTGTCAATAAATACATCATGTACTTCTCTACGAAAATATTTTGTAGAAGAGCAATCCTTGCCGCAAAAGAGTCTGTTGTTTGGAGCGGACGTTTAGCGATATCTAAGTGAGGAGGGAGCGGGGGCGCAAATGAACTCAATAAGCCGGGGCATAATTTTAATGACACAAGTTAACAGATATTGGGCCGGAGCCGCACCCGGGGGCGGGCCCACTCCCGGCTCGCCCGAGGCCCGAATGCGCCTGAACACAGCCCGACAATGTTTGGACTAGATCTCTAGCCATTTAGATTCAGGATTGTTACCGAATCGAGTTCGAATTTTAGGCATACGTAAATATTTGTTGGCGGTCTTCAAAGGGACTACGTTTCGGATGCGGTCCGATAAACGGACAAATGAAATTCTGTTAAAATAAATAGTGCTTTTGTGTATATTGTAACGAATCCAAAAACACAGCAAACAACCGTTTAAAAATAGACCATAGACAAACATAAGTCTGTATTCAGTGAAACAAAAGAAAATCATTAACAATGATGGGACGAAACGTCTCCACCTCCCATTTTAATTAGTCGCCACCAAAACCAAGACCCAAGTATTTCCTCGAACTCCGCCTTCACAATTTTTGCATGACCTGTCCACCTAATGGCAGGAGCGCGGCGACATTGTGGCGTGGGAACAAAAGAGTCGTTCGAGAGGCGCTTTGAAGTCACCGCCGGACGCCCACACACCTGTCGCAGGGCCTATCGACCAAGTTCGCGGAAACGACGTCACAGAACACTAATGGTACTACAAAAATTCAGTCCACAGTAGGTGCGCGTGTTACGTTTACTGAAGTTTCAGAATTTAAATCAGCGAGGGCGAACGACCCTCATTATAAATGTGACAATTACGTTTTAACTTCTATATTAGCAGAAAAGGGACCACGGAATATTCAATTACTATGAGGTGAAGTTGTTTCCCATGTCTTGCAGTTCGGATAATAACCATTGCTGATTGCCCACACCTGTAGAAGGTGGCTGCCACTTTGCCAAACCACCTAGTACACGGAAATACCGAACTTCTATTACTGGCGAAAGTGAAATGTATCGCGAAATATTTTTACATAATTTGCCAATTCTAAAGAAGTAAAGATCAAGGGAAAGGATATTATGATCCACTATAAGCTACTTCAGTGGTTATCATACCTATCTTATGTCATATACAGCAACAGTAAAATGCTTTAGTATTTTTGTAAAATTAGTACAAGAAGTAAAATAAATTTCAAAGATAAATAGTCCCATGATTGATCGAACTTAATCAAGGAGCTGCTACGATGAGTAGTGCTACGATCATTTGGGTAAATAATACGCAATTGTATTAGATAACATATAAATACGGACGATAATTTGGCAAAAACCAACCCAAACAATAGTTGTAACAGCTCGTTAACCAGACCCCGGTCACTGTAACAACGGAACGGGGAAGAAGCGAAGCGCAGCGTCGCACCGACTCTAGACAATGGGCCAGACTCGCGACGGAATCTTACAGTAATTAATCTAATGAATGCGGTCTCAAGTTGTTACAGCTTTTGGGGGGCGCGGGGGGCACGTCTTGCTCGCTCGACTCGAGATAAAGGTGTTTTGTTTGTATTGTACAAAGATGTTCCGAGTAGCGAAAGTAAGGATATATTCCAACGTCTTTTTGCGTATTTTAGCTAGCTCGGTCGTAGTTATTATATTCATATTTTGAACCATTTAGTATTCATATCACGCGCACTGTGCTTAAGTCTCATTATTATTCTAGTATTGATGTGATAGTATATTCAAATTAAAGTCACGTATGCACATTTATTAAAATTGAGGCCATTGTAAATGTACCGTCTTTCCTAAGCGCAGCGACGTGGCTGACGTTTCGGCGGTGGTATGTTTATCAGCTGATGGCGGTCAAAGGTAATGTGAAGAGAGTACTCACGGCTGGCGATCAGTTCGGGCGCGACGAGCCCGTTGAGGTCGGGCTCCTCGCCGTACCAGAAGATCCAGAGCTCCTTGGCGGCGCGGAGCGAGAGCGGCGGCGGCGGCGCGGGCGCGGGCGTCTCGTAGAGGTCGGGCGGCGGCTGCGGGGCGGGCACGCGCCGCCACACGCACAGGATGTCGCCGGCCAGGCAGCGCGCGTAGCTGCTGATCACCGGGTCGGCCAGCGGCGCCGCGCCCTCCTCGCCCTCGCCGCCGCCGCTCGTCTCGCCCCATACCAGCTTACGCCATTTTATGCCATACAGCTCCGTCTGGAAAAATGATGTACAACTCAGTCAAACTGCCAAGCCATTCAGAGCGTCTTAGTGCAACTAAAACGTGCTTTCGTAAGCGCTTTATCAATATAATTTTCAGGCTTTTCAATCGAGAAACATTTAAAAGCTATTTTAATTTAATAGGTCATGGCCTACGAAACTCGACTATTGCGTAACTATTATTAACAAATGAACATGAAAATTGTATTAATAATTTAAACTCGACCTTCGACATTTATTTACACATCCAACGTCTATCGAAAAATAATTTCCGTAAAAGGTGTAATGTATAATGGTGAAAAATCAATAGCAATCCATTAGGCATATCAGCCAAATATGTCCGATACCACTTATGCGAATGGGCTATAATAAAAAGCGGGGAGGTATCACCGTTCCGTTTCATTCGGATCGTAGCAGGTAATTGGAGCATGTCGTTCCTATTTGGTGTATTTGCGCAACAAGGATGGGCAGGAGCTGCGGGACCTCGGATTGTTCTAAAAGTGGTATTGGCACCGCTCCAGCGGAGGTAGACAAAGGTGCTATCGCGTGCATATTCCACCCGGAACAGACCACAAAGGATTGTTGGCGTTTATATGCAGACTATAGACAATGTGTGCCCATTTTTTGGTACTATTCCGCATATACTAGTGATGTTTGGGACTATATCTGCATAATGGAAGCAGACCAGACAAATCGTATCAAGATGTTCAGTCGAATCACGGACTTTATGCGTTCGATAACAACTGCAGCAATAAACACATCGTTTCGCGTCCAGCAGGTGTTGATCCGACCTTGGTGCTCGCCGTATGCAAATATTCATATCAGGTCAAACACCCCGCGATTAGTCTGCACGCTTTCGTCGCATTCTATTTGTATGACCCGGCTCGCGTTATGGAAAGCTGCAATTTACTTTAGCCGTTTTCACGATCGCTCCCTTGGCACCCGACTGAATCAATCAACTGCTCAATGCGAACCCATGGTAGAATATACCGTAATTTTGTCATATTGACGATTTTAAGTGGAATGACACATCGTCACACATCGTCACATACATTGATCTGATCCCGTGGTAAGTAGCTTAAGCACTTGTGTTACAGATATCAGAATCAACAGTGGATACACAAATATACTTAATACACACCCAGACACGGAACAAACACCGATGTTCGTCACACAAATATTTGTCCCGAGTGGGAATCGAACCCACAACTCTTGGAACCATAGGTAGTGAACCTGGGTCACTAACCACTATTCCACCGAGCCAGTCAATAAATATTTACATAAAGAATTTTTAGAAATGATTTCAAAACTGTACTGTGTGTTAAGTCTGATTACCGGTGATGATGTCAATGCTAAATGTCATTTCAATACCCCCTGGAGCTTGGTATAAATGACATAAACCTACAGTCTAAACTCAAACTGAATGTGTAGGCGTTTTAAAAAAGACTTCCCGAGGAGTTCTCCGTGAACAGGGCCGGGTTTGCATATGCAAGGGCCGCGCACCTGGCCCGCCAGGGGTCGCAGCCACCGACAAGGGGACGCCTTAATTACCAACCAGTTCGGCGCAAGAGGGTTATCGCTTCGCAATGTTTGGGGAAGGGCCGATACGATAATAATTATATAAAACGATGTTCGTTTACGAGGCCGCTACGGTTTTGACACGCGGTGTAATTATATTTGGAACGTATGTTCCTTTTCTCAATCATAAGTAAAGCTTGGCATTATAAAGACACAAATGTGGGACTGATGAATAAAGTTTTGTGAACGAGTAGACCAAAACAACTAACTATTTCATTCAAGTAATTTCATATCGTATATTCGAGTACCTATACGATACAGTTTTTATTAAAGAGATAGAGAGACGATACTGACAGATTAATGAAGTATGATCATCTAAATCATACTTTACACAAACAAAAATGGAAGTGGCAATCAATTAGTTTGCTCTAACTGTTATGTTGTTCCAAGATCACAAGTTCAACGGATTAATTAGTGAATCACACATAACACCTACTAATGAATACCGTTATTCATATCACTGACCGGCTGACTCCCAAGCGCATTTAACGGTGTAACGACCTAGGATAACAAGACGGGCCGTATATGTTGGTAAAAACCAATTGCACACATACGTTACATGTACTTCATGATCTTGTGCCTTGTTTACAGGATGTGATGTGCAAAATAACTATAGAACATAGGGTCAAAGTTTCTACACGCCACTTGTCTAATAAGAATGAGATTTGATTGACAGAGTAGGATATTCAAGTAATAACGTTAATCTTTGAACTTTCCAGTGTTTTCAATATCAGACAGACCAGATCATGATTGATGTTCATTTTACAAACGTAATGTCAAAATATAAAGCTCATATCATTTGAGAATTTTGTGGTTATACCTAATTTGTAAGTTTTTTCTGAAGATAGGTAAATGCAGCAGGTTTTTTTGTATCGTGAATATAAAAATACCCTACACCTAATCGCTAAACTCGTGACACACTCGTATAGCGTGCAGCAGCAAATTCTTACAACGTATCATTACAACAACATACTGAGTGAAAGCAGTGTTTCGACCAATTTGATTGGTCTTTTGCCTAGCGTAGCTGAAATAATAGTTTTGAGATCGTGAGATCCTTGGGATCGACCGACATCCGCACATTCAATCAAATTGTAGTTCACATGCTAATTAGCATTCGACTTTATTTAATATTTTATAAACTACATAAATGATTTTAATTTGGTACTAGTACTACTAAGTAATATGACTGATCTATTCATATGATTACTCGTTCTGAATTGATTTATACTTAAGCATAAATGATAATTAACAATGTAACAAAACAACTATAGATCATTGCTGTTACAGTCAGCAACAGCAGATTACTTCGGTCCTTGAAGAGTTACAAGCCTATGATGTTTTAGTAGTTGTGCATTTACTACGTTGATACATAGGAGCTACTGTAGGTATGCTAAGCAAAGTCAAGGATACTATATAATATTATGTACTGTGTATGTACAGCGGGTACATACAAAAGAATGCGCCATAGCCAATGTCGTGAACGTTCGGGCGCGCGGGCCGGCCGCTTTCTACGCCCGATGCGCCGGCGCAGCCCGCTTCACTTTCTATTGTGTGACGTTGCCGCCGCCATTAAAACAAAACGCCTTTATTGGAGCACACTGGCTATATTAGAAGACTTGTATACGTGTCGAGGTTACGCATATCAGATAAAGAGACATATGGAAGAGGATTGACGAGAATGGCACATCAGTCCGAGCGGCAGGAGAGCTGATTATATTTTAACAACATGATTCTAGGTAAAAACTAGAGGATTTTTAGTAGCAATTCCGTAATAATCAATCGATAATTATTTACTTGGTTAACACATTATTAGCGAATTAACACTAAGGTATTAATTACATCGTAAACTTGTCCAACCAATTACATAGGTATTGTGTTACCAAGGCAGTTATTATACGGATCTTTATTCAGGTATTTGGGAAATTGTTTCCATTATGTAATCCAAAAACACGTATCGCGGAAACATAACGCGTCAGAGAACACCTCTTGCCGCAGTACGAGGTTCACCGGGCCGTACCGGGCATCCGGATATAACCGGGACGAGATAACACCCGAGCGGAGGGTCTGGTGCCCGGAAAAATCCGGTCCTAAAGCACGCTGACGTCACGGAGAGCTTTTCAAAAGTCCGACACAAATGAGAGAAGGCTCTTGCCCGCAACCCACAGTGCAGAGACGAACGGTAATGTGCGACCTACGTAGGTAGTTAGGTACGTATAGTGCGCATGACCCGAATACCACCCACGACCGTTTTAAAGAGTCTACAATAGCATACTCTTCTATCTTCATTTCCAATGTTTAATACATATTTGCATTTCAGAGGTTTGCTATATTATGAGATTTTATAGCGTTCAAAGAAATACATAAATCGATAATAAAGTAATTGGTTTTTTCCATTATAACTATTTTGATTATAAACCTACTCTTTAACATACTGGCATAATGTTTGAACTGTGATGTTGCTAACCGCATACCCGCGAGCAAGCAAAACGAGATCAACTCTGTCCTACTTATTACCGTATAACGTACCTACCTATAGCTTCAATTATCATAATAATTTTAAGTACACACTGTTATTTTTATTATTCGTAATAATTGACTAAGTTACATTGCCAGAGCAAATTTTTTACTCGAAAAAAAAAACGCATCATTGCGTTGATGTCTTTTACATTGTTGTATTCAGTGAGAAGCAATATATCGTAACATTTATGGATCCCCTTTTTCATTAGAAGTCTGAAGATACATTAACAACTGTTCATTTAAGAGTTACGTGAAAATGCATTTTAAACATACATTAAACAATAACTACAGTTGTCTGTAAACAACAATAACCCCGCAGAGCGAATCATAACCGCGAACGGAAAAAACTGCATGTCCAAAAAAGTCGAGCACCGCTAGTCGTGCGAGCGAGACGGGGCGCGCGGCGAGCGGGACGGCGCGCTCGCGAAAGTGAGAGGAGGCGAGCGCGATGCGGCAACCGCGCGCGGCGTACGCTACGGGGTAAACAATCGGCGGTGACGCGCTGCGCGTGCGACCGCCCTCGGCGCCCCGTGCACTCGGCTACTGCATTTTTGACGCGTGACGTCACACGGTTAGGGGCTGTGATTTAATCGCGAGGCGCATACCATTAGGTCGCACGGTTCGACTTATTGATATCCTATTCGGTTTGTCATAATTGAGGGGATGATTTTGGAAGACGTAGCTTGTTGATTTTGGTGTTCTTATTGTTGTATAGAACCATAAATATAAAACAAATTAAGTTAGTAGATAACCATCCGATGCCCTGGTTGTACATATTATTCACAAAGCTAGGATACTAATTGACATTCTCTTGTTTAAATGAGATGTTAAAAGGGGAAAACTGACGTGACCTACAAAGATAGATGGTGCATTAGCCGGTTTACACCCAGAAATGGGAAGGTACGAGCGATGAAACTGTCAGATACACGCGTGCAACACCAGTAGAGACATTCCGAATAGGCGTGAACTACGAATAACATGTTTGTAAACACCGCGATAAATATAAGTTTAGCACCGTCGGTCGAGAGCTCGCCGGCGTCGGACGTGTTTCGGGATCGGGAATATCTGTCGGCACTATGGGACTTGTTGCGATGCCACGCACAGAATTTGTCGTAACCTGAACGGCTATTAAACTTTAGAAATCATAACATGTTACAGTATATTAAATATTGCTATCTGATAGAGCGCATGGTTGAGTTTTCTTTAACTTTCGATTGCGTAAATTGTACCTCTTAGGTCGGGCTAAGTAACACATTGAGCTGAATATAAAATCCCCCGAGAATGGAATTGTACAACCCATAGTATATTTATGTCATACTACTAGCAACTCAGGTGGGAGACTTTTTGTCGACCGGTTGCTGTTACCACCATACAGTTGTGTAAAACCCGCCAAGTGACTCTGACCTCTCTCGGTCAGGTCGCGTTCCGGGATCAGCACTGTACGAACCGGAGCCAGGGGGGACCATTGGTGCGGCAAGCGCCGGACCAGTGGAGTCTTAGCGGCGGCATTGTGCGGGCGGAGCGGGTCAGCCCGCCGGCCAGGGAGACCCGTAGACACGGGGGCCCTTCCGTCCGGCGGACTGGCCAACTCCGACCCGCACAGCTCAATACCAATGCGAGACTCCACGCCTTGTCTCGTTGTTGCCGCAGCAGTGGTCTCCTTTTTCACGGCTTTCAGGGTGAGTGCGACAGGCTCAATATGGTATATTGTGCCTGTCGACCTCATATTTGGATCTCACTACCGCTTACCATCAGGTGGAGTGAGGTCATCTTGTTAGCCTTTTATAAAAAAAAAAAAAAAAAAAACATCCATCATAGTACATCTCAAGAGATGATGCAATGTTGACTACTACGCAAAAGTACATGTATATTCAAACAAAGATTTTGTAACCGGTTCAACAGCATTAAAAAAATCCTTAATTACCGCGTTGAATAGTTTAATACCACAAATCCCTATTAAGAGCAATTAGCCCAATCGCCCGAAATGGCGATCCTGTGCAAACATTGCCAGGTTGCCGCTGCAAATATAAACAAATTAAACGCTCGCCGGTGATCCCGCGATATGGGCACGGGACACGGGCGTAACCTTGGTGCTATTCTATTTTGCAGCAACACAACTGATATCTATTTTTACATACATTTAGCTATACCCATATTATGTTGAAACTTTTTAAATTAAAATCAGATCGAAGGTGGAAGAAATTATAGAAGAAAATGTCTGGTAGAAGCATCTAAGTATTATTAGCAAACAAGTATATCAGATCCTATGCCGCTTCCTCTCTTAATTCTAAGTAGAATTGTACCTAAAATATGTTAATTTGATTTTTACATACACGATTACATACATGATTTTATGACCGTGATAACTTAGTTACAGCATTCTATTTCATTTGTAATCGCAATTCAAATCATGCTCAAATCAGCTTAGTGATTACAAGTTGATTGATACTGACAGATGGAGCGCCGAGGTGCATCTAGCCAGAACACCCCGGAACAATGAACGAGTGAAAGATTATATCAAGTGAAAAACGGCCAAGAGCGATCCACGGGCCCGACTCCGGTGCGTGACAGACACGCTACGTGTCCTCCACTTCCGCGAAACTCACCATTATTATGGATAGCGCGTTATTTTACACGGACCGTTGTACGCACAGCCACTTTCGACGCCAATCCAGACCTTAATTTGACCAGCACAAAGACGAAATCCTATAACACTAAACATACGTGGGTGGCGCGTTGCGGGTTTGTTGTGCTACGGTCAGAATATAATCAAGATAACGCGCCGGTTGTCTAATAGGTGACCCTATGAACATCTGACATTAACAAGGAATAAACATTTTAGTCACGCTTTTGTAATACCATACAATTTTTAACATCGTGGGCTCTTGTAACTTAAAAATTTACACATAAATGTGAACGGACACTTATGTAATATGCTCGCGCCCATGGTGAGAGGCGGAAAAAATACAAGTTATATATTTGTTACCCAAAACTAAGGCGTTTCAAAATTTTAATTGATCTACGTAATACGTGGTATGAGAAACTTTCAATTGAAAAACTGTTAAGGTTTAAAATACAATAGTGAATCAAGAAACATTATGGAAAGTAGGTACTAAATAAGATAAAAAGTATTCATAGCAAGTATGTAATTCAATAAGTGCCAATATTTTTTTATTATTTGCTTAGACTGTTGTAAGTAGTCAAGAACTACAGTAATATGGTGTGATATTTTATGATCTTCAGATTTGTACCGTGCCTTTTAAGCAGAAGGCAGTGTTCAAGCTACTCAAATTGTAAAAAGCCAATTAATTATAAGCTACAATCGATTATGATTTATTTTGTATCTTAAAGATTATGAGACAAATATAGTTTGCTAATCATAGTTGGGAATCATTATCTTTCTCAATATTCCATCATCCAAAGAGTAAAAACATGACCGTTAGTTTTACATTGTCACTTTGACAATTAGCTTACAATACATCAGCGTGTCTTGTAAAAGCATCGCGGTAAACAATATTTACATGAACAATCACTCGATACTGTGAACACCTAAGGCACGCGCACACACATGTCACACATACATTGCTGCCGCAACATTCCGACATCAAACTGCCATAACTTTAGAGTGGGCGGCAGCCAACGACTCGCTATACCTTTCTCTATCCACACAACGGTTAACTAATATGAGTGAGCGAGACAACTGTACTAATAAACACGTTACCAAATCGCATAAACGGTAGTTACATGTACGAATGATACGATAAGTGATTACCTCTGACCTCAAGGATTCAGATTATTCCGACTTCAAAGACGGTACGAGTCGGTTTGATTTAGTAGTTGGTAGCGAAAGAATAGACAGTACAAAGGCGGTACGGAGATGTAATGGGTCGGAACATGTCGGAGGCACGTCGTGTAGGCAGCGGGTACGTACGAGGGAAACTGCTCGGTGATTTAAAACAAGATTTACATTCTAGTCCGGCTACAATGCGCGTACTTGTGTGTCGTCAAGGGCGAGGACGATAGGGCACCGCGTATAGACAACGCTACCAACACAAACAAAACTAATTTAGTTATATAAATGTTTGTTTTCTTTAACTCATTATGTACGAGATCGAAATACAAATTTTCAACGGCAATGGCAGAGATAATAACTGCTTTCAAGGTTTGGAAATAAGGCTTAAATATCAGAATTTTCCATTAGTTCAATGTAAATCATTTAATCGAGAACCATCTAAAACAAAATGGCCTCGGTGCCACCACACCAAACACGTATATTATAATACATGGAATCAGCATGAAATTGTTATGCGGTATACGCGTCTGCAAGCACGCGCCGCCTCGGGCCTGCGCAGGCGCACACAACAACTATCAAACTCTTGATACGACGTTGACAGATGTTTCCACAATAAACTTGCTTACTAGCATTTTATGGTTCTAAAAGTGAAATCTAGACAATGTGCAAGAGACTGCAATTAATGAACCATGAATGCCCCATGTCCATTTTTATTATACAAAAACTTAAACAAATAATAAAACACGGAGTAAACCTTATTAAAGTCTGTCAACAATAACAAATTGAATTTCACTTTTTGCCAACACACGTAATTACCTACCATCCCACATCTCGCATATTTACATGGGCCATAGCGCAATTCATGCTAATATAAAATCAGTTTTTATCGATCAATACTCGACAGATTGATTGGGAATTGTATGACGGCGCGTCTAGCTGCCTATTGTTTGCACGGGGCACGTCATCGTAATGAAAATAGACGGCCAGACGAATGCAATGAACTTGGGTAACTAAAAAGGCTCAATTGGAGACATCCACTTTGAAGGCTTCATCGTGTAGACAGCTCGTCTTGAAGATACGAGTAATCATATATTAGAGAGAACATACGATAATTTAATTACAATCGTGAAATCAACTATGTTGGTTTGTATGGAATATACTTTTATAAAGTCACTAGTTACTGGTATCAAAAGCTTTGTTGAAATTTGGCAAGCACGACCAGACAAATTCAGTCATTTGAAACGCAAACGAGTGTTTAATTCGAAATTCAATTAATTAATAACAATTTCTCTAACTAGCACGTGTAAAAAAATGATGTCATCTACTCGTATTCAATAACATACTTAACAAAATCAGCGCGCTCATCAAACATGTAGGCGTCGTATCAATCTATCATAATTCAGTGCTATCATGGGATGATATGTACTCCAGCTAATTTCAACGGTGTACATCACGATTTCTTGTAGCAAATTTAATGAGGCATCCCACATAGCTAATGTGATGACTTGTCTTGCGAAAGCTCGTTGCATCAAGACATGTAGGGAGCAGGTGTATATTACATTTTAATTTGCGATTAATAAATATGTATAATATGTTTGTGTAGTATATAAGCTTCCTTCCCTTGAAGCCTACAAGGGTAGCAGAGGCGTGCGATGAACTACGCGGTAACGGTGCGAGCGGTCAACGACCCGCCGACCTTAGCGGCTAGAAATTCGAGGGTTTGACCTAGATTTTGGTTGTGACGTTTTTTAATCTATATGTAGGTGAAATACATGTCTTTACTTAAGATATAAGAACTATGTAACACCTATCTACCTATACATCAGATTTATAAGAGATTATGGTAATTTAAAGTATATGTACAACTAATTTAACTACACCAGTTCCGCGAACATAATATGTGTTTTCCAGCTTTCGATTTAGCTGTGCAATGTAATCTGAGATTTTATTTACACACATGCATTAGAGTCATCGTGACCGTAAATTGACTTGACCTATTATGCTATTTTTAAATCAAAATATAAGCTGATTTGGAATAACCAGGCATTTGCAATTTACAAAAAATATTAATTAGATAGTTATTTGTCTAGTTAACGGTAAATTGATAAATATGTAAGCCGTTGAAAAAATAACTAGACTTCACTGCAAACGATAAGCGGATAAAATGACAAGCACAATGTCATCGTTCCTTCGCAGACAGCGCAGCCTTTATGCACACAAAGGATTTTCAGCCCGTACCTATTTGCTAAGCAGACGACATTATCGCGTAGGCAGTACCCGACGAACAACCTGATAAAAGGGTTTTTGAAACTAGACTCCGCAAATACAGCCTTCATACTACCTTAAAGTACGAGTACTTACAGTTATTACTAGGCAAACTACACAATGTTTATATTTATTTCATTGAATGGCGGTTCATTAGACTTTAACTTCAAGTTCTTCATTTCAGTTCTTGGCTAGTATATTAAAATGTAAAAGGCATCTGGCTTAACTTGTCTGAAGAACCTAGTTTGCGTCCTAATTGCTTTGTTCCTTACTGTGATTACACACGATAGCAAGCAAGTACCTACTCAGCATTGTGGGAGCGAACTAGCAAAGGTACTCGCCGCTCAGTCCTTGGCGACACGTAAACACGAATCCATGCACCATTTGGCAAGTAGAACGCGTCTGATGCTGAATCTAATCTACGACCGCCGACCGGTTTTGCAACAAGCCACTCGAACCAAACTCCACAATTTACAAATGGCAGTCAGCATCGTTGTTAGTCTTAATACGTATGAGGGTCATTTAAAACGAATTATCCAAAAATAACCATCTTAAAATTTGTTTATAAAACAGACACTAAAGTAGGTACATAAGACACTAATGAAAATATTCCGCGGAATGAATTTATCATACTTTTATCTAGTGTTTTGAGGTCATAGGTCTAATGAATTGGATACGTGTTTAATATTCCATTATTATGATTCAGGTTAAGTAGGATTTCAAGTTTTTTCTTTCGGATTTGACAAATATTTTTAATTTTGTTAAAAATACGTCTTGTATACTCGGCTCGTTATATTCTTGCCAGTTCACAGCTTCGATCACCTATCCTAGTCTCAGATGTATTACCACAATTATTATGTGCCACACGCCCAGTATCAAACAATAGCTTGTCAACAACTAAAACTAATATGGCCTTGATGTAATGACTCACGACGATTTGCAATTCAACTCATGGGATACAACTAATCTACCTCATTTAAATAATATAGACTGAAATCTGGCTTGAATCTTAGTTGTGTTGTCTCAGCTGGCTACATAGCAGTCTTCTCTTTAGCCTAACACACTGGAGTATGCAGTGGTCTTTCGACTCCTTATTCGGATCAAACAAACAGCTATTTTTAGGGGTTATCGTTTCAGCAATCAAAAAGTTAGTGAAACATGTTGATGTCAGTGAGCGGTGTTGAAGTGGCAGGTCTCCGGCGCGGGCCGTGGCGTGACGACCAGCCGGAGGGGGTACGAGTGAAAGCGTTTTAAATTTAATAGTACGCCCTCCGCGTCCGACTCTGCTTTCGGCCCGAGCCAACCGTTCGAGAGGCCCTTGTTTACGTCCAAAACACTCCGCGTTGCACAACCAGCCGTTGACAGTAAACTACACAGGCGAGAGTAAACTTGTAACGTCAGCAACGAAATTGATTTGTCCACCAATTGGACGGAATGAGGTCGAATGCGAATCGTCATGTGAGAATATTATGTAACCTTATAATGCTGACGGTTTTTGGAATAAATATCTATGCGTCGAAAATCCGAAGACTAATATTATATTGCCGTTCAATCTTATATGCCCTAAAATGTAACTTTTACGACTCAATAAAAAGGGGAACTAATTATTTCACAGTTAACTTCTTACGCATTTAATCGAGGCAGTAAATCATGAAATCTTGAGAATTTTCTGCAAACGACTAATTAGAAACCGTTTATATATAGGAGAACTAAGCAAGGGCACTACCTTAGCAGGTAGTAAGTGTTCCCAGTAATGAAAATATCAGTGAGATATTTCAAAGTGGTCGCATTCTTTCCGGCTCGCGGGCAGCGGCGGGCGCGCGTGTGCCGCTTCCGACGCCCGCGCATGTGTGTGTGACCACATATTTTGTTAATCGCCAAGTGAAACCAGTTCCCCGTGAACTGAGGGCCAAAACAAATCCCTTAGACACAAATAAGGCGGTCATAATCTATTAATGGCACAAGTGCGCACAAACAAATAGTTTTTAGCGTCCAATAAACAACATAATCGAGGTGTAACGTAAGACAGCTCGGAAGAAGTACTTATTATCATATTACATGTTATAGAAGGAAAAGGTTTCCTTATAGAGCCAAGTACGTGCCAATGCTAAATGTTACCAAGTGCGTGCTTACATTTTCATGTTTACATTTTATATATTTTGTTTAACAAGCAAAATACAAACCGCTAATACGTGTACATACGGTTTTATAGTCAACAGTTAAGAGTTGTAAGCATTTTTAACCACACTAAAGACACATCGCAGGTTTTTGAAATTTAATAGCATCGTAAAAATTATCTACACCTGAAACTTCAGAAGCGTCGGCATTGAGCTCTTAAAATAAGTGGCACAGAAAAACAACTAGTGTGATTAGCGAGCCGATGAGACAAGCGCCTGAGGATTATGTGCCGGTTATGTCAGCGATCTTAATGTATCAATTCTAGGAA
The DNA here is from genome assembly GCA_039566165.1 of Maruca vitrata. Lineage (NCBI taxonomy): Eukaryota > Metazoa > Arthropoda > Insecta > Lepidoptera > Crambidae > Maruca > Maruca vitrata. The sequence goes on along the minus strand of CM076918.1, from coordinate 1,986,332 downwards.
CTGTATCATTAAGTTCGTCACCTCTATTGCTGTCCTGCTTTTGTAATGCACATTGTTAACATTTCCATTATACACAAGGTACTGGGTTAAAAACATAAAAATTCTTATACTTTTTTACTTCGTAAAAAGGCTTGCTGCGATAGAAAGCTCCGTCATGTTGCTATCCAAACCAGAGAGCGCTGAATATCAAAAGGAAAGGAGCGATATGATGAAGATGTGATCGCGCCGGCGCGGGCGGCGGCGCATAGTGGCCACTCTTCGTTATCTTGACCCACATACGCGACCGCGGTCGCGGCCACACCGCGCCGCTAATCTAGCGGAAGACCTTAATTGGAATTTAATTGAAAACGCCTCGGAAACTGGGAGACGTACGGATAAACAACCCTTACATAAAAACAATGACCCACCCGCTCAGTATAGTACAGAGAAACAACCATAATTCTGCATAAAATATGAAGTCGAGCTATTTTAGTACATCGAGAAAGGCACTCCAACTCGTCCTCGTCGTATCATCAAGTCAAATGAAATGAGAAATAATATCAATAAAATGATAGCATCGCTCTACTTTTCAAAGCTTAAAATAAATCGAAATTTTCATGTTGTAGCGGGAACGGTGAAACACTATTGTAAGAGGGTGGAAACTTATATTATTGGGAATATACAGATCCTAGACACATGATCTAATAAAACGACTGTCTTACAATTAGACTGGGCGTGTGAGAGGTGGCCCAATGACTTGGAACGATCACTAATTAATCCGGTGCAGTGCAGATGTCAGCGTCGGCGTCGACCAATAAGAAAGCGGCAACAATGTTTTCCCCGAGACGTTGTCATCAAAACAGAACCTTGACCCAGAATGTTTCTCGTAATAAAACAAGAGGAAAGGACGACTTGCATGTTGTACGGGCTACATTGAGCTACATTATTTGCGAGTACACCCGGCTACATACGTCACAGATTAGTTGCCTTCGACTTTATCTCTCAGTACATTATAGTTATAGCAGGAAAAGTTAAACATTGTCATGACGTGCAAATACAATTTATTAGTCATTACGCCAGTCGGCTGAGGTAAAATGGCGATTTAAGAATGTCTATAATTTCCTTTCGATCGTCGGTCGTTTAGGGACGAATGTGGGCGAAGGACGCGACAGCCGCTGCTATCGCCCTCAAGGACTTCAGAGCCTTGGAAACGGTATTACGTAGCGCTCCCGAATAGCTCTAGGTTGAGTATAGGCATGTATAGGTATCTCGGCGATAATGTTATCGTTACGTTAAAGGGCTTTTTTAGATCCCGATTGCTCGTGACAAGATCTCAAGTATAACATTGTTGTAACAAATACTTATTCTTCCCTAATATCATTCGTTCTCTATGCAAAATATGGCAATCGCGATTGAATGTAAAAGTTTGACTTCCAATTAATAAATATACTTTTCGCTGTTAAAACTGTGTTCTTTATTTCATATTAACAGTCAGTACCGTTTGTTTAATGATTGCCCTTATCTTATTGTTACCACTCAACTTAGTTCTTGTCTGATCAGTAGCACGATGGTTTAGTTGAATAACTACAATGTAAATTGATTAAAAATGTCACCGGTATGTTTTTTCATGTAATTATACGTTTTTATTTTTCCTTTAATATTATAATGATCGTTAAAATGAGCAAATAAACGCGATTGCGGTAGCTTTATGGCCGCTTCTTCGTTTACGCGGTACGCTGGCACATCGGTTGTTTTGTATGGCCATCGGTCCGTAATACGTAATAAAATACCCCATTAAATTGAACGCTCAGTGAAGCGCGACAGACGCCACTACTAATTGCATGCAAGTTCTAGAAACATCACTACATTATTGTGTTCGCAATTTATGAGTAAAAATATAATTTCAAATGTAAACATGAAAGTGACATCACATAGATAGGATAATTAAATGAGAGTTATTATCAAACACTCTTCATAAATAACAATAAATGCAAAGTTCCAATAGATAATAAATGTACTATTTGTACATGAGAACCAAAACTCGTATGTCATAAAATTAAAATGTTGAAGCTATCATTTCATTGTCAGTGATGTTCAAAAAGAAACATTATAAAGATAGTCTATCGTTTACACTACACATAATCGAGTAGCAGCGATAAATCCACGGCTCGCTTATCAACTGATACCAATAACGATGTTAATATTAGTAAATATACACGACAAGAAGTGAAGCGACCAATTAAAATTCCATTTAAACATATTTTAAAAAATTACAAATGTGTTCAAAGAGTTGCACTGGTTAAAGTCAAGGAATTAAAGGGAAGCCTTTGATCTGATTTCTGACTTGAGCTTTCAGACGCTGACACGAGTTGGTAGCTTGTTATATGATCAATTCGAAGAAGAGGTGATCCAACAGCAAATACGGTGCTGAACAGGGACGGCCAGGCGTTAGAGTAAGACAAGTTATCCATAAACTCGCACAAAACAATAATCAAGAAGCTGCGACGATAATGGCCGAGCACCCGCGCTTATCTGCGGTATCAGTGACGCGGCGCGCTGCCTGCCATTAAACCACAATAATAAAACAATACTTAACCATGACGGTTGTCGACAAATTCTACACACAAAAAAGGAGCGAGTGTAGTACATAGTTCAGAGGCAATAGGCAGTACAATGTAATTTGTTAATGATACCAATATACAGCCGATTAGTTATTTTGAAATGTAGATGTTACTTTCACTGATATTTTGTAGGCTTTTCTTTACAGTTAATACTAAATAATATAATTTAAATATCAGTTAACTTTCTAGTCTATAATAGTAGGTAATAAAATTAATCCACCTCATCCTTTCTGGACTAGTAACGAGAGATCTTTACAAATTTTATTTAAAAAAAAAAATGTGATTGCGATTCAACTGCGCTGCCTATGCTTTTGTTGAACGCGAAAGTTTTCAAAACCTAATATCAAAATCATTCAAAACCGGTATAGTAGGTATCGGAACGCGTCCGTTTGTTGTAAGGTAAATTCAAATGGGCGATAAGTTCCACATTATTCAGTACCGACGTCGTACTTGTAATAGATAACGGCTGTTACCGCGGTTTCAGCGAGACCTTGATAGCGCGATAACGCCGGCGGGCAGACGAGCGCGCCGACAAAACAAAACGCCTAACAACCATCAACGAGAAAGAATTAAAAACTTTGCTGTTGCACCCACCGACTGACTCGAGCCGATGCCATGCACACTCAAAAAGTAACAAAAAACATTTACATATTAATTTATGGACTCATTAACATGTAAATATATTTGCATAACATACCTATTTGTTCTGGATCGCTCTTAGGAAATAATACACACGGCGGTCTTGTCAGATAGCAAATTAAAGACATTAACTATCTTAAAATTAAATACGATTGAGATAAATTTAGCTTCACCGCGGAGCAACAAAACGCAACGTAAGTATTTAAACTGTTTAAAACAGTCTCTACATTTTCAACGTCTTATCAACTGTATCTCATATTTGACATTACCGAACGACTTCTGTGACCCATAAATACAAGTTACTATTTAACAAGGGAGGTCATTAGTCACCTCTACTGTTTTTATGTTACATAATTGTCGTCTTATTAACATAAGCATAAAGTCGATATTCCACTGATTTATCTGGGCGGGCGACACACAGATTGAGCAGGTAGTCCCGCGACCTTGCCGCCTAAAGGCAGCTCTTTCGAGTAATTGCTCATTTATTTATTTAGCCGTGGTTCTGTTTCAGACGTTGACACAATTATTCGGGCAGATGGTTATCGTCTTCAATGTAAAATAACGAATATAGCACACGGGGGGCGGGATGGAGGATTCACCGACGTTTCTTCACTACATAGTACAAAACAAAGTCGCTTCTCTGACCCTATATCCCTATGTATGGTTCAACCTTCAAAACTACGCAACGGATTTTGACGCGGTTCATTTTAATAGATAGAGGGATTCAAGAGGAAGGTTTTTATGTAAAAATTACCCGAAGCGACAGCGAGTTATCTCATAAAAATGAAATTTAGTTTTACTGTTGCGTCATCTCATTACATAAGAGAAAAATAACATTACACATTAGTGTCATAAAATCAGATAGGAGTCTAGACAAATATAGTCAGATAGTTTAACAATGTTCTGTATACAAAACTTACTTTTATTTAAGTTACAGAACAAAGTAATAAATGTGTAACAATATTAAACAATTCATTTAACTAATTAATAACACATCGGTCAAACTGGCTTATTGACGTAAAACCGACAATTATTTAGAAGTGGAGTTGTTTGCCTTAAGGGGAATTTATGCGCTAATGTTGGTCGACAAATTTACACCGTATTTAAGATATTTATTTACTTATTTACGAACTTAAGACGCGCTAAAGTACTCGTTTATTACACATGTACTTAGGTGCTTTTACATAATTTATGTTGACCAGGTATTTATTCATTATTTACGTAAATTCTACTATTAGCTTAAATTAATACTAGGTATAATAGGCTCGGAGTAGTTGCTCATCAACTGAAGTTCTGGATTTGTGATAATTATGATAGTGAGCTCAGTCTTTTCATTTTTGAATCCTATTACATCCAGCTACATAAAAACATAGGTAGGTGGGCAAATATGCTAAAAAAATAAGGTGTTATTCAAAATGGGGATATGAGAGCAAGATTGAAGACAAGCTTCGAATGAATATAAATAAATAACTACCCCGCAAATTTGTCAAACGATAGAGCTCTAGAAGTCAGCGAAGAACTAATATTCAAAGTATAATGTATGGACATGAACCAAAACTTTAAAAAATCCAAATATACTCAAGGTCAAAGACCTCTGTGCCATTGACCTATTTGGTTCGATTTGTCGTGATTAAATCTAGTTTCTTATAGAGGACCAAATGTTTACAAATCCAATTCCGTTTATAGAAAGAAAATGTCGAGACAGGCTTTGTATTAGCGATGAAACAATAAACAGTACCAACATTGTAGGTACTAGTAGAACAAAGACAAGTATGCCAACCAATCTCGGTGCACGCAATTGGGGTCTGGGCGGAGGCCCGCTTATGGGAAAGTTACAATCATTACGACCATTCATAAACGGTTGAATGAGCGCAAGACGCCTGCGCAGTGCGCAGCCGGCGAGCGCGGCCGTGCGCGCGCGCCGCCCGCCGCACATGTCGCCGTGCATAACTCTCACACAACCGGAAAAATACTTGCCCATATTACTACAACGCTATCATCACCCATCAAAACCTATCCCACCTATCCAAGCCCTTGATCCAAATTTCATGTAAAACAATGCTGTTATTCAGTGTATTCAAAATACGATCAAAGTCGCGAGTGTATTGAACTCTCGCAATGACAAGCTAGCACCCGATGCGTCACCACGTCGGGCGAATAAGAAAATTCCACAGGACAAAAGCAGCGGTGTCCGCAAACGACGCATAAATAATTAGACAATAAGCAGGCAGGGCAAGAAATCGGTAATTTGTATCGCGGCAAGATAGGCGGAGCGCAGAGGGAGACGGGCGGCGGAGGCGCGCGCCGCCGCGCGAGATGTGGCAACGCGTCAGGTGGAAGTGGCGCCGAGCTGCTCTCGGCCGCCGAGGACGACCGACACCCCCACGCCCCGCCGCCCGGCCCCCACACCCGCTAATCCTCACCCGAACACAATCTGATAAAATTCGCGCCAGCTATGAACATTACGCAAAGCGGCTCCACACTACAACACTGCGATAATGAATGACCCCGACTGTTTCTTTTTCATGCTCCCGCGTAAACATATTTTTCATGAGACGCAGTCGCGAACGTAACCTTACTAAATGTATCAAGAAAGTTATTTCCTCGAGCTGGCGAAACTAGTCTCGTGAACGCATTACGGTCCGCGTTACGGCCAGGTGAATTCAAAATGACCTCTATGGGCCGGTGGCTTCTTGTGGCCTCGCTTGCCGAAAGCGTTGACATTTTGTGGGTTAGCAACGCAACATGCCTCTGTGCTGTGGTGAGAACGATGCCAGGATGACTAACGGTCGGGCGTCATTACTCGACTAAACATAAATTGTTCCATACAAAAAATTTAACGCAATAGATCGATGCGCTTACCGTATCGCAATAAGGTAAATTTTGTGTATCTGCGTCCGCTATCTAGATTCTGATCATCTACTTGGGCATCGTGTACTAATTTTGTTTAGGAATTCCAAAACATATGACATGACCCTCCCAGAACAACAAAGCACAATACTGATATCGGACATATCGTACAGATTTCGAAAGAAAAGTACATACGAGTTCTTTCATCAATGTAAAAGTGACTTACCAAGGCGAAGAAGTTTGTGTGGCAATCCTCGAGACTTGCACCGTTTGTTTGGTGGTTTTGATGCGTCATGGTAGTCCAGGACACTTCATTTTCATTTCACAACACTAAAAACAGGTTCAATTTCAAAGAAACCACTCAAAATCTTAAAATCATCACCGACATTTAGCGTAGTTTTCACCTTTCAATGGCGACTGCACTGGAAGATGGCGGCGCCATTGGCGGTGGCGGATAGGAAACAACAACCCAAGCCGACAGTGCTGCACTCAGCGGCGGATTTTGGAAACTGGATTCGTTCAGAAATTTTATACGTTTCGTTTTACGCTCTTCTACGATGAAATTATTAAAAATATTGTAGATAAAGCTCAAAACATGGCCCTTAAATCTTCTTATTCAGTTTTTTTTACAATTAAACTAATATTGTTTGATTTTCTTTCACATCGATACATCCGTACTGTGTTATAATTAAAAATATTGCGATACATTTTTTATCGTTTAAGTACGTACAATGAAACGGAAAACTATTACAAAACGTCAGATTATAATTCGCTTTAAAAATACGAAAAATACTCTCAATATTTCTAAATATTTATGAATCAAGCGATTACTAATACATTATAAAGAAAATACCGACGTGCTTCCAAAATGTTTAGAAGTGTTCTGCTTCCTTCGTTACGCACAAACATTCAGGTTATTTTTGGGTTATGTTTTTAGAAACATCTTTAAACGTTCCTTACTCGTTATAATTACACTTTTTCATTACTTTACAGGCTATCACGATAAGAAATAAACATAAGAAGTTTCCAAAAGTTGACAAAAAGCTTCAAGCAGCTGCAGAATCACTGGCTGCTCGTGGGTATGTATCATTATAACATCATTTTAGCAAATTACATTGAGGGCAGGCATATAATAATAAAATGATACTATTTTACAGTTTTCTACGTCCCAATAAACCATGGGATCCACCATCCAACATAGAAGAGACAGTCCAGAAAATATGTGTTGAAAATGGTTTGAACCCAGGCGCAGAGTTTGATGGCTTAGATAAAAAATTTTTAGTGCTCAATGCCTGCTTCAAAGAAACTGGTCACAGCGTTCCAAACTCCTTATTACATAGCATTGAGACAGTTGGTAAGCAAATTAACTTATAAAATTCCTATTTAACTCGGTTACAAACACATTACTACTAACTGTCTGAGTTTTTCGATTCAAAATACAGTACCTAAGTTAGTTATTACATGCAGTTATGTATAAATAATAAATCGTGTTAGCCTACAGTACAACTAATACACAACTATGACTAGGTAAATAAGAGGACCCATTCATATACATTAAATTATAATTTTTTCAGATGACCTCAAAGAGTTCTATAGCACACCGGTGGACACTACAACTCCGTATGAAGCCCTACAGAAAATGGACTTACCCAAAAATCTACATGTGCAACCGAACTATGTCCGGTTTCATCCTGGTAATTTACCGTTATACATATTTAAGAATATTATTATCGTTCCATAGAAGTATATTATGATAACTAAATGAGTCGGTCAGGCACAGAGACCCGAAATGAATGGTGACCTCCAATTTTATTATAATGAATGACAATAATTGATGTCTTATAATATCAGACATTTCTCAATATATCGAAAGAAAGTATAATTGATCAAACTACTGACAGTAGATAAAAATAACAACATAAAAAAAAAACATGAACAAACCCGTAAGTCCTAGTAACTCAGCAAAACTGCCTTCCTAAAGCAGGAAAGGCAATACTTCCAAAACAAAGTTGTATGTGTTCAAGGAAGTACATTCTGTAACAACATGATAATTTGCAGTCACTCACACTCAAGCCAAAAGTATTGTGTTACATATCATTAGATCTCTGTATCTGTCCCAAAGGCTTGTGGTAGCATATTTATTTTATTAATTTGACCAACCAACATCTGTTTATTTATATTAATGAATATAATTTTATGTAAATTTCAGATACTGACACACTGTTCAATGGACAGTCTGCATTTCCCAAGAGTTCAACCATAGTGACTGGTCTAAAATCCAGAAAGAAGTATGAGGGTTACACTGCCAAGAGGTCTTGGCCATAAATTTGTTATATAATGTTATGTATAGTATGTAGAAAATAAAATAAATCTTTAACTTAATTTTTTTGTATATTTTAATTTACGTCATGTTTTCTAACAAAATTATTTCTGCAATATCAGCAAAAATGCTTACAAACTCCTCCTCCTCCACAAGAGAGCTATTTGAAAACCTGAAGTTGTAATGAACCTACATAATATAAAAATGGAATAAAAGTGAATTGTCCTTAGCTTGCTTATAAGCTGTATATGTAACAGTATAACATAATGTTTTTTTTAAAGACTTTTCAATTTAATAAAACGAATTTAGATACCATTTACTAAACAACCTCATTTATCTATCTAAAAACCTTTTTCCTGTTTTCTATATATTCCTATTTTATACATACATACATAGGGTAACCAGTATATTGATTGGCACCTAATGCTGACTTTTGTCTTTGGCTTCAAAAATTCAATTGGACTAACGTTAGTTACAGATTTATTTAGCAATAATGGATTTTTAGATACAAACAGATTCCTAAAATGATACTACAATTCAAAAATGTATCCCTATTTATTTAAAAAAACTCAAAATAATAGACAGTGACATAAATGTATAGTCATTGGCACTATGGTACAGTGATTGACACTGTAACTTAGTACAATCATTGGCACTCACAATGGCATTGCAATTATTAGCATACTGCCAACCTAGTTACTACAACTATTTAATTAATGCTTATATTGAATCAGTCTTCTGATGAATTAATGAAAATACTGGAAATCTTCATTAATTCATCGTCTAATAATCAAATCATCGACTTGTTGACGGTATAGACTGAGCGTTATCAATAGGTGGTTGTATAGAAGTGGTAAGATAAGGTTCCGCGTCATATGCCGCAGTCCAACGATGGCCTGCCGGCGGTGGGTGTGAGGACACTCCCGTCAGCATTGCACCAACGGCTGTCGTTGAGGGACGGGAGTGACCTTGCGTACCGGGACCCATGTCGCTCCCCTCCGGGGAAGCTTGAGGGAGCCCGTGGAGGCTCCGCCGGTGGTGTTGTGCGTGAAGGCTCTGTACACAAGGCCAAGTACCACTGCACCACCAGTAGGCGATGAGGTACGCCGCGGAGTTTATTGGGTACACCTCTAGTGGCCCTAGGAATTGCACCTTAGCCCAGGAGCAGCTGCCGGTCTTTTCCATCTCAGCACCCTCAGCAAGGAGTCCCACACACCACCTAGGGTAAACCCCTACCCAAGGTGAAGGTGCATCAAGCATATTCCGCGTCAAAAAATAAATAAATTAGGATTATAGGATTCAGAAGTATAGCGACTGGCAGGTCTGCCAATGACTGAACGGTAATATATATTTCAGTGCAATTATTGGCATAGCAAAAACTGCGTGAACACTAATCTTTTTTTTTCGAAAAAGTTAAAAATCATATTCGTAACATAATATCACGACGTAAAGCTAAAATATCCTTCAAATGGTTACCTGGAATCGTATAAAATTCACTTCTAACGCACTCCTCACCAAACTTTTTCACGTTAAAATTGCCGCGAACTTTCACTGTTGACTTAATCCAACAGAAAAACTATTAAGACGTCATTTTGGCGTAAAGTTAAGTATTTCCATAAGTAAATGTAGAAATTTGCCGCTGAATAGTAGTTTTTTCATATCAAAAATGTATTTACGAAATTAAATATTTGAAATGAAAGGCAAAAGTGCCAATCACTGGGGGGGTGCCAAGAATGGTACTGGTTACCCTACATAAAATCACGCCTTTTTCCCAGAGGGGTAGGCAAAGATCACTTCCAGCGATCCACTTTTCACCTCTGTGGGACACGTGACGTGACAGGTTGTGGACCACGTCGACGCCATTCTGCCTTGTGCATTGTTTTAACAAGGTCATTGCGTTCCCACGAGTAGCAAGGATGTATGACGGGGGAAGGAAAAGGGGAGGAAGGATACTATTATAGTAGCTCGAGGAGCCGGGGTCGCTTACCGGTATACCGTTCATAATTTTGATTGACTATCTCTTGTTTATAATAATTTGCGGTTAGACAAAATAAATCAGCAAATTACGTAACGCATGCATTACACATTACAACACAAATTATGTACCTATATTGGCAAATGTAGAAAATACTTATATTACTTTTACAGAAATATGCATAGTTTTAAGGGCCGTCTTATGCCTATTCTGCACCGGGGTGCGGGACTCAGCCTGCGCCCTCTTTTTTTTTACACTGCAGCGAAGCATGAGACCTTTTTTTTTAGGCAGGACAGGAGCGGATGGGCTCTCACATAAAAAGGCGCCCCCGGGCGCCCTGCACCTGGGTGTACCGCACCCCTTGCACCCCCTGGTAAAGACGGCCCTGATAGTTTTGTTAACCTTGTATGAGGAACCTTTTACTCTTAGGAACCCTAAAAAGCACGATAATGGTACCTGAATAAAATAGTAAGTAGCTATATATTTGCTACTACTTTTATCGTTAATAGACCCATATTCAAAATCAAATTATATCATTAAAAAATTCAATTATTCCCCCGCCTTCCTCCGCGTGGAATAGTAATTTAAGGCTAGAGTTATATTTAGGTCAAAAGTGTAAATAATAAATATGTTATGGACCAAATGATAAATTGGGCATTATTCATACTGCCCGGTCCATATGAAAAATGCCCAATATGAGAGTGCAATTCAATAATAATTATTCAAATAATCACTTTGACCGGGCATTATACATAATGTTTATCACCTTTTGGGCAAAGTAATACAAACATTTTATGTAGAAAAAACTTTAATCATTATTATCATTTGATATACAATAGTTTAATATAAAAGTAGTTACGCCTCTAAAAATATTGTGGCGTGAAAAAAATGTCATAACAAAAGGGGGTAATGGACATAATTTGGCGGCGTAACTCGTAAGACACACTATTATTCAAAATTGCAATATAAATAAAGGCGATTACACCCAAAATCGTAGTCATTATTATTGTTAGTATTGATGCGCGGGGGGATTAAGATTGCGGAGACATTGGCTATTTATTGTTTTTCCTCGTTTCGGCATTTTAAATCAAAGTCCAAACACAAAGCAAAATCAACGTCCAATAACGCGTTAAAGTCAACATAACGGTCACAAAAAATAATAAATACACGGAGGAACGTAATCTATGCGCACAAGTACGAAAATGGCTGAATACATAGATAAATGTATGGTCAATACACAGCAGCGAGGGCTACGAATGATAAAATTAATCGAATTACGTAAAAATATAAGTGAAGTTTCCCATGTACAAAAATTATTCATTCTATTCTAAAAATTACGCTGTGAGTATTACCCAATACGTCACTATGAAAACGTGTCAAACGGCGTAACTTTGTAAAAAGCGTAATACAGGGTGGAAATTTTACGTTTTCTTTTATTATTAAATTATTTTAAAGCACAAAAGACAATTATTTACCTCAAATTACGCACAATTCTCATATTGCCCAATTATCACATAGCCATATAATAATGCCCGCGCATTGCGATAAGTAATGAAGTTGAAATAATAATTAATCACTTGGCCCGATAGGGCTAGACATTATACATAATGCTCGGGCATTATTAATAATGCTCGCATTAATCACTTGGTCCATAACAAATATACTAAAATATATTGTATTGTATGTTATGATGATTTTATTTGTTTGAATATATTTAATGCTATGCAGTGAATGCAGTGATGATAGTCTCGCTCAAAAAGTATCCCCAACTTCTTAATGTGGGTATATAGTGTGTTTAAAATTGTATATGTTATGGACCAAATGATAAATTGGGCATTATTCATACTGCCCGGTCCATATGAAAAATGCCCAATAGGAGAGTGCAATTCAATAATAATTATTCAAATAATCACTTTGACCGGGCATTATACATAATGTTTATCACCTTTTGGGCAAAGTAATACAAACTTATTATGTAGAAAAAACTTTGATTGTTATTATCATTTGATATACAATAGTTTAATATAAAAAGTAATTAGCCTCTAAAAATATTGTGGTGTGAAAAAAAGTCATAACAAAAGGGGGTAATGGACATAATTTGGCGGCGTAACTCGTAAGACATGCTATTATTCAAAATTGCAATATAAATAAAGGCGTTTACACCCAAAATCGCTGAACACATGAGTGTCATTATTTTAGTATTGATGCGCGGGGTGATTAAGATTACGGAGACATTGGCTATTTATTGTTTTTCTTCGTTTCGGCATTTTAAATCAAAGTCCAAACACAAAGCAAAATCAACGTCCAATATTAACGCGACGAACGTAACGGTCACAAAAAACAATAAATACACGGAGGAACGAAATCTATGCACACATGTACGAAAATGACTGAATACATAGATAAATGTATGGTCAATACACAGCAGCGGGGGTTACGAATGATAAAATAATTGAATTACGTAAAAATATGAGTGAAGTTTCCCATATACAAAAATTATTCATCCTATTCTAAAAATTACGTAGTGTGTATTACCCATTACGTTACTATGAAATCGTGTCAAACAGCGTAACTTTGTAAAAAGCGTTACACAGAGTGGAAATTTGACGTTTTCTTTTATTATTTAATAATATTTTAAAGCACAAAAGACAATTATTTTTCTCAAATTACGCACAATTATCATATTGCCCAATTATCACATAGCCATATTATAATGACCGCGCATAATGATAAATAATGAAGTTGAAATAATAATTATACCAGAGCCGCTCTAAGTTGGCCGATTTGACACATGTCAGTCTGACTGCACTAGTGAGGGTCAACGGTAAAATTGTCGAAGTATATAAGTAACAGTTATTTCCACTTTATAACCAAGCAAGGTCTAATTATAACAAATTTATTAAAAACATTTATTCACATCCAGAAGATTGAATTGAAGTTTCTTATTTAAAAATATATTTATTTTTAAATACAATACTTATTATAGTCTTTTTCAGCCAAGATGATCCCTGTGACACTTCATTGTGTTCTGAATCACGAATTTTACGTTTGACAAACGAAAATAATTTCATTTCAAAAAGCACCTATGCAGTTTGTATACTTAGAATGGAATTTACTACATTCCATTCTACGTATACGAACTGCATAGGTATTTTTTTAAAATGTTCTATTACATTAAATGAAACTAAACGATACTGTTTGTCATTTAAAAGTATAAAAATATTTATTTTAATATTTTTCCTAATGACGCCGCCATAAAATGAAAAAAGTGTGCAATAAAATTATTTTCGTTTGTCAAACGTAAAATGCGTGATACAGAACACAATGAAGTGTCACAGGGATCATCTTAGGTGAAAAATACTATAAATCCTTCATCCTATTTAAAAAAAATACCTGGTGAGTATTATCCATTACGTCACTATGAAAACGTGTCAAACGGCGTAACCTTGTAAAAGCGTAATACAGAGTAGAAATTTTGCATTTTCTTTTTATAATTCAATTATTTTAAGTAAAAAAAGACAAATAATTAGATAATTAGGTGCATTTGACATTTTGAAATAAAGTCTTATTTTTAAAAGTTGTTCTTTATGATTCGCTAAATATGTTCCTCTTAACAAGGATAAATGCAAAATATAAAATAAAAAGTGTCAAATCGGCCAACTTAGAGCGGCTCTGGTATAATCACTTGGCCCGATAGGGCTAGACATTATACATAATGCTCGGGCATTATTAATAATGCTCGCATTAATCACTTGGACCATAACATATATATTTGCAAATATCTTATACAGTAGTAAATGCATTAGTTTCTATATTGATGATTCAACATGGATGTATTTTGTACTTGTATGATTTTAGACTTTCGCGTTCCATTACACTAAAATATGTCTTTATGGGTCTACACGCGATATTAGGAGTAGCAAATTACATAGCTACTTACTGCCCGACGTTTCGACTGGGTTACACCAATCGTGGTCGCGAGCGAACTCCATTCCATTCCATCCCTGTCGAAACGTCGGGCAGTAAGTAGCTATGTAATTTGCTACTCCTAATATCGCGTGTAGACCCATAAAGACGTATTTTGTACTTTCTGTCGTGATGTAATGTATGTTGGTAACCGATGAATCACCTTCGATCATTGGTCTTATTAGAAATAAGAAAACATTTCTGAACGAATATTGACTGTCATGATGTCATCTCACTTGACATTTGATTGACAGTGACGTTTTCATAGATTGTCGATTTCAGTCGAGGTTAATATACCGTACGTACGGCATAAAACTGCAAAAACATTACAATTTATCATAAAACTTTTACATAAATAATCGACATGAAATAAGCAAATAACCATGAATGCTGTGCTGATCCTATGTTTCATATTTGTAGCCATATATTCGTGTGTTTCCTGGTCAGTAAGCGGTGCCAGGGTGATGTCGCCAATTTGTGTTATTGTTTTTGTTTTGTATACGATTTATTTTCGTTTCGTATATTTTTAGGCTACTGCCGACCCTGTTGTCATGGCTGTTCAAGAGGAAATACCATATAAAGCTGAAAATAGGGAGAATTGCGGTTTTGAAACTTATACTTAAGGATGTCAGTTTATCAAAAGGCAGATATTTCGTTGTAAGTATATTTTAAAATTTGATTTAATTTTATAGCTTGGAATTACTTTTCGTTCTTGTCTGTATTCAAACATATCTATTTCTAGCTCGATTTACATTTATGTGTTACCATTATTTACTTTTTTCAGCACATAGATGAAGTATCTTTTCGTAGCAGTTTCTTTAATTCAGAGATAAATAAACTGGTATGGGTGGTGATAAAAGGTATAGAGATTACTAACAATGTGGAAGAGAAGCGCAGTGTGGTGGTGGAGGCTATTCTTAAGCCTCTGTTATCAAAGCAGAACTCTGCCTCACGGGCTGATGGAGATGACGATGCTGCTGGTACTCTGGGGGCCTTTACTAATGACCTGAATACTGCAACAACTAAAAAGCTACTAGATTTTCGAGACAAAAAGTTGCCACCAAGTTTAATTATGTTTGCTCAGGTAAATTTGTATTCTAAATTAATTATAGTGTAAGAAAAGGTTTTTTAAGTTTAAAATTTTAAAGAGTCATATTTTCTGTATTTTGCTTGTTATTCTTTACTGAATCAAACATTACCTACTACCTACCTTATAAATTGTTACTTTTCTTTGGTTTTTTATCAGTCAGATGAAACTGATTTTAGATTCTACCATAATGGAGATTTGAACAAGTACATAACTGATATATCATAATGCATACTTTTAACATATTTTTAGTTTATGGGCGTACACATATTTGATGCGTCAGTAACAATACAAAACATCATCTCTCCAAGCGGCTCGATAAAAATCACAGCATCAGAGGTCCATGCAGATGGAGCTGCAGGTGGACCGGCCAGGGCTCTGGTGTTCTCTGCCAACTTGGTGCAAGTCAAAGCTATGCTCTTCAAGGACAGCCACTGCTTAGGCCAGGCTGGATGCAGCTTGCTTGTCGAAGGAACCGTAAAAGCTGATGGACCATTGAATGTAGAGGTATTAATCCTGATTAAATATTAGAGGTGTACAATAAAATGGATTAATATTTGATGAATTCAATTTATTAATTGAACAATGTGATTACAGACTAACTCATGGATGGAGGTGAACAAATTATTAATTTATTTTCAATTGTGTAGAGCTAATGCAAATAAAAATAGACAATATCATTTATTTGTTTTAGTTCAAAAACTACTTTGACACAGTTTTTTTAATATACTTACCTATCTACCCAACGAATTGTTTTATGTGTAATTTATAACAATATTTATTTTTTTAATAAATAGTAACGGAGATAATTTACAATAATTTCAGAAAATCCATGCTGCCATTAGCAATATGTCAATTTTATGTCGAGATGAGCTGTATAACTACATACAAAAGCATAAGAAACACAAGCCTGCCACGGTCCAACCGGAAATCATCAGTGAAGACCACATCGCAACAATCATTCCGAGATTATCACCAGTCATACCAAAGGTATTGATTGTATTCATGTAGGTACTGTCTGTGACCTAAAGAGGTGTATGTTAACAGTTAACTGATAGCTCTGTCAACATTTTAGTCTGAAATAAGAATGTTTTAAAGATTATTTATTATTTATTTTTCAGATATTTAGCTTAAGATTAGATGCAACAGTGGTTGGATTTGTAGATGAAGTAACAAAAAGTACTTTTGAGACATCTTTGGAAAGTTTACAAGTAAGTAAATCCTTTACATCTTTTTTTAAAATTATGATTATACTTGATAGGAATGTATATGGGCTGACGCTGATGATTTTGGTCAAATCATTATTATTACCTAAATAATTATCACCGAAATAAACGATGAACGAACACTACAAATTTGAAATAAAACTAATTTTACGTATTAATCTAGCGTGTAATGTTATTCTAAACATGTTATTTGGAAACCCGACGTTGCGAGCTTTTTACAGCACTCATGGTCATTGGCAAGACTAAAGATGACAATTGTTTTCATAAGAAGGTTTAATCACTACCGCCATTTGGTGAGATATTTTGTTTAAGAATAAGAATTTGTTAATTGCTCACATGAAAATATTACTAATATGGCACAAATACAATAAGAATAAAAAAACTAGTATTGAGCAAATGGAAGTAGCTCAGCTGGTGCTGACATGGGACCGAGATCCTTGCCAGTGCTGATTTTCAACCACTCCAATGTCAACAAAGTTGGTTGGTTGGTTGGGTCTGTGATTGATAGAAATGAGGGCTACTAACACAAATGAAAAACAAAGATTAAATCAGAGAAACAACAAAAGACGATGTTAATCTCTGCTTAAAAATATAAAATTTAAACATATAAAATGCGTTCCGATTCACGCATACAGAACTCACACCATCTTTGGGTCTTGCGATATGTTTTTGACGGGCCTGAGATGAACGAACTTCAATGCCGCGGTACTCTTGTATCCCAGGTGAACTCCCGGTTCAGCGCGGGCGCGGCGGCGGCGGGCGGCGCGCCGCAGGTGTACGTGGCGGCGCTGGCGGACCGGCTGCGGCTCGCGCACGCCGCGCAGCCCGTAGTGGACATCGACAAGCTCAAGCTGGACGCCAAGGTGGGGAAATAAAGCTGGAAATAAAGCACTATTGAATTTTTTAAAAATAGCGCGACGGTTTCGTGTCAATTAAAAAAAATCGCGTATTTTGTATAGCCAATGTAACAATGTAACATAAATGTTTCCGTTTCATTGAATTTTTGGTATTTTTGGCTAACACCGTTCTTGAGATATAGCCTGGTGACAAATTGACGGCGAAGTCTCAGTGATAGGATCCTAGCAAATTAAATTAATTAAGTTTCTTGTTCAGACAAGAAACTTAATTAATATTATGTGCTCATATCGATCTGTATCTGATAGTGTATTTAAGATTAATTAAAATGTCTCCAGCTAGAGAAAGGCGTGCTGAACCTGTACCTCATAGTGAGCACGCTGAACGTGGACTACGACCACGAGAGGGCGCTGCGCTGGCGCGAGGCGTTCCGGCGCGCGCGGCCGCTGCGCGTGCGCGACCCCAACGCGCCTTGTGAGTGTCAATCGTTCAAACAAGTACCGTCAAGAAGAGGTAGGAAAAGAGGCCTTATCGCCCTAGTTAAGGGTAGACCCGGGTGTAAGGAGGGGAAAACCGGGGCACTTGCCCCGGGCGGCAGGAGAAATATGGAACAAATTAAATCTCTCTTCCTTTAATCTCGTAGGTTTTTTGGGTTCTTTCGCCCAATAGAAAGCACTCCCCACCGCCTCGAGGGGGCGCCGCTACCAAGGTTTTACCCCGGTTCGAAAAAGTCATAGTTCCGGGGGTAGGCCCGTGCCCCAGATGTGGGGACGTATATGGGATGGGTCTTTAATTGATTGTATCAATGTATTCGTTGCATATATCGCGAAGAATAAGTTGGCCGCAGTCTATATGTATATTATAGCAAATCTAATGCCTAATGCTAAAACTTATCTCGAGTATTCTAAATGATTTTATGTGTCTATATTAAGAAACGGTTATATTACCAGGTAGTACTTACGAATTCGAGCGTTATTAAGTCAATTAATATGTTACGTATTGAATACGGAATGATGATGTCAGTGCTATTTCTGTCGATCGAACAGATCCAAGGCTAATTAAAAGGTTATAATTAAATACACTATATCGTGTTTACACAACCATTTAATATGTAATTAAGAGCTTAATTGCAACACTGTGTGTAGAATTCCGGTAGTTCAATGTTACCAATATCAAGATGAACTGTTTAGAAAGATGATTTTGTTTTACTAAGGCAGCCTAAGACTCCTGGCATACGGCGTATTTTAACAGCGCAGTAGATGGTTAGATGATGCGCGTATTCTCGTTTGGAACGAGATTTGACCGTGACCTTGTAACCCTAATTTCATGGAGCAATCGTGAAATGCGTGTTGTTCACTGCGTTTTGTTCTCTGTCTCTTTGTCTTGCGCGTATTTGAATCTCTATAAAATACGACACACAACCCCCGTTACTGAAACGCGCATTGTATTATGACGTCCCTTTGATACGGCAGTCCAGCTTTTGCCGGATTCCGTTTGATAGCGAATGTGCACATGTGGGATGTTGTTGTGAACGTTAGCATATGAACACATTTGCCTGCAGAATAAATAAATAAATATCTGAGACTACTCCACACGGTAACCTGACCCCAAACTAAGCATAGCTTGTACCGATCGTGAGACTGGCCTCAGGGTCCACAAATATTTATCCCGACTGGAAAACGAACCTACGACTCTTTGATTCAAATACCTGACAACCCAGGGTCACCGACCACTGTTCCACTGAGCCAGCCAAAACGGGAATACGAGACTGGACTGTGAAAAAGTTTTTTCGGACAAACCTACGATGATGGCTTGGAGTAGCCTCGTCATCATCACCGGACTTGCGGGGGAGCGCACGGCTCTCACTCCTGTAAATGCAGAATAGGGTGCCGTATATTTGGCTGGCTCGGTGGAACAATGGTTAACCTGGTGGACCCAGGTTCACTACTTACGGTTCCAAGAGTCGTGGGTTCGAATCCCACTCGGGACAAATATTTGTGTGACGAACATCGGTGTTTGTTTCGTGTCTGGGTGTGTATTAAGTATATTTGTGTATCCACTGTTGATTCTGATATCTGTAACGCAAGTGCTTAAGCTACTTACCACGGGATCAGATCAATGTATGTGATGTTGTGTAATATTTATTATTTATAGCTGTGCCAGCGACTTCGTTCGCGTTTCCCCCGTTTTTTACACATTTTCCATTGTATATTTGCTCCTATTGGACGCAGCGTGATGTTATATAGCCTAAAGCCTTCCTCGATAAATGGTCTATACAACGCAAAAAGATTTTTTCAAATCGAACCAGTAGTTCCTGAGATTAGCGCGTTCAAACAAACAAACAAACAAACAAACTCTTCAGCTTTATAATATTAGTATAGATAGTATAGATTTATTATTAGTATATGATTTGACGATGGGGCCGGTGTTCCAGCATGGAGTAGTGGTCTGGTGTCGCGCGCGCTGGGCGGCTGCGTGGTGCAGGGCTGCGCGGAGGTGACGGGCGCGCGCGCGGCGCTGCGGGCGCGCGCGGGGCCCGCGCTGGCCTGCGCCTGCGCCGGCCTCAAGGTCAAGCTGGACCAGCTGCTCGACACCAGAGGTGAGCCGGCCTAGTTGATGCTATGACCCTGTTCAAGAGTGAATCTTACGTGTTGAGAGTATTACAAGCTTTTATTCTCTTTATTCCTTACTGATATTAGAAATGCGAAAGTAACTCTGTCTGTTACGCAATCACGCATAGGGTACTGAACCGATTAAAATGATATATGGTACAGAGCATGAGAAAGGATATAGGCTACTTTTTAACCTGCTGCGCTATAAAGAAGTAATGTTTGACCCGTTAAGCGTCTCTACGCGGACGGAGTCGCGGGCGGAAAGCTAATTCTAATATAAGATGTCTCTCTCGACTCGCGTGTCTTGTGAGCGTAGAATTCGCCGTCTTGGACAGGGCCAAAGAGTACATCAGAATTATAGAAGTAGCAGAAGAAGTGTACTATATACCAGTGCTTTTCCTCATTTAGGAAAAAAGAGCAAGAGAAAAAAGAGAATGTAATAAATAGACTAAACAGCATGATGCTGAACTGTTATATGTAATATTTTAGTTATCAAGGAGCTATACTATCAAATACGGTAGTTTCCTAAGTCTGATTTTACATAAAATTTCACAATTAACAGTAAGTTATAGGTAAATGAATACCATTAGTCAAATCGAATTTAAAATTTCTGACGAAATGAGACAATAATAGACATTTGAAGTTGGGTGGGAAAGTCTATTTCAAAAGTGCGAAAATTTTCCAAAATAACTATGCCATCTTATAAACTACAAAATTAGTAGTTACTTACCCTATGAACACATATTCGTAAACGCAACATTTGATATAGCTGCGGAACAAAGTTCTTATGATATGCATACAGTATCACAAGCGGTGACGTCATAGCTCGCTGTGACATTTGTATGAAGCGTTTTGAGCTCGCCCAAATAATGTGCTATTGAAATTGTAATATCTCCGGGAGTTTTCCAAATATCAAACCATTCTTTTAACAGTACATTTGCAATTGTGTGGTTCATCCATCTGTATCAAAATAAAAAAATAGGAAACTACCCTATTCTGAGTGCTTTCCATATGTTTCCCTACCAGTTGTACCGAATTTGCATTTGCTTTGCAGGTGCCTTTTTTGTGTACCACTGTGTACATTGTCGTCTGTCATTTATACTTTAAACCATGATTCCATGCGAGCGAGTACTTTGACGTATCTGACCATTAATCTCGTGCACCAGAGGAGCCGTACTCGTGGGCGTGGGCGCGCGCGCTGGTGGGGCGGCGGCACTGGAGCGCCGAGCTGCTGGTGGACGGGGGCTGGCTGGGCTGGGGGCCGGCGGCGGCGGCGGGCGCGCGGCGCCAGCACGCCTGGGGCTCCGCGGTGCTGGCCGTCGCGCTCGTCAAGTGGGGCAGCCATGGACCCACTGATTCTAAGGTAACATTTCTAAGGAGTAGTAAGTACATAGCTACTTACTGCCCTATGTTTCGACCGATCATGGTCGCCCTAATAGATGCTACTCCTAATGTGGCGTGTAGACCCATAAAGACTAATATTTTTTTTTTTCTTATGTGAGATTTCTTTTATTTAAAAAATAAACGATTGCCTTATATGAATTTAAATAAGTTGAGATGAGATAAATGAATTGATGAGTTAAAATAGTCATACATGTTCCACGGTTAGTTCGGTGTTGTTACCAAAAATAATATGACGGTAAGATCTGGTAACTGAAAAAAAAATACAGTTATTAAATAATTATCTTAATAATTTTGATATGTATCTATTGGCTTATTCGGAGAAATTCATTGAGGTCATTCGGCTGCTATGATAGTTTAAAAATGATCTTACTGTCTAATTTTATCTTAGGTGGAAGCCATGATGGACTGTCTCCGATTAGAATGGAGCTCCGCGATCGCGGAGACCATAATCGCACTAGTAGGCTGCTTCAACGACTACCGGTCTACGGAACCCGCGCCGCCGCCCCCTCCGCCTGAACCAGCCGATACTTCTTCATGCAACGTATCGGTGAACGTGGCTCTCTCCCACATCAACGTGTTCTTCATAGTGGATGAGAACATGTGTCTGATGACGAGGGTAGATGCTGTGACGCTGGAGAAGACGGTGGCGAAGTCTGGCGCGGTCGTGTCCGGACTGAAGGTTGTGGATATGGTGCCTTATAAAGGTGAGTTACTAATTAGTTCTGTTTTGTTTACTTTTGCTCTGCTTCGTTTGTTTACCAGAAGAATTACTAAATGCGCTATCGGGCCAGTCAAATTTTGTAGTACATATATGAATGCTCCTTCTTGTATCTTCATTTTGTTAATAAAGCTGACGTTTCCCTTCTTTTTTTCAAAATTATATTTTTGCTTTGGATTTAGGGTAAATATTTGTTTAAAGATATTTTTTAAGATCGTACGTATTTGTTATGTGTCTAGCTTAACTATTTATGTATACCTCTGATGTCTGTGCTTATTAATCAACTTTCCTCGGACTTAAGACCAATTATTTGATGTCGTGATATTTATTAGATTTTGTAGATTTCATTTTTCACTTATCCCCCAGGAAACTACCACTGCCAGAGGTCAGACGAGATCCTCAACTCGTTCTTCCACGTGCGCCTAGCGCGGATCGAGCACGTGCCCTCCAAGGAACGCTACTCCGCCCTCCTCGACTTCCAGTTCTTAGAGACTGTTGACTTCGAATGGAGCGCCAACTTGCACCTGAAGATACTAACGCTGGTCAGAGCTTTGAAGGCGTTCAGGGAACAGCTGAGAGATAAAAGGGGTGTGTCGTCAGCTGATGATAATGTGCAGAAGAAGAGAGCGCTGGATTGGAGGGTGTCGTTCAAGGGAGAGACGAATCTAGGATTGCATCTGTCGAAGGAGAATGATATGCTGTTCGCTACTGGTGAGTTAGAGATCTTATTCCGTAATTTACTGTTAGTGTTACTGTCATTGCAACAAAGGTATTTGAAAATACATTATAAAACTAGCTAGACTTATTACAGCAATATAAATACGTGTGAATTAGCCTAAGTTGATGGCTTTCCGGCTATGCGATCACTGATAACATTTTCTGCCGTGTTTGAAATGTAAGTCTAACTAGCGGCCGCCCGCGACTTTGTCCGCGTATTAATGGGTTTTAGTAGCAAGGATGTATTAAAATAGCCTACATGCCTTGTAAAATTTGTTATATAAGTGTAAGTTCCGTCAACGTTCTCCCATAGTACGCCCCCCCCCCCCCCAATTACTTCCATGGGGGTCGAATTTTGAAAATAAAAAAAAAGGGTGTCTTTCCAGTGTGCCAGCTACCTCCATACCAAGTTTTATAAAAATCTATAAAGACGTAAAAGTTCTCCCATACTAACGGGGCTGAATTTATAAAAATCGACAAACATTAAAAAAAAAAAAGTAGCCTATATGTTATTCCAGAGTGCCAGCTACCATCATACTAAATTTCATGAAAATCGGTTCAGTCATTTGAGCGTGAAAGAGTAACAAACATACATCCATCCATACATCCATACATACAAACTTTCACCTTTATAATATTAGTAAGGATAATTGCTCAGGCCTTTTGGTACTTCTTACTAGCATTAAATAAGTGCTACATATCTTTACCGTCTTAACCCTTTAACGGACATAAAATAATTTCCATTGGTTTTGGACCTTACTACCTTTGGGAATACATATCTCACTGCCCGATAAAGGCTTGCCTTGACCGAAATTGTGAGCAATTTCGGCAAAAGAAAACAATAAGTTGTTTTCTTATTCGTAGATGACATGACGATAGCCTACGACCACGAGACGGGCCTGTCGATCCACTGGGCGCAGCTCAAGATGATCCTGAACGGGGATGACGTCATCACCGTGGACGGGTACTCCATGGAGCGCGCGGCCGACGACCACGAGATCAGGGTCGAGAGGAAGGCCACCGAGGGGTTCGTGCTGGAGTGGAACAAGGTTTGGTGAGTAACATACAGTGTTTTGACTGGCTCGATGGAACAGTGGTTAGTGACCCAGAATCTCAGGCCTACGGTTCCAAGAGTCGTGGGTTCGATTCCCAAATATTTGTGTGAAGAACATCGGTGTTTGTTCCGTGTCTGGGTGTGTTAATAAATATATTTAAGTATATTTGTATTTCTATTGTTGTTTATAATTTTCGTAACACAAGTGCTGTGCTGTGAAGTTTAGCTGCTTACCACGGTATTAGAGATCATTTTATGTGATGTAAAAATTAAAACAGTTAAAATTATGGCTATATCTTGGATGAGTAACTTAGGTAGTACAACCACAGACTATGATCAGAAGTATTTATATGTATTTAACTGCCTCGTTGGTCTATTGGTAGCAAGTGCTGCGTTAGGACCGAGAGGTCCCCGGTTCGAGTCCGGGGTCGGGCAAAATTTGTGTGAGTTTTTCTGTAATGAAATTACTCTGCCCGGAGTTAGAAAGTTGGCGGTTGAACGCCCGTGCCTCGGAAAGCACGTTAAGCCGGTGGTCCGGTAGCCCGATCTCTCATCGGTCATGTCGGATTGCCGTCTCACCGAATTATGGGAGTAAGGGAATAGAGAGTGCACTTGTGTTTGCGCGCACACTTGTGCACTATAATAATATGTCCTGCGCACTTCGCTGATCTCAATTGAGATCGGCCGCCATGGCTGAAATCGGTCGGACGCCTTATGATTAGAATGAGAAGTAGCCATCATCTCTGGCTGAGATTAAGTGGGTCTGGGTGTCTTCTCAACTATACGCCCACACGGTATCCCGCAGATAATGCAATTTATTCTAGGGCATCTTCGCTTTTTTTCTTCGACAACTTGCAGGTATAGAAACTGATGATGTCATCTCCTAAAGTAGTATGTGACCAATAAAAATTTATTCTATTCTATTCGATTGTATTGTACTTGTGTCCTCCAGGGCGGTAAATGTAGACTCAGTCCGCGTGGTGTTCCCGTACAAGCACCGGTTTGCTGAGGCGGTTCAAGGGGATTTCGTGTCGCTGTTCAAGTGGGTGAAGCTCGTCCATGGCGTCAAGAGGAAGCCCTTTACGAGCGACAGTCCACTGCCCAGCGATCTACATATCAAGGTTAGTAAGACAAAGGAACGAGGTGATAAAGAGACGAGGAAAGCGATTAGGATGAAACAATTGTGAAAGAGATTTCCTAATAGCTTGATCACAGAACAAATTAATTATTTAATTATGGTTGTGGCCTTTAGTGATGGTCGGTCCTCAAAATATTATATTGATTTATTATATTGATTATTAATGATTTTTTATTTACATTGTAGATTGAAGAAATCGTAATAGAAATGAGTGACGATCCGTTCGAAGTGAAACTGCGCGACAACTACGAGTTGCTCGAAGACGAGTATAAGGAGAGCCAGAAGAGGCGGACCATGCTCGATGCAAAGGTATGTATTGATATTACTTTTATATGAAAAATATACAGTAGAAATAATTCTAAAGGAAATGTAAATTCTAAAAGAAATGTGTATGATAACTTTTCATTATTTGTTGTCTCATCTACGCCACTGTGTATTAGTTAGGTAATACAATGTCCATATTTCATAAGCTTTTAGACTTTCGCGTTCCATTACACTAAATAGTAGTCTTTGTGGGACACACGCAATATTTGGAATAAATATCTAAAAAAATATCTGGGACATCTGGGACATTTCCACACACGGTCACCTGACCCCAAACTAAGCAGAGCTTGTACTATGGGCGTCAGAGATTGATATACATACATAGATATTTTTAAATACATAATCACACCCAGACACGGAACAAACACCGATGTTCATCACACAAATATTTGTCCCGAGTGGGAATCGAACCCACGACTCTTGGAACCGCTAGCCAGGGTCACTAACCACTGTTCCACCGAGCCAGTCAAATAATATAGTCGGGAAAAGCAAATACATAGCTACTTACTGCCCTTTTCGTGCTTATCTAAGCGCTCGCAACCCGATAGTAAAAACGCGAGACTAGAGGTTCATATACTTATTCTATCCCCATACAGTCGCGCGACTTGTAAAAGCGCCACCTGGTTAGGGTCTAACACTTCGTACAACCTACCAGGTCCAAGAGCTATGCAAGCCGCACCTCTTCCTGCCCGCTGGCAAAGTGGAGGAACTCTACGCAGCCCTCAGGCACAAGGACGCGCAGATCTACGTGCAGAGGTCGCGCGCCGCGCCGCCTCCGCGCACGCGCCTCGTGGCGTGCTGCGCCTCCGGCCTGCGCCTGCGCGCGCTCGCGGACCCCGCCGTGCACGGGGCCCGCGGCGCGCTCGCCCGCATGAGGGACATCGACCCCGACAGGTGAGTACCCAGCTATGAACACTACGCAGGTCTACGTGCAGCGGTCGCGCCTCCGGCCTGCGCCTGCGCGCGCTCGCGGACCCCGCCGTGCACGGGCCCCGCGGCGCGCTCGCCCGCATGAGGGACATCGACCCCGACAGGTGAGTACCCAGCTATGAACACTACGCAGGTCTACGTGCAGCGGTCGCGCCGCCGGCCTGCGCCTGCGCGCGCTCGCGGACCCCGCCGTGCACGGGCCCCGCGGCGCGCTCGCCCGCATGAGGGACATCGACCCCGACAGGTGGGTGCCCAGCTATGACCACTACGCAGGTCTACGTACAGCGGTCGCGCCGCCGGCCTGCGCCTGCGCGCGCTCGCGGACCCCGCCGTGCACGGGGCCCGCGGCGCGCTCGCCCGCATGAGGGACATCGACCCCGACAGGTGAGTACCCAGCTATGAACACTACGCAGGTCTACGTACAGCGGTCGCGCCGCCGGCCTGCGCCTGCGCGCGCTCGCGGACCCCGCCGTGCACGGGGCCCGCGGCGCGCTCGCCCGCATGAGGGACATCGACCCCGACAGGTGAGTACCCAGCTATGAACACTACGCAGGTCTACGTACAGCGGTCGCGCCGCCGGCCTGCGCCTGCGCGCGCTCGCGGACCCCGCCGTGCACGGGCCCGCGGCGCGCTCGCCCGCATGAGGGACATCGACCCCGACAGGTGAGTACCCAGCTATGAACACTACGCAGGTCTACGTACAGCGGACGCGCCGCCGGCCTGCGCCAGCGCGCGCCCGCGGACCCCGCCGTGCCCGGGCCCCGCGGCGCGCTCGCCCGCATGAGGGACATCGACCCCGACAGGTGAGTACCCAGCTATGAACACTACGCAGGTCTACGTACAGCGGTCGCGCCGCCGGCCTGCGCCTGCGCGCGCTCGCGGACCCCGCCGTGCACGGGGCCCGCGGCGCGCTCGCCCGCATGAGGGACATCGACCCCGACAGGTGAGTACCCAGCTATGAACACTACGCAGGTCTACGTACAGCGGTCGCGCCGCCGGCCTGCGCCTGCGCGCGCTCGCGGACCCCGCCGTGCACGGGGCCCGCGGCGCGCTCGCCCGCATGAGGGACATCGACCCCGACAGGTGAGTACCCAGCTATGAACACTACGCAGGTCTACGTACAGCGGTCGCGCCGCCGGCCTGCGCCTGCGCGCGCTCGCGGACCCCGCCGTGCACGGGGCCCGCGGCGCGCTCGCCCGCATGAGGGACATCGACCCCGACAGGTGAGTACCCAGCTATGAACACTACGCAGGTCTACGTACAGCGGTCGCGCCGCCGGCCTGTGCTGCGCGCGCTCGCGGACCCCGCCGTGCACGGGCCCGCGGCGCGCTCGCCCGCATGAGGGACATCGACCCCGACAGGTGAGTACCCAGCTATGAACACTACGCAGGTCTACGTACAGCGGTCGCGCCGCCGGCCTGCGCCTGCGCGCGCTCGCGGACCCCGCCGTGCACGGGGCCCGCGGCGCGCTCGCCCGCATGAGGGACATCGACCCCGACAGGTGAGTACCCAGCTATGAACACTACGCAGGTCTACGTACAGCGGTCGCGCCGCCGGCCTGCGCCTGCGCGCGCTCGCGGACCCCGCCGTGCACGGGGCCCGCGGCGCGCTCGCCCGCATGAGGGACATCGACCCCGACAGGTGAGTACCCAGCTACCGAGACGCTTTCTACTCGAGCAACTTCGTTCGCGTGGAATTGTAACTTTTGGCAGCAAATCTATCTTATGTGGTTTAGGTACCTAAGCTACGTCCCTTCCAAAATTCAAGTGTCTAAGTTTAGCCGTTTAAACTGTGCATTGATATGTTAGTCAGTCAGTTTCTTCTTTTATATATTACTAGTGACCCGCCCTCGCTTCGCTTCGGGTAAATTTTACATACAAACCTTCCTTAAGAATCACTCTATCTATTAAAAAAAACCGCATTAAAATCCGTGGCGTAGTTTTAAAGATCTAAGCATACATACGGACATACAGCGAAAGCGACTTTGTTTTATACTATGTATTGAAGATGCCTAAAAGTGGTAGGTCTTTGTCCGATATCGGTGGTCGAGCTCGGCGATCATGGTCCGATCTACCTTCTTGGCGTGTGGTTGTAAATCTATCATACAAAATTTGCGCCTTCAGCTTTGTAATAGTGGATATACTATTATTTGTTCATAGCCCGTATTACTTATTGTTTGTTCATAGCCCGTGGCCGGACGAGGGCATCGAGTTCACGACGCTGTGGTGCCGCAGCGTGAGCGCGTCGTGCGCGCAGTGGCAGATCCTGCTGAGGGACTTCCCGCAGCCGCTGCTCAGCATGAGCGGCCTGCGCCTCTGGGGCACCGTGCTCGCCGCCGAGGAGCTGCCGCCGCCCAGAGGTCACTGTCCGAGACATATTAGGCCACTTGATGCCACAACTAGTTAAATAACGTCATCTACCAACAAGATGGTGCTCCACCCCACAATAGTATCGCCACAAAACAATTTTTAGATCTACATTTTCCTACCCGGTGGATGGGCACAAATGGTGCTATTAAATGGCCACCCCGTTGACCCGACTAAACACCGGTGGATGTTTTCATTTAGGGTTATATGAAAAATCTAATTTATGAAAATCGATACAACATCGTCGAAGAGTTCTTGGCTTAGTCATATTTTGTGAAGCTTTAAATTTGTTTCGTATACCAGTATACTAGTTGTGATACTTTTTATATTGGAGTTTTCAGTTTATAGATAATATAAGATAGAATTAGAGGTGGCACTAAATGCACAAGACAATGATTTTAAATAGCGTAAAAAAGCACAGTTGCCGTGGGAATTTAAAGCGGTTGCAGTGTGAACCTGGTGGGTAAAGCTGGTTTAACATACTGGTTGTTGTTTCCAGCTGTCCGCACAGTGCTGATCGACCAGGGCGCGCCGTGGGGCGAGCGCTCGCTGGAGCGCAGCATGATGCCGCTCAAGTGGTACTACGACCTGTGCTGCGAGATGGCGCAGTTCAGCTACGCCTTCGGGCCCTGCTGGGAGCCGGTCATCGCGCACTGCAACCTATGTGAGTCACTTCTTTTGATTGGCTCGGTGGAACAATGGTTAGTGAGCTTGGTTGGCGGTTCCGAGAGTCGTGGGTTCGATTCCCACTTGTGATGAATATTGGTGTGTGTTTGTTCCGTGTCTGGGTGTGATTATTTATTTAAGTATGTATTTATAAATATCTATGTTTGTATATCAGTCTCTGACGCCCATAGTACAAGCTCTGCGTAATTTGGGGTCATATGATAATTTTAAACTGTCATGGTTACACATATTAACTGAAACTGTCCGGGATATTTTCAGTGTTGTTTTGTTTTAATGAGCTCCCGATATTTCGGCACTGTTGTAAGCGTGTGTTCAGCCGTGATCATCACGCTTGCAAGGACTGATAATGTTTACTTGCTACTGTAGGAACAGACATCTGAGACATGAATGTTGGTTCTCGAGACACTAGTGTCGAACTCTCGAAACATTAGTGTCGGACACTTGAGAGGCTACCTTCAGGCAAACGAGGGCACTCGAGACACTCACTAGTGTCCGACACTAATGACTGACACTACTTAGTCGTTAAAAATATGTTTCCTTTTCGTGCAGCCTTCGACCAAGTATCCCGTCCATCTCTCGACCCGTCCGCGCCGCTCGCGTGGTGGGACAAGGTCCGCCTGCTCATGCACGGGCGCCTCACCGCCAAGGTGGCGCGGTTCACGTGTCTGCTGCACGTGTCGCTGGACCCCTACAACACCACCGAGGAGATGGAGCTCACCTGGACGGACCTGGTGCTGGACTGGACCAATGGTGAGTACGATCTGAGTATGTTATGTTCACTGCTCATGCACGGG
Source organism: Maruca vitrata (assembly GCA_039566165.1). Classification (NCBI taxonomy): domain Eukaryota; kingdom Metazoa; phylum Arthropoda; class Insecta; order Lepidoptera; family Crambidae; genus Maruca; species Maruca vitrata. The sequence goes on along the minus strand of CM076918.1, from coordinate 1,956,070 downwards.
CGCCTCACCGCCAAGGTGGCGCGGTTCACGTGTCTGCTGCACGTGTCGCTGGACCCCTACAACACCACCGAGGAGATGGAGCTCACCTGGACGGACCTGGTGCTGGACTGGACCAATGGTGAGTACGATCTGAGTATGTTATGTTCACTGCTCATGCACGGGCGCCTCACCGCCAAGGTGGCGCGGTTCACGTGTCTGCTGCACGTGTCGCTGGACCCCTACAACACCACCGAGGAGAGATGGAGCTCACCTGGACGGACCTGGTGCTGGACTGGACCAATGGTGAGTACGATCTGAGTATGTTATGTTCACTGCTCATGCACGGGCGCCTCACCGCCAAGGTGGCGCGGTTCACGTGTCTGCTGCACGTGTCGCTGGACCCCTACAACACCACCGAGGAGATGGAGCTCACCTGGACGGACCTGGTGCTGGACTGACCAATGGTGAGTACGATCTGAGTATGTTATGTTCACTGCTCATGCACGGGCGCCTCACCGCCAAGGTGGCGCGGTTCACGTGTCTGCTGCACGTGTCGCTGGACCCCTACAACACCACCGAGGAGATGGAGCTCACCTGGACGGACCTGGTGCTGGACTGGACCAATGGTGAGTACGATCTGAGTATGTTATGTTCACTGCTCATGCACGGGCGCCTCACCGCCAAGGTGGCGCGGTTCACGTGTCTGCTGCACGTGTCGCTGGACCCCTACAACACCACCGAGGAGATGGAGCTCACCTGGACGGACCTGGTGCTGGACTGGACCAATGGTGAGTACGATCTGAGTATGTTATGTTCACTGCTCATGCACGGGCGCCTCACCGCCAAGGTGGCGCGGTTCACGTGTCTGCTGCACGTGTCGCTGGACCCCTACAACACCACCGAGGAGATGGAGCTCACCTGGACGGACCTGGTGCTGGACTGGACCAATGGTGAGTACGATCTGAGTATGTTATGTTCACTGCTCATGCACGGGCGCCTCACCGCCAAGGTGGCGCGGTTCACGTGTCTGCTGCACGTGTCGCTGGACCCCTACAACACCACCGAGGAGATGGAGCTCACCTGGACGGACCTGGTGCTGGACTGGACCAATGGTGAGTACGATCTGAGTATGTTATGTTCACTGCTCATGCACGGGCGCCTCACCGCCAAGGTGGCGCGGTTCACGTGTCTGCTGCACGTGTCGCTGGACCCCTACAACACCACCGAGGAGATGGAGCTCACCTGGACGGACCTGGTGCTGGACTGGACCAATGGTGAGTACGATCTGAGTATGTTATGTTCACTGCTCATGCACGGGCGCCTCACCGCCAAGGTGGCGCGGTTCACGTGTCTGCTGCACGTGTCGCTGGACCCCTACAACACCACCGAGGAGATGGAGCTCACCTGGACGGACCTGGTGCTGGACTGGACCAATGGTGAGTACGATCTGAGTATGTTATGTTCACTGCTCATGCACGGGCGCCTCACCGCCAAGGTGGCGCGGTTCACGTGTCTGCTGCACGTGTCGCTGGACCCCTACAACACCACCGAGGAGATGGAGCTCACCTGGACGGACCTGGTGCTGGACTGGACCAATGGTGAGTACGATCTGAGTATGTTATGTTCACTGCTCATGCACGGGCGCCTCACCGCCAAGGTGGCGCGGTTCACGTGTCTGCTGCACGTGTCGCTGGACCCCTACAACACCACCGAGGAGATGGAGCTCACCTGGACGGACCTGGTGCTGGACTGGACCAATGGTGAGTACGATCTGAGTATGTTATGTTCACTGCTCATGCACGGGCGCCTCACCGCCAAGGTGGCGCGGTTCACGTGTCTGCTGCACGTGTCGCTGGACCCCTACAACACCACCGAGGAGATGGAGCCTCACCTGGACGGACCTGGTGCTGGACTGGACCAATGGTGAGTACGATCTGAGTATGTTATGTTCACTGCTCATGCACGGGCGCCTCACCGCCAAGGTGGCGCGGTTCACGTGTCTGCTGCACGTGTCGCTGACCCCTACAACACCACCGAGGAGATGGAGCTCACCTGGACGGACCTGGTGCTGGACTGGACCAATGGTGAGTACGATCTGAGTATGTTATGTTCACTGCTCATGCACGGGCGCCTCACCGCCAAGGTGGCGCGGTTCACGTGTCTGCTGCACGTGTCGCTGGACCCCTACAACACCACCGAGGAGATGGAGCTCACCTGGACGGACCTGGTGCTGGACTGGACCAATGGTGAGTACGATCTGAGTATGTTATGTTCACTGCTCATGCACGGGCGCCTCACCGCCAAGGTGGCGCGGTTCACGTGTCTGCTGCACGTGTCGCTGGACCCCTACAACACCACCGAGGAGATGGAGCTCACCTGGACGGACCTGGTGCTGGACTGGACCAATGGTGAGTACGATCTGAGTATGTTATGTTCACTGCTCATGCACGGGCGCCTCACCGCCAAGGTGGCGCGGTTCACGTGTCTGCTGCACGTGTCGCTGGACCCCTACAACACCACCGAGGAGATGGAGCTCACCTGGACGGACCTGGTGCTGGACTGGACCAATGGTGAGTACGATCTGAGTATGTTATGTTCAAGATTTACATATTTGTTTATTAAATTAAATGGAATCCTTATTAAGATCCTTATAGGCATTGCAAAATAGAGTTGACTAGTTGTTGTGCAACACCAGTGAGGTTCTTTATATATTTTTTATGTTAATACATAGTCATCAATCAATCAATCGAGTAAATTAAATTTCCAGATGTATTTCATTGTTATTTAAGATGTAAAGGATTTGGACTTTGTTTGATCAAAATTAATAAATAGAAATGGACCTAAAATTCAGCTTTGTGGAACTCCAGGTGTCTCTCTCATCAATTCTCAATGGTATGATGGCAGATCGTAAACGGTATTGAGATCCACATATAAGGTCGACAGGCAAAATAGACCATTTTGAGCCTGTCGCACTTACCCTTATCAAAGACAGACAAAGGCTTCTGACTTATTGATGATAGTCAATTTACTGACGCGTCCACACAACTCCTCAGGCAAGCTCGGCTTCCTCGGCGAGCTGAACGTGTTCGTGCGCACGGCGAGCAAGTACGACGACTGCCGCGTGCTGCGCGTGCCCGCGCTGCGCCTCTCGGTGAAGCTGGGCTGGCAGTGCGTCGGGGACGCGCGCGACCACCACGCCGTGCAGCCCTGCGCGCCCACGCGCCTGCCCGAGTACTCCAGCAACCAGGTGGGGGGGACTGCTCAATGTTGATCATCGACGGTTGGTGGCGCCACCTGTGGCTCGAAAGTATTGAGATGCAGGTGGCGCTGTCTGTGGCTCAAAAGTATTTATGTAAGATTTTAGACTTTCGCGTTCCATTACACTAAATATTTGTCTTTATGGGTCTACACGCGTTATTAGGAGGATCGTAGACCCATAAAGACAAATATTTAGACAAAAGTATTTAGCTACCGGTTGCGCCACCTACCGTCGGAGAGAAAGGAAACACCTACTCTGTTAGGTCTGCTCGTATTAATGTAATGAGGGTTAACGCGTATGAGAAATTAACTAGATGGGAGTAGTAGGCCTGAGGTCCAACTGCAGCATAATTGGTGAATATTGACAGGTCTTTCAATGACACGTCATAAACGTCTCATTGGGTCATGATTAAGGCGCTTTACATACGTTTTTAATCTTGCCGCGCGGCGGCGCAATGAGGATGATTTCATTTGATTTGTCTATTTTCTAATAGGTAGCTTTTGATATTTGGAAATTAGTAAGACATCAGTTTCTTTCTTATTTGTAACCATAGTTTGTTGTTTTCAGGAGCACGATTCGTACCGCGCGTTCCGGTCCCAATGTCTGGATCTCCATCTGACTATGGAGACCAAACCCATTGATAGAGATGGACCGGTGTTACTTCTATACGGGAGCACGCTGAGGTAAGAAATAAAAATTATTCCAAATAATAAATGCACCCAAAAGTTGTCTAATTCAATCAATCAATGACTCCTCATAATTTGATTAATTTTTATTTTCGATGAGATTTCCAAAAGTGTCAAAATTTGGTCTATTTTAGACAGGTATATAGTATCTTTCGCTTACCCATGCCTGAGCGTGTCCTACTCCTATCTATTTGTCGTGAAATATCACATCACATCATTTCCCGCACACGTACTGGAGCTGAGCTGTGTGTTTCCTAGTGATAGCGATCAATGAGAGTAAAAATAATATTTGAGATCGTTTAATCGATCAGGCTAAACTAAAGTTAGGATCCCGGGACGTCTCGTGTCCCGAAGACTTGTTGGTAAGTCTCGTTGTCTCGTACTTTTTAGTCGAGAATCACACGATTATCGAAAACGTAACTTCTTAACGTGGGTGTGTTCTCAGATGGTTCGAGAGCCTGAAGCTGATCCTGTCGGGCGTGACGCGGCCGACGCGGCGCGGGCGCGTGTTCGCCAACGTGCGCCCGCGCAAGCCGCAGCTCTCGCGACACTACAGGAACGTCAGCGTGTCGCTCACGCTGCACAACCTGCAGGTAACAATAAAGTTGGCTTTTAGTAGAACTGAGTTAGTAGTAATGTCTTGTAGCTGAGTTGACCTTTAGAAGAATTCACTTATGTCGCTTTTAAATTTAGACGATTGACTTTTTTTACGAATTAGGTTTTTGCTGACTGTGTTTGCTCTAGTTGGCTTTTATTCGCAGTAAAATTAATCGGTCAGAAATTAAGTTGAATAGACTTTTAGTCTTGAAATGACATTAGAGAATTAAAATTTGGTCATAAATCGTTGAATAACTCGCCCAAGTTTAAATGCATATTTGTTGTCTCATTTAGCAAGACAATATAGACATGGTTTGTTTTAAGCATAAGTTTTGATTAAAATTAATTCTTACTAAATTACCCTCGCTTATTCCGTTATTCGATACTCCCAGGTGTTCTACTGGTCATCGTCATCGATGCAACGTGGCATAGAGATGCTGGGCGTCCGCGTGACCTGCGGCTCCAAACATCGGCTTTCCCTAGTCCCGTCCACTGATGGACTCGTTCGAAGGCCTAGGGCTAACTGGACCACGGTCTACATGAACTGTGACCTGAATGACGCGGAGATATGGCTCAAGACTACAGCACCTGTTACCGAAGATAAGGAGAGTGATGATGTAAGTAATTTTGGGTTAAGAAGCCTCATTTTACCTATTAAATATAGTGATCATATTTATAAGGACATTGTGTATCTTCTTACTTTGCGTGTGTTATTGTACAATTGTTTGTATACCAAAAAATAATGAAAAATATAAATTTGCGAAAAGATTTTTAAGTTTTTACCGTGTACCGTACCGTGTCAAAATACATATCGACACCCTTTTTTTCAGTACGTGTATAAATAATAGAAGAAAACTAAACTGTGATTATGTAGCTCTATGGCGCGTTTGATAGTGTCTGGTACCATGAGTCGTGGGTCTGATTTACTCTGTACACTTACTAGGTTTATTTTTATTCATAATCTGGAAAAAAGATACTACTTGGCATTTGCGCTTGCCGTATAAAACATGAATTGGGCGTGGTTTTATACGAGATCGACACAATCAACCATTGTTGTCTGTTTCGTAGCAAAACTCGTCAGTCCTGCGCCCCCCAGCGGTAGAGAAGTGGTACTGCGTGTCCGTCCGTCGCGTGTCGTACGGGCGCGAGGCGAGCGGCGCGGGCGGCGGCGGCGCCACGCACCGGCTGGCCGTGCACGACCTGCGCGGCGCCTGGACCAAGCTCAACCGGGACCTGGCCTTCGCGCTCATCGATACGTACATCAAGACACAGGTTGTTATATTAGTAGAGAGTTGGTACGGTGTGTCCGTCCGCCGCGTCTCGTACGGGCGCGAGGCGAGCAGCGCGGCGCCTAGACCGAGCTCAACCGGGACCTGGCCTTCGCGCTCATCGATACGTACATCAAGACACAGGTTGTTATATATATATTTTCTTTTTATTTATTTGACAAACCAACATCTGTTTACATCAATTCATGATAAGTGATACATTAACATGATATTACAAAATTTAAATGCAACAGACAATTACAGGTAAGCTCCACATGTATTACATACTTACATAATATGAAAAAAAAAAACAAAACAAAACTTAAAATTAGGTACAACTATGATTTATGTAAATAATTAATTAATTAATTTAGTAGTGGGAAGTAGTGTGAAGACTTTAATTTAAGCATATTTTTGCTTTAAATGGTTTAGTACAGCCTTGTAAAACTTGCCATATGAATCAAAATGTAAATCAATCAGATTACTACACGTATTAAAAACTTTGCATAACCTGGGTACTGGAGAATTTGAACCTGCGATTGTTCTTCGCAAGGGTGGACAAAGCGGAGTAATATTCTTACGGGGCATTCTGGAGGGAGCCCGAAACCTGAAACAGTGGAGCAGCCTGGAGTAATCTACTTTTCCTCTGAAGATTTTATACAAAAAGAGTATGTCCCTCAGTTCTCTAACCATAGCCAATGAGTGCATCTTAAAGTGAGATATTAGTAGAGAGTTGGTACGGTGTGTCCGTCCGCCGCGTCTCGTACGGGCGCGAGGCGAGCAGCGCGGCGCCTAGACCGAGCTCAACAGAGACCAGGCCTTCGCCCTCATCGACACTTACATCAAGACACAGGTATGCGCGTGCGCATGGTTGTACATACATAAATCATAAAATCACGCCTTTTTCCCAGAGGGGTAGGCAGAGATCACTTCTGTAAGATTTTAAACTTTCGCGTTCCATTACACTGAAATAAGTCTTTATGGGTCTTCACGCGATATTAGGAGTAGCAAAATTACATAGCTACTTACTGCCCGTCGTTTCGACTGGGTTACACCAATCGTGGTCGCGAGCGAACTGGCGCCGCCCGTCTTCGTCTGCCACAGCGGTTGTGAATTTCTTGATCCACCCCCGAACCAGCACTAATGTCATTTGTACAGCTACCCACATCTGTCCGACACACAACACTCACTGAATCCGGGTTTATATTAGACGTAACTTTCCGCGGTATGCACTTACTAATCACTGGGTTCCATGCCGATGATAACTTGAATCCATCTTCCCTATTGAAATTTCTGTGTTTCTTAGTTTCAATAGCTTCTCGCACTATTCTCGTGTGATAGTGACGATCTGTTGAGAGGACTTTCGGGTCATGTAGCTCCATCCAATGATTAGGACCCATTTGGCTGAGCACCTATTAGAAATGGGTACTAATCATTGGATGGAGCTACATGACACAAGGGGCAATATCTGATACATTTACTACATCAAAAAACAGATAAACGCATGTATTCATAAACTCACACATACAAATCATACATATTAATAAACATACTACACTTGGCTACAAAAACAAGACAAAAGATTTATATATCGTTGTTTACATTAGTAACAAGCTCAAACAGCAAAACTGGTGTCACGAAAACGTACCTAATATGCGTTCATACGCACGTTACACGTTAAAAATAGCAATTATTAATCATTAAGGACAAAATATCAGTTTTAATTCGGGGTTATATTATTTAAACGCTTTTTAATGCTGTTTTGAAATTCCTTCTTTGAACCGACAAAGATATCAATGTCGCTAAACTTTTCATTATAAGTACGTGGTATCCTGGTAGAAATGGAGTTTTGTCCATAGTTAGTACGGTGATAAGGAACATGTAGCAGACGAGTATGCCGCGTGCGGCGCGGGGGAACGCACAGAGAGATAAGTTCCACCAGTTCGGGACAGTCAAGTTGTCCGCGAATGATGTCGTATAACAAGCTCATATCCAACGCCTGTCGACGGTTCAATTATACAATATGAAATGAAATGCAACTCGACAAGCATTTACATACACACGTTTGTAACAAGCGTTAATATAGCATACCTACACCTGCATTAATGATACAATTCAATTGTATATTTAACTTTTAATTTTTTAATTTCTTTTAATTTAATTTTTAGCAACTCAAGAAGAATCTGTCGACGAAAGCCTTGAAAGATGAAGAGAAACCGAATACGTCGCCGAAGCGAGAGGCCGATGTAGTTTCTCCGCCGCCATCGAATTCACAGGTACTTACTAGATAATAAAAAATACAAAAATCTGTTTTGAGATTATATTTGAATATGTTGTTGTAATTTTTTAGAAAACCATATTATTCATACAGTCTCTAACACATTATTACAATATAGTGTATGTGTGTTGCGTACGCGTGCGTCAGTATTCGGGCACGGTTTGAATGCTCTGAAGCGGCTGAGCATGTTCAGAAATGACTTTCATAGGCTACAAATTGAGGCCACTAGAACCAGAGTGGCCCAAACCACAATTTGTAAAATTTTAGTTGACTACATAAATGTATCCTTTCAAACCCCTAAATTCATAGCCAGTATACAAAGGTAATTTCTGTAAACAATCACAGATGGTGTTAAAAATGTTGTAATTTTGATTCTTATTTAATATTAATTGGGTATAGTTAAATCAATTGGGCCACGCCATTTCGGCTCATGTCACTTGGGCCACTCTGGTGGCCTCATCATCATCATCAGCGCATATACGTCCCCACTGCTTGGGCACGGGCCTACCCTAAACTAATGCGATAAGGCCTTAGTCAATCACGCTGGCCAAGCGCGGTTCGGTCGACTACTACCCAACCTAAGAATTTATACGATATGAGCGTGGCCTGGCTAGGTCACATACGTTGGGTCCCGGCCACAAAAACCATTACTTTTTTTGGCGCTGTGGCCGGGCCAGGTCGGAACACACGTAGGTATGCAGGTTTCCTCAAGATGTTTTCCTTTTCCGTTCGTGGGTTACAAATACGAGTAATGATGTGTCGTCTCTCGCAGGCAGCCAGCGGATCGAACACGTCGGGCGCGGGCGAGTGCGCCGGCGGCATGCTGGCCGCGCTGGTGGCGGAGGCGGGCGGCGAGGCGCCGGTGGTGTTCAGCGACGAGCTGGGCGGGGAGGCGCCGCCGCACGCGCCGCACGCGCACCACCGGCACGTGCTCGACGACGACAACTCGCACACCGCCTTCCTTAGTACGTAACACGTCAGCGACGAGCTGGGCGGGGAGGCGCCGCCGCACGCGCCGCACGCGCACCACCGGCACGTGCTCGACGACGACAACTCGCACACCGCCTTCCTTAGTACGTAACACGTCAGCGACGAGCTGGGCGGGGAGGCGCCGCCGCACGCGCCGCACGCGCACCACCGGCACGTGCTCGACGACGACAACTCGCACACCGCCTTCCTTAGTACGTAACACGTCAGCGACGAGCTGGGCGGGGAGGCGCCGCCGCACGCGCCGCACGCGCACCACCGGCACGTGCTCGACGACGACAACTCGCACACCGCCTTCCTTAGTACGTAACACGTCAGCGACGAGCTGGGCGGAGGCGCCGCCGCACGCGCCGCACGCGCACCACCGGCACGTGCTCGACGACGACAACTCGCACACCGCCTTCCTTAGTACGTAACACGTCAGCGACGAGCTGGGCGGGGAGGCGCCGCCGCACGCGCCGCACGCGCACCACCGGCACGTGCTCGACGACGACAACTCGCACACCGCCTTCCTTAGTACGTAACACGTCAGCGACGAGCTGGGCGGGAGGCGCCGCCGCACGCGCCGCACGCGCACCACCGGCACGTGCTCGACGACGACAACTCGCACACCGCCTTCCTTAGTACGTAACACGTCAGCGACGAGCTGGGCGGGGAGGCGCCGCCGCACGCGCCGCACGCGCACCACCGGCACGTGCTCGACGACGACAACTCGCACACCGCCTTCCTTAGTACGTAACACGTCAGCGACGAGCTGGCCGGGAGGCGCCGCCGCACGCGCCGCACGCGCACCACCGGCACGTGCTCGACGACGACAACTCGCACACCGCCTTCCTTAGTACGTAACACGTCAGCGACGAGCTGGGCGGGGAGGCGCCGCCGCACGCGCCGCACGCGCACCACCGGCACGTGCTCGACGACGACAACTCGCACACCGCCTTCCTTAGTACGTAACACGTCAGCGACGAGCTGGGCGGGGAGGCGCCGCCGCACGCGCCGCACGCGCACCACCGGCACGTGCTCGACGACGACAACTCGCACACCGCCTTCCTTAGTACGTAACACGTCAGCGACGAGCTGGGCGGGGAGGCGCCGCCGCACGCGCCGCACGCGCACCACCGGCACGTGCTCGACGACGACAACTCGCACACCGCCTTCCTTAGTACGTAACACGTCAGCGACGAGCTGGGCGGGGAGGCGCCGCCGCACGCGCCGCACGCGCACCACCGGCACGTGCTCGACGACGACAACTCGCACACCGCCTTCCTTAGTACGTAACACGTCAGCGACGAGCTGGGCGGGGAGGCGCCGCCGCACGCGCCGCACGCGCACCACCGGCACGTGCTCGACGACGACAACTCGCACACCGCCTTCCTTAGTACGTAACACGTCAGCGACGAGCTGGGCGGGGAGGCGCCGCCGCACGATTTAAGTTAGTGGAACCAAAAGTAAATAAAAAAATATTTATTTATTTCGACAGAGTAACCTCTCGGTTCTAGACTAATACAATATTCGATTAAACTAAGTGATTACAGACTATTTATAATAACAATATTACTTATTAAGCTTATTTACTATTGACGCATGACCCAGATGGGGTTGCTGTCGTAGTCTTGCTGATGAAGGAGAATTGGTTAGGGTGCTCAACCTTAACTCCTCCCCCCTCAAGAACGATATTATCCGAAGCAGTCAAAATTGTCTTCGGGGAATATCGTGTCTTAAAATACAACATGATTTTATTTCTTAACACAATATATGAAAGAGAAAAAATTACAATAATATATAAACTTATTGTCCATACACTAATTCCACTGACGATTGAAAAGTCCGAGTCTATTTCGCTTGCACTAAATTTAGCACTGTTAATTACTTCTCTAATGTCGCTGAAGTCTACGTTCCGAAGATCCAATTGTTTGGCTTCTTTCTTGAATTCTTCTCGTATAGCTGGCATGCTGACCACTGGAAGCTGTATGCTGGATGTCGAGGAGTATGTTGGTGTACTGATAGACATATCTCTGACTTGAGTTCTGCAGTGTTGATTCAAAATCAGTAGTGATGTTCCTTGTACTTCGTGCTTTTGTACTTGATCTTCGCAGTATTCAGTTATTACTATGCTTTCCGAGGTGAATAATAACCAATAGTTTTTCAGGAGTTTTTGGATTTTCAGGTCTTCTATTTGGATGATGTGTTGACGGCAACTGCTTTGGTTGTTCTTCATTTGCATTATTTGTTCAATGCATGTTTCGGCAGGGTATTGTGCAAGATTCTCTTCTGGACATAAGAATTTCCCGTCTTCTATTTCTTCACAGGGACTTACCGCTGATCTGTATTTCAATCTTTGCAATAAAGGTAAGGATATGAAGGTATAATGGTAAAGGTTGTATGGGATTGTTGAACAGGAATAGGTATTATTTTATAGTATGTATATATCTCTGGTTGAATAAGCGGAACTTCTAATATAAAAACTAATTTATCTCTATTGGCGTAAGACTTTACTATTATATTTTTCTCTAATTTAACTAAATTTTCCTTACTGCATGGATAAACTAATGTAGCATGCTTTTCTATCTCAGATAACATCAATAACAACTCTGTTGAATTTATAATAGATGTATGTAATACGTTTAATTTACTAAAGGCTATTGCTGACTCTACTTCCTGTATAATATCGTAAATTGTTCTAAAACTATTAAGTAACTGATACAGGGTGTTAAGTATTGACACGACATTTAATAAAGATTTTTCTTTTTGTGAAACTAAATTTATTTCGTTATCTTGTAATCGATTGACGTTCAAATTTATGGTTTCTGAAACGTTTTCTAATTTATTAAAAGCTTGTTGCAATAATGACACTCTTTGCTCTACTAAATGTTCCCTATTATTTACTTTGCGTATTTGCGTTTCGAAATGTTTTGCGTCTTCTTCATCTAAGTTACCTGTAATAGCTTTTACTAATGTACCAAATGGACTAAAAATAGCTCGTTTATTCAATCTAGAAGTAGGTAAAATTTGATATACCCTATTCTTAGTTAATTCTATAAAAGAATCAATTTGTTTCCTTAAATTATCAAAATCCTCCTTAAATTCACTACTATTCCTAATTATATTATTAATATTATTGAAATGTTCTATATTTTCGACTATCCGTAATTCTATATTACTAAGATCAAATGTTTTTATAATTGTCCAGGAATTATTCTTGATCACTGCTGTCCCGACTTTCAGCGGAGCTATTCCCGGATTGGTGTTCAGATTCTGGAGTTCCAGGCCGTTGGTCGTTATCGCAAGCGCCAGAAGTACTAGCCCTGATCTGTGGAGGACGTTTAATATTTTTTATAGCTACTTTAGTTCTTCTTTTATTTAATTCTACTGGTAGTATATTTCTAATTGGTTTTCCTATAACTTTGGCTTTTTCAAAACGTGGTTGGTCTTTAGGTTTTCGAGTTCTAGTTGTTTTCATAAAAATGTTTTCGCCCTCTTTTATTTCCGGAACTTCCTGACCGCCTCTCTTTTCCCTAACTTTAATTTTATCCGATTGTAGTTTTTGAGAAACGTATTCGTATAAAACTCCTAGGCGTTTCCTGTGATCTTGAAGAAGTTTTTGATTTAAATTACGTTCTCTATCTAAGTCAAAAACATTTCCTAAATCAGAATTTCCAAAGACTACCTCAAATGGTGTAAAATCCGTCGCGGAATGAATGCTGTTATTATATGCCATAATTGAATATGTCATGACACAGCAAGCGTCCAGATCGCTTTTGTCATATTTTGCTAAACGGTATATTTCGATAATAGTAGAGTGAAATCGCTCTACTATTGCCATTGAGTTGGGGTTATTTGGAGTGCCTATGTGTAATTCTATTTTATATAAATTTAAGAGTTCTTTTATTAGTTCGTTATTAAATTCAGCCCCAGAGTCGCAATTTATCTTTTGTGGTAACCCATACATGCTAAAATATTTGATTAACGCCCTAACAACTTCTGGAGTACTACGATTAGGTATATTTATAGCTTGTCCTAACTTGCTGAAGGCATCAACGACCGTAAGGTAATATTTACTTTCGATGTATAAGAGATCCATAAAAACTTCTTGGAAAGGTGTGTTTTGATTTTGTGTTAATTGAATGTATGGTTTTATTGGTTTTCTTTCGTATTTCATTTTTCTACATTGTTCGCAAGAGTTTATTATAGCTGTTATGGTTTCCTTCATATTTTGCCACCAATAGTTACGTTTTAATTTAGTAAATGTTTCTTTGATGCCTCTATGGCACGTTTTACCTTCGTGATATTTAATTACTATTTCCCGTTGGTCATGTTCGGAATCTGTTAGATTTACGACGCGTTCCGTACATTCAATTAATTTACATGCACCTTTTTTATATAGATAGACGACTACATTGGAAAATATTTTTCTAAAGTTCGTATCTTCAAAATAGATAAAATATTTATTTTTACAATCTACGTATTCCTTAAGAAAGTCTTTAACTAAAGTTTCGTTATTTAGAGGCATGTGTACTTCTAAAATCCGTTGTTTTTTATTTGATATATTATTTACTGTAAATTTATCCAAAAACCACTTATGAATTAATATTTGGCGCGGTTTTGAATCTATTGCTTCATTTAGGATTGGAATACCGTCATGTTCTCTGTTAGAAACGGAATTTGCAGTGGCATCATCGTCTGAGATTTCTATAAGTTCTGGTTCTGATATAGACATTTCCGATTCCCTATTCTGATTTTCATTACGAGAAGTTTTAATTTCTGAATTTAATTCATTAACTACTTCTTTAAGTCTTTCGTCATCATCGTCTATGTTCACAAAAATAGAATCGAGATCATGATCAATAGCATTAATTCGTATCCTAGAAAGAGCATCAGCGTTTGTATTTTGTTGCCCTTTTTTATATCTGATTTCAAAGTCATACTCTTCAAGTCGTAATCGCCAGCGTGTTAATTTACTGTTAGGTTCTTTAAGAGAGTATAACCAAGCTAACGGCCTATGATCTGTAAAAATAATGAACTTTTTGCCATACAGATACGGTCTAAAATGTTTAACTGCCCAAATGACGGCTAATAATTCCTTTTCGATTGTACTGTATCGGGATTCTGTGTCACTTAATGTTCTACTAGCAAAAGCCACAGGTTTATCACTACCTATTGTGCCTTGCGACAATACAGCTCCTAAGGCAAAGTTAGACGCGTCAGTAGTTAAAATAAATTGTTTATCGAAATCAGGAAATTGTAAAAGTGGTGCATTTGTCAAAAGTTTTTTACATGTATTAAAGGATTCCTGATATTCGTCGTCTATTATAATTTTACGTCCTTTCTTAAGACAAGCTGTAAGTGGTCTCGTGATTTTGGCAAAGTCCTTTATAAATTTTCTATAATATCCTACTAATCCTAAGAAGCTTTTTATTTCTGTAACTGTCTGAGGAAGTGGGTATTTCAATACTGCATCTATCTTATCATTATTTGGTTTAAGCCCTTCACTAGTTATTGTATGACCTAGATACAGAACTTCTTTCCTAAGAAAATGAGAGACTTATCTAGTTGAATTTTGAGATTAGTTTCTCTGAATCTTTCGAAAACTGATTTTAGTTTTTCTATATGTTCTGGGAGGCTTTTCGAAAATATGATGACGTCATCTAAATAAACCATACAATGCAAGCCTTGAAGCCCTCTAAGAACGTTGTCCATCGTTCTTTGAAACGTTGCAGGTGCTGTCTTTAGCCCAAACGGCATTCTATTAAATTCGAAGTGACCAAATGGAGTGCTAAAGGCTGTTTTAGGTTTGTCATCATTTTCTACTTCTATCTGATGATACCCAGATGCAAGATCTAGCGTAGTAAAATATAAACTGTTACCTAACATGTCAAACAAATCACTGATATTAGGTAATGGATATTTATCATCCATAGTGATTTCGTTTATTCGCCTATAATCTACTACCATTCTCCATTTTTGTACGCCTGATGCGTCTACTTTCTTGGGTACTAAGTGCACCGGAGCACCTCCAAGGAGAATGTGACTCCTGTATAATGTTATCCTTCAACATTTTCTTAACTTGTTCCTTAATTTCTTTAGTTTGCACTTGAGGTAACCTATAAGCTTTAATGTTAATTGCATCCTCATTTTTAGTTCTAATCCTATGCTTAACTTTATTCGTAAAAGATAAGGGTATTTTCTCACAATAGAATATATCCTTATAATCCCTGCATAATAGTTCTATCATTGTTTTTTCTTCTTGATTCATGTGTTCTAGTCGTAATTTACTAACTAGATTTTCTTCTAATAATTCGTCCATATTATTACTACTTTCTGTAAAATTTAAATTATTATTACTACATAATATTTCTTCGTTAAATATATCTACCTTAAACGGTGACGTAATTACTAAGTTCTGTTCCGTATCTGTACTATTCTGTATGATTGTTGAGGCAAAACCGTTCCTACAACTAACTATAGCATCGGGCATACGAATCCCGTCACAGAATTGGACATAATTTAATATTGCTTCTCCGTTTAACAAATTAACTGGTAATTTTACTCTAATCTCACAACGAGGAGGCAGATTGTATATCTCTTTCATTGGAGGTGAGTAAATTATTGGAATTGTCGTATTATTTGTATGAAGTTGAAGATTTTTCATATCAATAGAAGCGTCGAGCGATTTTTAGCAAGTCACTACCTATTAATCCATCGTATCTATCATCTACACTATAAACATAAAATTTATGATTTAATTCGCATTTAAATGTACTAGGTAAAAATGTGTAAATGACTTCACCATGCTTGCTAGCTGCGTGAGTACTTACAACCTCAAATGGTTCGTGTTGTATACAATTTTTATAATACTTATTCGCTAATTCTGGGCTAATAAATGATCTAGTGCTACCAGTATCTATCATAAAAATTGCTTTTAGTTCGGGTATCCTAATGTGTGGCAAATTCAAAGGTTTGGTACAATTTAATTTTATTTTTTCATGGTAGGCGAGGCCCTCATATAAAAATTTTCTACGCTATTATCAGGCATCACCCTGTACTCGTATGTGTCGTTGCATTGTTGCGAAGTGCAAGGTTGATTAATATCATTATCAGTATAATTAATTCGCCTTGAACTAGCTGTGCGCATCGTGACGTCGGTATTGGAACCTGAGCCCGTCGGTGTCGCGTGATGTTGACTACTACGCTGCGAGTGTGTCGGGCCATTGTCCGCCAAATGCTGACTACGCTGTATGCCCGCCGGTAATGGTGGCCTAGATACGTTATGTTGGAAGTTATTAAAAGATCTACTATTATTTTGTCTGAATTGTGACGAATTATTTGGTGAATGATAAGAATGATTGTTATTTGTAAAACGCGGAGTGAAATTTGTATTATTCGGTAAATTTGGCTGTTCGAAACGCGGGTACTGATGTCTTTGAGGTTGCGTATTATTTTGATTAAAACTAGGTCTAGATGTGCGATTAGTCCGTGAATTCCTACTATCATATATGGTCTGGAAGTTTTGCTCCTCTAAGACCATTTTTAACGCATCCTCTAATGTCGTAACGTCGCGTAACCGTACAAGTCTGACTAAATACGCTGGCAAATTGTACAAAAAGGTATTTAGTGAGCTGTGATTATAAATAGATTGTTTAGCGTACCGTAAATTTGGATCGTCAATCGTTTCACTTACCTTGGAAAATAGCACACTTCTTAGATGTTGTATTCTGTGACAAAAATCTTGATAGTTTTCATTTTTGTTAATTTTTAAAGATTCAAGTTCCATTGCTAAACACTCTTCCGACCTAGGGTCTCCGAAGTGTTGGCTAAGTAAAGATTTCAATTCATTCCAATTATCTATCTGTTCCCGCTCTCCCACTAAATTTGCTGCGTCCCCTGATAATCTACTGGTTATTACGTGGAACAAATATTCATTTTGAAGGTTGTTCCCTTGGAACGATTGTAAAATGTACTCGCATTTTTTAATAAATAACGGTAGAAGTCGAGTATCACCGTCAAACATGGGGATGATTTTTACCATCTCCATGGGGACTCTAGTAATGTTATCCATTATTACTGTTTGTCACAAAATACACAATCAATATACACACAAAACAACAAAAAAAAAATGCAAAAGTCAAAAAGTTAAATTTAAATATAAAAGTATGTAAAAATTATAAATAAGAATGTAAAGTAAATCCGTCAACCACCAGATATACAAATACACACAATTTTGTTTAAAGAAGGATAGGAAGGGCTACAGGATTGGTGAAAAAGATCTACTCACAGTTCTGCAGCTTGTCCCATTGTCCTCCTGGAATACTGTCTATAGCCGTTTTTCTCTGTCTTCATACTTTGGTTCGGTACTTAAAAAATTTGTTTTGTTCGTTTAAGCCCGATCTAGACGTTGAAACGTGCGACAGAATTTACTTTGGAAAGATTGATCCGTAATAGAAAATACTGCCTATCGGGTTCCTACAACGGCTGCGCCATTTAAGTTAGTGGAACCAAAAGTAAATAAAAAAATATTTATTTATTTCGACAGAGTAACCTCTCGGTTCTAGACTAATACAATATTCGATTAAACTAAGTGATTACAGACTATTTATAATAACAATATTACTTATTAAGCTTATTTACTATTGACGCATGACCCAGATGGGGTTGCTGTCGTAGTCTTGCTGATGAAGGAGAATTGGTTAGGGTGCTCAACCTTAACTCACGCGCCGCACGCGCACCACCGGCACGTGCTCGACGACGACAACTCGCACACCGCCTTCCTTAGTACGTAACACGTCAGCGACGAGCTGGGCGGGGAGGCGCCGCCGCACGCGCCGCACGCGCACCACCGGCACGTGCTCGACGACGACAACTCGCACACCGCCTTCCTTAGTACGTAACACGTCAGCGACGAGCTGGGCGGGGAGGCGCCGCCGCACGCGCCGCACGCGCACCACCGGCACGTGCTCGACGACGACAACTCGCACACCGCCTTCCTTAGTACGTAACACGTCAGCGACGAGCTGGGCGGGGAGGCGCCGCCGCACGCGCCGCACGCGCACCACCGGCACGTGCTCGACGACGACAACTCGCACACCGCCTTCCTTAGTACGTAACACGTCAGCGACGAGCTGGGCGGGAGGCGCCGCCGCACGCGCCGCACGCGCACCACCGGCACGTGCTCGACGACGACAACTCGCACACCGCCTTCCTTAGTACGTAACACGTCAGCGACGAGCTGGGCGGGGAGGCGCCGCCGCACGCGCCGCACGCGCACCACCGGCACGTGCTCGACGACGACAACTCGCACACCGCCTTCCTTAGTACGTAACACGTCAGCGACGAGCTGGGCGGGGAGGCGCCGCCGCACGCGCCGCACGCGCACCACCGGCACGTGCTCGACGACGACAACTCGCACACCGCCTTCCTTAGTATGTAGCGTAGATGTGGAGGCGAAGTTGAATAGGCGAATTTGTAATAATATAAGTGTATGAATACTTCAAAGGGTTGTGACAGCAATGGCGACATTATTGCATATAATGAGAGCGTTCAAATTAATCGCGAAGGGTCGCGCTGCCCTATATTCCCATCGTAGTGAACCACACGTGACGGCCGCGTTGCGGACGCGCGTATTTATTACTACGGCAATACAATGCTGCCCGGCCGATTTAAATACTCACTAAACCCCCAGTTTGCCCAGATCTTTAGTCACACTGTTTGTTTTGCTGATTCCACTAAATAACCTTTCTTCCTAATCCAAGTCGAACAATCATATTTCCCATTCCAGTCGAGCTGGTGAACTCCCAAGTGGTCCTGAAGGGCTGCGAGACGCGCGGCTACGTGCTGCTGTGCGCGGCGCGCGCGTCCGTCCGGCAGCGCGTGCGCCGCGCCCCGCCCGCCACCGCCTGGAGCGGGGACCTGCAGGCCATGCAGTACTACGCCACCGTCAGCGCCGCGGACAAGGACCAGCTGGACGGTAGTATTGACTCTACTGACGCGCCCCGCCCGCCACCGCCTGGAGCGGGGACCTGCAGGCCATGCAGTACTACGCCACCGTCAGCGCCGCGGACAAGGACCAGCTGGACGGTAGTATTGACTCTACTGACGCGCCCCGCCCGCCACCGCCTGGAGCGGGGACCTGCAGGCCATGCAGTACTACGCCACCGTCAGCGCCGCGGACAAGGACCAGCTGGACGGTAGTATTGACTCTACTGACGCGCCCCGCCCGCCACCGCCTGGAGCGGGGACCTGCAGGCCATGCAGTACTACGCCACCGTCAGCGCCGCGGACAAGCGACCAGCTGGACGGTAGTATTGACTCTACTGACGCGCCCCGCCCGCCACCGCCTGGAGCGGGGACCTGCAGGCCATGCAGTACTACGCCACCGTCAGCGCCGCGGACAAGGACCAGCTGGACGGTAGTATTGACTCTACTGACGCGCCCCGCCCGCCACCGCCTGGAGCGGGGACCTGCAGGCCATGCAGTACTACGCCACCGTCAGCGCCGCGGACAAGGACCAGCTGGACGGTAGTATTGACTCTACTGACGCGCCCCGCCCGCCACCGCCTGGAGCGGGGACCTGCAGGCCATGCAGTACTACGCCACCGTCAGCGCCGCGGACAAGGACCAGCTGGACGGTAGTATTGACTCTACTGACGCGCCCCGCCCGCCACCGCCTGGAGCGGGGACCTGCAGGCCATGCAGTACTACGCCACGGTCAGCGCCGCGGACAAGGACCAGCTGGACGGTAGTATTGACTGTACTGACGCGCCCCGCCCGCCACCGCCTGGAGCGGGGACCTGCAGGCCATGCAGTACTACGCCACCGTCAGCGCCGCGGACAAGGACCAGCTGGACGGTAGTATTGACTCTTCTGACGCGCCCCGCCCGCCACCGCCTGGAGCGGGGACCTGCAGGCCATGCAGTACTACGCCACCGTCAGCGCCGCGGACAAGGACCAGCTGGACGGTAGTATTGACTCTACTGACGCGCCCCGCCCGCCACCGCCTGGAGCGGGGACCTGCAGGCCATGCAGTACTACGCCACCGTCAGCGCCGCGGACAAGGACCAGCTGGACGGTAGTATTGACTCTACTGACGCGCCCCGCCCGCCACCGCCTGGAGCGGGGACCTGCAGGCCATGCAGTACTACGCCACCGTCAGCGCCGCGGACAAGGACCAGCTGGACGGTAGTATTGACTCTACTGACGCGCCCCGCCCGCCACCGCCTGGAGCGGGGACCTGCAGGCCATGCAGTACTACGCCACCGTCAGCGCCGCGGACAAGGACCAGCTGGACGGTAGTATTGACTCTACTGACGCGCCCCGCCCGCCACCGCCTGGAGCGGGGACCTGCAGGCCATGCAGTACTACGCCACCGTCAGCGCCGCGGACAAGGACCAGCTGGACGGTAGTATTGACTCTACTGACGCGCCCCGCCCGCCACCGCCTGGAGCGGGGACCTGCAGGCCATGCAGTACTACGCCACCGTCAGCGCCGCGGACAAGGACCAGCTGGACGGTAGTATTGACTCTACTGACGCGCCCCGCCCGCCACCGCCTGGAGCGGGGACCTGCAGGCCATGCAGTACTACGCCACCGTCAGCGCCGCGGACAAGGACCAGCTGGACGGTAGTATTGACTCTACTGACGCGCCCCGCCCGCCACCGCCTGGAGCGGGGACCTGCAGGCCATGCAGTACTACGCCACCGTCAGCGCCGCGGACAAGGACCAGCTGGACGGTAGTATTGACTCTACTGACAGTTGTTAACTCGTTTGACATAAAGAGGATTAAATTGACGTTTGGAGCTCTTTACAGCGTTTATGGTCACGGGTAAGACTCGAGCAGTTAACTCTTCTGCCGACTCAACAGTTACCTTGGCTGATGTCACTTGACGGTTAGCTGTTGACTCGACAATTTACTGAACAGTTTACCCAACATTTCACTCAATGGTTTACTCAACAGTCAACTGATTCATCATGTTATCTCATGTCGACAGATGAGGTACATCAAATAATCTGTGTAGTATAGCAGCCTCATCCCAATACATCTTGTGTGCTGTCGACCTTTGTTTGGTTCATGGTTTTAAAAATGTAAAACATCTCACACAGAGAACATCCAATGGGTGTCGGTAGAGGAGATATCGGAGCGGTGGGCGGGCGCGGAGATCAGCACGCTGCCGGACGTGCCGCGGCTGGTCGGCAGCGGGCACTCCGCCGGCGGCGTCATCGGACGGACCGTCGGGCCCAGCGCGGACACTACTCTCGCTCAGGTACGGGTGAATTGTTAGCCTAATGCAGAGAAGGTATTGTGGTGTATCCTACTAGCAAGTTCCAACTATAACCGATAGATGGCGCTTACAGAAAATAGTGTATTGATAGATTTATAGAACATTTATTTCCATTAGCATAAAAGAAAATTAGTTTGGTGGTTTGGTCAGAAGGATATTTTACATCATTTATTATACTAGGGTCCTTAGGTCCCTAGGCGGGAGTGGCTCGTGCCTGTCCTGTTATAGGTTTAGAGAACCTGTGTAACGGGTCACCAGGCTCCCCCCGCAGAAGGATGCCAGCTTTGTGGTCGTTTTTAGTGGGAAAAAACAATGGATAATTAGAAAGTATAACTTGTGTGCAAGTAGGACACTTCAAGAATTCGAACCCGGTACATTTTTGTTATCTCGGGATTGTAAATTTTTCGGAATTCTCTAAAAAAGTGTATCTGTCTGTTAGAAATGGTATCTAAATCAATTAATTTATTTTCCAGCTCCAAAGGATAGTATCTCGCTGCGCGTGCGAGTTCTACTACGCGTCTCACGAAGAAGCTGAGGCGAGCGCGAGCGGCGACGCGTGGCCCGCCGAGCACCAGCCCTACGACTCGTTCACGCTCATGCACCACGACCTCGACGTGTGCACCAACTCGCTGCAGGTAACCATAGCAACGCACAGTGTCTACCAGCGTCCACGAGGAGGCGGAGGCGAGCGCGAGCGGCGACGCGTGGCCCGCCGAGCACCAGCCCTACGACTCGTTCACGCTCATGCACCACGACCTCGACGTGTGCACCAACTCGCTGCAGGTAACCATAGCAACGCACAGTGTCTACCAGCGTCCACGAGGAGGCGGAGGCGAGCGCGAGCGGCGACGCGTGGCCCGCCGAGCACCAGCCCTACGACTCGTTCACGCTCATGCACCACGACCTCGACGTGTGCACCAACTCGCTGCAGGTAACCATAGCAACGCACAGTGTCTACCAGCGTCCACGAGGAGGCGGAGGCGAGCGCGAGCGGCGACGCGTGGCCCGCCGAGCACCAGCCCTACGACTCGTTCACGCTCATGCACCACGACCTCGACGTGTGCACCAACTCGCTGCAGGTAACCATAGCAACGCACAGTGTCTACCAGCGTCCACGAGGAGGCGGAGGCGAGCGCGAGCGGCGACGCGTGGCCCGCCGAGCACCAGCCCTACGACTCGTTCACGCTCATGCACCACGACCTCGACGTGTGCACCAACTCGCTGCAGGTAACCATAGCAACGCACAGTGTCTACCAGCGTCATCGTAGTAGTATGTAGATGTAGCGTACAGTAGATGCGTCGCACGAGATGGTCGTGCCAAGTTGGTTCCACTAAGATAGCAAATTATTTCCTTGGATCCTTCGAACCAGATAGATTTTACGTTTAATACTAAATTTGAGTGGTTCTTGTACTCACGAGTAACGTGATTTGTGTGATGATCCATTTTATATGGGACGTAAATATACTTTATTGGTCCTACGAGCCGGATAAAATTTTTGTTGCTTTACTTGTCCTATAATCGTTATGCGTTATTGTTTGTCTGCAGTACGCGATGCTCCTAGACGTGGTGAACAACGTAGTACTGCACGTAGAGCCCGAGCGACGGCGCACCCTCGAGCGGCGCGCGCGCATGCGCTTCCAGCTGCAGCTGCGCCGCGACCACGACCCGCGACAGCTCATACACAAGCTGCAGACGCAGGTCAGTTATCTGCCTAAGGAGTAAGAGGTCCAGGATTCGAATCCAGTCCCCCCTCATGATAATGTCTTTCTAATTTAAGATCCGAAAAATCTATGTTCTGCTTCTATTTTTGGGGTGCGAGCCATCCGCTCCCCCGCAAGTCTAGTGGTGGCGCTAGTCCAAGCCATCATCGTGGTCAATTATGAACAAAATCTGTCACTGTCAATGATCTACGATAAAAAGAAACAGAAGTGCCAGAACATAGTTTTCAAAGTTGAATTAGTTTCTGATGCATTGTGACTAATGGTGCTGGTTGAACTTACTCAGACTGAAATCAGGAAGTTTAAGCTATTGGTCCTAAACCTGATATATCATCGGTTACATTTGACCGTTTTACAATACTTTGGGAGGAAATATTTAAAAAAAAAACAAATTATTTTCACAGGTGCGCGAGTCACTGGCGCGATTACGGCGGTTAGAAAAGGAATACTATTTGAAGAATAGATCTATCACCGGCGATGACCCCGTCGCCATCGAAGAGTTGAAAAGCCTTGATAACCAAGTGAGTCTGCCTGAGTTATGTGTGTGTGGAGCGTATTGAATGGGCTCGTGTACATAAGGACATACTCGAAGACTGGTGGATATTAGGTTTTGCACGATAGATTTGCTACCAATTTTAATACAGCGTACAGAAAATTAGTGTCTTTTTATTGCAAACTTGTTGGATAAAAGTAGAAAACGTGGAATGAACTATACTAGAACTGCTTTTTTATCGTTATAAATGTAAACATTTCACTAAATTTTTTTGGGTCTACACGCGGTATTAGGAGAAGCAAATACTTAGCTACTTAGGTACTGCCCGACGTTTCGATTGGGTTACACCAATCATGGTCGCGAGCGAACTGGCGCCGCCCGTCTTCGTCTACCACAGCGGTTGTGAATTTCTAATCCACCCCCGAACCAGCACTAATGTCATTTGTACAGCAATCCACATTTGTCCGACACACAACACATCATAAGTCATCATGACATAAGTCACATTTCCGTGGTTAGGCCACGAGTATTTCTTCCATAGCAACATAGCACTCGTGGCCAACATGAATAAGGTTCACATTACCTTGTACAGGTGAACGAGTGTAAAGAAGTAGTATGGTCGCTGGGCGAGGAGCTGGACGCGATGGTGCGCGCGCTGCGCGAGGGCGAGGGCGGCGCCGCGGCGCGCGCGCCCGGCGCGGCGGCCCCGCACCGACACAACGAGATCTGCTTCAAGTCCGCCCGCTGGCGCCTCACCGACGCCGACGGACAGCTGGGCATCGCTGATCTGCTGCTGTCTAACTTCTTGTAAGATTCCATTTCGCAAACAAACAATATTTTGAACATATTGTAAAGTCCCTCCCTCCCCTTTCCACTCACGAACAACATCGCTGATCTGCTGTGAGTTTGTTTCTACTAGCAGTGCCAGCTTGTCCGCGTGGAAAAGAGATTTTAGGCAACATTTTTAAATATACCTACCTACCTACAAGCTCTCAACAAGTTAAACGTGATTTATATACCTCCGAAGTTCGGAAGTTAAGAATGACGTATAACGATTCACATTTTTCAGTTCACGTCTGCCAATAACATTTATTGAACCGAAAATTGAGGTGTTAATACGTAAATTAACCATTTATTTAGCAATGACACTTTTTTGTTGATTTTGTTTAATAAAACGGATTTTTCCTACTAAATATGTTAAGACTTTACGTTAATGATGTAACCCTCTTCGACTACTTGTTTGCACTAACTCAGTTATGTGATGTTATGTGACTTCCCTGTCCAGATACACGAAGACGTCCCGGTCGGACGACTCGGTCGAGCATCAGCTGGAGGTGGGCTACGTGCGCGTCACCAACTTGCTGCCCAACGAACCTTTCCCGGAGGTACGTACATGCATTTATTATATATAAAAAAATTGTGTCATTAAGTTCTTTCCAGGACTATAATTTTTAATGACTTCTTGAATTCCGACACTGCGGTTTATCTATACTACGCCTTAATTGATAATTTACAAGTGCATAATATAATATGCTATTATTTGTCTCCCTTCTACTGTTGCCATAAAAGTAAGTTAGGCCACCTTTTTAGTGTGGAAGAAGCGAAAGTGGTGTGCCAGGACCGTAGCACAAAGCAGGAAGTGATTTCTATAGTATCTACGCTATACTGTCAGCCTAGAAAGTGGTCTACCATTTTTGACAAAAGTTAAGTTAGTTAAGTAGGGTAGTAGACTACATTTTGGGCTGACAGTGCAATAGTGGTTAAATTACAGATGACATCATCGATAGACCACTATAGTACCTAAAGACTCCCGCAGCAATACTTCTAAACCGACTTCAAAAAAAGAGGAGGTTCTCAATTCGTCGGGATCTTTTTTTTTCAATACTTTATATTAATCTGTATGGGTCAGGTGCTGGTCCCCGCGGCGCCGGTGGGCCGGGCGCCGGTGGCGCGGCGCGCGGCGCTGCGCGTGTTCTGCCGCGACCGCCCGCCCGTGGGGGGCATCGCCGTCAAGGAGCACTTCGAGGTCAACATCGTGCCCATACGGATTGGTGAGGGAATTATTTCAAACTTAAACTCTTAAACTAAATGGAAAGATTCAGACTTACATACTACTTCACTTTATTCTTACTGTTACGTGACCGGTAATTCGGTAACTCAGTGGGTATGTCGAATCCTCGCAATCAAATCAAGATTTCACACAATATTTAAAAGGTTCTGAGTAGTGTGATTCGATAGATTTCATCAAAAGTTGCGTTTATGGATATGTTTTTACAATGAAAGATGTTACTAATTCTGTTATTTACTAGATGACAACGACATTTTAAATGATTTTTGCACTTTTGCAATGGACTCCAACTTTAAATGTCTTGCCGTCTCATTTTGCCATAAATTTAAATTTCGATTTCATTAAAAATATTGATTTACTTAAATTTTACTGCCAATCATAAAAATGGCGAGCACAACAACCACAGTCAAATACCCAATTTCTCCCCTTCAACCGTGCAGGCCTAACAAAGAAGTTCTTCAACACAATGCTCAAGTTCTGCTTCCCGGAGCGCGACCCGGACGCTATGGAGGACGCCGACGAGGAGGAGGGAACTCTACGCGGCGGCGCCTCCGCCGGCCTCGTCGCAGCCGGCTCCAAGAAGGTCAAGAAGAAGGGCAAGGACTCCAACTCGAACTTCTACGTGAAGAGGGATAAGAAGGATAAGGATGATGTCGAGAAGATGAAGGTTTGTGATTTTTTTTTATTATAGGCTCACAAGATAACCTCTCCACTCCACCTGACGGTAAGCGGTAGTGAGATCCAAATATGAGGTCGACAGGCACAATAGATCATATTGAGCCTGTCGCACTCACCCCCTAGGCCTGCAAAAGATTGTAAGGCAGATAAATATACACATGATGTCCTTGATGACGTTAGCCCATGGTAAGCAGGCATAAGGTCCACAAATGAGTTCAACAGGCACAATAATCCTTTTGTAAAAAAATCTCTCTAGCTCTTTCTTATTCTATCCCTCTTTCTTTATTTCTCTATTTCTCACTTTCACTCATTATTTCTCAAACGTTTGTTAATACAGGAGCGAGCGGAAAAGAACAAGCTATTCATCTACATCAAGATCCCGGAGGTGCCGGTGCGCGTCTCGTACAAGGGCAGCAAGGAGAAGAACCTCGAGGACGTGCGCGACCTGCCGCTCGTGCTGCCCACGCTCGAGTACCACAACGTGACCTGGACCTGGCTGGATCTGCTGCTGGCCACCAAGAGCGACACCAGGAGGTACCGACAGCGTTATTAGCCCTAAACAGATACGTGTAATAAAAACGTGGCGCCCAGCGAACCCCGAGTTATGATCTACCAAAGTACATATAAAGGTATGCCATAGGTAGGATATCAGAGAGGCCCCACGTTTTTATTTTAGTCGTACCTACCCCTACCATCAGAAATAATAATGACTGGGTCCACCTACGTAGGTTGATTGGTAAGTTGTAACTATTTATTTATTTTCTAGTTTTCAGTGCAAATAATTAACAAAAGTACAGGTTGGTTCACGAAAGATGACCAATGCGCAGAAAGCGATTTTTAGGTCCCTGTTGAGGTGCGGGGTGAGGGGCGGGCGGAATGCGTCAAGACTGGAGCGACGCTATTGGTGCGTGCGCGCCGCGTGATGGACTGCAGCAGGCCGCTCGATCGCTATTCGTCAATTGCGGCATCGACACGCTGTCAGCGCAGTCAAGTGCAATTGAAAAGAAAAGTGTTTTGCTTTAAGATATTTGTTTCATATTTAATTTTTCGTTGTTTTGTAAAGTTGTCGTTGTTTTTGTTAATAAGTTAAATAAGTGTACCTACAATAATTATGAGTATATTAAGTATATTATAAGTTTAGGCAATTAATTATACTATTTCAATTACAATAAAATATTTTTTTTGTATTAAGTATTTTCTTCATGAATGCACATATGCGCATCGGCCGCCATTTGTGGTCAACTTCCATGAACCGACCTGTAACAAATGTTAATGGACCCTTCTCTCTGCAGGGTGATCCTATCGCAAGCCATCCGGCAGAAGCTCCAGCTCCACCGGCGGTCTGCGGCCGCGCCCGAGCCTCTTGAAGAGGATAAAGCGAGACTTCTGCTGGGCGAGAGGACGGTGAGTAACACACCTTGATCGACGAATCAGTTTCCATCGTAGTCTCGTCATCATCACCAGGGTAAGCGGATTGCTTTCACCCCTAAGTATAAAATAAATAAATAAATATTACACAACATCACATACCTACATTCATCTGATCCCGTGGTAAGTAGCTTAAGCACTTGTGTTACGGAAATCAGGATCAACAGTGGATACACAAATAAACTTAAATATATTTAATAATACACCCAGACACGGAACAAACACCGATGTTCGTCACACAAATATTTGTCCCGAGTGGGAATCGAACCGACTCTTGGAACCGTAGGTTTTGAACCTGAGTCACTAACTACTGTTCCACAGAGCCAGTATACAAAGTTATTCAGCAGTTCGGGTATGAATTGAGTAACCGTCTTCAATAAAGGAGGGTTTAATGTTCGACTGTCTGTATAATGTTCATTGATTATCTTCTTTATATTATAGTTAACTAATGACCCGCCCTCGCTTTGCTCCGGGTGAATTTTGCATAATAACCTTCCTCCCTCTATCTATTACAAACCGCATCAAAATAAATTGAGTAGCTTTAAACATTAAGGCATACATTGGGATATAGGGACAGAAAAAGCAACTTTGTTTTATACTATTTAGTGATAAGATTGTAGCGCCTATATAACACGGTGGCACGTGTATGTAAAAGAAAATTGTGACCATTTTCTGAAAAAATATCTCTTTACTCGTTGGTAAAAAAACTTTGAAAGTTAGACAATTACTTACTTGTAGTGTTAAACAAAGAGGCACTTCTGAAAATTATTTTAGTTCTGCTATTTCTTGAATTGATAAATTGTAAATTTCATGTTTAGGTGACAGAAAACAAGCCGCAGAAGAAAAGCACGCCGAGCGTGTTCAAGTTCTCCAAATCGTAGCGACGCCGCACTTAACGTACTGGTCGGAGCAATCAGAACCAAATATAGACTGCACTAAGATTCAGAATCGAAAGACACTACGTAACGTGGTATAGAGTAAGTTAAGTTTTATATTTATGTTGGTACTTCTAAATACTATGAGCATAGAAGTATTTTACACGATAGCATGCAGTATAGTTCGTTCAATTTCGCTAGATAAAATAATATTTTGAAATAAAATAAAAAAGGACCATTATCAAATATTATGCGATAGGTATATGTATGCGCTTGCGCAAGTCACTGTCATGCGTACCTATGATTCAATTTGTAGTAGGTAATCTTTATTTATTCATTAAGACACCAGCAATACATATAGGTATAACCCACATATATTATAAGAACTATTTGGTTAGACGTCAATGTTTATGCGTCGGCCTTTAATGTGTATCAAAACAATATATGAATGCAAGCGCTAATATAAATAAGTATATGATTATTTTATACTCAAAACCTGTTCTTAGTAATCAACTTGAATCATTTATTGGAAACGAACGAACTGCATGACGCGAGTTACTGGAGAATAGTATGAACAATTTTATTATATACTTTTTATACCTACACACAGTTCCTCATAGCATTGAAAATATAACTTACTTGTTGATGTAAGATAAAGTACACTGATCTTTATAGTTAACTTATATAGAGTGCATTATTGTGTATCTGATAAGCAATTACTGTTAAATGTTTAGGTTATCGGCTTTATTTATTACATATAAATGTAAAGTATTATGTAAGATTTCATTACTTACGTTTGATGATGAACAATTTGATTGTCAAGCAATGAATGATAAGCAAAATCCATTTTGAACATGAATATCTGCAGAGTCGTTTACTAGGTAGTATAAGTACCTATAAATAATGCAAGTATTTGATCCATGAAATAATGTTAGATCAGTAAATTATAATAATTACAATTGGGCTTAAAGATTACTTCGACGATTTTAAAATCAAACTTTGATGGAAACAGGCTTCAAAAAAGCTTCGATGAATGTAAAATAAATATAAAAATTATGATTTTGCCGCTAGTAAGGAATGCTGATTGCATTTTGATTGTCCGTTATTTTGAAGTTCACATTGAATAGACTAATGTTCTAGTGTTTAGTCTAGGACGCACAAAAACTTGCGACATGCCTTTTGTGTTAACCGACTGAATTGGGATTACTTCAAAATCCCCAGTGAAACTTAACAGAGAAATATGTACGTTTTTCCATAATCCAAGCGCTTTAACTGGAGGTAGAAATAAATAGTTTTCTTGATAACATATCGCTTAGTAGAATATCAAAATTAAAGAGTGAGTACGTACATACATTCTTTTCAACATTAGCTAGATAAGATTTCGACGTGAATAATGAATGACCCATCGAAAGCCGAAGACTGTTATTTTATGAATTATACCAATATTATTTAAACAGGCAATTTCAGTGCGAGTAGAATGTACTAGATATCTAAAGTAATACATTGATTCGCTGTTTTATTGTCAACGCATATAAATAATAAAAAAATATCCTTCGCACACTTGTTTCCCTGTAAGAAATAATTTTGTCATTAGTGACTGTGATTGCTGTATGTAAACATAAAATTTTTAGTCCAAATTATGCAAATTGTATCTTTTGTTGGCAGAGTTTTGAATCTCTTTCATAATTAACTCGCTTAGTAGTTGTTAAAAGTGATATGTTTAACGTATACGTTAACAATTATTTAGTAATACATAATATTCCAAGTGGTTTAAACATGAGGCTGAAGTTTATAGTCATCATCATATCATTGCTAGATTTTTATATTCATCTATCAACAATAATAATAAATTTAGCTATTGTGATCGGGACAAAGCTAATTTCAGACTACAGTATTTTTAATATCCGAGATAAGTTATCTTTTATACATCCCGTTATTTTTTTTATAATAGATCATGAATGTGTATTTAATGGGGGCGTAATAAGTTTATTTGTTATGTAATGATAATAAATATTTTAATATTTATCATGTCGTTTAATTTACAACCTATTCGTTAAAAATATTTTTTGACTAACAAATTGTAAAAAAAATACCTGAAAAACACTCATACAAGTGACTATCTAATCCAGCCATAGCTGAATAAATATTTTTCTTACAATTAACAAAAATATTAAATAATGAACGACATGTCATGTAATTTTCATTGGAAACATACATTAATATTCCATTAACAAAAATAGACCTAAAAACTTCAATCAAATTAAAACAATGAAATAAATTATGCGAAACCGTAAATTTTCCTGCTCAAAAATTACCTGTAAACGCACATACGTCATAATATGTGTAATTTTACAAGAAAACATTACTAATCGTCTGTAGCTATTATCGCAACCTTGCTCCAATAACAAAAAGCTTACGTCCACGCTAACCCGTAACCCGTAACCCGCGAGTCTGGACGCTCCCGAAACGCGCGTGAAGGAAAACGCGCGAAAATATCAGCCGCACTCATTTCCCTCGCTTTTATTTTCTATCGTTACCTCACCGGCCTTCAGGCGCCGGCCGCAGTCTCGCGCCAGCCGCCGCCGAGAGCGCACGTCGCGGCACGCAACGAACCCTGCGAACGAAACATGCGTTTGAATTATGTAATTTCAAACAAATAGTCCAATTGTGTATTTAAATATTTTTTATTCCTCTGTGAAGTGTCAAGTTGTGTCTGACAATGGCGCTGTTGTTATGTGTGTTGTTGTGCGCGTGCGCCGGTGCCCTGGGCTTCAATGTGGACATACCCTCGAGGGTTGTTTATAAGGGAAACCACCAGTCCATGTTCGGATTTACGGTGCAGTCCCATGTTGATGGCGATCGGAAAATGTAAGTTATCAAAACTTTTTACACAAACTTTTTTATACTTAATTTGTTGATAGTTTTTATTTTAATAAATACGTAAATGTTTTATTTCTAATGAAGGTAAACAAACTATGAATTCTACATCTTTCTAAATTTTTAATTTTAACTAACTTGAGACTCTTAAAAGTATTTTTTTCTGTGATGATTTCTTCCGCCGTTCTTGAGTTACCGCTCGGTTCAATGTCAAATATTACTCATAGGTATTTTATGCACTGACGTAAGTAAACGGAATGTGTTTGATAAACAATTAAGATGAACACAGATGTGAAGAAGTTCTGCTCTTGCAGTTTTGTTTTTCCCAAAGATACCTCAGTGTAAAATATTTGATCAATATACAAATCAAACGTTATTGACGAATTCTATCAATCCACATAATATTTTCATTCGCTGCACTTACTACTACTACTATATTTATTGGCTTACTACTACTACTATTATATATGGGGAAAGTATTAGTGAACAAGCATTTCTATTTTTATTATAATTCAATCTGTTGTCATACTCGCAATTTCGTATTCATAAGAAACATAAAATCGCAGTGATATTACTAAATCACGCTCTACTATGCGGTCATAAAATGCCTTCCGCAGTATTGTGCCCATCGGTCCAATGCCAGATAAGGATTTTATTTACTAGCACTCCAAGTCACCTTAGATTATTAGGTATTTTATGTGTAGTGACATCACCTAGCCAAGTGGGGCGAATGGTTGATCCGCGAGATATTTGCATTTATGACTAATGTAGAGATCTGTATAATGGCACCGAGGTGTGTATTCATGGATGTGATTCTTCATCTTATTCTATGGAGGTGTTAAGTCGCGTTCGATCATAAACAGGTATGGTACACGTAAAAAATATTCAAATATATAGTTGTATTTGCAAATATTCTTATTATGATTTGTTTACCTTCTTGATTGTAGCTGGTTCTGATAATGACGAATCAAACATTTTTAAATATTTTTAAATGTTCTAATTACCGATCGATCGTTCATATTCAGATAGGATACGATTTGAAATTAAGCAAGTCTAGGTACTCCTTGAATGACAGACCTATTTACCTATATGCCTACCCAATTGTAGATAAAGTAGTAGTTAAGTATCTACTTTTTACACCGAATTGGTATAAGTCGCAAATACTGTTGTTTGTAAGGCAGAAATAAACACAAAGTCATACTACTATTGCTTTTTCAAAGGAGGTTTGCATAGTTGCAGTTACCATACACATATGTACATACAAATTATGTACAGTTCTGTCTAGACTTGCCAATTTTGTAACCGTTGTAAAATATAAATTTGCACATATTTATTGTGTGTCTTTTGTATGTAGTTCACCTGTTTGCTCCAAAATAGTGTATAATTAGCGAACTGTTCTGCGAATGCATTAAGGTCACCGATATCATAATGAATGACGAAATAAGCAAGCAATTATTGTGAATTACTTTCTCTTGCAATATCCTTGCTCGGTCAAATCATAATATTGTAGTCATTACATTCTTCTCGATGCTAAGTCTTAAAAATTCGAATATTTTCCTTAAACAGGTAAATGATAAAAAAGGTAGAATATGATAGATCGCATCAGGGGTAGTTTTCAAAATGATCCAGTCACATTTTTTAAAATTAAAATTAATGTTTAATCCTATTATTAAAATCTAATATTAATATAATTAGATAGGTACTACATAATTGATATGGATTTCTGAGAAATAACATATTTTTTTATGAAACTATTAACTCTAACTATTTTTTTTTTGTTCAAATAGTTAGAGATGCAGACCTCCTATTCCAAAACTAATATATCAGTCACACCCATCTGGTACGACTGCACCATAAAGATTCACATGTTTATTGTCTGTCCGTCATCCCTCTGTTGTCTTTGACGCCAGAGACAAAGCCGGCGAAATTACTTTTTAGGAACCGGAAACGGCGTCACATGCCACGCACATGCGCCCGCGCACACCACGCGCCCTTTTTACCTTTTTTTTGGGAATCCTTGGGTTAATGGAACTTTGAGACGAATGCAGTCTACTATTTAATGTCATTTATTTAAGTAAATTTACACCCCCTTAAAAGCATAATAGGCCAAAGATAGTTTTGTCAAACTGTTGTGGTTGCAACTGGATTGGTGATTCTTTGGATAAAAAAATACTTTAGTTGATGCTAATTTTGGAAAACAAAATCATATAATACTAAACTTTTTGAACTTATAAATTGCCGATCTTTAAAACTGTACAAATTGACTAGATTTAGGGCCATTGGCCAATTTGTATCTCAATAAGACTCAAATTATACTGTTACTACATATAAGAAGTGAAACAGACATAATATAAAATGCACAGTCACGTAGGTACAGAACAGTAAATCGTCAAAAAACATCTTTTTTTACGTTTTCACCCTTAGCTCGCCCG
Organism: Maruca vitrata; assembly: GCA_039566165.1. NCBI lineage: Eukaryota > Metazoa > Arthropoda > Insecta > Lepidoptera > Crambidae > Maruca > Maruca vitrata. The sequence continues at coordinate 1,922,175 of CM076918.1, read as the reverse complement.
TGGACGCTATTCCGGTCGCGTGGGGTGATACGCCTCTTGATTTATCGCCCGCTACAAATAAAGTTTTTACATCATTAGGGGTCCCGCCAACAAGTGGGACGGTCTCCATTAGACCAGATACTAATGATAAAGACGCGTTTGCGGTCGTATTACAATACTTGGCCACAGCTGTGACTCTACATGGCTGTTTTTTACATTTTTTTGGATTCTGTATCAATGGAGTGAGATGATTAATCTTATCGGTGTTTTTTTTTGTTGTGTTTTTAACGATTCGATACGGGTTCGCTTACAATCAATCCTATGATTGTCTAGTTTGTGCTTGTTTGTTATGTTGTAAAGTTCGACTCGCTAAGAGTACGTCCAGAGTAACGCATAAGTCTAGATTAGACATATTTCTTTAAACCGATTTATATCTTTGAATTTGTTTTCTTAGTTTTTTTTTATCATTAATCAATCACAACAGAAATGCAGAATTCAATGTGCAAATCTAACAATAACTCAACATGTGATATTATCGTACAATAAATAATGTCAATGTCGGAGTGAACTTACGTCCGTTTTATCGAGAAAGTCGTAAGTTCATATTAAATAGACATTATGTCAGAATAAATGTGCACAATTAAATTTTATTACCTCACATGTGTATGAATTTCATCAGGTAGTTTAATGGGGATCCTCATAAGTGGATCTCACTACCGCTTACCATCAGGTAGAGTGAGGTCATCTTGTTAGGTTTAAAAAAAAATGTAGCAACTGTTTTCTTTCGAGATTCTTAACGATAATGTTATAGCAATCGAACTCTAATAATTATAGTAATTTAATGATTTGAATTATCATACCGGGATGGTATTATATATTACTTGCTTGGACGGATTTCTCTTTATCATTCGGCCATATACTAGTATTTAAACTTTCCGTGTAATAGGCTAGAGAAATTTCAGTGAGGATGTAATTTCATAGCAACAGCATGCGCATAAGGAGATAATGTCAAAAATAAATGTACATAAATAAAGAATTATCGCAAAAAACTCTCGTGCATCATACGGGCGATAACCCGCGCCCGCTATCGCGCGGCCTGCGCCCGCGCAGACGGTTCCGCGGGGCTGGTGGGAATTTGTGAATTTACTGTTACTTAGATATTGTTATGGTATAGATATTATTTTTTTGTAAATTAACTAAGGATTAACTGTTTATGAAGTACGAGTTATAATAAAAATTAGCATAAAATTTGTATTAAAGGACTCCGTCAATTGTTGTAGAGAGCTGCTCTACCTACGATGATTCATAATCTGTTTTTTTTCGATGACTAACTGAAATTAGCATTTTATTTAGTGACAGCGGACCCAGTGAACGTCAAGAACGTATTTCTAAATTGTGTATTTTTTATTAATTTATTATTTACCTTTCCTCGTATATTTGCAATCGGATGATAATTTATTATACCTAAGTATTCTATAGAACCGTATTCTATACGGTGGTCGGGAGAGGTTCGCTGCACCGGCGCCTGCGCACAGAGCCGGCCTGTTCCCTTCGAGGAAGCGGCGTGCCGCGCCTGACAACCACGCTTGTTCCATACATTGTACAGCGTTTTGGACTGCCCGGTTCACAAATGGATTTATGAATTTCAACTTAGGCATTGTTTTTGCTGAATACGGCATAATGATTCGTAATACCTAATCGTGTGTCACGATTCGTGAAAACCCCGCGATTAGGTTCCCTGTTTTCAGTAATGTGTACCTACAACAATTTTAACTACTTACTACTGTACTGTTTTATTATAAAATGTACTCTACGGTATTGCGTATTTGCAGATAATGCTAAACTCTTGCTGAGTCACACTTTTGAAATGGACAGCAATCTTTATTATTTGAGCGATTATTCATAATAACTTCTAGTATTTAAAAAGACAAGACTTGAAAAATCATATTACCCCAGTGAAGCATTGACTTCTTTCGACTTCATAGTACATGTAAAATCATGAAATTAAATATACACGTCGAAGAAAGTGTCCCAACTATTGAAGACGAAAGGCAAATTAGATGTGCATTTTGGTAGCACGCGTGCGCGCGCGCAGCCGTGACCCCGATTCAACATGGCGACCTCCCGACCACAGTTTACTTACTCGCGTTTACAGTAAACAACTATTGTGCTGTTGAAATTCGTACAAGCGTGTTTTCGACACCTTTTAGTCTAGGTTAACAAGTTTCGGCTCCATTGCCTGAACGGGAAACAGATGGGCTGGAGTTATTTTGAGATGTTTTGCGTCTTGTGTTTCTGCGGGATGTGTGGTACACCCATAGTGCAAGTACAACAAAAAAGAGTTGTTTTAGTTAATATTTCTATAAAGCCCTGTGCCATTTATAGCAGGTAAGGAATACACGACCACTGACTGAATTTTTGGCCGTGTCTATTATATATTGTTCCTGGTTTTATCTCCCAGTTACACAAACTCGATATCCTTAACTCTCTGCACCTATTACATATTGTGGCGAAAGTGTCGCTTAAACGATGTCCACTGTCCAGCCATGTCTGACACTTCAAATTGGCCATCCTCGTAATTGCCCCCTCGTTTACCTAATTGAGCTGCTGTAATTGATATGACTTTGCACTTGGGACATATCGTTAGTTTTGATATACATAGTGTTGAATTTGGCAAGTCGTTAAATTGAAATTTTCTAAGTACATTTTTATACGTCAATCGAAAGGTAATTCATACTTATACATAGGTGCATGTCTACCTTTTTGTAACGTTTGGTAATGATATTGACTAAGTTTGCATATATTTTACTATGCATATTCGGCACAACATAAAGGATGTCACGTAACTGTATAGTAGCATTATTTGTATGTGAAGATGTGGAGTTAGTGTTGCAATGAGTATTGTTGTTCTCTTCTAACTCTTTACGAGTATTATTGTGATTTTCTGGTAAAGGTTTTTTTAGCGTGAACTTCTGACATTCGCTTACATTATATTGTATACCTACTTACTTCATTTCTAAGCTAAAACTCTACAAATGTATTCCGTTGGAATTCGCATTACCTTCAAACACAACGCATGGATCCATAAGTGTCTGTCTATTCATTGTAGGTTCGCCAGTGTAATAATACCTATTATTATCCTACTAAAGATAAGAATTTACCTATTTCAAAGCTTCTACGCATTTACCTGTACGATGCTTGTTATCAATAATACCACTTAATAAGTTGATTGTCGAGTAACAACTAACAGTCAATACATACGAGGAAAAAACAGTTGGTACTTTAGCACTGGGACACTTACGCAGATTTTGAAGAAGTACGATGAGTGTATACTGTATACCTACTGTCTGGTGGCAATGACACGGATTGGTGTCTTTCGCTTAACGTGATGCGTTTTTCGCAAAACAAGGTGCCTACCAACCGATATATGTATGTATTTGTTTGTGAAAAAGTCCCTTGATTTGCGGTACATTTATTCTTGTATTAGTTTCTTCTCAAAACTGTCGCTCTTTAGTAACTGTCTTTACATTTGCAGCTTTGCATTTGTGTTTATGGTTTTCCTTACACTTACTGGAAATACCTATATAGCTGTTACACTGACTTCAAAACGTAGGTATCTGGAACGCGCAAATCAACTCAACCAGGCCAGTCCGCCTCGTACATCGTAAGACTCCAATCGATGACATCACAACCGACATCCTAAATTAACAGACTTGTGTTTGAATCAAGCCGTGTCGCTACAAACAATTTATCTCAGTTGAGATCGGTGAATGGAACGATGACTTATGCAAATGTACCATTACTCATACAATAGTGTGCGTATTTACCAACCAATATTAATTTGCCATTGTTTTCTCGTTAGCTACACAGTGGTACCGTTTATCACAATTAAACAAACTAAATATGTTGTTGTAGATTTATTGATTTTATGCAAAATCCTAGGTCATGGCTGAAAAGAGTAAAAAAAACAAGGGACATCGTATATCTTATTATCTCAATGTAATATGTTGAGATGTATCAGTTAATGTTAGAAATAGAGCTTTGACAGATATCAATGTTACACATGAACGCGAGTAGATAACGCGATAGTTTTCGTCTTTTATTTTGACAACATGTTGGTAGATGCACCAAGAATTTCCACTAATTATTATTTTTAGATATCTCTGAGAGTAACTATATGTACGAATATTCATGAAGAATGTTTCACTAATAGACATAATTTAACTCCCATATAGTTTTATGATAGTCGCTCCAACACATTGACAACTTAAATTTATTCCGATCAATAAATTATAAATTTTACTGCGCAAACATAGATACAAGAACTATATTTAAGACAATCGTAGTAATGTTTACTACAAGGGAAACGATAAATTATAGCAAAGAGCCAGGCGATAAATCTTGAAATTTATATTCGTTAGTCATTCCTGCGACGTGTTCTGCGAAGCGTAAACAAATTATTAATAATAGCAAGTGTCAATGTCAAATGAGTGTTATTTTTCCTTTTGGGGATGACGCGATTGGTCCCGAGTCCTGCGTCCCCTTGACCCGAATGCGCGCGCGCAGACGTAAATGTTACGCAGTGATCAAGGTAATTACGTACGAGCCTTATGAGACATCGCTGAGGTCAGCTATTTTAAAGCTTCAAAATATGTGACTAAGTGGACTGTAGTCACTTTAATGAAGTCTGCAAGCTCTATTACTCTATATGGATAAGGTTTAATGTTGTTACTTCGCCTTAACATACTTAAAATATAAAACAATACTGTCAGTACTATTGTACTTAATTATTATAAAAAAATATATATTGTATAAGTATGGTAAAAGAAACATACATAGCTATAATAACTTGATTCTGGTAACAACTTAATGTCTTAAGTAAATAATTTTACTTTCTTGCAACAATTATTAATTTGCTCGATCAGTCGAGGCTTGTTAAAAAGACATTAACTGGAGTGGGCCAAGATTTTTGGCCCAATTATATCAAAGTACAAATTTAATACAAGACAATTTCTCCGCGAAAGACTCCGTAACGTGCATTAATCAGGGTTGCGCGCGACAGGGTCTTAATGAAATCGTAATTGATTACCGTTCGATATTAAATGCCAGTGGTGTGGCCACCTCTCTCTTAACACCTACTGCAATGGTTCTCAAACTGTCAGTTTGCTCAGCTGGTCTGGAACCATGCTTCGATCCGTCATCACCATCACTTCCGTGGACTGTTGAGCATAATCCTCCCCTTTATAGTAAAGCCTATCATGTTTTGCGAGGCCCATACAATACGATACCATTACAATATTTCAACAAAAATCATAGTAATAAACCTTGTACTTCACCGGAGAGGCTGTTCGATACAAACGTTTGAGGACTTGAGTAATTTCGATTCACATGGGACAGTTGCGCAATATTGCTCTAAATTATTACAACTTTCACTGTCGTGTGAACTTTACGTATCTCAAGTGACCTTTACGAATAAATAAATAGCCCTCGCTGCTTTTGCTACTTTTATCGATTTGTGATCATACCAACGGAAACAGAGATTATTGTGCAGAATAATTGGGAAATTGTGAAATTATTTAATCTGTAATTGTACATCAAATTCTTATTTCATTAATTTGGTACAAAACGGGGTTACAACAAGGATTAGACCAATAGCATAATAAGCGTCTTATTCATTTGTGTAAGGAAGAATTGTTTCTTTTGAGTTTTCATAGGACAGATTAAATCATAACTAAACATCTGTCTACTGGGTGAAAGTATACTCTCAGTTTAGTTATGTGTGTGGTTTTGTATATAGTAGTGACTTACAAGACCATAGCTTGCCTCGCGACGCTGTGTTTAAGTTAAACATTAAACAGCTCGCTGGTTCACGCCAGGTGCGCAGACGCAGGAGCAGTAACGAGCAATTAGCTAATATTATCTAACGCCATTAGACACGGGCATTGGTCGACGCGTTATGTCATCGCGAGTCAAGGTGACGGCTGAATGTCAGCAACTCCTGCGCATAGTACTAACTGTCTTCCGATCGGAATCTTGGTTTTAATCGTTTTTAATGCCCATTAACATTTGATTTGAATACATTTATTAGTCACAATATTCTCGTTTCCAACATTTGATAAGGTAGAGCCACAGTTCGATTCAAGTTCGCTGGCATTAATGTTCTTGTTACGGATGAAGTCGTTGATCTTGTCGCCAAACTTCCTAAGCAGATCGTGGTTCGTCTTCGTTCTATATAATTTATGATCGTTCGTCTTTTCCTATGTAAAGATATTTAGCTAGTCTCTATCGAGAGTCGCTCGGGTAGATCCTAAGCGAGTAAGCTGTTCAAATCAGCTCTTGAACGCGTCACAGGAAGGCCGCCAGATGTCGCCGCCGCGGCGCAGGCTTCGTATGCGCGCGCGCACGTCAGCAGGATGCGCGCTGCGGAAGCGCCATAAAACAAAACATAATTGATATTTTAAATGCAATTAACAGTTTCGACTGTCTGGTAGAGTTCACTTTAATTATATGAGGGCAATTTATAATGTTTTTATTATTTGTCGCTCGATTTTCATAAGTATGGTTTTAGAAATACGTAATTTAAAAATAGTGTCTAGTGGTAAGATTAATAATGAAACTCATTTAAAATTGCATGTTCATTCCTAGAAACCAGTGAGTGTTGCATTTTGTAAATCTCATTAAATATCTATATATAAAACAAATTAGAAATAGAATTATCTATTATACTAGCTGTGCCCGCGACTTCGTTCGCGTGGACTACAGGATTTAACATATAAAAGTTTATCCTGCTAACTCTCGTTCCCGTATGAATTTTTCAATATCCTGTTCCAACTAAGCTTTAAGTTTACTATGGTACCTGCATGCCAAATTTACAGCATCTAACTTCAGCGGTTTAGATTTTTCATACAAAAGGATTTTCCCGATTATTCCCGTTCCCGTGAGAATTTCGAGAATTCCTTTCTTAGTGCACCTCTACGGTACCTAAGCTACGTCCAGTCCAAATTTCAAGTGCCTACGTTTAGCCGTTTAGGCTGTGCGTCGATATGTCAGTCAGTCAGTCAGTCAGTTTCTCCTTTTATATATTTAGATAAGAACCCGGCTTGGCTCGGGTAAGATGTGATTCATAATAAACATCGAGGAGCAAAATATAGGTAAATATTTCCGTAGTCATCGGTTCTTCAAGGAATACTAAAGGATTAAACAGGACATAGATTCTTTCATTGAGTTTAATAAATCTAGTGAATAAAAATTGCAAAAGTTTTTATACAATAAATTTTTAACATTTAAAATTAAGGAACATCAATCAACAAAACAAATTGCAATGAGTACTAATCCTAAAATTTGGCAAAGGTCCTTATAAAATTATATTATCTATTCTTCATCAGTATCTGTTATCGCCCTGAAAGAGTATATCATAAAAAATGTGTCAAAAACAATGTTTCCGCGAAACGTCAATGACTGAAGAAAAATAGTTTTGATAATATTCACTCAATTCCGGCAAGATGGTGACTGTGATTCGTCTGTCAACACATTTTGAATTTAGCAAAATACTCGACAATCCGAATTTTGCGGATATAATATATTATGTTGTCGACTCGAAATCATTATTTTTTGATGTTTTATTATTCATGTAAGGTTTTAATCGAGTCTACCGTACCCCTTGACGAAATTATTAATATAGAAGATTACTTTGGAGCAAACATCTAAATCATTAAAACGATTGTTATGGGTAAACTATAAAAGGTAGACATATGCTCTCGCGGACATTTTTAAAGATAATGTTAAGATGAACAATTCATCCATAGAGCATTTTTGTATAACTTTAACTATATGCTCAGCGCACGCCACGGAAGGCCTCAGAAACGATACTTTCCCCCGTTTTTGAAACATTTTCGGTTACTGCTCCACAACTATAGGACCTAGCGTGATATTATATAGCCTATGTAACTTCTGAATAATGCAGCTTTCTAATGGTGAAAAAAATATTGCAATCGGTCCAGTAGTTTTTGAGTTTATTCATTACAAACATACAAAAATACAAATCTTTCCTCTTTATAATATTAGTATAGATTTATAACAAATGTCTATTTGTGACTTCAGAAGCGCCGCGCACGATAACGTATTATAGTGTCGCGTCACTGCAATAGCTACTTATGTTCATTAGATACGTGCCTACTAGTTTTACACCAATCTACTTCAAGTTTTAATTTCGTTTTTAATCTCTTATGCACTAAGTACTTTATATTTTGTTTTGTGAAATCAACAATGTCTTAAGATTTTAGACATTCGCATTCCATAGTGTAAGTGTAAGTAGGTGTATAATATTAAATCAATATAATTTTGAAACATTGTGCATGTCAATGGAATTAGAGATTACATAAAAATTTTATCAAATATCTGAGTTTACATTAAATTGGCGCTTTATGAGCCTTTTCATTATATTTCTTAGAACTCTTAGTTATTCTCGTCACAAATTATCGCTATACGAATGCTCTGTTTATAAACATTAGTAATTAGAACAGAGTTCAAGATCTGCTGACCTGTATTCAATTAACCACGACTTAATCAATTTGATGTTAGCCGCTCTAACACTTGAATGTTTAAATACATCCATAATATCACTTGATATACATAGTATTTAAATGTACTTTATATAAGTAGATACTTTTACACCGTACCTTTCTGTTTGTATGAGTTTGTATCTAGTTACTTACCAATGTATACAAATGCATATGAATTAAACTACGGTTGCTGATTGCTTGATTGAAAATTATTTGGTATATTATAATAACTAGAAAACTGAGTATATCCGAGATATTTACCATGTTGTGTTATTTAAATGAGCTCCCGATATTTCGGCACCGTTGCAATCGCCATGATCTTCGGTCAACTAATGGCGCATAGTACCTATGCATGGTGCACGCATGGTAAATATCCTGGACATATTCAGTTTTCTAATGTGTGTAACCATGACAGTATAAAATCATAATATTATAATGACTAATTGGTGTATAAAGATTAAATATGTTCCTGAATACTTATTAAGCAATAAATATCCATGTGTGGAATATTGCTGTCACCTCTGGGATGGCTCCGCAAAATACTTGCTCGACGCTCTCGATAGGTTGCAGCGACGTGCTATCCGTATTGTCGGTGATGTAGAGGTGTCCGAAACTCTGGAGCCTCTACAACTACGTAGAGACATTGCCGGTCTTAGTGTTCTCTACCGTCTCTTTAATGGGGAATGCTCTGAAGAGCTATTTCAGCTAATCCCTCCCTCCCCTTTCCACTCCCGAACGACACGTGCAGGACAGCGCTGCCATCCACATACAATGCAGTCGCTGTTGGCTCGGACTAAGAGGTTCAGCTCTTCATTTCTGCCCCGTGCCATTAAGGCATGGAATGCCCTTCCAGCTCATGTTTTCCCTCCCTCCTATGATCCCGGGCTCTTCAGGCGGGGCGTGAAACGGCATTTAAGCAGGCCTTCAGGGTGAGTGCGACAGGCGCAATATGATCTATTGTGCCTGTCGACCTCATATTTGGATCTCACTACCGCTTACCATCAGGCGGAGTGTGGTCATCTTGTTTGCCTATTATAAAAAAAAAAAAAAAAAATAAATTTAATTTAACTTCAAAACTAGTCAGAACTCAATCCCTCATAGCATCCGGATTGAGGCAGGTCCGGAGGGTCGGAGGGACCGGTGACGGAGGGACGGAGTGACATGCTAATGCATTATTAGGCATCGACACGCACGCCACGGGCCTTCCTGGTGACACACCGAATGACTCAAATCGCTTGCACCTGCTAATACCCACCCGTCGATACACAAATTGACAACTAACATGATATGATAACAAATCAACACGACATGACACGAAACAACTTTGAGGACGAGGTGAATAGAAGAATTCAGCTGGGTTGGGCAGCATTTGGGAAATTACGCCGAGTCTTCTCATCGTCAATCCCACAAAGCCTAAAGACGAAAGTCTTTAATCAGTGCGTCCTACCCGTCATGACGTATGGAGCCGAAACGTGGACACTGACGGCACGGCTGGTCCACAAGTTAAAAGTCGCTCAGCGGGCTATGGAAAGAGCTATGCTCGGTGTTTCTCTGCGGGATCGAATCAGAAATGAGGCGATCCGTCAGAGAACCAAAGTCATCGACATAGCTCATCGCATTAGTAAGCTGAAGTGGCAGTGGGCTGGCCACATCAGCCGTAGAACCGACGACCGATGGGGTAGACGAGTTCTGGAGTGGATACCGCGTCTCGGCAAACGTAGTGTAGGACGCCCGCAGGCCAGGTGGTGTGACGATCTGCGCAGGACGGCTGGTAGGAGCTGGATGCGAGTGGCCGAGGAGAGAGAGAAGTGGCGTGCATTTGGGGAGGCCTATGTCCAGCAGTGGACTGTAATGGGCTGATGATGATGATGATGATGATGATGATATGATAATGCATAGACATATCTAATTATTCCCTGCTATATAGCTTGTTTGTTCACTATTGTCCGGCTCCGTAAGGTCTACTACGAGTAATAAAACATTTTGTTCACTCGTCGACAAGAATCGAGTACTTTGAAATGGTGTATATTTTTGTGGTGGAACGCAATGACCTTGTTAAAACAATGCACAAGGCAGAATGGCGGCGACGTGGTCCACAACCCGTCACGTCACGTTTCCCACAGAGGTGAAAAGTGGATCGCTGGAAGTGATCTCTGCCTACCCCTCTGGGAAAAAGGCGTGATTTTATGTATGTATGTATGTATGTATATTTTTGATTTGTTTGTATCGGATGCGTCTGTTCAATTAGCAAATTTTAAATTTGAGGTATAGGTAGGTAACTGCAATAGACATAACATGAGTTCTACGAATCCAAATGTGGGCAATAACACGTCCTAAGGAATTAAGGAAAAAGCTTTATTTGGGACAATAAATCTCTATGTTGTACATAAATGGAATATATAATATTTGACGAACAATGAGATTGCTGCTTTTGCGTGATTTGGTGTGATGTCACCAGGTGATGACGAACTTTTCGGTCCGATGACTACTGCTATTGACTCTGAGCATTGATTCATCGGAGCGTGCTAAAATCATCGTTAAATCCGGCGGAGATTTCGTGGGTGTGTTAACGTCGGCGTTTTTACTTTTGTTTTACATTTCGATAGATAGAAAGAAAATAATTAATTTGGCATCTCTACAAACGATCTTTTTTGTTTGGAAAATGATTTTTCTTTGAAAATGTGATTACACCATTCGATTTTCTGTTAATAATTATGTATTTTAATTCTTCTACCTATATTAAATTGATTCATACGTACACATATTGGGGCACATATTTTATAGATACGACATATTACTTTTCGGTTTATTACACCACAGCCATTCTAAAATCGATAATCATTACCTATTGGACAAGCGTAGGCGTCCTTTTCACTTTTTACCTACACGTAACAAGCAAGTACCTTTACTAGATCAATCCTAAACCGTAACAGAAACGAGGCCAGAGACAAGACCAGTCGCGCAAGCATATGGCTGCGCGGGCGCACCGCGTGGGCGGCCATTCATAGTGACGTCACCGCCCATTCACCACAAGGCCTAAGACGGTTTTCGTAGCGATTCAGCTTTACGGTATCTGAGTTGAGGTCTGACTTTGGTATACCTAGGTAAGTTCTACCACAGTACCTTAGTCTTGAGATAAGGTCTGACTTTAGGGATATGCTTGCTTAGGTAATATGTATATAAGTCCTGTACCTAAATCACAGAGTACAGTTGTGCCAATCGAGCATGAACAAAATATGCTTTTAAAAGTAAATTTTACAATAACAGGTTCTTTCTTGAAATAGTAGAGTATTTTGATGTTATAATTATATTTGTGTATCTTTCTTCGAAATCCAGTGAACATTACAGGATGTTCTAACTTCTAGTTCTAAAAAAAGACATGATGGAAAAAATTATACACTACAATATGTATTTTTGTCTAATTTAGATTTCGACGAGTTTTTCGTGTTTTACTGAGGTGCTTCTTACTTACAAAGTGTTCATTTTACACGCTCTCTTATTGGTGCAGAATGGACACGCCGACAAAAGCCATAGAAGGGTGCCAAGATCAGGTGCTGAGTACGTGAGGAGAATTTGAATCGAGCTCTGGGCTTTGTATGCGAATAATGTGGTACAGTGATATGTTGGGAAAGTGGATGGGCTTGTTACGTTGGACTTTTGGCCTGATATCTATATTTTTAGAAGTAAATCATTTACTAAACGTTCTTTACTAAGGCGAAATTAAATATGCTGATATTCACCCATTTAGTACTTTATAAGTATATGTAGAGTTGAGTATTAATGAGTATATCATTTTGTAAATGTAAGCTAGATAGATACCGTTTCAATCACTTTGATGAAATCGTAGTGACTCATACCAATCTGATACTTTTTGTACTAGGTATAACAATGGAATAACACTTACTAATTTTCCGGCAGGTTGATTCAAAGAGTATAAAAAACAAGTTTGTGTAATAGTGAGTCATTTTCTTTAGAAAAAATGTACAGCTGCAAAGTATATTTATTTGTTTTTTTTTTGTATCAAATCCATCACCTACGTAAACGTCGGTACCTTGTAAAGCATTATGTAACACTATAGTATTTAATTAAACATTTGGTAAATCTGCTAGCATCTAACCATTATTTAGAAGATTTTGATTCAGGTGTCATCAGATGAAATCATACACATCTGTCATGTCACGAGCAAATAAGACAACCCAAGGTTATAAAACATAAACCCAAGGTTACTGCAGTTACCTAGGCAATGCATTGAGATACTAAACGCGAGAATACTAAAAAGTATGATCTAATATTGCTCTTAACCAACGGTCGTAAAGATCAAAATAGAACAACGTGCCGTTACGCTGACGCTGACGCGAGCAGTGATTTGTAATCATCTTATTCATACACCTGACGGAGCCAGTCATAATGTTTTGATGAAGCATAAAAAAGTCCCAATGTTATTCATTCTTAGTACGCGTGAGATAAGAATGTAGTAAATATTTACCTTTAACAATATTGTATGTAATGTGTTGCTTATATAATAAGTGTGTAGCCTAGATTCGCATTAATGCTTCAAACAGTGACAAATGGAATCTCCCGAAGTATCTAGACCACAGTAGTAAATGTATCTACTTCTTAATTTGTCAGTACAATGCTATGCTCTATGCCTCTCTATTATGTAACGATTTACTCAACCCACTATCACATATCCTCCTACAACTATGAATAAGGTTGTATAATTACGAGTTACCATATTGACAACCATAATGTGGTCGTATATTGTTTAGTGAATGGCAATCATTGTAGGTATCAGAAAATTTTGTACAAAGTAGTAATATACAATTCCATAATAATTCCTACTTATTAAAAAGAAAGTTGAATGAATCTTCTGGGTTCCTCGAGGTCAATCTCAAACATATAACGTTAAGCCGTCATGGTTGCGTGAAGCATTAGAAAAAATAAAAAATCCAGGATATTGACAAAGTATAGCTTTTTGGCGAATTCCCGAAATTATCAGAGCTGTTGCAAACGCCAGATGACCAGTGATCATGTCGCTGATCAGCAATCATCAGTCGACATCATCCATCCACTCCATAGTAAGTACCTTGGTAATGACCATGTAGTATGAACCGTACTTGTCTTCGTAGGCAACAACATGATCATTAGGACGGTTAGGTCAGTGCATATTCCCGGAGCGCGTCGTGCGCGGGCGCAGTTCTCCGAAGCGTCAGGTGCCCACGCGCACGCCATATGGCGCCTTCACTGTGTCAACACGACGACTATACTTGTCAAAATACATAAACATACTATTTGGATTATTTATAAGGGCGTTTGATGAACTAAAACAGAAGAATATGTGGAGAAATTATCCACCCGGCTCTTTAGGGGTGGCGACCTAAAGTACTTAGTAAGTTTACTAAGTTATGAAGGCGTTTAGGAAGTACGTCAAGATAAAATGCCTTGATGTATCAATCAAGCCTTACGGCTTATTTCTTTTATCATAAGATAATTTATACGTTTATGCCGTATTTAAATGATAGGATCCCAAGTGCTTGCTTGGCAACGTGTCTGTTACGTGTACAACCAGCAATCAAAGGTGTTGAATGAACTCAAGGTCGGTCAGTAGCTATGATAATGAATCTTCTGTTGTGCCCTTGAAGGGCACGGTTTGAATAACACTTATATGAATTGATAAACGATAAATAGCTTTTAATTATACACCGTGAAATTTGAGTGGTTGTTTTCCCGTGGCAGAACGATTTGCCAGTTTGTAGTACTATCGAATCATGCAAATTATTCCGCGAAAAATAAAATTTTTTTTTTCGATTTTTCAGAATTATTATTTTCCAACTCGAAAACGAGAGAAGCTATCGTTGTTTTTGAAAATGTGACGTATTCAGGTACTGCTTGCCGCATGAAATCGATGATTAAAGCTACAGAAGCTCGACGCCCTAAGTCATAAAGCGGCTCGAACGCGCTTTCGAGTTTCGGTTAAACCTTTCGTAAAACCGGCATTTATTGATTTTAACAAAAAATAACTGCACAAATCTATTGTACTACTAAGATAGAATCATTTTACTGCGGGAAAACAACCACTAAAATTTCACGGTGTATTTACTCTTAAAGATCAAAAACTAGAGCAATAGAAAAGAAAAAGTGGCTACAACAAAATGTACATGTAATGTAAAGTTCTTTCGTTGCAGCCGTTACTATTAGCATTCGTAAATTATGTATGTCAACAGACTTGCTACTATTTGAAATAGCTTCCAAGTTACGTTCTATGGACCGTTAGACTATCAAATTGCAATGTAATATAAGAGTATCTGTTTATTCTCCGTTTTATACTCGTTTACTGAACAATAGATAAGGACTTTATTCTAATTTATTATTTCTTCAAATCTATCAACTACTGCCTAAAGTGAAAACTTTGTCGAGGAACAGTGAATTGTCGTTTGTGACTGACAGTAACTGCCATTGCGCACGCAACATGCGCAGTCGCAGGAGCGAAATAGGACACCTGGGCGCCGAGACTGATAAAGCACATCCCACAATGTTGTCTTAATGTTTTGCTTTGTAAGTCATCACAACAATACAATAATAGCTTAATACCTTACTAAGCATGCCATAATGGTGAACTAGTGTCATCGTTAATCTCAAAGACCGTGAGATGGCAATCTAATATGATAGGAAATATATCACACATATCAGATGCAGGACCGGGGGGCTTAGACAAAGTAAAAATATCAAAACGAGAACGAAGTTCGAAAATAATTAAATGTATGGGACAGACAGACTTATATCTATTTTGTCTTGATCATACTATCTGAACCATTAGGGAGTAAAAATACCAAATTCCGAATCTGTATCGTGTATCCCTTCCATTGAAAATCTGTATTATGTATCTCTTCCTTGGCAGTTGATACCAAGATGCAAGTACGTACCTATTTACAACAGGAAACTAAGCACATATTATTTTGCAAGTAAAAACATAAATTAGTGTAGTTTAATTTAACTGGATTGTACCATGACTGTATATCTATGTTACACTGTCTTACCTCGACCAATACGGTTTATTTTAGTTGATTACGCTGCACTCGCCGAAGACCGTGAACACTAATAATAATTGATTGTCTGTTTGTGTGGGCCGCGAAGTGGCCTAATGGTAGTGTATCGTTTGGAATAAACGACAACACATCGTTTGGGACCATCTGCGGATGCGATACGATTGTACTAATATGTTTCTAAAGGCTTTGAGTCAGTACTCTAGGTCGTAGAGAGCAATATAACTATTTGAAAATGTATGGGTTTGGAAATATTTGACTCACACATACATTTCCCAGAGGGGTAGAGATAACTTCCTGCCATGTGCTACGATCCTTTCACAAATTTTTCACGAAAAAACTTCAATTCCGAAAAAATAAAACATTATACGAGTAAACGTTACCGCTTCCAGTAGTGATAATCAGCTAACTAATTGAATGCCCACACTCAAAATCATCAAACGTTAATTGGGACATCAATGAACCTCTGTTATGTAACGGACAAGACAATACTTTGACTGTAGTCTCGCAAAAGCTCTTGATATAAACCGCGATAGATAAGACTTAATCAAGAAAAGGTACTTGTATGTTCTTTTTCGGCCGAGTATTATTTTCCGAATCGTTCGCTTTCCTAAACATCATTCTCCCATCTGTTTCCGCCAGTGAAAGTGGCCGAAGCCTAAACAGTCTTCCAGTTATCAGCCTTCGTTCCCAGACAAAGATGAAAGACAAAATGAAGAAGACACTGATGCTAACAGTAGCGGTAACAGCGATAAATGCGGGTGAAAGGTGTTAACGTTGTCGGTGCTAATGGTAACAGTGCTGAGTACTTGTTTGTTCAGATGTTTGGTTTCAAATTAACTGTATCGAACATATAGTATCATCATTTTGATTAACTACGTCTTTCATTTTACTGCTTCATCTTTCTGCTTTTAACGGTTGGTTGTATTTAGGTACTCTTTTCTAGCACTTTTAACTATAAAGCTTTGCAAATGATACACTACAGAGCTTTTAAACTGCTCATAGGGGATTCAATCTGTTACCGGAAGTGTCAGCGTAAATTCAAAGGTCCTTGTGAATGTCACTCTGCTGACATTCTAACGAGTTACGAGTAATTTGAACTTTAAGCGCTTGTTATACTCGTACATTGAATATTTGATTACAATTTTGTTACTGACTATTTTCTGATCAGTGTATTTTAGTAAGAGAATAACTTACCAGAATAATTGGATAATTGGATATCCGATTTCGATTCGATTCGTAATTAAGATTTTAAATTATGTTTTATTTTGAGAATTCGGTCGACAACTTAATAACCAAACATATGCGTGTTGTTAAAAATGCTATTTTGGTGAAAAATCTCATTTATAACTTCATTACCATGGCGGAAGCAAAGATGATGGCATGTCTAAAAATGTAAATGATGAACATCTTAAAAAATAAGAAAAACTTGAAAAAATCTCGTTAACGAAACACGAAAAAGCTGAAAGGAAACAGCAGGCGGTCTATAAGAGTACAGGTTCATTACCCGCGAAGTTAATCAAAATCGGGAATAACGAGGCGGAAGCGCGTCCTGCGCGCGCGCTCACTCGACACCTGTGCCGTGGGGGTGACCAGCATTTAGATCACACTATTAATGTTTTTATGTAATTTTAAAAACAGGTTATATAACAATAAGTTTTATTTCTATAAGAAAAGTTAGTGCCTTTGACAAAACATATGATATTAAGGAAATATTTGAAATTGAACCTTAACCAAAGATTTCGTAAATTCGTATTATTACTGGTTTAGTTTAAATTTTAAATATTTCCTCAAGCAGACTCGAAGGAAACTCAAAACCTTGAAGGAAATAGAAGAGATTTATTTCATCACTATATTCCTCTTACAAGACTGCTTTAAATACGGCGATTAAATGGTTTATAAATCTACTCTGAATAATAAAAGGATTTCCTTAATTATCCAATATTAAAGATCCCATGTGGCGCCCCTACACTTGTCCTACGCTCCCGCGTGCGGGGTGCGCGCGCGCACGTGGCGTTGTTTAGCCTTATTTATGACGAGCGCCGACGGCACACATCATAAACATAGGGGTTTGCCTTTAATATCATTCAAATCCTGGTCGCCTGCGGATAATCCGTTCAAAGTCGGATTGTGGAGCCTTGTCAAGTAGCTTTTGTGGGTTCCTTTGTGAGCTTAAATGCTTCATATTTAGGACCCGTAAATCAAAGGGAATCCTCATATAATTACTACGATACATCATACTTCTATTTTTGCCTGAGTCCAGGAACTTGAGTTGGAAATTTCTGCTTAATTCCAAATCAGAATACGAAATATTCTGTGGGTGCATAAATTCTTACCTCCTTTTTTAATTCTCCGGCGAATAGAGATTTCTTTCACTCGCATCCGGACTTCCCTACCTAGTTCTAAATGTGAAATTTCCAAATCCGAAAGGGTCAAACAAATCAGGATCAGGGCTAATTATAGTTGTCCGGGGCAGCCGGGAATAGCGGGAGGAAGTCGTAAGTCGCGGGTCCGGGCTATTCCGGGAGCGAGCGTGGTCGGTAAACAATGAGGTGTTGTGTTAATCGTGGTGGGGTTATGTGGTGGTGGGAAGTTGTGAAGTAAACGGGTGGATGTTCAGGGGTAGACGGTTTGGTTGTGGTGTTTTGTGCAATAAGACGCTCAAAAATAACTGCGTCGTAATAGTTAATTTTGAATTTGTTTTTTTTTAACTCATATGTCTGTCTTAAATCGAACACATGCACCGCACATCCAAAGTTAATCTGTAGGTTTTTAAAAATTTACTTTTTCAGTTTGCTCCAAATCTAAGTGATTTGTACATTCTGTACACATCCCAGTAGTAGAAGTAAATCCCTTACTTTATTGTAGATGGTTAATAATGGTTTCCTAGACATTGTCAGTTAAATTAAAAAAAAATAAAACTTTCCCATAACGCCATAATAATGTCGTCGCTGGGTACCATATTGTAAACCGTTAGAACAATATGGCATAGTAGCTGTTTTAAAAAACCATAAATTACCTGCACGCTTGTCGTCGGCCGGGCTTATCGCGAGATCAAACAATGACGCGGTGATCACAAAATAATTAGCGCCCTCAATGATGATCAGGGGTGGTCTAAGGGACAAGCGCGTACGACGAACACTAGAGGGTAGTCTCATTAAAAGAAAAATTGAAATAAAATCAAATCAAATCAAATTATTTATTAAGCCCTTCACAATTTAGGTCCTTAAAAGTAAACTTATTCTATTAAATTAGGTGACTTACAACCCAAAGTGTGAGGGACTGGTGCCTGAAAAAGGTTACAAAAGAGTAACCTGGGATTACTGGTCACCAGGCCCCACTCCCGGACAGAAGTTCTTATTAAAAAATTACAAACAATTAAAGAAAAAAGAAGTATAACACATAAGTATGCAAATAATATTATTCTACATAAAAAGTGCGTTTTATGTTTCTATTCTATGCTACCCTTTAGAGTAGTGTATGTGTGTGTGAGTGTGTGTGTGTATAAATGAGTGTATATGTGTGTTGGCCAGAGTATGAGTGTGCTTATGTGGTTCTATGTGAAAGAGTGAATGACCGCGACAAATAGATTAAGCAGTTAAGTTGCATGAGCATCATCGTATAATATTAATAATAAAAATAAAATAATTGGATTGTTATGTTTATTTTAAGGTTTTAATAGATTTTGAAATAGGTTGCTTTAAGGAATTTAGAATTAAATTGTAGGACTTACATGAGATAATTTAATGAAATGAGATTTTTGAACGTCATTTTTATAGAGCAGCGTAGATAGGTAGAGAGGTATAGTAGGCGAGATTGTACATAATCTTAAATGACATTTTGAATCATATTTATTGCTCCGCCGTTCACATACCTAGTTAATATGCGCGTGAAGTCTATCCTAAATAAAAGTCCTAAAAGTAATTTGGGGATGGTAGCAATATACAATTAGGTATAAACTAACTGAATTCGCCGAAACGTCGACTTGTCAACACATAATTCCTATACATAGTTTTCGGGTGTTGCCTCAACATTCCCGTGGCTTGGCCCTCAATCATATCGCGTTTACGACGTTAAAGTATGTAAATTTATGGCGCGTACGCACAGTTGTTTATAGTCGCACCCGGACCACCACGGGCGCCATGATCTACGGGTCTATGATTGGATTAGGCTAAGCCCGCCTTTTGGAGCTAACGACTTTCCTTTTGTTCCTGGATCAATGCCTTGGATCTCTTTTTCGACTGGAAGTTCAAATGTTCTGTAATTTCATCTTTTAAATTATGACGCTGTTTTAATACATTTCATGAACCCTTTATTAATTGTGTTAATAAAAATACGTCGCGATACCTTTTTTTAAGTTATTAAGTCAGGGGATACCAGTCACAACTATCTGTCCGGTGGTTGGTGAACGGTATACGGGTAAGCGACCCCGGCTCCTCGAGCTACTATCGACTCAGTCCAAATCATCCGAGGCGACAGTATCCTTCCTCCCCTTTTCTTTTCCCCGTCATTTATCCTTGCTACTCGTGGGAACGCAATGACCTTGTTAAAACAATGCACAAGGCAGAATGGCGGCGACGTGGTTCACAACCCGTCACGTCACGTTTCCCACAGAGGTGAAAAGTGGATCGCTGGAAGTGATCTCTGCCTACCCCTTTGGGAAAAAGGCGTGATTTTATGCGTGTATGTATTAAGTTCTGAGTCCGCAGAATTTAGGAATATAGTACAAAAGTCAAAATGTTCGAATAGATCCGAGATAGTTCATACAAATGTTTGGAATTTTGCTTTGATGCGATATCACACCTATAATTAGACTAATCTTTGGTTGGATTTGATATATCTTGTACCTACTATTCTTCTATCTGTTATATCCGCAATCTCTTTATCATTTCGTCATTGTTTTTCTCACGTACCTCTCCGCGGCCTGACCCCGCGTCCCCGCGGCCCAATATCGCGTCCTACGCAGCTTTCACTGATTTGCATCGCGATCGCTGCGCTTGCGCAACCGTATTGTCGCGCCATTGTGCGCGCCCGTATTGAACTATTATTGTTTCAATTGCTTGTCGTATTTGTGGATGGCTCTGTTTATCACGTGGAATTTCAATTGAATTCACCGATGGCAACGGAGACTAATATGGTAGATTTGTTTTGCTGTATTTATTTGTATTACCTAACGCCTGGAAATTATTTACAATAAATTGGTTTTCATGCTCCAGATTCATGTAGATGTAAAATTTAAAGACAACAGGCTATATTTCAGCAATTTACATATTTAACCATTTTTAGCCAAATGAGGTTAACGAGAGTTTAATATGCTTACTGTTTCATGGACTCTATTTATCAGATAGTATTAAGCTATTTATTTGCTGTTGTAGGTATTTGTTATCGCGTTAAGTCCTCGTAATGTTATGGAATGTAATGGAATGCGAAAGACTAAGAGGATACTGCTTCTCAGCTGGTAGAAGAGAAGACACAAATACTAAGTTACTACGGTACCTAATGGTCCAGTGGTAAATCGCAGTAAGTACCCAGTTCTTGGCTGTCTTACAGCATTATCCCGTATGTATATCACGAGGCGCGCGCGCACGACAGCTTTACGGCCGCTCTGAATGCTTAATACATCAGTCCTCTGCCTTACTAGCTCCTGTTCATGTGTATACGTTTGTCTTTCTGTGTGTCTTTTTGATTTTGACAATTGCTTGAATCAAACGACTGTGGATATCCATATAGGTGGATTTAGTTTAGCAGCGAACAGGCTGTAATGGTGGTGATGACGAATCATTTAAGTATTTTAATGGCGTTTATATCGTAGTTTTACTACTGTTTCATTCAATAGATGCCAGTTATTATTATTAATAATATCTAAGCGTTAAATTATCTAATAAATATGAGGTTATAAAGTGGAACTGCCTCCATGTTTATATCAAAATTAAGCTTTACTTTATAACTATTTATAGCTAAAATACTTCGTCCAGTGGCTCACTACCGACACAACCGTATCCTGATCGTTATTTAAAGGTAACCGATCAGTATCTTGTTCCAAGAGATATGCTTCATACTTCAATACAGTAGAAAACACAAGCGAAGCCACGGGCGGAAGGCATCCTTGCAGAGAGCAGCTTAACAAATTCTCAGCGCGTCCGCCGGGCCCTATTTAGGGCACCTGTCGGCTTTACAAAGCTTATTTTGCATAATGCTCTTAGGGCGAAGACAGACTTGCGATTTTAAGCAGCTGTTTTAGCTTACGATCAACTTAACTATCACTATTGAGAGGTTCTGATATTAATCAATGTTTTTATTTGTTGTTTAAATTTACATTAATAAATGTGTTCTGTAACACGCAGGTTTAAACTATTTAACACATTGGCTGCCAACTTCGAGCGGAGTGCACACAATACAATTGACATTGTGCCTACTTTGGTAGCTAGTGTGTTAATTGGGAATTAATAATGTGATTTGTCGCACGCACGCAAATCAGACGCTCATCGATGTGTATAGTATAATTCCCATCACCTAACAATAGTAAGAATAAGGCATCCGATCCAATATGATAAGTATGGCAGGGGGAAATGATAGAGCATTTTTTTTTGTAAAAGTAAATAGGTACCTAATTAAACCTTGTCCGTGTGTGTCACGCCTATCGCTTAGCGGCGCCATTGCGATGCAAATGCAAGAAGACGGTTCCTGCGATAATGTGCTTCAGTTTCAGACGGACAGAGGCAACGTGCTCTGTGATAGCGCTAATCTACATTGAAAGCGTCAGCTGACCGGCGAAATGCTTCTCTAGTATAGCAGCCATGTTTTACGGTTGCTATAGACAAATTGTGTAAGGTCAACAACGAATGATTATACAGAACGACGAGATAACCAGATAAGATGCGTACTTTACAAAATGCATATAATTTTAGGTGACAATACGATTTTGTACCACGTCTGTTGCGAAAGCTGATGTTTTGAGGGCTTTACTGTTTACAATAAAATCTCAATCGTTTTACTATTTAAATCCGTTAAGTCTTGGTTTTCAACAATCAATTTGCTTTCTTAAGTTACGCTGATAGACTCTACCATGTAAAAAAATAACTATTTTAACACCAGATAATGATCTCCTTTCCCACATGGTCACCCTAGCAATCCGTTACCATTAGTAGAAGTTAAGACGACCGGTGAGTAGTAAATGTAAATATTTGCCATGCTGACGACTCTATAGAGCTGTAGAAGGCATTGTGGCTGCAAATGCCGCGTAAATGGGTCTGAGGGCGGGATGCGCTTTTACGACGGAGCAGGTGCATTTGCGAATAGTTTACGTGGGTTCCGATTTGGAAAGTAGAATATTGAAACTAAGAGAATTTAAGGTCGTCAAGGGAGAAGCAAAGGTTATGGCCAATAAGAAGCCAGTATAACTGAAGGAATTGAATAGAAACAAAGAATTTACATTAATCTACCAATAATTCCGATAATATGTAGTGAAGCACTTGATTTACGGATATCGGAAACGAAAAAATACAACAAAAGTAAATAGATTTGGGTCGTGAAACGACATCAAAGCAAATCATCAGGGTGAAGGAACCTACAGGCTCTGTAGAGTCTTTTCTGTCTGTCGACCTCACAGTTTATTAGTCGTAGAAAAAAATCCATGATAAATTGTTTTCTTTCTTACATTTTATGTCGATAATCTTAAACTCATATTATAATAAAGCGGCATTGTAATTAATTTGATATTTTTTTATAATCACTTTCGCGGGAGGTCGACTATTATGTTGCTTTTTGTCACTCGAGATCTATTTTAGAATCTTTCCGTTAACACGATGTCGCCATGTGTTAATTGCGCTTTTATCAGATGATAACTGAGTTGCAGATAGCGCGTTTCGACATCCTGAGACGTTAATGTAGTATAATTATGGCGTAGGACATCACCTTGATAATTTAATTACTTTTTCGGAATTTTCAGAATATAAAAAACAAAATAAAATAATTTCATGTTATTTGAATATTACATTGTAATCGAGTTTAGGTTAAATATTTTCAAAGTTAAGTGTCATCGTTAGTTATATTATAATAATAATAATAATAATAATAATTTTTATTTCAGGCAAGGCCCATAAAATGTTAGTAACAATTTCCTTATGATACTAGTGTTAGTAGGTAATACATTTAGTTAAGTTAAGTTTAGTTTTTAGCTTTCGTATGACATGCTACCCATTTTTGAAGAAGGGGCATGTCCCATCTATCAATAAAAACCCTCAGGATACTGTTGCTGCTACCGCGCAAGCGAGCCATCGCTGACGCGCTCCGCTTCCGAATTATTGCAGCAAAGCTGTCCACCCGCAACTGCGCGAACATGCCTGACGCACTGCAACGCCACGGCAACCCCAACAGTACCCTCAGTGCATTATTGTACTGGACTCGCAGATCGCTAATTGCCCGCTGGGTATAACCAGCCCATAGGCTACAGGTGTAAAATGTTTGGCAGTACGCTTTGAACAGAGTTAACTTCACTGGCTTTGTACACCTTGCAAACCTACGGGCAAGCATGTTGCAGCGGACAGCCAACGATCTACGTTCCCGCTCTATATCCATATTGTCCTTCATGTCCTCGGTGACCCAGTGACCAAGATATTTAAAGCTTTGAACACGTTTGAGAGCTATTCCACAGAGTTGTATTTCTGGTATATGTGAGTAATTCAGAGACTTTGATTTAAAAAGAAGCCATTCACTTTTTCTAGTGTTATACTTAAGTCCATGGGCCACCGCATGGGAGTCACAAAATAGACAGGAGCCTTCGTAGTCCGCTGACAGATGGACTCAACAGCACCATGTCATCAGCATAACTGATGTTATTCATGCAAATACCATCAACTGAGCATCCAACATTGGCACTGTTGAGTTCACCTATCAGCTGATTAACATACAGGTTGAAGAGCCGTGGAGAACTTAGCCCCCCCTGCCTCACACCACACTCCAACCCATACGCATCAGAATAACAACCTGACCATCTGACCTGATTTCTTTGGTTACCATACCAATAACTAAATATTGCAACTATCTCCTTTGGTACCGTAGTCTGAAAACATAGTTTATGCCACAACAAGTCATAATTAACCAGGTCAAATGCTCTGGACAAGTCCAGAAAACAAGCCAGCGTGGGTGTCTTCCTGGCCGTGTAGTATTGGACAACCTGCTTTAGACCAAATATAGCACTCTCAGTAGATAGGCCAGGCCTGAAACCATATTGATTGTCATGTAAGTCTATGTGATTTGATAATATACCATCCAGCAGACTGTCCAACACCTTAGATATGATGGTGGCCAAGGAGATCGGCCTGTAGTTGGCAATGTCCGAGGCGTCACCTGTTTTATTTTTGATCACTGGCACAACAATGGTTCTAGTAAGTTCTTCCGGTAGATAACTATGACTAACACATAAACTAAAGAACATAGCCAATACACGTGGCAAGTGAACACCCGCATACCTCAGATGTTCAACGCTCAGGCCGTCGTGCCCAGGAGACTTTCCCCTCACCATCTTCTGAATAATTTTATTGACATCCTTGGCCGTGAAACTCTTGGGGGGATGCTCGGTCTCGGCGGCCAGAGCGTCATCCAACCTGGGTACTACCAATGAGGGTGGTTTCACTTTAAAGCTATTCATAAACTGGTTTGCTATTTCAGTGGGTTCACTGACTCCCGCAACACTCACTGGGAGGCCAGGCCTATGGCTTAACTTATTGGTGTTCTTCCAAAATTTAACAAATTGTTTTTTGGAGTGGCACTGGGCTAATAAATCCATTTTAATCTGTTGTTGGTTGTCTTGACAATACTTTAATTTAGCCTTAAACTTATTCCTAGAAGTGCACATAGATTCGAAGATTAAACCGGATCTAGGCTTACCGAACAACACCCACGTCTGATAATGAAGTCGGGCCTCACAGTGAGCATTGCGGACGTGTTTGTTCCACCCCGGTATACAATGGTTTTTCTTACTGTGATTATTCTTCACATGACTTAATTTAGAACCAGTTTTAAGAACATTTATAATGCTTAAATACATATTATCCAATAATAAGTAGTGGTTATTATCCTTACATAATCCCTTAGCACAAGTAATACATTCAAGGGGAAAATCAATTAGTCGGAATTCCGAGTTACAATAGTCTCGATACTGCTCAATTTGTTGTACTCCTCTCTCCCCCCAAAAAACGTCATTAACAAGATTAGTACCGGGGTATATTATCTTGGGCTTTAGCAGACTAATGTTACATTCAACCATCATAGGAAGATGGTCCGACGTGTAAACACCGTACAATACCGAGACATTAGTCACAAGGGGCCTAGCTGCACAAGTAACAACACAGTGGTCCAACCACCGAAGAGACCCGTTAGCTGTACTTAAGAATGTGTGCGTATCTACCGGTAACAATTCCCTATCGACACAATGCCAAAATTGCTCATTACAAGTAGTAAGTAGTTCACTAGAAAATCTCGTACCTGGATGGGCGTTGAAGTCCCCCTAGCACAAAACACTTTCAACGCAACTACTTTCTATTATTGATATCACTTCACTTAAGCACTCAGTATATTCGACCAAATTATCGGCACAGTCCGTCGGCATATAAACTGATAATATTAAATAACATCTGTCGTTTTGATCAATTTTGATGCACACTATACGGTCACTTTGGCAAGATATGATCGAGACCGACGGAAACAAAGATTTCTTCCACAACAACGCAACACCACCGTAAGGTCTTCCCTTCATTATTCCCGTAGAAGTGTCGACAGCCGATTTCCCCGTGTATGCAAAATCTTTATCGATATTTCCCAAGTATGACAGATCATGCGGGAGAAGCCAGGTCTCTTGTAATGCTATGATATCAGCAACTTCACATAACTTCTGCACACAACCCGTCGAGCGGACTATATTTTTACAATTAAAAGTAACTATTTTTACGTCCATTATGTACTTGATAAATTGTCATCAGGCGGTCGGGTTAAGTCGTTATATTTTCCCGTCTTGAAGTAAATGAACTTTCTAAATCTTATGCCTTCCGGCCATAGCTTATCATCCAAAAAGATATTCAATTTATTTCTAGACACAGAAAACTTGAATGCGTTGTAGGGCCGCTCAATTTTCATTTTAATTTTTTCCAACACAACTACTTCCTGAGTCATTTTCTGTATGTACTCAGTAATATCTTGTTCTGTAGTGGTTTTGCTTACGTTTGAAATAAATAACGGTGTTTTTATCTCAGCCGATTTAAACTTTCCTGTGCAGTTAGTAGTTTTTTTTTTTTTTATAAAGAGGCTAACACGATGACCTCACTCCACCTGATGGTAAGCGGTAGTGAGATCCAAATATGAGGTCGACAGGCACAATAGACCATATTGAGCCTGTCGCACTCACCCTGAAAGCCGTGAAAAAGGAGACCACTGCTGCGGCAACAACGAGACAAGGCGTGGAGTCTCGCATTGGTATTGAGCTGTGCGGGTCGGAGTTGGCCAGTCCGCCGGACGGAAGGGCCCCCGTTTCTACGGGTCTCCCTGGCCGGCGGGCTGACCCGCTCCGCCCGCACAATACCGCCGTTGCAGTACCAGTTTTATCATTAAAACGATTTACACGATTTTTATGCCTATTTCTTTGCACTAGTATGAAGTCGTCGTCGGGCTTTGTTTTTGGCCATTCGCCTTGCTTCAATATTTCCGCCATCGTTGCATTCTTGATCGCCGAGTTGCTTTCCAGTACCGCTGTGTTCGCGTTTGCATTGTCGCAAGGCGCGTCATCGCTGCGAGAGTAAACGAGAGAACGATATGCTAGCTCGCTGTTATCAGTGCTGTGTTGCACCGTGTCGTTGTGTGTTGGCGCACACTCCACCGGTATCGGAGGCAAACCAAACGGGCCGCTATCCATCGCATACCCTCCTCTCAATTTGTTAACATTTGTATTGTACAACGGATTCGGTATAGAATTAGATTCTTTTTGCAATGCTAATTCCAGCTCTTTCTTTGTAACATAACATTCCTTAATTTCTTTTATGTCAGCACGAACAGCCAGAATGTCTTTCAGTAATTTCGAAACATCTATATGGTCAAAATCCACTGGCGGGAGCTTATGCAGATGATAGGCAACAAATATCGGTAGTTGATCTGGATCAGTTGTTTTGAAGACCGATATGATATCTTCCAAATCCTTCTGCTTTTTATTTTTGCGTCTTGAAATAAGTTTCTGGTTCGTTTTTGTTGAACCATACAACAAAATCTTCGCCTCGTCTATTTCCTCCTCCGAAAAAGCCGATGCACATAGTCTAATCAGGCTCTCGTTATCCATCACATCGTGCCTGCTTCGAATAAAAGCAAGAACCTCCGAGATGACAACATTACAACTCGCGCACTTAATCGTATTATTCACTGACATAATGACACCTTGCGGCGACCACACACTGCGCGCGCGCGCACAGGACTGATAATATATTGGTTGATAGATAGTGGTCCAGTTACTCGAGTTTAGGAGTGAGAGTTTTCTGTTCTCCCGCAAGTCCGTCTGTGGAAGTCAGTTAGGAAAAAACGATAGAGCTACTCGTGCGAATACCAAATAGGTTTTTTAGTTAGAAATTACGTATAGTTAAAAAAGGTACTCCTATATTTTCATAGTGCGTGCGCAGGCGCATGCTCGTGCTTACCGCGATAAGACCAGGAAGAGCAATTGTAATTATTACGTAAGTGGAGCATCTTGCTCCTCGCAATTACACAAGCCGCAATGTTTGCGCTTCGTCTAGATAATCCTGCGACTGCTCTCGTTACTATACTTATGTACCTACGTTTTTTATGACGATAAGGATACTGTACTGAGAAAGATAAATAAAAAATGTCATCTAATATCTGCTTCAATGTATGTTGAGCTTGATCTGTGAAGCTTTGTTATTAATATTTTATTTGTAACTCCATTGATCGCTGTTTGCCGGAGCAAACAGCGATCAATGGACTTACAAATGATGATGATGATGTACAGACACGGATGTCTGGATGATTGAATGATATTTAAGTTAATGATATTTAAGTATTGTATTTGTGTATGCCATTGTCATTTCTAATATTAGAAACACAAGTGCTTAAGCAAATTACGTCGGAACAATGTATTTATTTATTGGTAAAGTAGTTTTAAACTAAACTGATAATGTATTAAATGACTTGAAATGATATACTGAATGAATGTAGGCAACATGATAATTGTTTCGAAGAGAATAATTTCACTGTAGTGTTTACCCCACGTGGGGCAATTACCGTTAACTAAAAAAGTTTGATAAACCCATCCACTTCGATAGAGCCTCATCAATCTGCCGACCGAATGCCGACCGGTGCGGGACGAAATAAAACAACTATTAATAAACAAGGAAGCGGTATCAATAAAGCTATAAATCAACTCGCGAGCTATCGGCTCTTGTTTAACGTACTGTTAACCGCGAGATACCATTATTATGATAGTAAGTAAACTTGACGGAAACATTTTACTATTTTTTGGTTGAGCAACAATCATAGCCCAATATCAAGTCCAAATAAGAAAGATCTTTACTCAACGTCTAGTTTATAAATTCAAATTGATTGAGTAGCGACAACTTGATAATATTTTTGAATTGGGTGGGTCTTGCAATACAAAAGTAGATTTCATTCTAGACACGCAGCAGCGTGTCATGTTTATATGTTTAACTTTAAGTGTCAATTTTAATTACCCCTATGCTGTTGACAGTTGACTTGCAAAATTGTCATGGATACTATTGACTTCTTTTATAGTTCGTAGGGTGCCGCTTGCCTTGCAAAATAGACCGTCTTGCAATTGAATTAAAGTTTTCATTTCAACAATTGATCGTACGAAGATCTATTTCTCGATTGGGGTGCAGTTGATTTTGCAAAAGGGACCTTTTCCCGATGAAGATAAAGTTCCCGTTTTGGGGTTCCTTAGGAGTTCGCGTGTCGGCGCGCATTCCCACGGGTTCCGGAGTTGCGCGGGCGCAATCTTCTCATTGGGCCAATCAGAGGAGCCGAGGGGGCGCATGCGGGCTCTGATCTGACCGACTGGTGCCCATCGCAAAGCGAAAATAGTGCATCACTCAAATAGCAATTTACTAGCGACTATGTGGGAGAAAACATAAAATTAAGTCCTTGAATTGAATTAAAGAAGGGATTGTCAAAGTATTGTATCGAAGAAAAATAAAAAATGGTTTCTGTTTTTTAATTAAATAAAACATAATTTGCTGGAGCCACTGTGATTAGAATCTCAGTGTTTAAACCAAAGCCTGACTATCAACTCAAATATGTAACCTATTTAGCTCATAGCCGATACTAGTCGTACCATCAGTACTTACATACAGTTACGCATTCCGCGCTTCATCTGTGGCGCCGGCGTTACGCGCTTGCGAACACTCCTGGGCATATTTACTGCGAACGTGACTCGAACAATGATCAAGGAACGTTCTATGGACTGTATCTACATTTTGTCAGATTAATGGACTCGTCAAACGATCCGATTGGTGATCGGAATAAGTATGCATTTCACCGTTCAACCGTCTGTGTTAGCACGTCGTACGCTTGGCAAGATCTAACATACCTACCAGAAAATTTTAATGTGGTTAAAGGATATTCGAATGGGTAACTTATAATGTGTAGCTTTCTCGATACTCTTTTTAGGATACGAAAGCTAATAATACAGTCGAACATGGAGGTTACTCGTTTCTTGTAAATGCCATGACTACCTACTAATTAAGAGAAAACTAAACCGAAACTGTAAAAGTTGAAATTGTTTTTCTTATGAACGGTTCGAAAGAATCATTCAAACGAACATTCACTTACTCCCATCACCTGTTACCTATATTTGTCTCCGAATCAACAGTCATCACAGTAGTTTGAGTGAGTTTCGCAATAACTCAGTCGGACTCGTATGATTCATACGTCTTGCGCACGCGCATCTAACTCCCCGCAATTAGTGCGCCGAATCGCTGGATAATGAGTAAAGTCAGATGTTTTGCTTCAGACGGTAGTAACTACTCATAGATCATAAATATAGATTACGTAGCTAAAGATTTTGATTGTTTTGGATATTGAAATACTTACACGGATATAAAAATTCCCATTTTTTTTTCGTGAAGTCTTCAATAGATATAAAATCTTAAATAAAAATAATGCTAATGCATTTCAAGCATTTTTATTGGTTAATTTTTGTACAATTTTGTTTTAAAGTGGCTGGATTTGCAAGTTCAATCAAACAATATCTTTAGCCATATATATCTTTGCTTTCGATATAGCCTTTGTTGTCTGTCCTACTGATCCCTAAGTGAATTAGCAGCTCGCTCGACCGCCCTCACCTCACAAAGAATTCGTTTCACTTTCGTCTTCTTTTTACTCTCGATCCCGTTCGGAGGTATCTAAGGAATTCGTGAGGTCATCGCGATGCTCATTTGTTGGATCAGATGACGGGCTTGGGAGGTCAGCGGGCACAGAGAACCCGTACTCAGTAATTATTTAGATAATGTAAACAGTCAATCATTGTTCCTTAGGTACAAGTGAATAGTCGAGGCATTTAGGAGAATATTTAATCACTGCTAGCTAAGGCAGCTACGATTGTCAATTGTTTGGAGTTGGACAATTAGCAATTTATTTACGGATTTCGTCTTGTGTTTTAGTCATAGTTCAAAGAATAACATTTAGGCATTTGACCTCTCTGAAACTGATGAGCAAGATCCTTGTTTAGTCTAGTTAGTAAGTTTAGTCATCATTTGAGAATATGGCGTCGTGTTACAGTGTTTCACTTGTTATACATTTTATTATTCAAATATACCTTGATTTGAATGTTGAAATATCTTATAAAAGTTTAAATGTATTGTTTACCAAGTATGGGTACAAATTATAAATTGGATTATTAAATGATAGACTTCATATGCATTAATTTACTTTGAATGCTTTTGATACGTTATGTACACTAAAACCGGACGCATTTGACATCAATGGTGTTTGTATGTAAGTTTCGAATAAAATTTAATAGCACCTTCTACGATACAGAATATATCCTCAATTAAGATGTGCCATTCTAGGGCCGCGCAGACACAAATCGATCATCACAACCTTTGTATAGGGATGCACTATGCAGTTGTCGATAAATTAATAAATCAATTGTATAATATGTATTATTTAGTATATTTTTCACAGTGAAGTTGGATAAGCTTTAGACAACTTTTTACGTTTGGTATTAGTTTGATTGGCAGCCGTAAATGTATACTACTAATACAAAGTATACATTTTTTGGTATAAACCGTATTATGTTTTTGACTGTAGGTACTTTAAATAAGTTTCTTAGGATATCATTGCAACAAAGGAGTAATTAAATCCTAAATTTGATAAAAATACTTAATGAACTAAGAAATAAACATTTATGTGACATGGGTTCTTCGTTTAAGCTTTCGCGTTCCATTACACTAAATATTAGTCTTTATGGGTCTATACGCGATATTAGGAGTAGCAAATACTTAGCTACTTACTGCCCGACGTTTCGATTGGGTTACACTTATCATGGTCGCGAGCGAACTAGCGCCGCCCGTCTTCGTCTGCCACAGCGGTTGTGAATTTCTAAATCCACCCCCGAACTAGCACTAATGTCAAACGTCGTGTTAATGAAACGTTGGGCAGTAACTAGCTAAGTATTTGCTACTCCTAATATCGCGTGTAGACCCATAAAGACTAATATTTTGGGTTACTTCGTGTTTTTAATGAGAAGACAGCGCATTTCTTTCATCTTTCATTTTTAATTACTCTTTCTAACATCGATAGTTCCACGCCCTTAGGCCTTAGGCGCGGCTGGCAGCCCGCCAGCGCCGAAATAGCCGGGTTCAGACCCGGTCGGCACCGCGCCGCTTCGCCAATCGTATTTCTATATCGCTGACTCAGTATCGCTGGTAATCGCCGCTTCTAGGACCGTGACTTTGTCACTTCGTCATCTCGTTCTTGTCTATATCAATTATGTTCGTGTGTCCTCTTTATTCATTTGGTAGCTTTGGATGGTGTTTGTGGAGGTGACATGATTTTAATAGCTGGTTTAGGTCGTTATCATACTAAGTTTGTACTGCAAAAGGTACTACTACTAAGGACTCTCCTGGCACAAGTGTCTACACACTTAAAAGGAGAATCCAAACTCGGATATTGCTTACAACTATAATTGTTACTGAAATAAATATTTTTTTCATTTTCATTTTTTAATTTTCACTACATTGAGCTGACTTCAAACTTGAATTGACTTTCAGAATCTAGAACTACGCTACATATAAGGAAATATAAAGACTTGAAATTTATGTCCAACAGCGGTACTAAAACCCCTTATATAATAGAGTTGCTGTAGCATGCACTAGCTGTTTGTATATTTTGAAAAACGGAAAAATTCAATTGCTCCACTGTTGACCTGTGGCTAACAAGCTGTTGGTTGGTGTAGTGGTTTCGCACGTCTGGGCGCGATTCCTGGAAGGTCCAACTGTTGAGCAATTAATTTTATTCCGTTTTTAAAAACAATATTTTACTGTATTACACTATACTTCAATTAATACTTACATAAATAAATAAATAAACTTAAATTTCATTTAATGTAATAAGTAAGTTATTCATACTACTTAAAAAACCTGAGATACCTACTCCTAAAACAATAATCCTATGTTTATTTGCATTCGTAAGCCCGAGCGGGCCGCGGTTGACAGCCGCGTGCGCAGGAGTCGATATATTTTTGTCGCCGGAAAAGGGCGTTATTTCGAGCGGCGCACCTTGGATGCTTGTCCCATTTGTGCGAAGGTAGAATTTGATGTTATGAAACTTTAACGCTTCTGTGTTAGGTGTGCCAGTTGACTTATATAGAGGAGATTTTACTAAACGACTTAGTGCATCTGTAGAGTCGAAATAGATGCCGATGTTATAAATACAAGTTATTTTGTGTCGGATGTTTTAGAGTACCATTTATCAGCTGATATCATACATATCTGACTCATATACTCTGCTCTGCTCAACTGTTTCTACTTAAGATGGGTGACAATACATTTCCCTCTTTACAAAGGATTGTGATAGAATAGCTATATGGGTAGAATGCATCTCTAAAACAACGTAATACCTACTTAGGTCCGTTCGGAATCGGCCATTGGTCTGTCTTATTGTGGTGCGTCATACATCCAAACTACTGTATCTCTGTGCAGTGGTCAGATCACTCTCGCGGTGTCCACCTGCCAAAATAAAGCGAAAGGTGTGAGTCACGTGGCGGGCTGCCAAGGCGCCATACACCTGGTTTGTTTTTACGTTACAATTACGACACTCGACACTGTGTTAGACAGCTTGTTGAAACTTCGAAATTTGGATTAGCCTCAATTGTTCAGGTCATAGTAGTCGTTAGAAAACAAACATGTGTAACCATTACACATGATTGTTGTTACCAAATTACTATCAATCTATTCCTGACCGATAACAAAAAACTTATACCACCCGACCTACGCATACGAAAAATTACTACAAAAATAATTTCGGTATTAGTTTTTTGTATTAGAAAGGAATAGATCACCCTATCAACCATTAGGATTCTATCCCTCTATGAATATCAAACTCTATCTCCGTGTCGTGTCTCTCAAGTCATGATGAACAGATATCGATCAGTTCACATTGTCCAGGAAGTCCCGGAGTCATGCCGCCGATGAAGATATTCTCCGCGTCACCCGCGCGGGCGACCGCGCCGAATCGCGCACGGGATAGGCATGGGGACTCCAGTTTAACCTGTGTATGTAGGACTTGACAGGACTAGCCTGTAAAAATAATGCAAATACAAACCTTCAAATTAATTTAATTTGGTAAGGCCCAGAAAACCAGACACAATAGAAAATCCATTGTGTCCGTCTCGTGTGAGGACATTGGGCCTTACGAGGTTAAAGTAGATTACAGATTCAGATTGCAGACAGACTCTGCCTTTCTATTTTTCTTCGTATCACGGGTTAAGTAATGATTGAAAACTTTTTGGCTTCCACGAAAATTCGGTTATCATGACAAGACTTCTCCACGGCTATCATCAAATGACTGATTTCATGATTAAGGAAAAAGAAACGATTCTGTGATTATAAATTACATTTAATCATAAATTTTAAACGTTGAGCACTTTTTGAAAGCTTTACTTGATAGAATTCCGGCGTGTTTTTATCATGTGGCCACCCCACCGCTGCTTTTACTATCGGCTCACGCCTTTTACCCAATTCTGTTCGCCGGCAAGAAGCATGAGTTGTGAATTGCTCAAATTCGACCCATATAAAGCCTCCATTTTGGCCCTTATACCTGTAGCATTAAAGGCGAGAGTGGCGAGCGCGGATCATTTGCACAACTGGTGTGCGGGCAGCGGTGGTGAGACTAATTGAGAATTTTAAGGCTTGTGTTCCTACTTGCTATGTATGGAAGGATGTGCTGGATCGGGCACGGAAGGGCGCAACGGGCTGGGTGCCGAGATCTTAATCAACCGTACCTATGTACTTACCTATCTTCATACTGGTATGTATTAGAATCTCAAGAAAGAAAACATAATGTAATTGGCTTCGGTGTACAGGTGTAAACGGAATCTTAAGTCTTTAGTTTATCTTCAGTATCCAACATTTCTTTTATGTAGTCGTTACAAGAGAAGCTCTTCTATCTTTATTACTTTCGAAGCTCCTAGCTCAGACAATAAAGTAGCCAACTATTTGTATAATACACACATCGGCGCGCGCGCAGAACAATGAGTCTCATTAACGCTTGATCGAAGCCATTGTTCCTGCGAGGAATGCGACGGCGTATACTGCAGCACGGCGTACGTTGTGACCAGCTGTAAGCTCGCCAATTACGCCGCCGATCCAGCGATAAACCGCGTGTCTACAAACATAACTAATTACGTCACAGGCCTGCCCTTTTACTTGTTTCAAGCCATTCACTGCTAGTCTACAAATTGCTTCAGACCTTTTGGTATGGTAGTATCAAATACCAAGTGAACACGTATTTTCATTTGTTGATTCACTTACCTGCTATATTGGTAGGACTGAAAGTTTAGCAACTTGAAAGATACATTCATTATGCTTAAAATGTGCTCAATATTGAGCATATTGTTGAACTCAATCGAGAACATCAATACCTATTGTTCTGATACCTATCCTAGTGAATGTCAAAGGCATGTTTAGGTACCGTAATAGTATCGATCAATCACACTTACGACACTGCCTGTCAAAATGTGTGTCTCAAATACTCGACTTTGTTCTGTAACCAAGATTTAACGTTGTCAATATTACTGACAGTAAGTAGCATAGGCATAACTTTGGACTCGGATTCACTATTATAGTAACTAATGACGTCGATAATTAAGAAAGAATTGTTGGTTTTTTTTTCTAAACTGACTATGATGATAGGATGGAATAGCCTTGTCATAATCACCGGACTAGTTGGGGAGTCAAGTTTCTTCTCCGGATGGAATGGACGAGGAGCAGGACGGTGCTCACTTGGGAGACGAGACTAGCAATTGTAAACTGTCGAACATTCACAGAGTAGTACAGCTGTCCCCTAACCCTCAATCTCGTTGTTCCAGGATCCTGGTGGGTGCTCCGGAAGACCAGCCCACGTACGTGGAGGGCGTGTCCCGGCCGGGCGCCGTGTACCGCTGCTCGCCCGGGCAGCGCGGCGCCCCGGCAGAGGGGGACCGCGCCCGCCCCCTGGATATGTGCTCCGAGGTGGTCTTCGACAAGATCAGGAGTGAGTATTGGCATGGATAGCTTCTAAAATTGCATCGTTTAAGCTACATTCATCTACAGCATGTCGCCGTGAGGGGGGGAGGGGTCTATAAGGGGTCTTGAATGAGGATTCTTACAATAGGAGTGAGTATTGCCAGGGTTGGCTTATAAAAAGGGAATAAGATGTAGTGGGTTATGAGTAATTATAGGCCAAGCTTCCAAAAAGGACCCTCTAATGATGACATTTTGTGGTGCATACCTAGCAGAGGACACACACTTAGCGACTGTAAAAGATCGCCGTGAGGGCCCTTGTGGTCAGAATTATTTAAGGCGACAAAAAGATTTACAGGCTCTTCATATCTGACATAAACCAAACATTTAAAAACCCTACGATAATGCGCTTTGCCTTCAAACGACAAATATTTAACTGTTATACACAACTGTAAATTTAATAGCACTTAAATGAATAGAGAAGCAGCTCCTAATTTGTTACGATTGTAAACATTTTTAAGGCGAAGCAGCGCAGTCCACCTAATAAAATCGTAATAGGAGTGTCCATTTATGAGCCGTATTTTGTCACATCAATACGCGGCTGACGTGCGCGCGCGCAGCCTTATACGACGGTGGCGTTCCGCGGTCTGTTTCATGTAGCGGGTGGGTTGGAGAAATTGCACATCGGCTTGTATGTCCCCTTAACTGATGGGGTTCCGCTGGCATGTCATATTGCGCTGATTGTTATCCGTATTTAGACATGTAATTGATGCGAATTGGTATTTGTTTTCGCGTAGAGACGGATAAAGGTATGTTGTCAGGCGGAGATGATTAACAGGTTTCTGTTGCATCAATACATGTATAACAATACATATGTACGACATTTTAAAAGTTCAGTAGCAGAATTGTTCTATAACTTTTAAACTTAAAAATTATGGGCTTTGTACAGAACTACTTTCATCAATTTAAACTTAACCAGTACCTTCCGTCAAATCTTGATCTCCAGAGCCTAATAGCCCTACCGATTTCGTGCATCCATCATTTTCGGTCAAACATAACCGAGCTATCACTATTCCGATCAGATCGAACAGATGCAAAACAAATATTAAATATCGTCCCTGCGCGCGTGTCGTGCGCACGCGCCGCTACCGTGCGCGCGTGATTTACCGAGTGCGGCCCCCGTAACGGTAGCCACGGGACGTACTCGGGGCGTTATTGGCCCATTAACGTTGTAGACCCGATAGAGACATACTTCAATAGCGTAGTCGTTAAAATTGTGGTAATGTTCCTAATGGTTTTTGTTGTTGTAAGTGTTTTGTTAGTAAGTGTAATTGGAACGATAAAAGGGTACTTTAAACATAAATGATTTATAGATGATTAGCTTTCCGCCCGCGACTTCGTCCGCGTAGAGACGTTTAACGGGTAAAACATTACTTCTTTATAGCGCAATCGGTTAAAAGTAGCCTATATCCTTTCCTAGGCTCTGGACTATATTTGTACCAAATTTCGTTTAAATTGGTTCAGTACTCTATGCGTGAAAGCGTAACAGACAGACAGAGTTACTTTCGCATTTATAATATTAGTAAGGATTGTTATAGGTTACATTAGTTATAGTACAATTTAGACAAAATGAACCTCCTAAATCTGTACTCCCTTTTGTTAAACATATTGTGGAAATGGGATCAGTAGATTCAGTTATCAAGATTTTCTTTTTCATCAAGACAATATGGATTCTATGAAATTAATACATACATACATTAGAATTAACACAAATTGTCCAAGTCCGTAAACGATCTCACAAAGTTATCCGATTTTGTTAGCAGAACCTGTTATCTTCATTTCCAACCATTTAATACAGTAAGTACCTATTAAGACAAGTCCCGGCGCTAGCGCGCGTGCGCCCGCGCAGCAACAGATGGAGGCAATGCGTTACACGTCAAATAAAATAATAGCCCTCGCGAATGTTTGCTCTGAGCCAGCCTCGTAATTCATACGTGTAAGGGACGATATATTGCCGCAGTCTGGCTGCGTTTGGCATTGCTCGGAATAAGTTATTATGAACGGGTAAGCTTAGAATTGGAGTTTTCTATATGACTACTATGACTTGTCATCTATCAAATAGGTTAGGTATCAGAGAGGTTTCCTTTACAAATATGACTCGTCATCTATCAAAATGGTTTGTCATTTCGGTGTCTAACTATTAATAATAATAATAAAATAATAAATAATAAAAATCGTTTATTGTCTCAAAATCTGCTACAGTAAGAAGTACACAACATAATGCAGTAAGTATAATGAAAACAAAACATAAGTAGGTCTTAACAGGGATGTAGGTACATACAATAAAATTTTTTAGTATCACGCACGAGACAAAGGGATGAAGTTCAGCTTATGCTGCCTCGAGAGTCACTCTCGATCAGCGCTGGTTTTCAACTTCATCCGGCTCTCTAAGGCTTGATAAGGTATTAAAGCTTGATAAGTTCTACAAAAGCTATTTATTACTTACCATTTACTTATCCTATTAAATTTTAAACGTTTTCTTAGATTAGATTTCTGTCTTCTGTCTGTCTTTTAGATAAGTAATTGTTTGTCGACGTTTGACAAAATCTTCGTGAATGACCATTATAGTATGCATGTGGTAGATAAAGATCGGATATTTGCGCTCAATCGTATCTTCAGGAAACTGACACAAAAGGATTATGTTTATCTGGTTTCCTCGCAAATCTGCTAAGTAATTATTTTGTGAATCATTCACCTTTTAAAATCTTGTAAGGGATTGTTTTATATTCTCTAATGGTGTTTTATGTTTTACTGTAGTTCTTAGCATATTGCAATTGTAAATGTTACGCCAAATCGACTGTTAGGTATTATTTAGGTACTTATGTTTTTTTCATATTAAAATACATTGACCTGACAAAACAAAATACAATAAAGAACTTCTACTTATTAATTAATATTATGTAGTTTCCTTTTTGTTCATCAAAGAGAAACTAAATACTGTATGCCTTAGTCGTTTTTTCATTTTACGGCGGTCCCATAAGCCTCTTAGCGGTTTACAATCTCAACCCAATTCCTGTTCACGCCGGGAACAAATGAATCTCTGATTCACTCGGGATTCCGCACTAAATAAAGATGAAAACACGCAGCCCTTCGTAGGGCTGACTACAGGACATACAGGGCCTGTGTTTAAGTTCAATATTGTTAAGAGTTTAGTAACGCCCTGAATTTTGTGAGTTAAATCTCTTTGACCTTAGCTTGAATCTCATTTAGGGAGAATTTTAATGTTCGTTACATTTAAAAGTTTAACGAAGAGGAAGCTTATGAAATATACTTACTTTATCACTGATTCGTTAAAAGCCTGCCCAAAGCGTTGTACGTTTCATGTACATTTGAAAACAGCGATTAAATAGAATTCATAAGTTGGCTCAAGAACCATTTTTTTAACTTTGACCGCTATAGATGACAAGATCCTAGATTAAACGTCTGGGTGCAGCCCTAAGCCCTGCAGGGCCGGGATGTTGCACAATGGTGCATTCCCGCCGCGACCGGAACGCGGCTGATGCAGTCATTTTGCCGACTTAACTTCGGAAAGCTTTTTTAAATAGCCCGGATAATTGGGGCTAAAGTTTACGACTTATCGCGTCCGCAATGTATGCGCGTGAGTCTGCATCTGGAAAAGTTCACAGTGTTTAAATTGGTTACATGGTTGCGGTTTTTTTGAAGATTTATGCAATGTTATTCTCTTAAAGATTGTGTAGTCAACCAACCCGCACTTGGCCAGCGTGGTTGACTAAGGCCTGATCGCCCTATTTTAGGGTAGGCCTGTGCCCCAGCAGTGGCAACGTACATTATGATTATGATTCTCTTATAGGAATAGTAATTGTCGTTTACATTCGCAATAGGGCATCGAGAGTAATTTTGGATCATGTTACATAGTCAGATAATCCAGGTCAGAAAATTGTTTCTTTAACTTTGTGGAATTTTTAATATATTTTTGATTCTCTAATACTTATATTAAGATAACCTACATACATTTGAGTGAATTAGAATTTTATTCATAAATCGTTAGGGAAGAGACGATAGAAGAGAAAATGTGAAGAATAGCTACCTACTATTTGAGTTAATGTTAGATAACACAAACCGGTCGGACTAAATGCATACATATTTAATTAGAAGCAAGAATGTGTACCAATTGAATAAATTAATTGGAGTAAGATAGCCATATTAGAGGCTAATGCTATCAGGTGTCTGTGCTAATTCCGAACGTATGCATAAACTATTCGCCTTAAGTATATACGAACATTCCGATACAAAGATTTACGAGTACGGGTAACGAA
Source organism: Maruca vitrata (assembly GCA_039566165.1). Classification (NCBI taxonomy): domain Eukaryota; kingdom Metazoa; phylum Arthropoda; class Insecta; order Lepidoptera; family Crambidae; genus Maruca; species Maruca vitrata. The sequence goes on along the minus strand of CM076918.1, from coordinate 1,881,526 downwards.
AATATTGATTATACATATATGAAACAAAACTGTGGGCGGGCATAGCAACCATTTTCACCAGTTTCCGTTGGAGAGTTATAATAATAATCAAGATTTTCTTTTGAAAGTATCCATCTTTCTAACTATGAAATTGATAGTTCAGCTTTTGAAGTTGTCTAACAATCCCACTATTTACTTTGTTCTGGCCCATTTCCGTTCGGACATCGACCTACTTCTGTTTCTCGAATGATTTCGCCTTGAAGATTGCAGCATCCAAGTATCTATATTTATCAATGGCGCGTGGGCACGCATGGTGTGTAAAAATACGACGGCTGGCTACGATGTTGTCTTATGGTTTCTATGTGAGTTCGAGTCGTGAGATATAAGCCAGAGGCACGATGAAATAAAGGTTCGAAAACCTTTTTTTGAAAATTTTCTTTTCATTTGGAACATTAAGTTACTAATTTAAGTCTAGAGTAGGTAGTTAGATATGGGATCTAGTGTAAACATAAAATCAACGTGTGCGAAAGTACACTTTAGCGTTGCGGCTCTACTAAGGAAAGTATTGCCTGGATTAATGGTGCATTTGTTTGTGTCCCGGTCTCCTGAGCCAGGAATCGTGGGTTCGATTCTCATATAGGAAAATAATTTCGTGATAAACGTCGCTGAATGTAGTCTGGATGTAGATAATATTTTAAGTACATGACTACTACACTACTACTTCTTTCCATAACACAGGTGCTTAAGCTACCACGGTGTAGTGTATTGTACGATTTTATAGACATAAACGTATTTCAAGCGTCGTTGTAGACCATATTCACTAGTATAGTACATAGTGAGTAGGTAAAAGTTCCGTAATTAAGTTAGCATGTTAACTTTCGCCTTTAACCCTTGGATTGGATAACGAAGCAGAACCTCTGATGTGGGTCATTGGAGAAGCTGCGTTAGCGCAAATTAGCGGCGCTAATCCCTAATTGTGATGATGAGTAACATCGAGAAACTTTGCCCGGTTGATAAGACTTTCTATTTCTATGAAATGAGGGTAAGATAGTATTTTCTGTAAATAACTTTCATTTGTATTTGAAATTGTGTAATCAAAAATGTCTTTATAAGAAATAGTTATTTTTATTAAGTTTTTCTTTGATGTAACAAGAACTATGATTAAGTTGATCTTATACTTTGTTATACGTAAGATATATATGGAAGGAGAGTGCTGAAGATGGTGGAGGGTAAAGAATAAGGAAATAGTTATACTTTTAGTTTTTTAGTTTCAGTGTTTATTAAAGCTGTTTAACTTTTTTAACCTTTTCATACTCGACGCGCTATAAAATTGCCTAAATAAGCTAGTTTTCAATTTAAATTGATGAATTTTAACTGTCTAAATACACCGAATAATAAGGTTACGAAGACGCAACCCAGCGTAACTCCATATGCGCACACCGTCCTATCAAAAGATCAGACACATAGTTAGGTCTCAATTAGCGCATGCGTGGACTGCGCGCGCGCAGCGTGGGCGACCGACCTGTTTGTGGGTTAAGTGGCTGGGCTTTGTCAGAGCGCGGCTCTGCTACCGAAGTCGGTAGCAGAGGTACATACTAATAGCATAGTTAACATACATACATACATACATAAAATCACGCCTTTTTCCCAAAGGGGTAGGCAGAGATCACATCCAGCGATCCACTTTTCACCTCTGTGGGAAACGTGACGTGACGGGTTGTGAACCACGTCGCCGCCATTCTGCCTTGTGCATTGTTTTAACAAGGTCATTGCGTTCCCACGAGTAGCAAGGATATATGACGGGGGAAGGAAATGGGGAGGAAGGATACTATCGCCTCGGATGATTTGGACTGAGTCGATAGTAGCTCGAGGAGCCGGGGTCGCTTACCCGTATACCGTTCACCAACTACCGGACAGATAGTTGTGACTGGTATCCCCTGACAGAGAGCATAGTTAAGCCCGTTCAAAACATAGGTGCCTCGTTTCTCTCCCCAAACTTTGGTCCGCATTATGGACCGTCCAACGACGCCCTGGGCCGAAGTAGAGTCCCGTTACGGGGCACCCTCAGGCAAATGTCGTTTCAATTTATTTAGGGGTGAGAGCCATCCGCTCCCCCGCAAGTCCGGTGATGATGTCGAGGCTACTCCAAGCCATCATCGTATGTAATTTAGGAAAAAAAACATAGGTTGGTCGTCAAATGGACCCTTTTGTAGAATAGGTACCTGATATATCTTACTAGGAGGCCGCAGCGACCAAAATGAGACAATAAGACATGTAAAATATGTAGATATTGTAGATTGTACATGAATAAATATATTTCATACGGGGAAAGTCTATAGAGAGATCCAGATAGTTAAGTATTTGACTTTTACATAGGTTCTAAATACATCTATACTAATATTATAAAGCTGAAGAGTTTGTTTGTTTGTTTGAACGCGCTAATCTCAGGAAGCACTGGTCCGATTTAAAAGATTCTTTCACTGTTGGATAGTCCATTTATCGAGGAAGGTTATAGGCTATATTACATTTTCAAAAAAAGTAGGGATCCGTACGAAAAACCCAAATTTGTCACCCAAGATGTAAAAAAAATCCTTATATCGCATGCGCTGCGAAAAGTATTCATTTTAGAAATATATAATGTACTACAATTTTGTAGAACACATTAATATCTACAAAAAATGTCACGACAGCATATATCTAACTATTATAGTTATGTCACAATAAGTGTTAGACAAGATAAAAAACAGATGATGATGATGATGATATGGAGCAAAATAATTTTGTTTTAAATGTTTCTTCCGGTTGACTAACTTCTTATATGGCAGAAAATATTTTGACGGGACTTTTATTGGCAGGTAGCTGATGTTAAGGAGTAACTAAGACTATTTTTAAGTTAAAAAATGTCGAAATGCTGTAGGTCACGCGAACGAAGTCGCGGGCACAGCTAGTATTCAAATATTTAACAAGGTCGTAAGAGTTATTCCATACTTGCCGAATTTTAAAGAGAAAAAAACTCTAAATCATTTTGTTCTTTACTTTCCTTCATTACAAGTTGTATCTAAAAGAAGCTCCAGATAAGGCGACAAAGGGCTGATAAGAGCTGCGCAGGAGTTGCCGCATAGATAATGCCGTCGATTACAACAATGCGCCTTGTGAAATAACGCACTAAATGGAGACAGTGCGAGGCCAAAAAACGATAGAAATATCGATGAAATTATATTACTTATTATTGTGATGAGGACCGGTAAAAATGTTTTATTTGTAAATTTTTATTATTAAAATATTTAGTACACACATAATTATTTACTATGATGAAGGCTCAGCGAACCGTAGTGAATCTTGGCCTCCGACTCTAGAAATTAACTACGTTGATCTGTTCGACGTTCTGACGGTCACGCACGTAGAAAGAAATAAAAACAATCTTCAAAAAATTAAAGGAGTATTCGATAAGAAAACTATAAGAGTGGTTCCCTGCCTTATGTATTTGCATGCTCAGCGTCTGCGCGTTATCTCGTCGCTTCCCGGCCGCGTGACCTGCGCTCGCGCATCACAAAGCTCTATAACATTCGGCAGTTTATTACATAACGGAAGTTTTTTTTCCTAAATAACATACGATGACGGCTTGGAGTAGCCTCGTCATCATCACCGGACTTGCGGGGGAGCGGATGGCTCTCACCCCTAGCATAACGGAAGAGTTTTCATTTAATTGTTTCTTTATGTTGTTTGTGTATTACAGTAGGCTCTGTAATAAAGAGATGTTGTTTCCCTTTGTTACTATTTTGTGGAAAATTCTATTGGGTTTCAATCAAGGAAAATAAATTAGTTTACTTTACCTTGTACGACTTTACTTTTAGCATGTATACCAGAATAAAGATTTTGTTTAACCTAATTGCAAACATGCTCAATGTTAATCATTCCAATACTGACTGACTGGCTCGGTGGAACAGTGGTTAGTGACCCTGGCTGGCGGTTCCGAGAGTCGTGGGTTCGATTCCCACTCGGGACAAATATTTGTGTGATGAACATCGGTGTTTGTTCCGTGTCTGGGTGTGATTATGTATTTAAGTATGTATTTATAAATATATATGTATGTATATCAGTCTCTGACGCCCATAGTACAAGCTCTGCTTAGTTTGGGGTCAGATGACCGTGTGTGGAAATGTCCCAGATATTTATTTTATTATTATTTATTAATAGTAGGTATTAGTGTCCGTATAATAAACACACAAAAGGAAATTACAAAATATAATATGCTGTATTGAGCTTGACAAACAAACCCGACAGAGTAGTTTTATATAAAAATATCACATATTTCTAAAAAATCTGTTTTTCTACCAAGGTGACCAAACCATTTCCCATAATTGCATCATTCAAAACAACATGAATCCTACATGACTACAATAAAAAGCTAACAACAGGTCATTTTCTGTAATTGCGAGACTGCACTGCCGTTTAGCGCTTAGCTAATCCTCGCATGTAGTTGGAATTGTCTAGAATACCTTAGTCGTACATGGCTAAGCCTCGATCAAGCCCTAGGCGTAGCGATTAGCAATATGTATGCAGCGGGTCGCGCGGCGAGTCGCGGACGGACTTGCGCGTGCGCTGAATCGACGCGTGTCCCCGCGTCCCCTACCTGTGCTCTTGAATCAGATGGACCCATTCACTATTTGTCTTGATGGTAGCGATAGACAGTCATTTATTTATAGCTGTCGAATTACCATCTGATTGATTGTTTGCGATAGAGTATTAATAACTTTGGCGGGGCAGAACAAAGATGATTTCTGAGGTCCTGCGGTGGTGATAGAATGATAAGAGTCTAGCCAGGTCCGGTGAGGAGGGACTGGCAATCTGTCATACAGGTTCACCTAGTCCAGTTGTAAGTCTCTCACTTAGATGTTAAATTTGTGTCTTAAGACATTTCGTTGTAATTCTATGTGAGAGAAACATGCAAATTGTATTCGCTATGTGCGCGATGATAGCGCCCCTAGTGGCGACAACTATTCTGGAGTTGAGATCTGTCATATCATAGCAACTAGATGTTTTGATATGTCATATAATAGCAACTAGATGTTTTGATAAAGATTTTCGACTAGTTTTTCAACACAAAATAAATAAAAATTGTATAAAGTGTGAATCATATCACAAAAATATGAATATTATTATAAGTATTGAATTTGCATCGTTTACGTTACGTACGTAACGTTTTTACTTACAAATACAAGGGAATTTATGAAATTAAAGCAATTTGACACATGAAAGCTCAGAATTATATCACATTTCTGTCACACATCGTGCGCTTCGATCGATTTGCCGTCCCCCACCACCCACTCCGCACATAGCGAATACCTCCAAATTTTGTTAATTGCGCACATAGTATTTATATTATTCATTTCATTTCGAGGAGGTTTTCTCGTAGGTGTACTTACACGTACCTTCGATACTTAAGAGAAATAACCAAGCATTCCTCAGCAGACACACTGATCAGCTCATTACCTCGACGCAGGCGGCGCAAGCGCAGCCTACACGCCCGAATACCGCCAGGTGTCAAGGCAAACTCAGGCGTTATTATAAAAACGATTTCATTCGCTGTTGTCACACGATTACGCCGGAATCGAACCCACACCCCGCCCACGCCGCCCACAGACAAATATTGAGACCCACGGATTTTGTAACAGTATTTACAAACATTGCCAGCACTTGTATCTGGGCTGGGTGTTTCAAGACCGAACCAAATGTTGAATACATTTTACTTAATTGGTCGGTGTTAGGTATCTCTGACGCGATCACTTCCTTGTACCTAATTCATGTTGCAATAAAAGTATAAAAAATAAAAACAAGTAAAAAGCTTACATTTCATCTAGGTAATTCGATATTAGTGTTAATGTAAATGAGCCACATCACAGAGGATCACAAGTTTTTTGCTCACGGAGGATTATCACTAATACTTAATTCTTTCTACAAGTTATTTAGATATAGCGAGAATATCTGTAGTCTCTAGTTGTGTAGCGTCTAGCATCAGTTATTTTTGTTCAGGTTATCATGTAAATCTCGTCTGACAGATTGTATACTTTAGTAAATCAATAGTTTTTATTGGGAATAGGTACTGGTGGGAAGAGGTGGCAAAGGACTTGCGTCATCTCCACATCGGCTACTGGCGAGATTGGACGCAGCACAGACCGAATTGAAGTCTTATTATGGAGGCTTATTAGATTACAGGCCCGTGTTAAAAAAAAATTGGGTCATTTGAACCACTGGATGACCTATGTAGAACGATATAAGAGCATAAAATAATAAGATTCAGCATTATGCCGTCACTTGTAAGCTGTCCAACTGAGTGCAGGTGAGAAAAGAGGGGGTTGCAACCCTCTGTTTTCCCCCTTGTCGCATGATTTTTGTCCGGCGTTGCGGAATAATGTATTAGAAGCAGTATTGAAATAGTATGAAACTAATGCCGCGTGGGACAAGGGCAGGAAAATGATATTTACCTTAGGCCTTAGTTTATTAAAAACAAATAAAATCATCTCTCCGTATACAAAGGTGTGTTCGTGCAATATCGGGGTCCGAATTCTACCAGTCCGGTGCGCCCACGCATGTGCCAGCGAATTGAGACGCGTGGGTCCCGTGTTTGGCAATTACCCACATCCGGTGGCTAGGGATGGCCAGAATATATCCAAGCTCATAGAGGATATGATTATTTATTTTTTGCATTCTATAGTTTCAAGAGTTTTGATGTGTCTATGTGGCAACCGCTGTTTATAGTCAAGTAAAGACCCAAAAAAAAATCTATGGTTTGGCTTCAATTTAACTTCGGGGCTTACTAGGTTTGTTGTCACGGAACTTTTTGTGGCAATCTGGAAAAATTGCGTGATTTTATGTATGTATGAAATCTAGTGCTCTGTGAAGTAAACGTCATCGCTTATCATTAAAATTATTTGAATTTGATACATTGCCAAAAAACTTCACTATGTGAGAGTCTTAACTAAAAGATCTGTGTTCAAAACCGTAACATCAGTGTTCTGATGCAAATCATCAAATTGACTACTTGACAACCAATACCTAAGTATAGTCTTCCTCACCTCAGTTGATCCTTCTATGCATTTTTGGGTATGAAAGTAGTGTGTGTGTTTGTTACCAGACGCGAGCGGCAACCCTGCAAGTCGTAGATCGTCGGCGGTCGGCTACTAGTTTTGACCACTTTTTCTGTGCCCGAACTTCCTCTATTACATTAACAGTTTAGCGCCAAATGATTGCTGCCGATGAGGCTTAACCATGCCGGATAAATAGTTGGCGTAGCTTGTTAGTAGTCAATAGGTTCTTTGCGGGGGATTAGTTAAAGGTTATTTTGTATGCATAGCCTTCATCTACCTACTTGTAGATTTTTGTGTTAATAAGGGCTTAAAATTCTACTTATTGATTGCATTTTTGATCGTCTTATGTTAATTAAAAGAGTTAGGGTGTGGAATAAAGTTCTTGAATGTCATCGGAAGCAAGTAGAATTGATATCTTCAATCAGAGTCACTGTACGTACCAGGAAGCGAACCCAAGTCCCGGCGCCCCGGTAACACTACCCGCCGGCCACAGATCGTATGACGTCTCAATGTGTAATGAAAAACTCATGAATCACGTTACTTTGTAAAAAACCTTAAAATAAGTCCGAAGAAATTGAATACGTTGATAGAATGAAGTTAGTACCTAGTAGCGATTCTACATATATGTTATAGGCAATGTGTATAATCCGGTATTGTATAGATTACCTAGGTATTCTATACAATGCCTAAAACGTTCAGGCAATGTGTATAATACGATTAATTTCACACATTGCCTAGGTATTGTATAAAATGCCCGAAGTGCATCAGGTAATGTGTATAATGAACGACCATGGGTAGGACCTTATACATTTTTATTTATTTATTATTCAGACAGAGTTAATCAACCTTAACCTCGGTATATGTTGAATAATATGTTATTGATTTGCGTAGAAGGGTTAGGTAGCATTGGTTTTGAGTCCGTCCATTAACCCATAAATGGTCCATCCGTCCATCTGTCACCAGGCTTTAACTCTAGAACAGTGATATCTAGATATGTAGTTGCAATTTGTTGATCATATACATACACTAGCTGTGCCCGCGACTTCGTTCGCGTGAACTACAGATATTACATATAAAAGGTTTTTCCCAATTACTCCTATTACCGTAAGAATTTTTCAATATCGCGTTGCAAGTAAGCTTTTTGTTTATTAAGGTACTTGCATGACAAATTTCAGTCATTTTTTTTTCGCGGTTAAAACTTTTTCACACAAAAGGTTTTTCCTGCTAACTCCCGTTCCCGTACGAATTTTTCAATATCCTGTTCCAACTAAGCTTTAAGTTTACTATAGTACCTGCATGCCAAATTTAAAGCATCTAACTTAAGTGGTTTAGATTTTTCATACAAAAAAAGATTTTCCCGCAAGAATTTCGGGAATTAATTTTTTAGTGCACCTCTACGGTAACTTAGCTACGTTATTTCCAAATTGTAAGTACCTACGTTAAGCCGTTTAGGCTGTGCGTCGATATGTCAGTCAGTCAGTCAATCAGTCAGTCAGTTTTTCCTTTTATATATTTAGATGTTACCGGACAAACCTGATTTCAGGACAAACTCGTTTGGCCTTAGATAAACTATGTAGTACTTCTCGGGACTTCCTGGCACCCTGAACTGAGTTAAAAAAAAGAGCCCCCTTTGTGTTAAATTTTTTTAAACCACCCATATATAGCTGTGACGGAAAAACTAGTTTAGCTTAGGCCAAACTAGTTTGTCCTAGAACTCCTATGTGAGAAACGCTCAATACGCAAAAAACACGGCATACCAACGGATTAAATGCAATATGTTTAATCAGCGCTATCTGCTTGTGACAGTTTGACAGACTTAGACAAAATTAGGATAATCTCTCAAAAGATCAGTAGGTACCTATCTAACTAACCAAATTACGAAGAAGACAAATCGATTAAATACATTACCTAAGCTTCAACCGGCATTCTATACAATGCCTAGGTATTCTATACATTTCCTAGGTAAAGTGTGAAATACTTCAAACATTGAGTATCATTTCATACATTGCCTAAGCAACCTCGGCATTCTATACATTTCCTAGGCATTGTATAGAATGCCTGCATTTTACACATTGCCTATAACATATACACTTTATTATGTTATACCTATAATGAGCAATCATAGTAGTGTCCAAATGATTTTGAAATTGATGTTTCCTGTTAAGTGACGTTTGTAAATAACGCATTTGCTATAGGTAGGTATAGTAATTAGATCAGGAAAATAGTGCATCGTCTGCAAATACACTTACGCACCAAAAAGTACATAAGATAACACAACATAACGTCATAATTACTGTAAAACACAGACACACATAGTTTATATGACTTAAGAAACCTAAGTTAGTAGTTGACATTTGGAATCACAAACACAATCTGAATAGTGATCAATTAGGATGCAAATACTTTGTTTAGTTGTTTAGATTTGTCAAGAGTAAGTAAGTTTCACTATTCAAACGTGTCAGCCTGTTTTATTTCATTCTATTTAAATAAATATACCTATCTCAATATTGATAAGAACAAACCGGTAGGTTGTCTATTTTTGTAACTCGTTGAATCGTGACTTAACGAGAGAAGCCAAGTTCCAAGTGTTTATTTGAATAATACTTTTTCGTACCTTTTTCTATAAAAGACTAACGTGTCTCTATATTTGATCAAGTAGTCTCTCACTCCTTTGATAAGAAATTAGGTAATAAAAAAAAATACTTTTGTTGAACTACTTGCTATATAATAAATACTCCGTAAACATTAGTACAATACTACCAGTGCCTAAACTTAGACGCGCGCACGAACCTCGCATTCGTTAGCAACATCGTTCAGTTTACTATTACCGCCTTCACCGCTTCCAAACTTGGCTGGTACTCTGCCGTGCACCAAATAGAGTGTGTAAACGACTGTTGGCGGCAACAAAGATGACATCAGCGCGCGACCGGTTCGCTACGTTTGCTCTACGTGCTGGGCGCACTCGTTTTGGCAGAACTTGTTTGAACAACTATATAGATTTGCGAGGAACATGGCAAAGTGTAGCTGTGACTGCGTTGGAATAGATTAACTCCCACGGACACACGTCTGTTTAATGATCTGTTCAAATTACAGTGAACCGGGAAAGAAGAACACTTATTTTACTGATATTGAAGTGCCAGTTTACATAATCAATAAAAAATGACATGTTTAAGCAACACCAAAGTTTAGGCATAATGTAAAGTTTTACAAACTTCAGAGTAACTGAAGCGCTTGCAACATGAATAGATATTATGTTTCTCTCAATTATACTTGAGAAATCGTGTGTGTAAAATGACTTCATAGTTATGATACAAATAATCTAGATTAGGAACTAACAACAAAATTAAAAATCTATACGATGAAATAAATAACCTCGTTGATGAAACTATCATAACTAACTTACCTTTTTTTTTACTTTAACTCAATAACTAGACAACATCACACTGATCTGATCCCGAGATAAGTACCTCAAGCACTTGTGTTACGGATATCAGAAACAAAGGCACAAGTAGCACAAATCTTGCTAATCGAATTAGACGTGTAGCAAGTCTTGAGCGGCGGTGTCTGGTTGCGACCGCATGTAGGCCGCGGTCTGCGCACTCTGACTGATGCTGATGTGATCTGAGGGATGGCGGTAAGGCACCTGAGGAGTATAGTAGAGGACCGGGAAAGCATAGTACTGTGTAACACAGTTGGCTGTTTGGCACGCTCTGAACGATAGGTCTTAAATAAATCCTTTACGAACGGTCCTGTGCGTGGGATCGTGGTATGTGTAGGTCAACTAATACCTAATAGTTAGGTGCTGGATGTTGAAATTTTGGGACACATTTAGGTCCAGTGAATTTGGGTTCTGAAAGTGTACAGTTCTTTCAAAGATGCGTGCACGCATTTATGTTGCTAACGGCAGTAAATAAAATTGTTCTTCTTTAATCTTACTTACTTATTGGCCAATTTAAATGTATAATTGTAATAAGTACTAAAGTGCTGAAACGTGTGAACCAAATTGAGACTGTACCTTATTGATCCGAAGAGACAGCAATCCAGCATTACCGAGACTATAATAAACCAAATTACCTGGAAATGAGGACACGTATCTTCAAATTGCATACAAACAAGTACTCATATACTAATGCAATACAGAATCGCGAAGATAAAGGTTTATTCTCATCGAACTCGTGGTTATCGTTCATAAGCTTCCAACTGTTTTGATCTCAGTAAAACACTTCGCACACTCGTGACCGAGTCGCGTTCTGCGTAATGGGCGCGCCCGCGCAGCCGGCGCTGATAGTGAGTTAAGATCGACGGTTCGCACTGCATTAGCGCAAGTGACGCGTTTGTATTGGAAATGACTTGCGGTGACCATGGCCAGGGGATTTATGATGATGAGAAGACGTCCTTTACTTAGTATAATAAAGTATTATGATTTATTATCTCACAAGGAAGGTAAAATATGTATTTATTGTCGCACGCACAGGACGACAGAAATTAAGTAACATATTGAGATGTACGTTCATAGGATTTTCCTTGTTATATTTAGGGCCCCCAAAGCCACACTGAAATCTATCTAATACTTACGAGTAAGTCGCTTGTTGCTCTTGGCAGTAGAAACTATCTGTTGTCCATCGAACTTGATTGAAACACTTTTGTAATTTTCTTAACGCAACCGAAAGTTCGGGTTTAGTCTTACTTTCCCTATAATACATCCTTAAACCATTTAAGGGACCTCATTAGAGCCAATGCTGCGGTATTATTACGGAATTGATCTGTGTCTTGGAGAATTTGGTTTCAGCGTTAGTCCTTAAGTTAGTAATTCCACCAAATACCTACCTACCTAAATTGTGTAGGCGACCAACTTGGTCGACTAAGGCCTGACTACCCAAGTTTAGGGTAGGCACGTGCCCCAGCTGTGGAGAAGGGCTGATGTTATTCCATAAAAACTTAACATCATGGCGACCCGAGTACCACTGGCTCCCGCTCTCAAGAAGCGCCATTTATTCGGCTGCACGGTTCGCTGACCGCACATGTTGCGATGCGCTGATGTGTTTATTGACAGCCCGATGCGCTGAAAATACGTTCAAGTGGGCTTTTTAATCAGCTCTGTAGGGCTACCATGAGTTAGCCATTCAGAGTTATGTCTATGAAAAACTTGTACAGCGCCGCTGGTTACGCGAAGAACTAAAATCGGCCGTATGAAAAAAACAACTCGATAGGTTTTTAACGTACGTAAGTTTTCGATAGCCAACTCATGGTAGGCCCTCTTAAGTGGCTTTTGGCGCGTTATCAGTGTAGATGTACGGAATGTGAAAAAATAAGTCTAGCAGTTCTTAAAACTGACTCGGCTGATTCAATGTTCTTGATTGGCATTATGATTCTCACGACAAAAGTATCTGAAGTGGTTAAAGATGGTTGTTGTCGGCTACCCTTTTAAAGATTACTTGTTATTAAAAGATATAGCTTGACTTGAATAACAAACCGAGTAATAGAAGATAATTTCCAAAAAAAAAAAATACTGTGTCGCAACAATGATGTCAAAAAAAATTTTGCGCGCGTTTCGCAATTTCTTTGTAGCCGATGAAAAAAGGACAGGTTTTGTAATTTCAGTATTAATTTAAGCACTTTGGGCCTTATTTGGGAGATGAGCATCAATCATCAATCAGTGACCAATTGTTGGTACTGAGTGAATTGCGCCACTTGCCACTAATTGTGATGGCCACCGGCCGCTGATTGGTTGATCGATCGTTCTAGCCGGACTCAATTATTTTGTTAGACCAATTTATTAGAGGTCAAGTTTGGAAGGATGGGGGTTGTGATGTTTATTGACAAGTGGAGTGAGGCATCTCATATCGGGTTTTTTTTTTTTTTTTTTTTTTTTTTATAAAAAGCTAACAAGATGACCTCACTCCACCTGATGGAAAGCGGTAGTGAGATCCAAATATGAGGTCGACAGGCACAATAGACCATATTGAGCCTGTCGCACTCACCCTGAAAGCCCGCTTAAAGAGGAGACCACTGCCGCGGCAACAACGAGACAAGGCGTGGAGTCTCGCATTGGTATTGAGCTGTGCGGGTCCGAGTTGGCCAGTCCGCTGGACGGAAGGGCCCCCGTTTCTACGGGTCTCCCAGGCCGGCGGGCTGACCCGCTCCGCCCGCACAATGCCGCCGCTAAGACCCCACTGGTCCGGCGCTTGCCGCAGCAATGGTCCCCCCTGGCTCCGGTTCGTACAGTGCTGATCCCGGAACGCGACCTGACCGAGAGAGGCCAGAGTCACTTGGCGGGTTTTACGCAACTGTATGGTGGTAACAGCAACCGGTCGACAAAACGTCTCCCACCTGAAAAGGTTTTAGTAGCGATTGTAATGTAAGTACTATCAGCAACGCTGGCGGTCGACCACCTATAAGGTGAAAATCGCTTGGCGCTTACGCGTCTGTCAGAACAAGCCCCGCCCCATTGTGGTCAAGGAGCTGGCAAGAATTTTTGGGTAGATATTTGAAGCAAGCTGAAAACTTGTCCTGCACCTCTCCTATTATATCCCAACACAAAACCGCAGACCTGGCTGAGTAACGGGGCTAAACCAACCCCCAATTTGGTTTATTTAAAAATATATTTTTATAATCCAATAAAAAAAAAATGTCAGTTCACCTCACAAGTAGAAGTTCCATCGAAATGATTTGTCTATGTGAGTCTTATTTTTTAGTTGTAAATAAAAAGATGAAAAATATTCTTGGGGGTTTGCTTTAGCCCCGCTACTCACCAGCCAGGTCTGCAGTTTCGTGCTGGGATATAATAGGAGAGGTAAAGGATAAGTTTTCAGCTTGCCTCAAATACCTACCAAAAAATTGTTGCTAGCTCTCCTACTATTGGAACGTATTCGTAAACAAAGTTTCGAAGTGCTCTTCTATTGGCTAGTGGGCGGGGCTAATGGCGTTTAAAGAAATCTGTTTGAAAAGTGTACTACCGCCAAAATTTCCGACTGTACATCGTGAAATTTTTGAGTTTAAGTTAGTTGCAAAATCTTATTTGGTTCCATGTCCAAGTCTGAAAGATATTTTTTCATTATTAAATGTAGCATATACGTAATATAGTGTATGTGTGTCTGTGTGTATGTTGTGTTTCATCTTTTAAAAACAATGTAAGTATGTGGTACTTGTTTTTTTCAGTATATCAATAGTTACCATGTTGTTTGGATTCAATGAGCTACAATGCCCAAATATCGGGAGCTCATTAAAACAAAACAACATGGTAAATACCTATCCCGAATATTTTCAGTGTTCTAATGTGTTTCAAATTAAAAACATCTCATTTCTCATATTTGGTTTCCGTAGCCACAGATATCATAAAACCTTCTATACAAAAGCTGTGTAAAACCTTACCGAACATTATTCACGTCACGCGCCGTGGTACTGAGAGTGTTAACGCACTGACCGCCGGTGTTTTCCTCATGAGCGGTAAAAATCCCATTTGCATCACGGTTTGGTCAATACCGATCGCATGTTTACCGAGACTGGCGGGTTGTCGGGTTCGGCTAGGGCTGAGAAAAGTATTATATTGTGTTATTATGATATTATGGACGTCGTTTGAGTACAGGAATCATATACTTCATTCAGACTCAGTTGATCTCTGAACCAAATTATTGAGGATGATTCTGCCTCAAGGTTTTGATGGATGAGAAAGAAGCGAAAGTGGTGTGCCAGGATCGTAGCACATGGCAGGAAGTAATCTCTGCCTACCCCTCTTGGAAAAGGCGTGATTTTATGTATGTATGATTCTTGATTTTTTTTTATAATGAGCTAACAAGATGACCTCACTCCACCTGATGGTAAGCGGTAGTGAGATTCAAATATGAGGTCGACGGGCATTATACCAAATTATTACATTTCTGACTCTATTCAGCAC